>CM060833.1:155617500-156943750 GCA_030762175.1 Metallyticus violacea | reverse complement strand
AATGCATGACATAACTTACGGCCATAGGATTATAAAAAGCTCGCATAGAGACCAGCAATAATGCAGAGAAAGTAATCACATTACATGGTTGTACAGTATGGTTATTTGAGTTAAGAACCGGTAGGCATGGCTGAATTCTAGAAGTCAATCGTCAAGGCTGTTTAATGCATGTGCAGGTAGCAGCTTTTAGTTAATTTGAAGGAGGTTTGTTACAAAGCGGTTGTACGGTGCTTTTACTGTGTGTAAATTGTAAACGTATTCTTGCAGAAAAGTGATAAAACGATCAAATATACTGGCAATCGTGTTCAGGTAGAGAAACTGTTCGGAAATTTGTTGAAAAGTTTGGAGAGAAGGTTCCTCAGTGACAAAAACCTGTTCTGAACTGCTGCGTCCCCCCCCCCAATACAAATACAAAACTTTTCTTCACAGATGTCTACAATGTATTGCCGTTGAGGGACATCGTTTTCAAACATCAGTTATAACAGAGGTTAGTGCTTTATTATTAGCATTAGTTTTAAATAGTGTTACTTTATGCTTTCATTAAAAATAAAGGTAGTAACTACACGCGCGGTGATTCCATTTCCCTTTTTAGGTTGCAGCCATAGCACCTCTCCTGTAAGCAGCCACACTCAGGCAGCCCGTAAACCAAATAACCTCACTGTATACGTTGCCTTGTAATAGTATAACCACAATACCAATCAACCCAAACTACTGAACATACCGGTTTTGCATACACACTTACAAAACTATAATCAAAAGAATAAAAGATTCTTACCTTAAAATATAAAGAAATGTACAGCTATGATTGCAGCTTTAATAGCAAGTGACAGCTGACACTTGTCGCAACGCGGGAAATATTTACAGGTTAGCCTACATATCCAGTATTCCTGCTTTCTTTTATCTTGTACGATAACTGCTTGTTTACTGACAAGGGTTCTTAGAAAAGTTCTGCAGTTTCATTGGGTAGTTTTCTGATTTCAGAGTTAAAGTGCATGCACATATGATGTTCAGGTTTTCGTACTTTAAGTGAGATCTGTTTGTGTACATACCACTTTAGTTACCTCAAAGGGTAGCTTTTAAAAGAAAGGTTAGGATTATAGTGAATTTACTTGGGTTTTTTAATCCTGAATTTCCTTCGTTTCTTGAAATCTGGTCATCTTACGCGATGGCTAAAGCAATCTGGTGGTCATGTTTTATTCTTCTATTCTTCTGAATTCCTGTCCTTATTAATGCCAGTACCAAAACGAGTTCCTTTTTTAAGCAAGAGTTCTTCGTTTTTTTTTTTTTTCGTTTTTAAAAAATCTGGCTATCCCACGCGTTGGATGCCGCGTTCTCTGCCCAGGGCTGTATTTCTGTCCTTAATAGTGTCCAGATTAAAGCCTTTAGCTACACTGGTCTCCTTAGCGAGGCAAAACAGAATCTGATTGTGCGGAGGTTGATGACAGGATCTGGTGGGCAGTGCTTGCCGTGTTTTAGGCAACTTGTTTGTCAGGGCTGTGCAGTGGGCATATGCCCTCTGGTCACGTACCGTACAAAAATATCGTTCCACAAAACGATACATTTTCGTGTCTTTTGCTTTACGTCAAAGTCTTGAAATGTTACATTGTTGATTACTGAAGATCGAGACTGTATGTTCAATTTAATGCATCAGGGTTAACTTGAGGCTATACATGTAGCTCTCCAACAAGTTGCTGTCCGTCATATTCCTTTTGAGAAGATAGTAGTATTTTCAGATTCTATTTCTGCTCTGCAGGCTTTGTCAAGTACAAGTACAGAACTCCTGTGTGCAGAGCTGTAGGAAACTTCTGAAAGAGATTGAGAGAAGAGTTGCTTTTCAGTGGATAAGGTCTCATCCTTCAAGGAAACGAGATGGCGGATTTTCTGGCGAAAAAGGGATCTAGTATTCTTCAAAACACTTGCAGAGTCTTGCCTCTTCATTCTGCTAAATTAGAGAATAAGAAAATTTTCAGACAATCGTTTTGTTTCTTCTAAAGATAAGCATTGGAGTGAACTTTGAGGTTCCTACTGTATTCTCGATTCACCTCGTGTAGCAGCAGTGACACTGTTGAGACTTTTGACCGGACCTGACTGTCTTGTATCGTTTTAACCCAGCTACTTCGCTTGATTGCATTTTGTGTACTTCTGGACTACTGCTCATCTGGACGAGTGTTCTGCACTAAACAATTTGAACTGCACTGTTAAGAAATATTGTAGATCTCGTAGCGTAATGACCTAATGATCAATGGCTTGGCATTTAAATAAAAAAATAAGTACATTAGCGTCAGAAGATGCTGACCGATTCAGAAAACTAACTTTTTTGGAATTAGAAATGTGAATAAATAGATAAGTGTTAATGTTCACAGCAGCCTAATAAGTTAAAGCTAACATTAAGACATAGAACCATATTTGTGGTATGAAAGACTTTTGAAGGAGAGGTCAATAACTGCCATAAATCAACAGCAATACTGAAAAATGTGAATTTGAAATGTATTTATTTACATACCTTCGAAACATGTACTAGGTAAGGTGCTTAGAATATGACAAACAGAGGAATTACAAAACAGAAATAGAACCACAAGAAGAAAGCGGTTTAAGCTAGACATTCTCTTTTGAAAATGCAATAATTCCTGTTAAAAATAGTGGAAATGAGGCAAACACGAGAGACAGACGACGAAGAAAGAAAGAAAGAAAGAAAGAAAGAAAGAAAGAAAGAAAAAAACAAATAGAATCTAATGGCCTTTAATTTCAAAAAGGTTTCAAATATTGTCATATCAACGAACCATGGAAACCTCCTCATATTTCCCATTAATCTTACATTTTTTCTCCCATAAATTTACCTTTATTCCTATTCGTTCTTCGTGGTTTTCTCTCTTTCTTCAAATTGCTAAGCGCACATGTTGACTATAATTATTCTCATTGTAAAAAATAAAATTATTTTGCTGACGTAAAACTATTCTTTGGTATTTTAACAGAGATGCTGATTTTTTAGTATAAAAATGTTATAGGCATTACTAGTTTATTAGTTTTGAGTGATTCTGAACCGTTTTTCAACTCTCATCTCCAGAACTATTTCGTATTTTAATGATTGTTTCACTGAGAAAGTGCTGCAATATTATAATAATAAACTTGCTACAATTATATAAACTTGTTTACAGGACTGACATATTAACTTCGCAACAATATTTAATTACAAAAACAAAACTCTCTACTCGAATTTTTACTCTTTTTTCACAGCCATTTGCAGCCCAGTTTTCTACGTCTTCAATGCATTATCCTAATCTCTTAAAGAATCCATTGGATATAGTTCAGAGCTGTAAACAGTCATAAGTTTGGTTTGATCAAGGTTAATTTGAGGTGGAGTTTAAAAATGCTACATCTTCTGCTCATGAATATTTATTTTTTCCCCAGAGTTATGCAACAACTTACAATATACCAATGTGCGAGAACGGGTGCAAATGTGCGTTTCATACAGCTTCGTTAAAATATTTATAATCTAACGAAAGCTAGAGAAAGTTTTGAGAATGGAAAACAAGGAGCTGTGAAAAGCCAGTGCAAGGTTTCCGAGCTTTAGATTGAAGTTTACATAGCACCATGTATGCAAGTCTGAGCACGTCAATGTGTAGTGTCAGAACACTGTGTATGTGTACGCAGGTGTTGCTGCGCCAGATGCTAAGATGGATCTCAAGTGAGAGCATTTCCGCGCTATGATTTACAACAACTTTAAAATCGGTTTTCAGTTATGGGGAGAGAAAATGACTTGAAAGTTTGCATCGTGTATTTTATTACCTTTGCCAGTGTTTATCAATGGTTTGCAGTTTCAATGAGAGAAAGGGACTCCCTCAAAGATGAAGATTGGTCCCGCTACAGCAACAACGGATGAAAATATGATAAAAGCAGAGAGTATGTTGCGAGAAGATCATCGTTGCACATATTATCGTATTTAAGAAGTCCTGAATATTGGATAGGTATAGGTGAAAACAGTCCTTACAGAAAACGCCATGTCAGAAGGCTTTGCAACCGTTGGATGTCCCACAGATGAGCAGATAAAAGCACGCTTGGATTGGTGGCAGAAAATTTTGGAAAAAATTTGGAGAAAAATACAAAAATATATTTAATAAGATAAAAAAAAAAAGACCTAACAAGTGTCGAAATCTGGATACACCGATATTATCTAGAAAATATTCGAAAGTCACAGGTCAGAGTCTTTCCATGAGAAAATTCTCCAACAAAAACGAGGCGAGCAAGAGTGTTGGGAAAAAGATGAACTTTTATTTTTTCTCAGTCAGTAGCTACATTGTGACAATTCCACTTGAGGGACAGAAAACTGTCAATCCCGGATGGAACACCACAAATTACTTTCCCCAAGTCTTCAATGCACTATGAATGAAGCGTTCTGGGTGGAATCCTGTTGCACCATGACAACGCCTCTGCCCATACTGCATTGGAAACAACTCAGTTTCTGCAGGAGTCAAGAGTCAAAGCTTTGCTCCCTATAGTCCATATCTGCCTCAACGCCAAAATATTTTATTTCCCCAAAACAAAAGAAAAACTCTATCGAAAGAAGCATGGTGTTCAGCATTTACAAAATGGAGACGTTATATAGAATGCAATGGAGAATACTTTGAAAAGATGTAATGGTGGCCTTTTTAAACATTTTATTTCTTTCATTCAAAAAACTTTCGGTGTTACCTACTGCAAAAGCGAATATTGCACTAGAAAGTTTGTTTTTCGGCGTAACATTAATTAGAGAATTAACAGTGCACGCAGAAACTTTGAGAATATTGAGTAGGGTTCGAAAGTCAACTGTCATATGATTTATTTGTATTTTGTAGATAGTTAAGGTGGCTTGTATATGCAAACTCTGTGCAAACTTGAACCTCCTCATGCTCATGTGATAATACTTGGGAAATTCCGTGGTTTCTCTAAATGCTAGGGTTTTTTTTTTTTTTTTTGAGTAGTGTTTAACGCCCGTTTTCACTACTGAGGCACCACAGGCGGTGGACACTGATGATACATGAGATGAAATGATAAATTGGGAAAGGATTTTTTTTTTTTTTTTTTAAGGAAGGAAGCGTTCCAGGCCTAAGTTTAGGTACCTCCCCGGCATTTGCCAGTTATGAAGACTGAGGAAAACCTGGAAAAAACCCCAGTCAGGGAGGACGGTCCTGGCGGGATTCGAACCGCGGACCTCCCGCTCACGAGTCCGTGCCTTAACGACCTCGGCCACCCGTGGCGGTGAAATGCTAGGGGTGCTGAGATGAATCTTTGCCTTCCAGGAATTTTCTCCTCTACCATTTCATCTCAGTTCATTTCGTTGGTTCAGTTGCAGAGTCGAAAGTGCCGAGGCGGGCTGCTGTTGTGTGCATTATGGCTCACGATTTTGAAAGATCTCTGCCCGTGTCTGGTCCTTTTAAGAGGCTCGAATTTCTTGAAGGAAGAGCTCCAGTGGCGTCGGGATGCTGTATGTAGAAACAATATTAGGGATTCAGTCTACCTCCGTGCCTCGCCCCCCGGTTCTTTCTCACCTCATTATCCATTCCTCATCCTGTAGGCACAAACGTCCAGCCCTTGAGCATGGCTGAAGTACTGAAAACTTCTCCTCTGTCTCCTTCCAATCCAAATAAACAGTGGATGTTTTCAACATTTTCTATTACACTCGCTTTAGAGGTCTAAAAATGTTCAATTCGTGTTCCCCCCTTCTTTTTCCCCCTCCATATTTCTCAACGTCTGTGTGTTAATAGTTAAGAAAATTAGAGCATGAAAGCAGTATAATTATTCAATTTTTTTTAAGATTGTTAAAAATTCGACAGCGTTTTCAAAATATCAACAAGGGACTTTTTGGTTATATAACACGTTTTCCTCTTTATGTTGGAGAATGTCATCGAACTAGGCCGTGCTTTTAGTTACATTCAGATTATTTAAACATGTAAAAGTAAGATATTTTTAAGGAGCCCTTCCCGATTCCCAAATCAAAATTCTCTCTTTTGTGTCTCTGCCAGAAAAACTGCTACAGCACTTATACTTTTGTGGTGAGCTGGAGGAAACTATAAAAAAGTATATTCAAACCTAATAAAGCTTGATACTGTTATCACACACGTTTTTGCAGAGCTGCCAAAATAATGAAAAAAAAGCTGTCATAAAACAGAATAAGCATTTATGTGTTAAGTACTGACAATTGCACGCATATCTCTGAATCACCGTACGTTTAAGGCAGAATCACGGGAAGATAAACTAGACATTTTAGTTCTATGATTTTACAGGCACATAACTCTTAGCCCCAACATACGTAAGCTGTTTCATAAAACGATAAAACTCAAACAAACTTTTTTTATTTTTATTTTTTTTTATGATCAATGTTAGAAACGTTACACAACGCATAGAGTGCAGTCTACATGTTAGCTACACAACTAATAAACAAGCCAACATCAGCAACAATATGACCTGCAGCAATGTCAGGCGTTTCTTTGTCCTGTACACTGCTGGTCATTAATGCCGACGCACCTGACACGTTCTTACAGGCATCTCCTGTAGACCGACGTTTCCTAAGAGAGTGAATTTTGTCTCCTTCCATTGGGAAACATAGCAGGGTAACTTAGGCGGTAACTGGAGGTCCGGGGTTCAATTCCCGTGGTTCGGCTATCATGACCGGGAGTTTTCGTTTTTTAACGCCCGTTTTAACTACTGGGGCACCACAGACGGTAGACACTGATGATACACGAGATAAATGATATTTGGGAAAGGATTTTTTTAAAGAAGGAAACGTTCCACGCCTACCTATGTTGAGAGTACCTCCCCGGCATTTGCCATTTATGAGGACAGGAAAACGTGGAAAAAATCTCAGTCACGGAGGGCGGTCCTGGCGGAATTCGAGCCCCATACCTCCCGATCACAAGACCGCCCCTTAACGACCTCGGGCACCCGTGGCGGCAGGTTTTTTCGTGGTTTCCCCTGGTATCTTAGGCGAATAAGGAATGGATATTTTATTTCACAAATTTTCCACTCTCCCATTTCCTTTCATTTCATCCGTTGGTTCTATTACAGAGTGAAGTGTGTATACGCTTTGCAAATGATTCTGCACGGACATCTGGAACAGAAATGGACCTTCTAAAGGGCTCCTTGGGAGAGGCTACTCCGGCTTCGGAGTGTTCTATATGGAAACAGGATCCTATCTATGTCCGCGTGTCCAGGGCACCCCATGTCTACTTCTTCGCGTCCCTTCCTCTCCGAGATGCCCCTAAGAGCCAGTTCGAGCATCGAAGTATCCTCCTCTGCCCCAAACAATCCAATCCATAGGGGAAATGTGCTAAATAGGCCGAAATATCACAGCTGACTTGGAGTTTCAACTGCAAAGCATAGATTTCCTAATATTCTGATAGCACATACTGCGTTCTGAAACTAGTGTAGTGTCTGTCGAAAGCAAAGGGCAGTCCTTCCTTCGAATACTTCAACTATAGCTGTTTTTAAAAATTTTGAAAAAACCGTGACGTTGCTTTAGCCCTTTGTAAAACTTTTTTCCCCTATTTCTATCTTTTCATTCTCTATTAATGATCGAATGCGAACTGAAACTATGGGGATTTTGTTTCTATGGGTGCGTGCGCGTGTGTGACGTCACATAAGAGTCAAATAAATCTAAGACGCATTCTAAAAAAATTCTGAACTTCACACCTATTACTCTCAATACGTTTAAGCTATAGCTGCAGCAAGATCAAATTCATTAAATTCTCAACAGCATACAGGTTTCAGATGTTTTCAAACATATCACTGACCATGGTCGAATGAGTGACTATATAAACGATATCTACTCTTGTAACGCCTTCATTCTTGCACATTATTCGCTTACATTCCCTCGTAACAAACTAAATTGCTGTATGAATATTTTTAAAACGAGCGTCACAGCATCTGAAAGAAACTCGAGAGTAATTACATAGGGAAGAAGGTTACTGGACTTTCGCAAAGATTTATTGGTTTGTTTTCATTGCTGTCAATATATTACAGCACAAAAGAGTGAGGAAGAAAGCTGTAAGGGCGAAAACATGAGCGGTTTAAGAGGCAGTTCTAAAACATCATCATCAACATCAAATTCATCTTAGTTTGTATATAACTATTTCTCAATATTTGAGAAGAACAGCCATAGGCTACAAATTTTCAAAGGACATAATGTCATCTCCTGGGCAAAATATCCCGACTAGATTCAGATAATTAACTGAACAGAACCAGCGGTGAAATCGACATCTCGAAATAATTGCTCAGAAATTCTTACGCGATCGGTTCTAGAAATCGATGAAAAGTGAGCGTTTCTTCATGTTGGCGATAAGGAATAACCTCAACAACCAACATGACGAGAGTTTAAAAATGTGCATTTGGAGGAATTTCAAAGATACGAGGGTAGGTCCATAAGTTTCCGGCCTCGCCGATAAGGGTTGTAGTTGTAACTTCCGCACCGCTGTGTTCAGTTGTTCACAGATATAGTTCCATAAAGAAGGCTATATGTAGAAGGTTGTGACATGTTCAAAATGGAGTTTCGAGCTGTTATTAAGTTCTTCACAAAACAAGGACTTACTCCAAATTAAATTAAACAGCGATTGGACGGTGTATATGAGGAAGCATCCCCCTCATATTCTACCGTAAACGAACGGGCCAAATTTTTGCGAATGGGTCGAGAAAGCATTGAAGACGATGAGCATGCAGGTCGGCCCTTGCAGGTGCTCACTCCTGAAAACATCGCTCTTGTGGAAGGAGAAATTATGGAAGGTCGGCGGCTCAAAGTTACAGAAATAGCAGCAAGGTTAGACCTCCCTAAAACAACAGTCCTTTGAATTATTCATGAACATTTAAACATGAATAAGGTTAGTGCAAGATGGGTGTCTAGTCTTCTTTCCTCAGTCCATAAGTAACAACGATTCATCTGTTGTCAGGTATTTTTGCAGCTCTGCCGTGACAACGAGAGAGAAGTTCTGCAAACTATAGTTACAGCAGATGAAACTATGGTCATTTACTATGATCTCTTGTCCAAAAGAGAATCAATGGAATAGCGTAAACTTGGCCAAGCACCGCCTCTAAAGGCCAAGGTCACTCAGTCAACCAAGGAGATCATGGCCACAATCTTTTGGGACTGTAAAGGAATACTCTTCATTGATTTCAAGAAAACGAAATGGCGAGTACTATGTTGGCCTACTGCACAGACTACGTGCTTCTATCAAAGAGAAAAGGCGAGGAAAGCTGAGTGGTGGTGTGCGCCTTTTTCAAGACAACGCGCCTGTGCACATAATTCTTGTTGCAAAGGGAGCTGTGAACAAGTGTGGCTTCGAGGAGATCGAGCATCCGCCCTACAGTCCAGATCTAGCTCCCAGTAACTATTTCAACTATTTCCTCTCCTTAAAAATCAAGAAGGACTTTCGAGGAAGGCGATATAAGGGTGACAAAGAAGTGATGAATGCTGTTTATGCCCATTTTGCAGACAAGACTTCTGATTATTTGGGAGGGGAATTGAAATGTTAATTCAAAGATGAGAAGTGTATTGCAATAAAGGGTAACTATATTGAAAAGTGAAATATAGTTTTACCTAGAAAAGGATTAGACAGGAAACTTATGGACTATCCTCGTACCTTGAACCTGTCATACGCAAATAGTGGCAAACACTGATTTAAAAAAATGTACTGAATAATGCAGGATCACAACTTTGCTGTGAGTAACCAAAAAAGGTTTTCTCCAATTTCTACCGATCCATGCAAAACTCCAAGTATTATTAGTAGATGCCATCAAAGTCCAGTTCACCATCCGACAACAGTTTGTTCCTTGTTCCCGCAAGATTGAAGCTTTGATACATTTGAAAAATATAACAATCGGTTACTAACGGTTACAGACCGTTCTTTCAAATCAAAGGATTCACATCTCAGCAATTTCAAATGCCGGCAGAAAGTTGCGTTCAAATTAACAAAAGTAAAAAGGTGCATTTTGAAGAATAGCCTGATCTTGAAAGTTTGTATTTATTGGGAAATAAATGCCTAACTATGTGGAGTAAATTTTAAGAGAGTCAGGTATATTGCATGTTCCACTGTTTAACTTCTAGCACACACTGAGGTGGCGAATAACAGCAAAACCTATTGGGCTAATACATAAGCTTTTTGTGTCACCACAGCACTACGCTGCTAGGACTTTGTTTACCATTTGTCATCCGTCATTAGTTATATGAAGCGTTATGCTTGTAAATACGCCTTTTTTTTTTTTTGATTGATTTATTTACGGACGCTCTTTAGCATCTCAGGTCATCAGCGTCCCATTCTATTCAGGGCGTAAAACGGCCGACAAATTTTGCTCAGAGGCCTCTCTTTCAGGCTTGAGGTTCTTTTTCGTGCCGTAAATGTACGACACGGGACCCACGGCTTTACTTCCCTTCCGAAGGAAGCCATAACAAGGATTTTTACGCCCGAAAAAATCCTTAGGTCCTGGCCGGGTTCGAATCCGCAATCTTGGGTTTAGGAGGCAAGTATGGTAACCACTACACCACCAGGACCGACTAAATACGCCTTGAATTTTGTATATTTTGAAGAAAGCTTGGGGTAAAGCTTAGTGGTCAAGTTTAAAAATCAAGGAGGGGGGAGCACTTTCGACATATATATTCTTCCATTTGGGTTTAATAGAAGAGCAAAGGCAGTAGAGGCGTTCAAACATGTGTGCCGTCTACGAAGAGCATTGCACTGGAGAAAGCAGGTAAGAAAATTATTGTTTTGTCCTTTCAAAGAGGGTTACTTTGACGTGAGCAATTTGCCACGTTCAGAAAGACCATCTCATCGGCTTTGATGAAGAGCTTCTGAAACGTTTAATGCATGATCATCCACGTCAGTCAACCAGAGAATTAGCAGATGGTAACCTGTGACTAATCAACCATCGTGCGACATATGCATTCCATGGGCAGGGTTAAAAAATCCGGTGTGTGGGAACTGCACAACAACAAAAATCAGCTGGTGGCCATTTGTGCTTAGCTCGTGATCATCATCGACCATTTCTATCCAAAATTAGCACAGGGAGAGATCATAGATAACGGAGAATGTGTTACTGATAAATTTCAATGTGCTATCCATCTCAAATAAAAACCTTTATCATAGCCACGCATCAACCTAATAAAATAAGGAGCAAAAATTTGCCATTTTCTGTCACGTTTAGTGCATTCATTTATTTTCAGGCATCTGAACCTTGCTGAAAAAATTTAACAATTATTATTAGATCAAACTATTACAAGTTACAATTACTAATAATTTCTTTTGCATAATACTCGCCTTTTACAAATAATAGTAGTGATATTCGATCATAAAATTTTAAAAATTACAAATTCTCCAGACAACTGATAATTCTATTCAGAGCCTCCTGAAGCACATGTTAAGAGAGTTACAAAACATAATCTGGTCAGTGACAAATATTAATGTTGTCGGTTTGAAATAAATAATTTGGGAAAATAGAAAAAAAAAATCCAAGTAGAAGTCTATTCTGGCTAAAATAAAGACCAATAAATCAATATAATTTGAGCGTTTTGGGGAAACGTTAACAAAAATAAAAATAAATAAATAAATAAATAAATAAAAGATAAAGAATGGAGAGTAACATGTTAGGAAAAAGAGCACCTTAATTTTTTTATACAAATTTAATTTCCAACCCAATTTCTTTCAACATCCCTTCTGCCTTCTAAGCCTATAATGTAGTATTTTTAAATGTTTACGCCCTTTTTATCACTGTGCATGAGTTGAAACGTTAAATTGAGAATCCTATATTTTTTTTTTTTTTTTTTTTTGTTCTTTTTAAAGGAAGGAAGCGTTCCAGGAATTTCCCAGGCATTTACTATTTATAGCAACTGAGAAACACCTGGAAAAAACCTCAGTCAAAAAGGACGGTCCTGGAGGTAATCGAGCCCCAGACGTTTCGCTCAAGAGTCCATGCCCGTGGCAGTATCACAGAGCTTTGATTCATGCTGTAATTCAAAGTTTACACTCTGTTATACTAATTTTTGTTTACTGGGAGCAGTTACTTGATCAGAAGAATCAAAGTCAATCATTCTTAAGTCTCATGCACACATTAACCTTACTAATTGTTTTAAATAATGAAAATAGTGCGCAGTGCAGGGAGCTTGTTATTTAAGTATGATATAAGTTATTGTTTTCCATCATTAATATTATATAAACTAAATTTTGGGGCTTTGTATGATTTATACCATTAATTTTTACAAAAGAGGTAAGAAAGTTTTTTTTAACAAAAGGAGTTGTTTTATCAAAGTTTATTGATTTAGAAAAATATTGTAATTCCTAATAATAAACAGCGCTAGAGTTGTTTTGCAAGATAAACAGGTAAAAATCACTAATATTTACACTGATAATGTGTAAGTTTTATTCGGAATACTAATGTAACAAAAATATTTTACGAACTATACGTGATTTCGCTAATACTATTAATTTGCAGAATGGTATGCAACAGTCCCCTAGCTCTAACGGAGGATTGCATTAAAGAGAGGTTATTTCCTACTGGACACACCAGAGCAGGCGTCTGATAACGGGAATGTATTTTTAACAGACTGTAGGAAGAAACATTGAAACCCACCCACCCCAGTACTCCTTTTTTCGTAACGAGATGGAGGAGAAGCGAACGAAAGGAAGGGGGAAAAAATGAAGGGAAAAGTACGAAGGACGGATAGGAGGCGTGGGGAAAAGAAAGAGGCTGGATGGAAAAATTAATTACCGGAGTTGGTAGCAGTGGAGCGAGTGGAGGAGTCTTGCCTCTCGTATGCGTTCTTTGCTCACAGTGCCGAGAGAAAGGAGGGGAAGAAAGAAAGAAACAAAAGAAGCAAGTGTTCTTGTTGCTATTACACTAAACCAATATTTTATACACTTCTTTGGATTATGTAAGTTTAAATTAGATAGATCGTACGTCAGATATTGCCCTCTTGTGGGGCTTAAAACAATTATATTTCGTTCATGTTTATTAAGTTTTAACGTTTCAAAAAGGGTGGCCAAGACGTCCTCTTCTATCCGGATATATCCTCCTTTTTAGACCACTGTTAGGGGTTTGGGTGGATATTTTATGTCCTCCCTTTTCAACTTTTGCCTGATTTTTTTTACATAATCTGTTGTGGCGCCTTTTTAAAAGCAAATTGCTTATAAGTAATTTACTGTGGCAGAAGCATCAATGGGATATATCCTTAGGCCATAGATAGCTAGTGAATCCAGATATTTAAACGGGCATTAACCACTATTTAAAAAACCACAGATCGAAACGAATCGAGATGCGAATGTAGTTCGGTTTCCTTCCACATTATCGCATTCTGCTTTGTGTGCATTTCCAATTGAACTGGTAGGAAGCTCATATCGAAACTTTATCTCAAACTTTGCACATAGTTAGATATTGATGGTAGATATGTAAGTACAAAATATTAATTGCTCATATGAATAAAAATGATATGAAATTCAAGCTTGAACAAATATGTGCAAAGGTTAGTAGCCTGAATCCTTATCCCACACTCAACTCAAACAACAGTGGCAAGCACCTATTTGGTAACAAGCGAAGGATGGAAGTGAGGGGAGGAAAATAAACGAGTTCGTGAAAGGAGACTGTTAAATTGATGACTGATATGCGCCATATTTTCTAAATAATTTTCAAGTTAAGTTGAGATATAGTTTCCAGATCAGTTTCCCTGCAGTTCCCTAGTGGACTTGTGAAGGTTTCTTTTGTATTTTTTTCTAGACAACTAAAGTAATTTAAATGCTATTATTCATACACTTAAAGTATTAAAAAGGCAGCATACGTTCAATTATGCCCAACCAGCAAATAGCTTGTACATTCCAAAATAATATTAAATTTATATTTAATGCTTTCCCATGCAATCTTGCTTTGGCAATCCTATATTTAGTATTTTATTTCCTTTTCTTTTTCATCTGTAGCTAACTTTAAAATCGTTATTATTAAGTTTTGTTATAGAAATAATTTTAAGTATAATATGTTGGAGTCTATATCTGTATGGGTATTTTGTGACCTGTTTTTCGAACAAATTCCTCCTTCATGATTACGTTCCTCCCTCCCTTTTTTATCGAATCTGGTCACCTTAGTTTCACACCAACTTGAAAGATTACTATGGGCAGAAAAATAAAATGCAAGCAAACACCTTGGAAGCCGATAGTGTGGCAATCTACGCGCTAAGACGGAAAGTAAAAATATTTTTATGTGTGTAGTAATTCATAATTAATAATGATAATGTACAATATTTCTTACAATAATTACAACAATGACTATAATAACAAAAACTAATAGCATAACGACTAGAGACGAAGAAAGAAGCGTGAGGGGAAAGATGACCGAGAGAAGTGATAAAAGATCATAAATATGTTATCAACACATAACACCAACTACTATCCAAGCCATTCCAAACCATCCAAAATACTGAAAAAGAAGAAGAAAGAAGTTCGAGAGAAGACGTGAGGGCCACTATAATAAACAACATACTGCAGAAGGCGGAGAAAGAATGAAAACCTGAGGGGAGGCAAGGACCACGAGGAAAGGCGGAGCCAGGGATAGAGCGGTTCGGGGAGAAGGAAATGATGAGCAATAAATGATGATGGTAAAAATATTTAAGTGATTAGTGAGTGAATAAAGTTGAGTGATAATTGTAGTGGAAATAGTAGATAACACATAAAAGACAAAAGTAATGAAGAATTAGGAAAGTAAGAGTTGTGAGTAAACGATTTAGTGAACAAGGTTAGATGTATATCAACTATCAATTAGTGGATGACTGTAATAGTAAAGCGTAGTGTAGTGATTGGATAGGAAGATTAGAAATATACTTAAAGCAATAGTTTCAATGTACCAAGTAGGATAGCGTAGAGATTAATATACGAGGTAGGTCCATAAGTTTCCGGCCTCGCCGATAAGGATTATCGCCTTCACAATATCCTTATCTGGTGTCATACCTTATCTGTTAAGTGAATAATTGCGGCTGTAATTTCTGTTCCGCTGTGTTCAGTTTTTCGGATATAGTTCCATAAAGAAGGCTATGTATACAAGATTGTGACATGTTCAAAATGGAGTATCGAGGTTTATTAAGTTCTTCTGAAAAGGACTTATTTCAAATGAAATTAAACAGCGATTGGACGGTGTATATGGGGAGGCACCCCTGTCATATTCTACCGTAAAAGAATGGGCCATACTTTTTCGAATAGGTCGAGAGAGCATTGAAGACGAAGAGCGTACAAGTCAGTCCTTGGAGGTGCTCACTCCTGAAAACATCGCTCTTATGGAAGGAGAAATTATGGAAGACGGCGGCTCAAAGTTACAGAAATAGCAGCAAGATTGGGCCTTTCGAAAACAACAGTCCTTCGAATTATTCATGAACATTTAAACATGAATAAGGTTGGTGCAAGATGTGTGCCTAGACTTCATTCCTCAGTCCAAAAGCTGCAACGAGTCATCTGTTGTTACGCATTTTTGGAGCTCTGCCATGGCAACGAGAGGGAGAGAAGTTCTGCAAACCATTGTTAAGGAGATGAAACTACGGTCATCTACTATGATCCCTTGACCGCAAGAGAATCACTGGAGTGGCGTAAACCTAGCGAAGGTCAAGGTTGCTCAGTCAACCAAGAAGATCATGGCCCCAATCTTTTGGGGCTGTGAAGGAATATTCTTCATTGACTTCAAGGAGAGGAACACCACAGTAAATGGGGGTACTATGCTGGCCTACTGCACAGACTACGTGCTTCCATCAAAGAGAAAAGGCAAGGAAAGCTGAGTGGTGGTGTGCGCCTTCTTCACGACAACGCGCCTGTGCACACAGCTCTTGTTGCAAAGGAAGCTGTGAAGAAATGTGGCTTCAAGAAGATCGTTCATCCACCCTACAGCCCAGATTTAGCTCCCGTGACTGTTTCTTCCTCTTCTCAAAACTCAAGAAGGACCTTCGAGTAAGGCAATTTAAATGTGATGAAGAAGTGATGGAGGTTGTTTAGGCCCATTTTGCAGATAAGACTTCTGACTATTTTTAGGAGGGGATTTGAAATGTTATTTCAGAGATGTGAGAAGTGTATTGAAATAAAGGGAATGTGAAAGATAGTTTTTGTCTTTATTATACTTAGAAAATGGTTAAGCCAGAAGCTTATGGACCTACCCTTGTACATTTTAAAACGGGGGGAAGTGTAGCAACCAATTCAAATGCCAATGAGCTTATTCGCGCCAGTGTAGATTCATTTCATTCATCCTACTGTGGCTGGCTTAACACGGTGAAAAGTATTAAAAAGCATTCATCCTTTACTAACCCACCTGAACTTTTCATAAAACGCAAAGAATATAAAACATGATTTAATAATTTTTGTCAACAGATATTTCCCCATTTTTTCTTTGAACTTATTAGTTTCCTTCTGATCAGAAGACCTTTAACAACATTAGTGCAACTGAATTACACTTGTTAGTGTGGCAACACTGCGGACGAGTTTATGTGTCGCAGTGTCTCCACGTGGACACACACACACGCAGTCCAAGGCCAACGAAAGCGAGACGCAGGTCTGTCTCACCTCTACCTACAGAACGGCTCCAGCTCAAGAGTTCTACAAAGGTCGGAGTTCGGCCCCCTCCTTACCCATCCTCTGTACGCCTTCCATGCCTGACGTATGCGACACCAAATGCATTTTTATATGTTTATGGCGCTTGATTTCGTAGACTTATACTAGTGCTATTGATATATTCAGTGAACTAAGTTAGGAAAGGTAGTTCAAAGCATGTATTAATATTATAAGTTTAAGAACACATAAACATTAAAACCTAAAGATAAATAATGCTTTAAATACGAAGTGAATACAGAATGTAGAACTAAAAGTAAAATAGGAATTAAATTCTCTTACATAGCTAGGGTAAGGTAGCTGCTGGTTAACAGTAACCTTTCCGTTCGATTTCCCACGGTCAATTTTGTCCTTGTAACTAGCTGGTTCCCAGTAGCATGTAAATTATTAAATTACTTAAAGAATTGTTTGATTCTATGTTCTATTTAGTTTATTATTATATTATATTTGCTTTTTATAGATAATGATCAGTAAAATATATTATGTATAATGAAATATTTTTTAATAAATAGTAAATGTTAAAATTTGGAATATACGTCCCGGTATAGGCAACAAGGTGCCGGGATGGAGTATTGCAGATTTTATTTTATTTTTTATTTTTATTAGTATTGTTGATATAATGGTGAATTTTAATAACCACAGCCATTTATCATTAAATGTTTTATATTTTAAATTTTATTATTGCTTCATAATAATAAAATATAAACAGATATAGTGTTTTATACATATGCTTTGTTTGAAAAGACATCTATTTTTTTTTAATGGTGTTTAACGCCCGTTTTTACTGCTGAAGCACCACACGCGGTGGACACTGATGATAATTGAGATAAAATTAGGATTTTTTTAAGGAAGGAAACGTTTCAGGCCTAAATTTCAGGTACCTTCCCCGGCATTTGCCATTTATGAGGGCTGAGGAAAACCTGGGAAAAACCTGGACGGTTCTGACGAGATTCGAACCCCAGACCACCCACTCATGAGTCCGCGCCTTAACGACCTCGGCCACCCGTGGCAGTGACATCTAGTTGTGGGGACTATACTATGTTACGTGAGTATAAACTTTAGAATTTTTGTTAATTTTCCTAGATAACAACCAAAATCTCTCGCGGAATACTTGTGAAAAATAAAAGAAAAACCAACAGCCGTTCTATTTGTACCTGAATGCTGGGGGAAAAAAAAAAAAAAAAAAAAAAAAAAAAAAAAAAAAAAAAAACTTGTTTCCTTTAGGCATCGCGATGTCCCTTTTGAATTCAGCCTTGAGTTTTGGACATTCAGAATTCAAAAGATGCTACCTTGAAAGTGAGTTGTACAGACAGTGGAAATATGGCCCTGAAACAGTCTTCATCAGAAATGTCTGCCATAATAGAGTAGTTCTCAGGCATGTGATTTTCAACGTTTACACTAATGACACTGCTAAACTAACATTCACTCGTTCTGATGGCTAGCTACTTGATAATAACTTCATTTCCTCAACGGCGAATTCTACAGTATTGCAGTGCTGCTGGATTCGTCATTCCAGATCAAAATATACCTAAATTTATTGCACGCCACTTTTACATCCATTTTTACCTTGCATCTTTCGTTTCTTCAGATGTTCTTCCACGGAACGTAAGGAATGTACGTTAAAAGACATTCGTAAGTGCTACAGAAAGGAAGAGGAAAACATTTTCTTCCTATTTCACAAAGTTTTCATTCATTTGCAGCATGATGAGCACCCTTCTTGAGTAGCAGACTTTCTTGTATCCCACAAAGTTTTACAGCAAGGAATCTGAAAACGAACTTTTCCTACTGCCAGGAGTGAACCAGCACGCATAATACACAAATAATTTACTGATATCACAGATCTCATCTTTTGTTATCTCATTTCAACCCTCTCCTTAATGGAAGTATTAAAGGAAGGGGGGTCAAAATAATATTTTTGTTTTTTGTACCAATTTAATATTTGAAACTTTTCTGTTTAATTTGATATGATTTTTCCTTGATCATAAGTATTTTAATACATTTTTAGTTGTGCCGCATCAGACATTTATTTCTCGAGCACTTATTCAGTTATTCTTTTTTTTTTTTTTTTGAGTAGTGTTTAACGCCGGGATTTTACTACTACCAGATTGCACACTGATGATACGTGAGATGAAATGATATATTGTGATTTTTTTTATTTAAGGAAACGTTCCAGGCCTAAGTTTAAGGTATCTCCCCTGCATTTGTCATTTATGAGGACTGAGGAAAACCTGAAAAACACCTCAGTCAGGGAGGACGGTCCTGGCGGGATTCGTACCCCAGACCTCCCTCTCACGAGTTCGCGCCTTAACGACCTCGGCCATCCGTGGCGGCCTTGTTCAGTTAAACTTCTGTATATCAGGAACTATCTAGAAGACTGTGTGTGATTTGTCTTGAATGATAGAAAAAAATTATATTTCATAAATTGGAAGCGTTTGTTTCCAAAGACATCGTTCTTTGTTGTTTTACAATGTTGGGAGTTTCTGCAAAAATATTTTGGGCTGCACTTATTGAAAAACTAATTTTTTTGCACACACATATATTTAAAGGATCTATATAAGTTATCACTTTGAAACTTCTACCATGTATTCATGATATAATTGTGATGATGTGCATCTATTATGGTATAGCTTGGACAAAATTTGACAATGTAAAAAATAAATAAATAAATAAATAAAATGTTGGGGGGAAATTGGGGAAAAAAGGGGGAAACAATTTAGGAATTGTTTCAGAGTCATGGTGTATTAATGAAAATAATGTGCATTTGTATGCTGTAAAAGTTTCATTTCATTAGGTTTAATACTCCTTGAGAATATGGGAACTGAAGTTGGTAAATTTTACATTACAAGGCTATCATACTCCCCTTAAGCTTTTTAAACCGACACGAATGGCCGAGGTTGTTAAAACACGGATAAGGCACGGACTCGTGTTACGTTCTGGAAATGTTAGGCACCAGGCTAATCTCTCCCGAACAGAATACCAAGAATAACTAACTACAGATTTTCACTGTTCTCTACATTTAAAAATGTACAATAAAGACATTTTATTTAGTTTCGACTAACATTGATTTAAGTATACGAAAGGCTATTTATTGTCAGTTTCAGTGTTTTTTTAAAATAATGTTTAACGCCCGTTTTTACTACTGAGGCACCACAGGCGATGGACACTGGCGATACATGAGATGAAATTATACATTGGGAAAGGATTTTTTGTACTGAAGGAAACGTTTCAGACCTAGTTTAGGGTACCTCCCCGGCATTTGCCATTTATGAGGACTGAGGAAAACCTGGAAAAAACCTCAATCAGGGAGGAGGGTTCTGATTGGAATCGAGCCCCATACCTCCACTCACGAGTTCGCGCCTTAACGACCTCGGCCACTCATGGCGGTGCTGCCGAGAAGTAAAACACCGCTTGAACGGATCTTATAACTAAAGTCATGCCACGTGATACTATTAGTGGATACTAAACCAGGCTGCAGATATGCATTCTATGAGAAGTCTAAAATAGTCAAACTACTGTCAAAAATATGAATTTATCTAATATTACAATAAATAAATATGGAGTTATTTCTGAATTCTTCTTAAAAAGAAATATTGAAAGTCGCTTATTACTAATAAAAGTGTTTAATTACATATTTCCTGCAGTTAGATTCAAAATTTAAGTTATTTGTTCAATATAAAATTAATAAATATCAACAAACAATGGTCACGTTCAGTAATATGTGCACAATGGTTCCTAAATATTTTCATATATTTTGTTTCCTTCTTCATTGCCACGTGATACTATTAGTGGGTACTAAAACCTGGATACAGATATGCATTCTATGAGAAGTCTAAAATGGTCAAAATACTGTCAAAAATATGAGTTTATCTAATATTACAATAAATAAATATGGTATTATTTCTGAATACTTCTTAAAAACATTGAAAGCCACTTAATACTGATAAAACTGTTTAATTACACATTTCCTGCAAGCAGATTTATTCAAAATTAAAATTATTTATAAAATTAGTAAAGGTAACAAACAATGATCATGTTCAGTAATATGTGCATATTGACTCTTAAATATTTTCATATATTTTATGTTTCCTTCTTCATTGGTTAATTTTGTTCAAAGATGCTTAAATCTATAAGTTCGAACATTTTTATGCGTTTTGCATATATCAAGAATTGGCTGTTTGATGCGCTAATAAATAAATCAATTTTAATGAGCTGAACGATAAACTCGCGATGATTGCAATGTTATCTCCAGCCCTATTAACAGGCAAGATTGAATACATCTCCTGAACACAGGTAAAATATGCAATTTTCCCAATGGAAAAAATCTGAAGGACGTTTCGTTTCTACTAATTTCACTAATACCCCCACAACGCAGCAAGGTAACGTTGCACGAATTCTTAGAGTAGTTGTACCGAGATGCTGTGCGCGTTTCGGACAGTGTGTCCGTGTTGTTCTCAAGCCAACATCCGGTCCGCACTCGCCAACTCAGCCGGGTATTGAATGTCGGAGCGTCGGCCAGGACAGCTTTATCAGCGATATACCTTCACCTCACATCCTTGCAGCAGCACGTTTCGGGCACTCTGAAGATGGGGGAAACTGCTGTCACATAGGCAATGTACAGACATCGATCTTGCTAAGCTACCCAACCGGTTTGAACCACGGACTAAGTAGTTACGGATTGTGCTTTCCTGCGTTGATCTACAGGAAACCGCCACAGTGCTCCCGTACAGTTTCCCAGTTAGTCATTCTAATAGTTTTAACCTTGCAGTCATCAGATATTTAATAATTTATATTTATAATGTTTAGGATGGTTGGGGAGTAATTGAAAAGTTTGGTGCTGTAACAACCCAATCCAAATTGTCCTTAAGACTGCAGAAGAAGTCTCAAACAAGCTTTTCAGCTTAAACACATGAACCGTTGAGATGATTAACGTCCTTAATCCCAAATGTTCTGATCTTATGGCAATGTTGATGAATGAAATTCGTTTACAGAAGTCAAGTCATCTGCTGCAAGCCACAGTGAACTTGACTAAAAACTCTCAGAAGGGAACACAAAGAGCCCGTTTCTTTCCACTCAATTCAGTGAGGCTACAAACATAACATTTATGTTGTTAGTCAGCTGTACATAAATCATAAGCTGCTGCGTGGTGTTGCACTCTATTATAATGTTGTGTGAACACGACATTTTGGGATGCAGGTTATGGTCCATTAAAGAGAAGCCATTTCTATGCGCCGCAGCAGTTAAACTTACCATAGGCTTCCTCAAGCTAATCTACATTTAATACCCTTTTTTATAGCTCAGAGTCATCTAATATTACTTTCTTTGTCCGAACAACCAATATACCGCATCCGTAATGTCCTCTTTCATGCAAACATTTTTTTATTTGCATTTACTTAAGATTATATGTAGAAAACTACAGGAGAGGGCTTCCTCGATTGTGGGGCAGACAGAAAGGCGTTTCCAGCACTTTCTAGCATATCTTTACTTCCTCTTAACGATTAATAAAATAATCAGCAGGAGTCCGATAGCGACGAAGTTACTTGGCAGGTTCTGCAGGAAATTCATCTAAGACTTCTACCGAACGGGAATCGAACTCAAGCAACACTTTGTGTCATTGCAACTGAGTGGGTAGCTCAGGCGTAACGCTTTGAACTCACATTCGGGAACTCCCGTGTTTAAATCCTTTGGGGCCGCCCAAACTGACCTTTGAATTTTTCGTGTTTTCCAATGGTCGTCCAGGCGAATGCTGGGGTGGATCCGTTTCATCTCATTTCATTCGCTGATTCTGTTACAGGATCGAAAGTGTCAGAGAGGCGTGACGGTGGCTTGCGCTTTGAAAAGGTTTCTATCCTGGCGTTTACTGAGAAAGCAGCCCTTTAGAGGGGCTCTTAACTCCTTGGAGGGAGCTTCGCTCGCATCGGAGTATTCTATCCGGAAACAATTTTGGAACCCCGTCTACGCTCACTGTTTCACCGCCCAGGGTTTCCTCTCACCTTATCCCCCCTCCCTAACTGTGGCGCAGGCAGAAACGACCAGCCTTTCAGCGTAATTGAAGTACTGAAATATCCTCCTTCGCCCTAACAATCCACTGAGTAATTGCATCCCATGTGCCTTGACCTAGGGGGGAATTAAACGTAAGCGACTAAGAAGGCACTTGCTCTATAAAATTACTACAGTGCAAAAACTTAAAACGCATTCTATAGCCAGAAGTGGGTTTTGTGAGTAAATTTTTACTCAAGTACAGAAATTTATTCTAACCTCGTTCTGGTTGCTTTCACTTAGAGGGAAGTATTAATTCCCAAAACTTCCGATATTGCAATTCCAACAAACCTCTCTCTCGGATCTACAATAAATTTACCATTTGCTACAAAAAAATATATATATATATATATATATATATATATATATATATATAGGAATGGTGTGCAGTTGGCAAAGACGGAATAATTTCCAAGGAAACAATCTCAGGTATGTGCAAACAATTTTGCAACAATTTCTCGCTGAATTAACTTAGGAGGGAACCTAATTCCAGCAGGTCTTGAGATGGCACATACAACTAATTTTCCTCTGCAGGAATTTGCGAGAAGGTTATCAGTAGCACAGATTTATTTAACCACTTTCAATTATTATCTCTAAGGAACATTAGAAGATAAAGCGTACAGGACAACTTCACACGCCTTGGACAAACTGCAGACTAACACCCATCAAGAAATTAATTTAATTTATTAAAGATAACTAAGAAAAATGACCAATTCTGTGGTCTAGTGATTAGCGTTGTTGACTACTGACCTGGAGGTCCAGGTTCGATATCCGGTACCTGCTTAGGATTTTTTCTAAGTCAGAAAGGTCGAACGGGGTCCACTCAGCCTCGTGAGGACAATTGGAAAGCTGCCTGATGGAGAGGTGGCGATCTGCGATCTAGTAAGCCGCGATATAGCGACCGGCGGGATACGGTGTGCTGATCACATACCCCCCTGCAATGCTGTACTTTGCCTATATCACGTGATGGAGGTAGAAGACGCAGCGGTCGTCGCGGTAAGCCGAAAGCCCACATGGTGCTATGGAAAAACAGGGCTTGAAGAAGAACTAAGGAAAGTAATGAGTAATTTCCTTTGCAGATACCAGAAATTTATAGAAAATGAAGCATGCAGCCTTTGAGTGATAAAGGTGACTTCATGACTATAAAAGTACAAATAAACAGTGCTTTATTAAACAGCTACAGCGAGTTTAACCGTGAACTCTTGTTGAGGGCTATTCGGGACCATATGGAACTACTCTCCGCGTTAACGTGTCATGGATAATCCGCTCATTAGATAGACGACTTGGTGCTGAATATAGCATCCAATGCTATACTCTGTTGAAATCTAAAGCATTGCTCCAAATTACGACCATAAACTCCTAAGGTTAAAAACAAACTATTAGGAAGCATCTTGCGTGCATAAAGTTGGTTCTAAATCTGTTTGATCTGTTTATTTTAATTTGCTTATTCCCAGCAATTAGTAGATTTTACTTCCGTTTGCGTATAATAGAATATACAGATTGCATATATTATAAAAGGAAACCAAGTATGTAAAATTTGATCGCGCGCGACATTCAATGGAAACGGAGCAAAAACAAATACGCTCTCCTTTGAATCCAGTCGGTCCTGGTGGTGTAGTGATAACTATATTTGGCTTCATATACCCAAGGTCGCAAGTTCAAACGCAGTCAGGATCGATGGATATTTTAGGGCTTGAACATTATAAGTATGGCTTCCTTCAGAAAGAAGTAAAGCCGTGGGTCTTGTGTCGTAGATTTACGGCACGTAAAGAACCTTAAGCCTGAAAGAAGAGATCTCTGAGCAAAATTTATCGGCCATTTCACGTCCTGAATTGAATGGGATGCTAATGACCAGAGATGTTAAATAGAATCCTTAAATAATAATTATTATTATTTAATCTTTGAATATAACATTGTTAATTTTATAAAATATGCTTTAAGGAAAGCCCACAGCAGTTTTTCTAAGCTGGGATGTTAGAATCAGATATAATGTGAACATTGTTTTAAAGTATTGGGGGGAAAAATCACCTCTATGTCTATTTTTATTCCACCTAAGAGCATAAATATCACATAACAGCGCCGACTGTGTGGAGTACAGGAGGCAATAAACTAGAGCAATGTAACTGTAAGGAATGTTGGCATACCTGGAAAGTGCTCGTCCTCCGCGACATCAGGCTCCGGGGTGGGCACGTTCTCCTGAAATACACCAGAAAAATTCCATTTCAATGTTGACCACTTTTGTCCCCTAATAATAGCTTAGTGTTCCATCACCAAAGTAACGGACAGAGTAGAAAGTATGCTTTCTGAGCAACACAACCCCACGGGACGAGCGGTCACGCCTTGCAGGCTACTCCGGAATCGTGAGAGATCTTAACGCCATGTGTGTTCACATGTAACCTGGCAAACAGCCATAACATTTCGCCGGGAAAATCCCAGTTAAATGATATACACATATTTAATGCGAACTTGCAGCCACGCGACTAAAGTCCAGCATCGAGGTTCAAGCATGAGGACGCCTAAAGTCCTCGATTTTCCACTGGGTCTGTCGTACAATGATCAACGCTGTCACACTCAAAGCAGGAAATTCGCTGCACAAATATGTGCATATCAGCGGGTCCCCGCAGATAACCAGCAGCTCGCCCATTTCGTCACCCATTTGTTACCATGGTTTTTCGTGGCCCCGCTATCGCAATGCTTGCTGATCAATAGAACAAACAGACAGATAATGGACTTTCCAGAAAAGAGAAAACGGACCAACTATTTACAGAACTACCTGTGTGTCCATGCTCCTACCAAACAAAGTACATTAGCAACTGCTAACAATCTGTAAGTCCCACAAATACTTGACCTTCACAAAGAGCTACAACCAAACGCTACGATTTTATCTACAGCTAGGCAAATGCTACAGTACTATCGATAAATAACGAATATTCATAACATAAATCGATTTAATTGTTACATTAATGCCTTCCATGATATTTGATCATTATTCCTATCAAAACAACGCTTTATTTTAAACAATATCATGTAATACTTTGCCACTTTATGGAAAAACCGCCACCGGTGGCCGAGGTCTTTAAGGCGCGGACTCGTGAGCGGGAGGTCTAGGGTACGAATCCCGTCAGTTGTTGATTTGATTATTTACTGACTTTCTTTAACATCTCAGGTCATCAGCGTCCCATTCAAATCAGGACGTGAAACGGCCGACAAATTTTGCTCAGAGGTTTCTTTTTTCAGGCTTGAGGTTCTTTATCGTGCCGTAAATGTACGACACGGTACCCATGGCTTTACTTCCCTTCCGAAGGAAGACATACTTAGGAATTTTACGCCTCGAAAAAATCTATCGATTCTGGCCAGGTTCGAACCCGCATCTTGGGTTTAGAAGGCAAGCATGTTTACCACTACACCACCAAGACCGACGAATTCCGTCAGGACCGTCCTCCCTGACTGAGGTTTTTTCCAGATTTTCCTCAGTCCTCATAAATGGCAAATGCCGGGGAGGTACCCTAAACTTAGGCCTGGAACGTTTCCTTCCTTAAAAAAAAATCCTTTCCCAATATATCATTTCATCTCATGTATCATCAGTGTCAGCGCCTGTGGTGCCTCAGTAGTAAAAACGGGCGTTAAACACTAATAAAAAAAACTTTATGGAAAACTCTTCCTTATTTATGTTACAGTTCTTCATCCTAAATAGGCTTACAGACGGAAAGCATTGTATAGTGGGATTGATTGATTGATTGATTGATTTATTTATTTATGGACGCTCTTTAACATCTCAGGTCATCAGCGTCCCATTCAACTCAGGGCGTGAAACGGCCGACAAATTTTGCTCAGAGGCCTCTCTTTCAGGCTTGAGGTTCTTTTTCGTGCCGCAAATGTACGACACGGGACCCACGGCTTTACTTCCTTTCCGAAGGAAGGCACACTGACGATTTTTACGCCCGAAAAAATCCATCGGTCCTGGCCGAGTTCGAACCCGCGATCTTGGGTTTAGGAGGCAAGATATGGTAACCACTACACCACCAGGACCGACGTATTGTGGGAGATATACTCGCCGGAGACTCATTAAATTTGTCTGTTCTTCAAGAAACCAGTTTGCGTGCTGTTGTTCTGTTAAAGGCACCTTAACGCACACACACACATTCGGTTGGAGACTGAAACTAAATCAAGAAGCTGAACCTCCGACTTAGTACGAAGTAATAATATATTAAATCTTAAAGTTATTTACATTTATCTTACCCCCTTCTAGTCACCTTCGACCAAGCGCAATGAAATTCTCTCTTTTTCAGGAGGCAGTGAATCGCAACATCACTTCCGGTCTATTAATGACCAAACAGGAGCGCATGCGTCACAACTCGTAAATATCCAGTGCAGTGAAGTTGTTTTCGCTGGAGGGCAGCGAAACGCGCAACAGGTGCCCTTTTTCTCCCCTTCACAGTTTATTACGTACGTACATAATATTGGAGCTTAGAGGAGATAATGTGTTTGTTATCTTCAAGAGGTGCTCCAGTTTGGAAACTGTCGCAGCGCTAGACGGGTGGTGGCCAAACGCTGAATTAGGCAAATTCAAATCTTTGTTTAGGGCAAGAATTGAAAAAGCGTTATCAGCGTTTCCGCACCATTGTTTTCATCATCTCTGTAGAAACAGAAAAGTGTCGTCTTGTTCATAAGCCTTTAGTTACGGGACTTAAGTTTATATTATTATGTTGTTGCTAATTAATTTATTTTTCCTTTCTTTCCTATTTCTTTTGATCACTTAAGTACCTTGGTAGGAGGGTTATTCAATAAATAATGCAGTACAGAAGGTACCTTTGAACCTTCGCACATTCGTTTGGGGGGGGAGGGTCAGGGTGGTGTAGTGGTAACCATACAGAATTAAACCCTGCTTAGTAATCGTGAAGTGTTTTAACGCCGGATTTTACTACTGAGGCACTACAGGCGGTGGACACTGATGATACATGAAATAAAATTATATATTGAGTAAGTATTGTTTTTAAAGGAAGGAAACGTTTCAGGCCTAAGTTCAGGGTACCTCCCCGGCATTTGCCATTTATGACGACTGAGGAAAACCTGGAAAAAACCTCAATCAGGGAGGACGGTCCTGGTAGGATTCGAACCCCTGACCTCCCGCTCACGAGTCCGCGCCTTAACGACCTCGGTCACCCGTAGCAGTCAATAGCAGTCGTGAATAGATACATTTATACAATCTTTATTTTGCTCATTTTATATTAAAACTAGCAAAAATAATAAAACGTTATTATTGAATATAACGAACGGTTTAGAACACTTTTATTTTAAAAGTTAGACGGTGAAACTTAGATAATTGTTACATAACTATAAGTTCGCGCAGCTCATGGTAATGCATTTAGAGGTGGAATAAGAAATATTCCGTAATATTAAAAAAAAAAAAAAAAAAAAAAAAAAGGCTTACGGATATTCAGCTGTCTTCCGTTTATAATATTGCAGTTTGTTAATTGGCAGCATATCAGGAATGTTCTTTCTTTACATAGGTATACGGTTCGATAACAGAATATCAATATAACGTATAACGGTGTCGTTTTACTTTACTGCCTGTAATTTTAATCCGAAACATCAAAGGAAAACTGATGAATTGGAAATTTTAAACACTTTGATGCAGGCAAACAGTACTACAAAAAGATAGGAGTTACATAAAGAATTGTTAGCAATAAATTAAACCATACAATTACCTCCCCTTCTACCCCCAAAACGAAAACGTCCATATCTCCGTATAAAATAGCTGATTTCAAAAATAATAATGGTATTTAGTTTCCTATAATATGTGAGAAAATCATTAAATAGCATGTATTTTCTAATTTTTGGTACGAGGTTATAAGGAAATGCACCTTCCTATTTTTTGACTAAGTTACCTGTGGCAAGATACTTGTCCACCTAACCACCTTATGGACGCCCTCAAACATGATTTTTGGTGTGGTTATATTAACCATTTTTGCACTGGTCATCTGCAAACCTCTGACCCACAAAGTCCAAAGAAATGAACATCAAATGGCTTCAGATTCGGTCTGTACGGCGGGTGTTTCAACAACTGAAAATCAGACATAGTGCATCGCAAGCGTAGGGCGTGGGCGTCGTCATAATGCAGCAAAAATTTTACTTGAGAGAAATTGTGGGGTTCAACTTGTGCACCAGCACGCCATTCTATCTCGGATGACCACGTTCACCAATGAAATGTAATTGATATCCCAGAAGATCAAAACATGACTTTCCCAGCGCAAGTTCATCCCCGCCGCCACTGTCTCTTACTTACGTAGCAACGTTTGAGACTGGGTTTGAAGAGGTTGTCACTTAGGCGAATGCTGGGAAGGCTTTTTATTTTCCACCAATTTTCAGCTCTCCATTTTCATCTCATTTCGTTCCATAGTAGCAGTTAAAGGGTTGGAAACATTAGGCGATTGCGGGCAATTGGCGAGTGCTGTCTGGGGGACCTCGGGAAACCGGAATGATTCCGCGTGAGAGTTTTACCATCTGCGGAAACATTACAGACCCTGCCTACGTGCCTCCGCCTGGCGGATCCTCTACCTCATCCCTTCCTCCCGGATGTGTTCCCTTAGAGACATAGGTATAGAGACACTGTTCTCTACCTCTACTATGGTTCACAATGGTGCACCCAAGACTGGTTTCCTGTCAGGATTCGATGGAGAAAAGCATCTCCTTTACAAGCATGAAAAATCGTTTGCTTCACGCACTTGTAACTGATAGCTGCCTTGGGACTCATCTGCTACATTCTTTCATTCGTATGAAAGGTCATAATAAGTCGCAACTGATGTTGAATTATATGACAATTTCCTCAACAGTAACTCGCCTTTAGTACGGATTCACTGCTTAATGTGATGTTTCACTGTCTCAGTGGCAAAAACTGGCCTTTTTAAAACCTTTACACTTATTCATATACTATCCTTTGGCTCAAACCAATTATCTATTGTATATTTCAGGGAGTTTTGATCTCTATGACACAAAATATAATAATAAAAAAACCCCACTTAGTTGCTCTTCCACTATGTAGCTAGACAATGGATCGAACGTATTCTATTGCGTAGGCACATATTGTTTGATCGTTACAATCTCTATAGTGTGTTGGTATGCAACCACTTTGTGTTATTGTTAATGCATCTAGGTGAATATTAGAATGAAAATCCTGTTATTTAATGACTTTGTAGTAATATACTAATGACATAACGTTCTTTCATTCTAGAAAGACGCACTCCTGTCTCTATAAGTTCTAGAAATAAAAGCTCTATGTCATGGCTGTTGGCTGGATCCCCGTGATGTTGGTTCCATTGAGGCTACGTTCTGATGAAATCAATCCACATTTTCAGAAAGATGAACGGCAGAAATGGACTTGAAATCACATCTGATATCCAAATTTTTAGAAATAAATTTTATGCTATAGTTAATTTATTAATCCTTCTCGATGCGAATAACTCAGTGATTTCTGGAGTCCAGCAATTTTAATACCAAAATAGTGAAATTGTTTTTATAAGTGTAACACACATTGAAGTAGCGCGAACTTTTATCTCACTTTTTTCACAAATATAGCAAAAATTGTTTGGACAGCCGTGAAGCAATCTTAAATTATTTATGTTTATGTTGAGCGCAAATAAATTTTTAATAACAGACTACTTGGTAGCTCAACTGGAGTACTGAGGGGAAGATGTCAAATCAGAGTTAAGTTTAACTATTAGATTGTGAAACGATTCTAACATTTTTACTTCTATTAGAAAGCACACTTAAATGCAAGTATTTAACAATTCACCTTAACTGCCCTCGTTCCAGGTACAACGGCCAGCATCTACACGTTGTAATAGTTGCTACGGCCTATCTCCACTGAAATATACACTGTATATTGCAAACCTATCGCAATATTTCATGTATTGTAATTAATATTGTAGATATCATGTAAATATATAAGTATAACATGGCATAATGTTAACACGCAAATTGTATAGCAGAGAAAGTTTATTGGTGTTTTTCGGTTATGGTAGTTTGGAAAGGCAACAGGTCATAAAACCGGAGGGTTGCGTGTGAAGCCACTTTTTTTTTAAAAGAACTGCCGTTGGAAGGTTAATAAACCGAAGGACTTTTAAATGCGTTTAGGGCTTTGACCTCGAGGACAGCCGTACTGCTGGTCTTTAAACTAGCCAATACCAACAAAATGTTTTACAGTCTCAAATAGAGCGAATGACACGTGGGGCAGGTGAACTTAAAACAAGACAAATATACGTTTGAACTCTTGCTCGTGCCTGTGAGATCCGTGGAATCGCTAAGCCAACGATTACTTGATTTGAATTTAACATATAAAGAAGCGTTTGCTCGGCTGGGGCACTCAGTTTGAAGTTTCACACGCGGCGAGACACAAGCACTTCGCAGCACTCTTATAACTTCAACGTTGCTGAGTCACTGAGCTCATAGAATCAGCTCAGATGCAGTTAACAAGTTCTAGTTCGGACGCATTAGTTAGGTAATTTTTAAATTGATACTCAGCTGAGAGTATTTATCAGTTCCGATACATTAGTTAAGCTATTTTCAGTTTCACGCGCCGCGGCACTGAAGTACCGCTCGCGGCAGCTAAGTTTGTATTCGACGTAGCTAAGTCTATCGTACGCAAAACACCAGAGGACGCAAAAGATTTAGAACATAATAAAATGCATAATGTCGCGTCGCGTGCTGATTTACACTATCGAACTTCTTTCCCAGTACTATCGAGTGCGAATCAACAAAATACCAGAGTTCACCCTGAGAAATTGTTGTCAATTGGAGCGTAGGCAACAACACCGAAGCGATCAATAATCAATCCACCAAACCATTTCAAAATTGGCATCACAATGCGAGGCCACTCGACGTCGACAACAAATCGCTTCGAAATTGACGCCTAACCTGGGGCACTCAGTCGGAACCTACTAAACCGCTTCAAAATTTGGTGCCCCACATGGGGCCACAAACAAACAGTCTCATAATTTGGCTGCAATTGTTGGGGCCGACACTAAACCGCTTCAACATTTCGCAAACGACGCATGAAATAGGTTAAGAAGATTACTAATTAGAACTATTAACATATTCCAAAAGCGTATGTTACTGGTTTTTCCGTTTCAGCTGTCTAATGCTTGCTAATTTATTTATTCGTTAGTTAAAATTCTTTGTTATTTTATATTTGCTAATAAAACTCTGCTTATAACTGTCCATGTCTATGTTAAGGCATGGTAATTTGAAACTGTGACAAGTAGAAATTTTTATTCGCATATGCTTTCGATTGCACCCTTCCTGAACCACTCAACGCTGATGACCTGAGATGTTAAAGAGCGTCCATAAATAATAAACTGAACCATTCAAATAAGAATCGAGCATGCTCTGTCTAAGTACGTAACTAATACACATGACAGAACAGCTTATCGGTACCTCGTGCTGACAAAATTACAAAGATCTCCGTGTTTCCCCGTGGGAGAGTGGAGTTGGGAGAGGCTGGATTTGGGACGAAGTACTTCTTTCACATCTCGGACAAGGACGTTCGTATCTTCCTTCAAGACGCAGAGGAGCACCTGTAGAGGGCCTTGTGACGCGCAATGTTGGCAATGAAACTTGCAGCAAGAGAAGACTGCCGTTTGGTGCTGAAGGTCCTACCAGTTTGCCTTGGCCCACTTGCAGACTCACGATTTCTCTCTGTTTCTACGGTTCAAACCAAGAACCATCCCACTGAGGTTCCGTATACTGCATCACTTACTCCTGAAGTTTAAAGGACTATTTAGGTTCTATATCAGCATACACGCAATTAGCTCCTGTGTACACAACGCTACAGTAGACACAATTTTTATGTGAAAATATTTATCTGAAAACGATAAATAACATGAAATCTCTGTGCTTGCGAGAGAAAGCATTTGAACCTCGCTCAGCCCTTGCCGTTGTCACCGCGGTGTATTGGTGAAATATTCAAACCCTACCACTTCACGTCACTAACACGAATCCATTGATCTACCGCTGTGACCCCTTATGGCAGGCCCTCCAACTTAATAAACTGGCAATAATGTGACCTTTGGTACACTTACTTTTTGCTTAGCTGTGTTACTATGGTAACCAGACGAGGGGGTGGAAACTGAAACAGAAACTAACGTTCCTTTGCCATGAAAGCTTTTGAAAAATTCAGTGTCCCAAATGCAACTTTACTATGTAATGGAAATCAGAGAATAGCAGAGGTCCCATTTTCCATGAACTAGCGTTTTCGTTCTTATTGCTTAAGTAACATTGAACCTGATCAGCATGGAATACTAATCAATGATTTATTAAACTAACTACACCCAGGTACAAAAATGAATCCCATGTTTATCGTTATTTAGACGTAGCCTACGTCGTGGTAGTCCACAAGCACGATGCAAATAAAATACTTCTACCATTGGAAGTGAAAAATGAAAAACACCGCCGTCCGCATTAATCAATAGTCATCAGATCTGAAATGTCTAAAAGCTAAAGTCTCTAATGGAGGGAGTTTAACTAATTTATTACGATAACTTCAACAATGATAGTGTCGTTCACTTTTGTCCACATTTCTACTTTAATTTTTTGTGCCAAGTTCCTCAGTATTTGATAGGAACATTTTCTGGTATTGGGAGAAAGCATATTTTCGAAAAAGAAATGTTTATAACAATTATACTCTCTTTGTTGTGTTAACTGGTTCTGTAATTCACTGAGAGCGCTTCCATAGTGCCTAAAATGACCTAAAATGGGGCCAATGCCTATTTCTGCCTTTTTGTGCCTAAAACTGCCTAAACAAGTAATTCTAACAATTAACATAGTTATTAAACTTGTCTCATGTACGAAATAGCACTACTTTGCTGTGCGAAGTGTACAGGCGAGTTCTTACCAACAATGAAAAACCAAACAGGCGCTCCAAGATGCTTTTGATTAAAGTTTTAACACACCACCTGTGTTGATTCTTCAATGACAATGTTCAATACATTGTTTAAACTTAACTTCTAGTTTTCTTCTCTGTGTTATTGTTTCGTGCTCAGATTGAATCAGTTGCATTGCATTGAGAATAGCCACGGGTGGCCGAGGCCGTTAAGGCGCGGACTTGTGAGCGGGAGGTCTGGGGTTCGAATCCCACCAGGACTGTTCTTCCTGACTGAGGTTTATTTTTTTTACCAGGTTTTCCTCAGTTCTCAAATGGCAAATGCCGGGGAGGGACCCCAAACTCAGGCCTGGAACGTTTCCTTCCTTAAAAGATATATTTCTCCGATATATCATTTCATCTCATGTATCATCAGTGTGCCTCTGTAGCAAAAACGGGCGTTAAACACCATTATAAAGGGGGGGGGGGAGAAACGGAATCGCAATACAGGCGCCGCCTACTGCAGTACGCTTAGTAACCAAGAAGTAAAACACAGCTTGAGCGGACAAGGTTTATAACTAAAGTGATATTTTTGCCTGTCTAACTCTGCTTGTTGTGACGTGCATCCTGTGCTCTAAGAACTTACCCATTTCTTGAAATGCTCTGAAACAACATTCGATATCTCTGCCAATTGTTTGCTAAGATAATACAGTTTCAAGAAATGTCAATTAACGCGAACCGTGGATAACATGAACATTTTCGGCAAATGGTACGAAGTTATTTAGAACCGCAGCAGCGTGGAAACTTTGAGCGGCAGTTTATTAAAATGTAACTGGTTACAGATAAAGCGATAAATTACAGAAGTTACAACATTTCAGGAAAAGGTATGTAAAACAGTGTATTTCAGCATTAGAATTCTCCCATTTGTTTTTGTTGCTTCATCATATTATTCCTGATGGTGTAGTGGTTACCACACTAACCTTCTAAACCCAAGATCGCGGGTTCGAACCGGGCCAGAATCGATGGATTTTTTCGGGCGTAAAAAGCCTAAGTATGGCTTCCTTCGGAAGGGAAGTAAAGCCGTGGGTCCCCTGTCGTGATTTTTACGGCACGAAAAAGAACCTCAAGCCTGAAAAAATAGTCTTCTGAGCAAAATTTGTCGGTCGTTTCATGCCCTGAATTGAATGGGACGCTGATGACCTGAGATGTTAAAGAGCGTCCGTAAATAAACTTAATAAAAAAAAAATCATTATTCAGAGCAGTAAACAAGGAGCTCGGATGCGACAAAAGCAAGCTATTTCTGTTCAATTTAAAAAGACTGGGCCGAGCAAATATATTAAACAATATTAATTTATGAAAAAATTCTTTGCATTATGATAGGACAATGTAGATAAGAGTAAAATGAATATTTTGAGACTTATAATTGTATTACACATATAAATTGTCATCTACGCAGAATGTTTCCGAGCTGATGATACAAATTTTCAAGAATGGTGGAGAAGGGAAAATGTATCAATTTTAGTTCAGGAACCCTGTTTCGAAAACGACGCATTTGAATGTTATAAGCCAACATTTTTCTGGTATAACGCGTAACAGTGGAATACAAGAACCGACGGAGTAATATATTTTACAATAGTTGGTAACCCGACAAACATGTAGGCGTGCATTATGAGGGATGGGGGACAGAAAATTCCTCTACTGCAATACAGGTGGATGATGTGCATTAGACATGGCCATTCCGGATGTGAGGGTCTGTAGACTGCAGTCTGTGTTTACCAGTTGAAGTGTATCAGACGTTCCCTGAAAGGTGGATAGGAAGAGGGGGCCCTGTTTCGTGGTTGCTCGTTCAGAAGATCTGATTCCAGTGATTACTTCTTGTGGTGTTATGTGAAAAATCTTAAGTCGAGACTGAGGACGATCAGACAAGACTTCTCACTGCCTGTGACATTGTTCGAAAGACACCGGGGTGTTACAACGGCTACAAAGGCACTTCATGCGACGATGTCATACCTGCATCGAGATTAGGGGACGCTACTTTGAATATCTGTGTGAATGTAGCAGCTTGTGAAAGTTTTATACATAAATAAAGATATTACATCTTCACATAACGAATTTCGCTTATAGCTTTTGACTCTGTCGTTTCCGGACCAGGGTTTCTGATATCAAATTGATACATTTGCCCCTCTACATCATTCCTGAAAGCTCGGAGACACCCAGTATAATCACAATACATTTATCACACATTTATATCAATTTCTTTTTTTCATGGGGGAAAAAACCTCCCCTCGTTTGGTTAAAACTTATATATTTCTGCTCTCAAAGCAACTTTTAGCGGTGCAAACACTGTATAGAAGATACTAAGTACTGAAATTCAATCTTGGAAATGTACAGGAATAGCTGTGGGCTTGTAGGTTATCATACAGGAGAAGAAAAAGCTCTTTCTGTGACAGTGCGCTGTATCGGTCACTATTCACTGTTTCGCCCGTACTATGACATGGCCCAAAATTGGTCCCTTCATATCCCAGGGGGGGTTTAGATGAGCTACTTTAGTCTGGAAATGACAGTCTTTAGAGCAGTTCTGTCCTTTGTGACAATAAGCGCCAAGAATTCTTCTTCTTCTTCTTCATCAATATATCGCACAAAAACGTGGAAGTCTGCATATGAATTATCTTGACTCGTCATCAGCATCCTAGTCACCCACGGTGCATATAACTCGATACTTCAGAACTTCCCCCATGATAATGACATGTGGAACCAATTATGACATCCAGTTCCCTGGTCAGAACTTCTAGAGATGTCTATTTTAAAAGTAATGGCTTTGACTTCATCTACATTCTCATTAATAACATCCACAAGGGGACGATCAAAGCGTTGTTTATCAACGATGGTTTTCACCTGTTTTTAAATCATCTACCTACTTGTGTGTCCAATGCCGGCAACTCCATACTCAAGCTACAGAAAACTGAAGACTCTTCTTGTTACTTAACCGTACAGATAGTTGCGTCTTGGTGCTTCAGTCTCGAACGGCAGCGGAGAAAGCCCAAGATAGTGTGACTTCAACAGATGTAGGAAATAATTAGCTAAACCACCACAACGCAATGTTATCTCAATTGGATGGAGCATCATACTACAAATGGGAATGTCGTGGGTTCGATCTCTCACTTGCCAATCTCTCTCTCTTTTGTAATCTTGGTAATTATTCCGATTAGTTCATCCAGCACTTAGGTGCTTGTCGCATTCACTTATTTCCTTATCATGACTGGTGGTTATGATTTATGCCGTTAGATGATACCAAGTAGGTGCTGCTCAGTTAAAGGAGAGTTGCCTCCATTACAACCATCTACCCGCTAACATAGCACATAATCCACTGCCAATTTATATTTACGAAAAGGAGGCGAGCGTAGACCGTCAGGCCTTAGCGAGCCGCAGCAAACCACTGGGTTCATCGGTTTCTAGGATTTACTCGAGGTCAGATTAAGGTTAGTGGATGTGTGTGTGCGTATGTGTATATAGGGTATGAACTTATTGCCAATTGCAATGAGACTACGCGTGGTAAAAATTGATAAAATGAATTTGAAATATGCCTGAAAAACTCGAATTTTGTAATAAGGAACAACGTATTGCAGCCGGAAAGTTACATAGGACAACTTGCAATTTTAGATTAGGTTAGGTTTAACAAAAAATAAATAAAATAAATAAATAAAAATAATATCTGCAAAACTTATAGTGTTAAAAGCAAATGCCTTTTTCATTTTGGTTGCGGCTCCAGTCCGTTTCTTCCGCTACCGTTTGGAACTGTGGCATTCGGCTTTCTGCGCTGCCGCTCGTGAGTGGAGCATCAGGATATAGCTACCTATACGGGTAAGTGTCTTTGTTCTTCTAACAATAAGGTGCAAACAGACAAGAGCGCCACCATTATGTGTGCACCGCACTTTCATTTTAAGAATGTTATGCCATCTATTGATTATTATTCTCTATTTCCTGCGCGGGAGTTGGAAATCTCTTGGATTTTTGTTTCGTGAAGTGCTGTGTAATTTTGCTGTTACTTTTAAAAAATCCCTCATGATGTTCATGTGTTTCCAGTATTAAATTATATAAACACTTTTATTAATTAATGCATTAAGTTGCAGTATTTGGGCAATTGCTTTTTTCTTATATCATTTGTAGAAATATTTCAAGTGGATACAGTAACAGTAACAGCCATTTCAAAAGAAATTGAATGCTTGCACACCTGCGTTACACCTTGCGTTAATAGAGAAGACAAGTAAAGGTAAATACTTGAAAAAAGAGACGCAGTGCAATTTCTGCACATTGTAACCTTTTTCAAACATTAAATTGCGAAATTAAATTATAAAACAGATTTTACTTTTAATCTTTGAACCCAATAAAACAAACTGCACATTGTAAGTTATTTAAATGCAATTAAAAGTGTTTTAAGGTACATTTAGTTGACTTTTACGCTAATTCATGGAAATGCTAAAATATATTAAAATAACATAATCATCATTATTTTAATGTGTACTTCTAATAAGATAAATTCTTATAACAAAGAAACCTGCATTAATGTAATTATGCAATAAATTGAAACGCGTCAGCAATTGCCAAAACGAGTTCCAACTAACATTCTGAACGCGACGACTTTTTCCAGGCAACTTGCGTGTACTCCCCTGTCCGAAATGTGCACCGGTCGATATGCCCGAAGGTCGCCTTTTAAATCGTGCCACAAGATGCTATTCAGGATGGTCATTAGGCTAAACCACGAGCTGGCTATTTCACAGGCCATTAGTGAGACACAGGGGTGCCAACTTCCGTCAAATAATCCGCAGCCCCGATATAACGCAGCATTCGACATGTATCTGGTAGCTGAAAATTTGTGATCTACACGAAATATGGCGGTTGAATTTCATTGCCCGTACTTTGAAGTCCATAAGCATTTCCTGAAAACTCCGTTACAATGAACGGATGGTGTGATGACTGCTGAAAAAAACACTTGTTGATAAGTTGACATTTTCTATGAACACACCAGAATTCGGATAAGAAGAAGAAGAGGTTGCTACCTCGACACTTTCATCCCATTCCCCCAGGATATTCACGGCCTGACTTCGCCGTTGTGGTTCCATGTTCTGCCAACTTTTCAAGGCAAGCATTAATAAAGATGGTGTCCTTAACCCAGCTCACGCTTGCTTAATTCGTTTAGCATGCAAACAAAAATGCCAAAGATGGAGTGGGCACGAGTCCTCGTGTGATGCCTAAAATGTCGAGAAAGTCATCTTTCAACATGATTACTTTGATTGATTTGTTTTATTTACGGGCGCTCTTGTAACATCTCAAGTCATCAGCGTCCCATTCAGGGCCGGTAAATTTTGCTCAGAGGCTTCTTCAAAGTTGAGATTCTTTATCGACACGAGACCCATGGCTTTACTTCTTCCGAAGGAAGCCATACTTAGCATTTTTACGCCCGAAAAAATCCACCGACCCTGGCCAGGAATGAACCAGCGATCTTCAGTCTACGAGGCAAGTATTGTTACCACTAGACCACCAGGACAGACTGAATACATTATCTATGTCTTGGTGGTACAACTCCTTGGGTTTGCCACTAAAATTAAAAAACGTGTTAGTGCATTTAATTATTTTCCATCCACAGTATCTTAAAAAGCAGCAAGTTCTCCTCATGATTGGCCTCCCGGGTTTTCAAAATGCATAAAAATCATACCAGCATTAGTTGAGTATTTCCAGACAGTTAATCCCAAAACAGAATTTTCAGTACATCAAGTGAAATAAAGCGCGCCTATAGGCTTACAGTTACCTTAACAGCATACGTTGAGCAAGACGAAAAATAGAGGATTATAAATGTATTACAGAAAGAGATATGCTAATAAAATCTCTGGTCTAGAAAAAGACATGCTACCAACCAATTCCTAGAAGTCAGACGTTCAGATTTTACTCTAAACATTCTCTTCTCATTGTACCGCAACCTTACACGGGAACAGAAACCAACAGATGTGCACAGTGAATCAGTGACTCCTTTTTTTCCGATGACAGCATTTTTTATGATTCAGCTGTATTGCACACGGAACCATAGCAATCTTATGAGGGACCCTAAAATGAAAATAGGTGTAAATATCTTACCGTGTTTATTCCTATGCCTCAAGGTGTGCAGTAGCGGACAACAACACGCAAATGTGCCAGAAACGTGAGTCAGACCTTGAGGACGGGTTTAGGAGTGCCTTACAGGGAAGAGAAAGGATATGTTGCAATGAGATGCTTCTCCAACCCAAATTAATGTTTATTAGGCAGGGTCGTGGGGAAGAAACCAAGGTTCTTGGGTTTGGGGAGAGGTAAGAAAAACAGAAAAGCATATGCTTCTGGTCTTCTTCGATTGTAGCTGGAAAAGGTGCGGTTTTTTACTCCATTAACAGCGATAAGCAGTGCTGCGCATTTCATCACTGTCACCTCTGCAAAACGCGCTTAAAATTCATCCATCTCAGAAGGTAACCTCAGCTACAGGTAAACGATAACATCATTCAATTTAACTCCCCTTGCTAGCCACACACCTTACACCAGCACTTCATAAAGTACACATCTTCTTATGTACTGCAGAGTAGAAATCTTCCGACTTGCTTATTTCCTTTTCCTTGCTCTGCATAGTCCATTACTGTTCCAGTACTTAACAATGAAATGACGGCAGCTCTTCCCAAAAAAAAGTGTTCTCAGTTTTCATACTTGTACAGGCATATACAGCTGCCATTGATTTAAGAGAAAGCGTTCCCATGGAACTATTTGCATTGTTAAATTGATACCAGAATAGGTCCATAAATTTTCGACCTCGCCGATAAGAATTATCACCTTGACCAAACCCATATTTGGTGTCATACCTGTTAAGTAAATAATTGCAGCTGTAGCTTCCGCTCCGCTGTGTTCGCTTGTTCAGATATAGATGTATAAAGAAGGCTATATGCAGAAGATTGTGACATGTTAAAAATGGAGTATCGAGCTGTTAGTTCTTCACAAAAGGAGGACTTACTCCAAATGAGATTAAACAGCAATTGGACGGTGTATATGGGGAATCATTCCTCTTATATTCTACCGTAAACGAATGGGCCAAACTTTTTCGAATGGGTTCAGAAAGCATTGAAGACGAAGAGCGTGCAGGTCGGCGCTTGGAGGTGCTCACTCCTGAAAACATCGCTCTTGTGGAAGGAGATATTATGGAAGACCGGCGGCTCAAAGTTACAGAAATAGCAGCAAGGTTGCGCCTTTCTAAAACAACAATCCTTCGAATTATTCACGAACATTTAAATATGAATAAGATTACTGCAAGATGTGCCTGGACTTTTATGCTCAGACCAAAAGCAGCAACAAGTCATCTGTTGTCAGGCATTTTCTGAGCTCTGCCGTGGCAATGAGAGAGATGTTCTGAAAACCATTGTTACAGGAGATGAAACTATGGTCTTCTGCTATGATCCATCCCTTGTCCGAAAGATGAACATTGGAGTGACGTATACCTGGCGAAGCGCTGCCTCTAAAGACCAAGGTCACTCAGTCAACCAAGATCATGATCACAATCTTTTGGAACTGTGAAGGAATGCTCTTCAATGGCTTCAAGGAGAGGAACACCACAGTAAATGAGGAGTACTATGCTGGCCTACTGCACAGACTACGTGCTTCCATCAAAGAGAAAAGGCGAAGAAAGCTGAGTGGCGCATTCTTCACGAAACGCGCCTGTGCACACAGCTCTTGTTGCAAAGGAAGCTGTGAAGAAATGTGGCTTCCTCTTCCCAAGACCCAAGAAGGACCTTAGAGGAAGGAAATTTAAGTATGACGAAGAAGCGATGGATGGTGATTATGTCCACTTTGCAGACATGACTTCTGAATAGTTGAAATGTTAAATCAAAGATGTGAGAAGTGTATTGTAATAAAGGGTAACTATATTAAAAATTGAAATATAGTTTTGCCTTTATCATACATAGAAAATGGTTAAGTGGAAATCTTATGGACCTGCTCTCGTAGGTTGGCATTTGGAGTTCTGCTTGCAGCCTGAAGCCATCCGTTTATGAACCGATGAAGCCTGGTATAAGCTTCATATATGCGTGAACTGCAAAATTCATAAGAAGTTATCACAGTAGACTTACTCCTAATGTGGCAGTTTGTGTTGACATTTGTAGTAGAAGAGTCATAGAACTTATTTATTTATTTATTTATTGTGAAAGAACAGTTACCAGCGAACGGTATATTTAAATATTACAATGGGTGATTATTCCAAACAGCCCAAGTGTTGCCAAGGTGCAGTTGATATGACAACAAAATGAAGCACCGCCTGGATAAGAAACTTCTTAAACAAAAGCAATTTCATGAACGGATTGGATTTCGTGCTGCAACCAAATGTTCACCCAGGTCATACGACTTTACTTGATTTTTTTTTTTGCTTTTGTTGAAGTTGAAGTTATTAGTGAAACACATACCCAGTCCTTGCAGAACTTCGAAATGAATACTCAGTCATCTTCTGCCATCTATGAACAAGAGCGCAAACGATGTGAATAGTGTTTGAAGAATCGTGGTCTCCACTGCGAACACGTTTTGTGAAGAAATAAATTATAATAAAGAAGGGAATATATTATTTGTTAAATATTTGAGAAAAACCATTATATCTCACCGTAATTTAGCATGTTTGACTAGATAATAAGCAATTAATATGCTTCAATTACAACAATACTTAATATATAAGTGGGGCGTGCTTTTTATATTGAATGCTTCAATGTGCTTGCCACAATGAACAACTTTGAATGATGAAAACATTTGCACAAAATGGTTACAGGATATTTAACATTGTTAAAATCTTTCTTATGAATATCTAAAAGCTCAATATCTGTATTATAGGCACCATTTAAGTAACAGCTGGTGTGCTTAACCCTGCGAACATTTGGGCGTTGAGCACATTGCGCTTTTCGGTTCTATGATTAATGCACTAAATGAAGACAGTCCAGAGGTGTGCGCTCACCAAACTGTGGAAAATATGTGACCTGAACTGATACTATGCAGTAGAATAATTATTTAGTAATAAACACTGGTGAAAGCGTATTTTGGTGACAATGGCTCATTGATTGATTGGTTAATTGATTTATGGACGCTTTCAAAGGTCTCAGATCATCAGCTTTCCATTCAAATCTGGGCGTGAAAATTTTGCTCAGAGGCCTGTTCATTCAGACTTGAGGTTCTTTACCGTGCCGTAGGTCTAGGATGTGGGGCCCACGGCTTTACTTCCCTTCCGAAGGAATCCATACTTAGTATTTTTACGCCCGCAAAAATGCATCGGGGTTGGGTTTAGGAGGCAAGTATGTGACAATTGCAACGTGGTCAAGAAGGTGAAATGAAGGGCTTTCACCACATAGACTAACACTTTATCGTCTTAGTTATCCCTATCTAATCCACAAATAACAACATAGGTGCACCCTTCCCAGACACCTTGAGGAAGTCATTTCTAACCAACTTACGTCACATCCTTCATCATCATTACAGTTGCTCCGGTTTCCTCTGATTACAACGTTTTTTTTCCTTTATTTCTTTTTCCTCTTAGAGCCTTCAGTTCTTAGCTTCATCATGGGCCTCCAGACTCCATTGAGCATTATTTGTGGCTTATGGCTAACTTACATCAGTTTAATATCGAAAGGATTTTTTTTTCAGCATACTGTTTGCCTAAGTGTTGTGTCGATGCAGATGTTATCAAGCTCAGTAGAGCAAAGCCAGCATGAGAGGGTATCATTACTGGTCGTCTGCTGTTCGAAACAACTTGAGACACTCGACTCAGTGGCTAGCAACATGCAGGGCACGCTTTAATTTGCCAGTTCCATCAACCTGCAGCCAGTTGTCACCCTCCTATCCTCTCATGCATATTCATGGACCGATCTCTGGGTCACGGGCAGGTTTGGCGGGTTACCCAAAACCACATCGCCATACTTGACTGATTTCTTCAATTACAAAATCATCACACGCTTTTACCAATTTAACACCTTAAGCTATAAGAGCAGATGTCGGAATCGACTTTTAAAGTCCTTTTTTTCACGATGCCTCATTATTATTGGCTTTTTCGTCAAATTTCCTACGCTTCTCTGTTTGAAACAGCAACATTCTCATAGGTGGTTAACAACCCTTGCTTTACAATGTTGTACCTGTGTTTGTAGCCACGGAATATCTTCTATAACAGTCTACAAACTTTATTATTAAATGGTAACTAAGGCTATCGAAGACATCCCTTCGCCACCTGTCTAACATTGCAGCTTAGTAGCAAGAGATTCGTTCTCAAACTGCTGTCTAGCACTTCTCCATGCTAAGACCGGGTCATTCATCAACCCCAAAGAGGCGTACAAGTGTCGATCCTCCTACTTTTCCGAATCCAATTGAACTGGGATATCGGGCGGCTCGATGTTGTTCCTCTTTTCTTGTCAGAAATGTCATGGCGTTGGGATCTTCCTTTGCTGACACTGCTAGAACAGCTGAAAACCTCGCCTTAAAAACAGCCAGAGGGGTTCAGAACAGATCAGATTATATTTTCACCGCAAACTAGCAATTCTGTTCTCAGCTACCGATGCGATATTAACCAAGGTCAATTTCGTGCAGATTTAGATGTTTTTTTTTTTTTTTTTTTTTTTTTTTTTGGTTGATTGATTGATTTATGGACGCTCTTTAACATCTCAGGTCACCAGCGTCCCATTCAACTCAGGGCGTGAAACGGCCGACACATTTTGCTCAGATGTCTCTTCTTTCAGACTTGAGGTTCTTTTTCGTGCCGTAAATATACGACACGGGATCCACGGCTTTACTTCCCTTTCGAAGGAAGCCATACTTAGGAATTTTACGCCCGAAAAAAATCCATCGATCCTGACCAGGTCTGAACCCGCGATCTTGGGTTCAGAAGGCAAGTATGGCTACCACAACACCGACAATGTCTAGATCTGGGCTAGGTATTGTGTTCAGTTTCACTTTTGCCACTTCTGCGGTTTTTCCTCTCCAACTGTTTAAACATTCTATCACTTTCCTGAGAAAGGGAAGGATTTCGGACAGAGAAGGGTGTTTCTTTTGGAGAGCGTTTAGCACCTTACCAGAAGTATGTTCTGACGTATGATGTATCATTTTTATTATTTTATCACAAAAAACAAACTGAAGTTTCAATTGAAGAAGCGATGTTAAAAGTCTAAAACCGGTTCCAGCAGCAGTAGCAGTAATAGTAATGTTTATTATTCCATTTAAACTAGATATACATATATTACACACCGCAGTAGCACGTGTCACATGCTCATGTAAAATACTTAATTTCTGAAATTAATTCCAACAAAAGAAAACAAGAACTCACTCATACACACACATGAAACAGACATGCATACAATAAATGTGATATTCATATACATTTTTCCAATTATTTATGTACCTATTTACAGAAATGTCCTGTCCCTAAAACTACGAATTTCATTTAAGTAAATGCCCAGGTTTAGCCAGTTTTATCTATCCACAATTAAGTCCCAACATGCCGGCCTCATCCTACTGAAGTCAAAAATAAATGCGGAAGAAATTTTATCCTAGCATCTTCTCTCAGCGCGCACTTAGTCAAAATGTGCACCCAGTCTTCTAGTTGCGAACACAATATCCGCATAGTACTTCACTGCCTGTAACCACTAGTTATTGGTTCGTTCCTTGTGTATCACATTTCATGAAAATATCAGAAACGGTTTTGAAATAATGATGATAGTAAAATACATGTTAAATTATTATCTGACAAGATTAATTTTCAAACAATAAAACATGGAAAATATTAAAATAATATAAAATAAAATAAAATGCTGATTTATATGAGTTTTTCTCAAATATTTAAAATGTGTACTATACCCGGAAGCATTGTTAAATAATTTTTTTTTTAAAAAAATGCTTTAAATAATTCCAAATGTCCATAATTATAAACATCTGACAATATGTTAATTTAAATATCAGCAATGATGAATTTTAGTACTAAGACGTGGCGACACCCGGAAGCCAAGATTTTAACTTTACATATATATGAAATAGGCCGCGGGAGCCTACGTATATAATATTTAATATACATACACAACTAATGTGGTTACGCATTAATAGCACTGCGCTGCTTCGATTAAAACAGGAAGCGCGTCGATACTTGCTACTTATGCGGTAGGAATATAATTGGATATCCTGGTATGTACTAAGTACTAACTGGACAAGCCATCCCAATTGATAATACCAATGTGTTCAGCTATGCTACAAGTGCGGCCGGTATGTACAAGTAGTCTAGGCTACCGGTCTGTTCTTTTTCGCCACCCACTTCATAATAAAATAATGTGCTCACCAGAATCTGAACCACTGCCTCTAACAGTTGAATAATCTGAACTATTTGGCGGCAGGGGCTCAACATCAGAGTAGCAGTTGCGAGGGTGGGGCTCTACTCCGGCTGACTCAATTTGACTTCTAACCCGGAGATTCACTCTCTCTGAAAGTGCTATAGATAACATTATATGCCCCTATTTTAGCTCCTTTATTCACTCATCGTCCCAAAGACGTGGAGTGTTCAAAGTTAATGTCGACACTTACAGTTTCTCGATGCAAAAGTAAACCGTCAATGTGTGAAATACAAGCTGATTTCAGTCGGTTCTGGTGGTATAGTGGTAACCATACTTGCCTTCTAAACCCAAGATCGCGGGTTCAAACCCGGCCAGGATCGATGGATTTTTTTCGGGCGTAAAAATCCTAAGTATGGCTTCCTTCGGAAGGGAAGTAAAGCCGTGGGTCCCGTGTCATACATTTACGGCACGAAAAAGAACCTCAAGCCTGAAAGAAGAGGCCACTGAGCAAAATTTACCGGCCGTTTCACGCCCTGAATCGAATGGGACGCTGATGACCTGAGATGTTAAAGAGCATCCGTAAATAAATCAAATCAATCAATCAAGCTGATTTCACAGCCGATGTCTAAAGATCCGTAGAACTTTTGACGGGTTTGCTTCAAGTACCCTCAAGCCAATTGGCAGATCCTAAACGTCATATCGGAAGTTTATAGAGTCCTGTGAAGAAGCCTGAATCACCCTACAGAACCTGAACTACGTTTAGAAGCACTCTTCGGCATGTTATTTCTATTAATAATGCTACATAAAATAAATTCGTTGTCGTGTTTGAAAGCATGCGTTAAAAACTTGCCTCCCTGCTGAATATTTTTAAGATAATATTATTGCTTGTATTTCTTAGTGGTCGTGTAACATTAATAGCATATTCCTTACAAAGCTCACCGCCGCGGGTGGCCGAGGTCCTTAAGGCGTGGACTTGTGAGCGGGAGGTCTGGGGTTCGAATACCGCCAGGGCCGTTCTCCCTAACTGAGGTTTTTTTCCATGTTTTCCTCAGTTCTCATAAATGGCAAATGCCGGGGAGGTAGCCTAGACTTAAGCCTGGAACGTTTCCTTCCTTAAAAATCCTTTCCCAATGTATCATTTCATTTCATGCACCATCAGTATCCACCGCCTGTGGTGCCATTTATTCTTACAAAGCTCTGTCACATCTGGTAACGAAACATATGAGTTCAAAAGAGATAATTGTATTTTATATCATTCTTCTTTCTAAATCACATTCCCTGTAAACAATAATACAAATTTGACAACTATATACAGAGCAAACTACAGAGTTACGATTCTTTATCACGTACGTCTGACAGAAATATTTGGAGGAAGGAAGTACCCGGCAATCACACATGGTAGGGCGAGGGAGGGGAACAGAAGCCATTGTTTTCCCATCAGGCACCGGAAATGGAAGGGAACCTGAAAGGGTCAGGCCCCGGATACGTGTTCCCCGCCTTGCTGCTCGCTAAGATTGCCTGCCTCTTCTTCACGCTCAGGGGCACCCCGGCCCTATCGTCAGACTCGATTCCGTTTGGAAGCGCAGCACGAGATTACAATATTATGTGTAAATTAGTGCAACATTTAACAAAAAGACTGCGCACCAGCGACATCTCCTAGAACGCCTTTTCTATGTCAAAATGTTTTCCTTGCTTATCTCGTTCGTCGAGTAAATTTCCTTGCTGTGAAGTTGGTACCCACCCTGTGTATCTTCACAGAAACTATTCCTATACTGTCAATCGGTACCTGTATTTATGTATTCTACTTAGCTGCATCGTGCATGGTTACAAGGGAACTATGAAGAACGTTCAAATAAGTCGCTTCTCTCTTTCAGAATTAGCTATATTTCAGTTTCAATGTTGATTTGGTTTATTTATGGACTCTCTTTAACATCTCAGGTCATCAACGTCCTATTCAATTCAGGGCGTGAAACAGCCGACAAATTTTGCTCAGAAGCCTCTTCTTTCAGGTTTGAGGTTCGGAAGGAGTTTATGCTCCAAAAATCCATCGATTCTGGCTGGGATTGAACTGGGTTCACTGGGTTTACGAGGCAAGTATACCACTAGACCACCAGAGCCGACTTCGTTGGTTATATAGTGATATTTTACGATACAATTTCCTAGTAAATTTATGGCTTTGTGTCATCTAGACTTCATGACTACCTCATCGTCAAATCACTGCATATTTTAGAGGACCGAAGAATTTAAAAGCAGAAAGTGCGAGATCCGAGCTGTAGAATGGGTGAGAAAGGGCATTCCACCATGAGGCAAAATAATCAGTTGGTGCTACCTTTGAAACTTTTTTCGAGGAACAGTTTTTTGATAACTTTCCATAGATTCTCTTAAAGAATGGATTCCATGTTTTACAAGGAATGGTTACTTTCAGCCTTACCGCCACGGGTGGCCGAGGTCATTAGGGCGTGGACTTGTCAGCGGGAGATTTGGGGTTCGAATCCCGCAAGGACTTTTCTTCCTGACTGAGGTTTCTTCCAGGTTTTCTTCAGTCCTCATAAATGGCAAATGCCGGGAAGGTACTCTAAACTAAGGCCTAGAACGTTTCCTTTCTTAAAAAAAAATCCTTTCCCAATGTATCATTTCATCTCATGTATCATCAGTGCCCACTGCCTGTGATGCCTCAGTAGTAAAAATGGGCGTTAACACTATTAAAAAACAACACCTTTCAGCGTAACGACAGGTGATTCCTTATGATAGGCAGATAAATTAACACAAATCTTTAAATATGCAACTGGTGAATAATTATGTTAACACTGTGAGCAGCAACTTGTTTGGTTGTTATTCGCCGATCGTTCTGAATAAAGATATTGGCAGTTCTATTACAGCAAGTGTGATTGCAGTATATGGCTGCCCAATGGGGATTATCTTGAAATTCTTACGATAATGGCTGACTATTTTTATGCACTACCATCCCTCCACATCTGCTCCAGTGATTTTGAACCAACTTCCATAAAATAATTGTTGCCCCAAGGATGTATTTCCCGCCATGCATGTAAACAGTAATTAGGGAGCTGGAAGTGTTGCGTCAGGCGATACTCTGGTTTCTGTCAAGTGATTCTCACCCAGAACGTGAACTGTGGTGCCTCATGTCCTTCAACAATAATCTTTTTTTTTTTAAATATTTTATCTACAACTTGTGCATCTATCGCTAAATAAGCTCATCATACTTTTAACAAAAATTATATTTGACAACTTCTTTTCTTTGTGGAGCACGCTTCAACAACAATAAATTCCACTTGACATAGTGTTGGGCATAGCTGCATTGCTTTTGATGTGTTCTAACTGGAACAACTCTTATGAAGGCCTTCCACTCATTGCAAATGCAGTAAACATCCGTGGTTTATTACTGACAAGCATGCACATCAAGCAGCTCTGTTGACTGCTCATGGCTGCTGTTTTACAGAAAGATCTCGACAGCAAGTGGATACGACTGTAGGCAAGCGGAAACTGCAGGAAAGACCGCCTTGAAAACATTTACCACTATACCTTGACATTTGATTAGTCACGATCGTGGGAAAGTGTCTCTGTTCTGTTTGGAACAGTTATATCCTGCAGTAACATTTTTACAATGGGCTTTAGTTAGTACCGTGTTGCTGAAAGAAAAATTACAAAAGTTGTTTGCTCACCATGTTACATTAATGAAGAGCGCAAGTAGAGGGAAAAGTCTGGAAATTCCCTCCTCCACGTACTGTAAAGATGTTGGTTATCAAACTGGAATTACCGGTATTTGCACTGCTACCATTCATTTCTGAAATAGCTTGCAAAACCATGTGCACTATACTAGACACTTGGTTATCGTGATAACCCGTTCATGATCTTCTATATTTTTTTCTTTCCTTGTATTCCTCCGTTTTCTTCTCCTCTTCATCTGCAGAAGCTTTATCCGTTTCCAACTATTCCTTCATTATACCCTAGTTACATGTTAGCAGTGAAAGGTGAAACCGCTTTAACTTTATTGCAGATCGACTCCTTTACTGGCTCTGTTAAATGTTTCTTTTGGTACGGACCTGCTTCCTTCTAGCGATGGATTTCTTGGTATTGCCAGGTGCAAGAGAGAGATAGCCATACACCGTCGGCCACCAAACGCACTTAGCGAGCGCTACTTTTGAGAATAACAGACAGCATTAAAGTTCTGTACACCGGTTGCCGAATGTAAGCAACATACCTGTTACTAATGTACCGGGTCAATATAGCCTGTAAAGAAATCTAACACAAACAAAACATCGATAAATTTTATTCTGAACTTTAGGTACAGAGGGGTGCCAAAAAGATGTCTACACGCTTCAAGCAAAGAAAAAAAAAATGTGTTAACATATCAAAACTGAATTCACACAAACAGAAAATGATGAGCACTAATCAGGCTTTTACAGTTACAACAGTTGCTCAAAATGCCCGTCATCGACGTCGATACACTTCTGAGTACGTTGAACTACTGATTGAGCAACGATTGCGAAAGTGTCCTCAGCGATTGCAACACATGCCGTTTCAATTTCTTCCCGAAGTGCTGCCAGTGTAGCTGGTTTTCTATTGTATACAACACCCTTAAGAGTTCCCCGGAATTAGATCCGGAGAACGCGGTGGGAATTCAATCGGACCTCTTCGCCCTATCCAGTGCCTTGGATATTTCAAAATTGCTTTTTGTTCAAACGATAATTATGGCTCCATTTTGTTGTTGCAACGCTAGCATAATGTAATGTGCGTCACATCTGTTTACAGAACATCATACGATAATCTTGGCTTCATTTGTTCATTGTTGATTTACTTGTTACGTAGCAACGCTATCATAATGTAAGTGAGTCTCATCTGTTTACAGAACATCATACTACACATTACTGTTGTTTTTCGGTCCAACTTTGATATATATTAAATAGATATCTTCTGTGAAAGTGTGTATATATTTTTAGCACCCTCGGTATGTTAGCACCAGTACACAACTTATTCCAAAGAACATGGTAAGAAATTACTTTTTAATGTCTACGCTGGAAGAGGTTCCGTCACAGTCGAAAAGTTTCAGGGACGACCTATCTCTTGAAGCGCTGGAAAGTACCTTCAGTAAATTATGAATGGCAATCTACAACATAACTTAACCGAAACGGAAGATGAAAAGTGGTAACAAGACAGAGGTGCTCAACATTAAATCTATTAACGGCTCCACATACACCTATATCAGGCTTTAGTTATAAAACTTGACCGCTTAAACGCGATTTAAGTCTCGACTACTTAGTGTGTCGCAGCCAGCATTACCTAAACTTCAATCCCGCTCCCTAAATCGTGTATAAAGCGTACCTGTACAGGCGATGCTGGAATTATCGCCTTCCTCACCTAAGCAAGCATCTGTTGTATTGACAAAACACATTCTGATTCACATGAACAATGTTTATTTCCCTGATAACACCGTCACGAGTGGCCGAGGTCGTTAGGGCATGAGCTCATAAGTGGGAGGATTGGGATTCGATTCCTACCAGGGACATTCTCCCTGAATGAGATTTTCTCTAGGTTTTCCTCAGTCCTCATACTTGCCAAATGCTGGAAAGCCATGTACCTTAAACTCAGTCCTGGAACACTTCCTTCCTTAAAACATTTTTGTTCATCTCATGTATCATCCGTGTCCATCGCCTGTGATGCCTCAGCAATAAAATGGGGTTAAAACACCAATTATATAACCCATTTAATCAATAATATTTTCCTTTACATTCCGAAGCCTCCACTTGTTGTGGTTTTGTAGCTAACGTTCAAGACTTGCGCAAATTTAATTTAGCTTTCCTTCTGTTAAAACTGTATGTTTTTTGTTCCCAGCGAACTAGTAAGTTCAAATTTGTGCACAATAAAGTGAGTTGCAGATTTGTAAGTAGACACTAACCAGGAAAGCTCTGAATAAATCCCGCATACACACAACGATTTAAAATAATGTTTACATACAAAATACGTTGTTCTACATCAAATTGTCGGACCTTGCCGTCAGAGCGAAGGGAAAACGTTCAAAAGGCGATGCTTATGAACATGATCAGAGTGGGAAACGCAGTTGAGATAAGAGCGCCTCAAATGTAAACACCGTTTAAGTAAAAATTTAAAATTCAACTGTATATAATGGGCATAGAACCAAAAGAAATTATCAAGGAATTTCGACGATATATTCCGCGAACGTTCGACATTAGAACTGTTCAAAACTGTTCCCAAATATGATTGTCTATGGTCTTTCTCCATTATATGAACACAGTAGTCCTAAATTTGAGGGCTTTGTTCTTAAATCGGAAATCTTCAGAAGATGAAAAAACACTCTCGTTTATTGTCCTATTTTCATAAAAATGTAAAACGTTACTACATTTTACATGTTATTTTGGATATGTGAAATTTAGTATTGTTGTTTTGGTTTATTTACGGACGCTCTTTAACATCTCAGGTCATCAGCGTCCCATTCAATTCAGGAGGGTGTGAAAGGCCGACAAATTTTGCTCAGAGGCCTCTTTTTTCCGGCTTGAGGTTCACGAGACCCACGGCTTTACTTCCCTTCCGAAGGGAGCCATGCTTACGATTTTTACGCCCGAAAAAATCCACCGAACCTGACCGGGTTTGAACCCGCGACCTTGGGTTTAAAAGGCAAGTATGGTTACTACTATACCACCAGGGCCGACATTTAGTAATGTGATATGTCCATTAACGTTTCATTATAATATTCGTTTTGTTTTTTTTTTCTCTCTCTTTTTATATCAGATTATTCGGTGGCAATACAACATTGAACAATATTTAATGGCTTGAAAGGTGTGTTTCTAAGGCAGCCTGAAGATATATCAGGTAATCTATTAACTCAAGAACTGCGGACAGCAGTTATGGGTCACCCTGTGTCTTGCAGCCAAGCTGATGATTATTATTATGGCTGGAGGAGAACACCGCGGGGGTGGGGTGGTGTGATCACGCTGATGGGCTGGGGGTATTGATGTGGGGGTCAGTGGGCCCACTACATCAAACCGGCTAGGGTGGTGGCAGCGGTGGGGATTGGGGCCGTATGAATCAGCGAGGGAAGGAACGTGTAGTATGTAGCGTAGGGGTGGGGTTGTGACGTCAACAGATCGAAGTCGCTATTCAGAGCGACCAACCCAGTATACCCAGTGTCACCCTGTGCTGCCCATCCCGTTCTAACCCACCTATTTATAATAATTGACAATTTCCTATGGATGGACGTTGCACTCCATCACTGAGGGTGGTGCTGCTATCATGTCCAGTGGGTTTAGAGGATGCCCAGATCTGGTACGAGTACAAATTAGCTACAGTTTGACGATTCAGTTCACGCATGCGGTACAATAATGGAAAAGACGCAGTCCTTGCAGGTGACGTCTGCGTGAGTAACCAAGGGAGGGGCTATCGCTAACTTTTGGGTGGACAGAGACCGCTGTGGTTGCATACAAACCGAACCTTGAGGCTTATGTAATCTCTAAGGACGTCCTGTTGTTTCTGGAGAGTGACGTAACCGCTGGTGGCAGTGTTACTGCCTCGCCTTGCAGGGAGTCCAGGCACCTCCACCTGAGCCTGAGATAGCATCTTGTTTCGCCTTTTAAACATCTGCACGCGTTAACAAATGCCTACTGAACAGCTCCGAAGTGACGTTTGCGAAGCATATTATAAAGCAGCTCCTGTAACATATTTTTGCTTTAAGTCTACCTCTGAAGTAACGAATATGAAAAGTATGGCGTGGTAGTTTATTGGCTTCCTATTTACACAGTAATTACTGGTGAGAGCGGCATTTGCTACCACAAAATTCACACCAGTTTGTCGCTGTCTTTACAATTTAGCATTCTACTAAATGAAAGCGGGCCTATAATTTTATTTATAGACACCTAGTTCTAAAAGAGGCTGCCGCCACGGGTGGCACGGACTCGTGAGCGAGAGGTCTTGGGTTCGAATCATGCTAGGACCGTTCTCCCTTACTGAGGTTTTTTTTCCCAGGTTTTCCTCAGTCCTCATAAATGACAAATGCCGTGAGGTACCCTAAACTTATGCCTGGAACGTTTTCTTCCTTCAAAATATCCTTTCCCAATACGCCATTTCATCTCTTGTATCACCAGTGTCCGCCGCCTGTGGTGCCTCAGTAGTAAAAACAGGTGTTAAACACCCATATTTCGCATTAAATCAACTTTGGTTTAATACGAAATACGCCAAGTGTTCTATTTAAGTAAATATAAATTACACATTTAACATTTTTTTGTTTACTTTTCTCACGGCAGTCTCGATATCAGGCTCTAGTATTAAATAACTATAATAAACGTATTTCTAAGATTTTTTGCATAAGTAACAACAGTGAGTTCATTGATTTTTTATTGAACTATAATTCCCTGGGCTGGTACATGGGGCAGCTTTACAGGTACATAATATACATAAGTTAAGCATTTACATAGACAGTTTTTGAGTGAAAAGTTTTTGTTTGGAAGCCTATGTGGGGGCAATGAGCTTGCCCAGGAGAACAGCTTCCTGTTGTCCTGTGATGGACAACAACAGTGAGTATGTTCGGCTGGAAGCAAATAAAGGCCGCTGACTACATCATTGCGCAAAGTCCAGATGTATGCTATAGCTTTTTTTCAGAGCGAGAAAATTGATTTTTAAAACAAAAATTTAGTATAATATATAAGGAAAATGTATAATTAAAATAAATTTAATTGGTCATTTTATCCCCTTAAAATGTATTTAAAAATTACTAATTACTACCGTAGCATCATCCAGAAATTTTATGCTCCTCCTAGTGAGAAATACGAGAACTATTTCCTAAAAACGAGGAACGTTTCGGAATAAATGCAATGAATTTAATTTACAATTACTAATTTATTTATAAACATTGTGGTCTGTATAAAAATGGTGTACAATACAAGAGATAAAAGTGATATTATTTATTTTAATTGGATTGTTCAACTCAGCCTCCGGTTCAGTTTGGGAAACATCCTAGTCACAAAATAAAATGGCTCTTTTAACACTTGTATCAGAAATAACTTTTTCCTTTTCTGAACTGCGAGTAACGTTCATTTTCGCTACTGTGGGATTACAGGCGGTGGCCTGTATCTGAAGATACACAATTGAAATGATAAACTGAAAAATGGGAGGGGGTAATGGAAGCGTTAAATAAAAGGTAACTCCCCGGACTTTGATAATGATAAGGGCTTGAGGAAATTTGGAAAAGCCCCAATCAGGGAGCATGGCCCCGGCAGGATTCAAATGGCAGGCAGACCGTCCGTTTGCCTTAGCCAATCGTGTAGACCCTATGTATAAGAAAAGATAGCCTAGTGTGTCCCTTAAAGGGCAAAGGCCTCTTAACAAGTAGGGAGGAGCCAGGTTATCCCTAACATGGCGATATATTCTACGCTAGTTGTTCGTATGCTGTTTAGGATAAATACTTTTGCTTGCTTTGTTTCTTGGTACACTCTATCTCACTGCACAAGTGTCGCTCGAAAGATTTCATTTTTCTGTTCCTCGTGCTATTCTTGACAACTGTGGACCTGCATGTTCCTTTAAGAGGTCTGTTTATGTATTCCGGTTCTGCATAGTGTCCTTTTTTCTATCCGGTGACTAGATCCACCTACCTTTAAACATGAGAAAGCTCACATTCGTTGAGCTATTTTTAAAGATACGTTTAGCAACACAATAGTTTCTGAGTTATCGGCGTTTTGTTGGGCGCAGGACATCAGGTGTTTTGAGCTCATCTAATTCTTTCGCTTCGGTTTTATAACGAACAAAAGACAGTTTACGCAGGCAGATTTCAGAATGCGCTCTCGGCAAAATATTAAGAATATGCTTTAAAAAAAATATATATATATATATATATATATATATAATGTAAAAGAATTAGATTAAATGAAAATTTTCATATTAATATAAAAGACTAATTGAAAGCCTAAAATACTAATTTGTACCTCAATGCGTTCCAATTAGCTATCTGCTAGCCACACATGTCGCCAAATGAAGAAACCCTGGCGGCGATATCAGCTGAAAAATAACTAAATGAGATGCTTAGATAGTTGAAAAATATAACACAACTTACTGAGGATGTAAAAATAAAAGAAACAATAAATAAATAAAACACCAGCTTGAGTGTGAAGACAACTATTAATAAGTGTAGATTGAATTGAATCGTGTTTAACGCCCGTTTTTACTACTGAGGCACCACAGGCGGTGACACTGATGATACACGAGATGAAATGATATATTGGGAAAGGATTTTTTTTAAGGAAACGCTTCAGGCCTAAGTTTAGGGTACTTCCCCGGCATTTGCCATTTATGAGGAATGAGAAAGACCTGAAAAAAAAACCCTCAGTCCGGGAAGACGGTCCTGGCGGGATTCGAACACCAGACCTCCTGCCACCCGGGGCGGTGGTAAGTGTACAATTACTTCTTTGATGAGTGCAATCATTATAACTTCGTTGCACTGAAATTTTTCTGAAAGATGAAATGTTTTATCTTGAGGAGAAAATGGAAAGAAAACTCTCTCAGACTTCTGTTAATTTGATATATTTACTCGCTTGTATTACGCTGAAGACGATAACTTTAGGTCATTTCGGTGGTTGTATTATAATACGGTTATGAATTCCACAATAAAGAAAAAAAAAAAAAAAAACAATTTTCTGGTAGTATATTTTGTGATACAGGTTTATGTTCAGATAGAATACTGTGTAAAACAATAACAAATAAAAACAACATGAAATATTTTTCTTTCGTGTTTCTGTTTTCGTTAAGGCAGAAAAAAACCTAACATTTCCCTCCGCGAAATAAAGGGTAAAAGCTTAACTTTTTGAACTCAAACAATGCACACTTCGATTAGGGAGATTCGAAGTTATTTTTTACCTATAGCTTTTAAATATGACGCAACACACAGGCACAGAACAAAATAGAAAAGAGAACTAACTGGAAACAAATGTGAAACCAGTGAAAATATTTAAAGAAGAAAACAATAAGATTCCTAGTGGTAAGCTTCAAGACAATATGTAAAATTAAAATTAGCGGTACTATGAAATATACGGTGGCTCACCTTTTCACCCCGACAACGCTTTAATATTGTTGCTAAAGAGAATACAACAAACCGAAAAATTATATTTTATGAAGTAACTCGTAATGCACGCAATACATTTTTAATTAAATAATTCTGAAGTTAACATTTTTTAAGCCTTAATGCAGTAATATTTTACTGTGGTAATGTTGGTCATATTGTGAAGATGACACTAATAAATTTACGAGGTAGGTCCATAAGTTTCCGGCCTCGCCTTCACGAAATCCTTATCTGGTGTCATACCTTATCTGTTAAGTAAATGATTGCAGCTGTAACTTCCGCTTCGCCGTGTTCAGTTGTTCAGATATAGTTGCAAAAGAAGGCTATGTGTAGAAGATTGTGACATGTTCAAAATGAAGTATCGAGTTGTTATTAAGTACTTCATAAAAGATGCACTTACTCCAAATGAAATTAAAAGCGACTGGACGGTGTATATGGGGAAGCACCCCCCACATATTCTACCGTAAAAGAATGAACCTAACGTTTTCAAATCGGCCGAGAGAGCATTGAAGACGAAGAGCGTGCAGGTCGGTCCTTGGAGGTGCTCACTCCTGAAAACATTGCTCTTGTGGAAGGATAAATTATGGAAGACCGGCGGCTCAAAGCTATACAAATGCCAGCAAGGTTGGGCCTTTCTAAAACAACAGTCCTTCGAATTATTCATAAATATTTATACATAATTAAGGTTAGTGCTAGATGGGTGCCTAGACTTCTTTCCTCAGTCCAAAAGCAGAAACGAATCATCTGTTATCTGGCATTTTTTGGAGTTCAACCGTGGCAACGAGAGAGAAGTTCTGCAAACCATTGTTACACGTGATGAAACTATGGTCCTCTACTATGATACCTTGTCCAAAAGAGAATCAATGGAGTGGCGTAAACCTGGCGAAGTACCGCCTCTAAACGCCAAGGTCATTCAGTCAACCAAGAACATCATGGCCACAATCTTTTGGGACTGTGAAGGAATACTCTTCATTGACTTCAGGGAGAGGAACGTCACAGTAAACGGGGAGTAACACGCTGGCCTACTGCACAGACTACGTGCTTCCATCGAAGACAAAAGGCGAGGAAAGCTGAGAGGTGGTGTGCGTCTTCTTCACGACAACGCCTCTGTACACGCAGCTCTTGTTGCAAAGGAAGCTGTGAAGAAATGTGGCTTCAAGGTGATCGACCATCCCCCCTAAGACCCATATCTAACTCCCGGTGACTATTTCCTCTTCCCAAAACTCAAGAAGGACCTTCAAGGAAGGAAATTTAAGTGTAACGAAGAAGTGATGGACCCTGTTTATGCCCATTTTACAAACAATACTTATGATTATTTGGGGGGAGGGGATTGAAATGATAATTCAAAGATGTGAGAAGTGTATTACAATAAAGGGTAACTATATTGAAAAGTGAAATATAGTTTTTATCTTTATCTTACCTAAAGAATGGTTAGGCCGGAAACTTATGGACCTACCCTCGTAAATAAAATAATAAGGAACTCCTTATGGTATGGAGTCATATTTCTCACATTTGATTCATTAGAGGTTGTGTTCAAATAACTAATTTTTTTTAAAACACTGCTTTGTACGCTTCCTCAATGATCGACTCATTGCTGTCAATGTTTCCGGAGTTACTGCAGCGATAACAAGGCGTTCCGTGACTTCCACTATCTCGCGCTTACGATATCTGATTAGGACTGCCTCTTCTTCTGCGTCGTTTATAAATAGCAGGTTTAGAGCATTTCTTGTTACTAAGGCTGATATTATAACTTCTGACGCAAATTCAGCGAATATCTTCCAACAACATGTGTAACGTATGGCACATTCAGTTTACCGCCAATGAAATATGGGCTAATGACATGTGGTCCAATAGAACCACGTGTGTGGCCGAGGTCGTTAAGGCACGGTCCACCAAGGAATCGAAGGCCGTCCTCCCCGACTGAGGTTTATTACTGATTTTTTCAGTCCTCATAAATACTGCGGAGGCACACTAGACTTAGGACTGAAACGAACACTTTCTTCAGTTAAAAAATCCTTTCCTCATTTATCATTTCATCTCATCCACAGTGTCCGCCACCTGTGATGCCTTAGCAATAAAACTGCCTTAAATACCACTACAAAAAATAATAATAAAACAACACTTGTCGACTCTCCACTGACATTTATGTTCGACCTGACGAAGGTTAAGCACACTTTTCGGTTGTCCAATTTGTTTTTTCATGTTGCGTGAACTGCTTTGATGGTTTATGGCAACAGCTGCAAGAAATACTGACTGACTTTGCAACTTTGTTTTGTCACACTCTTATTTCGAAACCGCTTTCGGGGGGTAAGCTAGCAAAGTTTCTGAACCACAATTCTAAGGATGAGACCGGTTGAATGAGACAAACGTGTAGCATAAGATGACGAGCCCTTGTGTCATTTTGACGACGTCCCCATAAATGAATAATATTTCTCCATTTCTGTATTTGAGAATCATATGTGCCTGTGAATAAAAATCCGATTAATTATTGTTTCTATGTTTCATACATTCGTAACAACCATATTTCACACCAAAGAAATTTAGTTTTAACTTACCTTCTGACAAATCTGGGTTTATAAAAATACCTTCAACAGCACTACCTTTACAATATCAATATATCACTCCCATGTTCTTAACACAACAAACGAAACATTAGGGGTTGTAGTGTTTGTGTACTCAACTCAAATGTAAACATTATGAAACTTGAAGACTAAGGGATGGATGTGCGTCATAGATTGTTTTTATGTTACCTTCCCCGGTGACATGTTTTAAACAGCCGGTAAGCCAGTCAGTTGTTAATACGCCTATCTAACTTTACATCTGCAATAGAAAACACACCCGGTTTTCATTTGAAATTATGAATATGACTTTTAATTCTTCAACATTATTTATGTAAGAAATATTTCATTACATGACTCAGATGTTCCCTTAGACATTGTTCAATCTCTTTGTCTAAGTATGCAGAAACAACATGTTATGTGAATCAATGTGTAAAGGACATTTTCATAGTAGATATCTATTAAATATATTTCAAAGTTGGACCTAAATACAACAGTAATGTGCAGTATGATGTTCTGTCAACAGATGTGACTCACATACATTATGATGGTGTTGCTACGTGACAGTAAATCAACAATGAACGAATGAAACCAGGATTATAGTATGCGTGCTCTATAAACAGATATGACTCACATTACGTTATGCTAGCGTTCCTGCAACAAAATGGAGCCAAGATTGTCGTTTGAACAACGGAAAGCAATTTTGAAGTGGTATTGGAAAACCGAGAATTTTGTTGAGTTCAAAGACAATGGAAACGTATGCACAGAACAGAACCGCCAACGCGATTAACAATTCCTTCTTACCCGCCATTCATACACTCTATGGAAATGAATTTTACTGCCAACGGAATAGTGCACTACTACATCATTGAGATGTTTGTATGTATGTGCGTACCTTGATGCCAATCTTCCAAGTCACTGGATAGGACGAAGAGGTCCGATTGAGTTTCCATCGCGTTCTCCGGATCTAACTCCGTTGGATTTCTACCTATGGGGAACTCTTAAGGATGTTGTATACCGTAGAAAACCCGCTACACTGGCAGCACTTCGGGAAGAAATTAAAACGGCATGTACTACAATCGCTGAAGACACTGTCGCAAACGTTGCTCAATCAATAGTTCAACGTACTCAGAAGTGTATCGACGCCGATGGTGGGTATTTTGATCAACTGTTGTAACTGTAAAAGTTTAAGATGATCATTTTCGGCACGATCAGCGAATAGTAATCAAAACAAATCGCTGGTCAGTAGTACAAAACAATTATCCACCAGTTAGAATATTTAAAGACTTGTGCTAAATCGGTTCCTGGAAGCCTAGGTACCTAAAGATTATAAAGAACAGACAACCATAATTTGTTCAGAACTGGTTGCCCCTCCAGCATTATAACAGAAGGTGGGGCATCGATTCATCACTTCCGAGGCTGAGAGCAAAAGATAATCCATGCAGTGGCATCACAAAACTTCTTCGCCCCAAGTTCAAGACAACTGCAAAGTCACGACAACCCTGTGGAATTCTGAACGAATTGTTTTGAAGTGTGAAACAGTTAACGGTTAACTCTAGAACATATGTCAAAACTATTCGTAGGCTGAAAAGGCGGTTTCGACACATCCTTCCTCGCAAAGCTGTGACCGCAACAACGCGAGGTCGTATGAGTGTCCACGCATCCGGAGATGGCCGAGACAGACGTTCAAAGTGATACCGCAAGGCATACAGGCTCTGGCATATAGGTAACGCAAAGACATAGCTTTTCAAGCGTATAATGCTGAAAAATACATCTGTACAGCCAAAGAATTCAGGAGCAACCTGTCGGTCCTGGTGGTGTAGTGGTAACCATACTTGTCTTCTAAACCCAAGATCGCGGGTTCGAACCCGACCAGGATCGATGGATTTTTTCGGGCGTAAAAATCCTAAGTATGGTTTACTTCGGAAGGGAAGTAAAGCCGTAGGTCCCGTGTCTTATATTTACGGCACGAAAAACAACCTCAAGCCTGAAAAAAGAGGCCTCTGAGAAAAATTTGGCGGCTGTTTCACGCTCTGAATAGAATGGGACGCTGATGACCTGAGATGTTAAAGAGCATCCATAAATAAACAAATAAATAAATAAAAGGAACAACCTAGTGTATTTGTTACTGAAATAAAAGAAAGTTTAAAAGGTAAAAGAAGGCGTTGAATTACTTATTGATCGCCCTTCTAACTAATGGCTTCAAATCTCCGAAGACAAAAATGTCGGGGTGAGTACTAAATAAATTTTGATATTCCGGCAATTACTATTGTTTAATATCAGGAATTTGTCCTGCACCATATTCGCAGTTTATCACATTTGAACCTGCGAGACAAACTGTATATATAGATATAAGGTCAAATACGAAATTCGGAGCTTGTTCAGCGCTGAAGTATTTTGATCACCCCTGAGTGGACTTGTGTCTGCCTTGCCAAAAAGGTCAGCCCCGTTATCGCGCTGCAGTCGGCCTGCAAGGCCTTAACACAAGTTTCAGTCTAGCGGCAACTGCGACGTATTACTAAGGTGATGCGAAGAAACAGAAAAATACAAGCAAGTTCTGTTAATAGATTCTCTAAGATTGCTGCGACATACTACCGTCAAAGCGAAACGAAATATTAACATTGTTACCTGTGTTTCCTTTTTCTCGGCAAGTTCACCATTGTTTGACTGCCAGATGGTTTCACTGTTGCGGTAATAACTTACCTTCTCCAGTCCATGTTCGTTTCCTTTCTCGCACTCTAATAACCCTCTTACCTGAAAATAAAGGAAAAAAACAACCCTTATTCTTTAGATCTTAATCTTGTGTCATGGGCGTGCTATGACTTGCAACGCGGAAAATTCTGATACTATACTATAAAATAACGAAATCAGTTTTTTATTAAATATCTGCGCCTCAGTGCAGTCCTTAAACCTTACGAACTATGCTTCTATTTACAAACAAGAGCAACAGCAAAAGAGAAAGATGATGCAGAAGAAAGAAATAAAAACGAAGTTTAAAATACTTTTCCTTTTTTCTGGGGCTGCGGGATAAATTACTGCAAAGCAATATGACGGAAGCAGGTTGAACCGACTGTTAACAACACTTGCCAAATACCCCAAATTGAATAAAAGAGAGTCGGAATATGGTGCATAGCACATGCCTTGTTTCACAGCCCAGGCGTCTGCAGTGGAAAGTTATGAAGACACCAGCATATCTTATCTCCAACTGGTAGAGCTTAGCGGGAGGTAACGGGGTGCAGCTAACAGGAATGCATGTCAAGGGTCATACCGGAAGCTGCCACGTACCCAGAGGGGATTTCACTTGCTACTCCCGTATACAAAAACTGTTCATGTCAAATAACGAAAAACCGTTTTATTGTTTTCCATCCTATAACCGTTATTCAAAAGTCCTTTTAAGCCATTTGAGGTTAATTTAATTCACTTTTGATGCAAGATTTTGCAATACTAAATTCTAATATTAAAGAATATGTTTGAGACGAAGAGCGCAGATTACAACCATGTTCGGGTGAGGTTATCCTGTTCTTCTATCCAAGCCTTGCCCCCTTCAAAAAAAAAAAAAAAAAAAAAAAAAAAAAAAAAAAAGTGTCGAATAATTTTAAACGAGAAGTATGCAATAGACATTTATGACGGTGCTTCAACAAGTAATGCCCTTGTCAATATAGTTGTTTGATTTAAAAAAGTGGTCAACATTTTGAATTACCTGAAGCCACAGTGGTTGTATACAGAATGTATTTGCACCCTATCCAACGAAGCATGCCGTTAAGCGTTTATGGTTTGAACGGACAAGACGTTGTATAGAATGTATTGGACAATACTTTGAAAAGATTCAATTGTGTCACATTTTTTAAAACTGTATTGCTTTCGTTCTCAAAACTTTTGAAGTTGCCCTCGTACACCCTTCCTAATCATCACTCCCAAGTCTTTTTCCTTCAGCGGTTCCAACATTGATTATGAGACATCTAAATCTCCGAACAGAGCCAAGAGTTTCAGCGATTGTGTAAGATGTGCGTTATCGTGAAGGAAAAAAACGCCTTTAGGCGAAAGACCTCTGCGATGGCTTCAGTTCCTTCTTCAATAGTGCGCCTTATTAGACACCATTCAATGTTATTTCAATTTTTACCTCGCCAGTGCTCCAAAACTAGTCTTTTCATAACATAGAAGAGAGTCGACAGGAACTTTCTGGAGAAAGGCTAAGACTTAAACTTCTTAGCATGTGTTCTCTACAGCTAAGAAGCTCCAACTCTCAGTGACGCAGTCAGATTTCATCCAGTTGATTTGTTTTATTTATGGAAGCTCTTTAACATCTCAGGTCATCAACGTCCCATTCAAATCAGGGCGTGAAACAGCTGACAAATTTTGCTCAGAGGTCTCTTCTTTCAGTCTTGAGGTTCTTTATCGTGCCGTAAATTCACGACACGGGATCCACGGCTTTACTTTCCTTCCGAAGGAAGCCATACTTAGGATTTTTACGCCCGAAAAAAGTCTATCGATCCTGGCCGGGATTGAACCCGCGATATTGGCTTTACTTTTCATCCCATAACAAAACGTGCCTCCAAGTCTCCACACATATCCTCCACTGTGCACAAACACATGACATTTGAAAAGCTCCACGACAGTGACATGTACGCACCCAATGCTGAGATGTCCAATTAATTCCCTTGTACAGAAATATGCCTATTTTCAGAGTAACGGCATAAGCCTGACTCACCATTTTATCGGTGACGGCCGTGCTTTGTTCATCACTCTTTCTAAACATTCTGTCACCAATGCAGACATGGCATACTGTTGCAACATTCTTCTATCACTTTCCTTCACCTTCAGAGCTCAGAGATCGGGTTGCTATGCCTATACATCAACTGCACCTTCTCTAAGAATTGACTTCCTAGCCAATACATTTGTCATATGGTCTTGGTCTCCCTTCATATCGGGAAAATGAAAACTCAGCTCTTATTAACTGCAATTATCTCTTCCTTCTTCATGATTCACGCAGCTTCTGTTCCTTAGTGTTCAGCACATCTTAAAACCTGGCCGATCATCTTGCGGGAGGTAAACTTTTTCCAAATTGACGTATTCGAGAAAGGTAAGAGAAACAAAGGAAGAAAGGGCTAGAGACGGCTTGGCCTCGGGCGCTGCACATTGTGTTCACTTTTATGTACCCCTCCTCCGCCAACCCTTGAGTGCTGGAGCTGCCTGCACGAGTTGGACACAGGAACTAGACCCCCCCCTCCCAATCTTCCTTTTTATTATTATTATTTTCGTTTTTCTTTTTCTGGGGTAAAATACCTTTCCCCAGCCCTCTCCATTCCTTTCTCGCTGTAGTCCCTTCTTCTTACGCCACCCTAGCTGGCTCCGGCAATATCCAGGTGGGTGGGGAGGCGCGAGCAAAAAAATGAGTTACAAAAAACACAAGACCTAAAGGTAGGTAGGGTGTTTAGGTATAGCGGGGTGCGGGAGGAAAGGTAAGAGAATGGGTGGGTCGCCGCACCCTCCGTACACACGCACACACATACATAGAGGTGCATGGCGTAGAGCGAGCGAGACAGAAAGCATAAAAGCATAAAGAGAGACAGAAGGGGTATCTTCCCGGCGTGCTACATAAACGTTACCCATGCAGCAAAGTTCCGTTGTATCAAATGCTGCATTCAGTTCCACAACTTCATATTAATTGCATAACGAACACTAGTCCTTGTTCTGCAATAGTCAGATAGTGTACTTCTAAAATCACCATGCAAAGCAGACGTTTGCAACGACAGTTTGAGATGTGTGGCTATCCTACCACATTTCTTATCCAAACTTCATATTTTATATATACATTATGCTCTATCTCGTTGAGTAATTTAAAGCAGTTATTATTTATTGTTTTTTTATCATCTCAGATCATCAATTTAGTAGGTGAAATGTCCGATGAATTATGTTCAGAGGTTTCTCCTTTCAGGCTTGAGGTTCTTTTACATGCCGTAAATCTACTTCCCTCCTGAAGGAAGGCATACTTAAATTTTTAAGGCACGAAAATAATCAACCAATTCAGCTCGGGATTGAACCCATGATCTTGGGTCTACGATGCAATTATGGTTACCACTATGACACATTTAAAGCAGTGAGGTTCCGACTTCAATGCTATTACTTTAATCCCTTACTTCACCTTATTACTAAATTTATCATTATTTGCTGCTTCCTACAAGTTAATGTTGCCTGCAGCTAATAAAAAGCATATTTGGATAACATCATACAAAACAACGGGACCTCTTACGTTGCGTGCAACTGGATCCTGTTGATGCGGAATGCCGTAGAGCGGAGTATGGTGGGAGGCCCCGCGTATAGGCCTGTTTATCCTGGCGGGTGTGGGGAGGGGGTTGTCAGGCCTTTGTTCCCAGCAGTTTGTAGTGGGCCTGCACCTGTATCCAGGGAAACAGGCGGGCAGGTGTATTAGGGGAACACAGACAGACACACATACACACGATATTCGGGTCTCTCCCCCCAAACCTGGCTTTTCACGTCACTTCCTTTCCACCACACTCGATAATACATATATACATACATACAGTGGATACGCCATTTTTAGTGAGTAACGTGTATATATATACGTACACGCACACAACCTAACCCCCTCCCCTTTTTGCACCGCTCTAGTTGAAAACAAATGTTTCTCAGCGTGACGTAGAGCCAGTTGGTTATTTATAGCACTACGCTCAAGAAAAATATTGACGCTTTGCTGATGGCCCACTGTAAAACCTCCCTTCCTTATTTATCTGTATTATAACGCAGGGGGCTGCCAATCTACCACTCTGCTCTTCATCGCCGTTCCGTCATGGGTTGCTAACTCACTCAGAAGCGTGATTTCGACCGCAGACTTCGTTGGTGCCAAAATGCCTCATTTCGTTAACCCCAAATTGCTATCGGATAAGGCTTTAAAGTACACTCTTCTTGTTTATACTGGCAGCAAAACATAAGTAAAGGTTGTTCCTTCCAAATGCTGTAGGCAGCAGGGAACTCTTTTGGTTCTCATTACCTTCGTTTTTCAATCGAGAATTCAGCAGCAAGGTGTGCTGGAAGTTCATGTGGAACAAATTAGCCGTACCAGAAACTGACATGATAACATTCCTCTTAGCCAACCAGCACATTAATATTCATTCATTCCGTTGCATTTTACGGCAAAGGTTTCTTGAAAAGAGGAACGCTAAGCAGAACAGGGAATACCAGGTCACCATAATAACACATAATTTAAGTGAACAAATATAATGCTATATAAAATAAACCAAGATGAAAAAACCTTAAAAGCAAGAAAAAATGCCAGTTTATTTTAAACGTGTTTTCATCAAACTAAATAATTCCTACTGTATTATGCGTTCTCGTTAAAAAAAAAAGTCGATTTTGGCAGTACTTCCCACTGCTTTAAGAAGCCTGGTCTCTACTTCCTGATCCTCCAATCTGCAGTACGATGGTTGCTCTATGGAGGTAAAAATCAACACACGCTTCCTTCTTCCGCAGCAAGTGGTTGTTGATCGTGCTAGAAGCGCCGCAGCACTTCTACCAAAAGGCAAACTCTTAGGGCAGTACAATACAAGCTGTAGTTCGAGGAAAAGCAAGGGCCCACGTCACCGCAAGTGTTACATGAGATGCCAACTTGGAGAACCATCGTTTCTTAGAAGCCCCGAAGAACGTACTCGTCAAAACAAGGAGTGGCAGCCTAAACTTGCTAAATTCTTTGCCAACATGTGTTATTACAAGTAAAAGAAACCTTATATGTGTCGGAATAGTTTTAAGGATACATGTAATTGATATATATTTTTATATTTATTTTCAGGTTTTCCAACGAATAAATTTGGGGGTTGTGATCAATGATTTCAAATGAACTGGAACATTGCGTTCTAATTATGTGGTTTTTATATTATTTTTTAGTAGTTTTTGTATATGGAAATTTATCATTTTTAAATAAGGCACATTTTATATTAATTTTATAATTTTAATATTTATATTTAAAACATGGTTGAACGAAATTAAACATTCTCTTTATATTACTAAGTTTCCTTTTCAATGTTACGCTGATTTCGGGCATCAGCAAAGCGTTAGGACTTTACAACAGGATTTCTTTTTTGTTACGATGCTTTTGTGCAATAAATACATGTGCCCGAGATGGGGTTGGAATGTACTATCCTGCCTTAGTCAAAATTGGTTAATGGGCAAGTTTATACCTATGTATTTTATATAAAATACATTGCTAAGGCATATTAAATTTTACAAAATAAATAAATTGTTAGAAAAATGTAGTCACTTAACTTTTTCTGTATAATTGTTAAAACAGAAAGAGTTTAAAAAATACAGCACATTTCATTAAGCGTCTTTTTATTATTTTACCATTTCTTAAACCAGTAACAAAACAATAAATAAATAAAACATAAACTTATAAGTAAATATTAATCATTACACACCCAAATCAGACCCTTCCAGCGAGGAAATTAAATTTGGTGAAGCATGAAGGGGCAAGACTGTTCCTCCCAAGAATTGCCAAGGGTCAATCAGAGGCATTCGTTTTTTTCCTTCGAAAAAGTTAATGTTATATTGGTACTTGGCGTTCTAAAAATTCAGATATTAACTTTCATTTGAATTGGGAGGGCATACATTACAATAATTCTCCATTCCCTTAGAGAATGAAGTTAGGAAAAAGCATAGGATCTGAGATGCAGCAAAAATATCTGCGTGATTCTTAAATGTCGATTCCGCAATTTGGTCCAGATTGATTCCAAACAGAACTTTGGTATACTATGGGCTAAAGGAAATGAAATCAATAAAGGAGTTAGTCCCAATTTATTGCTTTACCCGTCCTCGACCTAGATGACCGTGCAATTGGCAAGATACTTGTGTTTTACGTTGGTAGGTTTTTCTTATGCGTTCATTTGAAATATCTAGTTATTGTTTCAAAAAGTTTATTTAAAACAGCTTTCTAGAGCAAGGATGTTATGCATATTCCACAAAATGCATTAAATTTAGTATTGTGCTGTAATAAAAGAGGAAATTCATTCGTACAAAACTTTAAAAAAGTTTATGGAGATTCTTATCTTTCATTTATCATGATTAAAAGTGAGTTGCTGAATTTAAATATGGTCATACCAACCTTGAAGATGACCCGCGTGACACAACAAGGGACAAATACATGATAATTGATATGGTATTAATTGATCGGCGAGTTAAAATGTGTGAAATTACTGAGGTTACAGAATTTCAAAGGAACATATACGTTATATTGTTTTACATGAATTGTTTACGAGAAAGAAGAAAAAAAAAAAGACTGCGTAAAATGGCCGCCAGTAGACGGAAAAAGCATTCGTATGAAAACATCCCATCAGTATTTGTAGCATTTCAATAGCAAGAGAACTAATTTTATGTTTCCATTTATATCTTTGGATAAACCACCGAAAAGCAGTCAAAACAGTGAACAGCAGTCTGATGTCCAGGACCAAAGAAGATGAAAAATCTGTTCTACATGCAGGAAATGCTACGGCATAGGATTTTAAGGATGCTTAAGGACTTTTACGAATTGATTATATTTAGAAGGGTAAAAACCATAACCAGGAGTACTATTCTAATATTTTAAACCAACTAAATATAAAAAATGGATGAGAAAAGTCCTGTTTGCAAAAGAAAAATATACTCTTTCATCAAGAAGATGCACCCACTTACAAAAATGTTTTACAGACGGGAAAAATTGAGAGAATAAATTGTTGGGATATTCTCCCTACTTCTCAGACTTGACCTCCGACTTCTATCTGTCCCAAAAGTTAAAACTCTCGCTGGCCAGCGGTTTGCATCAAATTAAGAGCAATTGCAAATGTACAGGAGTATTTGCGGAGATGTTCCTTGAACATGCTAAAGTATGCACTTTATTGGATACAAAACAAAAAGTTTGACTATAGGTGAAGAACTGGAAACACAAAGTAGTGATGAAAAAGCGTAACGACAATAGAATAGATAACCGATAGCCGATTGTTATAAAAACTGGCATTCCAATGCAATCCTAGAGACGCTGAGGAATGGAAATTGTTGAAGAAAACGGTTGCCTGCTCTGAAACCACAGAAGCAGGCTCAAAACAGCCCAAACCTTGTAGTTTTTTTATATTTTGAGAACAAAAATTTTCGCCTTTTACACAGACTCTCCGTAGAAAGTTGTTAAGCCACCTTTCGTGTATATGCAATAATGTACTTTGTCTTGTAAATGTTTCATATGACGCCATTGGTTGTGTATTTCTCTGTGCTACCATCAATAGAAGGAACAATCCAATCAGAACTGAAATATTCCATTTCATCTGACCATACATTAAAGCAGATTTAATTTTTAGTATCTACAATTGTTCTGAATTAATTAATTAATAATTGTTTTCATTTAATTTCTCTTTCTTAAGGTTATTATTATGATTATTATTATTATTATTATTATTATTATTATTATTATTATTATTATTATTATTATTATTATTATTATTATAATATCCCTAACTTTCCCCATCTTTTCAAAAAAATTTTTATTTGATTTATTTACGGACACTCTTTAACATCTCAGGTCATCGACAAATTTTACTCAGATGCCTCTTTTTTCAGGCTTGAGATTCTTTATCGTGCCGTAAATGCACGACACGGGACCTACGGATTTACTTCACTTCCGAAGGAAGCCATACTTAGGATTTTTACGCCCGAAATAATCCATCGGTCCTGGCCTGGATCGAACCTGCGATCTTGGGTTTAGGAGGCAAGTATGGTAACCACTACACCACCAGGACCGACTTTTCAAAGTTAGATCTAATATTAGCACATATATTGAAAAATAAATATTTTTGATGTTAATCACTATTCTAGTTGGTCGTGAAAGTTTTCTTTAAGTGCCATTATACAAGACCGCTACGTTAGATTTTAGCGTCCTTCTGGTGAATGACTAATAAAGCAAGACCTACTGTCTGAAAACTGCCTTTAAATCCTCGGTGGAGCAACAGGATACGATGTATGTCTGCTGACGACGATACGGTGCCCGTCCGCCTAAGAGGAAGAAGACAAATGGAAAGACGCACACACTGAAGGGTCAAGTCCAGTGCAGGGTTGCCATCTCTCTCCTGGCTGGACAGAAGCCTAAGGGGAACCGCCCCGACAGAGACAGAAGGCTCCCCTGCCGTGATCCGTCATGCTCTGCTACTGCTGCTGGGATATCCTCAGCAACCCCGGGGATCTTCAAAATCTATGCGACTCGGTAAAAACTCTTTATTTCTATGAGCTTCCATAATATTTCAATTTCACAAGCCCAACCAACGAACCCACGACTGTTTTGTATACCGAAATAAAATGTACTAATATTCACGGAGCTATGAAAGTTCGTACGCATGCGTGCTAAACCACATTATGTTTGAATTTACTCTTAGATTTTACGTAAATAACAGTGACCTTGAATAATTAATCCTGTTTATGTATTTTTTCCTTCAGTTTGGTTTATTTACGGACGCTCTTTAACATCTCTGGTCATTATCTTTTTTTTCCCCCTTTCAAACTTGCAGACATATTGTGATATTATGTTTAAATCGACTTTTCACTAACGCTCTGCATTTACCGAAACTAAAAAAGACTTCAGAGAAAAGCAAAGAAGTCCATGTAAACACGCTTTCAAATTGTAGCAGCATAGCGAAAAACTCGCCAGTTATTTCACTTAAATCGGTTTAACTATATGCCAGTCAAATAAGGTCCGCCGTTCTCAAGCACATTATTATTATTATTATTATTATTATTATTATTATTATTATTTAAGCATGCTCTATAACCTCTTTGATCATTAGCGTCCCATTCAATTCAGGGCGTGAAACGGCCGATCAGAGGCCTCTTCTTGCAGGTTTAGGGTTGTTTCACATGCCATAAACCTACGATACGGGATCAACAGTCCAGCAGATTTGTGTTGGACCCATTGCATAGTCGACAGAGTGTGTGTGTTTTTTAGGGGGGTTAATTATGTTTAACGCCCGTTTTTACTTCTGAGGCACTACAGAGGGTGGACACTGGTGATACATGAAATGAAATGATATATCGGGAAAGGATTATTTTTAAGGAAGGAAACGTTCCAGGCCTAAGTTTAGGGTACCTCCCCTGCATTTGCCATTTATGAGGACTGAGGAAAAGCTGGAAAAAAAAACCTCAGGGAGGAAGGTTCTGGTGGGATTCGAACCCCAGACCTCCTGCTCACGAGTCTGTGCCTTAACAACTCGGCCACCGTGGCGGTACGAGAGAGTGTGTGTGTTTTCAGAGTATACTAAAGCATTGGTCTGGAGCAAGTAGAAAATCGAAAAGCAGATGCTTAGAACGAACATAGTTGACTTACTTAATCAAAACAGTTAAAAACTAGCGGAACACGGCAAAACAGCGCGGAATATTTGAACTGTTTTAATTATAATGCCGGCCGTGAAAGTCTATCTTGCGAAATTAATTGATAAATGTTACGAAATATCAGCGAGCATTGACAGCATTTGGTTTCATAGTTAAAGCATATAAAAGTGATGTCTGTCATGCGGCCACAATAGAAATGTCCGATTTCTCTTATGTCAAGGGTGCATTCTTTCCGCGTTTAGTAACTGTAACTGACTCGATTGTTCTACAGTTTCTCGACATTCTTAGCTTTGGACTAACTGCCGAGACATGGAAGGGAGTGGAGTTCCAACAATTTACGCTTGTAGCACTTGTGTGTACTTTGCACTGCTGGTATGTGAGGTGCTTGAGGAGGTGTGCTAAAGCTAGCCGGAAAAGTTTATATTACCCCTGTAATACCGCAGGATGAAGTGGGGGGGGGGGGGTTACCGACCCCTTCAGACCTCTGCGGACCCTGAAAAAATATCCTTACTAGAAGTGCACCTGGCCGGACATCCCGGCTCTTCAGGGAGTCTTCCGTTGGGTTGTACTCTGTGCGTTAGCGTATTCTTGACACTCGCGAGTGTTGAGCCCACTGCAGCGGATTGGTGCGCTATATGCAAATGTTAGTTTCCTACCTGTAGAGTTATGGTGATTGCAGCTGTTTTAGGGCCATCCATACCATGAAACTGGTAGCCTTGCAGGATAGCGCTGGAGTATACAAGTAAATATCCTTACCCATAGAGTGCATCTCGGAGCTTCTAGAGCTCAAGTGCCGAGTCACTCCCGAGAGATAGCGGAGAAAACCGAAGGTCGTGAGTTTTCAGAGATACAGTTAGATAATAACGCTCTTATACACCACAGAATGATAGCTCAGACGGTTAGAGAGTCATGCCTTAGTTGTGGTTTCGAATTCTCACATCCTGGTGTTGTAGTTTTTTTTTTATGCCGGAGTTGAAGGAGATTTTCCACCATTACTCGCTAACATAGTACCATGCACCATACTCACTTCCACCCTAGTCATGGAAGGTCGGCTTAGGAGACCACTGCCGGCCTCTCCATCAGCGGAGTGATTTGATCGTGTGCCAACCACTCTGGGTAGAGAAGAGAACATTTTAACTGTAACTGCGCAACCCCCTTATTAAATTAAATTAAATATATATTATTGAAAGAAGTGCGGTACTACAAATAACTTTTCGCATGAGCACAGCCTCTGAGTGCTACATACGAATTTAATAAGAAAGTTTCGCAGTTACAGTTAAAATGAGGTTCTCTTCTCTACCCAGAGTGGTTGGCACACGATCAAATCACTCCGCCCGATGGATAGGCCGGCAGTGGTCTCCTAAACTGACCTTTCATGACTGGGGTGGAAGTGAATATGCTAGTGTATGGTACTATGTTAGCTAGTAATAGTGGAAAATCTCCTTTAACTTCGGTAGAAAAAAAGCATCAGTATGTGAGGATTTGAAATCACAAGTAAGGCATGACGTTCTAACCGTCTGAGCTATCATGCCGTGGTACTTGAGAGCGTTATTATCTAGCTATATCTCTGAAAGTGTACTGCCTTCGGTTTTCTCCGTTATCGCTCGGGAGTTAACTCGGCACTGGAGCTCTAGAAGCTCCGAGATGCACTCTACGGGTAAGCACAATTAACTTGCATGCTCCAACGCTATCCTTCAAGGCTACAAGTTTCACTATTTGTGGCCGAAAGCAACTGCAAGCACCATAACTCTACAGGTAGGAAACTCGAGCATTTGCATAAAACTCACCAATCCGCTGCAGTGTGCTCAACACTCCCGAGTGTCAAGAATACACTAGAGCTGGGATGTCGGGCCAGGTGCACTTCTAGTAACGGCAGTACTACCAAGGATATTTTTTTAGGGTCCGCAGAGGCCTGAAGGGGTCGGAACCCCGTACCCCACTTATATAAATGGGTTTATTTTTAAAATGACACAAAACGCAAGAAAGAAGAAAATAAAAACGTTCTTTGTATCGCTTTATCTGCGCCATTTGTGCATTGATCAGCAACACAACTCTGGCAATTATTCCTTTCTAATTCAGATTTCAGACTAAATCCAAGGTATGTTAGCATTTCGTTTTTCCATCATCGATTCTCTAGTAAAGCTCAATCAGATCTGTTAAGTGGAATAGAAATGAGCCATGCTTATTGCTTTTATTTTGAACAACGTGTCCTATACAAAATGAACTTGTAGGGCTGGTCTTTCTCGAAATAATTCTAAAGCAGAACATTTCAAATTAAATTAACCGAGGAGAAATGTTTGCTACTTTAGGTTTACAAAATTGGTAGTAGTTGGCGGAGGGGGGGGGGGGGGGGGAGGAAGAGCATGCACGTGAAACGAAAATAAAATCCGAGTAAAACCTCGGGACACCGAAACGGAAACAGTTTCAAAACACTTGGGAGAACGGCCTTTCACGAAACTACCCACGGCTAACATTACTAAGCTAATACGAAGCCACAAGTCAAATTGGCACAACCTTGATACAAACTTGCAGTTGAAATGGACATGAAATCGGCAGCAAATACTTCTTTTGAGAGGGACAGTATTTCTATTTCAAGTCACCCTTTATAAATAAAAAATAATGTCACAAAATAAATAGAGTTAACACTTCTAGCTCAAGAGGACTAGTTTTTTTTTTTTTTTTTTTCCCGAAAGCCAGTAAAATAGTATTTATATTAACCTTCCTACTGCCAGATTTTCTTTGTTTCACTGAATACCACTGGAGGCATAAAGAATCCAAGTGATTTACATGGGATATATTGCTAGTATTGCAATTGTTTTAATGAAATGGCACAATATCACACATTTTTACTTTGAAAACTATGTATATAAGCACATTTTTCCTCCATCTTAAAACGTCCTTACATTTGAAACAAAGCAACTCTTAATGTTGTTTACAGACCAAAGAAGAACGTTTTATGCAATTTTAGGGATGTTTTCTGTTTATTGTCCACACTTTGCCCCCCCCTCCCAAGTATTAACTTCAAAGCATTCAAATTTGAAATGTTTACAACTTCAGGAACAGCAGCTTCTAATCTCCAACATCATCAGAATTTTCAATCGATTCACTATCTTCAGTTATAATAGCATCAGTAGCCCCATGTTCCTTCACTATATTTCTCTTCTTAATTCAAAATTGCTTCTATTTCTGGACTACTGAAATAATATAATTGTACAGCACACTAAGGCAAAACACTAATAACAGCTCAGACAACAAACCTTAACAATGGATAGCAACTAAGCGGGAAATGTTATTTTCATTGTTGCGCATGCTTCGTAAACAGACGTTCAAAGTAACGGTCAGCTTTACTCTTTTATAACATTACATTCAAAGAAAAATACCAATTTTGAATGAGGGCACATAGATCTCATTGGTATTCAGTTCAAAAATAACGAATAGATGTTAATGTGTTTGAAAATATAAAAATTAATAAAAATATCATTGGATACAATTGACTCAGAGGGATAAAGTAATATATTTTGAGGCGGAGATTTTTATTTCAAATTTGCTTTTGGGGTTATATTGATGTCAATGTTACCAGTAAGGTTAAGAGGAAAATGTCAATGAAACTGCCTTATTAAGCCATATAGAGAATCACTCAAACTAATACATCTACTAAAATAGGTGTAATGCAGTTAAATTAAAAAAAAAAAAACATGAATAATCTTACATGTTCCATATTAAATTATTAAACATTTAAACTATTTAACCGTTTAATAGTTTATTTATACCCACTAGAGTTAAGCACTTTATAATAGCGATGTTTTTCTTTTTACTTTGAGAATAGACTGCAAAAATATCAAGAACATTTCCTGATTTTCTTGTGAAATTAAAAATATGTTCAGCGTGGGCCTGAAACTAAATTCTATACAGAGGAAGGAGAGCTTTTAGCCAATGATTAAAATGTATGAGGAAACTCTTGAAAACGTACATTGACCCCTTCAGTGGTCTCTTATTGCCTTTTTCCATTGTTGTCGACAATGGTGCACTTCTCAGTAGCTTATTATTATACTTTAATTAAACTGTGTCTTTACTCCTGCTAGAGTGCTGTAAATTGTTTACGTGATATTTAACGTTTGTTAACTTGTATGACTATTGCCATCCATGCAGCTACTCGCGCCGTTGTTTTGGAAGTCGTTTAAGTGAGAGGTATTGTTGAAAATATATTGGTGTAAAAAGTAGTTTTCGATTTTTTTCTCTGATGCTATGTCTCAAGTATCGAATGATCCAAATCAGTGGCTTACGTGGTCCCCCCCCCCAAAAAAAAAATAGATGAGAGAAAAGAAAACGAAGATGGTGAGAGACAAGAAAGAAGAAAACGAAGACAGATTGAAGAAGAAAATATTGATCCTAAATGTGTGCCTATGACAAGTAGAGTATAAGTCATTTTTCTACAAGTAAAGCATGTATGTAGCTATTATTGTTCATTCAACAAACTGTTACATTGTTGTTGTTAGAGTGTACCTTCATTGTAATAAATTACACGCATTTTCTTTTCTTCTAATTCTGTGTCTCAAAAAAGCATTTTTAAAGTGTTTAACGCCCGTTTTTACTACTGAGGCACCACAAGCGGTGAACACTGATGATACATGAGATGAAATGATACATTGGGAAAGGATTTTTAAGGAAGGAAACGTTCCAGGCCTAAGTTTAGGGTACCTCCCCGGCATTTGCCATTTATGATGACTGAGGAAAACCTGGAAAAAACCCCAGTCAGGGAGGACGGTCCCGACGGGATTCAAACCCCAGACCTCTCGCTCACGAGTTCACGCCTTAACGACCTCGGCCACCCGTGGCGGTACAAAGCAGGTGGTTTAATTGATTTGAATATTTACACTTTAAAGTGAAAACCAAGTGAAATCTTATACTTTATTATAATTTATTATAATTTAAAAGTGTAACCATATTCTATTTGTATTTTTCTAACATGTAAACAACAAGTTCCCTTTTATTTCAATGCTACGTTTTCTGCTATGAATGTATATGAATTGTGTAATATATTTTTAAATAATAATTATTGGCAAAATCTGACATGTATATTAACAAATCACACTTTAGCAATACTAAACCACTTCAGGGTAATTTGAATACATTTTTGGGAATACAAGAAACATTAGCCTACTTGCAAGGAAAATCGGGAGCTGCTGCCTGGGCTCGAACGGCGTACCTCGCTCGGATTGCGACAGAGAACCGGGTGACCTCTTGCAGGCTGCAGCATGCCCTCTCCCCTGCTACTGAGAGAACAAGTAGTGCCATCGTCGTCAGCCTTACCCGTACCCTCTCTCGCTATCATGCAGTGGCTCATTTCCGAACATACTCTCGATATCCACAGCGATTGTGTGATTCACGCTAATGTTTTGTGTCTATCAGACACGCGCGAAGTCAACAGCATTAAAACAAAAGGAAAACATATTGGTTTCCGCAGCGTATGACATCTCCTAATAATTTAATTGTCTGTTCTTTCTCCTTTCCGAAACCTAAGTACTATTTTCTTGCGGATTTTGAGTGGATTTTACGTAAGCATGAGCGATTGCATGTTATTATTGCAGTTCGTGTTTTCGTTTCAAACAACATTTGCCTCTGCAACCTATAGTTCTGCTGGTGTGACATTGCCCAGTACTTTTACGAAAAATTAATCCAGCTTTATAAACTAATTAGAAACTTTTCGCCTAGCTCATAAACAATCGTTTTACTGTTATTAAGCGGTGAAGGAAAATTGTTGAAAAGAAGTGCACAGTTCATAGCCAAAAGAAACCTTTCTGTGCATATGGAGTGTTGCCCAAAACCCAAAATAAGGGTTTACAAATACACAGAGATATTTTTATAACATGCCTAGGAATATACAAAATGTTCATTGCCAAAGGATAAATAGTTATTGCGTTATTGCTTTTTTTTTTCTTTTTAAAATTATGTTTTTTTTAAAAAAAAAAAGTTATCACTCTCTACATACGCGAATATATATAACTACGATTAAGATTTTTATTTATTATTTTTTTCCTTCAGAAGAAGAAAATAAGTTTATGCACACAACATTTGATTTTTCTATTTTTAGTGTTCATCACCACGTTTTTAATAACTTTTTAATATACCAATAATCCGGCTACTCAGTACCATGCGTTACATTTATAGCTGGATATATGCATAGCTCGCTTGCACTGAATTGACTTCGGTATTATTCTATTAGCGAACTAGAGGTGAATACCAGCTCAAGGCTACGTTTATCAGCTGTATTATACTGTGTCATTTGCTGCCTTCTGTTCGAGCTGTAAAGACTAGAGTTTGTTCATTGTGCATCTCAAAGGTGAAAGTTTATTCAAAACATCTGTGCTGCGTTCACTTACATTAGATTATTCTTATTAAGCCACTGATACGATACCTATGTAAAAACCGAATCATGTAAACAGGTGTGTAGACAATTTCAGGAGAAATTTCCTGCTATTCCAGTTTCATGTAGAGATGTCTGGTTAAACACTAGACCTAAGAAGAGAAAAAGAAATGAGGAAAAAATTGAAGACATTGGTGCATCATTCAAACGCTGTCCAAAGAAATCTCTTAAAAGGTGTTGGGCGTTTCAAAAACTTCCTTTCGTAGAGCTGCTAAACTTTTAAAATTGATACCCTACAGAGTGACTTTAGTTCTTGAATTACAAAGTCGTGACGACAAAAAACGAGTAAATTTCTGTAAGTGAATATTACAAAATATCGTACACAGTACCGTTGAACCACATTTAATCATGTTCTCAGATATATATGGTTTCATTTAAATACGAACAATACCCACATCATAGACTAATTTAAGGACAATATAAGAACAGAAATTATAAACATTACGCCAGAAGAACTTCAGCGTGTGAATGGAAATTTCATCCGAAGATGCCAGGAATGTCTGAATCCAGATGGACACCAAGCTCAACACCACTTATAACAAGGTTAGTAGTCATTATAGTGCATGTTCCTATCACTCATAAGTAAGCAACGGGGGAGTTTTACAATGGAACCCCCCCCCCCCAGGGTAATAGGCAGCGCGCGGAGCACGGGATCAGCAGCCCAGTAATATAAGGAACGCTCTTTATAAACAACATATACTAACATTTCACACTTATTTTATAATATTTGCAGAAGAGAGATTTTGAACATTCTGAAACCTTGTATAAAATCTAAAACTTCCGCGGTCAATATCGTCGTTCAAATGGGTCTGGGCTTAGCCGGTGCTCCGCATGTAACAAATAGAGGTAGAGGGTATAGATATAGGTGTTACAGCTCTGAAGAAAGCCACAGGCAGAAACGTTAGCGAAAGTGGCGGTACCGGGTTACTCCAAGATATTTTAATTATTTTAATTCTGAAACGTGTTTAAAACATTTTTTTCGGGAAATAAGTTTGCGAACTAATTGAATTCGATTATTTTAACACAGACATTTAAAGGGCGCAGCTATTTAAATAAGACGTCATTAAATAAATTTCTGGGTGTCGTAGAGCCTTGAAAATTTGGTTAAAACAGTGTTGCTAGATTGTAAAGGCTTTTTTGCACTAAAACTTGTCAATTGTCATCCATTGCTATCTTAAAGTTGCACGCATGCATACATCAATAAGTGTAATGCGCTTGCACTGATATATTACAAATGAAATTGTATTTTTATGTGCGCGTAACAGATACATGTGGCAAAATTTAAAACACCGCCATGGGTGGCCGAGGTCGTTAAGGCGCGGACTCGTGAGCGGGAGACCTGGAGTTCGAATCCCGCCAGGACCCCCAGGAAAATCCCTGACTGGGTTTTTTTTTTCAGGTTTTCCTCAGTCCTCATAACTGACAAATGCCGGGGAGGTACCCTAAAGTTAGGTCTGGAACTTTTCCTTCCTTAAAAAAAAATTCTTTCCCAATATATCATTTCATCTCATGTATCATCAGTGCCCACCGCCTGTAATGCCTCTGTAGCAAAAATGGGCCCTAAACACTATTAAATACATATTAAGCTTATTGTTAAGAAGTGGGAGGATTAGTTAATAAAAGCGATACTACAATATACAGTTAGCAAATTCCTCTTTGCGAGCATGCGTGCTTTGAAGGTCTCCTACTCAGATATTTTCTGTAAAATGTAAAGTCCTTTGGGAACTGTTCGCTTTACCTTCCGGTATTGTTCCGGATGGATGGAGAAGAGAGCGGAGACTCTGCGCTACCTAAAGTGAAAAACAAATGCTGCGTTTTGGTTTATTTCTTTCCTCTCTTTCACAGATGCAGAATAAATCACTTTTAAGAATATACTAACATAAAAATAAAAAAAAAATACTAATCATTTTCCCAGTAGGTTTTATGTAGCATCATTGTCAGTTCTAATTTCTGCCATGTCTTCGGGATGGGGCATTTGAAGATAAAATTTTCCAAATCTTTCTTTCCTGTGCGTTACCAGTGCTACTGTTTATGCGAGTGCAAGGATTAGTATATGAAGATAACTGATCAAAGCAAATGTACTAAAAAGTGCACCTTTGTACAAATATAATAATAATAATAATAATAATAATAATAATAATAATAATAATAATAATAATAATAATAATAATAATAATAATAATAATAATAATCCATTCCATAACTACCTCGTTCGAAAGCTATGCTTAACACGCTTAGTTTCTTAGATTTAACTAGCAATGACAGTTTTCGAGATTGGTACTGCCGAGATTTTTTTTTGAATAGTGTTTAACGCCTGTTTTTACTACTGAGGCACCACATGCGATGACACTGATGATACATGAGAAGAAATTAAACACTGAGAAAGGATTTTTGTACGGAAGGAAACGTTTCAGACCTAGTTTAGGGTACCTCCCCGGCATTTGCCATTTATGAGGACTGAGGGAAACCTGGAGGGGAAAAAAAAACCTCAGTCAGGGAGGACGGTCCTGGCGGGGGATTCGAAAATAAAAGACCTACCGCTAATGAGTCCGCGCCTCAATGACCTCGGTCACTCGTAGCGGTCCCGCTAAAGGCTGGAGAGATGGCAAATGTCAGAGGAGCGCATTGTGCATGGGTAGCACACGTGTATACACTGAACAGCACTTGTGATTATGCTATTGTCTACTTAAAGCTGAAGTTAATATGCTTAAAATTCCCTAACTTAGCGACGAATTAGATATTCACTTTCTGAAATTCCTATCTGCTCTTCTTAATTGCTGTCAGGTAGAAAGGCGGCAAGACCAGAGGTCTTCATTTTCCTCACTGGAGGCATTTGGGTCACTCGCTTCACTCTTTGCTCCTCCCAAAGAGTAACCCATCCTTTTCCCAAAAGTGCTACTCTACTCTTTTCACTCGATTGCAGTCTTCATAAGTGAAAGGAGAAAATGCTTTAAGTGTACGTTTCAGTAACGCTTGCTTATTCATCTCTTCACTAACGTTTTTCTCTCTTAGCCTTGGACCACGCAAGTTCAATGAAGTTCATATACATGGGGACAATCTTAATGCATCGTCGCACCTGTGATTTTAATATTTCATCAATACGAAACACTTTTTTTTTCTGGTCGTTTGTGGTTCGCTATTGATTTGTAAAGTTCAGATTTTCTCATGTCTGTTGTACAAGAAATGTTATTTTGCGGCCAAGATATTATTTCTTGTTTTACAACGTATTTCGGAGGGGGTTTCCTGAGCTTGTGACCGGGAGTATATCCATTACAATAATACTCTTCTCTGGGAGGTTGGAAAGACTTTGATTGTTAATTCAAAGCTCAAAGTTTCTGAAATTCATTTGATCATGACATTCTCCCGAACTTTTTTCTTCTTGACAAATTAATAATGAATTCTTCACAAACCCCATTTCAGATCCTGCATGGACGACAATTACTCTCCGCGCAAGTATCAATATGTACGATAGAACGACTCCGTTCCCTTGTACAGCTTATTGCTGTGCCATTCCACTATGTTGGGATTTTGAATTAATATTTTTCCTTTCATTTTAGCACTTTTTCCATTGTAGCTCATTTCTTTAAGAACTATTCTCACAGACTGAACTTACCAGGGAAATTCAATTCTTTTTCGAATGGCACACAACAGTTTTGCACTTTCTTTCTCACTAAATAAAACTCGCCTATGCAGCATCTGTCAAAATCATCTAAACACATTTTCGTATGCTCCAGTTTCATTCTGTGTTTTGCTGGAGTAGACAGATTGTTGATTTGATTTATTTACGAACGCTCTTTAGCATCTCAGGTCATCAGCGTCCTATTCTATTCAGCGCGCGAAACGGCCGACAAATTTTGCTCAGAGGCCTCTCTTTCAGGCTTGAGGTTCTTTTTCGTGCGTAAATGTACGACACGGGACCCACGGCTTTACTTAGCCATACTTAGGATTTTTACGCCAGAAAAAATCCATCAGTAGTGGCCGGATTTGAAACCGCGATCTTGGGCTGAAGACAAATATGGTTACCACTATACCATCAGAACCGACTGGAGTAGACAGAGATGATTCATCGGTACCAACCTCTCCTCTTCTTATTCTTGTATTGTTCTCGCTGAAACGCCGGTATAGTGGACACAAGTAGTTTCGTTGTTTTAAATTATGTTCTATCTTCCCTTGTCTGGACTCATCACACGCAGCTATTACTTTTCTATTTCTCGTGCTTCACTATGTATAGTTTTTAATTTCTTTTGTTGTTGTGATACATTCAATATATATATACAGGTAACCGCACGGGTGGCCGAGGTCGTTAAGGCGCGGACTCGTGAGCGGGAGATCTGGTGTTTGAATCCCACAGGACCGTCCTACCTGACTGGGGTTTTTCCAGGTTTTCCTCAGTTCTTATACCTGCAAATGCCGGGGGAGGTGCCCTAAACTTAAGCCTGGAACGTTTCCTTCCTTAAAAAATCCTTTCCCAATATATCATCAGTGTCCACCGCCTGTAAGCCTCAGTAGTAAAAAACGAACGTTAAACACTTCAAAAAAGAAGAAAAATCTAGGTCAATCATTATCTATGTAAAACTATACTCTAACACTAAATGAACCACGCAGTGCAAAATGTTCAATTGTTCACTATTAATATAATGTACTTGTTAACACAGTGACGCCCGGAAACAGAATGAACCGCCTTAGTATTTTGGATGGGTGATGTGTTTGCAAGCATTGTGTGTTTGTTTTACTTGAGAGTTAGTCCATCTCTCTCCCCCATATTCGTTACTAACCATCTCTCCAGTTCCCAGCTGGCGTCTTGCTACCTTTATCACATCCTATGTGTACTTAGCAAAGTAATATTTGGCTTCTTTTCATTTCGCCCGGATCCTTATCAAAGTTGCAATCTCAGGTTCCTAGAAAGAGGGAGAGAACCGAGCCCGGGACTCCGGAGAGGCAAACTCATTATAACGGACACGACGACCTTCCGCATGACCTCGAGTGTACACTTGGCAACTCAGCGGCTGGGCGTGAACTCGTCGCCCAACTTAAGGAACCCTCCTTCACATTGGCGCCGGTCTAAATGCGTTCTGTGCTGGAAGTGCTTGGAAGGGTTAGAACCCGTACGAAATCTCGTCCACTAACTTTACACATAGCTATCAGCTATTTTAAGGTTAGACATTCGTGCATAGCGATGCACTATAAACGTGTCTCCTCTTAGCTCATCACGACGACACAACTGTCGTACACGATCCGCAGGTGGTCTCAATAACGAAGAAGGTGTGAAGTAAACTACAAATTCTCCCTTGCTTTATTACTTGATCACGTCCAGTGATCCATGGCCATTTTGATTTCATGACCAGACAAGAGGTAGCGACTGTGTGACCCACATTACGTTATGCTAGCGTTGCTGCAACAAAATGAAGCAAAGATTATCGTTTGAACAGTGGAAAGCAATTTTGAAGTGGTATTGAAAAACCAATTCCTTTTAAAGGAACAGTAACTGGCCCAGTGCACCTGATACGCATATACGTCTTACCCGCCATTCATACACTGTATGGAAATGAAGATTTTTACTTCCAACAGTATCGTGCACCACCACATTACCACCATCACCAAGATGTAGTGCGTACCTTGATAACAACCTTCCAAGACACTGGGTTGGATGAAGAGGTTCGAATTTAACTGTTGGACTTCTACCTATGGGGAACTCTTATACCGTAGAAAACCAGCTACACTGGCAACACTTCGGGAAGAAATTGAAACGGCATGTGCTGCAATCGCTGAGGACACTTTCGCAAACGTTGCTCAATCAGTAGTTCAACGTACTCAGAAGTGTATCGACGCCGATGGTGGACATTTTGAGCAACTGTGTAACTGTAAAAGTCTAAGACGATTAGTACTCATCATTTCCTGTTTGTGTGATTTCAGTTTTGTTACGTTAACACAATTTTTTCTTTGCTTGAAGTGTGTATACATTTTAACACACACACACACATATATATGTGTGTGTGTGTGTGTGTGTGTGTACATATACATACACATTTGGATAGCGGTGAGTGCATCTGGACAGAAACTAAGAGAATTTCCCCTGACGCTGCCAGAGTTAGGAGGGTCTCTGGCGTCTTTTGTTTCCATGTAATGCAGAAAGTAATACGGCCCCCACTGGCTTGGTATACCGTTCTATAAATATTAACGTTAAATGTATGTTAAATATCAATATTACCATCTGAAGTATTTAAATAGCTGTCCTTATCCCTGTGTATGGTTGTGTTTGTTTTTATTTATTTTAAGTTCAACCTAATTTACTATTAATGTACATTTTGTAATATTAATACTTTTATTTAATTATAAGATATGCGTTATTGAACTGTTCATAAATATTCGGCTTTAGTTATAAACCTTTTCGTTCACACAGTATTTTAAGCCTCGATTTCTAAGTAACTCAACCGGCGGCGTCCATGCCTTCAAATCATCTTTCAATCTCAACACTAAAACTATCAACTTCCCTCGTAGTCTTCGAGAAAACACCTTCTTATTGACTAGAATCAGTCATTGCAAGGCTACTAATTTCATGCTAATGTTTCTCTTTATATTCTGAAACTTCACTTGTGCTTTTGTTGGTGAACTTTTAAGATCTGCACAAATTTCATCTGTTTTAGCCAATTGCTGCAATAACTATGTATAAATTCCGCATGCGCACGACGAAATGCTTTATGTTTAATATAGCATTCTAAACACCTTTGCGAATGAGTGTATACCGGCAGAGAAAGTTCAAGGTTTTAACAAAGAGGCTGCTTTACACCTTGTAGCCCTGACATAAAAGCCGCATATGCGGTTGGCGAAGTTTATAACTGTTGCCCTATTGCTCTGAAATGTCATTATGTTAATAAAAATTGCATTCAATTGAAAATATTTTTCAGTTATATTATCAGGATATGTAGATATTAACGTTATTATAGAAACTGTGAACCCATACTTTAGACTAGCACTCTTAATTATTCACAAAGCAAGATACCTTTTGTGGGGGGGATTTTTTTTTGATTGATTTATTTATGGACGCTCTTTAACATCTCAGGTTATCAGCGTCCCATTCAACTCAGGGCGTGAAACGGCCGACAAATTTTGCTTAGAGGCCTCTCTTTCAGGCTTGAGGTTCTTTTTCGTGCCGTAAATGTACTACACGGGACACACAGCTTTAATTCCCTTCAGAAGGAAGCCATACTTAGTATTTTTAGACCCGAAAAAATGCATCGGTCCTGGCCGGGTTCGAACCCGCGATCTTGGGTTTAGGAGGCAAGTATGGTAACCACTACACCTCAGGACCGACTTTGTGGGGGGGGAGGAGAGTTTATGTAGATACATGCGTCTTAAATTAAAATAGTTCATATCTTACGGGATGTTTTGCCGAGGTCCATCGTTAGTATGCTGCCATAGTTTTCACCAATTACTGCGGTTAGCATCATCTGTAACTTTGAGCCGCCGGTCTTCCATAATTTCTCCTTCTACAAGAGCGATCGGTGTTTTCAGGAGTGAGTACTTCTAAGGGCCGACTTGCACGCTCTTCGTCTTCAATGCTTTCTCGTCTCATTCGAAAAAGTTTGGCCCATTCTTTTACGGTAGAAATAAGGGGGATGCTTCCCCATATACACCGCCCAATCGCTGTTTAATTTCATTTGGAATAAGCACTTCTTTTATGAGGAACTTAATAACAGCTCGATACTCCATTTTGAACATGTCACGATCTTCTATAAATAGCCTTTTTTGTGCAACTATATATGAACAATTGAACACAGAGGAGCGAGAGTCACAGCTGCAATTATTTACTTAAAGATAAAGTATGACACCGGATAAGGGTTTTGTGAAGGCGATAATCCATATCAGCGAGGCCGGAAACTAATGGACCTACCTTTTTTTTTTTTTTTTTTGGAATATGTTTAACGACTGTTTTTACTACTGAGGCAACACAGGGGGTGGGCACTGATGATATATGAGATGATATATTGGGAAAGGATTTTTTTTTGAAGGAAGGAAACGTTCCAGACCTAAGTTTAGGGTACCTTCCCGGCATTTGCCATTTATGAGGACTGAGGGAAACCTGGAAAAAACCTCATTCAGGGAGGACCGTCCTGGAGGGATCCGAACCCTAGACCTCCCACTCACCACTCCGCGTCTTAACGACCTCGGCCACCCATGGCGGTGACCTTCCCTCGAACATGTTTTTCTGCGGTCATATATATAAACGGTGTTACGTATCTTGGAAGATATGATTTTAAATTACAATATGGAAACTGGTGTTAAACATGATAGTTTATTGTACTGAAAAATTAGTAAAATAAATTATTTTATTACCCATTTAATTGTGCTTCTGTTTAGCAGTAAATACAACAGGCTTCTTCATGAGTGGATTTTGGAGCAATCACATCTTTTAGGCAAAATATATCATTTCCTTGAAATATAAACGGATAATTGTAGTATTAAATAACAATACTGCATTTAATTAATAAAGTAAATAAATTGAATTACGTTTTCTTCAAAAAGTGGTAACAGATTAAAAAATGCCAAGCGATAGTGAAATATTAATTTATATACAAAAGCGAAACGTTAAATGTGCTAGGTGATTTTATAGTAACATAAATGCGAAAAATACGCCTCTGGCCGTGATGAAATGTATTTGGGTGACACAAGGAAGCCATGCGACAGCCACTACGCCACCGAGCAGATAACAACGGTTTGGGAAACGTGGGAGTTTTCCTTTGGTTACCATGACTACGCTGCTCTCTCCCATTAACATTATAATTACCAGTTACCTCGTTTTTTTTTCTTTTTTTTTTTTTTTAATAATTCCTAATTACACACCGTGCACCTACTTTTATGAAAATTTAAGCCAACTGGCTATATGCACCCCAGAATTTGTCATAATTTGCAATAAAGAATGGGGCCACCATTTCATTGTGATAGCGTGCGTGCCAACATTCGCTGCCTAGTTCTCTTCAAAAGAAAACAGCGCATTGCGGTTTGCTTTTTGTACCGTTGTCGTTTAAACAGTTTTCTTACTTGCTTTAAGGTTGTAAAAGCTTATGCCGGGCTATTAAAGGTTTTCAAGACGAGACAAACTATCCGGGCACATAAGTTACTTACTCTTGGCCAAGAAGTAATCTGGAATTGCTGAAAGAACAAGAAATAGAACCCATTCTGTTATGGGATAGCCGAAAAATTATTGCGCTTTATCTGAAAACAAAAACAGATTGGTGCAACTGCGGAAAAACAAATTTTCGTGACGAAAAAATAAATATATTTTTATTCGCTTTATCGCCCAGTCCTAATTACTCATTTCTTAAGAATGACATTTCTATGAAAAATGACATAATGACCTCTTTGAACCTATCAAGAGGTTTTAAAGAGCCTCAACTATGCATCTTTGTCTACGTGTTGTGCATACGCATCCTCATGTCCGTATATCCTCTAGAGTGGCCATATAAACGTGACGTTATGGTATCTTGCTATTCATTTATTTGGATCTTGCTTTATACAGCAGGGTTCCTATAGTATCCGAGCGCAGTCACACCGACCCGCTATTAGCAAACAGAGCTATCTATAGTAATAAGAGTGCAAATTATGATTGAGTCAAAAACATGTATATTAAAAAAATGTGAAAATTCACCGTTTGCTACAAGACAAGATTTTTTAGCTTTGTTTCCGAAATGCCGTAGTTTTTCTCGTTTGTAGTTGCGGACTTGCCTTAAGTAAACTTTTTTTCTTTCTGAATAGTGTTTAACGCCCGTTTATACTACTGAGGCACCACAGGCGGTGAACACTGATGATACATGAGATGATATATTGGGAAAGGATATTTCTTTTAAGGAAGGAACGTTCCAGATCTAAGTTTAGGGTACCTCCCCGGCATTCGCCATTTATGAGGACTGAGGGAAAACTGCAAAAAAAAAAAAAAAAAAAAAAAAAAAAAAAAAAAAAAGTCAGGGAGGGCGGTCCTGGTGGAATTCGAACCCCAGATCTCCCGCTCACTAGTCCGCGTCTTAAGGACCTCGGCCACCCGTGGCGGTTTTGTGTAAACTGCACCATATATAAAAACAATAATGTGTTAAGTTTGGATATCGAGAAGAACACAGCTTTTACTTAATCTCTATGACGTCAGCATTCTTTCTTGAAAAGTTACGCATTTTTAGGCACTATTACAATTTTTTAATTAGCAAAAATGCTACTAATTTAGGTATAACTTTATTCTTTATTTAATAAAATGTCTATTTATACTCTTTTGGCTATCAATGAAAGTTCCGTGACTTAGTGACTTTGAGCGGGCCAACACAGTACGAGGTCGGCGGTTGTCACTTGCTGGTAAAACGGTATAGCGCCCTAAAACCTGAAATATTACCAGCACTTAGAGTAAGCATCAAAACTGCGACACAAAAGGTCTGAAATGATTATAAAAAAAACCCTGTATTTAGTTAATTCTGTCGCAAGCTTGTTGTTCGCAGCTGTCTTTTGCATTTTACAGGATAATATTTCTCTTCTAAATATTTTTTGAGTATGTTTAACGCCCGTTTTTACTACTGAGGCACCACAGGCGGTGACACTGATGATACATGAGATGAAATGATACATTGGGAAAGGATTTTTTAAGGAAGGAAACGTTCCAGGCCTATGTTTAGGGTACCTCCCCGGCATTTGCCATTTATGAGGACTGAGGAAAACCCGGAAAAAACCTCAGTCAGGGAAGACGGTCCTGGCGGGACTCGAAACCTAGACCTCCCGCTCACGAGTCTGCGCCTTAACGACTTCGGTCACCGTGGCGGTCTCTTCTAAATATAATTCTAATTTGCTGTAAAAATATACGTGTAATTTAAACGCACGTATTTTGGTATTTGATGTCTCTCTTTTAAAAGAACGGTATTCATTAAGAAACCATAAACCATTTACATGAGGTTTTTACGTAGAACTGATAACAGCATCTGCTTACGTGAAGTTTTCACGTAGAATTGAAGAAGCTGGACTCACAATTCATTAAAAGAAGCACTTTATATATGGCGGCACAATTAACATAAAGAATGTCATCGGTAAAATGGCGACATCAAATAAAAGTGATCCAGTACAGCTCGGACCGCAAACTGGTTGTTAACAAGATGTAAAATGTAAAATCTAAGATCATGCAGACGCCAGTTTTATAACCCAATCTCTACGCATTCAGACTAACACCCCTTGCATCTGACTTGGCATTCCAGATCAGTGATCAATGAAATAACAGAAATTGTACCAAAAGTGATCTAATATAAAAGAAACCAAGTTTCACAATAATTTCTGCTGAGGTGTTACGTGTAATTTTCAGCATTTATTATGAAGTTCACGTAATATTCATTATATTAGTGTAAAAATATTTCATATTATTTCCATGCGCACTACACGCCTAAGAGGAAACACTGTTAGTATGATAAACATTCAGGTACTCCTTGTTAATAAGCTTATCACTTTGACCGTGTAATATGTGTCAACTCTTGGCTGGACCGCACTGTACTAATATGCAGATTTATTTATTTTGCCTGCTGCCCTCACAAACTTAAGGGCATTGCCCCTAGTGCGGCGATTATAGCACACTTCTGAGGGGGGCACGTCCATAGGGCGCCGCTATGTTGTACCAGTAACGGCGAAAGTAATATGGTCTTTAAACCTAGGTAATCTACACTAACCGCACAATGGTCGCCATAAGAAAGGAAAACACTCTTTGACATATCCGGGAATCGAACCCAGGAATAGAAGTTAGAAGCTCTGACCACTATATGGTGGTCTAGGAAATATCTTAAAACAAACATTACCTCCCGTTAGAGGTCCTTATTCCTGTATTGAAGCAGCACTGATAGCTTTACAGCAGTGAATTGAGAAAACCAGTACTGTATTTTTAACCAATACAAGTGAAAATATAGTTTTATTTATTTTAATTTGCTTTTCTTTAGTCGTTATACACAGGAAGTTCTACAGAAGGAGATTAAGTCACTTTCGTAAAGTGGGCAAGATGCAGTTGAGTGCAAAGTTAAATGGTATTTTACCTTTTTGTTATTTTATTAGCTTATCTTATCCCACTGATGCGTTGTGTGGCTGAACGCAAGAGACCAGAAGGGAGGTAATAGCTTTAAATGTTGGTAATTCTGAGATTATCGGCCCACCCTGCAGCTTGACTCAAGGAAGGATACGAGGACTGTATGGGGGTTGTGACAGCGAGAATGCATTGCCCGCACAAAACAGGTTCATCAACTGCAGGAAAGTGGTTTAATGGTATTTAATGCCATTACGCGCAAGAGCTTGAGGGACTCCTCGTATTGCGAAGGCGAGTGCTGCCACCCCCATGTTGTGTATGACGTCATGCTATCATCAACACGCCCTCAGTGCTCCCCAATTTCCATGCACTGCTCTGCAGTGAGTGGGATGGGGTGGGAACCAGCTGACATACGGTATAGGTCACGTCCCAATAGCCCCATCCTCTCGCCGAGTGCGAGATGCGACGAGATACGGGTCCCCCGGGTGATCTACCTCCGTGCTTGCAGTCAATTTTGTAAATTATACAACATAAAAACTGCCTGCCACCTTCGCACACACACATACCAACACAAAAATGAATATTAAATAGGCTTTTGCTCGCTTGCGGATTAAAAAAGAGCAGAAGGATGTCATTTGGAACATTATTACACTCACCTGTGTGGTGCCCACCCACTGCAGAGCAGCATGAACACGGTGGGAGGGGGCATATTGTTGCGCCTAGGGCTCGTCAAACTGTAGTAGTACACACACACACGGCGAGATCAATACCGGTAGTGACCCTCCCTCCACTTATTGTATGTCATGTGAGTTGCTGAGTTCTAGAGCTCACCAGAAGGGGTCACTGGCACTGCTAATTGGGAACATACATTCTCATCCCAAAAACATGGTCTAGACAATGAAGTATTGCACTTGTGACAGCATTCTTTAAAAAACGACAACAGAGTTCTTAGATCAGCTCAATGCTTCTGTGACCTGAGCATTGATGGAGGGCATGTACTTTGTTATCGAGTGACTGTATTTATTGGTAAATGTGGCTTGACCTCACCTCGCAAGCTATCCTGATCGAAGTCTGTGCAAGAGGGTGTACACGTTTCCGTATTTTTTTCCTCTCCAGTTAGGAAACCAATAGATCTAATGGACCGGATGAGACAGGCAAAGCAGCCCAACATAACGGACAAAGGCGTCAGCAGGAGACGATTACCTTGCTGCGGTACCAGGTTTAATTCCTACGCTTATTGATTCCGTTGTTTTAACGGAAGCTAGGCAGAGAGAGAGCGAGAGAATGACGGTAATGTGATGACGGAAGCCACAAACACACACGCAGAGGGGGGAATGGGATTCGAACGAGAAACCCCCGGGAAACGAGATAGATCGGAGGGTTTTAACAAGCTGATGTCGGAGGGAAATTAGCAGTGCGAGCCGCACCGTGGTAGCCGTCCTGCCTGAATATTTGGATAACATTTCAATTAGGTCCAGTTGACGGGTAAAACCGTCCTAACCCCCACATACAGTACCCAAAGGGAAGCTCAAACACGGTCAGTCAAGTCGCTAAGAGATCTGAAACAAACGCAGTCCCACACAACTCGTCATTTGTTTTTAACAGGGCGTAAGCATCTGGTTGTACTTCCCGATTCCTTATCGCTAAGAAATTACCAATTTCCTCAATTTCGTGATTGGCTTTACGAACTGCTGCAGGTGAGAGACGTGTCAACAGATAGACGAACTGATGCGCCGTTAAGAATACTCTGTGTGTATCCTGCTATTCTTTACATGAAATGTTTTTTGTTTCTATCCTTCGTTCCCTCTTCTGCTCCGCTCCGCCCCGTCGTCGTCTTGTGAAATTTTAATTCAGGAAGGGGAAAACCGCATGGTGCGAGGTCCACTAGACCTTCGCTCTCTCTTTCTTTCCCTTCCCATTTCCCTTCCGGCCTTTAATTTAACGTAGTCCGTTCGGAGGAAGCCACCTTCCCAAGGCTTTGTGTTTTCAGCAGCAGACATATATTTCGAACCCTGCAAGAATTACCTGTCACGAGATGGCCATGAACTGTCCTAAACTCTTCCATTCGGCCTAACTTTATATTAAGAGTCCATCCAGCAACGATATCTGTCGCGCCATTAATGTTTTTAGTGTTGTAGTAACTATTTCGCTATAACAGCCTGAGATATTTTCGAATTGCATTTACCGCCACGGGTGACCGAGATCGTTAAGGCGCGGACTCGTGAGCGGGAGGTCTGGGGTTCCTTCCAATCCCGTCAGGGCCGTTCTCCCTGACAGTTTTTTTTTCCACGTTTTCCTCAGTCCTCATAAATGGCAAATGCCGGAGAAGTACCTTAAACTTAGCCTGGGACGTTTTCTTCCTTTTAAAAAAAATCCATTTACAATATATCATTTCATCTCATGTATCATCAGTGTCCACCATCTATGGTGCCTCAGTAGTAAAAACTGGCGTTAAACACTATTAAAAAAAATTAAACAGGTAAATGAAGCTAAACATTTAGGAACAAATGAATAAGAACAGATAAACAGAATTAATAGGTAAGTTATGTTATGTTTAAATAAATATGATATCTGATAAGAATGTAAAGAAAGCAAAAATGGACGAATTTAATGGAATCTGCACTAAGTCCGGAATTGAAACATAGGTTAAAATGAAAAATAAAGATAAAGGCTTTTGAATGTGGAAATGGATTATTAGAGAAGAAGAGAAATAACTTTTAAGTCTTGACTATGTCAAAAATGAAGGAATTAGAAGAATAATGAAAGCAAATGTTAGAGGGGGGAGGGGCTGTACGGATATCTGATGAGAATGGAAGAATGAAGATGAACGAAAACATATGAGTGAAAACCTCAGAAAAGAAGAGACCGCCCAAAAAAACACTACAACGCTCTCTAATTCGCGTATTTCCAGGAAGATATAGACAGCCTCGAGTTTTCAAGAACTGCTACAAAAGCAGTTAATTCAAGAAGCATTGTTCCCAATGATTACGGCACCAGGTATAACGTTATATAGAGACTAGCGCGTGAAGAACTTGTTAACAGCAACAATAACAGCTGACCGCGTGATCATCACAGGATTCCTCTTCAGGGACATGTCTCTCTATTTCACGACGCACTTTACCCTCATGCACCCACGTCTATGTGAGAGAGACCGCAGTTGAATCAGATAAGAAGTCCATTTAGGAGGGTTATGAAAGAGGGAGGGTGCGGTGGGCGGCATGTTACCAAGACTAGAAGCCAATGACCGCTCGAACTACCAAGTTTCGGTCACAGTAGTCTATTGGGAGTTTTGACCAAACCTTCGCTCTGAATTTCATGCCCTTTAATACAGAAATTCTCCCAGATATTGTATTGTATTTATATACAATTAATACAGTGTGCGGAAAAAGTACTCTATTTCTCAAGTATCTGGAAAAAGGCAGACGACAATTTTAAATTCAAAGTTGAAAAGTGGAAAATTACAGCTGCGAGTATGTACACTATTCTTTTATATAAAGTGAGTCAGTGCAGCATATACCAAAAATTAAACGTGAAAAAGCACGAAATACGATAGTTTCTTGTTCACTATCCTTACAAAAGGTATGCAACTACCCTTGAGCATTTCTACACAGAAAACTAATAAACACCACAGAAATAATATGCGATAATAGCTTCATGCATCTGCAGTCAGTACGCTATAAGAACTTCACGACAATGCGGAACTTACTCTAAGTGATGTGCTGTATTTCATTCACCGTAGAAATTTACCCATTAGGCTCGAAAGCCCTGCTACGTGTGCTGTTCCCATACCTGAAGCCATTCAGTCCCACTTCCAGGCGTGATGTTAATTATGTTTGTCTCCCAGTATAATTACAAGACACAAACAATTGACTGTAAATTGCAAGGTTATTATGGGAAATATTTAACTTCTAAGTATTGTTTTTTTAATTGCGTTTAACGCCCGTTTTAATTACTGAGGCATCACAGGCAGCGGACAATGATGATGCATGAGATGAAATGATAAACAGGGAAAGTATTTTTTTTCTTAAGGAAGGATACGTTCCACGCCTAAGTTTAGATACCTCCCCGGCATTTACTATTGAGAACTGAGGAAAAACTGGAGAAAAAAAACTTTAGTCATTGAGGACGGTCCTGGGGGAAATCGATCCGCAGACTTCTCGCTCACGAGTCCGCGCCTTAACAACCTCGGCCACGCGTTGAGGTCTAAGTAGTGGTAATTAAAACTGGTTCATTAATAAATTTCATCGTCCTAGTGATGATACTGTTAAGGTTTGGAAAAGATTCGCTTTGAAAACAGTTGGATCAGGTAATAATTCAGAGAACAAATGGTTCTGTTAAACAAGCATTCAAAATGGAAAACACGAATTTCGTGTATTAATAAAACAACACCTGCAGAAACCAAGGCGAACTTGAGCAAACATTGATTTGGTGAGTTTAGATGTGGCCGAGAGAGCACAAGCGATGCGGACCTTTCCAGATGTTCTATCTGAGAGCAACTACTCCCAAATCGATTAAAAAAAAGTGGTGCTTAGCGATTGGAAACTGAAGGTGCGGGAGATTACTGAAGCTGTGGGCATTTCTGGATATCGAGTGCGTAATATTTTGCACAATAATTTGCAAATGAAAAAAACTATCGGGGGGGATGAGTGCCGCGTTTGCTAACGATTGTCCAGAAAATGAAATAAAGTTGTTACTCCCGCGTAGAAATTGGAGTTATTTATCCTTCCTATTACCAGGTTTTCTTTGTTACACCGAGTATCACTGGGGGCATAAAGACCCCAAGTAATTCATATGGGATATATTCGTAGTATTGCAGTTTTTTAATGAATGACGTAAGACACACTTTTACCTTGATAACAGGACACCTATGCCATTTTTGCACTTGTATTCCTTCTTCCATCTTAAACGTCCTTACATTTGATATATAGCAACTCTTAATGTTGTTTACAGACGAAAGAAGAAAATGTTAATACACTTTTATGACCACAGAATGTTCACACGTAGGTGGCATCGTCCACGTTTTGCCCCCCCCCCCCCCCCGAGTATTGAATTTCAGATTTGAGATGTCATCAACTTGACGAGCAATAAATAGTTTCTAAATCTCCAACATCATCAGTGCTTTTTCGGGCGTAAAAATCCTAAGCATGTTTTCCTTCGGAAGGGAAGTAAAGCCGTGGGTCCCGTGTCGTACATTTACGGCACGAAAAAGAACCTCAAGCACGAAAGAAGAGGCCTCTGAGCAAAATTTGTCGATCGTTTCACGCCCTGAATTGAATGGGACGCTGATGACCTAAGAACGTCCATAAATGAAACAAATAAAAAAAAAAAATAAAAAAAATAATTTTCTTCTATTTCTGGACTAAACAAACGTTTTCTAATCATAATGTAATTCTACGGCACACTAAGGCATAACACTAATAACTGGGCTAACAAATAAGCGGGAAATGTTATTTTCACTGCTGCACATATTTCGTAACAAATGTTCAAAGTAACGATCAACATTTCTACTTTCATAATTTTACACTTAATTTTTCAGTGCAAAAATGATGAATACATGTTAATGTGTTGAACATAAAAAAATAAATAAAACATAATTGAATGCAGATGACTCAGAGGGATAAAATGATAAATTTGAAAATTTTAGTTTTAAAAACAAAGGAGAGTTTTATTTTAAATTTGCTTTTGGGGTGATATTGACGCCAGTGGTACTAGGAAGGTTACACGAAATACGAGTAACTTCCGAGATGGTACGAGACAGTAGACGAAACAGATCCACGGCTACACGTTCTAAACGAAGGAGCAGTCAAAACTGTGGTTTGTAACAGGAGAAAGCGCCCTGAAGGAGGTAAAAGCAATCTTTTTAAAGGGAAAAGAGTCAGTGACTGTGTTTTGGAATTGCCACAGTATAATTTTAATTACCTTTATGGAAAAGGTCAGATCTATAACCGCTATGCCACCTGAGCAATTAAACAACACGACAAAGAGGAACGTTCTCATTTGGCGAAAAAAAAAAAAAGGTCCTGTTCCACGAGGATAACGCGCTAGCACACAAATCGGCGATGGCGACCTCAAAATTGTTAGACTTCGATATGAACTCCTTCTTCATCCTCCCACTCTCCTGTTTGGCGTCTACTTTCTGTTCCCCAACACGAAGGAACTCCTGCATCAATAAATAGGTTGTCCTTGAAACAAAGGCTATTTTGCAGAGCTGAAGAAATTGATTTTATGGATGGGATAAATAAATTAGATAGTTGTTTGAATAAGTATACAGATTTGAAAGAATTGTGTTGAGAAATAAAAGGATTTGTTTAGAAAAAACCTGTGTTTCGCACTTTCATTGTCTTCTATGTCTTCCTCTGGACTTCTACAGAATACAGTGTCGGTCCTGGTGGTGTAGTGGTTACCATAATTGCCTCCTACACCCAAAAACGCGGGTTCGAACCCGGCCAGGACCAATGGATTTTTTCGGGCGTAAAAATCCTAAGTATGGCTTTCTTCGGAAGGGAAGTAAAAAGCCGTGGGTCCCGTGTCGTACATTTACGGCACGATAAAGAACCTCAAGCCTGAAAGAGAGGCCTATGAGCAAAATTAGTCGGCCGTTTCACGCCCTGAGTTGAATGGGACGCTGATAACCTGAGATGTTAAAGAGCGTCCATAAATAAATCAATCAAAAAAAAAAAAAAAAACAGAATACAGTCGGCTGGGGTGACTAAGCGGCAAGGCATCACAGACATGTTTTGCTCTGTGAAAATTGTGCAACAGAAGAGCAGCAACAATTGGGAGGTAGAAGATTAAGTCGACTTAATTGCAGAGAAAGAATCTAGTAACGGGATAAAGCATTAGCCGAGGTGGAACAAGCATTCGCTGTGAAGGAAGTCGAGAGCTATACATCATCATAGGATGAGGCAAAAGAAACGACAGGTGAATTCAAGCATACCTACTCTGTTCAAGAAAAGGAAGGGTAAAACAAACAAAACAAGGAACAAACAGTCCCTAGTTTCGTACGAGATACAACGGTTGAGCGCGTCAGGCTACGCCCAGGAATGAAGCCCGGTCTCCGAGAGGTAACGCACAAAAACAGTACATTGCCAACAGGCAGCGCTGAACTCGGGAAGCTTCCACATGTGAACAGCACGGTATGCCGATGGTTGGAAAACCAGAAATACCAACATTTACTATGTGTCGCCCAAACTCATATACGGCCATTCTTTGTAGTTTCTTTAGAAAAAGATTGTCCAGCGTACATTTGCTTGTAATTTAAGATCAAAGTGGACATAAAATGAATTTAGAAATAAAATATCTTCGCCTTATTATTCTCCTGCAAGGTGTTTTTAGAACTTCCCTATTCAGTTAATGTAATCCATTGCCCATTCTTCTGATCACTTCCCAAGCAATTTGTGATAATTTTGAATTGCTCAGCACCTCAAACAGAGCATTTCTTCAGAACGAGAAAAATTCTTCTTTCTTCAAAAATTAATTTCAGTTGTTTTACTCGATCATACATAAACACCTACAGCTGTCAGTATGAGACTCCGTGAGCCAAAAGTGGTGGGCATTTTATCTCGTAGTTTTATTTACATTGCTTTGTTCCCGTTAACCATTTTGTTAGCGTGTTTCTTGCAATTACTCTGTAAATTGAATCGCAAAATTAAGGATATGAAGTTAGGTCCATAAGTTGCCTGCCTCGCCGATAAGGATTATCGCCTTCAAAAACCCTTCTCTGGTGTCATATCTTATCTGTTAAGTAAACAATTACATCTGTAACTTCTGCTCCGCTGTGGTCAGTTCAGATACAGTTGCATAAAGAAGGCTATGTGTAGAAGATTGTGATATGTTCAAAATGGGGAATCGAGCTGTTATTAAGTTTTTCACAAAAGATTACTCCAAATAAAATTAAACAGCGATTGGACGGTGTATATGGGGAAGCATCCCTCTCATATTTTACCGTGAAAGAATGAGCCAAAATTTTTCGGATGTGTCGAAAAAACATTGAAGACGAAGAACGTGCAGGTCGAACCTTGGAGGTGCTCACTCCTGAAAACATCGCTCATGTGGAAGGAGAAATTATGGAAGACCGCGGCTCAAAGTTACAGAAATAGCAACAAGGTTGGGCCTTTCTAAAACAACAGTCCTTCCTTCGAATTATTCATGAACATTTAAACATGAATAAGGTTAGTGCAAGAAGGGTGCCTAGATTACTTTCCTCAGTCCAAAAGCAGCAACGAGGCATCTGTTGTCAGGCATTTCTGAAGCTCTGCTGTGGCAACGAGAGAGGAAATTCTGCAAACCATTGTTACAGGAGATGAAACTATGGTTCTCTACTATGATCTTATGTCCAAAAGAGAATCAATGGATTGACATAAACCTGGCAAAGCACCACCTATATAGGCCAAGGTCACTAAGTCAACCAAGGAAATAATGGCCACAATCTTTTGGGACTGTGAAGGAATACTCTTCATTGACTTCAAGGAAAGGAACACCACAGTATATGGGGAGTACTATGCTGGCCTATCAAAGAGAAAAGGCGAGGAAAGCTGAGTGGTGGTGTGTGCCTTCTTCATGACAACGCACCTGTGCATACAGCTCTTGTTACAAAGGAAGCTGTAAAGAAATGTACCTTCAAGGAGATCGACCATTCACCCTATAGCCAAGATCTAGCTCTATTTCCTCTACTCAAAACTCAAGGAGGACCTTCGAGGAAGGAAATTTAAGAGTGATAAAGTAGTGATGCCACTGTGCCATCTTAGAATTGAAGCTGATATGAAGATAATATGTAATGAGATTTGTAGTCCCCATTTCAAATAAACTTTCTACAGAAATACACAATAAAAGGCATGAAAACTGTTGTTTTTCATCAAAACGTTTGGGGAAATGTATTCTTACCTCACTCTTTATATCCTGGTTAACCTTCATACTAGACGTGAAACATTGTCTTGGGTTTGCAAGTATTATTGCATTCTTTTAAGCATCCAACACATCTGTTCCTGTGTTGGGAAGTCTTTGGACGTGTTTTCTATAAATTTTAGAACATCTAGTATGGCTTCGGAATAGACAAGTAATTTATAAGCGAAATACTTTTCTTTTACTTTATATACAGATTACGTGTTGTTTTCTTCCACTGCATATCATATTACTAAAATATTTGCTGGAGAACCTTCTAATAAATTACTATATACACGCTTTGCCAGCCAGAACTGTATTTTAAATAGCAGATCTGCATTAAGAGTCCCGGCCAGAACAAATGACTTATTCTAGTTCTCGCTTATGATTTTAGACGTAATATTAACTTGTGCACCGGCGTACTCTAAGCTCATTTGAGACCGCTATATTTAATTTGCAAACTTAGATTATATCGATACTATCAAATTGTAAAATGCCCTAGAGACAGGTACAGGTAAAACGCGAAATTGAGGTAAATAATAGTCTCTCTTCCCATATTAATCCAAGCTTGTGCCTGGCATATCTTAAAATCTGGTAGGTTAAGATTTGCTCACTTGCTTATTCAGTTATGTTACATAAACGTGATATATCTTTTATTTAAGAACTGCTAAAAGACGAAATGCATCCAGGTGGTTTAAACTTCCATTACTGTGTGCATATTTACATTGTGTAGTGTCGTTTGTTTGGTAGTGGTGTAGAGTTCACCTTTATTAATGCGAAATAGTTTTACTATTTCCAAAATTTCGTACAGATTTGGTTTCGGATGATGGAATGGAAGCTCTCACGTACACTGGCGATTTATGTAAAATCTTTTTCTCCGCCCAGATACAAGGTGATCATTCGTTCTTGCAATTATATACCAGATACTCTGCAAGTTTCGTAATCTGTATTGTTTCTTCCACAAACACACGACCGCAACGGGTGGCCGAGTTCGTTAAGGCACGGACTCGTGAGCGGGAGGTTTGGGGTTCGAATCCCACCAGGACCGTCCTCCCTGACTAGGGGGTTTTTACAGGTTTTCCTCAGTCCTCATAACTGGCAAATGCCGGGGAGGTACCCTAAACTTAGGCATGAAACGTTTCCTTTCTTAAATGAAATCCTCTCCCAATTTATCATTTCATCTCATGTATCATCAGTGTCCACCGCCTGTGGTGCCTCAGTAGTAAAAACAGGCATTAAATACTACTAAAAAAACACATATATATTGTTTATATTGGGGATTGTAAAATAAATGCCAAAAATGAATAAATACAAAATAACGTATTATAAATTGCTTAGCAAATAAACAGTAAACAACAGACATTCGGTTAACTAGCATTGCACGGCTTAAAATTAAATAGTCGGTCCTGGTGGTCTAGTGGTAACATACTTGCCTCCTAAACCCAAGATCGCGGGTTCAATCTCGGCCAGGACCCATGCATTTTTTCGGGCGTAAAAATTCTAAGCATGGCTTCCTTCGGAAAAGAAGTAAAGCCGTGGGTCCCATGTTGTAGATTAACTGCACGAAAAATAACCTCAAGCCTGAAAGAAGAGGCCCCTGAGAAAAATTTATCGGCCGTTTCACGCCCTGATTTGAATGGGACGCTCCTGACCTGAGATGTTAAAGAGCGTCCATAAATAAAGCAAATCAACCAATAAAAATTTAAATGTTTTCTCTAGGAACTCGGTAGCGGAACTAAAGCTCATTTCTCCCCTCCCTACCCTCTTTCCCTCTCTACGCCCCTCAATCGTCACATGTTTGCTTGCGTGTTTAACGTTTGCATTTTAATAATTGTTATGGAGGGTGCCAACAAGATCTCTACTTAGTTCTACTTATAACCTTTGCGATATAATTAATTTATTTCTCTTTCCTGAACAGCTATGAGAGTTAAAAATTATTAGAGCCTCTGTCCTTCAACTTATAAGGTATTGTTTTTTATCAGTAAAACACCATAGCTTCCCTACTATCATTTTAATCAGTTTACACTTTTTGTTTAAACTCCTTCCAAATTGCTTTGATATTTTACTACAACTAATTTCCTTGACGTAGCTGGTGAAAGTATATATTTGGAATTTTTCGAGTCATGCAACAAATTTAATTAATTATTACGGAAACCTTTAACAATTTATTTATTTTGTACGACTTAATAAGCTCTGTCAACCTCCATTACCACTGATATCTGAAGCTAATATTAAAAACACTACAATCTACAAAATTGTGGACACTAAAGACTAGTTTCATTATTAATTTAGACATCATTGATGTAGCAGATGTTAAGCTAACTGAACTGGATTTGATGATAATGACGACGATGTAAATTCTTTTAGCTTATGCTTAAATGTTATAGGAAATTTAAAAGGTTTATTGCAACTTGAAATATATGACAGACATTCGTTTGTAACACGTGAGGCGTTTACATGGAACTGTTTGGAATACAGTTTCACTGTGGGCGATAAACAAGGTGCTGATGAGCTTAATTACTTGAGGGGGAAATCAAATCCGAGAGTAGCTATCGACTTTTCTGCGTTTAACTTCTTTCATTTCCTGTTCACTATTTTGTTACTATTTGTTTTTATAGTACAGCCACTCCTTATGTACCCCAGCAGGAGGGTAAACTTTGTAAGAGGGAAGGGGGCCCAAACAATGGACATTTAAAGCTATTCTTCTCCGTAGAGGATAGTGATTAAAACTGAACATAATTAATTTTATAACAATGCAAACTCATTCATCTAAAACTTATTGCTTTCAAATTGTTTCGTTATATTCATGATTTGCATTTTCTCACAATAAAAGGAGGCAATCGAAAAAAACATGCTAAAGGTCGATTTTTAAATTTTCCTTCTACTTTTTTTTTATATGTTTTTAATGTTTATGTCAAGGTCACTTGAGTTAATGACAACAAATGAGCTCAGAGTTCATTGGTGTCTAAAAATTAACGGCCAGAAACACTTCGGAAAAAAGAAAAGAAAAAAGTAAGTTCACCCAGGCAACTTGATGCAAGCAAGATTTGAACTTGCGTCTTCTGTTTTTGCAGACGATGGAGGTAACAAGCGCTTCTATAGCACCTAAAGTAAAGAACATGCAGCTGGTTGTTTTGCCAATTGTACCGAAATAAATAATAGCTTAAATGTTATAAACGTTGAAATTATATAATTCAACAATTTGTGTGCAAAATAAAGAAACATGGCATTAAAATATATCTTCAGTATTTCGTTATCGTATTGAAACTATCCTTAGAAATTAACATTTAACCATAGTTTCCCGTTGGTGATTCTTTATATATATATATAATATATATAAAGAATGCCAAAATGTATAAACACTTCAAGCAAAGAAAAAACTGTGTTAACATAACGAAACGGAATTCACACAAACAGAAAATCGAGATCAGCTCTAATCAACTTGGTTATTTGCAGTGGCAACAGTTGCTCAAAATGCACAACATCGGCGTCGATACGCTTCTGAGTACGAAGACCTCATCCTCTCACATCATGTTCCGAAACCACTCACAGTGCTGCATTCTCCAATCAGGGTCAACTTCATTTAATGCATGCAAAAGTCTTGGGATGAAAATTTTCAACTTTGCTGTTTTAATAATACGACGTACGCTGGTTCTGCTAATCCCAGTCTCACGTGCACATTGCTTTGTAGATTTCTGCGGTGAGTGCTCAAAACGTTCCAAAACCATAGCCGAGGATGCGGGGCTTGTTGCTGTGCGAGGTCTCCCAGATCTGCCCTTGTGAACATCGCATACGGTACCATGAGTCTCAAATTTGACTTGAATGCGTGCAATTGTTACTCGCGTTGGCGGTTCTGTTCTGTACACACGTCTCCATTCCCTTTGAACTTCAATAACATTTTCGGTTTTGCAATACCACTTCAAAATTGCTTTCCACTGTTCAAAGGATAATCTTGGCTTCGTTTTGTTGTAGCAACGCTACATTAACGTAATGTGAGTTATATCTGTTTACAGAGTATCATACTACACATTACTGTTGTTTTTCGGTGCAACTTTGAAATATATTAAATAGATATCTACTATGAAAGTGTGTATACAATTTTGACACCCTCTGTATATACACATTTATTCTTTGTATAGATTTTCAGAGCTACGCAGAATTCATATTTAATGTAAACTCTTTACAAAGTATTATCACAACTTACTACTGCCACTAACATTCCAGCAAACTTTAGAAATTGATATTTTCTAGAAGTTGGAAGAGATCGAAACGCTAGATTCTATTTGCACCCGTACATACTCTCCCGCATCCATAAGGTTTGTGAATAGAAACACAACACAAAAACCTGCTCGAAAAGAAGGTACCATATAAAGAAAATTTCCCGAAATCCATCAGTTTTACTACTCATACCCGAAATGAAATATCTATGTGAGTTCCTAATGTTTCGTACTCATGCGAAAAACATGCGCACTATTAGGTAATATACTTCAAGATTGTTGACTGCTGAATACAAGTTTCAGTGTAGAAAGAGAGCATTACATGCTCTCAGATCTCAGTCGGAAAAATAGATTTTACAATTAAACCAAAAATGTACGATCGCTCAAAGTCTATTTCAAATTTGCACTTAAAGCACCAGATACTATTATGACATCATTTGGACTATGGTTACTGTGTTAGAAGAAATGCTCGGGAAATGCCTCGTTGAATTCAAGTTCAAAACTGTATTCACTAATTTTGTAATGATCCTGAAAATACAGGCATTTGTCACATCATTCTGTAAAAATGATTGCCACGCCACATATTGGAAAAATGTCAAACTGCAACTAACTGCAACTGCAATAATCCCATGACCAAGTGTTGACTTTTATTTTGCAATCCGGCAAAATCCATAGTCAAAATACCGTTAGGGGAATAAAACTGAAAAATATATCTAAACAACTTACTAAATGTTTACCATTTTACTAATGTATAAACACTTTCCTTTCTGCTCAAAGGAAATTAGGAAATTAACTAAGAACTTGCTGTAAAAACTAATAGTGGATTTCAAATTATTTGAAACAATCATGTGATCCACAGAGAGAAAAACAAAAACAAGACAATGTATTAACATTAGAGAATGAATATATGATACTCTACAGTTAAATATGAGAGCAGGTCCATAAGTTTCCGGCCTCGCCGATAAGGAGTATTGCCTTCACAAAACCCTTATCTGTGTCCTATCTAATCTGTTAAATAAATAATTGTAGCTATAACTTCCGCTCCCCTTGTTCAGTTGTTCAGATATATTTGCATACAGAAAGCTATGTGTACAAGATTATGATATGTTCAAAATGGAGTTTCGAGCTGTTATTAAGTTCTTCACAAAAGGACTTACTCCAAATGAAATTAAACAGCGATTGTACGGTGTATATGGGGAAGTATCCCCGTCATATTCTACCGTAAAAGAATGGGCCAAACTTTGTCGAATGGGACGAGAAAGCATTGAAGACGAAGAGCGTGCAGGTCGGCCCTTGGGGGTGCTCACTCCTGAAAGCATCGCTCTTGTGAAAAGAGAAATTATGCAAGACCGGCGGCTCAAAGTTATAGAAATAGCAGCAAGGTTGTGCCTTTCTAAAACAACAGTCCTTCGAATTATTCATGAATATTTAAACATGAATAAGGTTAATGCAAGATGGGTGTCTGGACTTCTTTCGTCAGTCCAAAAGCAGCAACGAGTCATCTGTTGTCAGGCATTTTTGGAGCTCTGCCTTGGCAACAAGAGAGAAGTTCTGCAAAACATTGTTACAGCAGATGAAACTATAGTCCTCTACTATGATTCCTTGTCCAAAAGAGAATCAATGGAGTGGCGTAAACCTGCATTGGCAATGTAGGTATTTATGGATATGAAAGCCAGTACCGCCTTCTTTGACAGAATCACAAAAGACAAGGAGAATGAAGTTTTGCTGCGAATGTTATCATTTGAATAAATTACTTTGAAACTGTAATAGTATTAAACAATAGAGTTTTAACTGATGTACCACCATCTTAGTTTCTTATAACTGTTTTTTAAAAATCAATTATGTCCAAATTTGTGTTTTATGATGCTTCAATTTGAAATTACTAACGAATCGTATTATCTGGTTGATCTATACCAAATAGTATGCCTTAGCTTAAAAGTTAGCTACGCACTACAATTAATTGTCGCTGCGAAATGTTCAAAAGTAAAGTTGCTTCTCTTCCCTCCTAACTCTTGCTGCTATCAAAATATAAATAAATACGAAGATAAACACAAGTCTCTCAGACATTTCCGTACTGCGCTGACTTCCTGGAAAGAGTTTATATCTTACAGAGAACCGAAGAGATGAAACCCAGAAGGTGTACAGAAAGACTCTCCATTGAAGTTTAGTTGATTTGTTTTATTTATGGACGCTCTTTAACATCTCAGATCATCAGCGTGCCATACAATTCAGGGCGTGAAACGGCCGACAAATTTTGCTCAGAGGCCTCTTCTTTCAGGCTTGAAGTTCTTTTTCGTGCCGTAAATGTACGACACGGGACCCACGGCTTTACTTCCCTTCCGAAGGAAGCCATACTTAGGAGTTTTACGCCCGAAAAAAACCATCGACCCTGGCCGGGTTTGAACCCGCGATCTTCGGTTTAGAAGGCAAGTGTGGTAACCACTACACCACCAGGACCGACTTTGAAGTGCAGTGACCTTTTCTGCTTGATGACTTTGCGTTGTTGTAAAATCTTTGGTTACGTGGCAAACAGCCAGTTAACAGGTGGCTGTTTGCGTTGACACTGCCGACAGAGATAGGTTGAACAGCAAGCTGTTTGATTGTTATTTTCCGATCGTCCCGAATAAGAAAGTCGACATCTTTATCAATGCAACACCTGCAGTTTGTGGCCGCCCTCGATCTTCTTTCTGTTGCCCAGCAATTGAAAGTGCCTATCTCCATCATATTTCCTAAACGCTAATGAAAGTCGGTGATGGTCTCATTTGCTGCTAAAAGGGATTTAATCTGCTTGGCCGAGTTCTCTAAGGCCCCGGACGGATGTATCATCACTTCATCCCCTACCCTTGTGTTGCCACAGTAGTAGAGACTGGTTAAACATTCTTTAAAAAAAAAATAAAATAAAATAAAATAAAATAAAATAAAAAAGACTGAATTTTGCAAGCTAACTACATCATTGCCTCCTAGCGGAAGAAACTGAAACTGCATGAGATTGAAAATAACTACACATAAAACATTGTACTTTTGCAAAATAAACTGTCGAAGAGACAGGTATTTCATTACAACGATCCTCTAATTTACCTGTTTGAAAAACTATTTGGTCTTCTTTACCAGTGAGTAGCCTGTAAATATAAATGATGCAACAAGTTTACTTCCGTTTTCGTCTAGTCATCAGCCATCCTTTTCCTGCGAGAAACAGGAAACAATATGGAGAAACAGACTATTGTCCCTTTAAGATAAATTTCCATTTTAATGTGTCTCACTGACAAACTACGTGGATACAAATCCAAGTTTTACATTAAAAAGAAATTATTAATCATTATAATTGTTGTTATTGCTGTTACTACTGTGTCAGTTCTGGTGGTGTAGTGGTAACCATAAACTCAAGATCGCGGGCTCGATCTCGGTCATTTTTTCGGGCGTAAAAATCCCAAGTATGGCTTCCTTCGAAAGGGAAGTAAAGCCATGGGTCCCGTGTCGTACATTTACGGCACGAAAAAGAACCTCAAGCCTGAAAGGGAGCTCTCTGAACAAAATTTGTCGGCCGATTCACGCCTTGAATTGAATGGGACGCTGATAACCTGAGCTGTTAAAGAGCGTCCATAAATAAACAAATAAAAAATGAACAAAAGCTGTTACCGCTGCTGTTGTACCAACAAGTGTTAACAGCTCGCAAGTGTTGAGCATCCGTTCTAATGCACTATAGCTCTGCTTGCATCACTGTGCTTTGTTTTCCAATTGTTATGTTGTTATTTATGTGAATATAACTGGGAGGACGTGTGCTTCCGAATCAGATCCCAAAACAATAAAGCCAGACCCGCTCCCAGACAATGACCTTTACAGCCTGGTCCGTCTGGCTACCTCTCTTCCTCCATTACATAAGAAAGGCTGTGGTCTGGGGAACCCGACCGACAAGAAGTGGAAGAAGCCCTGCGGCAACCTTGTGGAAAATCTAAGTGCCTGCGTTCCAGTGGCGTACACCTCATTGCTGCCTTAAAAAGAGAAGGGGGAAAGTGGCATTTTACTCGATACCGCCTCTTTATTTTATGTCCAAGTATTATATTGTTTAAGTTATTTTCTAGTTTCCAATTTTTTTTCAGAAATAATGGCTCATTATTTCGAGACTATGTATGATATGCGTTTATTATTATTATTATTATTATTATTATTATTATTATTATTATTATTATTATTATTGCATGAGTAAAATTGAGAACATCTCTGTTTTTTTCTACACTTTTATTGACTGATCCACAACTTGGCACTATGGTCTTAAAAACCTTCTCATGAAAGTAATTAAATTTTAATCACCATATGGTCGTTTAGGCATATTAGGACAGTCAAGCAGGTTCGCTCCTCACCTTAGTATGTCCATAAAACTCTGAAACGTGCCTAAAGAGTCCATATCTAGAAACCAATGGCGTCATTTACGCATAAATGCAGAAACCATCTTTATCAAATATATAGAAGATTAAGAGCACAGCTGTATGCGACCCCAGGGAGATGAACTTTGCTGAGTGAGATTTTCAGGTGTTTGGAATCAACTCGCAGTTACTAGAACATAGCAGCGGAGCTCGAATCCTTGACCCCTAAGCTTCAGCTGAACCGGTTGTGAGGGAAACAGTAGCAAGGCCGGGGCACTTCAAGGAAAGCAACACCTCGCAGTCCTCGGGAATCATCAACCCGCTAGGAGGCAAGTTCAGAGGGATTTTAATGCAATTATTCTTTGTGTGGCTGACATCTGACCACACAGCAGTCATTCTGTGACTTTAAAGAACTAGTTCCAAAACTAGGTGCTTGAGTCAAGCTGCTTGGCTAATGCTTTCTCTATTTAAAGAATAACTGTCAAAATGAAGGTTGTACAAAGAAAGGCAAGGCATCTAAATAAGGAAAGAAATGCGACATCACATACGTTGAGTTATTATTCCTCAGATGAGATAAAGTGCCCTTTTGTACACAACTCTGGGAAAGGACATCGTCAGTTAAGGCCAGACCTTCGCCGGCACAAAGAAACCGATCGAAAATTGTTCCATTATTAAACACACGAACTTTAGTGTGCTCCCATTCTCTCAGAGCAAAGACAAAAGTTATGGTTTTCGTCCTTATACCCCGTACTACCAGAATCTCCCGACTTATCCACAAAAGAACATTTGAAAAGCGTTGCAAAGTTGTGTTTATTTATTACTTGTATGATGCAAAAAGTTGAAACATCTGCACTGCTTTTCTATCGTGGCACATTTAGAGCAACGGCATGGTTTCACATGTCGCCAAAAGGAGGGGGTGGTCAGTACGAGTTAAACTACAGGAACGTACAGACGTAGGCGATGTAATACACCTAATTTGTTTTATTTACGGACTCTCTTTAACATCTCAGGTTTCAGGTACCATTCAATTCAGGGCGTGAAATGCCCAATAAATTTTGCTCAGAGGCTTCTTCTTTCAGGCTTGAGGTTCTTTTTCGTGCCGTAAATGTACGACACGGGACCCACAGCTTTACTTCCCTTCCGAAGGAAGACATACTTAGCATTTTTACGCCCGAAAATACCCACCGGTCCTTGCCAGGTTTGAACCAGCGATCTTGAGTTTAGGAGGCAAGTATGGTCACCACTACACCACCAGGACCGACAGTAAGTGGGGAATGAATGAATGATGTTTAATGCCCGTTTTTACTACTGAGGCACCACAGGCAGTGACACTAATGATACATGAGATGAAATGATATATTGGGAAATGATTTATTTTTTAAGGAAAGAAACATTGCAGGTCTACGTTTAGGGTACCCGGCATTTTCCATTTATAAGGGCTGAGGAAAACCTGGAAAAAACCTCAGTCGGGAAAGACGGCCCTACCTCCCGCTCACAAGTCCGCACCTTAACGACCACAGTCACCTGTGGCGGTCAGTAGCTGGGGGAACTTGAAACATCTAAACAAATATTAGGACCATTAATGCGAAGGATCGATGTGTGAACGATAGTTTCATCAGAAGAGAAGTATCGCCGTGAGTTTATGGTATTAGAAGCCGGCAATAGCGTGGGGGTCACGCCATTAACTGGCAGACTTGCGAGCCGATACTTTTAAAAGTGTTTCAACGTATTGCATACCAGAGGAACAACACACCCTTCGATCTTAACACGCACACACACACACACACACAATATATATATATATATATATATATATATATATAAGTACAAGGAATTTTATTTTACTACTTATTCCATATTTCGGTATTTTCAGTGCCTTTAGATATTAAAAGGCAATAAGATACTACCCTTCATAAGGAGTCACTTAAAAAATTTAAACATATGAAAAAAAAAAAAAAAAAAAAAGGAACTTTTAAGGTTATGTTGCGTTGTTTAATTGTTTGCTGATCAATTAAGAAGTGTAAATATTAAGTTCTTATAATTATGCTTTTTTATAATAAGTTAAAAATTAAAGAACTTTAACAAGTAGCGATTAAACTGGGCATTATCTGAGCATCAACTTTAGACGCGGAGTTGTATTTTTATTGTGACAAGAAACCAGAGAGAGAGAGAGAGAGAGAGAGAGAGAGAGAGAGAGAGCACTGTAGAAATTGATTCTCCAGTAACGCGACGGTAATTTCAAACCTTTCTGTTTGCAGTATAATACATTATGTTAATTAACATGTAGACTACATTACTGATTTTTTGAATTTGAAGAGCGTTTTCTTTCCCTCCCTTTTTTTCCTGCACATGTTAACTTTGCCTATCACTTTCAATTTGCTGCCTAATTACATGTTCCTTTAATTTAATTTATTTAATATAATAGATATATCAACTAACGTATCATGCGATCCCAATTCCTTGCAAGATTTTAAAACCTAAGCTAAAATATAACTGCTATACAAAATCCTTAACATCAATTTCAAAAAATATAATAAATCAATCTCTGTATATTAGGTCTTAGGATTTCGTTGTGCAATTACTTTCTAATTTGTAGAAATCAAAGTGATGCATTAACTTTTAGTTTATCTTTAATAACATGTTTTTATTCCATACCACCTACTGCAGGTTTTTAAATAATTGGAAGGAATTAATTTTGGCGTAAATAAGTATTTTTCTTCACCTGTAACTAAATCCTTTTTTTTTTTCAGGGAAATTGATAATACGATAGAAACTTCATGCCCGAGAATCGAAGCCGTGTCCTTTGGCTAATACTCGTAACATACACGAGTCTCAGTTATATTCGCATGAAAGTTTGGTATTTGAGGTAGACCTTTTACCGTTGTCAAGGACATAGGTAAGGCGCCTTTATTGTTGTTAATGCCGGCATTATTCAGAAACGCCCCTCTGCGGTAACCCCGTCACAGTATGGAATTGCTTGCATTGGAAAAGATGCTCCTAGTTTTCGACATCACTGAAGCGAGATAGGGAGAGGTAAGCCTATTTGCTCCGCTACCTGCTTTAGAGAGAGGCCGGAGATATCTAAGAGAGATAACGAGGAATCGAATAAGATTCTATATACTCATAACTGTTCTAGTGATAGCTATGTTGCATTTAAAGTCTCGATGAGCAAAGCAAGCAGAGGAATGCAGGTTTGAATCCAGCTTTTCACAAATAATTGCCACTCTCTATTCTATTTCTTGCCTTTGCAGGGTGTTCAGTTATTTATCTCTCCGAGTTTGACAGCAGCGACTAGGAAATATTATAAATATTATTTCTCTTTTCAATATAAACTCTCAAATATTCAACATATTTCTTACAATAACTTATGAAGCTCTTAAATTTTTCTCCCTCTCTGGTTGGTTTGAAAACCAGGAATATTGATGTTTTTATCTTGAAAGCCGCTGTCCACGAAGGCAAAAAAAAAAAAAAAAACAACAACAACAAAAAAAAAAAAACAAAAAAAAAAACAAAACTAAACTAAACTCCAAAAGAGGAAATAATTGAGGGCCAAGTCAGAACCATTGGGTACTGCTGAAGCCCACATTCTTGGTGCTTTGCCTGTCTTTTGCAATGACGTGTTGTCTCGGAGCCCATTGCACTATCTTTGGATATGCAGAGAGTTTTATAAATTATTTTCCAAATTATACCCGCCGATATGGCCATATCTGCTATTCTGCATACCTAAATACGTCTGTATTTCAAAATTAAATCAACTTTCTTGCACATTTCTCATCAAGTTGCTTCCACAGACCGTCCTAAGCAAAGATCATCTTATGGACTCTCTATCCCATGCTGATAGCTCCAAAATTTTAAATTATGAACGACGCAGACCTGCCATAAACTTCAGCCAAGTGCTTGTGGATTTTTTTGAGCACTTTTCCTTTCGTTTTAAGAAAGTTTATCATCAAACAGTCTCTAAATCACACATTTTCTTACAAGCTTCATGCAAGATTTTCCAGAAATGCTAGACTTGTGCTGAGCTGAGAATGTGCTTGCTTAACTTTCATACTTATTTCAGCATGTTCACAGCTCTTTTTCTTGTTCAGGTAGATCAGTTATGGAATCCCCTCGTACAAAGGTTATTTTTAGCATGCGTCCGCAGCTGAGCGCAGCGCGCACTGTCTCAAGCCACACCAATCCATAAAAACATATGGCAGCATGTGGAAGTAAAGCCACTCTCACTTATCTGTTACGAGAGCAGGCATTATTTCTGTATTTGTGTTATCAATATAACCCAGTCCCCTGGCTAAGAGATCCGTATAATTCAAGTATTTGGTTAGTAAGATTTATTATAGGCACTAGTGTTATTAATTACAGTGTATTAGTGAAGTAAATGTTTCTGTAGTAAATTATATCGAATTTTTACTATTAGAACAGAAACAAAATAGTTAATTGGTCGTCTGCACACTGTAGAGAAACATAAATAAAATATCAGGACAGAAATTAGAATAATTACGGAAGCAGAACTGTTGAATAGCATTTAACTGTTTTTTTTTTTTTTTAAATAGTTTAACGCCCGTTTTTACTACTGAGGCCCCTCAGGCGATGGACACGATGATACACGAGATGAAATGATATATTGGGAAAGGTTGTTTTTTTTTTTTTTTTAAGGAAGGAAATGTTCCAGGCCTCAGTTTAGGGTACCTCCCCGGCATTTGCCATTAATGCGGACTGAGGAAAAACTGGAAAATACCTCAGTCAGGGAGGACGGTACTCATGGAATTCGATCCCCAGATCTCCCGCTCACGAGTCCGCACCTTAACGACCTCGGCTACCCTCGCGGTTTTGAGAGCGAATGGAAACTTCATTAACAGATGTCAGAAATCTGTGACTACAGACGGATATCATTTTGACCTGCTCCAATAAAACAGGCTAGTACATTATGAATAAAAAACAACACTGTGTGTACGCTATTAATGATTAATGCTGTGGTAGGAGAAATGTATTTCGATGGGGTCGGCCTGGCGCATTCTAGATTATCCGGTAATGCTTTCCTAAAAAAGATTTAATGCATATATATAAGGTGAGGTTATTTATGTTAAGGGCCACGTGAGTTTGGCTGCTTACTAGGGAATTGCAGGTGCAGCAAACGCAGATAGATAGTCACCTTATCTATAAAGTTTGTATTTTTATTTTAGTATTTATCTAAAAACCTAAAATAAACGTATTTAAAACTATTTATAATAACAAGGTACGACTACTGTTACAAAGGATGTTGAAAATATGCCCCTCAGCGGCAATACATTGTCATCATCTGCGTAGGAAATTCTTGTATTTCATCGTAATTTTTCTTCCGCAAAGCACTGAGGTTCAGGAGATATTTATTAATATCAAAAAATTCTGTGCCTCGCAAACTTAACAAGTTTGCAAACAGTTCCTCTACTTTGAACACGATTGCCAGGATATTTTCTTGCAAAAAGTCTTACCACTTCTATCGAAGAATCCGGTTTTACATATGTATTGTACATAAAAACTCGTTCTTTAATACTACCTTCAAGGTATATTTATGTAGTGGCATAGCTAACGAAGAACATTTAACATGCAATTTACATACATTATAAGCACCGAGTAACCACGAAAGCAGACACAGCCTGCGTGAAACTACAAGCTACTACCTGCACATGCATTAATCGGCCTTGACGGCTGGCTTCTCCCAGAACGCAGTCGAGTTTTGAGGACACGTAGCTTAAACAACATCAGTTTATGTTTAAACCAGGAAAAAAATAGACTTAACACATTTTCCGTATTCTCATTTCACTCATTTGACTCCAAACAGAAAACATAAGCCAAAGAAAACGAATATGTTACATTACAGGCAGTTTTTCAGAAGTGCGTTCTTTAGTAAGTAAAATGAGTTTAAGCCCTAAGATCCTCGACATTTTCAGTACACTGCAACGGGTGGCCGAGGTCGTTAAGGCGCGGACTCGTGAGCGGGAGGTCTGGGGTTCGAATCCCGCCAGGACCGTCCTTCCTGACTGAGGTTTTTCCTCAGATCTCATAACTGGCAAATGCCGGGGAGGTACCGTTAACTTAGGTCTGAAACGTTTCCTTCCTTAAAAAAAATCCTTTCCTAATATATCATTTCATGCCATGTATCATCAGTGTTCACTGCCTGTGATGTCTCAGTAGTAAAAAACGGGCGTTAAGCACCATTTAAAAAAACAAGTTCATTAAAATAGGCGTTAGTTTAACTTACATGCATTTCATTTACATGCAGCAGGGAAATGGAATTAAATCTGCTGTGTTTACCAATTTTCAATATAATCTTCAAACTTTTACGGGCATGCACAGAGAAATGCAACAACCTCATTCTCCCTCTCTCTGTTCCATGCTAAAATTTTACAAGGAGCACATTATTTTATAACAACTAATATTCTATGCACCAGCATAATGCTGCAGACTCATTAAATTGTAGTTCACCACAGATATGCTGCAAATATTATATTTCCAAACACGCGTTTATCCTACACGTGGGAAAGGGCTAAATATAGAAAAGGAGCTTAATATAAAAATTAATATTTCCACACGAGGAAAGTAACAGTTTTTTGCAAAGAATAATCAACAAAGAGGTACACACAGAAAATATTTTTATTCGTATTAGTTTTGTAAACCCAGCGAGCTGTCGAAATCAAAGTGAAATTGTAAATATATATTGGATAATTTACTTAATTGAAATAAACATGTTATCAATATTCATATTCACGTGTTCATGTTGATTAAATCATTTAGAAAATGAAAAAAAAATGATTGATTATTAATAAATTAGTCAGCATTTATTATCCAAGTAATCTAAATTTTAATCATATTAATGCATTATCTCATAATAACACTCAATCCTTTAAATACCGCCATGGGTAGCCGAGGTCATGAGCGGGAAGTCTGGGGTTCGAATCCCGCCAGGACCGTGCACCCAGATTGTGGGGTTTTCCAGGTTTTTCTCAGTCCTCATAATTGGCACATGCCGGGGAGGTACCCTAAACTTAGGTCTGGAAAGTTTCCTTGCTTTAAAAAAGAATCCTTTCCCAATATACATTTCATATCATGTATCATCAGTGTTCACCGCCTTTGGTGCATCAGTAGCAAAAAACAGCCGTTAAACACTATTCATAAAATAAGGGGGGGGGATCTTTAAATATATGCTGTGAAAGAAAATGTTAATGTTTTTCCGTCACTCCATTTAAAACAGAAGTGTTAAGAACGTACCTAATTAATGTAGTTTGTAAGTCGCAACACTTCAGCATCTTTTCTGACTTCAACCTGCATCGAACCAAGGAATGCATAGAACTATTTACTTAACTCGTTCCATTCCCAAGACGGTACACTGTTTTATCTCTTTCCCCTTTCGATGACCGTTAACGTAAGCGATTGACATTACATTTTCTGACAATGTTCATGATCTGATAATTTGCGTTTTAAACATCTGCCTAATGTTTTGTTAAAATGTTTATATTCGTTTTTTAATTTTTCCATTGAATACATTTTATTCTTACAACAAAAGCGATACCCTCTTAATATTTTCTAAGTTACTTGTAATGTTATTCCTAGCATTTCTTTAATAAACATAACCTTTCTGTTCTGAATTTAACATTGATGATTCAGGATGCATTATCTCAAATAACGTTCTTATTATAAGAAGTCGAACCCAAGACTGTTTTGTTAGAAAACTGTTTACCGTTTATAGAACCTTTGCAGTTCCCATAGACATATTGGCACATAATTTGGGCAAGTACCCAAGATGAAAGGTGTTTGTTTACGAATGTGATTCAAGGTTAACTGCACCATTGGCCTAGATTTGACGCACCATTCATCTAGCTAACTTTAACAAAGAAAATTAAAAAACTAAATGCGTGCTAACGACGTTCGATCTCACACCCAGACCGTAATTTCGTTATCCTCTTTTTTCCCTGTTTACGGACGCTGCGCAGGGAGGGGAGATGCTGATATAAAATTCACCTGTTGACACTTGGAGATATCGCGTGCGCATATTCTCCGTCTCTTTCTTTCTTACGCCGCCATGTGTGGCACCACCAGATCAAAACACCAGCGATTTTCACGACTTTTGTACAGATGTTCAAATGCAAAGACGTCTAAATGAGTTAATTATTCGCTGAAGAAACTACATAAAACAAAATTACTATTTTATGTTCCGATATTTCAAGTCTCTACTCTGCAAGTGTCTATACTTTTTTTTACCCTTAAAGCTTTGATTAAGCCATTTTTCAGATATACCTACATTAACATTAATATTTTTAGTTATTTGTTCACTTTCTGTTTATATCACAGGTTTATAATCTTGCGCCTCTTATACAAATATTGAATTTCAGATTTTAATTGCCGCAGAATGTTTTCTAGTTTAAGTTGTTCACTCATCAAAACAAAGGAACTGAATGATGAAACACTAAATAGTTCATATGACTCACCTTGTGGAGGTTAGGTTTTCTTTTGTGCGACATCTCTCTTGCTGACGACCTTGTTTTGAGGAATGTATCACAATTAGAAATTCTGTCCTTTTAGTTTTCTCTGTCCATCGACACTGCCGACTACTACTACTGCTTCGCCAACCCTGTTCAGGAACCTACGCCCCCTTTTTTTTCATTCATGTAAACAGCACTCGGGAACACGCTCGCACCGCCATATTGGGGCGAAGTCCCTCGCCCATGTCCGACACATACACGCACACACCTGCGGGCTGGGCCGGGTCCACTCTATACTGAACTCCGCTCTGCTCTTCTCTGGCCAAGGTTCGTAGGGACACTGAGAGGAGGAGGGCCTCGCCTCGTCTCGCCTCGCCCCGCCGCTCTTGGAGAGGGGGACACACGCTCGGCTCGGCGCTGGGTGAAATTTGGAACAGTTCCCCATCCCATGTACATGCCCTCCGTCTCTTTCATATACAACGTTATCTTTCAAACACTATCTCCTCCTTTCTCCCTCTGTTTATCCATTCCTCTCTCTCTCCCTGCTAGCAGGACATGCGCAGTGTGGCGGGGCTCACGAGGTTTGTGCTCTGTCTACCCACCCCGCTACTCGTGAAGTGAAGAGCCACACCAGCAATACGGACCCTTGCAATAACATCGGCTCATATGCTCTCTCCGCCTTACATTAATGTTACAGTTTTGCGATATTCCCTCATAACTCATCTATCGTGCATTAACATTGCTGAAACAAAAGAGTACGATCTGGCACCGTGAACAAGTGAAATGCAAAGGATTGGAAAGTAAGGTAAACATCCAGATAGCACATTTGGTTGGTTGCAGCTGCGACAAGAGCCACTTAAGTTAAACGGTAGTCATGTATGTCAGATATCATAGGGGTCTCTGAGAAGATCTGATGCTCAACTATAGTGGTGTTTGTTACGAACGATGGAGACAGGACAAAAGAACATCTGAAAAATTACAAACACATCTTATCTCCAACAGTCAACCGTCTCCAAAGTGGTGTCAAAAACATGAAAATATGCAACTGCGCAATGTGCTCCGAGACGGAAGGTGTAATTCCTTTGTTTATTTTTCCATGTATACCCTTCTTTAGAAAGGAATAAAGAAAGCATCGTATAAAGCTACTCTGAGAGTGCTTCTCTGGCAAAGGGTACTGGTACGTGTTACTTCCTGGGCTGCTTCTGCTGGTCTGTTGTTTAGAATATCAACCAACCCTTGCAAGCTGACCTGTTTGTTGAGAGTATATTGTTTCTGAACGACAAGAAACAGAGTACGAACGATAACCCAGTTTCCAAGGAAACGAAACCCTAAGTTTTGTCCTTACGCATTACAATGTATCGGGTTCTGACATAGTAAGAACTATCCGTTATTAAGAGTCATACATGTTTCGAGTACGGGCGATCCTTTCGGTATAATCGTCTCAAGCCGAAGTTTTTATTGGTAACATTAAGTAATTCCATTTAATGCACTTAGACTTACGAGATTAGGTCCATAAGTTTCCAGCCTAACCATTTTCTAGGTATGGTAAAGACAAAAACTATTTCACTTTTCAGTATAGTTACCCTTTATTGCAATACATTTCCCAAATCTCTGAAATAACATTTCAACACCTCCCCCCATAAGTCTTGTCTGCAAAATGGGCATAAACAGCATCCATCACTTCTTCGTCACACTTAAATTTCCTTCCTCGAAGGTCCTTCTTGAGTTTTGAGAAGCGGAAATAGTCACTGGGAACTACATCTGGGCTATAGGGTGGATGGTCGATCTCCTTGAAGCCACATTTCTTCACAGCTTCCTTTGCAACAAGAGCTGTGTGAAGAGGCGCGTTCTCATGAAGAAGGCACACCACCACTCCTCGTCTTTTCTCTTTGATGAAAGCACGTAGTCTGTGCAGTAGGCCAGCACACTACTCCCCATTTACTGTGGAATTCCATCTCTTGAAGTCAATGAAGAGTATTCTTTCACAGTCCCGAAAGACTGTGGCTATGCTCTTCTTGGTTGACTGAGTGGCCTCAATCTTTAGAGGCGGTGCTTCGTCAGGTTTACGCCATTCACTCCATTGATTCTCTTTTGGACAAGAGATCATAGTAGAGGACATAGTTTCATCTCCTGTAACAATGGTTTGCAGAGCTTCTCTCTCGTTGCCACGGCAAAGCTCCAAAATGCCTGACAGCAGATGACTCATTGCTGCTTTTGAACTGAGGAAGAAAGTCTAGGTATCCATCTTGCACTAACCTTATTCATGTTTAAATGCTCATGAATAATTCGAAGAACTTTTGTTTTGGAAAGACCCAACCTTGCTGCTATTTCTGTAACTTTGAGCCGCAGGTTTTCCATAATTTTTCCTTGCGCAAGAGGATGTTTTCAGGAGTGAGCACCTGCAAGGACCGACCAGCACGCTCATCGTCTTGAATGCTCTCTCGATGCATTCGAAAAAGTTTGGTCCATTCTTTTACGGTAGAATATGAGAAGATGCTTCCCCATATACACCATCCAATCGCTGTTTAATTTAATTTGGAGTCTGTTCTTCTTTTGTGATACTCCATTTTGAACATGTCGCAATTTTCTACACATACCCTTCTTATCTATTTATCTGAACAACTGAACACCGCGGAGCGGAAGTAACAGCTGCAATTATTTACTTAATAGATAAGACTTTTGTGAAGGCGACAACTCTTATCGGCGAGGCGGGAAACTAATGAACCTATACTCGTATTTTACTTTTTTAATGTCAGCTTTCTCAACATCTAAAGAAATACTTTATGGAAACCCAGTGTTACACAGAGCCATCTTCAGCATGTTCAGCCCCATGAAGTTGGATGTTATATAATATCTGATGATTTTATTATTATGTTACTAATTTAGCTAGTATGGCTATTGGTTTGTCATAAGTTTGGGAACAAAAGTAATGAAAAAATTAAATATCATTAATATACGGGTGTCGCATTTATCTTGCCTACCCAAAATATCTTTTTTATGTTGAGTTAAATGAATTGAGTAAAATAAATTTGTTTAAAACAGAAGGTATATATATATATATATATATATATATATATAAATGACACCATGTACACTTTATTCAAAAATGCATTTACCCCCTCTGATAGCTATGCAAAATGTATCACACTGTACCATTTTTGTCAAGAAAATATGTGCAAAGGGTAAGGAATGCATAGCTATTGAAAAAACCGAACTGTTTAATGCCTTAGTTGTAAAAATCACTTCTAATGTAGTACAGTATTAGAGTTTAGGTTTTTGGTTATGGTTTCCGATTCATGTAGACAACGGTGCTCTGAGAGGGGGGTGGGGATAGGTCACTTATCTCCCTTAAATTGTCATTGCTTTAGTTTACATACCAGTGTACTGTAGCCATTCATCTGAGTAAGTTACTACTGCACGGAATTTTTCTTACAAGATGTACACGCATGAAGAGAAAGCAGAAATGTTGCTGATCTATGGAGAATGTAACTGGGCAGATATTCCATTACATTATTGAAGAGTTTAGAGTTTAAATGATTTAGTTAAACAAGTGCACTGTAGTGACATTAAATAAAGGAAGTCATGCATCTATCATTTCGGTATCTACTGTTTTCCTAACTAAAATGGTAAATACATTTCTGAATAGCTCTTGGAGAGGGTAAATATATTCTTGAATAAAACGTACATGGTGTCGTTAAAAATGGGAGTTCCACCCTGTATCTCCTGCATTGATGGTGTTACCAAAAACGTATACCATCAGCAAGAACTCCCCCATGATGTTAATAACCTTTGTTTCAAACAATTTTTCATTTGACATAACAGAAAAAAGTTATTTGGGTTGAGCAAGACGAATGGGACACCCAGTATATAAACTTAAAGAGAAAAATTATAACGTGAAGAAAATTAATATTCAAATGGAAGAAGTTTTACTAAATTCTCCGTTAGCCTTCAACCAGCTTCATTACTAGTAACAGATAACTAGTTATCACAGTGTGCAACAGTTTTTCTCTAACCATAGCTCTGCTCACTGGAGCTAACATAAGTACAGTGTATTTCCATCTATCTGGTAACACTATAATGCGGTGTAGTCCTCTGGTATGTTTCTTAACACCCGTTAAAGACGGCTATTCCTGAAGCTGCCAATAACCGAAACTAGTTGTGGGATGTTCAGTTAAATTAATTAGGTTAAATGTAACTGTTGTGGTGCAATGGTCAATGGTTTGTGACATTTTTTGAAAACGCCCGTTTTTACTATTGAGACGCCACAGGCGGTGGACACGGATGATACATGAGATGAAATGATATATTGGGAAAGGATTTTTTTTTAAGGAAGGAATTCCCCTCAGACCTTCCGCTTACAAGTACGTGCCTTAACGACCTCAGCCGCCCAGAGTACAAAGTCATTTTCTAGAGACACTAAGACGACGAGATTCAATAACAAGCCGAGAATTTCGCTCTTTTGCATAAACAAATGCCTACGAAAGAAACATTTAGAATGACACTGTTTCTTCATTGGGGGTTTTCTGACGAGGCAAACTCACAAATATTCTGTCTGCTAGAAAGTGAAGCTTCTGATATTGCGTAAATTAAATTTGGTGCCACATTTGAGGTTCTAAGATGTTTGTCACTTCTGGAATGTTTCAATGAGTCCATTAGTCCATCTTAGGTAAACACCATAAAACAAACAACAGTCAACAACATATAGGTCAAGAACAGAAGCTGCCAGAAAAGGCGTAGATGCTGACATGAGATTGTCATCGACTGAAGGCGGATTGTGAAACAGCGGAGGTAAGCTCTATGCTGCAGCCTTAGTGAAGGACGTACTTGGGAAAAGGCGTATGCGGAATCATGAAACTTTCATATACAGGTGACAAAATTATTAAAAATTAATATTTCGAAAAGTAAAGCATTCATGTTATCCTATAAAAAAATGGTGTTCAACTCTAAACAAGTTTCACATCTTACATTTTGATTGCTATGTTAACGTTAACGTTAATAAGACTTTTACAATGCCCTTGCATGCATCTTTCACAATGCGTTACATTCAAAGTTGTCTTGGAGGTCTAGTGGTAACCATAAATGCCTAGTAGACCCTAGGTCTGGGTTAAATCCGGCCAGGGTCGATTGATTTTTGGGGCATAAAAATCATAAATATGGCTTCCATCAGAAGGGAAGTAAAGCCGCTGGTCCCGTGTCATAGATTGACGGCACGTAAAAGAACCTCATGCCTAAAAGGAGAGACCTCTGAGCAAAAAACGTTTGGCAGTTTCACGTCATGAATTGAATGAGACGCTAGTAATAAAATATGTGAAAGAATGTTCTTACATTAAAAAGAATAATAATAACAATAATAATAATAATAAGTGACAATAAGTTGCTTATCAATAACTGAAGAAGATCGAGAAATCTTGTCTGAATAAAGAAAAATATTACGAATCACATACAACCAGTTGTGGTTTCAGCACAACACTCTTGTTCTAAGTTATTCTAGAACTAGCCTAATGTTCTTTCATAGATAAAAACTATCAAATAGAACAGTATTATCCATTATATATCTAAGGGAAAAGAGAGTGAGTAAAATAGCCTAATTTTTGTAGATTCGCATATTAATGGAATTCCAATACACATAGAAATCTTATTAAATGATTATATATTTTATCAATATTTATTATCTGGATGTAGATAGACTAATATTCCCGAAATCAATTAATAAATGTTTACTGTCATAATTCATTCATAGCTGAGACAAAGTTGGGAATATTCAAATACACACATATTAAAGTATTTACATAATAAAGGCAATCTGGCTGCAAATAACTCACTATAAGAATATCGTTGTATTTGGTCAAAGCTTTAGTTATAAATATTGTCCGCTTGCGCCGTATTTTGTCTCCACTTCTATACTTTAGTTCCGCTTCCAGCTTTTGCCATGTCGCTGAATCTCTGTCGGTCTCGGGCAGTAACAATTCATTCATTCATTCATTCATTCATTCATTCATTCATTCATTCATTCATTCATTCATTCATTCATTCATTCATTCATTCATTCATTCATTCATTCCCAATGCATTTTTTTTAACGTGCAACCATGCAATGGAATTTATTTCGAAATTTCCTGATCAATTATCTCTCTCCATAATGTCATTATATCGTGTACAAATTTGAATCTACTTGTTCAGTGGATGGGAAAAGATAGGGGGGGGGGGAACTAAACAAAATTAGCAGAACAAATGCAGGCCAAAAAAAAAAAAAAAACATTAACAATAAATGTAATAGAAAGAACATCTTTCGGTTCTTTCTTATCTTGAATCCAAAAAATATCGAAAACCTTACGGTGGTCGAATGTAATCGTGTCGATTAGCACGTGTTTTCGTGATACAATATCTCTTTAGCCGAGGTAAAAGTATAATTCCAGCATCTTCTATAATGTAAAGTAGTAAATATATTTAAGGAAGAGAATACTAGCGTCACGCCACCGGTTACAATGCGTTTAATTGCCGATATGCAAACCACGGCGTAAGCGGACAAGTTTTATAACTAAAGTCAGGTACGTTTTCATGTACACTATAGTTACTATAATATTTGTATTTGTAGATAGCCGTTGATATTCTGATTTTTTTTATATTTTGTGTTGTACTTTAGAATGTTTACCGTTACCTAATATTTTGTGTGTGTTTATTCTATGGCGAACCTTTGACCTGTTGGGACCATTTATTAGCATTCTAATTTTTTGCATTTTGCGCTGTATTTTAAAATGTTTATACTACCTAATATTTTATGTTTATTTCCCTAAACTTCTGGGACTATTATTAATTTAGAAATTAATGAATTACAGCTTGTGAGTCACGCGCAAATTGTTTTAAAGTTTGTTTGTAGATATCTTTTCTTTGACCTATAATAAAGCACATTTCGGTAGATAGAAATTCATTATTTGTTCCTGGTGAAGCGAATCGCACTTATAAAGCTGTTTCATCATATAAAGTGAACCATTCTTGTGTAACTACCTGGCCACCTTGAGAATGCAGGCAAAAAATTAACTATTGCAGATGTGCTTTGCGTTAAATCGAATTATTCTACGTAAGCTTTGTAAACAACAGCAACAACAACAGCAACAATAATAATACATTAATGGATCTTTTCTTCTCATTTGCTTATTCTCTCTATCTTAATGTGTGAATAGTGTTTAACACCCGTTTTTGCTACAGGCGGTGCACACTGATGATACATGAGATGAAATGATAAATTGGGAAAGGATATGTTTTAAGGAAGGAAACGTTCGAGGCCTAAGTTTAGGATACCTCTCCGGCATTTGCCATTTTGAGGAATAAGGAAAACCTGGGGAAAAAAAAAAAAAAAAAAACTCAGTCAGGGAGGACGGTCCTGGCGGGATTCGAACCTCAGACCTCCCACTCACGAGTCCGCGCCTTAACGACCTCGCCATCCGTGACGGTGGTTATTCTCTGTCGCAAGTATGTAGTTAGCAACAGTTATTAGGTTCATAATGTTTTAACTCAGTTTGTCTTTTCTCAATATTTTCCTCAACACGTTGCTTGTACAATTAATGATAAAATATATTGGATTTCATGTGCTTATTATATTTGATATTTTTTCACTCATTGACATACTATTGTTACAATTTAATTAAAATTTGTAATTAAGAAATTATTAAACAGACTATTTAATTAAATTAAATTAATTAAATCTTATAAAAATCTTATAAAAATCTTATAAAATCTTATAAAAATTTCACATAAACGTAAGATAACTTTGTTATTTGTAAACCTTATTTACTTGAACGCAGTAGTAATTATTAAAATATAAAAATTCGTATTATTAATAGGAATATTTATTATTAGGCTCTAGAGGTGCTGTCAAGTTGTATTCTCTTAATATATAGAGGTGTCTGCAGTTTGGCTCCAGCAAGTAGTAGGGCATGCAAAGGTGGACTGGGCGTATTAGAATTTGTAGGGCAAGAAATATCTCAGGTACTCCTATTGATGAACCTGAGTCGTTCTGGAGGCGATAAAACAGAGAAAAATCCTTCTCCTGCTAAAGAGAATTGAATTCCGGACCTTCCACTCTAAAACTACACACCTTACCTACTATTCATTTAATAATATTAACATCATTGATATCCGTGTACTTTGGTAGGGAAAAAAATTATTATAGAAGTTTATAGTAGTTTTATGGTAAACTTATGAGCTAGAAATGCCAATGAAAAAGCGAAAAATTATCTAGTAGGACTGGAAATCTTTCTCTGTTATTATGCACAACTTTCCTCTTTTCTTTTATTTCTTTTTTGTCGGTCCTAGTGGTGTAGTGGTAACCATATTTGCCTCCTAAACCCAAGATCGCGAGTTCAATCACGGCCAGGATTGATGGACGTAAAAATCTTAAGTATGACTTCCTTCGGAAGGGAAGTAAAGTCGTAGGTCCCATGTCGTACATTTACGGCACGATAAAGAACCTCAAGCCTGAAAGAAGAGGCCTCTGAGCAAAATTTGTCGACCGTTTCACGCCCTGAATTGATTGGAACGCTGATGACCTGAGATGTTAAAGAGCGTCCGTAAATAAAGCAGATCAACAACTAATTTCTTCCCCCTCTCTCTATTTATTTTTGTAATATATATTAATTTATGCATATTGCACCTTATTATTCGTTTGCCTAAACTTCGTCAATTTTATGGTAGAAGTATGGGGTGAATAATCCTTCACGCAACCGGTTTCCTGCCGTGCGTTCAACCGGCGAGGTTCACTTGATACACTGTATTGAGTCGCCTAACACACACGTGCTAGTTGTGCAATATTTCCACTCATACTGAAGCCTCGCGCAGCGGAGGGGAAATAATACTGCGCCGACATAGCACTGCCGGCTGGTCTCGCGGTTGCGTCAACCATTGCTCATCCTGTATATTGTTGGTGACTTCTTAGATGTCCACAAAAAGTGGAGAACTCTCTTTAATACTTTGCTCTGCATACTTGTATGGCTGCAATCCACCTTTTCAGGTCAGTAACATAACTGACCATATAGGTCTCACAAAGTAAAAGCAAAGGAAAATCTGCGCATTTCTACAGATAGAAAACAGGCACGTGATTCTCTTCTATTATGACAAACTCGTGTAAACCAAACATTTTGCTGCAAGTAGAGTGAAAGTGTTAAGAGTTTCTTCATGTCAAAGAAGAATATTTACCAAGTAGAATTTTGACCATTTTCCAAAAGCATCAATAGCAACTCGTTTAATCAGCATTAACACCGTCCTTATTTCGAAACCAGTTTCACAGCCTGGAGTTCCTTCCTGAACAAACGATGGCAAGTATTGCGTTTACTGACACAACTGAAAGTGTTCTTTACACGCCACACGGAACTGTGACGTCATGACAGCATCACGGTTTCATAGCGTCAGAGGCGACACACTGGAAAAGGATTTCTCGCAACATTCCTCGTTGCCAGAATAACCAAAACTGAACATAACAGCGTCCCGTAATACTTTCCACTATGCGCGTGAAATCCTCGGATCTTGTGCATGTGTTACGTTGCTTACCGGGACAAAGAGGAATGTAACTCATAGGCAAGGAAGGACATCTGTCATCGGGCTATTGCACAAAACATTCTGCTGACAAATTCAACTTAGCGGCGAATTACATTCCTGGCGTTTCGATAACTGATGATTCAGATTTCGAGGTTTCAGGAGACAATAATAAGGGAAGGCATTTGCTAGGACCAGAAGAAGTTGGTGACATTCGTTAGAGTTAATTCTGATCAACAAACCTGAAATGCTACACATCTCTGCAAGCATGATGAATTGGTGAGTAGATATCTATTTAATATATTTCAAACTTGGACCGAAAAACGACAGTAATGTGTAGTATGATGTTCTGTAAACAGATGTGACTGACATACTTTATGATAGCGTTGTTACGTGATAGGTAAATCAACAATCAACAAATGAAGCCAAGATTGTCATTTGAACAGCGGAAAGCAATTTTGAAGTGGTATTGAAAAACCGAGAATGTTGAAGTTCAAAGGCAATAGAGACGTGTATACAGAACAGAAGCGCCGTTGGACTTCTGTCTATGGGGAACTCTTAAGGATGTTGTATACATAGAAAACCAGTTACACTGGCAGCACTTCGGGAAGAAATTGAAACGGCATGTGATGCAATCGCTGAGGACACTTTCGCAAACGTTGCTCAATCAGTAGTTGAACGTACTCAGAAGTGTTTCGACGCCGATGGTGTGCATTTTGAACTGTTGTAACTGTAAAAGTCTAAGATGATTAGTGCTCATCATTTTCTGTTTGTGTGAATTCAGTTTTGTTATGTTAACACAGTTTTCTCTATGCTTGAAGTATGTACACATTTGTTGGCACCCTCTGTATTAAATAATAAGAGAAGGACAAAGAAGAAAATGAACACTAACATGAATGTGCACAGTTTTAAGATCAATCACTGAGAATATTTTACTAAGGAAATTCTCCTCATAAAAACAAAAGTGTTTTAATAAACTTGTTAAAAAAGTATTTAAAACACAATAACTGTTTTTAAGCGTTGAATCATTAAATTTATTAGCTGCAACCAATCATAAATAACAAAAAAATCTTTCATTGAGTTTTATTGGAGGCGTTTTGAAGAGAATCTTAACCAAATGTAATTTCTTCTAGCGTAAAAGTTCAAGTAGCGAAGCAAACAAACGTCCAATGGCTGCGCACTCTTTGTTGTTGTAGATAGGGTTTATTTCCTCGTCAAGTATCGCTAGTCAAAGTTAATCATCCTTGCGACCACTCAACTTTGTGCGTTGCAACGAGCAGTTTTATTTATAGCGACTCATCATTTTTTGGCTCTGTTCATCCAAATCTACACTGAAAGTTTCATTCGAACCTAACTTTCGAACTGCAGAAAGTCATACCGTTTTTTTCAAAATCTTAAGCCAAACACTCCTAATGAGTTTTCGTTTTCCAATTTTATGTGCTTCAATATTAGCTACGCTATTAAATGTTCAGTCACTGAAGCCGACAGCAGAGGGAACAATGCGCTGGCAAGGGGAGATTTTATTTTCTTATTTAACTTCTCAGCCTGTTATCTTAGGAGGTGGTAGATTTCGTGCATCCCGCATTTCTGCTGATGAGGTCTATAAGGACTAAAGAAATTCTGGGAAACAAACATGTTCCCAGAATATGAAGAGGTTTAAAGACACTAATGTTTAATTTAGAAAGAGGGGAGAACGATTACGATTACGCTGCTAAGTCAGGATCTATAGAAACCCAACTGTACGCTCACCCTTGGCACTCAAGAATCTGATCCTAGTAGAGGTGGAAGAAATCTTTAGGAAACTTCCTGAGTTCTTTTGTTGATCTCGATAGCCAATTTTTGGACGTAAATACAACAGAAAGAGAAAAGGGCAAATAGTCTGCCAGCTTCACCGAACTAGAGTTTTCCTCATCACCGTCGTCGTCATTAAACAAGAGAACACAGTGCATGTTGGCAAGACTGTAGCAGCACTAGGCACTATAGTACTGGTGATCCCCCTGCTCTGCCTACCAGCCACGTAATGTGGTGCCTGTTTTTTTGGGGAGGGGGCGGGTTTAGTAAAGCGAGGAAGGGAATGGTTTCGGGGGGCGCCACCGCCGAGGAAAGTCTGTCCCTGTGGGGTGGGTTGGAGATATTGCGTGCCGTACCCTGGCAGCTCGGCTAGGCTAGAACGGCACGGTGTATAAATGGGAGAGGGTGGAGTGGAGTGGAGAGAGTAGCGCGGTACGGCGTTCTTCCCCACCCCTCACTCTTGTCACACACCCTTTTCACATCCAGTCGGAGTGGGTCGCTAGGGTAGGATAGGGTAGGGTGGGTATACCGCCCTGATCACGCCAAAAGTCTGTTGTACAGTGTGGTTCAACAGAAATGTCTCTAGCTTTCATTCGGAGTGAGTTGCTAGGGTAGGATGTGTTCAGAACAAAAGTATGTTGCAACATATCCTACTATGTATGTATTAGGATCAGCAGTATGTCTGCAGTTTTCAGTTGAAGTGGATTGCTAATATAAGGTCATATTATATACACATTGATAGAATAGGTTGCAAAGTGGAAGCAACATAATTTTATTTAATATACAATTGAGTAGGATGTGCGTGATCTTCTGACCATTTAAAAGAAAAAGAACAAACATGACTTTTGTAGTTACAAGGAAAGAGAAGATTTCATAACTTGACTATGTTAGGTTCTGAGCTACTGCAGAAATACAACAGTAATCGAGTCGATAGGTAAAATAGGAGTAGCATACACGTTGTACACAAATTACCCTTAAAAACAAGGTATGCGATGTACAGGCTCGCTAGATTTAGTACGGGATAGTGAACGACCTAGATTAGCCTTCTATTAAGAACGGAATATTTGTGGATGAGAATGGTGGGGTAAGACACATCTAAATTCGGTTAAAAATGACTTCAATCATGACCTCTGGTCCGAGTTTGATGGGAATGCGCACCTTTCGTGTAATAAATCCGATACACTAAAACAATATAGGCCTGTTCTTTATTTAAATTTCAAATGACCATCATTTTAACAATAAAAGGCTTTTTTTAATAACTCTTCCTCATATACCCAAACCATGGTGAGAAAATTCGTTCAGAAAAATCTCCTAAGTGAAGCATAACAATAATAAACAAGGTAAAAGCTACATACAATGAAAATGTTACAAGTCAGTGAAACGGTTAATGTAAAAACAAGTACATAATTTGTTACCCAGAGTCATAATGCCACACTCACTAGGACGCTCCTGTTGATGGGAAGGAAAACGTTTAGTGATAGGGTTAATTACTGGACATGGTCAATTTAGGAAACTGCTCCAGAAAATAGGACTCTTCCAGGGAGAGCCCATCTGTAGATTTTGTGACGAATCTCACCAGGCTTGCGAAGCACATATTCCTTGAATGTGAAGCCCTGGGGAGAAGAAGATATCAACTCTTCGGCCCACAACAATATCTAAATATGGATGATCCCCTTATAGGAAATAAGGTTCGGGATCTCGTCAAGAACACAGAATTTGGAACACTAAAAGAAACCTAGGGGTGGTACAAAAAGCCTATAGCTGAAATGGGGGAATTCTGAAAAACTCTTTTCAATACCCCCTCGGATACTACTACCACTACCACTACCATCACCACCAGGGTCATGTTTCTGTTTACCACAGCTCAAAGAACTTTGTGAGTAAGCCTTGCTGAACGATATCATTGCAGAAAGATGATATCGAACCAGCCAGAGATAACCTCTATCAATACAAGTCCGAGTGCAAACGAATTTCCTATTCCAAAGATAATAACCGACTGCTATGTGCCGACAAGAAGAGCCGTAAAGAAGAGGAGTAGGAAATCATGACCATATCTAGCTCTAAGTGAAGAAAGATCTCAAAGATTCGAGAGGAAGACAAAGTTCCTAGTGGAGCAAGAGCGCACACAAACTTAGCCGAGCGGCATTCTATCTCCTCTTAGTGAATGTATTCTGGTCAGTAACATGAAATTTAATGCATATTGCTGCCTGCTATTTTTTTTATCACTAATGGTTTACAATCAACCATTTCAAGCTAGATGGATGTTTTCCTTTGTTGTAGCACTATTGATTTCTAAAGAACTCTCCCTGTACTGCATTACCTCTCCTACATAAGCATTTCCCTCTGAATGAAACGAAATGGAAGAAGAAGAAGAAGAAGGAAGAAAGAAACACACACAGTGTTTAAAAGCAGATATTAAGATTTGTTATCTTTTTGTTGTTAAATCGTATCTGCAGCAAGTTATAATGGCCATGTCTCACCTAAAATGCTGCAAACGACTTGGGGAAATTCACAAGAAAATTTGAGCCTCGTAGTGATCGAGAAATTAGACAAACCCGTATTCAGTCTCAGCAGCCGGAACTGGTGGAGTAGCATTATTTTCATACCCTAGCACAATATGGTACACGAGTTGGACTTAGCGACGGTCTGTATTTATAATTATATTTGTTATTATTTGTTACCTTTCCTTTGCCTCCCTGAGTCTTATATTAAAACGGTGCTCGTAAGAGATACCGGCTTTAGTTATAAATCTTGTCCGCTAATTCGTGTTTTAAGTCTCGGTCACTAAGCCTGTTATTGGGGCGAATTCAGCAACTTGTTTCCCGTACGCAAAGAAGAATGTTGGCTCCTTATCCATGCATGCATGCATGAAATTGATTTGATCGAATGCAGTTCAGGAGACGAGTTGTTTATATCTTACGCTTTTTTTTAATCGTTCATTTTTCGATCCTGTGCCATTTTGTTGCTAGAATTCGAGCGGAATTTGGGAAGGCTGTTGACTCCGTAGCGGGTAATTATGATTTCGCTTGAGAGGTGAGAGTGTCGGAAGAGTGCTGGTTATAGAAGTTGGTAAAAATATTCGCAATTAAGATCCAAAATTAGAAGTTACAGATTTTTAGTTAAAATTCTTGTATGCTTACGCAACATTTTATTTCCAGCTACTAGGTCATATGTCATATGTCAGCGTCCGTACTTCACCTCCCCTTGAAGGTGGCTTTTTGAATCTGTTTCCTGCCGGTCTCATAGCAGTATATAATTAATCCCAAAAATTGTAAGAAGTTTACTCTAAAGTTTGGCATTTTATGTAAACATTTCTTTAAATATGAAACAGTTAATTTTGTACTTACGGAATTTATTTATATGCAATTAATTACATTCTGTACACAATTGAATATACCGTTCGATGCAATTCAAAATACGCAGAAAGAAAATGTACAGTTTTAACAGAGGAAGAACTGGACGTATTTGGGTAAACATTTTTTAATGTTAGCCAATAAAATCAAATTAGCGCAAGTGGAGGTTTCGGAATGTACAGTAAAAAAGTATAAATTAAACAAATAATTTTGTGGTGACCGAACTTAAATGTGTTAATAGAATTGTTTTCCCGATACAACATCTCTTTAGCTGAAGGAGAACATTGGTACAAATTAAGACTGTATATACATTTTAGGAAGCGGAGTTGAAGTAAGAGCGTCGTCGATTGTAACGTGCTTAATGGCTGGACTTAAAATACTGCCTTAGCGGACAAGATTTATAACTAAACAACAATATTCCATATAAAACTCGCGGAAAGGACAACTTTTTAAAAAATAAACGAAAGCAATAACTCGCAAAGAAATAATATAAAAGATTCAAACTGTAGGACTAATACAGAGGGGGCCAAAATGTATACAACGTTTGCGAAAGTGTCCTCAGCGATTGCAGCATAAGCCGTTTCAATTTCTTCCCGAAGTGCTGTCAGTGTAGCTGGTTTTCTACGGTATACAACATCCTTAAAGAGTTTCCCGTAGGTAGAAGTCCAACGGAGTTAGATCCGGAGAACGCGGTGGAAACTCAATGGGATCTCTTCCTCCTATCCAGTGCCTTGGATAATGCCTTGGAATGCGGGCTTTGTTGCTGTGCGAGATCTCCCAGATCTGCCTTGGTGAACATCGCATACGATATCACGAGTCTCAAATTTGTCTCGAATGCGTGCAATTGTTACTTGCGTTGGCGGTTCTGTTCTGTACACACGTCTCCATTGCCTTTGAACTTCAACAACTTTATCCGTTTACCACTTCAAAATTGCTTCCCGCTGCTCAAACGATAATCTTGGTTCCATTTTGTTGTAGCAACGCTGTCATAACGTAATGTGAGTCACGTCTATTTACAGAACATCATACGATAATCTTGACTTCATTTGTTAATTGTTGATTTACCTGTCACATAGCAACGCTATCATAATGTATGTGAGTCATATCTGTTTACAGAACATCATACTACACATTACTGTTGTTTTTCGGTTCAACTTTGAAATATATTAAATAGATATATACTGTGAAAGTGTGTATACATTTTTTTGCCACCCTCTCTATAATTACAAGACGAAAAGGAAATAAAACGAATAAAATCAAAGATAATAATGAACACAGAGAATCGCTTAGTCCAGCATCCAATCGCGGACCATATTGTGCTAGAGCATGAAAATAATGTTAATGGAATGAAGAATTTGTTAGAATGGGTGGCAGAAAAAAACTGGAGTACGAAACGAAATTTTGGTTAGACATTACTTTATCTTCCACCACATATGGATGCTGGGTTTGAACACGGGTTTGTCTGATTACTTGGCCACTTTCTGGATCTTCTTGAATCATAAGATATAGTCATATTCATTTCTACAAATTGCACGCACGAATTCCATGAGTATATTCACCTTAATGGCTGGTAGTACCCAAAGATATTGTCCTCATCATTACTATCTGCCATGACTTTTTCATCTGCATATTGGCGGTCCTCCTTTAAGGCCATTACTTTAAAATTATTTCAATAGAATTTTTTGGAGAATCTTAAGTTACGACGCTTTAACTCTTGGGTACCTAAAACTTTTATCAAAACCTTAGCTTATCAAAACCTTAAAAAGTAAAAGAAATACTTATAGATGGTGAAATCCACGCTCTTGTTCTATCCTATGGGTGGCCGAGGTCGTTAAGGCACTGGGGAATGGTGACCATGAGGTCTGGGGTTCGATTCCCGCCAGAGTCGTCCTCCCTAACGAATTTTTTCCAGGTTTTTCTCAGTCCTCATTAACGGTAAATGCCGGGGAGATATCCTATACTTAGGCCTGGAGAGTTTCTTTCTTTAGAAAAAAAATCATTTCCCAATTTATCTTGTGCTCTCATATATCGTTAGTGTATAGTGCCTATGGTGCCTCAGAAGTAAAGAGAAAACGGGCGTTAAACATTATTCTTATTCGGGCATAACATACAAGAACAAGTTTTTGTCCATTATTTTTAAACTTTTTTGTTGTTGTTGAAATGAGGAAAGTTGTACATTTTCTTTAAAGTTTGTGCTTTTCTTTACATATCTCTAAGTAAACTGTGGCTCCTCCAATAAAACGAAAAAGCAAATGCAGTAAGGGTCTTGGGTTTAGGTCTTTGCTGGACATTTCTCACACCGGTGTCTAGTTCCTCCTGGAGCTGACCACAGTCAGGAAGCCACTGATGACGATGATGTTGATAGCTGCAGGGCGGCCACACCCCGGGTTTGACCTCGCCGCACGCACATGTACGATTTCACTCTCGCCACCCTCCCTGATTGTTTCCTTTGCTGTACACATCAGGCTTCTTTTGCTATCACAAAATTCACCCACCTACTGGCCAGTTAATATCTCAGAACCTACAGAAATGTCCAAATGATGGAGGACTCTCTTTCCACTGTTTCTAGATATCTATTATTGAGATTATTTCTTTGACAAACTATGTGTTTTAGATGAAACTGCGCCAGTGATCAATATCAGTGCACTCTAATGAACGGTAGATGCAAACGACAGCAATCAGCTGCTCGGAATCAGCTGAACTGGCGAGCACCGTGATGATGCCCCGAGGGATGTTTTAAGAATTATAGAAGTTAAAAAAAATCAGCTTCGTTGTTGAGACCGGTGCAAGTCCAACTTGGCTTACCAAGGACTCCGAGCCATGGAGGTTGAAATTAAACGACTAAGGTCTTTAGATTCGTGTATGACAAATAGCTTTGAGCAGTTGTTGTGCCATATTTTGGCTCAGTAAAGAACGGTGTATAATATACTCTTGATTTGTGGTTAAAATTGAAACACTATTAAGCAATGATAATTAGAAAAACATGTAGTTAATATATCAACCATCACCAAATTTATTGAAGAAGATGAGGCTTCGTTACTTTGTAGCACTGACAAGATCACTGTGAATAATCCATTGTTATTTATGCATACTCGTACAGTAAAAACGCAACCGAACTTTGTTAGGCTGGGCTGTGCTGTTTAAGCAAAATCTCTGCCTTGCCTTTGGGGAGTACAGATTGAGAGTATGTCCTTAAGTTTCCGGGCTAACCATTTTGCAGGTATGATATGACAAAAAGTATATTTTACTTTTCAATATAGTTACCCTTCATTACAATACACTTTTCACATCTTTGAATTAACATTTCAATCCTCCCCCCCCCCATATAATCAGAAGTCTTGTCTGCAAAATGGGCATAAACAGCATCCATCATTTCTTCGCCACCCTTAAATTTCCTTGCTCGAAGGTCCTTCTTGAGTTTTGAGAAGAGAAATAGTCACTCGGAGCTATATCTAGTCGGTAGGGTGAATGGTCGATCTCCTTGAAGCCACATTTCTTCATAGCTTCCTTTGCAACAAGAGCGGTGTGCACAGGCCTGGTGCCGTGAAGAAGGCGCACATCACCACTCAGCTTTCCTCGCCTTTTCTCTTTGATGGAAGCACGTAGTCTGTGTAGTAGGCCAGCATAGTACTCCCATTTACTGTGGTGTTCCTCTCCTTGAAGTCAATGAAGAGTATACTTTCACAGTCCCAAAAGATTGTGGCCATTATCTTCTTGGTCGACTGAGTGACCTTGGCCCTTAGAGGCGGTGCTTCGCCAGGTTTATGCCATCCATTGATTCTTTTTTAGACAAGGGATCATAGTAGAGGAGCATAGTTTCATCTCCTGTAACAATGGTTTGCAGAACTTCCTCTCTCGTTGCCAAGGCAGAGCTCCAAAAATGCCTGACTACAGATGACGCGTTGCTGCTTTTGGATTGAGGAAAGAAATCTGGGCACACATCTTGCACTAACCTCATTCATGTTTAAATATTCATGAATAATTCGAAGGACTGTTGTTTTAGAAAGGCCCAACCTTGCAGCTATTTCTGTAACTTTGAGCCGCGGTCTTCCATAATTTTTCCTTCCACAAGAGCGATGTTTTCAGGAGTGAGTACCTCCAAGGTCCGACGTGCACGCTCTTCGTCTTCAATGCTTCCTCGACCTATTCGAAAAAGTTTTGCCCATTCTTTCACGGTAGAATATGAGGGGGATGCTTTCGCATATACACCGTCCAGTCGCTATTTAATTTCATTTGGAGTGAATCCTTTTGTGGAGAACTTAATAACAGCTGGAAATTCCGTTTTGGATATATCACAATCTTCTACACGTACAACGATTGTACAACGATATCTGAACAACTGAACACAGCGGAGCGGAAGTTACAGCTGCAATCATGTATTTAACAGATATGGTATTACACCTGAAAAGGATTGTGTGAATGCGATAATCTTTATTGTCGAAGCCGGAAACTTATGGACCTACCCTCGTATGTTTTCAGGCATATGATAGACTGCGGCTAAACAGAAGTAGTAGTTGATCGATTGCCAGCGTATCCATTGCAAAAAGTAACACATGTTCTTCCTCAATCTTCGCATTCGTCCGGTTCTTGCTCCAGCTGATTACTGCTGTTTCTAAAAGTAAAATACTTGCTCAAGGGATGGAGATTTGCTAAGCCGAAGAGATGAAGACGTACACAACATGCACTCTGGCAAAAAATGGAATGTTTCGAAAATCAGTACGAATGCTGACAGAAGCGTAACACTCCTTTGAAGGTGACATTGTGTAAACAATTACATTGTTAAGAATCAAACCAGAAACAGGTAACGTAGATGGCCGAAACGTCTCAATGAAGCGATGTCTTGCAATGACTCACTCCAGGGAACCTGATGAACCTCGTCTTCAGGAACTTTGGCTAACATCTTCGAGGGCAGGGAGAGTCAGTAGAAGTTACGCTTTAGCATCAGCGAGGAAGAACCAGCAAGGAAGTCACATTTCAAGCAACTTCTGAGGGAGGCTGTCTTCAAGGGAGTATTTGCACGACTTATGACCGGCATAACCACGGTCACTGTTAAATTTTACTATGTAATATTTAATGAACTTTTTTCTGTCAGTTTTAGACGAGATGATGGCAACACAGTAGAGGAGGATAATGGCTGCTGACTAGTAGTGTTCATGAAAAACTCGATTTACTAGAGCAATGAAGGGAGCGAAGTGCCCGAAGCCCCGCGCAGGGATAGCGCACTATGAGTTAATTGACTAGCAATTATTTACAAATACACTGCAGATGGAAGCTTGCAGTTCGATTCTCGTTCGGACTCTCTAGCTACACATTTACTCGCTTACCCTTGATAACAATAGTGAAAGAAAAATGTAGACGAAAGTCGCAGTGCACCTGGCATTCTAGAGAGACACCCACATTTACTTTTTATTTTTTATTTACTATTATTAGCATATTTGTCATATCGTGAAGAGTTTTTCACTAGTATTGACAAATTCAAGTTCACTAAGACAACAATAAGGATAGAAACATAATCACTGTTGAAATTCGCGTCTTCTACATACTCGTATGCTTCTTCGCTGTGGAGGCAGCTACATATTACTATGTTTATACATTTATTTACTGCAGAATACTCCCAAAAAAGAACCAAGATTTCAATCAAGATTTCGGTATTACGAATTCCCTTGTGGAAGGGATTTGAAAACTTTCAGAACTTTTTTACACAATTTTATTACTTATTTATTCCATTTTGTTAAATGTATTTATTGTCTTGTTTTTCACATTTAATTGGATAAATATTTCTTATGGCTTGTTGTCACTTTTACTTCCGTTTCATCCTGCTTTTTCTAGTAAAATGTGTTTTTTTTCCCCCCAATTATACGAGGTGGTATCCAGAATATTCTAGACTGGTACTGCCATCTGGTCAAAAACTTACTTTGAGACTAATGACCGTCGTCACCCTCGAATCAGTTCCCTTCCACACGTATACACTGGTCCCAGCGATTCTGCCATTTTCCAAGTGCATCTTGGAAGTCATGTTCTTTGGGGGTGTTTAGCACAGACAGCATTTCTTCTTGAATCCTCTCAATTGTGTCGAGCCGAAGTTCTTTCAACTTGATTTTCAGTTTGGGGAATAGAGCAAAGTCGCAGGGTGCCAAACCAGGCGAGTACGGTGGGTGGGGACAAGCGTCATGTTGTTTTTTGTCAAAAAGCTCCTGGTGAACAAGGAATTATGATAGGGTGCATTATCATGATGCAACAACCAGTGCCCTTGTCGCCAAAGTTCGGGCCGTCGTCTCCGCACATTTTCACGGAGCCGTCGCAAAACGTTACAGTATACATGGAATTCACTGTTTCATTTAGTGGGACAAATTCTTTGTGCACAATTCCCTTGGTATCAAAGAAAACGAGGAGATGCTCTTGACTTTGCTCTTCACTTGTCTCGCTTTTTTTTTTTTTTTTTTTTTTTTTTTTTTGGGTCTTGGTGAGTTCGGGCTCTTCCTCTGGGAGGATGTTGTTTTATTTCAGGGTCATAAGCGTACATTCAGCTCTCGTCGCCGGTGATGACCTTTGACAAGAAGGTTGGGTCATCGGATACGGTCTGGCGAAGCTCCGTGCAAACTTCATCACGCTGCGCCTTCTGATCAGCAGTCAGGATCCCTGGCACAAATTTTGCGGCGATACGACGCATGTCCAATTCATCAGTTAAAATTCGATGGCTTGTCCCATAACATACTCCCACTCCATGACCAAGGTCTTCAATCGTTCGATGTCGATCCCCATGAATGAGGTGTTGAACTGTGGCAACAATGTCAGGCATTGTGCAGCTGACAGGCGTATCGGTGTGAACATCGTCTTCAATAACTATACGGCCGGCTCTGAACCGAGAATGCCGCTCAAACGGCCCATGTTTTGTCCCCCAAATACTTGTTGAATCATCGAGGGTCTCCGTAGCATTTTCCGCAAGATTTGCACAGAATTTGATGCACAACTCTGTCCTAATCTTGGATCCATCGTAAAATCGCCACACACTACAGAGTGTCATGAAAAGTACTATAGAACCTCAACACATCTACCCAGCTGCATGAAACTTTAAACACTCACTCATCAGATGTGCTAGTTTTGCCTGGTGGCAGCACCAGTTCCGAATATTGTGGATACCACCTCGTAATTTTAAGACAGGTATTGCATTGCAAAAACATAAATGGTAGCATTAGATCAAATCTGCCCTTACTCCAGTCATCTGACAGCTCTGTTATGTGAGTGGATGCAATTGTTTTAAGAATATCGACGGGATGGAGTTAGCAAAGTCTACCTAGCCAGCTGTATCAGCTGTTTAAGTGAAATGGTTTATGCACCTTGCATAAACCATATGCACCTTTGTGAAAGCTAGTGGAAGTTCTTTTGTCGAAGCGTGTCAAGCAATTCGCTCTGGATCTCGTTTACTGTCACCCTGCAGCTTCTGTTACATCTTCTGGAGTCATAGGGGGCCAAATCTGGTGATATTGTTGGTTTTTTTTAATTGATTTATTTACGGACGCTCTTTAACATCTCAGGTCATCAGCGTCCCATTCAACTCAGGGCGTAAAACGGCCGACAAATTTTGCTCAGAGGCCTCTCTTTCAGGCTTGAGGTTCTTTTTCGTGCCGTAAATGTACGGGACCCACGGCTTTACTTCCCTTCCGAAGGAGCCATACTTAGGATTTTTACGCCCCGAAAAAATCCATCGGTCCTGGCCGGGTTCGAACCCGCGATCTTAGGTGTAGGAGGCAAGTATGGTAACCACTACACCACCAGGACCGACATATTGCTGGTTAGGAAGGCTTTGCAGTAGAGCAACATTGTCTTGATGCGATACCCATTTTCCCTCGCGCCACAGTTCAATCTTTCTTGTCAAATATGCACCCTCAGACGTTCAAGAACCATTAGCAATGTCCTGACAATCTTCATATGCACGTCACACAAGTTTTTCCACATTTCGGGGACGGTGACTCTAACCTCAAGTGTTCACTCAGCGATGTTTGGATTCGGAAGCGTGAGTGCCACAGCATCAGGTACGACTCATTGCCGAATCATTTCAAAGATTCACCGAGTTTGATATTAGTTTCTCCTGTAGTTTGCAGCCCATTTTAAACGCCTCTGCAGGTGGTACCACACTTCCCTATGCTTACAGAACACCACTTGGCTGAAGATCACAGCTTATAACCGCTGAACGCTCATTCCCGTGATCATCTCTGTTTTCGTGATATATACATCTTTGTGGAACCTTTATAATTAGTACCTCGTGTAAGGAATGGCTTTTATTCCAGCCTTAAAAAATCTGCTTTACAAATTTCGTAATATGGTGTAGTGTAGCAGAAGTGTACAGAAACTAAACAGTGCACATCTCGTTCCTGAAAGATAAATTCATCAATCAACATTTAGGTAGGGAAAGCCAAGATTGTGAGGGAGAGTTAGAGTACATCAGGGAGCAGCAAATAGTTCGAGTTAAAAAAAAAAAACTATGAATGAGGGAAGTGCATTGTGGCTGGTTGCAAACAAAACAGAAGCAGGAAAATATTGCAATACATCACAAGTGTGTTGAGTGGATTCAAGTTGGCTAATACTCGGATTACGTTTTTCTGTTCATGAATCAGTAGTGATGCATGTCACTAGACCCTGCTATTGTAGTTCCGACCGTTAAAACTCTTGGCACTTGGAAAGTTGCGTGTGAATAGTCCACATTTATTTTAGATACCGCAAGTCTTGCTCCATTTTGCATCCTGTGTGAACAAATGCTGAACCTACGAAGCGGTTCCCATAATTCAGGCATCAATGGAGACGACGCTGAAGTCAAGGTTTTTGTCACCGTTATGAGAATATGAAATGAAGTGGATCCAGGCGTACTACTACCGCAGCAAATGAACTGAAACCACAACGGTGTGGAATAGCAGTGAACGATGAACTCTTAGATAGGCCAGTCCCCAGTTTTACTCCTTACTGTATTCGTTCATATGATTCAACAGCAAGCTAGAGCATGCTTGCTCTATTCTAGAATAAGTAAGTTCTGTGCTTAACATTGCTTCCCTTTCGAAGGAGCAAATTTGTTTTTAATGCCCAGCCTTTCATGACTCTATGCTTGGGGATGACACAACTCTCCAGATGTTTTCTTATGATAAACACTGCAATATCTGTACAGAAGATATCTAATGAGTTGAATTGAGTTAACTCGAGGGAGGGGGGCATAAAACCGCCCTTAAATGCGACATTTTCAGATTTATTGCCCTTTCACATCCTAATAATTGAATAGTTTATTGTTAATAATGAGCTGGATCAAACTGTGGGTTGAGACAATTGATAACTCCTGAAGTCTTTAAAAGTGTTCTCCAAAGATGAGAGGTGTTTGATGAGCAAAAGCTTGACGCTCGCATAATAGATGAGTAACAGATTCATTCCCCTGCTGACAACCCTCTGTAAGTGGGGTTGATGTACTCTCCCATCTTTTACAGGCGTTCTGTAAGGTCTCAGTGTCCAGCAAAAAAATCTTATCACCTATGACAGCTTCTTCCTATTCACTTTTGGCAGTTCGTGCAACCTGCCTTTATTAAGTTCCCGTACGAATATCCGAAACCCTCTGTAGAGTTCTAGTATTTTTCATCTCTCTCATCCTGAGCAAATTTGTAACATCTAGCCTGGTCTTTATCCCCTTTACTGCTTGTGAGTTTTTGGCCAAAATCAGTCAAAAATCGATTTTTTTTCTGCAAATGGTTTCTCGAACCTTTGGGCGTCCACAGAGAGTTAATATTTACATGTCCCCATCCACCTCTCGCGCTCTACAGCCATTCAAAGAGCTCCGCGTGTCCTATTAAACCACACTGTTTCCCAGCATACGTTTTTTAAAACAGTGTTTTTCTCGAAACTTCATTTTCACACATTCAAAATGTCCCAAGCGTCTTAATTTTTGTTTAAATTCAATTAAAATTTACCAAAATGTGCAGCAGTATTCATTGTAGCATTCTATAGAACAAAAATATTCTAACACAAATAATAATTATGTGTTCTATGAAAAGTAATTAATTTTAAATATTAAATTTTCTTATAGATTTAAAAAATTATCAGAGTTCACTCATCAAATTTGTTTAAGATATTCTTCAACAAAACATTTTTTTAATTAAAAAGCTCCAATTGTAAAAATGCCAACCAGTTTTCTCAACACGTGAGGCGCGAGGGACATTTTGATTATGCGTATATGTACGTAAAAATTATTTGAATGAAATTTAGTATGCATATCAACTTAACAGCAATGCAATTACAGTAAAAGATTCAGAAAAATCCACAAAAAAGTGGAATTTTGAAAATTCACTCCCAGTATCTCTTAAAGATAATCTCAGTATTGGTTCAGAGATATTCAAATTCGTCAAATTGTTGTTTTATTTGATAGCACAGTTAGTTTAGAGACTTTTTAAAGTGGTTATTTATTCAGAACAAAATACACCGTATAAGTACGCTATTGTTTGCTTTCCTCGTTCAAAGTCTTACTCTACATTGCCAGTTTTCTTCTAGTAACCATGCCAACGCATAATGAATTTTTACTCTCAAATATGCCTTACCGCATGCTACGAAATATGTATGCATTTAATACAGGAAAGCAAGCTATATGTGCTAATGTTAGTGAAACCGTTAGCTTTCTTTGGTGGTGCATCTGCTATTATTGCGAGCGTGAGGAACTCGCCAACTTTCTTTCTTCCCTAGTTTTATCTCAGTAATGCCTGGTCAGCCAGTGCTGAATTTTTGTTAAACCCACAGTTACCATTTCGCGGAAAAAGTTAATATAGAACAGTCTAAGATAGAAATTGGTTTTATAGAGATTATTAACTTGCATCCTCTGCATCTATAATCCTTTTCGATAATTCTGAGAATCACGTAGTACGTATGTTTTTACCCATCTTTTCAATCCCCTCTCCTGCCAGAAGCCTTTTAGAACACGTATAATGCTTACTGCATTTGGTATTTTAGGCCCTGCATTTGGCTAAGAAAGAATGAAGAGGCAGTGGTGAGTTGGAGGCCAATTTGCAATGCAGTTACCAACTTCGATTATTATTATTATTATTATTATTATTATTATTATTATTATTATTATTATTATTATTTTGTGTTAATTTTTAATAGTGTTTAAAACCCATTTTTCCTGCTGGAGCATCACAGGTGGTGGACACTGATGATACATGAGGTTTTTTTGAATGGTGTCTTAACGCCCGTTTTTACTACTGAGGCACCACAGGCGGCGAATACATGATACATGAGATGATATATATTGGGAAAGGATTTTTTTTAAGAAATGAAACATTCCACGCCTAAGTTTAGGATACCTCCCAGGCATTTGCCATTTATGAGGACTGAGGAAAACCTGGAAAAAACCTCAGTTAGGGAGGACGGTCCTGGTTTTGTTGATTTGTTTTATTTACGGACGCTCTTTAACATCTCAGGTTATCAGCGTTCAATTCAATTTAGGGCGTGAAACGGCCGACAAATTTTGCTCAGAAGCCTCTTTTTTCAGGCTTGAGGTTCTTTTTTGTGCCGTAAATGTACGACACGGGACCGACGGCTTTACTTCCCTTCCGAAGGAAGCCATACTTAGGATTTTTACGCTCCCAAAAAATCCATCGATCCTGGCCGGATTTGAACCCGCGACCGTGGATGTGGAAGGCAAGTATGGTTACCACTACACCACTACACTACACCACCAGGACCGACGATCTACGTCGAGATAATATAGTGCATCTCATTAGTTTATAAATTCGTTTGAGATACAGATTTATAAACTTCAGGCAGAATAATTTGCTTTTTTAATGAAAAAGCTATAAGTAGAAAAAGATAATATTTATCTATGTGCCACAATTATGCAAAGTTCTACTTATTATACTTACAGGTTTAATTTTACTTATCTGTATTTTCATCAACGTATTGTGTTGATGTCACTAGGCATTTGAACGCTTCAACTGTTAGTGCTCAAAGAAAACTATTACATTACCAAATTTCTGCAGTGGAATTATAGAATACCACGCTCGGCGTTTATTTCTTATTGGTTTCTTACTATCAATCGTGAAAAAATTGTATGCTGTCTGGACACAAGTTCTTTATGTAATCTTTGGATTACTAAATATTAAATACAAAGGTGCCTTTGTACTCTTTTAATTGTTTCCTGCAGACTGTAAATATATACATGTTTACTTCTACAGTCGGCATTTAACGAAAACCATATCAGTTAATGTAAATTAGAACGCATTGCTATTTTATATAGTTTATGGAAATGTCAAATGCCTTACATTTCCGACTGTGTTACTAAAATCGATTGCTATAATTTGTCTGAATCAGTTTTGTTCCCTTTGGATTCCAGTACCACTTAATTGGCACCAACACACGGCCCCCACATTCAAACAAGTGTTGGTAAGAGATCGTCGTTTTTCAATTCCATGTATGGGGTGACAAAATAACAGCGTTCATCAAAACCTACGAATCCGATCTGCCCGAGCACTAGAGTTCTGATTTCATTTCGAAAAAAACACATTGTAATATAATATGAGTATATTTACATTTTTTTTCAATACTTCAGCCATCGATGTAATAAAACTATAGAGAAAGAGGTGTACAAGACAACTTCGATGTGTGTTTATGTAATTTTTATCAAATTATTCCTAAAAAATTGATCAAAACAATAATAATCATAATAATAACAAATTAAGCTTTTTTTTTCACCTTGAATTCCCAGCTACATTTTAGTTCATTCTGGTTAAAGAAAAACTTTCAGTCCTATCAGATAACACAAACTGCATATTTTTTTAATTACTTTGTGTGTGTGTGTGTGTGTGTGTGTGTGTGTGTGAGCGCGCGCGCGCGAATAGTATTTAACGCCCGCTTTAACTACTGAAGCATCAATGGCGGTGGACACTGATGATACATGAAATGAAATAAACTGGGAAAGGATTTATTATTTTAAGGAAGGAAGCGTCCAGGCATAAGTTTAGGGGATGTCCCCGGTATTTACCTGGAAAAATCTGGAAAACCTGGAAAAAATCAGTCAGTGAGGACGGTTCTGGTGGGAATCGAACCCCAGATCTCCCGCTCACAAGTCCGCACCTTAACGACCTCGGCCACCCTATATAATGCACTCTTATTTTGGATTAATAAACTGTTCTAACCATTATACTGCCCTAAGTTATACCAAATGCCAAAAAAACGCTCTCTCAATTCCTTTTTGCCGCACCAACGAGAGGTATTCAATAATTTATCTGAGTACGAAAGAGAACTGCAAGTAATGGATAATGTCTATGCATGTTGCAACGTTTAAAACTTATGCGTGCACAGTTTCAGCTCAGTGCAAGTCTCAGGCTGGATGTTTCGTGCGAACATATTGTCTGTTTAACAAAAGCTGAGATGCGATGTCAACAGATGTACGTGATCTTAGCACAAACGCTGTGCTACTCCTCCTTTGTTAATAGTCCACAAATTTCAGTTATTAATAAATAAATTGTATAATAAATGTGTAAAAACCTTTTTCAAGCAATAGTCATTTTAACTATATATGAAACGACTGTACTGATAATAAGACATTAATAGAAAGATATTTGCTTCTCTGTACACGCCTTACTCCCTCCACCTCTACCCATGTCCAGTCATAGTGTCTTATCTCCGCCGTTCCGCCCCGGCATATAACTTTTCTCACAAAAGAAAAAAGTACCTTAGGAGACCATGAACGCAAGTCAAATTTTACAATGAGCAATTTAAGTGCGGTAGAAAGTCCAATGGGAATGATGGCCTGTGGAAGCAACTTCCACAGAAATGTTCAAGAAAGTTTAGGATTTAATTTCAACAGACAGAGGAATCGAGGTTTCGCGAACAGTACAAGAGATGAGCATTTCAGTAAATGCAGCTTGGAAAATAATTCACGAAAATTTGGGAGTGTCCAAGATTAGTACAAGACGAGTTCAATGACTGCACAGTGCAGGTTGTCATCCAAGCAGTTGAACTATGCACCCTGTAGTTCTGATTTGATCCGTTGAATTATTTACTCTTCCGAGCTTGGAGGAAATTTCTTCGTGAACAGCGATTTTCAAATGTTAAGACATCAAGGTAGATTGATTTTTCAGACCAATAGGAAGGGGGGGGGGATGAGTTATGGTCACAGCAGAAAAACTGGGGATTATATTAAAAAATGAAACAAAAATAATTTTATAGAATTTTCTTTTATGCTCAGATAGATAAAATCTTGAACAATCCTCGTGTATGTTATCTTTCAGGTGCAGAGGAAACCCCTGGATATAAATTCTAAAATATTTTACTTAAATAGAACTGGAATGCAAATAATTCAGAAATGAATTGGTTACGTGCCCAAAAAGTTGTACGGGTTTCTGTTACAACAGCTTCCAGCCGAGCAGGCAAAGAGGGTGCATTCGCTATGGAAGTCTTACTGCAGAGTGGGACGTGACTTTTGTGGACGGCTGTACTTAGTTTGCAGATTAATACGCTGAAATGGAAGTGAGGAAGAAGAAGCAGAAGAAGGAAACTCTACGATTACTGCCATCACCACTGCCAGCGCTGCTAGTACAAGTTGGTAAATGAACTGTGGCTTTACAGGTTCGAGACTCGGCGTAATATTCTCCGAGTGCTCGAGAAGGAAGGTAGAGTAGGGTAAGGCTTCTTCTGCTGGAAGTGGGTGGGGGAGAACGACGGCGACGAGGAGGACTAGCAGGCGACTTACAAAGCTCTTCGGTTCCGTTCCTTTCCTTTCCCCCAACCCCAGGCTTCACAATTCCTTTCCAAGCAGCAGCAGCAGCAGCCCCACCCTGGGCAACTTCCCTTCTCTCTCGCAAGCCACACTGATGAGAGCGTCCCACCCCAACCTCTCTCGCAATATCCTTCCTTCCTTCTTTATCATCCCCCATCCTCTCCACGTCCGCCAACGTTCCATTGGATTGACGTGGGTGGTGGGAGGGTGCTTTTCCCCAAAGTCCGGTTCGGTCCAGTGGAGCCCTCATATCACAACTCCAACTTCTGCCTGGCCACGTGAACCGGATCCTTCCTCCAACACACAGGGCTACCAAATATTCAGCACCAACTGCGCAATATATCCATCCACTCTCTTTACGTAACATTTTATGTGCTTTAGCTCATGTAGTGTGGGATGCTAGTCTTTCTGAATCAATTAGTTCGAAGAAAGCTATGGCTTAGCTGACGATTTTCATAAAGGAAATACGACGACTATGATGAGAAAATAAGAGTAACAGCCAACTATCGGAAAACCTGACTGTAGTGATAATAATCACATAGATTTCTTTAACTCTCTTTCTTACTGCTAAGGCACCATAGGCGGTGGACACATGACATGATATATTGGGAAAGGATTTTCTTTTAAGAAAGGAAACGTTCCAGGCCTAAGTTTAGGGTACCTCCCCGGCATTTGTCATTTAAGAGGACAGAGTAAAATCTGAAAAAAAAACAAACAAACCTTAGCGTAGGGAGAAAAGCCTTGGTGGGATTTAAACCCCAGACCTCCCGCTCACGAGTCCGCGCCTTAACGACCTCGGTTACCAGTGGCGGTCGTGACCTGGCTAGCAGCAATAACACTTACACATGACACGCAAAGACATTAAGGAAAGAAATGCTGAATAGAAATGAAAGCAGGCTGAGAAAAGAAGGAAGAGGAAGAGGAATATACAAGGAAGAGATGCAGGAGAAAACGCAGGGAAAATATCCATGGTCATGTAACATCATCATCACTAACAAAACCTTCGCCGCTGCCGTTAGCTCTTGACCAACAATATCATCAACATTGTGCTAGCGAAAGAGTAGAAGGCAGAACAGAACAAAGTAGAGGGAGCAGATATTCCAATGACCTAAAGCAGCTATCTTTATTATTGATGTCGGTCCTGGTGGTGTAAATCTGCTAAACGCAAGATCGATGGGTAAAAACCCTAAGCATGGTTTCCTTCGGAAAGGAAGTTAAACCGTGAGTCCTGTGTTGTAGATTTACGGCATGTAAAAGACCCCGTGGTTGAAAAAGGAAGCTTCTGAGCAAAATTAACCGACTATTTCACACCCTGAATTAAATGGAACGCTGATGACCTGAGATGTTAAAGAGCGCCTGCAAATAAAACAAATCATTTTTCATAAGCCTCAAGCTGTCGCGAACGTTTCGGGTTCAGTTGTTTCTTATGCAATGAGGACCTTCAATAAGTAATGCAAAACAGTTTTTCTTGGAAAAAATACAAGTTGAACTTCCATGCAGTTTCATTCTTGCCACGTGGTGGCAGCTACTTTCAAATTGGAGTCTCATGAGTGATGTTTCTCATTGGCCGAAAATGAGACCATCACGAACACTTAGAGATGTTTATGAAATGTGTGGGAGAAATTATGGTCAACGGTTCGGCAAAAGGCTGTCATAATTGGAAGAGATCTTAGCAGTTTAACTTGTCATCCACACTCAGTCACCGTTCAATGATGAAACATGCCGATATACAAATTTAGGAAGGTTGATGAATAAAAACAAAACATCTTGGTAACTGTCGGTAGTTTGAAACAGTTATTTCCCAGTTAAAATATAAAAGGATATTTTTTTCCACGATGATGTATTATTCCTCCTCACTCCACGTACAGCACAGATCCTGTACCTTTTTTAATTTCATCTCTTCGATCCGCTAAAAGATACACCACATAGGAAGAGATTTGAGAGATTTGAATGCATAGCTCTGTTCTAAGCTGGTTGAGATACAAGGATAGGTCCCCTGTGTTCAGTTGTTCAGATATAGTTGCGTAAAGAAGGCTATATGTAGAAGATTGTGACATGTTCAAAATGGAGTATCGAGCTGTTATTACGTTCTTCACAAAAGAAGAACTTAACTCCAAATGGAATTAAACAGATTGGACGGTGTATATGGGGAAGCATCCCCCTCATATTCTACCGCAAAAGAATGGGCCAAACTTTTTCGAATGGGTCGAGAAAGCATTGAAGACAAAGAGTGTGCAGATCGGCCCTTAGGGGGATGCTCACTCCTGAAAACATCGCCCGCTCTTGTGGAAGAGGAAATTATGGAAAACCGGCGGTTCAAAGTTACAGAAATAGCAGCAAGTTTGCACCTTTCTAAAGCATCAGTCCTTCGAATTATTCATGAACATGAACATTTAAACATGAATAAGTTTAATGCGAGATGTGTGCCTAGGCTTGTTTTCTCAGTCCAAAGCAGCAACGAGTCATCTGTTGTCAGGCATTTTTGGAGCTCTGCCGTGGCAGCGAGAGAGAAGTTGTGCAAACCATTGTTACAGGAGACGAAACTATGGTCCTGTACTATGATCTCTTGTCCAAAAGAGAAGCAATGGAGTGGCGTAAATCTGGCGAAGCACCGCCTCTAAAGGCGAAGCTTACTCAGTCGACCAAGAAGATCATGGCCACAATCTTTTGGGACTGTGAAGGAATACTCTTCATTGACTTCAAGGAGAGGAACCCCACAGTAAATGGGGAGTACTATGCTCGCCTACTGCACAGACTACGTGCTTCCATCAAAGAGAAAAGGCGAGGAAGCTGAGTGGTGGTGTGCACCTTCTTCACGACAGCGCACAGGCACACAGCTCTTGTTGCAAAGGAAGCCGTGAAGAAATGTGGCTTCAAGGAGATCTACCATCCACCCTATAGCCCAGATCTAACTCCCAGTGACTATTTCCTTTTCTCAAAACTCAAGAAGGACCTTCGATGAAGAAAATTTAAGTATGACGAAGAAGTGATGGATGCTGTTTATGCCCATTTTGCAGACAAGACTTTCTAATTATTTTGGGGGGTGGGTTTGAAATGATAATTCAAAGTATATTTTAAAGTGAAGTATATTTTAAACTTTAAGAGAGGATAAAAAGTGTAGCATTACTTACCGAGTTACTTGTAATTGGTGAATTCATTTTAAAAACCTTATGACTGATGCTACTGTTATATAGCAGTATATCATTTATAAGTTCCCATTCTTCGGACCACAATAAAGATATTTGCAGTATTCAAGATTCCGGGAATGTAATCACATATACTGAGGATACCAAAAATAATATACACTTCAAGCGAAGAAAAAACTGTGTTAACATAACAAAACTGAATTAACACAAACAGAAAATGAAGAGCACTAATCATCTTACACTTTTACAGTTACAACAGTTGCTCAAAATGCCCACCATCGGCGTCGATACACTTCTGAGTACGTGATTGAGCAACGTTTGCGAAAGTGTTGTCAGTGATTGCAGCACATGCCGTTTCAATTTCTTCCCGAAGTGCTGCCAGTGTAGCTGGTTTTCTACGGCATACGGTACCATGAGTCTCAAATTTATCTGCAATGCGTGCAATTGTTACTGGCGTTGGCGGTTCTGTTCTGTACACATATGTCCATTGTCTTTGAGCTTCAACAACATTCTCGGTTTTCCAATACCACTTCAAAATTGCTTTCCGCTATTCAAACGATAATCTTGGCTCCATTTTGTTGTAGCAACGTTTGCATAACGTAATATGAGTCACAGTTGTTTATAGAACACCAAACGATAAACTTGGCTTCATTTGTTCATTGTTGATTTACCTGTCACGTAGCACGCTGTCATAATGTATGTGAGTCACATCTATTTACAGAACATCATACCATACATTACTGTTGTTTTTCGAACCAACGTTGAAATATATTAAGTAGATATCTACTGTGAAAGTGTGTATACATTTTTTGTCATCCTTGGTATTACAACAATAACAAACAATAATAATAATAATAATAATAATAATAATAATAATAATAATTTCCTAAGGTCCTTCATTAATGAAAATCGGTCTCTACACTATGAGCCTTGTAAAAAGTTTCGTATCCTGGGTGCTTCGGGGTATTCCCCACCCCTGATCTCGACCACAGCATGTATTTTCTTTTTTCCAAGAGGTGACCATGAATTTTGCCAATAAACAAATTGTTTGTAAGCAACATAGTGATAATTTATTTTCTTAGTTCATTTCTTTCAAAATCTGATATCACTCTAACCAGCAGTAAATGTTGAGCTGTATATAAGTAAAAATAATTAAAACGAATCATGAAATGTTATACACTCCACGCTAACTCTCATATTATCAATTGGCTTATTTTCATGGTAACTGTGACATTCAGCATTTGTACTCCTATGTTCACATTCACCGTGCTGACACCATAACAAAGATCGCCACGAGTGACCGTGGTTCTTAAGGCGCGGACTCGTGAGCGGGAGATTTGGGGTTCGAATCCCGCCAGGACCGTCCTTCCTGACTGAGGTTTTTTTCCCAGGTTTTCTTCATTCCTCATAACTGGCAAATGCCGTGGGTACCCTAATCTTAGGTCTGAAACGTTTCCTTCCTTTAATAAAAATATCCTCTCCCAGTATATCATTTCATCTCACATATCATCAGTGCCCATCGTCTGTGGTGTCTCAGGAGTAAAAACGGGCGTTAAACTCTATTAAAAAAATCATAACAAATTTCGCGTTTTTGTGTCCTCAACCCTACTACTATCTTGGCTGTCGATTTTGTATTTTTGTGGTTCAAACTGATAGTGCTTTATTTCAGGCTTCCTGCAACACAAACTTGCAGGTGTTTCAGAATACTACGTGAATTAAATACAACCCTTGCGTTGTACTGTTTGCAGATTCATGGTTCAAGTGACGTCATCACCTCGGAAGGCGAGAGCTACTTGCCGTAACGAGATGCGGCGAATGTTGTAACAAGTTCTAAAATAAATATTAAACTAAATACATGTTTTCAGATGAAATAGAAGCTTTAAGTTTAAGTAAATACTTAAATGCCCAAAATTCCAAAACACTTTGTCATAAAGTCGGAGGACGCTATAAAATAAAATTACAAATCTTTCCGCTTGCTGTATTACTTGCCTTTAGAGGTTTCATAGAATTAGCAACGGAATTAGAGAGTGTTGGAATACAGTATTCATTTTTGCGTTATCTTGTGGGATGAACATTTCAAACACTTCATTTTCAAACATCAAAAGATAGTTCAGCTGTAAAAGTGCATGTTTATCGCAGAAATGGCAAGGGGTTATAAACAATGTGACTAATTTATAATATTATACTTAGGGATTGGAATATGTATCGTCATTTTTTCTGAAGTATCACAGACAATGCAGAATGCAACGTGAAGTCACTTTGCGTAAATGTAAATAATAATAATTATGCTTTATTTTGCGAGGATTTGCATTTTTAACAAATCTCATTATTTTAATCATTCAGGTTTTTCAAAATCTTTTCTTTGTAATAATGTGTATTTTAGGGCTTAAAGCTGAAGTCAAATGATTGATTAAACTTCTTATCAGTAAAGTAAATTTTCCTTACAGTTCCTTTTCAAGTTATCTCTTCATCGCTTCAAACAGCGAACGAACTTGCGTCAAAAAAACTTCAAGTTGGCAAAATTCGTGTTAAAATTTAAGAAAATGTTTGTTTGTTTGTTTGAGTAGTGTTTAGCGAACGTTATTACTACTGAGGCACCACAGGCGGTGAACTGATGATGATGATGATAATGAGATAAATTGGAAATAGGTTTTTTTTAAGGAAGAAAAAATACCAGGCCTAAGGTTAGAGTACCAACCCGGCATTTGCCATTTATGAGGACTGAGGAAAACCTGGAAGAAACTTCAGTCAGGGAGGACGGTCCTGGTGGGAATCGAACCCCAGACGTCCGGATAACGACCTCGGTCATCCATGGCGGTAAGAAGGTGATTTTTGATTAGATTTATTTATGGACGCTCTTTAACATCTCAGGTCATCAGCGTCCCATTCAACTCAGGGCGTGAAACGGCCGACAATTTTTGCTCAGAGGCCTCTTCTTTCAGGCTTGAGGTTCTTTTTCGTGCCGTAAATGTACGACACGGGACCCACGGCTTTACTTCCCTTCCGAAGGAAGCCATACTTAGGATTTTTACTGCCGAAAAAAATCCATCGATCCTGCCAGCACTGAACCCGCGATCTTGGGTTTAGGAGGCAAGTATGGTTACCACTACACCACCAGGACCGACCTCAAACAGTGTAAAACAAGAAAATTATGCTAGGCGAAAATATGGAAATTAATATTTTCGGGAACAAATCAGTGAATATTACTCTGGCATTCAGTGGAGTAGAGAGGGAATTTTTGGTGAGTAGAAAAGCTCTTCAGGAATATCGGCAGTCAACCATGTTTGAAAATCTGCGAATTACATTTTTTCTTTGCTTAAATGCTGAATTAAATACATTTACGACCCTTTTAAGTTCTCTTGACATTTAAATTTATGAGATTAACCGGACTTTTTTCACAATTCTAATAACTTTATTATTATTAAAACATTACGTCAAAACATAATTAATGCCATATCGGTTTAAAACCCAATGAAGAAATGTTGAAGTAATTTTGAAAGGGTTGAGTAAATATTTAGGCATTAACGGTTATTTTATAGTTATTTTAATTAATGTTTCGGTCATCAACCTTCAGTTTTGAGGTTTAGGAATTATCATGCATGCTAAAGACATACTTCATTGAGGTTCATATTTTACCCTTAGCCGGAATGGAAACAATAGAGCAAAATTGCTTTCCGCTCAAACTAGTTATTGTAGTTGGCAAAAAAGAACTTGCATGCACATACAGAGCAAATAGGAAAAAAAGCGATCCAGACCAAAGAGCACTTTACCTGTCAAATAAACTGCTCAGAGGGCTGTTTTATGTATTAAGCATGCTGCTTTGGTATAAAAAGAAACCTCATCTACAGTTCTAGCACTTTTTTTTTAAAACAAAAATTCATGTATGGAAAAAAATGTCACAAAATTTTCACGTTACATCTCCCAACACGTTGATATATGGCAGCAACATTTTCCCTTATACTTCGTTAATGTATTCAACAAAACGTTAATGCTGAGCTAAGATTTTTGCTAAAATTGAGGTGGAAAAACTCGATGTTAAAACATATAACAAAGTGCAAGTTGCTTTCACCTTCAGATAAAAGGCACGCAGTTTTAATCCTGTTCTCGAATGCATAAACGTTCGAGTTGAAAAAAAATTGTAATAAATAAATTTATCGAGTAAATAAGATGGTGATATGAAATGAATGCAGAAAAGTGATAAACAATGACTATAATAAAGAAGAAATAAATCGAGAATAAGAAATGGAGATGAGTAGCTGTAGAATATTGGCAGTAGTTTTAGAAGCGAAGTTCTGATACTATAGAACTAGGAGAGAAGAGAAAAAGGGGATAAGAAGACAAGAAGCCGGCCAGTTTGCAGTGTCCAGCATGCTTCGCTCTACCACTCCTCGGGGGGACAGGGCGTCTATCGATCTACGGCAGGAAGGCACAGCGAGGAAAGGATAATGGTAGTAGTACTGGAGGGCTGGAGAGCACAACCTGAAGAAGAACAAAAAGTGACATCATGGAGTGAGAGAGACAGGTACCTCACAGATAGCGTCGTGTAGCTGAGTTCGAGTCTGCAGGCAGCAGTTGTTGTCATCTTTCTAAAAGCTTATGTTACAAACTAATACGTAAATTAACATTCTGTTCCTTTGATGGATTTCTTTTTGAGCAGATAATTATCAGTTGCTTAATTAGCAGATGTCTCTGAATTGATACCCGACATTTTATTTCCTCCAGTCAGAAAAGCCCTTGGAGATCGGCATCTTAGCTGACAACAGACAATTTTTAACGCAATTAGCTGCTGGTGATCCTAAAAGAATGCATTTTTATGTTTTCATTAACAACAGCACCTGCAGCCATTAGCGAGTTTTCTACTGCAAGAAGATTAAATAGAAACATTCTACAATCTTAGAAAAACCCTTAGCTTCGTTTGCATTGGTTCAGTTACCAGACATTCTGAAGATAGATAGACGTTGATTGATGACTAGGCTAATACTTTGCGATATGTTTTGCATGGCCATTTCGGCCATCGTGGATATGAGTGAGTACACAGACATTTTAAGGACTGCGAGAAAATAATTATCTAATAATTTTTTACGTGTTGCATGGAACTTTCACAAGTAATATCACAAGAGGGTCTGATATTCCCGATAAATTCATGAAGGTAGTGATTTATTAGGGCTATTTCACGGATAAAATAAAAAGTTACATATAATTTACCTAAATCTGGCTTACAATATTGTAATAACTGTATATATGCATTATGTATACTTAACCTTTTCAAGCCATCTAGCAACAGATGAATGTCGATTATAGTAATAAACAAAAAAGAGCCAAATACGGGCTTGGAACTATTTCATAAATAGCACAAGAATAAAAGTAACATATATATTTGAAATTCGCGCCCATAATATTAACAATTATACAAAATGTTATACTTATGAATTCATGAAACTGTGAGACTGAAATAGACGAAAGTCGACAATCATAGTCGCCACCGTACCAACTGAGAAAAACAAAACCTAGAAAACAGTTTACCATTCTGAACAACGTGTTTATTAAGATTTATTTTTGCTTAGGCAGACATTGCTACATACTTTACAAAAATATTTCAGAGTGTTTAGCTGAATACGCAAAAATAATTGCTTGAATATTAAATTGGTTAAACTTACAATTACTGAAAACACAGAAATTTGTCAGTGATGCGTGCTCAGGAATTACGTAGTGGAGGTATAGAGTTGGCTACACCGATCACAAGACAAATGCACGTTGCGTGATAAAACGGATTTGATAAAACTTTCAGATAAGTTTACAGCGATATCCGGCTATGACTGGTCAAAATTCATTTTTTTTTTTTTTTTTTTTTTTTCCTTTTCATTGGTCGATTTATGATGGAGTCACATAAGTGAAATAGTCACAGAAAACTTGATATGCAGCATTTAGGAGGGGAAAGGGCACAAAATTATAGCTGTTTTTCCACATTTGAAAAACTTTTTTCTTTATACATTTATAACGCATTTTAGATAAAAATATGTTCAGTTAATATTTATTTATCTTATATTTATTCCTATAGCTTGCACTTCATTTCTGAAAAATATCCGCGGCAAAAGAGAACATGTGGAAACTTAAGATTGTCTTTGTGACTTTGGGTTCGAGGATGGTTTCGTTTCTTTTGGTGCTGCACGCTCACGAGAGTAAAACATGCTGTGAATATCTAGTGTTAAGAGCAATGTTATACACGAAGCGCATTCTAAATAAATATTAGTTAGTTATAATATCGAGTGATACATGAACTACAAGAAAAAAGCCGGAAAACCTATAATAAAATTGCAACAAACCTAACCTAACCTAACCTAACCTAACCTTCGGAAGACCGAAGCAAAGGAAAATGTATAAAATGTTTAAAAGCTTACACAATTGCTGGAAATGCAGATGCAGTGTGAATAATATTGGCAATATAACAGTTGCTATTTCCTTCCTATTCTCACAATTCTTCTCAATGCCACGTCCCTTTTCAAAAATGGAGATTTTCCAACCATATTTCCACTTGTGTTTTATATAGAACACAATTACTATTACCTTATTATCGTAGATTTAATCACTGATATTTTCAATAATCAAACAATGTTACTGAGTAACAAAGAAATAAATTGTTCAACCTATTCGGCTTTAATTTTGGTTAGTAAAATTATCCGCTCTGAAAATCATTTAGAGTTATGTGCTCTTCAAGTATTAAATTTTCCAGCAATGGATATCGTATTTGATTCTCTTACATTATGATATGGAGCCTCATTTAAGTGAAAATCTTATGTTACTTTTTTTTTTTGTAATATTTCGTTGTGGCAACCGGAGTTATTTTACCCAGTGTTACGAGTATTTTATGTAATAATAGAATGTATTATTTGTAGAAAGACAAAGAAATTGATCTGTTAAGTAGTATTGCTTTTATAAACAATTTCTTTTGTGCTTTATTCTTTAAAATCGGAGTTTGTATTTTAACTTTTCTCGAAAAGCCTTGCTTTTGTTCGCATGTTCCAAAGTTTCTAACAGCTAGATACACATTTAATAAGCAATTTGGGGGGGGGGGTTGCCATTTCAACCCAAAACCTCAACTTTGTGTACCACTTTGTCTCAAGATGTTTTAAGGAAAAAATTCTATGCCATGTTAGGTGCCAATAGTAATTTAGGAGCAACGCCAAAATCCTGGTCCCTCGTTTTTTCTAACTGAAAAGTATGCGTCGTTAAACAAGGTGGGCAAAGAGGTAACAGTACCGCCAGTCGAGCATCGAGTCCGCTGCTGGCGATCTGTTATGAAAATGATGCTGCAAATTTTGAGTCCATTCACTCCAGCGCACTCCACCGCAAGTGCACCACAGCGAAAATAAAAGACCGCCTTGTCACGAACACCACCGAAATTCCAAAAGGTTTGTTCTCAGGACAACACAAAACTGCGAATCTTACCACACCATGAAGAGATTAAAAAGAAGAAGAAGGAGGACACTTAATCGATTTTACATTGCTAGGTCTTTTAACAGCGTGAAAGAAACTGCCGGCCAATTTCTAAAGCTGTAACAGAAATTAGTATTGCTTGAAATGTTTTATAATTTGGACGTGTAGTGCTGCAATCTTTCGTCACAATATATAAGTTTTCTTTTTACTGATGTTAATTTTTTAAAATCTAATTTTGTCCTCGTCTTGAATTGTCAATCTTTTTAACACATGCACCGAGGGTTCGTTAAGGACCTTCAAACATGACCTCCAAATGTCTTTCTGTAGCACGAAGCTTTTTTTTTAATGGTGTTTAACGCCCGCTTTTACTACAGAGGCACCACAGGCAGTGGACACTGGTGATACTTGAGATGAAAGGATTTTTTTTTAAGGAAGGAAACGTTCCAGACCTATGTTTAGGGTACCTCCCCGGCATTTGCCAATTATGGGGATTGAGGAAAACCAGTAAAAAAACTCAGTCAGGGAGGACGGTCCTGGCGGGATTTGAACCCCAGACCTCCCGCTCACGAATCCGTGCCTTAACGACCTCGGCCACCCGTGGCGGTCGGACTTGCATGTTTTTGCATTAACCTGAACGTTAGACTTACAGCCTCAATGTCCACTGACACAGCTCACACTCTAGCCATGTGTGTCAACTGGAGGTCGGAACATGCTGCCTGGTTTTAAGGTTTTATCAGAAAATGCTTCTAATCCCGTAAAGGCGGAATGAAGGCCTTGAGGACTCCTGATTCATATGTGGTTTGCTTTTATGCATTTTGCTACTCTCCTCCAAAAACCTTCACAGTTGGTGGGTCATTAAACGCTTTCAAAGAATACAAACCGTTGATATGGTTCTATGTTTGAATTGACAGAAGTTCTTCGGGAGATAACTGTATGCCTATGAGTAACATTTACTGGCCAAATTACAACTTCTCTTTGAGACAGTAGTAATAACGATTGAACAACTATGTGGCGATTTATCTTATGATTCTATATGCGACCTGTTGCATATATCAATTTTTAGTTATAAATCTTGTCCGTCCACGCAATGATTCCATCTCAGTTACTAAGCATAAGCGTAGGCGGATCCGTAACTTATCTCCCTTTCTCAAAACGTGTATACAGTCTTAGAGAAGATGTTGAAATTGTCGTCCTTCGTGGATAAAGAGACACTGTATTGGGAAAATACATTCTGATTCGGTCACCATAATGTCTCTGAAAATGCCACTTTCGGGAGTGGATTGTTGGGGAATGTTCAAGACGTGTGGCAGTTTTTCTGTCATTAGAGCTGAGCGTTTTCGTTCATATTTTTTATTTTGTGCAATTCACCAGGAAAGGTTTGAATTAATTCCGTGCGCACCCGACGAGCTGTTTGGTAATTGATTAACATTCACACATAAAAATGCTTTGCCCTTGAATCGGTCTAACCATCTTTGCGAACGAATGTATACTATCATGAGACCGGCAGAGAACAGTTTCAGAACGTTCAAGGATATTGTAAAGTGAAAGTGGAACTGAAATATAGACGTCATAGCTGCGCAACGCGTAGTGAATGAATTAAGTCACTTATGTCCCACCCAGGGCTAGGGTCTCCGCAAGCGAGGAGCTCATTGATTTCTCATACGGTGAGCTAGTCCATGTTAGCTATTGTCCCTATGAGTTTGTTAAATCTGTAATGTTTCTTATTCTACAAGTTTAACACAATTTAACTAGACGGTTCAAGTGCTGAGTCTGTTAAGTTTGGTATCACTTTCAGTATTGGCTTCGGTTGTTCTCTTCTTTCTGTACCTCTGTTCCTAGGTCTTCCGGCTACTGCGGTTCCTGCTACGCTGGTCCCGGCTGCTTTCCTGAAGGAGTGTGCCCACGTCGTTCTCGGTCTCCTCTTCCTCTCCTACCGAACGTAGATATGGTAGTTATATGTCCCTATCTGCTGCTTGGTGGCCTTGCTACATGTCCACTTCAGGCTGTTTGTACTTTGAGCCACGTCGTTTAGTCCTGACATCTTTCTTAATGCCACAGGTGATATTTTATCCATGAGGGATATCCCTACTAGCACTTTCCGCTCCATTTTACGTTGGCAGATGCTGATATTATTCTTTTCCACTTCTGTTAGGCTTTAAGTTTGGCAACCATATCATAGTGTTAGGAATATGCTTGAGTCCAGCACGTCTAACCTCAGTTTTCGGCTCAAAGTATTGTCCATCAGTATGAATTTCAATGACCAGAATGCTCTCCATGCTGAGGAAATTCTACTTAAAGTCTCGCGCGCGCGCGCGCGCGTGTGTATAAACCTTTCGCTCACTTTAGCCTATTTTGGATTTTTATTTTCTTTCATCTGATTCTTTTAAAGGTGTTATATTAACGTAGAGCCATCATCAAGAGAAAAGCGGAAACCTTTGAGTTTCTCAGTATATACATGATTAATCTGTGATCGCGATGATAACATTGAAATTACCAGTTTTGCAGTTTTTTGCAGCAGGGATGAGATTTCTTAATGTTTAATAAGTAAAATTCACAACAGTAGAACATTGAGGAAATATGGCGAAGCGCATTTAAGTTAAATAAAAACTGTAACTTATTAAAGTATTGGCAGAACAGGGTTAAATGTCAAACTTCGTTCAGAATTTTTTTTTTGATTGATTTATTTAAGGACGCTCTTTAACATCCCAGGTCATCAGCATCCCATTCAACTCAGGGCGTGAAACGGCCTACAAATTTTGCTCAGAGGCCTCTCATTCAAGCTTGAGGTTCTTTTTCGTGCAGTAAATGTACGACACGGGACCCACGGCTTTACTCCCTTCCGAAGGAAGCCATACTTAGAATTTTTACGCCCGAAAAAATCCATCGGTCCTGGCCGGGTTCGAACCCGCGTTCTTGGGTTTAAGAGGCAAGTATGGTAACCACTACACCACCAGGACCGTTCAGCCCTTAGCGGAAAACTTTAGTGGAAAATCAAAATGTTGCCTTTAGCAAAGAAACACTATGAAGAGTTAGTCATTTTTCTAAGCATGAAATGAACCGGAAATTCGATATCTCATCATCGAGTTGCCTACCAATCTTCTTTTTCTTCTTCCTCTTCCACATGGTATAGGCCTGAGACCTATTCCGTCCTCAAACATATCACCCATCATGCTCTTGGTCACCCTACTTGGCGATATCTCCAGGTTTATAATTTAGTAAAGGTTTTGGTATACATTCCTCTTTCATTCTTAGTATATGCTGATACCAATTATTTTATTTACATTATTTTTCATTTAAATTATATATATAACTGTTTTCGGATTTCTTCATTTCTTTGTTTGCCTAGGAGGGTAAATACAGCTACTGCTCTTAAAAATCTCATCTCTGCTGTTTCTGTTCTTTTCCTGTCTGTCCTATTCATAGTCCAGTTTTCACTTCCATATGCTACCATTGGCACTGTCAATACTTTGTAGAATTTCATTTGTTTTGTTTTTGACGTCCTGTTCTTTAATATTCTCCTTATTGTTCCATTTAATTTGTTTTAATTTATTTAGTTTTATATTTAGAGCTTTATTGTTACTGTATGATACATTAAAACCTAAATAATTAAAAACAGAGACTTGTTCTATTATTTCTTCATTATTATTTATGTCTTACATGATTGTTCCCTTTAAAAGTCATTGGTTTTGTCTTGGTAGTTGCATTCTTTAAATTATATGTCTCCGTGATATCTTTCCGGTTATTAACACTTCTCTGTAGACCATCTTATGTTTACTCAAAAATACGTCATTTTTCAATCACCGCCTATAATGCCTCAGCAGTAAAAACGGGCTTTAAACACTATTAAAGAAAGATAATACAGAACTGTATGGTGTATTTTCAAACACTTTCGTTTGAAAACATTTGCTTAAAGACTCAAACCTTTTTGTTATCACTTCTATCATAATTCTTGACGAAAAAATTAACTGAATTCTTTTTGAAATCGGGAAATCCAGAATTACTATGAAATAGTATTTAGGAAATATTGTAACCGTGGAAAGATGACTTCAGAGGTACCGGGAGGTCAAATCATATACCCTCCGCAGAAGAGGTAAGTGGGCTTTCGCACACTAGTACGACGAACCATACATAATTAATACATTAGTCATTTACTCACCCCTAATAAGAAAGAAGGTGCTAAATTGTCTGTCTTCTCAGGGCGTTTGCCTTACAAATTAAGTATCATTCATTGCAGTTCTCCTCAAGAATAAATAAATAAATAATAATAAAAAAAGAATAAGTAAAAAGGAACAAATTATTTATGGGTTCTTGTACCTATAGACATGTGGATTATTTTTGTAATTTTTTTATTGCTTTCCAGAGATAAAGGCACGGGGAGTTAAATTGGGAGTTTGGGGCGACCAAACACTTTTACTTTGAACTGCTAGAATTTCTGTGATGGAATAAGCTGTTATGTGTGCTGGTGCAGAGTATTGCTGGGAAAACCTTAACGCATTCCTTTCCCGGTCAATTCATTAAAAAATAAAACAGTAGAAAATCAGATGCAGGTATTACGATTTGTTCAAAGAAAACAGGACACATTTTTCTAATGTGTCTTGCATAAAGCGTTATAAACACCACTACGTACTTCTGTAACTAAAAATCACGTAACCTCCGGTTATAAATTACCTACATCTATCTAAAAAAGGAGAAATCTTGCTGACTGGTGCTGCCCATGTGAAGTAGGCTGTCATAATGAACCTGGCATTGTTCAGCGCTTGTGAAGAGACGGGCGAAAAAGTGAGCATCTGCTAGTTGTTTTATTGTGCTGTATACATCCGAGCAATAACCTTGCGCTGTTCTGTTGTTTCTTTCTCTGCATTGCTTGTACAGTGCCCACCTTGCGGCTCTTACACTCGCATTCCAGTTGGGTCAAAGAAAATAGGCATGGGTAGAATTTTCTTTCCCTGCGGAAGAAGCGTATCTAGTAATTACACGTCTCACTCTACAGTCTATATTTAAAAATATGCAACAGCATTCTGAGGATTAGCTGCTTACTAAATTGCCAAGTGGTGCACAGAACGCGCACACAGCATCTCGCCCACTGAAATGAGTTTTCCACTGCACGGTCTCCCGGCCTAATGATAAATGAAGGAATTATTCGGGTGTTCCAAGCTTTTTGTGTTGCTCAAGGATTTCTGAAATGGGGGTAAACTGGTTTTGTGCTTTTTCCTTGCTGCTATAGGTCTGTTACGGTCTTTATGAAATTGTCCGGCGTCTACGATCTGGAGGTCAGAGAAGTTTGTTCTTTAAGCTCGTCTTAACCAAGGAGAGATAGCTTTGCTGTGGTCATCAGTTGTGAAATTTTGCAAATCACGACTATTTATATCAGACTGCTTAAACAATTTAACCCATTTTTGCGAGGGGGGGGGGGTTAGTAGCTTAGATTTAGGCAGTAGTGTGTTGAGTATTGGTGTAAATATCCTTCGTTCAAGCCGGAAACATGGGCGCCTGACTTAAGGAATGTTTCGGTTACCTCTAGTGCCGTATGGGAGGGAACTAAGGTATCACTTGTACGTGAAATGGCCGATAATTATGCCCAGGTACACCTTTTCACATATAAGATTCTTTAAGTAAATATAAGACAGGGAATACACGCTCAAAGCTCTTCCTGGAGGATTTACGCTTGAAATGTTAATTCGCTTTAAACCCGTAAACCTTGGGTTCAGAAAAGAGTTACCGCTACACCTCCGAGGCCAAAAGCTTCACGTTTAAATGAAATGATATTATTTCATATTTTTTCCAATCATAGTCGTGTTATAATTAGGTATTGTGACGTCATTATAATGGACTTTGCAAAGAGAGCTGTTTATACTTTGTTCTATTCCTAGTTCAAAGGAAGAAATTGTTAACTTTTGCATATGTACGGAATTTGTTAATGCTCTGAGAAGAAATTATTCGAAAATACATTTCAGAGTTCTGTATTTTCTTTTTTTAATCGTATAATGCCCGTTTTACTCCTGAGGCATCACAGGCGGTGGACATTGATGACACATGAGATGACATGATAAATTTGAAAATGATATTTTGTTTTTAAGGAAGAAAGCGCTCCAGGCCTAAGTTTGGGGTATCTCCCCGGCATTTGTCATCTATGAGGAATGAATAAAATCCGTCATAGAGGACAGTCCTGGTGAAAATCGAAACCCATGTCTCTCTCACGAGTTCAGCCTTAACGACCTCGGCCTTCCGTGCCGCCTCGGGTGGCCGAGGTCGTTAAGGCGCGGACTCGTCAGCTGGTGGTCTGGGGTTCAAATCCCGCAAGGATCGTCCTCCCTGACTGAGTTTTTTTTTCAGGTTTTCCTCAGTCCTCATAAATGGCAAATGCCGGGGAGGTATCCTAAACTTAGGCCTGGAACGTTTCCTTCCTTAAAAAAAATCCTTTCCCAATATATCATTTCATCTCATGTATCACCAGTGTCCATTGTCTGTAGTGCCTCAATAGTAAAAACGGGCGTTAAACACCATAAAAAAAAGGCCATCCGTGGCGGCATGTTTCGGTATGTTGTCATAATGATTGTTACGAGTAAAGTGAAATTAATTTCTAGCGAAAGTGTTTAATCGTTGTGCTTCTTTTGTATTTGAGGTTATATATATATATATATATATATATATATATATATATTTCTACAAGGGTAAAAAAAAAGAAAGAGAGATATAAACAATAGATTTGAGCACTTTGCACTGAATCATACATTGAGATTATCTGAGCTACGGGCCGGCAGAGCGCGGCTGCATTCTGGGAGAAGCCAGTCGAGGCATATAATGCAAGTGCAGGTAACACCTTGTAGTTCATTTGAGGGAGGCTTTGTTACCGAATGTTTGTTACTATGCAACTGGGAGTTTTTATTGCGTGAAATTATGTGGTAAATATGCCTCATTATTTATGGAACTACATATACTTTAGTCATGTAAAAATAGATTTTATGTACGATGCATATGTGAAGGATTCTTGCAAAGAAATAGTAATGCAAGAAAATATACTAGCAATCGTTTCCTAGGCACAGAAACTGTTCGATAATTGTTTAACAATTACGAGACAGAGTTTCACAGTGGCAAGGAACATGTTCCAAACCTGTTCTCTTACAGAAGAAATGTTAGATGAAATACGTAATTTCCCGGCAGTATATTGCCTCTGAGGGGCACCATTTTTTATCATCTCTTACATATAACACAGGTTAGTGCATACTATTATTAATTTTAATTACAGTATCATTCAAATATATAAATATTAAAATAAAACTATTACATTTGCGCTAGGCAACTCTTTCTGTTTCCTCTTGCGGTCGTATTTTAACTGACTGTACTTACAAGTTTTATTACTAAATTCCTATATATTGCATAGAGTTGGAAAACATAAATTACACTGTACACTATTTATATATCTTCAAAAAGTCTACCTACTTTAATCTCCTATTTTACTGGAAAAATATCTGTTTAGTCCTATATTAAAGAAAGATTATGAGCTTTTTGTTTACAAGCTACGATATCCAGCGACAGATTTCACGTCATTGTTGATATAATATGTCAAGGGTTCACGAAGGCAGAAGGCTAAGGAAAAGCCATAACTGCAACATGACATATAAGAAAATGTGCGGTATTGGACGTTAAAGTTATTGACCGCATTGAAAGCAAGAAATGTGTTAAAACGAAATTCCTTTGGCCAGGCTCCAGTTCCGTATTTTATTCAGCAATGTCTCTGTGTGTTTTTATCGGTTGTTACTGACCAGAATGACTGACTGCTCACCAGTCCTCAGAAACGCATTTAAAAAATAGGATTGGCATATTTTGAAGATCTGATCGGTTTCTGAATACTTTCCAAGTTTCTCTTACTCAAGGTCCGCAAGGGCTGCAGAAAGTAGGGGCGGCTGTACTGAAGGTACTGGTCTTACAATTGTCGAAAGTACAAAGTCACATTTTTCTTGCATGATCCTAGATCAAGTAGTTGACGAGATATGGCCATATGTAGGGGTTCAAGACTCTTTTTAGGGATTTCCTCATGTTCTTTTGGTAAAAAATAATACTTTACCCCGACTGTTAGGCAAAAACAGTACCTGACTGTTTGCATTTTGTCTACAATTTAGGGAAAGTATCAACAGCATGTTGCAGTTTATCTTGAATTTATCTGGCCATCTCTCAGCGTACGCAGTACAAGAAACAACGGCATTATCCCTATGTCCTTCAAACACTAAGCATTATGTCTGCTTTTCCAGCATTAGTAAACAATATCCTTTTCTCTAGCACACCCAGCATGCTTTACTTCTATAATATATCACGAAGGATTGAAAAGAACGTCTCACTGTACCCTGTGCAAAGTAGACAGTCGCTGATGGTAGGAATGTGCGGTGCGTTTTCAGTCTACAACCTAAGCAGTTAAACGGAGGAGACAATTTTAAAATTGTAAAAATCCACCCAGAATAAACTCCAACGTACTGTTGATAATTTCTGTAAAATGTGGACAAAATGCAAATTGACATGTGCTGCTTTTCCCTAACAATCGAACAAAATGATCAATGGAATTCACTAAAAAGGGTTTGATAGTTCAAGCTCTACATATGGCGATATTTCGTTAGTTACTTCATCCAGGATCATGCAAATATCTCATTGATATTCTAATGTTATCTACTTTCATTTTCTTGAAGTTAATAAGCTTTATTGCATTTGAAAAATGTAACTATGTGCTAAAAATACACTTTTTAATAATTGTTGGAATCGTTGTATGTGTTACATTGATTCGGTGAAAACAGCACGCCGATAGCATCTTTCGTTTCAGAAATATTCACGGTAATACTTTCAGGTGATGCACTCAGTACATAACCTACAAAGCGTGCTCACCCGGCGGCTACCTTTGTCAGTCCTTAAACATTGCTGTTTGAATATGTTCCCTACCGGTATCACGCCAGTATACATTCCATCCAGAAAATTATTAGACAGTTAACTCTAGAGTAAGGCATTTTTATATATAATTGTTGTTTTAAATACGAATAGGCATTATCTTGAGTGATAATATTGAATTTTTCCTTTAATATACATTGATCTGGAGATTTAGCTAATGATATTGTTTATTTGAGAATGATTTATTTTTTGTTTTGTTTATAATCCCTTTATGTTTTAAAAATAAAATGAGATTTATGGGGAACTTTACTGATCAATTGTCTGTTTCCAGAAATGCTATTCATGGTACTGTGAAACTTTGAATCCATTGGTTCAGTGCAAAACAAAAAGCGGTTTTAACAAAGGAAAACTGCATTAAATTGACACACATCTTAAAAGTCAACCAACAAAATCACTCCTCAAAACTAGCATAAGTAGAGATTTCAAAATGCAAAGGAAACAATTACCAATAAAATTAGAAATATTATAGTTGTCGACATTGTTTATCTTTGGGAAAAAAACTTCAGCCTAATATTCTTATTCTCTGAATATGTATATGGTTAAAATGTGCGCTATGCTTCAAAAGTTGCTCCGAAATCCGGATCTGCCTATCTGTCTGTCTGTTTTGTTGACAAGCGAAGCACAGACAACACAAAGACCATCCCTTCCCGTTTTCGTCTAGACATCTCTGGCGCTTTCAGACTGCAATCAGCTCCCGCAGTGAGGTATGGTGTTTTACGTAAAAGAAGCTTAGGGAGAGTTACAAGATTCGCAAGGAAATGGAAATGAAATTCTTTCAAATTCAATGCTACATTGATTTCTAAATAAAATTGTAATGACATTTCCAGAACACAAGTAGAATTATTTAAATATTTTAACTCTTGTTTTTAAGTTGCTAAACATATTTTGTCCGTACATCTCTATTGACAGTGTTGTCAGTTTGAAAACATAGATTAAATGTGAAATAACAGCCGTGCATCTCATTTCCACAGAGTGGAAGTTGGTCTCTAGGTGTCGATGACAGAAATACAGAAGCAAGAATCCCATAGCTGAGAAATGACATATGCTACTGACAAATACATATTCCTGATCATAAATTACACAATTTTTGTAATATTGTAATCACTTTCTTCGGGCAACCATTGATGCTGACTTCATAAATCCTTAATTAGCAATAATACCTGTTAACATTTTCTACCCCAGAATATAAGCGTCCGTGTTTTTATACGATGGTAGGTCCATAAGTTTCCGGCCTCGCCCATAAGGGTTATCGCCTTCACAAAACCCTTATCTGGTGTCATATCTTATCTGTTAAGTAAATCATTACAGCTGTAACTTCCGCTCCGCTGTGTTCAATTGTTCAGATATAGTTGCATAAAGAAGGCTAAATGTAGAAGATTGTGACATGTTCAAAATGGAGTATCGAACTGCTATTAAGTTCTTCACAAAAGAAGGACTTACTCCCAATGAAATTAAACAGCGATTGGACGGTGTATATGGGGAAGCAGCTCCCCTTGTATTCTAGCGTAAAAGAATGGACCAAACGTTTTCGAATGGGTTCAGAAAGCATTGAAGACGAAGAGCGTGCAGGTCGGCGCTTGGAGGTGCTCACTCCTGAAAACATCGCTCTTGTGGAAGGAGAAATTATGGAATACTGGGGGCTCAAAAGTGAAGAAATAGCAGCAAGGTTGGGCTTTTCTAAAACAACAGTCCTTCGAATTATTTATGAACATTTAAACATGAATAAGGTTAGAGCCTAGGCTTCTTTCCTCCTTGCAAAAGCAGCAACCACTCATATGTTGTCAGGTATTTTTGGAACTCTGCCGTGGCAACGAGAGAGAAGTTCTGCACACCATTGTTATACGAGATGAAATTATGGTCCTCTACTATGATCCCGTGTACAAAAGAGAATCAATGGAGTGGAATAAACCTGGCGAAGCGCCGCCGCTAAAGGCGAAGGTCACTCAGTCAACCAAGAAGATCATGGCCATAATATTTTGGGACTGTGAAGGAATACTCTTCATTGACTTCAAGGAGAGGAACACCACAGTAAATGGGGAGTACTATGCTGGCCTACTGCACAGACTACGTGCTTCCATCGGAGAGAAAAGGCGAGGAAAGCTGAGTGGTGGTGTGCGCCTTCATCACGAAACGCGTCTGTGCACACAGCTCTTGTCGCAAAGAAAGCTGTGAAGAAATGTGGCTTCAAGGAGATTGATCATCCACCCTACAGCCCAGATCTAGCTCCCAGTGACTATTTTCTCTTTTAAAATTCAAGAAGTACCTTCGAGGAAGGAAATTTAAGTGTGACGGAAAAGTGATGGATGCTGTTTATGCCCATATTGCAGACAAGGCTTCTGATTATTTTGGGGGGAGGCGATTGAAATGTTAATTCAAAGATGTGAGAAGTGTAATGCAATAAAGCGTTTCTATATTGAAAAGTGAAATATAGCTTTATCTTTATCATACCTAGAAAATGGTTAGCCGGAAACTTATAGACCTACTCTCGTGTATACAAAAACCTTTTGTTTACTAAACATTCGTGATAGAATTAAATATTCTAATAATTTATCTACAAAGAAAACATATGCATAATTTAATTGTATTTTATTTAGGACATGAAACAAACAGGAATGAAGATGAACTGAAAAATAATCGAGACGTATTTAAAATAAAAAAACTCTAAATAAAACGGTAAGCCATAAGTTAAATAAATTGTACCTACCGTTCCTCTCTTAGTCGTATTATAAAAGAGATAAATTAAGTACATGATAACAACAAAAAGTTAGAAAGTGGCTGCAAAATTTACATTAGAAGATCATAAAACACAAAGAAACAAGCACCTACTGGAAACAGTACAAAATTGCAAAGAAGAACCGAAAATCATTGTTTGTATAACAAAGCCTCTATTTACAGTTAATTTTCTTCTCGAAACGCTTTAAAAAGAGGCAAACCTCTCTGCCAATCTTCAAAATAATTAATAAATTGTAATATGGCAATAATTGCATTGGCAGAACAACATCTAAGACAACACAAACCTTACATTACATGCTTACGCCTAACGTGTTCATATGAATACAGGCGCAATATATGCAGTAATCTATAGTTTAATTATTGAGTACATTGAAAGTGAATAATCTCGGATTATGTTAATACAATGTACTATACAAACAAAACCGAAACAAAATAGGAAACTTACTTGGAGAGCACTGTCCGTCATTTTTCGCCTGCTACAATACTAGCGCCATAACAACTAATCAAAGGCAGAAGCGCAACAATATGAGTCAACAGGGCTACCATGCCATTCTTTAAATACCCTTGAGCTCCAAAATTATACATTTGGAAACGAACTATATGGAAAGGGGTATAGCAATATCATATGAGAATACACAAATTCAAAGGGAGAATGCAATATAACATTTAATAAAAATTTGAAGATTATGGCATACTTATACAGAATATAAGAGGGATGATCACAAACTAAGGTTACAAAGCCTGCAGTGAAAAAGGTACATTTTATTTTATACAACCAACTGATAGTGAATACATTAGGTTATTTTTGGACATAGTCCACATATCGGTTTATGCGCTTGTCGCCTTGTGGGATCAGTTTGAATATTCCATCCTGGTAAAAGTCCTATCTTTACGTGTTCAGATACGTAGGCGATAAGTGTTTCACCTCCTGGCCTGAAGCGAATTGTCAGCCTCCTAGATCTCCTTCAAGTGAGGAAAAAGATGAAAGTCGCTGGGAGCGAGGCCCGGGCTATAGGGAGGGTGGTCGATGATGTTCCAGCGAAATTGCTACAACATAGTGGTCGTCTTCTGGGTTGTATGAGATCGCGCGTTGTCATGAAAGTAGATCGCCTTCAGTGAGAAGTCCTGGCTGTTTCCTCCCGATTGCTTCGCGCATTCGTGCCAAGGTCAGCGGTCACTGTGTGCCCTCTTTCCAAAAACCCCACGAGTACGACACCCGCGCTGTCCCAAAATACTGTGGTCATCATCTTCCCGGCAGATAGGGTCGCCCTAAACTTCTTTATCTTTGGAGAGGAGGGGTGTTCCACTCCAGTGACGACCGTTTAATGCTGGGGGTGTATGGTGAATCCATGTTTCGTCACCCGTGACAATGTGGTTGCAAAAGTTGCACACTTGCCCCCTTGTGTTGGTTGGACAGATATTTTGTGGAAACCATCGGGAACAAACTTTCCGATACTGCAGAATTACGTGAACAATGTGACGAACGCTTCCGAACCACATTACCAGTTCTACCGTTATATGCCGTAACGTGATCCTCCGGTTGTCCTGAATCAGCTCCTCCACGCGAGCTGTGTTCAAATCTGTTGATGCCGTGCTGGGTTGACCACTGCGTTCCTCGTCGGTGACGTTTTCTCTACCGGCCGCACACTTTCGACACCATTCTGCGACCTGTTGACGAGACACTACAGTCTCTCCGTAAATCTCTACCAGCTGCCGGTGAATTTCAGCCGCGGTTACATGTTTCGCCCACAGAAACGAAACAACGAAGGGGATATCTTCGCGAGAACCAGTTTACCAAACGGGTCACCATTTGCGATTACCTAAAACTAAAGCTGTAGTGGCGGGTGGCTGAAACTCTGCACAGTTGCCAACCGAAGTATTAGAATTACTGCATACCACTAATTTGTCTTTAACAGACGAACCCTGCAGGACATTCTTGAATCTCAAGTGCGAATAAGAATATTAACAATAATTTTATAGAACCTACATGACGGGTCTATTCGCTTTGTCTATAAATTCTCATGCCTGAACACTCGCTTGGGCTACCTTATAAACAGTGATATTTATTAGGATCATTTATCGAATAAAACAATTTAAATATAACTCCCGTAAACTTGACTTACAAAATTGTAATAATTGTATATTTGTACTTAACTTTTTGAAGCAATATTGAGACGTAAGAATGACAATACAGAAGGGGGGTTTAGGACTATTTCATGAATAGAATAGAATAAGAATTCTTCCACAATCTAGACAACAACATTCAGGTGTGTCAAAGTGTTCCAGGTAGACTCCAACAATACATTAATAGAAGATAAACGGGTTGAATATAAAAATAAATTAAATCTATTGCTAACTGAGATTTAGTAACTGTGTGGTTACTTTTGCACTACCCTGGCTACGTTATGTAGAAGTACACGCATTTAAAAAAGAATGGCATCCCAACACAAACTTTGTACTTAAGATATGCAAAAGTAACACTCTGTATCGTCCACATTAAAAGCAGGAAAGGCAAAATAATTGAGATGGCATTACCTAACAATATGTAAACATGTAAAGCAAACTTAAGAAAAAAAAATCTGGAATAGCTTAGAACATAGGCTTATAAACCTAACAATAATAAGGTGTGTGTTCGAGTCAATGTTTTTCTCAGCTACACTCTGGTTCACAATTTGGGTTACCCTTGCAGGTAAGACCATGATGCTCTAAACACTCTCTCCTGAAGTTTAATTTTTTTTTTGATTGATTTATTTATGGACGCTCTTTAACAGCTCAGGTCATCAGCGTCCCATTCAACTCAGGGCGTGAAACGGTCGACAAATTTTGCTCAGAGGCCTCTCTTTCAGGCTTGAGGTTCTTTTTCGTGCCGTAAATGTACGACACGGGACCCACGGCTTTACTTCCCTTCCGAAGGAAGCCATACTTAGGATTTTTACGCCCCGAAAAAAATCCATCGGTCCTGGCCGTGTTCGAACCCGCGATCTTGGGCGTAGGAGGCAAGTATGGTAACCACTACACCACCAGGGCCGACCTCTCCTGAAGTGGTTGAGACATATACAGCTAATGTGATACAGTTTAGTGCAAGGTGAATATTTTCCACGTTCACTGCAGCGAAATGTGGAACTCATAGCCAGTGTGCTATGTTTAAAGGCAGGTAAAATCAAGGTCCACACACTCTACAGTGTAACAAGATTTTTAGAGCGCAATAATGTACACTTTGATGTGGAGATTAAAGCAGAAACTTTAATAATAACACCCCATAGTAAAACCTCAAAGCAAAGGGCAGTCTTTGCTTATTTGAAGAAACTACCGTAAACACTCAGTCTGCCCAGGGAAGGACCTATGGAGGTGGCCTGTTATTAAATTATTGCAAAATGGGGAGGACCAAGCAACATACATTTCTTCGTTGCATTGCAGTCTACCTCTCAAAATTCATTCCAGGTTGATACATGCTACGAAAATAATATTTTTTTATGCTGTTAAACGTTGTCAGCCCCTGTACCAAGCCATTTAATTTCACTTATCGCCTCTAACGCATTCTACACAAAGTTCAGGGTTTTGCATTCCCTATGGGTTGGTTTTTAAATGGTTTATGCCTGGTGAAAGTGATGATTAAATGTTTCAGCCTTCGAATTTCCCATGATCCTCTGCGTAGGGCTTATTGACTAATTCTGTGTCGTTTGCTGTTGTATGTTTTGCTTATCTGCTATATTTCTGATTTTTCGTCATCGTCATCATCCATTTACAAGAATTAGTTCCAGGTCTTTTCGAATTTAGCTCCATTTAGTACTGACAGATGTCAGAAGGAAAGTCAGTCAGTCCATTGCTTTAGGTGCCATCTATTGTGAAGTTAACTTATTATTTGAGCATGAAATGGCCGAAATTTTTGTCCTGCCTCTCGGAGGATTTGTGCCTCTGTCGGGTTTGAATCCGCGAACTTTGATTGCAGCACGTTGCTCCTAGGACACCGAGATAAATTGTTTATAAACGTTGATTTTTAATAATGTGTATAAGTAAATTAAAATAGAGACATGACATTAGCAACCTTACCATCAATCGATCTGTTTCTTCTGTCTGGGTGGTGTAGTAGTAACCATACCTAGCCTCTTAAACCCCAGATGAAGGGTTCGATCCCGGCCTGGATCGATGGATTTTTCGGGCGTAAAAATCCTAAGTATGGCTTCCTTCGAAACGGAAGTAAAGCTGTGGGTCCCATGTCGAACTTTTACTAAACGGTAAAGAACCTCAAGCCTGAGAGAAGAGACCTCTGAGCAAAATTTGTCGGCCGTTTCACGACTTGAATAGAATGGAACGCTGATGACCTGAGATGTTAAAGAGCGTCAGTAAATAAAATTTATTAAAAAAAAAAAGTGATATGAAACTAAGATCTCACAGCATATATTTCTTCGCTTTAGGACGTGCGCAGAGGCCGCGTGATCTGAATCACTTGGAACAATTGATCGAGCATTCGTATAGAGAACTATGGCATTTATTTCCCACAAATTCATTAAAAATGTACAATAAAAAACATAGAAACGGTTGATCTTGTTAACATTTTTAGGAACTTTTTTTTTTTTTTTTTTTTTTTTTTTTTTTTTTTTTTTGTCGGTCCTGGTGGTGTAGTGGTTACCATACTTGCCTCCTAAACCCAAGAACGCGGGTTCGAACCCGGCCAGGACCGATGGATTTTTTCTGGCGTAAAAACCCTAAGTGTGGCTTCCTTCGGAAGGGAAGTAAAGCCGTGGGTCCCGTGTCGTACATTTACGGCAAGAAAAAAAACCTCAAGCCTGAAAGAGAGGCCTCTGAGCAAAATTTGTCGGCTGTTTCACGCCCTGAGTTGAATGGGACGCTCATGACCTGAGCTGTTAAAGAGCGTCCATAAATAAATCAATCAAAAAAAGGACTTTTATTTCCTTAAATTGTTTAAAACAATTGATTTTAATATGCAGCAGTTAAAATGATTTAACACAAAATTATTTACTTTATTTAAGGTCAATGTTTAGCATCTCTAGTCATCAGCGTCCCCCTTTCTATTCACCTCAGAGCCTCTTTTTTCAGGCTTGAGGTTTTTTAAGTGCCGTAAATCCACAACAAGGAACTCGCGTGTTTACTTCCCTTCCGAAGGAAGCTATACATACACTCTAAAATATCCATAGACATCGGCCGAGTTGGAACCCTCTTGCAGAGAAGAGACAACCATGGTTATCACTAAGCCATCAGGACTGGCTTTAACGCAAGTGTTTTACATTTTCCCTGTTGTCAAAATTTCGGTAATTATTGTTAATTTCACATGGTTAATAATTTTTCTTTTCCGTTTTTATCTTCCGTAGGTCTATACAACGTGTCTGTCTTCAAGCCTCTTCCAGAGAATACAAGTAAAATATTATTGCAACGCAGGGTGTTACAGTTGCGATTTTTTAAAGCTTTAATTTTGAAAGATAATTTGGCAACACGTTCTTATGCAAACACACAGTTCTGAAGAGATTAAAGTCGAATCCTGCCTTTTGATTGCATTTCTTCTTTCTGTTTCCAAGTTTAAGTACAGTATTTCCAGAAAGACATATCAGAATATCACCGCAAGTTGCTTGCTGGATCACTGCACAGTGGTCTATGCTGCGCTTCAGGCTAATGTAATCAATTTTGAAAGCTGAAGCGTAGCTAACGTAAACATCAGTGTGTTGCAAATGTTGGTGCGTAACCTTCACCACAATGACGTAGCTGTAGACGCGCGCGCGCTATCTTGTGGCTCAATTGGTTAGGCCGTCGGTCCAAAACCAATTGCAAATGCAGAAGGGATGTATTCAGATTCAACTTGGGTAAAAACAGCCTGGTGAGGTTTTTTCTTCAGCGCTTATAATGAAAATAGATTTAACATTTCTGACTCTTGGCCACCAAAACTGAGCTGAAAATGTTGAGGTTAACTAAGAGAAAACAGAGATTCCGCACACGTTTTATCTCGAGGTTCTTCTGCTGCTTTCTTTTCGAACCTTGGACCCTCTGTATGAAAGAGATTACTATATTACGTAAAATTTAGTTACACTTATTATCATACAGATGACAGAGTAATTTGATGTTAGCCCATAGCCTCCATCTATTAGGCGACTAAGATATTACCTGGACGTAAAACGATAGAACAACTTTTATCAGGTATGGAGTTGTTTAACGTGCCGTAAACCTACCGACGGCTTAACATCCCTTCCGATGAGCTTGCGCTCAGGATGTTTACATCCTGAAAAACCCATCAACGTGAGACGCAATCAATCCAGGGGTTTCGAGGCCCCAAGACCATTGAAACCGATTAGGGGGGGTCCACGCTTTTATTTTTATCTTTTGTATTGTTTTATTTGCACATTGTATTTTGAAAACACCGTCTGTTTAATTATGCTATCCAGAAAATTTAAACTAAGCATCAGTCAGAGAGAAGGGTCCTGCTGAGAATCGAACTCCAGACCTCCCGCTCACTAGTCTGCGCCTTAACGACCTCGGCCAGCCGTAGCGGTATAGAAAGAAATGAAGTTTTTTTTGTATGTACATCAAAATTGGAGCAGTTTTAGTAGTTTCCTCTATTTCTTTCTTCTTAGTATAAGATTTTTTTAAAATTTTGATCAATTTTTTTGACATTGGCATTTCCATTATTTTATTTATTTATTTATTTATTTTTATAGAACGATACTGCAGGAAGATTTCATTTATGTCAGTGACGGGATGCACCACACACTCTGGTATGAGTCACCTGTGGATATGAAACATTATTTCATCTGCAACTCTATCTTAATGAACTTTCTTCATGTAATACATTCTTAGTTTCTGCCCACATGTTCGATAACTTTAAATTTGTCAACGTTTTCTGTTATTCTGTTTGTTACTTACTTTAATTTATGTTTTGATAATATTTTATCCTTCCATTTATATTTTATATAAATAAATAAATATACGAAACAGTGTAGCAGAACGTTTCGAATTGGGGACATTTGAAATGTTCGATCTTTTGTTGTGAATGGCGAGCTTACAAAGAAATTTGGTATACTTCTAAACAATACTGTAAGGATCTGAATGGTAATCTTACCAGATTGGAAGGTCAGAAAGAAACCGAACCAAAATGTAGTTAATCATTATGTCGCATTTCACAGCGTTACATACATCTTAAACTACTACAGTTGAGAATTAATGACCTGTAGCACACCGGCCTCACCCGCTTGATAGCCAAAACAACGTCGTGCAAATATTCGTAATGTTTCTTTTTAGGTGGATGAAGCGCATAACGGATGATTCCGTTAGCAAATAGCCTGTGAAGAATCGATGTGTCAGGTGAAGAAGCATAAAGATGCTTGCAGATGCATCACGGCAGAAGCAGGGCGGAGGACCGACCGCAAGAGGAGTATTACAAGGCAGAAAGAAAAGAAAACACAAACCAGACACAGACATTGGTAGAGAAATAAAGAGAGAGCATTGCTGGCATGAAAAGAGAAGCCAAGTAGAAAAACAAAAGGGTAGCGTCTCCGTCTGGGCGAGCGAGCGACAAGAGTATTCTCTCGGACTGCGCTTTGATTGGTCAAGTCAAATACAGGGGCGGCTCGTAGTGCTTATATAACGGATTTCTTTTTAAACAATTTGATAACTTCTCGAATATTCCTTGTTTTTTTGTTGACACAGTTTTGCACACCATTTCTAATACATTACAAGCAGTATAATTATTAACTTGCTTACAGTTATAAAGCTCCTGAATCAACGGATTTATTGTGAAAACAAAAACTTCTGAAAAAAACTTTTTCTACCTTATGATTTTAAAGAGAAATCAGAGAATTGTTTAGTTTATCGTTATCAATGACACTGTAATTAACCCACTTCCTAGAATAGAAAAAAGTCTAGTAATTTAAAAAATCTTTATATTAGATATTATACTCAAAAGTCCCATTCACAATGAAAATTAAACGTAACGTAAACTTAAACGTAAAAGCTAGATGCTATGTATTGTATGGAACCATTCACAATGAATCACGAAAACATAAAAATAAACATACAATTAGACGTAAACTTAGAAACTTGCAAGGTCCAAGGTTTTGCGTCTACGTGTAACTTAAACTTAAGAAATCAGCCAATCAGAACACAGCTGCTCTGTTTGTAGAGCTCTATGGTAGAATTTATCCTTACACGGAAAATGGAAATCAAATGCAACTCTTACTGCTTGCTGCTACAAGTCCCGAGTGAAGGGGAGAGAGCCAAGATTGTATTCCACAGATGATTTTGCTTTCAAGCGAACAGTACCATGTATAGAATACTCTATAAATTGATGTTTATGATTTTTTCCTGCTGCAATTAAAGGAGATTTGACAACATTACAATGATTTACCAGCCCCTATCAATTTATATTCACGAAAAACCACTGGATCCACCAGCTTTTAGGATTTACCCGGGGTTAGCGTTAGTATACATATACATGAACTGAATTAATTGCAAATTGCAATAAGAACAGATTTGCCACCTTTACAATATTTTACCCGCCTAACAATCCTTCAACGCTTTAAATTTAAAGTTACGGCGGACAACGCATAGATTACAGTATGTTTGACAAAAAAAAAAAAAAAAAAAAAAAAAAAAAAAAAAAAAAAAAAAAAACTTAACTAGTAGTTCGGCTCTCTCCGTTGTCGCTCGGGACTTGCAGCAGCTAGCAGCAGGAGTTGCCACTTCATTTCGGTGCTCCGTGTAAGGGTAAGAGAGAGCTGAAGATCAGACAGAATGGCCTCAATGGACAAAAGATTAATTTCATTATAAGAAAGCTATCCTTGCTCATATTACTCCAAGCAAATTAATTACTGCACTTTTCATATGCATAAACGCTACCGCCGTCTGCTCAGAAGCAGCCATTTTCAATCAGCTGTTAGTTGATCTTCGCTTCTTCTTATTTTTGATTTGCTACTACGTACGCTTGCGTCTTTCATTGTGAATGCCTACATACTACTAAGTTAACGTGTTACGTCTTATTGTATTACGTTTACATTTAATTTTCATAGTGAATGGAACCTAAATTTATTCAGCATTTTAAAACAATCTGGATTGACGCATTCATTGTGTCCATATAGGGCATTGGTATAGTAATTCTTAATTCTAAACACTCACACAGAGCTTTCCTAATACAAAAACTGATAGGATGAAAACTTATGATACGGCCACGGTGGCCGAGGTCGTTAAGGCGCGGACTCGCGAGCGGAAGATCTGGGGCTCGAACCCCACCAGAACCGTCCTCTCTGACTGGGTTTTTTTCAGGTTTTCCTCAGTCCTCATAAATGGCATATGTCGGGGTTATACCTTAAACTTAGGCCTGGAACGTTTCCTTTCTTTAAAAAAAAACCTCATCCTTTCTCAATATATTATTTCATCTCATGTATCATCAGAGCTAACCGCCTATGTGCCTCAGTAGTACGGATGCCTCAAACCACCTCTTCAACTTCCGAAGAGTTTTCATATATACCTGCCATCTCGTTTCGCTGAGGGCAATGCATTAATCAAAAGAAATCCTTCAGAGCAACGAAAGAATGAGGCCATGACCATATTGACTGAGAGTATGGTTTCGATTCTTTTTCCCAGAAGTTATGCAATGCCACTCCTAGAATTGCTTTTTGGTTTCAGGCTCGAAGTGACTAATTCATATTTCATACCCCTGGTCAGCAAATAGCTCTAAAGGGATGATGATTACTGCTCCCTATGATCGGCGGTTAGGCTTGGAAGGCCCCTTTAATACAAATCATTGAATATTCTAACTGGTGGATAATTGTGTTGACATTGCCGACAGAGATATCAAGTTGTTATTCGCCGATCGTCCCGAATAAGAATGTCCGCACGTTATGCACTGTCTCCCGGGGTTGGATGATCAGGAAGACAACCACGGTCTTTCTACATGTTCTCTGCAAAATAAATATTTTGAATCCCTTAATATGGGCGATGATCTCAAAATAAATTGAATTGCTGCTCTAGCTTTATAAAGCAAATACTTGAATTTTGTAAGTTAACTGCATCGCCGCCACTTAGCAGGAGAAGATGAAAAACAGGAGATAATGTGCAAAGGTTCAGATATTCTACATACGCTGTATTCTTATTGAACGACCCTTGTACTAACAAACATGTTTAAATATATAAATTAAAACTAAAGAATGTATTTACAATTCAATTATATTCCCTGTTGCAGAATGCTAGCTAATTCTCAATTTATAAACGTTGAATCACCCGAAATAATACTCTTACTATGTGATCGAGATAAATGTGATGAAAAATAATTAATTATGTATCAGAAACTAATGTATTCCCTCGCGGTTTGCAATTTTAAAAAGAGAAACTTAAAAAATCTTTGTTGCATGCATTGGCAGCAAGCCACGCACGCACGCACGCATGCACGCACGCACGCACACACGCACACACACACACACACACACACACACACACACACACACATATATATATATATATATATATATATATATATATACAGAGTGTATCTAAATTCCCATTACACATTTTGAGGGTTTATAGTGTGGACCAAGTGGGTAACATTTACATAGGAATTTATAGCGTTACAAGTGAAACACCACCACAGCTCTCGTTGAACTCTCCCGCGTATGCTTTGTCAAAGAATTGAGTAGAGTACGTATATTGTTGTTGCATTGCTTCTGCGTTCACTTACAAAAATGGCTCAACTTGGCGACTACCTACGAGGTAGGTTCATAATTTACGGCCTTGCCTTCACAAAAGCCTTATGTGGTATCACACCTTATCTGTTAAGTAGATAATTGCAACTCTAACTTCCGCTCCGCTGTGTTCAGCTGTTCAGATATAGTTGCATAAAGAAGGCATGTGTAGAAGATTGTGACATGTTCAAAATGGAGTATCGAGCTGTCATTAAGTTCTTCACAACAGAACGACTTACTCCAAATGAAATTGAACAGCGAATGGACAATGTATATAGGAAAACACCCCCCTCATATTCTACCGTAAAAGAATGCGTCAAACTTTTCCCATTGGGTCAATAAAGCATTGAAGACAAAGAGCTTGCAGGTCGGTCCTTGGATAAGTTCACTCCTGAAAACATCGATTGCTCTTGTGGAAGGAGAAATTAAGGAAGACCGGCGGCTCAAAGTTACAGAAATAGCAGCAAGGTTGGGCCTTTCGAAGAGAACATTCCTTCAAATTATTCATGAACATGAACATGAATAAGGTTAGTGCAAGCTGGGTGCCTAGACTTCAGTCCAAAGGCAACAACGTGTCATCTGTTGTCAGGCATTTTGGAGCTCTGCTGTGGCAACTAGAAAGAAGTTACTGCAAAACATTGTTACAGCAGATGAAACTATGTCCTCTACTATGATCCATTGTTCAAGAGAGAATCAATGGAGTAGCGTAAACCTGGCGAAGCACCGCCTCTAAAGGCTAAGGTCACTCAGTCAACCAAGAAGATCATGGCCACAATCTTTTGGGAATGTGAAGGAATACTCTTCATTGACTTCAAGGAGAGAAACACCACAGTAAATGGGGAGTACAATGCTGGCCTACTGCACAGACTACGTGCTTCCATCAAAGAGAAAAGGCGACGAAAGCTGAGTGGTGGTGTGCGCCTTCTTCACGACAACGCGCCTATGCACACAACTCTTGTTGCAAAGGAAGCTGTGAAGAAATGTGGCTTCAAGGAGATCGATCATCCACCCTAAAGCGCAGATTTGGATCACAGGGACTATTTGCTCTTCTCAAAAATCAAGATTCGCCTACGAGGAAGGAAATTTTAGTGTGACGAAGAAGTGATGGATGCTGTTTATGCCCATATTGCAGACAAGGCATCTGATTATTTTGGGAAGAGGCGATTGAAATGTTAATTCAAAGATGGGAGAAATGTATTGCAATAAAGGGTAACTATATTGAAAAGTGAAATATAGTTTTTGTCTTTATCATACCTAAAATATGGTACTTATGGACCTATCTCTTACTTTGACATTATAATTATACCTGTGTATCATGTTTCGGTACACCTGCTCACCAACATGTGGTAGTCCAACGTCCCGGTGCAAGCAGGTCTTCCTCTGACTTAACTGGAGTCTCGTAAATTCGACTCTTCATGTGGCCCCAAAGGAAATAATCCAGCGGAGTCAAATGCGGCGAACTTGCAGCGCATTCAATAGAGCCACAACGACCTATTCATCTTTGCCTGAATCGTTCAAGATAACTTCGGATCAAAATGAGATGGTGTGTCATCGTGTTGGAACCAAGGGTCAGTGACATCAAGTGTTCATCGTCAAATTACTTAAGTACTCCGGCCCCGCGCATTGTCATAGCAGATGCGGGAGCGTTCAATGATTGTTTTGTGTGTAACGGGTAAACGAAATGTTTTCGAACATGGATTCCTATTCAAAATGTTATCAACTTGGTCCCCTCTATAAGCCCTATAAGTGTTTAATGGGAATTTTGATGCACCTTGTACCTTGTTTCTTCCACATTGCGATTGGTAACATGACATTGTACTTAAAAAATTGTATTATTATTATTATTATTATTATTATTATTAAAGCTACCCAATCTTGTTTTAGTGCAATTAGAGGCTGCGGAGCATACAGAGGGCCCAGCGCGTTTTTCGTTGGCTGAAATGCAGTCAGTCAAATGAGTGAAACGTCGTTTTATCGCCATGGACGGCTGAAGTCGTAAAGGTGCGCACTCGTGAGCTGGAAATCTGGGGTTCGAATCCTGCCAGGATATCCTCCTTGATGGAGGTTTTTTCCAGGTTTTCCTCAGTGCTCATAAATGGCAAATGCCGGGGAGGTACCCTACACTTAGGCCTGGAACGTTTCCTTCCTTTAAAAAATCCTTTACCAATTTATCATTTTATTTCATGTATCATGTGCCATCGCCGTGATGCCTCAGTACTGAAAACGGACGTTAAACATGATTTAAAAAAATCGTTTTTAAAAGAAACGACGCAAACCCGCGACAAATAGAGCTCATGATTTACTAGAACGTAAGCACAGTTTTTTGAAACTCTCTGAATGTGTAAAACGCGAGATAGTAAGTGCATTAGTTTCTGAGATACGATTTCTTCTTTTTCACCAGGTTTCCTCCAGGTGTCTCGTACTACTGATAACAACATAACGAAGACATAAGAAAATATCTTACATTTTCAGTACAGAAGTTAAACCCCCTTTACTACAGGTAAAAGTAATTTGAACATCCCAAATAATACACGCAACCAAACTTTCCGCTAGAAATTGCGTCTTCAATGATGTTGACAGACAAAAATAGAATTTCTGTTTTGTTTTATTAGGGTGAAAAAAATACCGTGAAACATCATTTTAGAATTAAAAAGTTGAGCATGATAATTATTCGTTTGCCCGTATCACTTTTGGAGATATTTTCACACTATTAAATCACGGCATAAATAATTGAAAAGCAGGGTGTGTCTGTCAAACTATGTGAGGAAGGAGAGATAGTCAAAATGCTGACAATAATGTTACACTACATTTGTTATGCAATTAAATCAATAATCATATGTTTTTTTTTTGTATTGCTTCATTTGTCTTAATATCCCATTAGTTAGATATGGGACCGCCCGGGTGGCTGAGGTCGTTAAGGCGCGAACTCGTGAGCCGGAGGTCTGGGGTTCGAATCGCACCAGGACCGTCCTCCCTGCTTGAGATTTTTTCCAGGTTTTTCTCAGTCCTCATTAATGTCAAGTGCCGGGGAGATACCCTAAACGTGACCTGGAACGTTCCCTTCCTTAAAAAAAAAAAAAAAAAAGCATTCCCAATATATCATTTCATCTCATGTATCATTAGTGTCCACCGCCTGTGGTGCCTCAGTAGTAAAAACGGGCGTTAAACACTTAAAAAAAATTAAAGTTCCTCCTGGAGGACTTGCACTTTAGATTTTTACGCCCTTAAAAACTATCGACCGCGGCAGGTTTGAATTCGCGTGCCTTGGGTCCAGAGGAAAGAGGGCAGAAACAGTAGCTATAAACCTAATGAGCTGACGCGGTATTCTCGACTTATATGAATGCCGCATTAGCCCCCCCCCCCCCTTACGCGGAATTTCCTTGAACATCGCTTTCTGAATCTGTTCTTGCATCTCACGGCAGTATATATGGAGTGAGATAGTTGACTGTAGAGTATAACCGTTTCAACACAGGGCTTTGGAATGTAAAAGAAAAATTAACAATGTGGCCGAACTTAAATCATGTTAATCAGAAATATTTTTTCCCGATTCAATGCCTGTTTATTGGACGGAGTATAAATCGCCCGTTATGGCATAATTGGCAGCCGAGATGTAAAATACTACGTGGATGGACAAGGTTTATAACTAAAACCTAGTAGTACGGTAACATCCCGGCCTTGAATGTACCACATTGAGGCGACGCACTTGTGCCATTGGCAACTGCTGCTTTCTCCCTGCCTGTAAAGTAAGACTTGAATGAATTATGCAATATCTGAATTTATTTATTCAATATCCTGAAGAAAATAAGGAGTATGTGCTATTATTAGCTACATAAAAATGTAATTTTTTAAGCTTCATTAAATTCACAAGGTTTTCTTTCTTTCTTTGTTTTTCTCCCCCCCCCCAAACTGATCATATACCATAATTCCATCATTCCAATCCTAAAAGGTAAAGCAAGTCTATGCTATTCGTTTTCAATTAAATTTGGTATTGTTTACAACACTAATTAACACTATTGCCTTTCTTGCTAATAGCATTGGGGGATATTAACTTAAACTGAATTAATACAGTGAGAATTAAATGTAAAAGAATTTATAAGTTAAGTTATATTACAAGTATATATATAAACACATACATACATACATGCACAGTGAAAATTTAGATACTTCCGTCAAACAGAAAAGTTAACGTTTTAGTTTTTCCTTGTTTTAAAAAATATGTTTTAAGTGTTTGGTACCTTATTGATTTTTTTGTGTGTTTTTTCCCAATTATCACTGCTCCACCAATTTCCTTTCAGAAAGTTTTACGTTAATCTTGCTCTGACTTGATGCTGCAGAACGTTTCTTCCACATTTTGTTTATATGTTGAAAATAAGGCGAGCAAAGGTGCAAAAAAAAAAAAAAAAAAAAAAAAAAATTATATTTGCAAAGTATCCCTAAACATACCAAATCTAATTTTTTTTAATTAGTGTTTAACGTCCGTTTTTACTGCTGAGCTTACTTAAAGCACTGAATCTCATATCGTGTCATAGATTAAATAACTTCATACTTGAACAAACAGGTTCTTGGTTGCCGTTTCGCGTCCCAGTAATACCTTAATTCCCTGACAAATGGCGCTAGAGGCGATATGCTTATCACCTGGCCTTCTGCTCTAATTGAAGTTTCAGCTTTGTAGCCCGCCCATGTTCCGGAATGGAAGAACAATAGCCCTATACTCTTCTACCGAAATGTTTGTCTCATGTGATGTTTTGCACGTAATCTTAATGAATGCCTGTCGAGATCAGATATATTGGTATGAACTACTTTCCTCTTCAATCCCGGCTAGGGTAGATGAAATTTTTCGGGCTAAAATCCTAAACATGGCTTCCTTCGGAAGGGAAGTAAAGCCGTGGGTCCCGTGTCGTACATTTACGGCACGAAAAAGAACCTCAAGCCTGAAAGAAGAGGCCTCCGAGTAAAATTTGTCTGCAGTTTCACGCCCTGAATAGAATGGGAAGGTGATGACCTGAGATGTTTAAAGAGCGTCCGTGTACAAACCAAATCAATAATTCTCACATATTTCTACTATCAGGAGACGGTAAGAACTGGTGCTTACTACAGTAAGAGCTAAGTAAGCATATTTACACTTGTAGCAGATTCGAGTTTGACAAGCATGACGTAGTATATGTGGATTTGAAAGGGGCTGCATAAAACTTTGTTTTAGAAACTACAACAAATGCCTCGTTGCAAACAGTGAACATTTTGGACTTATTTGTAAGGGTTTACAGTTTTGTTGTTGCAAATATATTCAATTAATTTAGCATTGATCTTTAATGCTTCGGTTTATCGTACGTGTTCTTGAATAGTGTCAATGTATATATGAGTATATTTATCTATACTGCTTTACCGATGATTTGTGACCTTGAGTGGGTAAGTATGATGCGCTTTGATTTGTCCACTGCTGAGATGATCCTGCCTCAGAAAGTGAGTTCCAAATAATGTATGACACGTTAGTAAACAGCTGAAACATGGAACACATTCTTTTGTTTTCCAAATGGATTACGGATTGTCCATTTGTTTAATAATTTTGTGAAGTATATTCTGATCGTGGAAAAACAACAATTTTTCCTCAATAGGATAGCTCTTTTAAATGTTTAGATACACAACAGAAACATTTATTATATGGATATCTTGTACAGCTCTAATATTTTATCGCCTTTCTGGATTATATAATTGGATTCTTTATCACTAATTTTTATTTAATAGACTTCACGAGGGACTTCTCTCATGTTCGTGTTAAGGTGACAGTCAAACTGAAATAGTCACCGTGGTTTCTGCAATTAGTGCCTTGAGCGATACGCTTCACTTAATAAAATAAAGGATTAAAATATTTTAAGTTATTAAAGAACTATATCTACTGAACTCAAAGCCGCAGTTACTTCAAAATGTCATGAAAAAATCTGTCTTCAAAATAAGGCGTTAATGACAGCAGCCGGTAGCGCTAAGAGAACTTAAAATATGACATTTAGGTTTTTAGAAAACGCATTTCATTGCGATAAACACTGACATGGCTGTTATCTGTTGCCGCTTGTCATTCTAATTCTGCCCACACTGGGGCCAGCTTTACAATCGGGGTTGTGGATTCGATTCGGGCAAGGAATTTTACAAATGAGATAATTTCGAAAGTTCGTATCTTGATCAGAGTTACCAGCGATAGTTTGCCAAAGCCTAGCACAGACATCAAACATGGCGTGTATGGGTTGGAATCCCTGTTGGTGAGAGAGGCTTCTCGTCTACTCGGAGCAGTTCAGGTGTAACACGGCAGAGCAAAGAGCTCCAGGGGAGAGAAGCGAACGGAAGTGAAAGGAATTACGTCTGCTGTCGAGAAGAGAGAAGCAGAGGGAAGCGGATAAAAATGGAAGAGAGGGAATACGCTTCCAGGCGAAGGGGGGTGGGTAGAGCGTTACGAGGAGAAGAAGAAGGTTTTCGGATGAGGATGGGGTGGTTTTTTTGGGGTGGAAGATGGCTTGGGGGAGCGGTATTGGGAAGAAGGGAATTACGTGCAGAGAGAGGGTGGGGGCACGATCGGGAAGACAGGGCAACTGAAATGAATATATCTGGAAGAGAGAACGAGAAAGAGAGAAGCATAATGCAGGGCACGTCGGCGGATGTTGTTCTGCAAATTTTCCTTTCCTACCCTCATCCCTCCCTCTTACGTAACTAATTGTTGCCAACACCTTGAAAAATGTCTCGATGAGAGATAGTCTTGTGAGGGGCTTATAGATTCGTTATGCAAAGATCCGCTCTCCAGTTTCCCCTGGCTTTAGATACATCATAATCATCGCATTTTGTAACTATAATGTGATGCGAATCTTATTTAAACAACACATCACCCACATGGTAACCACACCAAGCCTGAGCTCATAGATCAGCTAGCTTAACCATGCACATGGGGAAAAAGAGGGGGAAAGAGGAAAAAGTGTTGTAGGAAAAAAATGCATTAAATACGGTAAAGAAATGTAAAAATGCAATTCAATAATGTTTCCGGGCTTGTTGGCCGTGGTCCAAAGTCTGTAAACACACCTGACGTTTCGCCCGTGACTCCGCCGGGCATCTTCAGAGGAATGTCTATCACCACTCGTTGTTGTAGCTCAAGGTGACTTGGTGACAAGGTGACTTGAGCTACAACAACGAGTGGTGATAGACATTCCTCTGAAGATGCCCGGCGGAGTCACGGGCGAAACGTCAGGTATGTTTACAGCCTTTGGACCACGGCTAACAAGCCCGGAAACATTATTCTATTGGATTAACGCCGGCTGTGAAAGCCTAAATAATTATAAAAATGCAATTTCTGGGACAAAATTTGATAATCCACGAGAATGTCTTTGCTGTGGAATCAGGGCAGCCTTCAGAAACACAATTCACAATTCAACGAAATCTATTTTATAGCCTTTTCTTCAGAAAAGAATATATCAAAATGTAATAACTAATTTGTTAATCTCTTTCATGTTTCCAATAAACTCACATTGGAGCTACAGGGCAACTGTGAGATATATCAGACTTAAATTTACAGCTCAGAGCAAATATTCTCATCATCATAGAGATTTTTTTTTTTTTTTTTTTTTTTTTTTGCGTGTGTGTTTAAAGCCCGTTTTAAATACTGAGGCATTACAAGCGGTGGACACTGATGATACATGAGATCGGATTTTTTTTAAGAACGGAAGCGTTGCAAGTCTAAGTTTAGGGTACCTCCTCGGCATTTGCCATTTATAAAGACTGAGGAAAACCTGGAAAAAACCTCAGTCAGGGAGGACTGTCCTGGAGGGATTCGAACCCCAGACCTCCCGCTCATGAGTCCGGCCTTAACGACCTCGGCCACCCATGGCGGTCTCTGATCATGCTTAAGTTACTGAAGGCCTACTGATTTTGAAAAGTGTGAGCAACAATATGGTACTGTTAATTGTCAATGAAAATGCTTTTTTAACGATAAACTTTTATCCAAAATGACAATAACACTCGCGAGCATTTTATTTGAGAAAAGTACATTCTCTATATCCATAATTGCGGCAGAAGTTATCTCGGATATTCTTCTTTGCTATGCTGTTCGTACTCCCACGGATAGCCGAGGTGGTTACGGCGCGGACTCGTGAGCGAGTGGTCTGAGCTTCCATTTCTACTATGACCACCCTCCATGGCTGAGATTTTTTCCGGATTTTCCCCAGTCCTCAAAATAGCAAATGCTGGGGAAATATCCTAAACTTAGGCCTAGAACGCTTCCATTCTTTAAAAAAAAAATCCTTTCCCAGTTTATCATTTCATCTTATGTATCATCAGTGTCCCCAGCCTGTGGTGCCTCAGTACTTAAAATGGGCGTCAAGTACAGGTATACATACCGTTCGCGAATGGCAACAACAAAAACAAGTATATTGATCTTTGTACTTGCAATTTCTTTATGATTCACAAAATGTTCACTACTATATATATACTTATATAATATATATACTATATATACACACATTTTATTTAAAACATACATTTTACTTGTGCAAAATAATGATTGTTTATTACTGCTCTAAAACTATTTCATATCTTGTTACTATTTCTTGCTCCAAGTGGCCTTGCGCATGATTAGTAAATGCATATGTACAGACTGACCCAATGGAATATGACGTTTTCAGAACCTTTTTGTGGTACACTCGTACAGAATAAAATAAAAACACTTTTTCAAGGAACAAGTGCCATAATGCAATTTATTAATCTGAACTTCTTTTTGGAAAATCACAATGACCCCATGAAATATGACAGTTTTCAGAACGCTTCCGTTTCTGTCCATTTAGTAAGCAATAGTGTGTATTCACTGTTACACGATTTATTAAATCTAATTTAATCTCTTACGTTCAGAAAATATTTAGGGTAGAATTTAACGCGTCAGAAATACTGGCAACACTGGACTTTCAGATGGGTGATAATGATGAACCTGAGTTTTGGTTCCAGCAGGATGATGCCGCAGCTCACACCTCTCGTGAAACAATGAACACTCTGCGGATTCTGTTTCCTGGACGCATAATTTGCTGATGTTGCCTGGTCAACCAGATCTGACAGCTGCAGACTATTTTTTATGGATATACTTGAAAAGTAAAGTGTATTGCGTCAGGTCATGGACCATCATGCAGTTAAAAGAAAACATAACTCATCAAATTAGGGACATAGATCACGTTTTATTGCAGCGAGTTATGATAAATTTCCCGAGCATATTACACGAATGTGTTCCTTGTCATGGAGCCCACTTAAAAATGTGATTTTTAAATAATAATTTCAGGTAAATAAACGGCATTATGCTACTGGTCGCTTGAAAAAAAAAGTATTTTTAATTAATTCTATACTAGTATCCCACAAGGAGGTTCTGAAAACCGTCATATTCCATTGGGCCATCTGTAGTTCTTACTGTTTTTACGAGGGTGTTTAAAAAGTAAGAACTAATTGAGTATTTTGAGATATCTACTTTCTTTTAGATATTATTATATAATTTTTTGTATTTATAAACAGTTACTCTGCTTTATATTACACTTTCACACAGTTGAATAAACTTCTTTATTCCATAAGGGGGAAAAAATACTTTTTTTTTTGTTATACCTTCAACCGGGAATGCACCGCTTCTTGAACGTTACTCCCTAGTCTTTCTCATCTCAAAGTGTTCTTCAGAGAAGCCAACAACTGATCATTCGAGTAAGGAAGATCTGTACTGTATGAGGATGCTAAAAGATCCGAAAACTCGGTTTCTGAATGATGTCAAGAGTGCAGCGACTGTGTGAGGAAGTGCATTATCATGAAGGAAAGAACGCTTTTAGATAAAAGTCCTCTGTGATAACTCCGTATTGTTAGCTTCAACTCCTCCTTTTCCAGATAATGAACTGATTCTTTCATATCCCAGAAATGCCACAGACTTTAACTTCGCCGGAGGAAATGTGTGCCGCTATTCTTTAGACTGCCTCTCGCCTTCGTGCTCGAAGCAATACATCCGTGACAATAAGTGCCAGGAAATCCTCTCCATCATTATACCGTCTATGGTCTGCACATGAATTATCTTGTGCTCATTATTCAGAACCCTAAGTGCCCACCGTGTACTTAAGAACCTGTGCAAAAGCTGATATTTAAATCTCTGGCTAGAAGTCTTAGAACTGTGCACTTGTTTGATAGCATCAACCTGACCACATTCTCACTAATGACAAACAGAGCATTACTCATAATGAATCGATGTTCGCGTATTTTTAAACGCATCCACCCATTTTTACACTTATCTCTCACCAATATACACACCTCCATATTGTTACGCCATTCTTCTGTGAATTTCATGCCATTCCGCACCGTCAGAACCACAAAAATCAGACTCAGTACCTCCAAGTAGGTTCGATAGTAGACTAGATGCTGGAATATATGGTCCCTATATTAATTTCATCACGTTATTAATTTGCAGTTATCTGGTTTATTAGTGTGCATAAACAGTAGTATGTGCTTTCTTTGATTTTATTAAGTTAATATTGATTTAGTGAAATCACACCAGTAACTTCTTTAATAGAAAATGTTAGTACTACATGAGTTTGCTCTTGTATATCTTAACTATCACGGCATGATACCATATTTACATTTCCTAAATAGCAATAATTAAAGCAGATGTAGATAAAGAGTATATATCTTGCAAATTTGAAGTTTATAATGAAATTATAGTGTGTATTAAATATATAGTACCTAATTTTGTTAGGGAGGATATTTTTTCAGCAAATTTCACCAATATACCATCATATGTGACGGTATGGATTAGCAAAGAAAGGAAAATTCCCTCCAAAAAAAACATGAAGTGGGGTTTGAATCGAGAAAATGAGAGTTTTAGTGAGCTTTTGATTGATTTGATTTATTTACGGACGCTCTTTAACATCTCAGGTCATCAGCCTCCCATTCAATTCAGGGCGTGAAACGGCCGATAAATTTGCTGAGGCCTCTTCTTTCAGGCTTGAGGTTCTTTTTCGTGCCGTAAATGTACAACATGGGACCCACGGCTGTACTTTCCTTCCAAAGATAGCCATACTTGGGATTTTTACGCTCCAAAAAATGCATCCATTCTGGCGGATTTGAACCCACGATCGAAGGGGAAGGCAAGTATGGTTACCATTGCTACTAGGACCGACTTTAGTTTAGCTTAGTTTAGTGATACTTAATGTTATAACAGGTTTAGACTCGTTTGCAAGTGAGGTTATGCAGCGACATCGTTCATGTTGCTGCTATGGTTTGTTTATTTGGTTCTTGCAGTTATATGGTTTATCGCTGTAGCTTATAATTCTTTAATTTTTTATTAATTTAACATTGATTTAATAAAATCATACCGATAACTTGAGTAATAGAAAGTGTTTAGTGCAACAAAGGTTGCTCTTATATGTCTTACTTATGGCAATGCATCGTATAACACCATTTTTACATTTGTAATTAAAGGAGAGGTGGATAAAAAGCATACATGGTGCAAATTTTGAAGTTAACGATGAAAATGAAGCGTATATTAAACAATTCTTACTAAAATTTGTGGTTAGGAAGAACATTTTCTTCCTGCAATCTTCCTTAATGTATTATCTTATGTAACAGTGAGAGTTAATGAAAAGGAAAGATCCGGATGTATGAATGAACCGGGTTTTGGGGAGAGATGAAGAGAGTTTTAATGAATGGTGGAGCAGGATATTATATTTCAACTCGTTTGCAAGTGAGGTTAAGACAAGACATTACAAATACACTCGTTTATAACTAATGCCAAGGAAGACTATGTCCTTTTACTTAAAATAGAGGATGATAAATATGATGCCCAACTATGTCGATTAGCTGTAAGGTGTCCAGTTATTTGAGGTTCGTATATTTTATAAAGAGTTGTGCTTACTTGTGGAGAAGTTTATAATTCATATTATTTTATATTTCGTTAAATGTGAGAAATATTGTTTGTAAATAATTTCAGGTTCTAAAAAGTGAACGAAATATTTTCTAATGATAAATAATGTTATCTTCTAAACATAATACTGCTTAAAAGTTCGGTATTTGCTTTTGCCAGTAATAGGGCCATTTCGACCGCCATTGTTTTTTTCACATTGGGGTGTGGTAAATATAGTTGGTCTTGCCTGACTACTAGATGCTCCTCTGCTATACGTCGCACTTCCGATAAAGTATCCATGCCATCTACTGAGTAATTTCGATACCTTCCCTTAAAATTGTCTTCTTTGCCCGGGAGTTTGGGTTTCGTTTCATGCAATGCTATTAATATGGCATTCCTTTTTGAAAAGCTCTCATCTATTCAGACGGAATGTGTTTTTAACGCTGAGAAGCAATTTTTTTTTTACATTGCACACTTTTTAAATCCAATTTCTGGTAGACTTTGAGCAATTCATAACTAACTGCAAATTGGACAGGACGCAGTGTCCAATCCTTCTTGAGTCAAGAATAATGTAGGTCTTATTCAATCCTAAAAATGAATGTCGGATAACTTCAACATGATTTCTTCGGTATGATGCATATCATATGGCCTCTGTGTCCGTTCCTGTTTCAGAGGAAGTCATCAGTCCATCTGGCATTGGTCGGTCTATGCTTCTATGACCTGTTAGTCGAATATTTGTATCGGAAGGTGGTGCGGTTATTCTTTCGATGCGAGTAACCAATTTCTTCTGTGTGAAGGGTGTTTAGTCCTTCCCTAATATCCGAATTTATAATCTGGTCCATGAGGGAATATCTAGCTAGCGGTTTGAGAAATCTCATTTCCGCTCCCCCCTAGTTCTCCGTCTATTTCTCGAGGATATTACATCAAACAGATAAGGGCATTTGTTTATAACTTTCATTGCGTTTATTTCCAGGCTTTGTGGATTAGGGTTCTTTGTTTCTTCAAGTATTTTCAATTTGTCATTTGTTCTTTTATACAACGCTTAATTATTTAATTACTTTTCCTTCAAAAGTAAATATTTTTTTTTGCCAGAGATATTTAAATTAAATTGTTTTAAAGTTCTATTTCAATCGTTCATAGCTTTTTTGTAATTGATCTGAATGGGTTAAAAATGTAAATTTACCAGCGAATAATAAGGTATTTTAAATTTTTTTTTATTTGAAAACACGCCTTTAAATTAAATTGGAAATGTTTGATTATATTGTTAATATAGGTATTAAAAGTACATGTGATAATTATTACCCCTTTATAAAGGTCAATCACCAATTGCTACGCCTTTTTATGTTTATTGTGTTTCAGCAAAGGATTTGTACATTATTATCGCATACTATGGAACCCTTTACTTCTAATATTTTGTATTTATGTCTTTGTATTCGATCAAAAGTGTTTTCATAATAAACTAAATAAAGTGAATATATTTTGTTATGCCTAAATCTTGTCCGTTTACGCCTTGATTTACCTCTCGGCTACTAGATGTGCTGCAGTTAGATCCGTTCTTAAACACCTCTCCCATGCTTTGTTGAACATGTTCTTTGCCAGTTTCACAGGATAAGCGAAATAAAATTGGTGCTAATCTTGAATCCGCCAAGAAAGTTAAGCATAGCTGAAGTATGGGGCACTCTCGGCTGGAGCATGCTTAGAAACACAAACGTAGAACAACACGCGAGCGGACAAGTTTCATAATTAAACCTAAGTATATTCAATATTTGTTGTTTTAGCAGCAAAAAACTGATTAATTGTTGAAAACGCATTTCAAACGGTTTCCCAAGATTGTGTCGGAAGAATCAAGTACATTGTGCTAATTGTGCACTAGTATTGATACACAATGCTATTACCTAAAATTGTATAATCTAGGGAGAAAAATATTACAAGCATTCGTTTGCAATAAAATGAGGGAAGAATTTTATTATTTTATATTCCTCGACAAGCCTTATTTTACAATTCCCATATAAAAGCGATTGTTCATTGTTTTCCTTTCAAACCGAACAAAGTATTCCTTTGCATACAATGCTTAGGTAGTTATTATGAGCATCTGTACAAATATAACTGTTAGTAATTGAAGGTCCAAAGATTTCGCTAAAGTTAGTGCTGGAAGCGAATAAGCAATGACTTGTGGATAAAATGGGTCAAATGAGTGACAGACTGAATGGTGTTTAACCGCCCCTACTGAGGCACCATAGGCGGTGAACACTGGTGATACATGAGATGAAATGATATACAGGGAAAGGAAAAAAAATTAGGAAGGAAACATTCCATACCTAAGTTTAGGGTACTCCCCGGCATTTGCCAGTTATGAAGACTGAGGAAAACGGAAAATCCTCAGTCAGGGAGGACGGTCCTGGCGGGATTCGAACCCCAGACCTCCCACTCACGAGTCCGCGCCTTAACGACCTCGGCCACCCGTGGCGGTAAAATGTGTGAGAAAAATGGGACAGAACTTTACTGCAGTCATTAGACGTCCATCGACGATATATAAGAATCCACGGCTTAAAAAAAAAAAACGACATATAGCTACACATAAGGCATATAAATGCCGATTCCCTTACCCAAATTTGCGATTCTTATGACAAGAATTGTTAATGACCATTTCTAGGCAGATTTTCTTCTCATTTCTGCACTTTCTTCTGGGCAAATTAATTATAATACATTTAATTTTAAATATTTATTTACTTTGCTCTTTTTCCTTCCATAACATAATAACAGCTGTTTCCGAAATATTGTTCATTCTAATTTATTTCCACTTGTATAATGTTTCTATTTGATACAGGTGTCCATTGGCCTCTAGAAAGAAACAAAAACAAAAGTGTGTATAAAAGCTAAAGGAAAGCAAATAAAATTATAAATAAGATATGGTTTTGGATTCTTCTTGCAGGATCTGACCGAAAATTCCCGCATCTGTGAGCTTTGCGTGCTGATTTAGAAGCACTGCATGTTCACTCATATAGCGTGTACACCGCATCAGTTATCTACTCAGACGCACCCCGGGTATGAAAGGGTTACAGCAAATAATTAGAGAAATTAAATGACCAGGACTTCCCCGCCCTCTGCTCACCATGCGGGTATTCACATTATTGTTATTTATTGCATTATTGCGTAACGACCCGCACCCTCTACATTTCTTATTCCTCTAAATGATGCACGATGAAAAACGTTTTATTACATAAGCTGTTACTCCCAAAGAAGGTTCTTTAGCTTTGTGTAGTTATGCACAAAGACGCCAAAGGATAACAAAGAGATTTCTTTCCACGCGTTGGGCTTGGGTTCGAACACCAAAAGGAGTACTCTATCAACTTGAACATCAAGAGGTTTACAGGCATTGCTACCACCAAAGCTCTTTTTTTTTTTTTTTTTTTTTTTTGAGTAGTGTTTAACGTCAATTTTATCTATCATTTCCAATGGTGTTGGAACACACTGAAAGCCACTTCAACATTAGTTAAATGCGTTCCAAATAGAGTTTAATTCTTCTCTATCAATTTGAATTGGTAAAGTTATACAATAGCAAGAATAAATGTAACTTGACTAGAGTTATATTTTTACCAGATGTGTAGTGTTCCTGGATATTTAAACTTTCTAAGAAATCTATATTGAACGGTTCAAATCATGGAAATGGAAAATTGCAGTGGTATTTCTCTCTGTATTAAACCGCCACGGGTGGCCGAGGTCCTTAAGGCGTGGACTCGTGAGGTCTGGGGTTGGAATCCCACCAGGACCGTCCTCTCTGACTGGGTGTTTTTCCCAGGTTATCCTCAGTCCTCATAAATGGCAAATGCCGGGGAGGTACCCAAAAACTTACGCCAGGGACCATAAAAAAATCTTTTCCCAGTTTATTATTTCATCTCATGTACCACCAGTGTCCACCACCTGTGGTACCTCAGTAGTAAAAACGGGCGTTAGGCACGTTTTTACACTGCATTTAGGCCCTTACGCTTTGCCACTTCATAAAATGAAAATGGAATGTAATGCCAAAAAATTAAAGATTCACTCTATGCAATAAATTAAACAAAAACGTTTACGTAATGTTGACTTCGAAATACTTTTCCCAAAAATAAAAAAAATGTTTAATTTTTTTTATATTGTGTTCATGGTCCATGCTCATGCAATCTGGTTACAATTATGGCAATGCTAATGTAAAACTAACATTTTCTCTTTATATAAATCTGGTGTAATATTAACTTGAGATCCGAGTTAACGAAATGTTGTAACGGCGGTAGGCACACCATACTGTTGTAACTAACAACAGGTCAAATTAGATCACTGGGTGAAGAAATTATTGGTTGCTACAGAGCAGCTACCTTCGTTATGATTAAGCGGAGATGCTAGAAGCTTAATTAAAAGTGTGCAAAATGTGACAATATGCCTGTGATCTGTTAGATTTTCTTCAGAATTAACTTCCCTTCCTTTCCGTGCAGTGTTTTTTTTTTTTGAATGGTTTATTTATGGACGCTCTTTAACAGCTCAGGTCATCAGCGTCTCATTCAACTCAGGGCGTGAAACGGCCGACAAATTTTGCTCAGAGGCCTCTCTTTCAGGCTTGAGGTTCTTTTTCGTGCCGTAAATGTACGACACATGACCCACGGCTTTACTTCCCTTCCGAAGGAAGCCATACTTAGGATTTTTACCCCCCGAAAAAATCCATCGGTCCTGGCCGGGTTCGAACCCGCGATCTGGGGTTTAGGAGGCAAGTATGGTAATCACTACACCACCAGGACCGACCCGTACAGTGTTAAAACCAACGATTAGAATTAAAAGTGAGCAAATGCAACAAAGAATAACTTAAAAACACACAATCAGGATTAACTTAAATCTCTTAATGTATTGCCAGAGTGAATAAATTGTTATGTTGTATTATGTGACATTTACTCGGAAACAAGAAATGGTTTGAATAACGAAAGCATTTCCTTCATGGTTCTATTTATATGGTTAATTCAACAATTTATTATGGAAACCAAAATAGAACAGACTTTTAAAAATCCGATACGCATTTCATTTGCCACTGTACCCTTTTATTATTTTTTTTTATTTAATAAACTGGTTAGAATATTGAACATATGACAACAGTGCAACATAATGTGTGTTTAAATAGTCCATTATTATTATTATTATTATTATTATTATTATTATTATTATTGCTGTACTTCAAGGTATGGCCTTCCTGAGATGTTCCTACGTATTGAAGTCAACTTCTCAATATCTACGTCTTTCTATACCTCGTCTTCTAGGAGTTATGTGCTCATCTAACTATTTATCATACAAACCTAATATCGGTATGCATACTTGAAGCCTAACAGAAGTGGAAAAGGATGATATTAACATTTACCAACGTAAAATGGAGCGGAAAGTAGTAGGGATATCCCTCATGGATAAAATATCATCTGCGGAATTAACAAAGATGTCAGGAAGTAAACGACGTGGCTCAACGTGCAAACAGTCTGAAGTGAAAATGGGGCGGACATGTAGCAATACTACCAAGCAGCAGATGGGAACATATTGCTACCACGTATCGGTAGGAGAGAAAGAGGGTGACCGAGAACGAGGTGGGCAGACTCCTTCAGGAAAGCAGCCGAGACCAGCCTAGCACGGAACCGCAGTACCTGGAAGAGCCTAGGCACAGAGCAGCAGAAAGACGAGAACAACCGAAGCCAATAGTGAAAGTGGTGCCAAACTTAATAGACTCAGCACTTGAACCTTCCAGTTAAATTGTGTAAAATTTGTAAAATAAGAAACATTATAGACTTAACAAACTCATAGGGACAATAGCTAACATGGACTAGCTCACCGTGTGAGAAATCAATGAGCTCCCCGTTTGCGGAGGCCCTAGCCCTGGGTGGGACATAAGTGACTTAATTCAAATTCAAAACAATATAGTAATTATTTTATACGTTTACATACCTGTTTTTTTCAGCATTCTTTTTGTTATATATTCAAATTGAATATTATATTCTATTCCAAAAACGAACCCCATTAATGAACGTTACGTAGGTATTATCACTAAAATAGGGGCGGCATTCATAATTGAGAAACACAGCACTTAAAATGATTTTGTGTCGTATCATTGAACCTTCGCACACTACCTCATGTAGTTTCCGCTTCTTTTGCTAGGTGGCAGTAGTGATGCAGTTAACTTTCAAAATACAGCCTCTTTAAGTAATGGGTTCTCAAATTTTTTGGTTCGGAAATCACTGTTTCGCCATGTGAAGCACAGCGACACATTCCTAATATAGAAGCAACAGTTTTCAACAACATACCTCCCTACGAACGAGGATTTTTGGCACTGATCTACATTAAATTTTTTTCCCCGCATTGAACAATTTTGCGAAGGTAAACAAGCCCACATTTCCAATTCAATTACATAGACTATTTCAATTAGACGTCACTTTAAAACGAACAATGAAACAAAATAAAATTTATTTCTCAGTGAAATTATCGAGGGAAAAAAATTATCAAATACGTTTTATCACGCGATGTGTATTTTTCTTATTGTCAGTGTAGCCAACTCTATACCTGCTCTATATAATTCCTAAGACACGTCACTGATCACTTTTATGTGTTTTCAGTAATTGCAAATTTTACTAACCCAAGCAATTGTTTTTGCGTATTCAGCCAAATAGTTTGAAATCATTTTATAAATTATGTAACAATATCAGTCTAAACAACCATAAATCTTCATAAACATGTTGTTCAGAATGGTAGAAGTTTTCTCTATTTTATTTTTCTCAGTTGGTATTAGTAAATCTAGGGTGACAACTGTAATAGTCGACTTTCGGTTATTCACCGTTTATGAATAGATAGGTATTCATAGGTATTCATAAGTATAACATTTTATACAATTGTTAATATTCTGTGCGCGAATTTCAAATATATTGTATTTTTTTTTTCTTATTCCATTCATGAAATAGTCCCAAACCAATATTTGACTCTTCTCTATTGACATTACTGATAATCGACACTCGTCTGTGGCTAGATGGCTTAAAAACGATGTACATATTACAAATGTAGAATTGTTAAACTTTTATAAGCCAAGTTTAGAGGAATTATATTTTAATTCTTATTTTATTCATGAAATAGTCTTAATAAATATCACTGGAGGGTCCGAGATTGCCGAAAAATTCACTAAAGTAGTGATTGATTTTTTTTTTTTTTTGAGAGCTCAGACCCTCTTGTGATATTATTGTGATAATCACTGATAGAAAATTATTAATATAGGAGTTTGTATTTTCAGTACTCTAAAAGTAATAAATAACATTACTAAAATATCCCCAATGTAAATTTTTTTGAGGCACAGTCAAGCACTAGTGTGTTAGGCCACACCCTTTGAGAGACTTTGCTGTAAGCACTTTGCATTATGGGGGGAAAAAAATCATAATTGCTTTTCATATGGTGGAAAATAAAGGGTATCATCAACATTCAGAAATGTTTAAGATATATATATATATATATATATATGGAGAGATGGTAGATAAAGCCGTTGTTAATAGTTGAATGTAAAGTCTGTTTTCATCGGAAGAAGGTCGAAACAACCTCGCTGATCATCCATGCTCTAGTAGGCTGCACGTTGCAGTCACACCAGCAATAATGAAAGGTGCCAACATGTTTATTCAAGACGATCGGCAAAAAACAACCGAAAAACTAGCTGTTCAATTTGATATCTGTCAACAGTATCAACATAATTATCCATCGGTTAGCATGCTCAAAGATTTGTCATAAATTGTCTCTCCAAGTTTCATTGTCTATCATAAGGAATATCTATTCCGAGTTTCTTGCTCGCTGCTAGGCTGAAGGTAACGAATTCTTGCCAAAGAATTATTACTTAAGTCTGTATAATCATGAAAATATTTCTCAGGGGCTCAAAAGGGACTTTTGAAACAACTACGGGGCACTGGGAGTGAGTTTGGCCCCCCCCCAAAAAAAACTATTTTTTTTCTGCAAATGATTCCATGAGCCTTTGGATGTCAACAGAGTTTCAACACTTGTATGCCCCCCCACCCATTCCCTTCGATCTCCACAGCCATTTAAAGAGCTGTTTCCCAGCATATTTTATTTATTAAACATTTTTTTTCTCTCAAAACTTAATTTTCACACATTCAAAATGTCCCACACGTAACAGTTTTTATTTAGATTCAATTAAATTTCCCAGAATGAGCAGATGTATTAATTGTAAAACACATGCTAACATCAATAATAATTTCAAAATTTTTCTATGAAAAAATTATTAATTTAAATCTTTAACTTTTTATAGATTTAAAAAATTATCACAGTTCATTTATTTAAAATATCTTTCTTTACAATTTTTGTATGTAGTTCAAAGCTCCAATTGCAAAAATGCAACCAACTTTCTCAACTAATAAGCCGCATGGGACATTTTGATTTTGAGAAATATTAAGGTAATAACATTTGCGAAATAATTTATAGTTCGCAAAGTATTTACCCAATTTGAATGAAATTTGGCATCCATATAAACTTAACAGCGATGCGATTACGTTAAAGTTTAAAAATAAAAACAAGGAAATTTGGAAAAAATTCACTCCCCGTGTCCCCTCAACTCTAAAGTATATGTCAACACTATTCAGAAACGATTAGGGCATATCCTCCTGAAAACGTGTCCACAGCGAAGCTACATGCGAAAAGAGATCACTAAACTTCGGTGGAGTGTCCATAATGCAGCCTGGGTCCTGCGCGTTGCGATTTCCATTTCTTTGCATTCCGCGGGGCGATCACGCGAGACATTGATTTACAAAATTTAAAGATATAAAAAAATAATAAATTCACACTTTTTCAAATTGTCTGATAGTTTTTTTTTACTTGGTTTATTTACGGACGTTCTTTAATATCTCAGGTCATCAGCGTCCCATTCGATTCAGGGCGTGAAACGGCCGACATACTTAGGATTTTTACGCCCGAAAAAATCATCGATCCTGGCCAGGATTGAGCCCGCGATCTTGGGTTTAGGAGGCAAGTGTGGCTATCATTATACCACCAGGACCGACTTAACTTTTAGCGGTAGTGCATTCTTATACAAACGTATTAATAACAGCAATAATATGAATTTCAAAAAGGCATATAGAACGCACAAAGATTAATAATTGTAATAACTATTAATATGTAGTGCTGTAACACTACTTGTTATTGAGAGGATCGATACGGCATTTCACTTACAAACCGTTTATATTGGGTTAAATAGAAGAATTATTTATTCTGAGTTCTGCTTCCACCTTTTCCAAATGTTTTCCATGCTTGTTTTTTACATAAACCGAAGCAGTGCGGCTCGTGCTAAAGAGCAGGTGCCCTATCTTTAATTTTGCACCATAAATACATTTAAATAAAATTTTTGACTGAACAAAAAAGGGATTTAGAACTTCATAGACTCAAAATCTGAAAGTTTCAGCACCTGCATTGTAGTATACAAGCTGGCGCGCGGTTTAAATCACTTCTTGGTATGTGTATGTGTGAAGAGAACGAGTTAGGGCACATTCTCCTTGTGCCCAGGCTTAGCAGGACATAATGCTTTGGTCTAAGAGAAGTTCTTATGAACCTGGTGGATAAGAGGATGAGAGAGGTGTCATAGCGAAGCTTCACGAATGGCACACAGAATCTGACGACTTTTCACACACATGCGCACTGAGCCTGTTGTCCCTGACGTAGCGCCTACAAGAGGCGCTTCCCTTAGCGATTTGTTGTGTTTCGCTTCAAGCTTATGGGGAATCTAAACTATCAGAAACTCTTCCACTATAAAGATAACTCAACTAACGTCTTCTTAAATAGCATTACGTTTTAAAAAGAGTCAGGATTATCGTAAATAAGAGTAAAGTTGAATGATTAGTGAAAGAAGGTTTATAGTTATGAGATTAAATAGAAAATATTGACTTTCTGCCTCTCAACAGTTTGCTGAACATCTTAATACACTGTCAAGGGGGCGAAGCGACGTCGCGGTCAGTTATTTAAACATACTGCTCCATCCTAAGTAGTTATATTTATTGCTGACATTAATTCTTGTTGCAATATTAACAAAGTTCTCAAACGCGTGGGAAATTTATGTGAAGATGAATTATTTATTTTAGTAGTGAATATATTACGTCTAATAAACATGGAATTCCGGTACAAAAAATTACTTTTGACTATATTTTTGAGACGAATGAAAGTTTTTTGTTTTATCTCATCATCCAATGTTATTTTAATAATTTGTGCCCCACACAATTTAAATGTGCACGACAGCAGAGATTGACTTTTAGACAAGGAAGTAATTTCTTTGATAGTACAAAGATAGAGAAACAGAAAGGCAGACGAATCCGAGGCTACGCAGTTAAGAGTTGATGTTAGGGAAACGGTGGTGGTAACTATGCGTTCTGTCTACTCCAATTTTCGGCCTACCTTTTTGAAAGCTCTCTCTAGAACAAATAGTCGCCTTTAGTTTGATTCTAATTTACTTTACCTCCATAAAAACACATTGTACAGTTGTATCATTCATTATTTTTTCGTAATTTGCTGTTTGTATCTGTACAAATGCTGTTATGAGTGCTCTAATGCTTCTGCACCCCCTGGGAGGTCTCGAGGATCTCGTATTTCGCAGCTTGAGAGCGCTGGTATTCCTCTTAATTTGAATGTTTTGTCAAAATTTCACTAAAATACACAGATATTCAGTAAACTCTATTTACAATGTTTTTTTTTATTACTCAACAATACAGAGCGAACACCCATATAGGGGTCCCAAGTTTCTAAACGGTAGTGCCAAACATCGTTACACAAAGCAGGGCAATGATTCTGATGAGAACGTTAGGTTTTCTACTTCATAGAAGACCGCCAAGGGTGGCCGAGGTCGTTAAGGCGCGGACTCGTGAGCTGGGTTCGAATTCTGCCAGGACCGTCCTCCCTGACTGAGGTTTTTTCCAGGTGTTCCTCAGTCCTTAATAAATGGCAAATGCCGGGGAGGTACCCTAAACTTACCCCTGGAACTTTTCCTTTCTTAAAAAAATCCTTTTCCAATATATTCATTTCATGTATCACCAGTGTTCATCGCCTGTGGTGCCTCAGTAGTAAAAACGGGCGTTAAACAACGTTCACCATCATCACTTCACAAAGGACAAATTCATAATAAAAGAACTGCAAAAGTTTGTCTCTATATTAAACCGACTTATTAAATTCTAACTAATAAGCTTCTAGTTTTAAATTTTCTCGATACAAATGTAATTTAATTTTTGTAGTTCTGGGCGCAAACAACCCACATTCCTTCCCCCCCCCCTTATTACAGCATGACCTTTTAATTCTGAGCGGTCGGTATGGTGGAAAATAATAGATAAATAAACAAATACAGGATATTTTGAGTTATTATAAATTAATTTAATGGGTCTAATAAACTACAAACGAAAGTGTTTTGAGTATAAACATTCCATAAAATGAGATATCTAGAAAAGAGGACGAACTGTATCAACAAATATTTTCATTGCAGTCAACTGTTATACTTCGCTATGCCTTTTGCAGCATTGAGCAAATCGAACGTTTCGAGGAAAATTGTGTAGAGAGGCTGGTCACTTGCGAGAGTCAAACTCCGTCCTTGCTCTAGCGAATAGGTTGGGGTCACCTGTGCCGTCTCGACTTGCCAAGATGGCTGTCCGACCGACCGACCGAATGCCCGCCCTGCTTTGAAGAGAACGAGAGGAAGAAGTAAAAGGAGAAATCTGTCACGAGATGCCCATTTGCACATTTGATTCCTGGCCAGTCTTTTCACAGAGCTAGGGATTAGTCGCCACATATCCCAAACACCGCAGTATTTTTGTTACCGCGAGGGAACTCGAGATTTCTCATTAAAAGAGAAACTTTGAAACGTGCTCGGATGAAAGGAGCATGTCTGTGTATTCCTTTTGGAGCGTGCAAGATGAACGAGACTTTATCAAACATCGTCCCAAGTAAAGCCACTTTTTTTTTCTCTGCTGCCGTACCTTGTTTTCAAAACGCCACAGCTTCTGTAGTCAAAGGAAGAACTTTTTTTTACCTCAATTTCTCTTCCAAAAGCAGATCCCATAACCTACCAAAACATGACAGTAAAGTTCCTAGGCAATAAAATGTCAATTTTTATAAATATCATATTTACAATACCGTATATTTTAAAACTATGACATTTGTACACTGCACTACGCATTTCACAAAATATCAAAATATTATTCAGTACTGGTAGAATGCACTATGTGACGATAGATGTGTTTAAAACAACAGCAATAATGCTTTTAAAAATTCTATAAAATACTTAACACCCCTCTTATGTACAGGTGAGGTGACCAATATTTTTAATAGTGTTTAATGCCAGTTTTAGGCATAACGGGAGGGACACTGATGATACATGAGGAGAAATAATTTGGAAATGAATTTTTTTTAAAGGAAGGAAGTGTTTCAGACCTAGGTTTGTGGTACCTCCTCGGATTTTACCATTTTAGAGGACTGAGGCAAACCTGGAAAAACTCACCCAGGGAGGACGGCCTGGTGGGAACATAATCAGAGACCTCCCACTCCCTTAACGGTGGGGTGACCAGCAAATACAAGATATTAAAATAATAAATATAATTTTTATAAAATATGACCGAAATTAAATAAACACTAATTTATGCACAATAATAACAATGAATGCACACCAAACTTCCAAATTATAATGTTAATAAGAGAAGAATATAAAATGAAGCATTTCCTAAAAAAGGTTAATTTCTCTTCAGCATTATCCTATGCTTTAACTAATCACCCTGTTTAATTTTTTAATTTTTTTACATAAAAAGGTTTATTCCTTATCCATGTTAATTTTTTTATCAGTGTTAATTACTTCAAACTTATGCGCATGAAATGAGTTAATGATGGTATGTACAAATGAGTTCGAAATGCGTTAGCACCTAAAATTAAATGGAATTTGCTTTTTCAGGGCCAGGAAGGCTGAATGGTGGTGTGCACCTTCCTCACGACAATGAGCCAGTGCACGTAGCTCTTGTTGCAAAGGAAGCTGTGAAGAAATGTGGCTTCAAGGAGATCGACCATCCACCCCACAGTCCAGATCTAGCTCCCAGTGACTATTTCCTCTTCTCAAAACTTAAGAAGGACCTTCGAGGAAGGAAATTTAAGTGTGGCGATGAAGTGATGGATGCTATTTATGCCTATTTTGCAGACAAAAATTCTGACTATTTGGGAGGCGGGGGGGGGGGAGGTTAAATGTTAATTCAAAGATGTGAGAAGTGTATTGCAATAAATGGTAACTATACTGAAAAGCGAAATATAGTTTTTGTCTTTATCATACAGAGAAAAAGGGTAGGCCGGAAACTTATGGACCTATCTTCGCATATTTGTGAAATGACTTTCAGCAAGATAAAGTTCATCAGGGATAAACACAAATCTCGTCTCTCCAATCTTTTCAAATCAACCAGCTCATATGGACAAGATTGTGCAAGAGTGGCAGAGTCCGACCTTCAAATAACAGGCTGCAGAGCTGGCTAGCGACGTATATGAAGAGAGGAGGGCTTTATCAGCCAAGTAAAACATTACTGCATGTGTATCATCACCTCTTCAAATACTTAAAAGTCCGTCTATATTTTTGCGTTAACAAAAGCAGAATATAACAGGGAACAATTTGACGTTTAACAAATTCCTCTGACTAGCCACTTCTCCAGCCCCCAGCAGTACATAGCAGCTCCCCTTTGGTGATATCACTGAAGTATTAGTAATAATATTACGAATTAATAATATACAAAATGAGCTATTAGTATAAAAATCAATCATAATTAAAGGATAAAAAATAAAGGTTTAAGTTTGCATGTTACTGGTCCTATTACTGTGAAATTTGGTTCGGCTCTGCTATAATCTTTGGTGAGTGCTACTGCGTGGAGATTGTGAATAAATGTTGTGCCAAAAAGTGTGGTAGAAATTGCGAATGACCACTGGTACAGATTTCTTCTTCGCGTAATATTTTTGTTACCTGGATTTAAGTTGCACTTCTTAGGCCTTGGCGAAAGTTTATGTAACAGCACATTCTACTTAGCTCAAAGGAGATTCGAATCTGAGACCTCCGCTGCTAAGACAGATGCCATGGATAAGGCCTAGAGTGCGATTACACCCCTGTACCGTACTTGCCACCAAGTTATCCATCTACACCCCTTGCTGGCTCTCCAGCCCACCCCATCCCGTTCCTCTCTAATTTCTTTCTTCAGCAGCCCAGAGGGAGCCACGTCAGTCAGGCGGTCGCCTCCACCCCTCGAGTATTCTCTCCCCCTACACGGCACCCTTGTCTTGTTTTCCAGTTCCACCCTTTCTGGCTGTCTGAAACTCACTCCCTTACCCCACCCAGCTAACGTTCCCTCAAAGGCACCTACAGTAACCCTCCTCACACCCACTCGGTGTTGGTTGTGTAGGCTCCAACCTCCCCGGGATCGATGGTTACGTTAGGCCCCCCCTGCCCCACTGCGTACGTTATACTCGGCTCCAACTCTACTCCACTTCTAACTCTAATTTCCTCCCCTACTCCTCCCACACGCTGACGTCGTATTTATACGGGTTTAGTTTTCCCCTTCACACTCACTCCAATTTCTAAAGAAAAAATTCTCCGCACAATTTTTGAACTCCAGATTCCCAAACTCTAGATGCAGGGCTACATTGAGCAGCTGTTGCGCGTGCACGCAAATCTTTAGACATTTCAAAAATATCAGTTGTACAAAATGATAACAGTAGCATGGGTTAGCACCTAGTTCAAGTTTAATACAAACAGAAGACAATAGCTGGTTCACCAGGCTAGCAAAGTGAACTCGTCAAACAGTGCGTTAAAGTACGCCTGAAGATGATAAAGCCTGGGGCACTAAGAGTAGGCAACACATACCAGAATAATTAAGACATGACTGAGTTCTGATGCCAACTCACTTGCCGACCAGGCATTGAAGTCCGGCACACGGGCGGCAGAGGGCATTGGTGTGGGTTATTTGAAATGCGCGCCAGAGAATCGGCGAACTACATTGGGCGTTGATACAGCGGAATAAACGCTCGGGGAAACCTGAAGACCCCGAGGAAAATTACCCAGATGCTGCTTCGTACACCATAAGTTCCATTTTTGACTGGGATCGGGTCCGGATCGCCTTGCGCTCCACTCGACCATGGTGTCGTTATATCAGGTGACCGTTCTGAGCCACCTTTTAAATGAAGGTAGATTTTCCTGCAGTACAAGAATTTTCAAGCAAGCAATTGGCATCTAAGGCTAAATATGGGATTTTATCATCTTATATCAATGTACTGCAGAGAAATATATTTTAATTCAAAAGACGGGGCAGGAAAGCCAAATGGTATATATTGACGATATGTATATGACATTTTACATATTTTTTTTTTAAATGGTTGCCGTTAATTTTCGTGGTATTGATTTTTTTGTAAAATATTTTTTATATATTGAAAATATTTAAAATGATCTTTGCGATAGTGCTTTAACTATTCTATAATAATACTTTTGCACTGAATATCATAAACTGTATTATTTAATTAATTTATAATTTGAATTGTTATAAAACACTTAATATCATTTTTATCATTTTTTGCTTAAAAGTTTAGTGTAAGAAAAAGTTTAATGTTACGCTTTTTGTAGTTAAGCAATGAAAGTTTAATAAAGCTGCGTAATATGGCAAACTGTTCAGAAATACAATAGATTTAGTATACAAAGAGATATTTTCGAGAAAAACATGAGAAGTGACCTATGAATTAGAATTTACAATATTTAAATCAGCATTGACGTTTGAGATCTTATTAAGACGGCAGAATGAAACAAGAATATGAATAAGGTTTCTACCGCAAAAAGGGGGAGTCCCTAGAAGAGAAAGAGAGATAGACTGAAAATGTGACCGAATGGGCTAACGTATACATGGAAATACAGAAATATCACAAACAATGATTTTTCTCGTTTTCGCATTCCTAGTGTGCGCAGGGAAAACAAGATATTGCTCCATCCCTTGCAAGTTTCCGACAGGGACTATACACAGCCCTGATATGGGAAGAAGCTGACAGGAGTCTGTATATTGCTTATTCTCTCTCTCTCTCTCTCTCTTGCGTGCACCAGAATCTATTAAAAATTCCGGCAAATTTCTGACCTAAGGCACGAAAAATAATTTGCTAGCATCACTGTTGATGAGCATTATTCTTGTAATAGTCTGTAACTAAGTTATAGCCAGATGCGACGTGTATTGTAAATTTGACAGTCATCTAACTATAAATACGTTTTTATTTGAAGTAGTGCAGATCAAAGCCGAGATGGATGTAGTTCATGGAAACTCTGTACGGCGTTTATTTCTGGATTAAAGAATTTAAACGTGGCCGTAAATGCACTTAAAATGAAGTGCGTTCCAGATGTTCAATTCAGATTGCCACTAAGTATAGTAAAGAAAGACCGAACATGTACGAAATATGTGTATAGGGGGAAAAAATTGCAAGTGGATGCCGCGATTGTTAACTGTACTATTAAATGCACATAAAAGGACTGGATACTTGGCTGGTAAGGTAATAGCATTGCTTTACTAGTTTCCCAAGGAACTCCTATTTGGAAAAGAGTAAAACCATAACAGATAGTTGAGTAGCGTATTTGGATCGTTTGAAATATGTATTGAAGGAAAAACATCCATTTTGTTCAGAATGAAAATGCATCACTCGACACAAACACATTCGCAATGTACACGAATTGAGCTACAAATGATTACTTCTTCATCCACCCTTAGCAGTTTCTTTATGTGTAACTTTTTTTTTTACATGCAAGGAAAACTTTTCTTCTAGTTCATCCTCTAAGGCCGTTGGGGTTATAAGATTTGGCGAGGAATTCCATTATTTCCTATCTCGATTATATTTAATGTCTCCGGGTTTTTCGAAACTCGAAACAGGAATTTTTTCAAATACACACTAGCACCCCTAGTTTCCACCCTTTAAAAACGATACAGTCTATCCTGGTGGTGTTGTAGTAACCATACTTGCCTCCTAAACCCAAGATCGTGGGTTCAATCCCGGTCAGGATTGTTGCATTTTTTTCGGGCGTAAAAATCCTAAGTAAAGTAAAGGAAAGGAAAGTAAAGCCGTGGGTACCGTGTCGTACATTTACGGCACGAAAAAAACCTCCAGCCTGAAAGAAGAGGTCTCTGAGCAAAATTTGTCGGCCATTTCACGCCCTGAATTGAATGGGACGCTGATGACCTGAGGCGTTAAAGACAGTCGGTAAATAAAGAAAATGAACAAAAAACGGTAGACTCTGCTTTGGGGATATGAACGGCGTGAGTCCTGCCACTTCATTGTACGTGCATTATATTCTTAGACTTACAAAATAGAGCATTGTATGGCTTTTCTACAAGGCACGTTAATCATATAATGCTGTTATGTATTTTTTTTTTTTTGCCATAAATATTGCGCTAAAAACGGAGAGAAAGTATAATCCACATCCTTGACTGCACGTTAGGGGACAATGTCCTTCTCCTTCAGTAGTCACCAACTAATTCCCTTATCAAAACTATTCCCTCCCCCCCCTTTTTTGAATGATTTATTTACGGACGCTCTTTAACAGCGCAGGTCATCAGCGTCCCATTCAACTCAGGGCGTGAAATGACCGACAAATTTTGCTCAGAGGCCTCTCTTTCAGACTGAGGTTCTTTTTCGTGCCGTAAATGTACGACACGGGACCCATAGCTTTACTTCCCTTCCGAAGGAAGCCATACTTAGGATTTTTACGCCCCGAAAAAATCCATCGGTCCTGGCCGGGTTCGAACCCGCGATCTTGGGTTTAGGAGGCAAGTATGGTAACCACTACACCACCAGGACCGACCCCTCTCCCCTGGAGTGTAGGAATTGCGATGTATTTCTAAGTTTTTGGAGAAAAAAAAGCAATAGAAACACGTTGAATGTGCTAAAAATACTTTAAACAGTTTTGTATCCTAACAGACGAAGAAACTTATAGCCAGTTAATTATTTTGTAAGATATAATAAGCTCGGACAAGGTATTGTATTCTAGGTAGTAAAATAGAAAAAGGCTAAATGTAGCGCAGACAGCTAACTCCTAATTGGCGCTGTGGGGGACTAAGGATATCCCCTCCAACATTCCTTCACGCATCACCTGACCATCTTTCTCTCCCTGTGTAGTTGCTTTCAATCAGTACGTTATGACAGCGTGTGTTGCGGCGGCCGTGTTGCTGGTAAATTAGGTAAGTTTGGCGATTGTGTCGAGACTGGTTAACTACTCCAAACTACACAGACGTTTTTCTATTTTCAGAAACATTAACACGACTGCACCAGGCCCAAACTTTGAAAATGTATTACAGGAGGAGTTGAAGATGTTTGAAATCAGTGATGCTGAAAGTCTCCAGAAAATGGTCCCACTCTAAACAGTTACAACGAATCTCGTTCTGAATTAGAATTGTCAAGCAACAAAGGCCTTTCACGGTCGTACCAGTCAAGTGATGACCAGTATTCCAACCCTCAGCCCACAATTTTACAATTCATCTTCCAGTTCTCAAACAAAATGAAGGAAAAAAAAAAAAAAAAAAAAAAAAAAGAGAGATATTTTTGCATGCTCTACAAGTAGCGAAATAATCAAAATATACTGAACGGTCTCAGTCAGCCATCTGCCAATGATATGCTCCAACTGGCCGAAACCCTGTCTTATCGCAATCTCTCTGTGTTATAACAGCTCGAGAGTTGTTTTCATAAATTTCTCTACCGCCACGGGTGATCGAGATCGTTAAGGCGCGGACTCTTGAGGTAGAAATCTGGGGTTGGGTTACCCTCCTCCCTGACTGAGATTTTTCCAGGTTTTCCTCCGTCCCCATAAATGGCAAATGCCGGGGAGGTACCTAAATTTAGGTCTGGAACACTTCCCTCAGTAAAAATCCTTTCCCAATTTATCATTTCATCTCATATATCATCAGTGTTCACCACCTGTGGCGCCTCAGTAGTAAAAGCAGGCGTTAAACATTACTCAATGGAACAAATTTCTCGTATTTGCACGCAGTACGTTTTGGGGAATATGAAAATATTAATATTATCTATCAATACAGGGCGTTACACTAAGGTACAGCCAAACTTTCAGGACACATTCCCCACACATAGAAGAATTGATTGATTTGGTTTGTTTACGGACGCTCTTTAACATATCAGGTCATCAGCGTCCCATTCAATCAGGGTGTGAAACGGCCGACAAATTTTGCTCAGAGGCCTCTTTTATCAGGCTTGAGGTTCTTTTTCGTGCCGTAAATGTACGACACGGGATCCACGGCTTTATTTCCTTTCCGAAGGAAGCCATACTTAGAATTTTTACGCCCGAAAAATCCATCGATCCTGGTCAGGTTTGTATCCGCAATCTTGGGTTTAAAAGGCAAGTATGGTTATCACTACACCACCAGGACTGACACCAGGTATTATGAAAATGATATTGACAAACTATAGGAGTTGTTCAAAATTGCGACCGCCAGTTGTTGACACACAAAGTATAACGCTGTAGATTGAATGAACGGACGAATCTTTCGAAATATCTATGATCAGATTCGAAGATTGTCAAAAACAAGAAGCATTCTAGCAAATAATTCTTCTGGTGTGTCAATCGGTGTTTGTGACACAAAAATCAACTGAAGTCATATCTGGGGAACGAGCCGGCCAAGCAACTGGATCTGCTCCCCGCATTCAACGCTTCAGAAAACGTACATTTAAATAATTTCGATAATTTAAATAACAAAACGGTGCTCCCGATAATGTATGTGCGGGCGCACCGTTTTGTTGAAATATGTTTATCTAAATATTAATCGGAATATATTCAAGTAATTCCGGAAGAATTTCTGCAAGAAAAATACTATAAACATGTTCATTCAATGGCACAGGCATAACATATGACTCCACAAGAAAGTTATCAACAAATCCAACCCAAATATTTACATTGATAGCGGGGATTCCCCACAGTTTTAGGATGGGTGTTACTCCAAATGTGGCTGTTGTGTGTATGGGGGAGGGGGAACTCTTGAAACATGTCTCGTCTAGCGTCTCTGCTTCTAGCAAGACCGGGCTCATTTTTAAAGGTGGGTGATTAACATTCAGAATTGTTGTCTGTTACGAAAACAATCTGGGATTAATGTTTGTGCTTTTTGGATGTGAAACGGGTGCTTTTCTTAGTCACTTAATACTCTCCATATAGATATGCGATTGGTATTCATTCTGTGGGCAACAGCTCGAATGCTATTTAGTGAACTATTTTACACCTGTGCAAATGTACTCATAGTTCGATTTGCTCCTGAATTTATTTTCTTTGACTGGAATTGGCCACTATCTCGAAGACTTTTTTTTTAAGTGATTTATTTATGGGCGCTCTTTAACAGCTCAGGTGATCAGCGTCGCATTCAACTCAGGGCGTGAAACAGCCGGCTAATTTTGCTCAGAGGCCTCTCTTTCAGGCTTGAGGTTATTTTTCATGCCGTAAATGTACGACACGGGACCCACGGCTTTACTTCCCTTCCGAAGGAAGCCATACTTACGATTTTTACGCCCGAAAAAATTCATCGGTCCTGGCCGGGTTCGAACCCGCGATCTTGGGTTTAGGAGGCAAGTATATCTCAAAGACGTTGATCCAGTCTTGAAAATATTGTATGGCAAGGGACATGGCGCTGAGCGTGTTGCTTCTCATAGATTCGCTTTGCCAAATTAGCATTATCATAAGCTGCTCCAAATGCCTTATGCATGTCTGCAGATTCAATATTTATATACCGATGCATTTTAATACCATGAAATCATATAAACAGATCTCACAGAAGATACTTTGTGGCATACAACAAGCTAACTTCAGTTGTTTATTATTTCCATGGTAACAAGAATAGCTGAAACATAAATGCAGCCATAATGTGAGTGATGAACTGTGTCCTTTGTATTGAAGCATTCCTGGATATTACTTAAATTACGAGAAAATGTTTATTTTCATGTTCTCTACCACAGCAGAATATTGGGAATGTTTATTCTAATACGGCCTGTATAGTTTTAGTAATGGAGTACGTTCGTTACCAGCTGCGACTTGCTTATTAGCCGTAATGTGAAGTACTGTATGAGCGGACAAGGTTTATAAATAAAATCTTGTATTTGACAGAGGTACTAAGTATACTGTAGTGAGGAGAGGGAAATTCTGTTTATTTAGGTATTTATTCATTATTTCTGAGCTGATAAGGGAACTTAGCTAAATGAGCGCAGAGATCAAAACAATTGGAGGGTTTCATAGCTCCATTTCTGTCCTATTTGGATTCAAGCGTAAGTGTAAACATGATCGGCAAGAACTCAGCACTAGTCAAGTATTTGACAAGTACTGTGGATGATTACACTGCGAAAACGTTACACACCTGCTGTTCATTAGATACGGACAGGAAAGTAGCGAGACTTGTAGTGATAAAAAAGTAATAACAGGACGTCTCCGTGTTACTAGGCTTTCATTATATAAATATGCATAAATTGATTTTAAAATGTTCAGTAATATTTAATTAAAAAGCACCCATGAGACAGTGTCACTCAGGTTGCAGAAACTCGCGTGGCCCGCCCGCCACATGTACGCTAAACTGCTAAACAGAGACACTTAAATCCCCGCAGCTATCCTGTTTGTCGGGAAAATATCTAATTACGCGGTTTAAATAAAGCAATGATTGGGTATTCATCAGCTGTGTGGGGCGTCCCATGTGGCTGGTGATTACTACCTTTGATGAATGAGGGTCATAACCAATAACACGTTGACATTCGACCCCAAAAATAAAAAAGCAACCCAAACCGCGGTCCCCGGGCGCATTCTTTGTACCGCCATTGCTTTATCAGAGTTTCATTGCTTCATTTAAACAACTGTGCGGATTCAAATGCGTCATAAACACTGCCGCACCTCATGAATAGCAGATGCTCGTTTGAAAACTTCCATTTGATTGCACACGGTACGCGACTTGCAGCGTTAAACGTCACGTGATATTGTCAATATTCCCTTGTGTCTGTCGGAATTTGATTCCTGCATCTAAGGATCAGAGGTCACAGCAAATTCTAAAGTATCCTTTATATCTGTAGTTTCTCTAAATATATAAAAAGTTTAATTAAACAATGCTGTTGTTACCATAAAGAATTTCCACTGCCTTTGGTATCATATTTTTTATAATATTTACTTAATATAGTTGTCACAAATGGAGTAATCGAAGAAGTACTTTTTTCTTTGATGACCCAGAAAGATGGAGCGATCCTCCATGGCCGCTCATGCCCATTATAACCAACGACGACAGTAAAAGTTCTTATTTGATTAACGACACCGATGAATAAATTATTCTAATAATACTTTATTTTAAAAATAAAAATTCAGATTTGCTTATAAACGCGAAAATTTGTGGCAAAAACCACCAAGAATCATAACATATGCAGAAAATACGATATAACATCATTAAATTAACATTCATATATAAGTCACAGCCAGAAAACAACCAAAGAAACGATAAAACTTTTTATTTTATTCAGAAAATGAATAAACATGCTTATAATTTAACGCAATCTCCCTGCAATGCGAAAATGTGTACCAAGGGGAAATCAGCCGTTGGATGCTAGATGAAAATAATTCTTTTCATTGGCCCATGAACAATTCATGCACCGCAGACATTTCAGAAATAAATTTGCGACATCTCAAGGATTCTTTTAATAGTCAAAATGATTTGGGAAATGAAGGGGAGTATTCGTGCCTAGCAACGCCATCTTGAGGTGTGGCATTATCTTGCTGGAAAGGGATACCTTTAAACAGGAGATATCGGCACTTGCTACGGATAGCAGACTTAAAATAATCTCATCAGCAGCATCAGAGATCGAAACGTTAACATTTCATTCCGACACCTTGTAGTTAAGTTATTATTACTTTTGTGCCTCGTGGTTTATAGTGCAAGGTTTGTTTAATGATTCTTGAGTGTTCCAATCTTTGTAAAGTTGGAACCAATTGTGACCTTACTACGTTTATGACCTGTGCGTGTCTATGTAGAAAACTCAAATCAATTGCTTGTATTCTTGATTCATGACTTTTTTTTTTTTTTTTTTTTTTTGGTTCATCTACATATATGATTATAGCTACTGCCATTGCTTTCTATAAAGTTTGAATTGTGAGTCTGTGGTGCTTCTTCATTAAAATTGCAATAATTGTTACAAAAGATATCTTTTTTGCATGACATGTATATTATTTACAGCCTATGTGAAGTATTTGTTCATTAGGTTTATTATTTAAAACCATTTTGGTCTTATAAACACCTTACTCTCAAAGCTAATGAATTAATTTTTAAAATTTTGATTTTATTTATTTTTAATTCTATTTGCTTTTTTATTTATTTTCTTTGGGAAGATTATTAGTCAATAACTGTTTATTAAATGAGTATTGTAGTATTCGTGTGTCTACTGTTTTGGCCGGGAAAACTTGGTTATAGTAAAACTGTAGTTTTATATTGAACTATAGCCATCTCTCGTCTTCTATGTACCCACTATTTCATAGCTTCATCTAAGTGAACATTAAAAAGGGCCAGTGACAAGCAACGCCCTTGTATAACCCTGTACTTATAGCGGTTTTATTGACGGTTCAACACGTATGTTTCTTACCTTATATATATATATATATATATATATATATATATATAAATGAAAACTAATGTAACACCATTGACAATGTAACTAAAATAACAATAACTAGAAAAGCATAAAAGGATAAAACACAAAGAAAAAGTCACAGATTAGTAATTGCTATATTTTGAACTGCTTGAGTTCTGCTATGGTAAGAAGTCAAAATATTCTGAAAACCTAATCATACGGATAAATATATTTCTGACCACTTATATATTTCTTGGCCCTCGTGGTGTAGTGGTTACCATACTTGCCTCCTAAACCCAAGATCGCGGGGTCAATCCCCGCCAGGATAGGTCGATTTTTTTTCGGGCGTAAAAATCCTAAGTATGGCTTCCTTCGGAAAGGAAGTGCAGCCGTGGATCCCGTGTCGTACATTTACGGCACGAAAAAGAACCTCAACCCTGAAAAGAGAAACCTTTGAGTAAAATTTATCGGCCGTTTCACGCCCTGAATTGAATAGGACGCTGATGACCTGAGATGTTGAAAAGCATCCACAAATAGACCAAATCAACAACAATTCTTCGCTCAAGTATTTCTCTTAATGCGTACTTCATCTGCTGTATATGTAATAATATTTTTCAAATTATTCAATTCTTCCTGAATGTCCTCGTTTCAAATTAAAACTTTTAAATATTCAGTTACACTTTTTATATGTGTCGTATGAAGTCGTTTTGCTGAAAGTTGTGTTTGTAGAAGATCTCTCTCTTTATACCAGCCTTAAACCATTTTGTTCTTAAAGTTATTTTCAATTGTAGTAAAAATGATTTTATTATCTCTCTCTCTCTCTCTCTCTCTCTCTCTCTCTCTATATATATATATATATATATATATATATATATATATGATCACTGATTAGCTTTCTTACTTTTTATTTACTAATGCATACTACACTAGAGAGGAAATTTCTTTGGCCAGTGGGCTTAGGATGGTTTTACAAAAGTAACAGTAGCTTCTACTGTTTACAATTTTTTGACCCTTGAGTGAAAAATGCTCAACAGTTAGTCCCTTTTTATGCCAAAAAGCTACTAGCACAACCTCTCTGCAGGTAAATGCACATGTGCTTTCTTGAGTCTTTGGGAACCTGTATGGCGTCATTCTATGGAGTTGTTTGTTCGCTGGTGTCTAAAACACCAAGAAGAGGTAATTCTTCACGTTCATATAGCTCCAGAAGTGTCTGACAAGCAACCACAAGATTTCCTTGAACTTCCAGGGAGAGATATCGGGGTATTCCTGACACCCTGTTTATTACCAATGACCTCCTATGCTGATTTGTGACCCATGTTCATCACTGCCGATACTCCTTATAGTAATGCGTCGATTCCCCCAGTAGTTCTTAAAGGTTTCAATATGTCAGAATTCACCACGTTATGAGAGCATCCTCAAGACACTTAACTCCGGTTTTTTTTTTTTTTTTGCTACCCACTCGTGCACTTTTTTTAGTGATTTAGGCCCCATTCACAATGATCATGTAAACATAAAAATAAACGTACAATTAGACGTAAACTTAGAAGCTTGCAAGGACCAAGGTTTTGTGTCTACATCTAACTTAAACTTAAGAAATCGGCAAATCAGAACGCAGCTGCTCTGTTTATAGAGGTTTATGGTAGAATTTATCCATACACGGAGCACGGAAATCAAACGCAACTCTTGCTGCTTGCTGCTGCAAGTCCCGAGCGACGGCGGAGAGAGCCGAAGGTAGTAACCCACAGATACAGCTAGATATTGTTTTCAAGCGAATAGTACCACGCACAGAATGCACTATAAATTAATGCTAATGCTTTTTGTTCCTGCTGCAATCAAAGGAGATTTGTCACCATTACAGTGATTTACCTACCCCTATCAATTTATATGTACGAAAAACCAATTGGTCCACCGGTTTCTACGATTTACCCGAGGCTAGCTTTAGTATATATAAAACGAATTAATTGCGAATTCCAATAAGAGTAGAATTAGCACCGTTAAAATATTTTAACTGCCTAACAATACCCAATTTATATTTAAAAATTGCGGGGGACAACGTATAGGTTACAGTATGTTCAACAAAAAATAATATATGCAACATTTACAGTGGGCACGCACAGTAGTTCGCCTCTCTCCGCTGTCCCTCGGGACTTGCAGCAGCTAGCAGCAGGAGTTGCACTTGATTTCCGTGCTCCGCGTAAGCGCAAGTTATGGTAGAGAGAGCTGAAGCTCAGTGACTCTGTAGACAAAATGGCGTAAATGAACAAAAGGTTAATTGCATTATAAGAAAGCCATCCTTGCTTATATTACTCCAAGCTAATTAGTTACTGCACTTTGCATATGTATAAACGCTAACGCCGCCTGCCATTACCAATCAGCTGTTAGTTGATCTTCGCTTGTTTTTATTTTTGATTAGGTAATACGTACGTTTGCGTCTTACATTGTGAATGCCTACATACTACTAAGTTAACGTGTTATGTCTTATTTTATTATGTTTACGTTTAATTTTCTTTGTGAACGGGGCCTTACCTCTTCACAATATATCACTAATATCCGTCAATGAATATCATTAGTGTTTTAAGACTTCTGCGTGCAAAAATCATACCCCTCCACGCAGTTCAACTTTAGTGCTGCCAAGAACGTTGTAACACGTCACAGGGGACGCTCATGTGGGAATACGCAGCTCTATGATGAGTCAGTCTATGGTGCTCTAGTGGTAACCATATTTTCCTCTTAGACCCAAGATCGCAGGTTCAAATCCGGCCAGTGTCGATGGATTTTTTTCGGGCGTAAAAATCCTAAGTATGGTTTCCTCCGGAAGGGAAGTAAAGCTTGGGTACCGTGTCGTACATTCCGTTTCACGCCCTGAATTGAATGGGAAGCTGATGGATGACCTGAGACGTTTAAAGAGTGTCCGTAAATAAAACAAATTAATCGATTAATTAATTAAAGCTGTTATATGAAGTGGTCAAGGGATTTTCGTGTATGTTTTAAGGTAGTTTTGAGTCTATATTCCGATCGTGGAGGTAAAAGAAGTAACAGAGTATTAGTTTATGCAGCAATGTGTGCTTTATCGCATTTCAGCGTAATGATTTGAAGCATAGAGTCTGATATAGAAATTTAATCATGATATACGTTTATGCTGCGCAAAGCTCACTTACCTTCGTGAGAAAGAAATCGTAGTAAGCCAGATTAAGTATGTACAATGCATTAGGATGATCAAAGAATGTAAAAGCAACCAAGAAGCAACAATAATACTATATAAATTGTATTAGTGCATTAGAGAGTGTTTGATTTTAATTCCGTTAACGATTTCGGTTTATTTTCACATCATTTTTTTTAAAAATCAGTTGATCCTGCAGGAATGTTAAAATAGTACATATCATTTCTGTAAAGGATTTGGAGAGCCTATAACCACCCATTAATAATGTTTTTTATAGAGAAATAGGTGTGACTATTTCATTTATGTGATGTCACCATAAAACTGATCAATGAGAAGAAACAGAAATTTTAATTTGTACTATCACAGCCCGATATCGCAGTGAAATTATCGAAATTTTTTATCAAATCAGTTTTATCACGCGACGTGCATTTGTATTGTTGCTAGTGTAGCCAACTCTATACTTGCACTTTCTGAGCATGCATTACTGACCACTTTTCTGTGTTTTCAACAATTGTATATTTAACTAAATTAATGTGTATTTACTCAAGCAACTGTTCAGTGAAACAGTCCGAAATCATTTTATAAACTATGTAACAATATCTGCCCAAACAACCATAAATATTAATAAAAACGTTGCCCAGAATAGTAAAATATTTTCTAGGTTTTGTTTTTCTCAGTTGGCATTAGTAACTTATACGGTAGTGACTGTAATAATCGTCTATTTCATTCTCATAGTTTCTGAATACGTGGATATTCATAAGTTAATTATAAACTTTTATACAATTGTTAATAATCTTTGCGCGAATTTCAAACGTCCTAAACCCGTATATGACTCTCCTCTATTAGCATTACTGACAATCGACATTCGTCTGCTGCTAGATGACTTGAAAAGATTAAGTATTCATAATACAAATATACAATTATTACAATATTGTAAGCCAATTTAAATATAATTTAAATTGTTATTTTATTCGTGAAACAGTCCTAATAAATATTACTCGAGGGTCTGAGCTTTCCAGATAAATTTAGCAATCTCAGACACTCTTGTGATATTATATATGTAACAATAGACACCGAGTAGCTCTCTCAACAGAGTAAGTGTGCATGGAGTATTGCTTGGTTCTCACTAAGCTCCCCGTTCAAAACGAAAGTTCTATGAATAACGAACAATAATCATTTGTCCAAAGTGACCAAAGGAAGGACAACAGGTGAAATGTGTAACATACAGCGCTAATTAATGCATATAGTACAAAATTAAGAATAAAAAATTGTATATTAATATGGGTAACATAACAGACTTAACTCGAGATATTGAAAAACGTGTAATGAAGCAGAGTATTAAACATAACTTATCCTCAACTTAGCTCTTTGTGAGATGTGATTAGATTACAGGTAAAACAAACCATTGGCAATCCTCCAAAAGTAATCTTAGCAAGCCAATCATGCAATACTTTCTCTAAGTTACATGATCATACCTTAGGACAATATACATACGAGTGTAGGTCCATAAGTTTCCGGCCTCGCCGAAAAGAATTATCCCTTCACAAAAGTCTTATCTGTTGTCATATGTTAAATGAACACGTTCAGCTGTAACTTCTCTTCCGCTGCGCTTATTTGCTCAGATACAGTTGTATAAAGAAGGCTACGTGTAGAAAATTGTGACATGTTCAAAATGGAGTATCGAGCTATTGTTAAGTTCTTCACACACACACACACACACACACACACACACACACACACACACACACACACACAAAAGGGAATTACTCCAAATGAAATTAAACAGCGATTGGACGGTGTATATGGGGAAGCATTCCCCTCATATTCTACCGTAAAAGAGTGGGCCAAACTTTTTCCAATGGGTCGAGAAAGCATTGAAGACGAAGAGCGTGCAGGTCGGCCCTTGGAGGTGCTCACTCCTGAATACATCGCTCTTGTGGAAGGAGAAATTATGGAAGACTAGCGGCTCAAAGTTAACAGAAATAGCAGCAAGATTGAACCTTTCTAAAATAACAGTCCTTCCTTCGAATTATTCATGAACATTTAAACACAAATATGGTTAGTGCAAGAAGGTGGCTAGACTTCTTTTCTCAGTCCAAAAGCAACAACGAGTCATCTGTTGTTAGGCATTTTTGGAGCTCTGTCGTTGCAACGAGAGCAAAGTTCTGCAAACCATCGTTACAGGAGATGAAACTATGGTCCTCTACTATTATCTCTTGTCGAAAGAGATTCAGTGGAGTGGCGTAAACCTGGCGAAGCACCGCCTCTAAAGGCCAAGGTCACTCAGTCAACCAAGGAGATCATGGCCACAATCTTTTGGACTGTGAAGGAATATTCTTCATTGACTTCAAGAAGAAGAATGGGGAGTACTATGCTGGCCTACTGCACAGACTACGTGCTTCCATCAAAGAGAAAAGGCGAGGAAAGCTGAGTGGTAGTGTGCGCCTTCTTCACAACGCGCCTATGCACACAGCTCTTATTGCAAAGAAAGCTGTGAAGAAATGTGGCTTCAAGGACACCGACCATCCACCCTACAGTGGGCTATTTGCTCTTCTCAAAACTCAAGAAGGACCTTCGAGGAAGGAAATTTAAGTGTGACGAAAAAGTGTTCGATGCTGTTTATGCCCATATTGCAGACATTCTATTTTGGGGGGAGGATTAAAATGTTAATTCAAAGATGTGAGAAGTATATGGCAATAAAGCGTAACTATATTGAAAAGTGAAATGTAATATTCGTCTTCCTCATACGTATAAAAGGGTTAGGCCGGACATTTATGAACCTACCCTTTTATATATATAAGAGTATGTGTATGAACGAACCTTCACGCAATCGGCTTCGCGGTGTGGAACCTGCCCGCGGGGCTCGCTGCTGTGTTGGCGGTGTGCTACTTGCAAAATAATTCAACTCACGCCTAAGCCTTTCGCAAAGGAGGGAAAACATACTCCTCGCCACGCCGACATAACGCTACCGACCTGTCCTGTGATTGCGTCAAGCTTTGCTCGCTATATATATATATATATATATATATATATATATATATATATATATATATATATATGTATAAAATTAACACTAATAATAAAAGTAGGTACAGATAAACCACTGAGAAAGAGTCACACTTGAAATTGCAATTAATAATATTATTAATAATAGCAATTGCAAGTGTGACCCTTTCTCAGTGTTTTATGAGATTCAAATGTCACCACACATCAGAGTCATGCTGCTTTATACAAATATTGGTTACACATCCTTCCTATGTCAATATTATGATTGAATCAGTGGGTAAGCTTGATGTATATAAGAGCAATATGGCGGAACAGCTGTTTGGCATACGTCGCCATACCTTGATTTGAGTTATGTTCACTCTTTAGGGATTTTTAATGCACGGAGCGATTCACTGTCATTTCTACAAAACTGGCCTTGTTTTTTCCTCAGACATAATGATAATTTACATACTTTATTATGTATTTATCGATATTCAAGCGTAATAGGACCATCAATTTCAGCCGTCGAGAGATGGCAGAAGAATCGTGCTTCCCAATTACTCTTAGGTCATTTTATTGGTCCATTTGATCGTTTATATTTATTTATTTGTTTATATTGCTTAACTATCAGGTTCTCATAAGTAAAGGGGGGGGGAGAATTGTGACACAAGAAATTATTCTAAAATAGAATGAAAAGAAAATATTTTCGTGGCATGTAGCAACAGCCTTCAAAATACATTAACTAAGACGCTGGTCTGAAATATGCATTTGGAACAGCAGACGCCAATATCCATCATAGGCCGTACTTTAATTACATTTGACCTAACTTTATCAGTATATACAAATACTTATTTTTTCTCAATATACATATTCCTACTCATCATCATCTCTTTCGCTAATACTTAGCACATTTGGGTCAAATGACTCCCAAAATCATTAAAATGATAACAAAATTTGTGATAGTATTTGCAGTTACCAATGTTTTTTCACTTGTAGAGAAATTTATACAAACTATTCGTGCCCAACTAATACTATTTACTTTTGTGGAACAGAACTACTAAAAATCACTTGTACATTTGTAAGTATGGAGTTGTGAAATACAAGCGTAGCAGAAACCTTTGTGGAACAGAATTTCACTAATAACTGCAAGTTAGAAGTCCGTACACTTGTAATGTATTAGAACATACTTTTGTGAAACAGGACCCAGGTAGCACAGCAGGCACAAAGCAACCTGAAAATGCTCGATTGTTTACCACTATACTCATAGAAAAGTGGCTCGTATGCTTTAAAAAGTGAAAATATTACATCTCAGTTTCAGGTTCTGGCGACAGTAGACGAGATACTTGGTGATGCGCTTTCTTCGCCTTTAAGCTCCTCCCCATTTAGCAGCTTCAGAAACAAAGAACCTTCTACAGTGGTCCGAGGTTCGTACTTGCTGCAGAGCAATGGAGTTTGGGCAGCCCTTAGTGACCACCGCCTCCATTTCCCGTGCTGTAAGCTCGGTGTGGCCTGGTTGCACCCCCCCCCCCCCCCAGTCGTTTCCCTTGCGCTTCGCGCTTATCGCTCCCGGGTCGCAAAAGAAAATGCCAGCCATAACGTGTTCACTCCCCAGACATCATGTGAGGGAAAACCCTTCCCTAAAAACATGGTCCTCCAGCTCTGGAGCGTAAGTAGAAATGGAAAAGGAGACAAGAGCTGCAAAGAAAGATAACACCGGCATGGTGTGGAGCCATTTCTGATGCGGGGCTCCTCGGACACTGTGCAAATAAAACAACTTCTCGTGCAATTCAACTTGGATTCAAGTCGCCATGGGCAGAAGATCGCGCTTGACCTCACTGGACAGAACAAACGTTAAATCTGTCAGCCAACTTACTCAAGTAATTAGCCTGTTGATGCCATTAGCTATTAGATGTAGGTTGGGGTACTCTCTTAAGACAAGGTGAGAAAGTGCATCTGCATCTTATCGGAAAAGAAAATAGCTAAGCAGCGCTGTTAAAAATAACACAAATCACAAAATAAATTACTGAGTAAATGGATGGATGGAAGGATCAAGGGTGGATGAATGAATAAAAACATATAGCAAAGTTATGTGCGGTTATCGTACATTCAAACCTCCACGGGTGGCCGAGGTTGTTAAGGCGCAGGCTCGTGAGTGGGAGGAGTGGGGTTCGAATCCCGCCAGGACCATCCTCCATGATTGAGGTTTTCCTCATTCCTCATAAATTGCAAATGACGGGGAGGTACCCTAAACTTAGGCCTGGAACGTTTCTTCCCTTAAAAAAAAATCCTTTTCCAATGTATCACTTCATCTGATGTATCATCAGTGTCCACCGCCTGCGATGCCTCTGTAGCAAAAACGGGTGTTAAACATCATTCAAAAAAGTGTATATTCATAAATCTCTCGAGTTAGGCTATAACACAGCAGTTAAACTATGGACTTGAATTCATTTACAATAATTTGCATTTCGGTCCCAAATTCTGCGCTTCATACCTTGCATTCGTAACACAAGTTTACTAGTCATTAGAAGCCTGCACATCACTAAATTCAAAATGAAAGTGCGCCATTATTTGAATATATACAGAGGGTGCCAAAAATGTATACACACTTCAAGCAAAGAAAAAAATGTGTTAACATAACAAAACTGAATTCACACAAATAGAAAACGATGAGCACTAATTATCTTAGGCTTTTACAGTTACAACAGTTGCTCAAAATGCCCACCATCGGCGTTGATACACTTCTGAGTACGTTGAACAACTGATTGAGCAACGTTTGCGAAAGTGTCCATGGCGATTGCAGCGCATGCAGTTTCAATTTCTTCCCGAAGTGCTGTCAGTGTAGCTGATTTTCTGCTGTATATGGTACCACGAGTCTCAAATTTATCTCGAATGCGTGCAATTGTTACTAGCGTTGGCGGATCTGTTCTGTACACACGTCTCCATTGCCTTTGAACTTCAAGAACATTCTCGGTTTTCCAATACCACTTCAGAATTGTTTTCCGCTGTTCAAACGACTATCTTGGATCCATTTTGTTGTAGCAACGCTAGCATAACGTAATGTGAGTCACATCTGTTTATCTTTTTGGTTTCATTTGTTCATTGTTGATTTACCTGTCACGTAGCAACGCTATTGTAATGTATGTGAGTCACATCTGTTTACATAACATCATACTACACATTACTGTTGTTTTTCGGTTCAGCTTTTAAATATATTAAATAGATATCTACTGTGAAAGTGTGTATACAATTTTTGACACCTATGGTGGAGTTTAAAATATTTCACAGCAGCGGAAAAGCGCGATCCCTGCACTTAAGACCGGAATTACTGAAAAGGCGATACCACAGATAATGAAATAAAGTAAGATTTTGTTTAAAATTTACTTTTAATGTGGTGCGGATAGATTGTGGTAAATGTTCAGATTATAGAGAGCGTTCCCAGATCGTCTCTAGCGCAATCTTAATGGATTAGCGGTTATCGGAAGCGTTGGTTTAGCACGTCATCACCAGCAGAAACTCATTAAGTTCTCTAAGGCTTTGAGATAGCGACGAAGCGTCAAGATTTACAGTGTTGTACAGTGCGACGAGCGGCTCGTGTGATTTTTGCATTCTTGGAGATCATTTAGACGCTTTTTCGGGCAATGACTATAGAGCAAGCATTTCGATGCTTTCCTGGAATATTCTAACAGCGACTCTATTTGAAGAGGTTTCTTTAACACATACGAATCAGTGACTTCAGCTGAATGCAGCATCCAGGCGCGGATACGGAGATGAATCCATCACAGTGAACCTCTGTTCGGAAGTAGCTCCAATGCATTTCTTTCTGTGGATCAAACTATGAAAGGGCGCTACAGGACTTCAGCCTGTATGAAGAGCAAAAACCGCTCGTTTCAGCAGGACATGCCGTGCGACATTTTCTGAGTATGATAAAGACAAAACTATATTTTACTTTTCAATATAGTTACATTTCAATACACCGCTCACATATTTGAATTAACATTTCAACCCCGCTCCCCTCAAAAGTCAGAAGTCTATGGACATAAACAGTTTTGAGTTTTGAGAAGAGGAAATAGTCACCGGGAGCTAGATCTGGACTATAGGGTGGATGGTCGAACTCCTTGAAGCCACGTTTCTTCACAGCTTCCTTTGCAACAAGAGCTGTGTGCACAGGCGCGTTGTCGTGAAGAAGGCGCACACCACCACAAAGCTTTCCTCTTTTTGATGGAAGCACGTAGTCTGTGCAGCAGGCCAGCATAGTACTCCCCATTTACTGTGGTGTTCACCTCCTTGAAGTTGATGAAGAGTATCCTTCACAGTACCAAAAGAACGTGGTCATGATCTTCTTGGTTGACTGAATGACCTTAGCTTTTAGAGGTGGTGCTTCGCCAGGTTTACGCCAATCCATCGATTCTCTTTTGGACAAGGGACCATTGTAGAGGACCACAGTTTCATCTCCTGTAACAATGGTCTGCAGAACTTCTCTCTCGTTGCCATGGTAGAACTCCAAAATGCCTGACAACAGATGAGTGGTTGCTGCTTTTGGACTGAGGAAAGAAGTCTAGGTACCCATCTTGCACTAACCTTATTCACGTTTAAATGTTCATGAATAATTCGAAGGATTGTTGTTTTAGAAAGGCCCAACCTTGATGCTATTTGTATAACTTTGAGCCGCCAGTCTTGCATAATTTCTCCTTCCACAAGGGCGATGTTTTCAGGAGTGAGCTCCTCTAAGGGCCGACCTGCACGGTCTTCGTCTTCAATGCGTTCTCGACCCATTGGAAAAATTTTGGCCCATTCTTCTACTGTAGAATATGAGGGGGAATGCTTCCCCATATACACCTTCCAAAATGCTGTTTAATTTCACTTGTAGTCCTTCTTTTGTGAAGAACTTAATAATAGTTCGATACTCCATTTTGAACATGTCACAATCTTCTACACATAGCCTTCTTTATGCAACTATATCTGAACAACTGAACACAGTGGAGTGGAAGTTACAGCTGCAATTATTTACTTAACGGATAAGGTACGACACTATATAAGGGTTTTGTGAAGGCGATAATCCTTATGGGCGAGGCCGGCAACTTATGGACCTATCTACGATTTAGTATACTAAATCATCTTGCTTTGTACAACGGTTTCGTAAAAATCGTCACGCTTTTAAGTATAATTGGAAAGTTAATGATAGAAAAAGTTCATAACCCATTTATTTTATAATTTTTTCAAAGTATCCTGTATGGTCAGTTTTTCTTTCCAAATATTCATTAGTAGTACTTATATTATGATGTATGTTTAAAAGATTAACTGTTTTTAAATGTCCCATAGTTCTATTTAAACTATTTGTCATGCAGCTTTTATGATTTTTCTGCGTCTTTCAGACCCTAAGCAATCACGATCTGATCAGCAGCATAGTAAAGAGTGAATAGTACCAACTTGCACTTATATTCACCTCTATTTCTGCGCAGTACCCAAATATAAGTAAAGGCATGTCATAAACCCTTAAATAATGTACCTAATTTAACTTTATTGCTTGTTGTTCTTAGTCATCGAACATATGTTAATGATTTGTCTGCGCCTCTATAGTACAATGGCGGTACGTTATTTGTGCCACTGCTATGTAAACAAAACAAGTTTTGAGGCACGACGATGAAACACAAAACTTGCACACTGCGCGGAACTTGTAAATTGAGCAACTTATTTCTAAGTAGTGTATGTGAAGGAAAGCGGATGTGCTGTGCCTCCACTCCATTTCCTTCTGATGTAACGCATGTTAACTCTGATAATGTCCACGAAGGGATTGTCTCATCTGTAATTACTGTTTAATTCTTCATTGTAGCTATATTTAATATGCTGAGATTCATCAAACAAACGAATTTAATGATATTCTTCTGTGAAACCAGCGAAAACGGAGACAGGCGTAATTATTTGTATGTTAATAATTAATAAACATAGTTGTGGTAAGAATTAGAAATATTTTTCAAGCAAATCATGACTTTTTGTTGGAAATTACTCTATTATCGCGCATAAGTTTACTTACAGTTCTAAAATTAAATAATACATTATTTTATCAACAGATATACGAGGGCCGTCTGAAAAGTTTTCGGTCTCGAACAGAAATGTCAGCGGTAATGCAGTGATATATTTCCATTAAGTTGGCAGATCTGTTATAAGTGTTTCTGAAAAATATCACGCCTTTCTAAATTATTGCTTGTTGCTTACATCTATCTGAAGCAAGATATTTGTTGATATGGATAAAATCGAGTATCGTGCAGTTATCAAATTCTTCGTAAAAATGTTTGACACGCAACGAAGTTATGCCAAGTTCATTAAAGTGTATGGTAAAGCTTCGCCTTTATTTTCGACGGTGAAAAAGTGGGCCGCGGAGTTTCAATGTGGACGCATCAGCCTAGAAGACGATCTACGCGAAGGATGCCCAAAATGTGCATGTACAATACCGGAAATGATTTGCTGGTCGATCGGCGAGTCAAGGTGCATGAAATTGGTGAGGCTATAGGCATATCTAAAGAGCGCGTGGGTTACATCTCTCATCAAGATTTGGGGATGAGAAAGCTTTGCATAAGATCGGTGCGGCATTTGTTTCACAGCAGATCAAAAGAGAATGCTTATGTGTTTAGAGAGACTAAACAGGAACAAAACCGACTCTATTCGCAGATTCGTTACAATGGTTAAAACTTCCATTCATCATCATACGCCATAATCCAAACTGCAGTCAAAACAGTAGATAGAAGCCGGTTGTTCAACGACAACGAAAGCAAGGTCAGTTACGTCAGTAGAAACATCATGACATCAGTTTTTTGGGATGCTAAGAGCATTTTGCTGAGAGATTGTCTTGAAAAAGGTAACACAAAACGGAAAAGTATTATTCTGATCTTCTAACCAAGCTAGATGCCAACATTCGAGAGAAAAGGCCTGGTTTGCAGACGTAAAATGAATTTTTCACCTGGACAGCGCGCCTTCCCACAAAAATGTTCTGGCAATTTCAAAACTGAAGTATTTGCACTACGAATAGTTGGAACATCCGCCCTACTTCCCGGATCTGGCTCCCTCCGATTTCCTACTCTTCCTGAGGCTCAAGGATTTCCTTGCAGGACTACATTTTTCTTCGAACCAGGAGGCTATTGTGGCTGTTCATGCTATTTTGCAGAGCTTCTATAAAACCTCTACGGGAATAGAATTACGATGCTAGAGCACTGCTGGAATTAGTGTATTGCTTTTGAAGGAGATTATATTGAAAAATAACCCTAAAACAATAATTTCGCTTTTTTCATTGTTAGGCTTTGAACTTTTCAGACGGTCCTCATAGTAGCAATAAACAACTGTACGAGCGCTGTACTATAACGAATAATCATAAATTATTTAACAGACACAATTTATCGCGATAAAATTAACTTTACTGTATTTTGTAGCTTAAATCTTAAGCAACACGTGGTACTAGTTTCATTGTTGTCACTCCCAGTTACCGGCTGTAAAAGGTGTGCAAGTAGAGACACGTTCAGACACCTAGATCTGGGAGTTTTTTTATATTTTTAACACCCGTTTTAATTACTGAGGCATCACAGGCAGGGAGGACGGTCATAGTGGGAATCAAACCCCAGACCTCCCTCTCACGAGTGCGTACCTTAACGACCACGGCCACGGTGGGCAGATATTGAGAGGTGGTGAGCCCAGCGCTAGCACGGCATTTGGTAGGAATATTTTATGGACAATCACGTTAAATTCCATAAATGCCCAAGACATTACAGGACAGTGATATGTTTTAATTTCAGAGTCAAGGAACAAAGGAACATATATCTCAAACATTTATATATTACTGCACGCAAAGGGAACTGCATATCAATGGATTAGGGCATATAATTTCATATAGCGAATCTAAGGTCATTTGCTCTCTTTTATCTTTCACGTTCGGTTCTTCAAAGTGCACCTTATTTTCACTTCAACTCATTCGATTGTGTACAAAGTACATCATAGTCTTTCAGGTAAACAAAAATCATGTGGTCTAGCAATTTACTCGTGATACAATAAATATATAAACGTTCCCTCACACTAATTGTCTGTAGACAAAAGATGGGAAATGGATTTTTTCGCCTAACCTAAATTTACAAACACAACAATTACAAACACTGTGGGGCACACGTCCTGCTGAGATTCTTATGAATGTATATTACAAAGCTTAGCAGATTTGCTAAGTGACATAGAATTTTCAGCATCAAAGGTATACTCTATAGAATGAAAGTTTATGTAAAATACTGCACTTAAAATATCACATAGAGATGTTACTAAAAATAGTACTGACATAGACAAGAAATCGTTCTAATTATGTCTAAAGAAAATTGTTCAAGTATTATACTTTTCATCAATTTATTGTATATTATGAGACGTATTCCCTTTCTTTTTGTCTTTTTATTTTCTTGTTTTAACTTTCGTTAATTTTTAATTTACTTTTTTTTCGCGTTTATAATGAATGTATCTTACACGACATAAAAACAGTGAAGCCAAGCACTGTAAATAAATAAATAAATAAATAAATAAATAAATAAATAAATAAATAAATAAATAAAATATTGTATCCTTTCTTAAAAGTAATATGTAGTTTTGACAACATTTAATTTCACTTTTTATTATAAAAATTGTATCTTTTTCAGAGAATGTCAAACTCCACTTGGCTGTTATATCTTTCTTTGTCGAATTCCGCTCGCTTGATTGAACACTGTATTTAAAATTGAAGCGGTTTGAAATATTCATTTAACAAAGCGCGGGAATAAACGTCAGATATTCGACCCAGTTTAGCAACCCTATCGTTACACTACATGCAGCTTTAGGATAACTGAGAGATACGGAACTTTTGCTAGTTGGAGCGCCCTGCAGGGCCGGCAGTTACCGTTTCCGGCGCTAATTTCACCGGATGCTACAGAAGAACCTTGTTGTTATCATATCGGCCAGCCCCGGGGCGTCAATATTTCATCAGCCTGATTAGAAACACCTTTTCAAACAACGTTTCTCTCTTGTTTTCAACATTACTAAATCAGTACATACCAACTTTGAAAAAGGATGCTGTTCATCCATAAATTTTCTACTCGAATGTGAAATTATCCAAAACAGATTCTGCCCTCTTTCGCACAGTTATCGCCAACAACCAATAATTAGTTTTATTTAAACAGCAAGACTTTCTCTGTGTATTTAAATTAACAATGTAAGATTTCAACGGCAAACCGAAACAGTTTTTTGTCAACATAAAATTAGATCATGTACACTGGTGCTTTATGGCTGATGGTAAAGTGTTGAGTGTTAAAGATCTGCTGCACTGAGCGACTTTATACACTAATGACAACACATTTGTATATGATAAATAATTTATTCTAGAACGAACAGGCTTTTTCATTCCTTCAATACAATTCCCTGGAATATTTATCAGATATCATCTTTTAGTATACCTCAGTGGCAGTACTGATTTTATTATGTCAGGAAACGAGCGTTCTACTGTTCAAAGAACTGCTTCTCTTGGATGGAAATGCTTTCCTCTGAGTAATTCCTTTATTATGGGGAAGGAATCGAATCGGCAGAGACTTAATGTCTGTGATATTCAAGAATACCTCACTCCTACGGTATCAGTAGCCTACTCTTATAGTAGCAGTGTTACTCCGGGCATTATGGTGCAAGACAATAGGCGCACAAGTCAGAAAATGTCCTCGATTTCCCCGCAAAGCAGGGCGAAGATGAAGTTTTGACTACATGCAGTACTACGCGGCCCTGAGAAACTGCTTTATTCTTATGCCACTATCAGCACTTCTTTCACATTCCCGAGTTCTTGTATTGTTCTTCTGGGTCAGGGGAAAATTGGGTGCAGCCATTCACTGAATTGGCGCTTTAGGTCAGGCCTATAACACCGCCCTAAGTTTCTTCGCCGTAATTAATTCCTGCTCTTCCCTAATGTAAAATATCAAATAACCGCCTCCAAGGGTATAATCGTACAATTTCTGAACACCCGTAAGCTGATGGGACTTCCAACGGTACAGCAACACGGTTAGCAGGATTGTTCCTACTTCTGCAACCAAAATTACCACTGTCCTGCACAGACGTAGCGTGCTGTGATGTCAAGGTCACTTGCACACGTGACGCTACCTTCATATTATTACATCCTTGTCGAAATACAGACACCCAACGCGATACCGTCCAATATGGCAAAGTATCTTCCACATGCTTCCATTTATTCCTCGCAAGATTCTACAACACTCTTTGCACACAATATTTCAACGTTAATCCATGTCCGTTATTCAAACTATGCAGACAACTTTAGGGCAGTGCTCTTTCCCATCACTACTTCAAACTTTCATATGCGTCTGTCTTTAAGCTCTGCAATAACGTTAATGGTGCGCTGAATACATTTGCCTTCCTCCTACCAGTAGCAGCAACCACAGTGCCCTCACATGCTATTATGCAATATACAGAATGTGTTGCCGCTGCTTCCCCCCCTCGTCTCAAACGATCGAACATTTTGTGTTATGGCACTCAAAAAACTTGTTGTCTGCTTAAAACTTTGCTGAAAAGTTGACTGTTGCTACTCTTAACGCCAATATTTTGATTAACAGTTATAAATGTTTAACATGTGTTTTAATTTACTCGACTGCTGCCATAAAACTAGTAAGCTCAAATTTCATAGAGCTTTTAAGACAATTATTTGGCTCTAAATTATAGAGTAGACATTTGTAGTATGTTATGAACTACTTTTAGAGATGTACGTAGCTATACACAAAATTAAAGTTGTATCTGAATGACACTTAAAAGCACGATCGAGAGCTGCAGTATATGACATCAAGATAGTTTTCAGTATTAGTGAAAATTCATTTATGCTTTCTCTCTATTATGTATACACACACACACCGAGAGAGCCAAAAATGTATACATACTTTCACAGTAGATATCTATTTAATATATTTCAAAGTTGGACCGAAAAACAACAGTAATGTGTAGTATTATGTTCTGTAAACAGATGTGACTCACATTACGTTATGCTAGCGTTGCTACAACAAAATGGACCCAAGATTATCGTTTGAACAGCGGAAAGCAATTCTGAAGTGGTATTAGAAAACCGAGAATATTATAGTTCAAAGGCAATGGAGACGTGTGTACAGAACAGAACGCGTGTAACAATTGCACGCATTCGAGACAATTTGAGACTCATGGTACCATATACGATGTTCACAAGGGCAGGTCTGGGAGACCTCGCACAGTAACAAGCGTCGCGTCCTCGGCTATGATTTTGGAACGTTTTGAGCACTCACCGCAGAAATCTACAAAGCAATGTGCACGTGAGACTGGGATTAGCAGAACCAGCGTACGTCGTATTATTAAAGCAGAAAATTTGAAGGTTTTCAACCCAAGGCTTTTGCATGCATTAAATGAAGATGACCCTGATCGGAGAATGCAGTACTGTGAGTGGTTTCGGAATATGGTGCAAGAGGATGAGGCCTTCGTAGGGAAAGTTATTTGGTCCGATCAGGCATAATTTAAGTTGAACGGAACTGTTTACCGTCATAACCGTGTCTACCAGAGTGCAAACATCCATATGTTAATTTGGAGAAGGCTGTTAATTTACCTGGAATGTTGTGGGTTGTCATCTAGGGGTCTAATTGGACCATTCGTTTTTGAAGAAACAGTAACTGGCCCAGTGTACCTGAACATGATACGCACATCCGTCTTACTCGCCATTCATACCCTGTATAGAAATGAGGAATTTTACTTCCAACAGGATGGTGCACCACCACATTACCACCGAGATGCGTGCCTACCTTGATGACAATCTTCCAAGGCACTGGATAGGACGAAGAGGTCCGATTGAGTTTCCATCGCGTTCTCCGGTTCTAACTGCGTTGGACTTCTACCTATGGGGAACTCTTAAGGATGTTGTATACCGTAGAAAACCAGCTACACTGGCAGCACTTCGGGAAGAAATTGAAACGGCATGTGCCGCACTCGCTAAGGACACTTTCACAAACGTTGCTCAATCAGTAGTTCAAGGTACTCAGAAGTGTATCGACGCCAATGGTGGGCATTTTGAGCAACTGTTGTAACTGTAAAAGTCTAAGATGATTAGTGCGCATAATTTTCTGTTGGTGTGAATTCAGTTTTGTTATGTTAACACAGTTTTTTTCTTTGCTTGAACTGTGTATACATTTTTGGCACCCTCTCTATGTGTGTGTGTGTGTGTATATATATATATATATATATATATATATATATATATATATATACATCTGTTTTACGGTAGTGAGTTATAAACTGTTCAATTTAATCCCTATACAATATAATTCTTGAAAAATAATCTATTTCTTAAATGAGGTATATGTACTTATTAATTTAGAGTACAAGGAATAATTCCACGTACCTCCAAATAGTTTTAGCAAGTGGTTTATGTAGTCAAATAAATAAATCCTATTATTTGTTTACAAAAATTGCTTTAATATGAACATTCATTTTCATGATTCTCATAATCTTGTCTTTGCATGCAAGACTTTTTTTACATTATTGAAAATTTTATCACCGTTATCTGAACTACACGTCAAACACACACGTTATAAACAATGTAATGGGCTTATGTCTGGTATTTACATAGATGTGGTTACAAATAATCATGTTTAACATGTAAACTACATAATTTCCAAAGCTCTTAACTAAAGAATATACCATAAAAGAATATTATCAACTGTTAAAATGAAGTAATATCCTTACTGAATGTTAAAACCAAAATGGAAACAATAACAAGTTATTATATTTCTACTGGGTGGGCTGATTGTCTATGAAGGCTAGCTTGGCTTGGCTGATATTTAGAGCGGAGATGAGTCCTGCTATAATAGCGTAATGTAGTTCGGGTTGCAGTACCGACACACGTTGCAGTACTCGGCAACACATGGATTCAATACGGGAGGTCTGCGGTTCGAATCCCACCAGGGCCACTCTCCCTGTCTAAGTTTTCCAGGTTTTCCCGTTGCTCAGCAAAGGCAAATGCCGAAGAGGTACCTGGAACACGTTTCTTTTTTAAAACCAGTGTTTTACTAAATTGAATTTCATCTCACCTCGTGTATTATCGGTATCCATTGCCCGTGATGCCACAGTAACAAAAGGGGCGTTAAGCAGCATTTAAAAATATCCTACAAGAGTGGACACAAATAGCACGGGTTTGTCGGTGATTGTAGAGATGAAATGGAAAATAAAAGGCTTTATTATCCTATTCCTCAATGGTGTTCTTTTATATTACTCGTGCTGTCGAGAGATTTAATAAGAGAAATTACCTGGCTCGAGAATTAACTGCAAATCATAAATTGGTTAATAAATTTCCTAAAACAAGAGCTATCAAAAATGAGAATGCTTAGAAAAGAAACTATTCGGAAAATTGTTCACATCTTTCCCAGCAAATGTAAAAATGGCTACTGCTTACAACTTATCAAATTACTATTATTTAATTTTTGATTTGTTTTATTTACGGACGCTCTTTAACAGCTCAGGTCATCAGCGTCCCATTCAATTCAGGGCGTGAAACGGCCGACAAATTTTGCTCAGAGACTTCTTCTTTCAGGCTTGAGGTTCTTTTTTGTGCCGTAAATGTACGACACGGGACTCATCGCTTTACTTCCCTTCCGAAGGAAGTCATACTTAGGATTTTTACGCCGAAAAAATCCATCGATCCTGGCCGGGATCGAACCAGAGATCTTGTGTTTTACTGGGGTGAAGAACTTATTTCCGGCCTCCTTGTAATAGAAGTAGAACATATGAATGATTTTGTCTTAAGGGAACTTTTTTCCTATGAATCTTGCTTCTTTACCTGCTTTGCAAAACAGCCGACACTACAGTACCACAGAACGTAAAACTTCTCCACAAGGACCAACAAAATGGGAATATGGTGCGCAGTTAATGGTGAAAACAGGTTAAATTTATTTTCGAAAACAAGTCAAGTCATAGATATGGGCATGTAGCATAGAGTAACACAAATGACCCACTCCATCTCCTGATCTAACCCCTGTGATAACAATTGTTGTCTCTAGGGAACTTTAAAAGATATCTAGAGTGTACAGGGCTAACTCACATACCCTAGACACATTGAGAAATAATTTTGTAAAGGGATTACTTCAATTTTTCAAAGAGAATTAAGAATGAATGGATAGTGTTTAACGCCCGTTTTTACTACTGAGACACCACAGGTGATGGACACTCATGATACATGAGATGAAATTATATATTGGGAAAGAATTTATTTTTAAGGAAGGAAACGTTCCAGGCCTAAGTTTAGGGTACCTCCCCGGCATTTGCCATTTATGAGGATAGGAAAGCCAGGAAAAAACCTCAGTCAGGAAGGACGGTACTGGCGGGATTCGAATCGCAGACCTCCCGCTCACGAGTCCGCGCCTTAACGACCTCGGCCACTCGTGGCTGTAAGAGAGCTAAGAAAGATAATGTTTAATTCCTTGTGCAGATGCCAGAAATGTTGGGAGACAGTTTCAGCATATCCTTGAGTGATCTAGTTGAGCACAGGACTTTGTAAATTCAGATAATTAGACAGTTTAACTGCGAACTACAGCTGTCCGCGTTCCAGGAGCTCTTCGCCGTGCCCACGTTTCATACACAATCCGTTCACCTCTTTTTACAGTTTAAATTTGGTAACACTATCATCACGCATGGCTCATTAACAACTCTTGAAAAACTCTGATCCATTTAAAACGGTTTATTTTTTAAACAGAAATTAAGGATTCTAAATCGGCCAGGTGGTAAGGCGATTTCCCAGGAAAAGTAACAGATTTGATGACCTCTTAATTTTGCAAGAAACTTTAATATTGATTGCACCATTCTCACAGGACTGCTGGGTTGATTTATTTGAACATTTTTGTAAAGAAAGATGCAAAAATAAGGTACTTAACATAATATCGTTCTTCAGAAATGAAATTCATTACTTGAGAACGTTAATATTGGGTATGAGCATAGACCTATTTTTATTAAAGAATATGATCAACTTCAAATAATGCCTACATTAATTCTAAAGGAAAACCAACTGCTTCTGTTTTCAATGTGTGAGGTACTCACAAGTTTTGAGCATTCCAAGGGCGTAAGGAATGAGACACCGTGATGTGAGATATGACATTTCCTCCAAAATAGACCGGCACTTGCATTCTGATGAATCTCGCGTTTTGGGGCGTACACAGAGCCTGTTTCAGAGCTTTCCAGGCCCAGCATACTGCACAAGAAGCTGCGTGACTTACCTCAACGTCGATTTTGAGCGCGTCTTCGTCGGTGTAGCCAAGACTTCGCATGTGCTTGAGGTAGGTGGTCGTTATGGGAAGGCTGAAGTCGATGTCCGGAGGTTCCACGAGCTTCTTCAGGTGGTTGTTGTTATTATGATGGTGGTTGTGATGGTTGGGACTGCCGAAGGGTTTCAGGGTGAGGGGCGTGGACGTGGCTCTATGGCTGTTGTGACTCAGCTTCCTGGGTAAGGCGGGGGAGTTATCGGCGTCAGGGCAAGGGGAGGGAGATCGGGGGCGGCGCTGGCACTCGGTGCACCCCAGCAGGAACCGCGTCACCGCCTCCCTTGGCAGGAACGCATACGTCTCCGTTATCTGTAACAAGAGCGAGTACAGTCAAAGCAAGCACAGCATCCAACGCCAAAATCAAAACATTGTCCGGGGTTCGATATTTACACACGTAAGTCGCACGTTTCCTTGCGCATTGCGAGGCAGTGATGCAAACACTTCGGGGGGGGGGGGTGAAACGCGCATATCATAGCGTCAGTTCTATGAATGAATGTAAAGTGCTATAGAAAAGACATTGTAAAAATGATGGGGTCATTGCTTCGAGCCCTGTCGCCATCTACACTGAAAATCTTTCTAACGATTACGTGATAATGAATCCGTTTGACTTTGATTTGATTTATTTACGGACGCTCTTTAACATCTCAGGTCATTATCGTCCCATTCTAATCAGGGCATGAAACGGCCGATAAATTTTGCTCAGAGACCTCTTCTTTAAGGTTTGAGGTTCTTTATCGTGCCGTAAATGTACGACACGGGAGCTTTACTTCCCTTCCGAAGGATGCCATACTTAAGATTTTTACCCCCGAAAAAAATCCATCGATTCTGACCAGGTTTGAACCCGCGATCTTCGGTTTAGAAGGCAAGTATGGTTACCACTACACCACCAGGACCGACAATAATGAATCCCGCGGTGTACAAAGTGTCTGTGTATGTTTTGTTTAGTCAAAAATAAAAAAATCTAAAAAAAAAAAAAAAAAATGTTATTTTCGGTAGTTACAGGTAAAGCTAGAACGTTTTAAGTACAGTCATCGGTTAAGAGAAATCTTATAATTTGAGGTTTTTGTAAAGTTTTCCTACTGTATAAAGGCGAACACTGCGTAATTTTAGTATTTAATAGAGCTCTATTTAGAAACACAGAAGTTTACTTCACCATTGCCTCACCACTCTTGAGACATAGTGTTTGGCATTTTTTTAAACATAAAATAAATTAAATGTATATTATGAAATAAAAAGCAACTAGACACTAGCAATTTAAAAAAAATGGCCTTAATTTCAATGCGTCCCAGTCAATCATCTGCTGACCACGCAAGAGCCGCAATGGTCATCCGACCGACCATGTCTCCGGCATTATTGATTCGATAATTCCCAGCTCAAGCTGTACTTCAGCTCTGTTCACAAAGTATGTTGGTGTTTTGCGTTAAGAACTAACCTTAATCAGCAGGTGATTTTATAATTGAGTGTGAATTAGATGTTTTGAAATGCCTTCCCATTATCCTATACTAGAGCAAAAAGCACTTGCTTATCAAACTTATAGATACAGAATCCATGCAGAACAGAAAACGACGTGTTCTAATCAGCTTCTCCAGGGAAATATCTACGTCTTTTGTCACAGGAAACAGGCATTTTAAAAAGCTGGGTCCATAAAGCTACAGTAGTGCTATGGTTGCAGTTCCAGAATTATGACCGATTGTCGACGAATGTAGATATGAATTTCTATAATTGCTGATCTGCAGTTAATAATTCACTCTGATGAGGTTCGTTTTCATTTCCATGACTATGTATGTCCCAAAACTATAGGCACTGGAGTAGGGAACATTTGTGATTAATGATGAAAAATTGGTGTGTGGTGTGTTGTAACTACAGGGTGTGATGTCGCACGCAAATACTTGCAATTTTGGATCTATGAGAGAAAAAAAAAACATGGGTATTTTCAACAAGATTAAGCCACAGTCTACATTACCTGTGCTTTCTTTGAGGTTTTAAGGGAGATTTTTGGTTAGAGAATCACTTCTACAGGATGTTTCCTCACATCTTCCGTGTATGGGAGATGAAATATGTCATCACCAAATGGAACACTTCAGGAAGCAAAAGTTTTGTGTGTGAGCGCGAACTTTATCGGAAGATATCAGGAATGTCTGAAATGCGGACGGAAATCACTTTGACATCTGCTATAACGCAGGATAGTAGCCATTGTAACTTAAAAACAAGTATATGTTTGTGCTTTTATTAATCAAAGTTATACATGCGTTTAATACAGAGCGTTCCTTATATTGCCCGGCCGCGGATTATGCTTATGCGTGCTCCGCGCACTGTCTATTACACTGGGAGGTTTTACCTTCTAAAACTCCCCTTTACTTACTCATGAGTGATTGTAACATACACTATAATGACTACTAACCTGTTGAAAGTGGTGTCCATCTGCATTCAGACATTCCTGGTATTTTGGATGAAATTCTCATCCACACGCATAAGTTCTTTAGAATATTTTTTTTTTTTCGCTTCATAGGTTTAGCGTTTAGCAATCCCGTTGTCCTAAACTTGTTTATCAGACACCTAGCAGTTTCTCTACCTGGAACTGGAACACCAAGAAATTTCTTCTGAAATGTCTACACACCTGTCTACAACATTCGGTTTTTACATATTTATCATATATAAAATTTCTTTGTTCAAGTAATTTTTTCGTAGGCATCTCAGTGGTTTAATAAGAATAATCTAATGCAATTGACACACAACGCAGATGTCTTAAATAAACTTTCACTTTTGAGATGCACAATAAAGGAACTAAAGTCTTTACAGTTCGAACAGAAGGCAGCAACTGACACAGTATAACACAGGTAATAAACGTAGCCTTGAGCGGATCATTCACCGCTAATGCGCACTGGAATAGGCGATCTATGGCCCGACTCTAAATGGAACGCATGGTATAACGAGAGAGTATATGACGCGATTACAACAAAGGAATGATGTTCTTTTACACTTCTGCTCATAAGCAGATAAATGGTAATTCCTTCTTCACATACAGAAATTAATTAAAATTTTGCACAAGGCGGTTTGGTGTAGTCATATAATTTTCTTTCCTCCGGCAAAATTAAAACCAGTTTCATAGACTCCATGCTAATTATCGCTAATTATCGACTTTACTGTTGACTGATATATATTTTTATTTCAGGTATTAAAGGCCAGGCTTAGCAATGTCGATTTAAACCATTCTGAGTGCAGTCCTAGATTATTAAGTCGCTGTTACACTGTGATTCGACCCGCTTACCTTTGACAGATAAACGTAATTACTCTTATATATATATATATATATATATAATGAGAATAATAGTCATTAAAAGAGAGTAACAATTCATGCAACTATAGAATTATTGGATGAGCGTGTCTGCCTTGCCTAAAAAATGAAATTATCTGTATGGCATGTTTGGAAAATATCTAACCACTTAATATTAAGAAGAGGTACCCTAGCGCAATAGAGGTCTACTTAAGGCACCTGACAAACTTTTCCAAGCGTTCCTTCCAGTTTTCACAACTATTTGCAAAACGCTATTTTGTAATCATTTTCCGCTGCTCCAACGCATTAATTTTGATATCATCCACACAGAGGGTGCCAAAAAATATATACACACCTCAAGCAAAGAAAAAAACTGTGTTAACATAACAAAACTGAATCCACACAAACAGAAAATGATAAGGACTAATCATCTTACACTTTTACAGTTACAACAGTTGCTCAAAATGCCCACCATCGGTTTCGATACATTTCTGAGTACCTTGAACTACTGATTGAGCAACGTTTACGAAAGTGTCCTCAGCGATTGCAGCACATGCCGTTTCAACTTCTTCTCGAAGTGCTGCCAGTGTAGTTTCTGAACATATCTGCCCTTGTGTTCATCGCATACGGTACCACGAGTCTCAATTTTGTCTCGAATGTGTGCAATTGTTACTCGCGTTGGCGGTTCTGTTCTGTACACACGACTACATTCCCTTTGAACTTCAACATTCTCGGGTTTCCAATACCACTTCAAAATTGCTTTCCGCTGTTCAAACGATAATCTTGGCTCCATTTTGTTGTAGCAACGCTAGCATAACGTAATGCGAGTCACACCTGTTTACAGAACATCATACGATAATCTTGGCTTCATATGTTCATTGTTGATTTAGCTGTCACGTAGCAACGCTGTCATAATGTATGTGAGTCACATCTGTTACAGAACATCATACTACACATTACTGTTGTTTTTCGGTCTAACTTTGAAATGTATTAGATATCTTTGTGAAAGTGTGTATACGTTTTTTGACACCCTCGGTAGTATGAAATGTCCCCACTTTTCATTAGTGAAAAGGTAGAAGTCGCAGAGAGCGAAATTTGGGCTCTTTTAGAGCTGATCTGGGGAAGTTATGCCAGAAACCTTGCACGGGACTTGAATTAACAGAAACACGCAGTACACAAGGTTAGCATCTGACTGGAAACTAAGTATATCTCTATATGTGATGCCTGTTCACGCATGGGCAGTATAATTCCTTCTGTCTACCGACACTGCATTCCCCTTTACTTTTTCCCTACATAAACAAATGCCATTGTACTCGTATCACTCCGTGGTGCAGGGTTCCGATTGACTAAGCTACAATCAGCTAATGCGAGGTATTTAATTGTTAGCTGTGGTCACCATTCACTAACTTCATTGATAAAAAGTTGGACGTTAACCTTGTCGACACTTTTCAACGAATTTTCCTGGCGTGATATACAACCAGCACATGCTCCTCTATGCATTGAAACCGACTGCACCATTGCGTCATATTAACAGTTAAAATGCATAAGGAAGTATTCATAATAACTTGTATATCTCAAGATATTACAATACTCGTTAATAAAGGGTAACCTTATTAAAGTTTAAACTGTAATTTCCTTTAGTGGCTACTGTGTGTAGCATTAGGGATGAAGTCGTTCAGGAGTATATGACACCATGTTTATATTTACGTTAGGATAGACGTAATAACTAGGGTAGATAGCTACATAATATTGCGCCATCGTATGTCCAGATATTCAAAAGGAATGGCTATTTTGTTGATGGAAATGTTAAAAAAGTGGGCGGGGATTGTATTATTCTTATGATTTAAATATTTAAAAATGTAATTTGCAAGTTACAAACACGATTTTATATTACAACATTGATTGTTTAGTTGATAACCTTGAGCATAGGATAAAAAGTAGGTTGTGTAAATACCTTGCATATATTGGGTTTTAATAAACAAGAAAAAATTAATAAATCAGTGCCTAATTACAGATTGTATTTGGTAGTGAGAAATTTGGAATTTTATAGCCTTGCTAACTGAAACATGGGCATTTTTAATTTGCCATAGTGTAATCCTCACTATAACTTAGGGTCTCTGCAATTATTATTTGAATTGACTTGCTAAAAACAATATATAAAATACAGATCATTAAAATAGGTGGAATACTTATATTATATAATAATAATAATAATAATAATAATAATAATATAAGTATTATATTATTATTACATAAGAATATATTACAAGAATTATTCCTAGTGAAATATTCTTTTATTCAAACAGAATCCTATCCTTCTCTCTTTTATTAGTTTCTAATTATTTATTATATTATTTTTATCCTGTTTTCCTTTATTTTTATCTTTGATTCTATGATTATTAAGGGGTACTTTCACTGGCCGGTAGGGGGATGGGAGGTGTCAGCCAGCATCTGAACAATACCTTGTTTGTTTCAACTTTCATTACAATGTTTCATGTGACCATTGGATAATAACATTTCTTATATGTTTATATTTAATCTAAACTTTTTGAACTTAAAGCGACACGAGAAAGAAAGCTTCATGCAAAATATGCTCTCTTTATCACTAACAGTTCATATGCAGAAGAGTATTAAGTTTCAATGTTAATGAACTATCGAAATTAATAATTCTGATATATAAATCGAATTAATATTAAGTGAAAGAATCTGATTAAATGTTTTCTGTAAACAGTTCTTTATGAAATGCTATTTTGTCATATACGTTTAGTTTTATTTTGTTTGAAATTGATTTGTTTCATCTTGCAGTTAATTTAAAATATTATACAATTTATGTTGTTTCCTTACTGACAGATAATGTATTTTTAGATCATTGGTATCTTTAACAGGAAGCGGGAAAATAAATTCGGGATGAACAGGAGTTGTTTAATCACCTCCGGCTGCGCGCAGTTTCTCCACTGAACGCGTGGTATTTGGTCGTGCAGCGGGAGTATGCTAAGCAGTAACTACAATCCGAGTCGACGTCTCAACAAGAAATATCAACACCTGTCTGCCACGCGCTAAAATACAGTTTTTAAAAAGTTTTAAATGTTGTAAGCTGTTTCCATACCGGACCATATTTTTTAACGTTGATTTTTTTTTTTTTTTTTTTTTTTTTTAGTATTAAAACATTTTAACGGACATATCAGTATTTTAAAACGAGTACCACAATTTTGAAATATGTTATAATGAAAGAACAACATCTTAATAAAATTAATAAATATTGACCATATTCCATTAATAAAGCTTAAAAAAGAAGGTAGGTAATACATAATTGTAATTTGTGTTTCCATAGTGCATATTTGCAGAAATATTTATTTTCAAATGCGCAATATTTATTAAAATGCAAAATATTTAATAATAATAATAACAACAACAAATAATGTTTTCGGAAGAAGGGTTTCATATTTTGCAGAAAGTGTTATCTTTCATTGTTTCATATATCTTATTTACAAAATTTAATTGACCTTAAAAATATTAAAATGGGTACCGCAATTTAAAATACATTATAATAAAACAACAACCTCTCAGTCAAATTAATAAATATTGATTATATTCCATTAATAAAGCTTAAAAAAAAGGTAGTGCATAATTTTAATTTGTTTAGCACATAGTTCCAGAAATATTTGTTTTCTTAAGCACAATATTTATTAAAATGCAAAATATTTAACATAATAATAATAATAATAATAATAATAATAATAATAATAATAATAATAATAATAATAATAGGGTTGTCTCTCGGTGTTACATATACCTTATTTAAAAAAATAATTGAGTTTAAAAATACGAGGTTAATTTTTCAAACCTTTTGCCCGATTTAAGTTGGAATGCTCCACTTAAACTGAGTCAGTAATATTTTTGCTTTGATTTCAGAGCGTAAGCATGTTTACACATGTACGTATTTAGGACACAGTTTTCTGCAGCCTATTTATTATAAGTTTAAGCAAACCTAGTTTGCGATAGTGCGCTGCCCAGCTCTGTTCTGTCGAAAGTAATGGCGCCAACTCGCACTGAGAAGGATATTAGCTAAAATATTTTCCCCCAATCAGATCAGATCGCTTGAGAATAAACGTAAACGCGTTAATTGGGACGGAGATGACACATGCCTAGCCGTGTCTCAAAAACGTTATTCTTTTCTGCCGACAAAGATACGTTATCCTGTACCAGCTTTATCCACTCAGCGCAAGTGGGTTAGCCGTCCTCTCATTGGTGCTAAATTTGCTGAAATTAAAAAAGCGCGCATGCATATGGAATAAAACTGTCTCATTTTGAGGTTAGTGGGTCAGCATTGCGACATTTAATTTGAAAACTACTACCACTTTTCTTGTTTTCATTTTATTAAAGCATACAATATGTTTAAACATGTAAATTCCTATCACGGCACGAACAGTTTGTATGTATAAAGGAATATTTTATTGTTAAAGGCGACTCCTTTCATCTTACGCTTTCTGCTAGTTTCTCTCTTGTTTCCAATGACGTCAGAGCGCCAACCAATAAGAGCATTAGTTGCGCAAGAACCAACCTTATGTACTCTATCAACCTTGGTTCTTCCCTCTGTGCCTTGTCTTCTTTTCCTTCTTTATGGCAACTTGCTCTTTACATCGTTTCGATGAATTGCACTGTGAGTCACGCAGTTAAATACATCCCTTGAGCTATAGGCCTTCAGGAGTCCTCAGGAATGTGTCCTTGGTTCTCGGGTCTTTGGGTTAATTGTTAATAATTAAGTGCTGTCAATGATGTATTTGAACAACAACAACAACAACATGGGTGTCATGAACCCTAACAAATATTTAATTAAGCCTAGAAACATGTACTAGCACAAAACACTTTAAATGCTTAAAAGATTAACATTCATTAAAGTAACAAATGGGGCCGACATCATTTAGAATTATTTATAACATTATATAATTAAGAAAATTTAAACCTCCCACTAGTACAAGAATGGTTTATTACTATAAACTTTCATAAAAAAATAATTACTTAAAAGAAAACCCCAAGGGGGAAAAAATTTCAAATTCTCGTGTAAAACATATGACTTTAGTGCTTTTGTACCATATATAACGTTTAACAATGAATAAATTCGAAGCCCTAATATTTGGACGCTTCAGCACTGCGGGAGGAATTTAGATCGAAGGCTGCCGCAGGCTAAAGGGGAAGAAGCGACTGCCTGCTCGAGGTCCGAATACTTTCTGCTCTCCCAAGTCAGGCAGCGAACACTACCAATCAAGTGTAATCTGACTGAGGCCAGGAGCCAACTATGCAGGCGCCGAACCACAATGCACTGGCTTATCGTAAAAAACGGCACATCTCCTAGGAAGACTTCCGTAACAATTAAATCGCGTAAGTAGATCGATAAAATGTTATCGTTTTTTTTATTGTACGCCAGTGGTATTCGCTTCTGAGCAGTTTGCATTATTAACACGTAAAAACAATCACTACACTTACAGCATAGCACGGTTCAGACTACAAAGGTTAAACAGCAACAATAACGCGACGAGGAAAATATTTTAGATGCCGGTCTATTTTATATGATTTTTTTTACATGGGAGAGGCACCCCTTTCACAATCTGCACACTGTTAATACAGAAATATTGAGGAGTTTTTTTTATAGTGTTTAACGCCCGTTTTTACTACTGAGGCACCACAGGCGGTGAACATTTCTGATACATGAAATGAAATGATATATTGGGAAAGGATATTTTTTAAGGAAGGAAACGTTCCAGGCCTAAGTTTAGGGTACCTCTCAGCATTTGCCATTTAAGAGGACGAGGAAAACCTGGAAAAAACCTCAGTCAGGGAGGACGGTCCTTGTGGGATTCGAACCCCAGACCTCCCGCTCACGAGTCCGCACCTTAACGACCTCGGCCACCCGCGGCGGTGAAATATTGAGGAGAAAAGTCAGTGAACGTGTTGTGTATTTTTTATGACTTTTATTTACAAATAATGTTGCTGTTTAAAAATATAAGAATAATTATTGAAAATTTTATCACATAAACAATTACAAAAAAACTTCATGTAACTAATAATTTAAAATAACAAATATTTATGAAAATTAAATCCTCATTAAGTTTAAATTAATTTATAGCTATCAGCAGTTGCTTTTTGCCTACCTCTTTCGGCTTTTTTAAGGTATGAACCTCGGATCTCTACATCTTTTTGAGCAGTCGCTTCTTACACTTCGAAGAGTTTTAGCATGTGCTTTCACCACTAGGCAATCACAATAATACCTTCAGAGTCCAAGACTTTAAACGAGATAAAATTATCACCTTCAGCCTGGTGTTGAGGAAGCAACTCTGAACAGATGATGTTCTCTGTTGTTTGTGGCCGTTAATTAGGCTTTGGGAGGTCCTTTTAGCACAAATCGTTGAATATGTTAAGTGGTGATAGCTTATGTTGACACAGTCGACGGCGATTCCAAGTATGGCGTTTATGTTATTCGTCAATCGCCCCGAAAATAGCGCTGGCACATTCCATCATTGCAGACATGACTGCGGCTGTCTGGACAGTAGATGCCTCTACCTTTGCATTGTTGACTGACTTTTCACCCAAGGACTGGCAGTATTTCTTAAACGCCTCCAAATTTTGGCGACGGTCTCATTTTTCACCAAAGCAATTAAAATACTGACCTTCTATATTTGCACCATTTCATTTTGAAAGCTAGCTGCGGAAGGAGGATAAACTTGATTCAAATACTATACATACAATATTGCACTTTTCCACAGTAAAATGTCCGAACAATGAACAAATAAACACTATTTCGTCACTGGTGATGAAAAATTTGCAACCAGGAGGCGAAGTTGGCATAGCATCAATCGTACACTATAGCCGACCCCCCGTACTCTGCCTAACGTTCCGATGTAAACAATAGCAGTTTCTCGACAAACTTTCAGGCACATGCTAATATCTTCACTCCGAAGGTATTGCTCCATCTCTATGCATTACTTATTGAATGCCACTTGTAAAAAGCATCTACTATTGCAAGCGACATAATCGTGCACGGAAAAAACTAAAAGTCTGGTGAATTGTTTGCTCCTATATGCTGTAAATTTCGTAGAATTTATTTATTTTTGCTTTTTTTTTAGTAGCATGCATATATTTATAAATGTGTGACTTAAAGACATATATTGATAATGAAATGTAAGTATGAAATTCCGTCATGATTTTAATACAGTCTTACTTTGGTATTAACTCACGCCATAACTGCATCATGTAATTCAAATATGCGCAATTCTAAGGACTTCTTTTGTTAAATATTCCACTGTTAAGGATTTGTAGTATATATGCGAAGTTAAAAAAGTATATCACATTATTATAAAGTCGGTCCTGGTGGTGTAGTGGTAACCATACTTTCCTTCCAAAAAATCCAAGATCGCGGATTCAAACCTGGCCAGGATCGATGGATTTTTTCGGGTGTAAAAATCCTAAGTGTGGCTTCCTTCGGAAGGGAAGTAAAGCCGTGGGTCCCGTGTCGTATATTTACGGCACGAAAAAGAACCCCAAGCCTAAATGAAGAGGCTTCTGATTAAAATTTGTAGGCTGTTTCAAGCCCTGAATTGAATGCGACACTGGTGGCCTGAGATGTTAAAGAGCGTCCGTAAATAAACCAAATCAACAACAACATCATGATAATATTTTTTTCTCACTACAAGTAAACATTTAATGAGAATTTATTATATTTTAACTGTGTTTGTTACTGACAAATAACGCCACCCCTTCACCCTCGCAAAGCAGAAGTCGGTACTCCAGAACCCAAGCTCTGTCACTTTATTGTGCCCCGGTCACAAAGTCCATGTTCTACATGCATTTTAAACCGCTTTACAGTTTCTAGAGGCGATATTTTAAACGAATGATTTGCCAGCGGAATAAGCTGAACAACAGCTTTGGAAGCGAACTCCGGCCTTCTATATAGTAGGGAGGCTATGTAAACATAAATTAACCACTCGGAGAGACAAAGGCAAGGTTTTTGTTCCCAGCAGCTGTGCTAATCTGCCACCTGTTGACTCGTTGCAGGCGTAGCAAAGAAGATTAGCGGTTTCAACACGCAAGATGTTCTTATCGAGTTGGGGCAGGATATGAAGGTTTCATTGATTTACATCCGACAGTGCAACCACAACCTTCACTCACAAATTGATACCTCCATTATATTCTGAGGATGCGGAAGTAATGCGATTTTGTTTGCACTCCCCTTCAGGCTGGTTTCTGCATAAAACGATCTACTTCAAGTTTAACGGAAGCTTCTGAGAAATGACGGGTTTCCTGTGGCCCGAAATGTTTCATCATTTCCGAAAGGTTAAAATCTTGGTACCACTACGACGAGGCAGCACCCGGGAGCCAGATATTACCTATTACGTCTTCAAAATTAATCAAATGTTTGGCTCAGTGAAGAAATATATAGTAATTTAAATCATTCTAATGCTTTATACTTAAAATCATAGTGTTTATAGTTTAAGCATTTATGCATACAAATTATTTAGCAATTGCCTAGTTTACCTATTAAAAAAGAATTATAAAACATTCCAGTAAGTGGTATTCTGATAACAGAGAATAACATTTAATCGTCTTACAATCCAGTCTGTTTATTTATGTATGCGTCAAGCGGAAAAATAAAATAACCTTCTTCATTAGAGAAATATTACTACAAAATGCAAGGTTGTTAAACACTTTTTATGGAAACACAAATCGACAAAATACTTCAAAACGACCAATATTTCGAGCCGAATCCCTTTTCAAGAAGAAGTACTTTTATGGTAGATCGTTAAGAAAAGACTGCCTTTTTAATTTTTAAATATTTTAGAAAACAATGTTGATACACTTGTCAAGAGAAGTGAAGTACTAATAAACATAGTGAAATATGAGGGTAGGTCCATAAGTTTCCGGCCTCGTCGATAAGGATTATCGCCTTCGCAAAAGCCTTATCTGGTGCCATGCCTTATCTGTTAAGTAAATATTTACAGATATAACTTTCGCTCCACTGTGTTCAGTTGTTCAGATATAGTTGCTTAAAGAAGGCTATGTGTAGAAGATTGTGACATCTTCAAAATGGAGAATCGAACTGTTTTTAAGTTCAGCGATTGGACGGTGTATGTGGGGAAGTATTTCCCTCATATTCTACCGTAAAAGAATGGGCCAAACTTTTTCTTGTGGGTCGAGAAAGCATTGAAGACGAAGAGCTTGCAGGTTGGCCCTTGGAGGTGCTCATTCCTGAAAACATCGCTCTTGTGGGAGGAGAAATTATGGAAGACGGCGGCTCAAAGTTACAGGAACAGCAGCTGGGTCTTTTTAAAACAACAATCCTTCGAATTATTCATGAATAACGTTAGTGCCTAGACTTCCTTACTCTCTAAAAGCAGCAACGAGTCATCTGTTGTCAGGCTTTTTTGAAGCTGCGCCGTGGCAAGAGAGAGAGGTTCTGTCAACCATGGTCCTCTACTATGATCCCTTGTCCAAAAGAGAATCAATGGAGGGCAGGTGTAAACCTGGCGAAGCACCACCTCTAAAGGCCGAGGTCACTCAGTCAATCAAGAAGATCATGGTCACAATCTTTTGGGACTGTGAAGGAATACTCTTCATTGACTTCAAGGAGTGAAACACCACAGTAAATGGGAGTACTATGCTGGTCTACTGCAGAGACTACATGCTTCCATCAAAGAGAAAAGGCAAGGAAAGCTGAGTGGTGACGTGTGCTTTCTTCACGATAACATGCCTGTGCTCTTGTTGCAAAGGAAGCTGTGAAGAAAGAAATGTGGCTTCAAGGAGATCGACATCCACCCCTACAGCCCAGATCTAGCTCCCATTGACTATTTTCTCTTCTCAAAACTCAAGAAGGTCGTTCGAGGAAGGAAATTTAAGTATGATGAAGACGTGATGGATGCTGTTTATGCCCTTGTTGCAGACAAGATTTCTATTGGGGGGGGGGTTAAATGTTAATTCAAAGATGTGAGAAGTGTATTGCAATAATGAGTAACTATATTGAAAAGTATTTTGTCTTTATGGTTAGAACGGAAATTGTGGATCTACCCTCGTATATGTGAAAAGTAAAAAGGCATCAATTAAAGTTAATAAACAAAAAACATCAAAAGAAGAATCATGAGATAGCGTGCGTTGAGCAACCGATAGCGGAGACAGTTTTAATACACCATCTATGATTATTCATTCGAAGTGAAACCACAATTGAAGTTAAATCAACATAAAAATCTTGACAAAATTACAATTTAACATGCACAAGGCATTTTTATGGCACAATTCACAGACAAGTACATTTTAAAATTTTGATTAAGAAGAACCAGGCTCCTGTGGTGGTAGTGGGGGTAAAAATGACATAAGTTTTGCATCTTACGTGAAGATATGGGTAAAAGGAGATCTTTAGAAGTAGTTGCTAAATTTGGGGAAGATCTAAAACTCAAGATGAAATGTGAAGGTAGCAGAATTTTAAAGCCAAACAATCTTCTAGAACAGATCTAATGCGCTCAATGCCTGGAAAATAGGAAGAAGTAATGAGGTTAAGTACATTGGTGTATCTTGGAGTACAGCTCTTGTGGGAAGCACGTGAACGCAGTAGTGATGGAGTATAGCCCTTGTCATTAAGTTTTTAACTTAAATTGATGATGTACTAATTGAAAGAACCTTGGTTGTTTCTATGAGTAGATAAAGAAAAATAAATGGCAGCTGTCGAAGTAGAGATATCACTCAAGGTTGGTAAAAATATTCATCCTCAAAAGTGAAAGCATAGTGAGCTAGGATCCAGCACCGCAAGATGACAGATGAAATCAGGAGATGGAATGCGAGGAGGAGGATGATTATTTAAAAAATATCTTAAAGCAGCAACCGCTTCTTTTTCTTAACGATCTACAATTTACGTGCTTCTCATTTTTTTAATGTGTTTAACCCCCGTTTTAACTACTGAGGCACCACAGGGGTGGACACTGTTGATACACGAGATGAAATAATATATTGGGAAAGGATTTTTTAAGGAAAGAAACGTTCCAGGCCTAAGTTAGGGTACCTCCCCGGCATTTGCCAATTATGACTGAGAAAAAACTGGAAAAAAACCTCAGTCAGGGAGGACGGTATGCTTCTGCTTGAAAAAGAGATTATGCGTAAATTATGAACGTTTTGGTGTGTTGCATATAAAAATATCTACAAAGATTCATTGCCTTATGTTTGTTTACTGGGATACTTTGTCCTCTTTTAGCTTAAATTTCTCAACGATAATTTTTTACCATAAACTTATAAACATTCTGTATAATCCTTAAACCCACATAATTATGATGCCCATTTTACAGACCCCTCTTCTTCCAATCCACAGATAAGAAATGACGTTCATAACACACACCAAAGGCACAATATGCGTTACATTTAAGATTCAACTCTGACTAGCAAAGAATTATCTTTCATAAGTCTTTATTTCAAAGAGGTCTCGCCTGAGAAAATGTAAATTCAAGACTTCCGGCATTCTTTAATGATGTAACATGCGTGTTAGTATGTTAGAATGCAGCCACATAATTCATTCCATTTTTCTGGATGACACCAAGATTATCTAAACGGCACTGCAAGGGAAATCCTCTACTGTTACCGAACACTGTATGCAAATAAGAGCGAGAAAGTGAAACCGGGGCTATTTACGAGCACAGCGGTGAGTAATTCTGTTTTAAAATTCATGTCCCGGAAACTCGTCTCATTAGCAAGATGTCACAACACTACAGCGACATCGCAACTTATACGGTGAAGGAGACGAAGATTGGGTTCATGTACTGCTAGTGATGTTTTCAAGAAGAAAATGGTGATATTCAGAAAAATAAAGAAGAAAGAGTATGGGGTACCATTTGTTTACTTTCTTATATTTCAAGTAAGCATCTCTCTATCTACATTCTATATAATGCCTTAACTTGTTCCAGACATACTTCTTTTAAATAAAGTTTATTAATTGTATCCTAATTTTCTTATTTCTCCTTCTCCACTTTCTAAAACCTGCATAACTTTAGGAAGGAAATTGTCAAGAATTGTCGTCCTCCCTGGGCTGAACAAGCATGACGTCAGGATTCTGATTTGACACATCAAGTTCGTTCACAAGAATTCTTCTAATTTCACTGTCCATGTTTTCCTTTACATTCCGAAGCCCTCACTTGCGCTAATTTCGGTAGAGCATTCACAAGGCGAACGCTCAAGATTTTCACCTATTTGGTTTAGTTTTTCCTCTGGTAAAACTGTACGTTTTCTCAAGTACTAAATAAATTCTGCACCCACGCAACGAGCTGATTTGGTTTAAAGCAACAAAGCAACACGTTACTTAGAGTCTGGAGCAACTGCGAATGAATGCATACTGCCGTGAGACGGTAGGCAACAACTTCAAGAAATGATTTTTTTCAAGGATATCAAAAGAGGGGGGAACCTACATGTACAATACATCTGAGAAGACGAAGTTTGTAATTATATTCATGCGCATACTATGTGGATGGGAAAACGGACACAATTATTTACTGATTTATTTATTTGTATACTTAACATCTAGTAATTCAAAACCTTAAGGTAACCGTGTAGTGTAAAATAATCTAAAGCACATTTTCGTTTTTGTATTTCAAAAGAAAATACTAGTATTAGGAAAATACTCTGTTTTTATGCTCCAGAATAAATATTAAAAGAGTGTTTTGCTTTAAATGCCGCTCCTCCTTGACACATTTTTTAAAAATAGTGTTTAACGCCCGTTTTTACTACTGAGGCACCACAGGCGATGGACACTGATGATATATGAAATGAAATGTCAAATTGGGAAAGGATATTTTCTTTTAAGGAAGGAAACGTTCCAGGCCTCGTTTAAGGTACATTCTCGGCATTTGTCACTTATGAGGACTGAGGGAAACCTGAAAAAAAAAAAAAAAAAAAAAACAGTCAAGGAGGACTATCCTTGGCGGGATTCGAATCCCAAACCTCCCGCTCACGCGTCCACACCTTAACAACCTCGGTCACCCGTGGCGGTTTCCTTGGCACAATAACAGGTACTGCAGTACATAAAAATCCAATTGCATGATAGGAAAATCGGTGCATGCTACTGAATATATGCATACTGATTAACAAGGCCTATATTTTTTGAGAATACAATTAATGCAGAAATATACAGGAATAACATACTATTATTATAACAAATGACTGATTAGTAAAACTCTGCCACCGCTTACTGTTAATAAACTATTAAATTTCACTCAGATTACATTTTAAAGATAGGATAATTACTTGGGGAGTATGACCTGCACAGTTCTTTGATTTGGTAATGTATGCTTTTTATTTCTGGGAGAAGTTAAAAAGTAAAGTGCAAGGGACAAACCTCAAAACATTAGACGGAATAGAGACTTAATTACAAAGATGAACTGATATAAGACGATTATCTAAAAAGATGCCACAAATGCATGGATGTAGCAGAACATTTCTAACACCTTCTGTCTTTAGGTACGTGATTTTTTTTTTAAATGTAACTGCAAGCACTTGGAAGTTGGGTGGACATTACAACTTTGCGGGAGTTACCGCTCTGGCCGCCCGGCCAGATGTCGTGAAACGGGCGACAAAACCCTGAAAGATCCGCTATTTATACGGTTAAATATTGGATTACCTACATATATTATTTGGTGGTATATTTAATAAAAAGACAATTTAGATTGTAATAATAATAATAATAATAATAATAATAATAATAATAATAATGGGACTTGAGTGTGCTTTTTAGTATTGTTTGAACATACTAGACAAACACAAGTGGGACTTCATTAATTTTTTAAAGTGTTTAACGCCCATTTTTCCTGCTGAGGCATCACAGGCGGTAGGTACTGATTATACATAGTGCTTATTTTTTTATTTGGTTTATTTACGGACGCTCTGTAACAGCTCAGGTCATCAGCGTCCCATTCAATTCAGGGCGTGAAACGGCCAACAAATTTTGCTCAGAGGCTTCTTCTTTCAAGCTTGAGGTTCTTTATCGTGCCGTAAATGTACGACACGGGACCCACGGCTTTACTTCAAGGAAGCCATGCTAAGAATTTTTACGCCCGAAAAAAAGCATCGGTCCTGGTCGTGTCTAACCCCCGCGATCTTGAGTTTAGGAGGCAAGTATGGTTACCACTACACCACCAGGACCGACTGTACATGAGATGAAATGATATATTGAGGGAAAAGAACATTTTTTTTAAGGAAGGATGCGTTCCAGGCTTAAGTTTATTCTACCTCTCCGGCATTTGCCATGCATGAAGACCGAGGAAAGCCTTGAAAAAAACTCAGAGAGGATGGTCCTGGTTGGAATCGAACTCCAGACCTCCCATTCATGAGTCCGTGTCTCAAACATCGGCCGTCCGTGGCAGTGCGGGACTCCATTGCAATGTAGTCGGCATTATGCATGGCCACCGACTGTAGCTAATGGAAAACATTAAAAGTGTTACCCATATCGAGGCGCTACTGGAACACGCATTTCAATCACACGTCACCAACTATCGCCGTAAAGAGCTGGTCACCAGGGTCAACATGGTGTGTTAATGTTGGTGGTGATGATAACAGGAACAACTATAACCGTAATAATAATAATAATAATAATAATAATAATAATAATAATAATAATAATGATGAATACCAAAATTTAAGTGGATGGTACAGAAAATCGATAGCTTATACATTAACGCAAGAACCGATTAAATAAAAAAAAGTATTTTATCTTGATACAGATGCTATGCCATATTAAAGTCTTGTTCGTTCATCCTCTGCACGTAAAACGGAAGGGTTTGATGTAATGATGGATGGGACACGGTCATACGAGAGTTAATGGAATACATTTCAATCGCATGAGTTAACCAGCGGAATCAGAACTTTTTCCATACTCGTTTATTGTGTCAAATGCGCTTTGTTAAACTTCAGGGGTAGCAATGTTCTCGGTGAAGGCACAAATAATATTTAATGGCCTGGATGAAGCTTCCAAGTGCAATATTTTCACTACTGCACATCCTAGAAGGGGGACGAAGGTTGAAAAGCACAAGGGGTTTAAAAAATATACTCTCTGTCTGTTGGCCTGCCTTTTGCTATCTTTAATATCAGTCTTTTTCTCTCTTATTTTTTAATAATTTTTTTGGCAACTTATAGTAAATCAATGCAGGTAGGGTAGCGTGTGACACCGTCACGGGTGGACGAGGTCATTAAGGCGCGGACTCATGAGCGGGAGGTCTGGGGTTCGATTCCCACCAGAACCGCCCTCCCTGACTGAGGTTTTTGCAGGTTTTCCTCAGTCCTCATAAATGGAAAATGCCGGGGAGGTACACTAAATTTAGGCCTGGAACATTTCCTTCCTTAAAAAAATTCTTCCCCAATATATCATTTCATTTCATGTATTATCAGTGTCCACCGCTTGTGGTGCCTCAATAGTATAAACGGGCGTTAAACACTACTAAAAAATGCCTGTTGACAAAACTTTCGTGTTATTTCAGTAAGTCAGAGAGTGATGCAGTATTATTTATGGTTTATCCTTGATTGCTATCCTGTTAAATTTTAAAACCAGTATATTTTTCCCATTACCAAAGTAAGGTACCTTGTTTGATCTGTGGTAACATGTTTATATCAATAAAGACTATTAAATTATTCTAAAGATCTGGAAGGAACATTCGAGGTGCTGTTGCTAAGTTCGGAACAACATTATACCGCAGTTCCTCCTACAGGACTCTGTTCTGGTTCTTCCGCTCACAGGTTTTTTACATCTCATCTGCTAGATGTACCACAGGCGGCGACGCCCGTACTTAAACTCCGCTTCTCCCTTTGTCGTCCTTGAACGTCGCTTTCTGACTCTGTTCCCTCCCAGTCTCTCGGCAACATCATTCATTTGCAAAGATGCTTAGAACAGTTGACTCTAGAGCAAAGCATTTTTATTGTGTAAATATTTATTTATTTCGTCGTCGTTAGCAATCTAAACAGAGATATTAGTCGTAGCTTGAATAAAAGTGTTTTATTTACTGCTACGAATTTTTATTCACTCTTAAATTAATGACAATTAAAGGGAAATGAGTGCATGTTTTGAGTAATAACTAGGGGTGTTCTAAAAGTTCACGACCTGAATTAACAGGTGTCGTGAAGACGGCCAAATTACTATCAACGTATCATCCTTTAGATGCGCGCTGCAAAGTTCCAGACGCTTAAGTTGAGCCACCTGTTTGTGATGGTCGTGTAAACAAACTAGTGTTAACATGTTATGCAAAATGGATAAAACTGAAATACCAATGTGATACAGTACTTAGTTTTGAAGGGTTAATCCCAACAGAAACGCAAAAGGAGTTAAATTCCACATTAAAATCCTGCCCCTTACGTATTCGGTTTAAAAGTGAGCTGCTAAATTTAAGATCGCTCGATCATCCATTCAAGATGATGAGCTCTCAGGGCGTCTCGAAATTGCTCTGAACGAGAGGTTGTTATAAAAATTCACAATGCGGCATTGAAGATATGTGAGTTAGCTGACATTGCTAAGATCTCGATAGGCCGCGTCCATTACATTTTACATCAAGTTTTAGGTATAGGCTCACTGAAGAAATGTCTGGCGGGACGAAGTTTCACTTCAAATGACGAGGTTGACTGACGTTTATTTTTCACACTTGGACAAATCTTATTTTACTGAGGGTATTAAAAAATTTGGAAAGTCGTTTGACTAAATGTATTGACTATGTAGGGGGGATCTTAAATCTTGTGTTTTCTTCACAGTGCTGAAATGATAACTCAGCATCTCCAAAACACAACCCCTTCATCCTACATCTCAACTAACAATGCTTGTAGGTCCATAAGTTCCCGGTCTCGCCGATAGGGATTAGCGCCTTGACAATATCCTTATCTGGTGTCATGTCTTATCTGTTAAGTAAATAATTGCACCGGTAACTTCCGCTCCGCTGTGTTCAGTTGTTCAGATATAGTTGCATAAAGAAGGCTATGTGTAGAAGATTGTGACATGTTCAAAATGGAGTTTCGAGCTGTTATTAAATTCTTTACAAAAAAAGGACTTACTCCAAATGAAATTACCAACGATTGGACAGTGCTTATGGGGAAGCACCCCCCTCATATTCTACCGTAAAAGAATGAGAAACCTTTTCGAATGTGTCGAGAAAGCATTAAAGACGAAGAACGTGGAAGTCGGCCCTTGCTCACTCCTGAATACATCGCTCTTGTGGAAGGAGAAATTATACAAGACTGGCGGCTCAAAGTTACAGAAATAGCAGCAAGGTTGGGTTTTTCTAAAATAACAGTACGAATTATTCATGAACATTTAAACATGAATAAGGTTAGTGCAAGATGGGGGCCTAGACTTCTTTCCTCAGTCCAAAAGCAGCAACGAGTCATCTGTTGTAAGGTATTTTTGGAGCTCTGCGTGGCAACCAGAGAAAAGTTCTGCAAACCATTGTAACAGGAGATGAAACCATGGTCCTCTACTATGATTCCTTGTCCAAAAGAGAATCAATGGAGTAGCATAAACCTGATGAAGAACCGCTTCTAAAGGCCATGGTCATTCAGTCAATCAAGAAGATTGGTCACAATCTTTTGGGACTGAGAAGGATTACTCTTCATTGAATTCAAGGAGAGAGGTACACCACAGTAAATGGGGAGTACTATGCTGACCTATTGCATAGACTACGTGCTTCTATCAAAGAAAAAAGGCGAGGAAAGCCTAGTGGGTGTGTGCCTTCTTCACAACGCGCCTGTATACACAGCTCTTGTTGCAAAGGAAGCTGTGAAGAAATGTGGCTTCAAGGAGATCGACATCCACCCTACAGCCCAGATCTAGCTCCCAGTGACTATTTCCTTATCTGAAAACTCAAGAAGGATCTTGGAGGAAGGAAATTTAAAGTGAATGGATGCTGTTTATACCCATTTTGCAGACAAGACTTCTGACCATTTTTGGGGAGGGGGTTGAAATGTTAATTCGAAGATCTGAGAATTGTATTGCAATAAAAGGTAACTATATTGAAAAATTAAATGTAGTTTTTGTCTTTATCTCACTTAGAAAATGGTTAGGACAGAAACTTATGGACCTACTCTCGTATGTTCGTAAACAAAACAATTCAGTTCTATCTCCTTAACAACCAATATCGTTGTCATCAGTAACGGTGGTCTCCCGTTTAGTAGCGCTTTTTATTTCCTTTTTAGTTAACTTTGTGGCATTTATACGTGTTATATAATTGTGCTCATTTTACTGATACATTAGTTAAATACACTGGGTATATGTTACTGTTTAGACGAAAGCGATAAAACCAAACTCGGTGATATGGTTATTGTTCCGAACTTTACTTGTACATGATTGATACGTGCTTTCAGCTACCCTTCCATTGACACTGTTGAAATGGGCAAATTGTTTATCAAATAACGGACACACCCACAAATATTTTTCACACCCCTTCACCAGACTCCGGATATGGCAAGAAATCTTCTTAACCAAAAAAAAGTTTCTTGCGACCAATTGGGAAAACCCGGCATCTAGAAATCGAACCTGCAAGTGTTTTACCGACCACACTACGATGTCAGACTAAAATGATAGATGTACATGTTTAAAATAAATAATAATTAGGTTTATAAATAATAATTAGATTAATGGAAAAATATAAGACGTAGCCTTATGCCCTAAACTTTATAATCAAACCTTAATTTACTATTTTATAATTGAATATCTATTTAATATATGATTTATGTTGTGAACTTGCAAAATTTATTCAGAAATGCCCTGATGAATTGGCTCCTCCCACAACTGCAATCTGTGCACAAACTTTAACCTATTGGTTTAACTATAAATGATAATAATAATAATAATAATAATAATAATAATAATAATAATAATAATAATACTTAAAACTCGAGCATAAACCTAGAGTTTTAACAGAGGAAAAGTTGGGGGAAATTGTAAAAATATTGAACGTTCGTTAATAAGATTCGGAATGTAAAGAAAAAAGTTAGCAATGAAATCAGAAACTCACTTAAATGTGTCAATCAGAGCTTGTTTTCCAGATACAATGCCAAGTTAGGAAGATAATTCCGGTATAAGACTGTATTAGGTGGCGGAGTTGGAGGTATGGGCATCGCCGGCAAGGACACGCTTAATAGACAAGACTAAAAACTCTATGTCAGCGGACTAGGTTAGTAACTAAAGCCCGTCAATTGAACAAAAGGGTGTTTCCCAAATTGGAATGTACCTCAATGAATCAATATAGACTTCACGGCATCATTCCTTTACTTAGGAGCACTTTCTACCTTATTTTGTGACGAGGAATAATGCATTTGGAAGTTCCTTGGAAACTAAACTACGTTCCTTGGATTCCTTGCCTTCCAACTGTGTCTCTGCTTGGAGTAGGTACCGCATCCAGTGCCTTCCTCTTGTTTTTATTCCCGTTGCTTTACATCCAAAGGCAAAAACAAGAATTGCATCGGGACATTCTGTCGTTTCTCTAGACAGGTTTCCCTGACCAGCCACAAATGCAGTTCCCACGCTCCGCACAACCTCGGGCCCTTAACCTGCCACACAAACAGAATTGCGACATCTTTCAGCATACCAGTTTAGTAATTTCTAAATCACGGTTGCTCATAATGTGAGTCATAGATCACTGGGCATAAACAACGAAGCAATGACAGCCTACCACGCCAATTAACCTATCTTTCCAGCGAGCAAACACACAGCAAAAAGTGCACTGAGCGTTCTAATACTTTATTTTGTTGCTTAAATATTTTGATTTCCTTTGTATTTATCCAAATGATTTCCGCAGCAGCGGTAACATCATTTTTGGGTCTTAATACGCAGCAATATGAAGAATTTTCTATGATGATGGAACAATGTTAAGTATTAAATTGATCCAGTCCATTGCTAGATCTTATTTTTGATTACTGGTATTACTTTAATACAATACCATTAAGTTTATTTCCATGTGCTCTTCTCAAGCAGCATTTTCTCTAAGATTACGCTTAAATAAATAAAATTAATGTTTTATTTCTAAACTCCTTTTTTCGTTTGTGTTGATATATTATATCGAAAGTGCCAAAAAATGTATACACACTTTCACAACAGATATCTATTTAATATATTTCAAAGTTGGACCGAAAAACAACTGTAATGTGTAGTATGATGTTCTGTAAACATATGTGACTCACATACATTATGATAGCATTGCTACGTGAAAGGTTAACCAACAATGAACAAATGAAGCCAACATTATCGTATGGTGTTCTGTAAACAGATGTGACTCACATTACATTATGCTAGTGTTGCTACAACAAAATGGAACCAAGATATCATTTCAACAGTGGGTTGGATTGTCATCTAGGGGTCTAATTGGACTATTCTTTTTTAAGAAACAGTAACTGGCCCAGTGTACTTGAATATGATACGCACATCCGTCTTACACGCCATCCATTCACTCTATGGAAATGAGGAATTTTACTTCCAACAGGATGGTGCACCACCACATTACCATCGAGATGTACGTGCGTACATTGATAACAATATTCCAAGGCACTGGATAGGACGAAGAGGTCCCTCTGAGTTTCCACCACGTTCTGCGGATCTAACTCCGTTGGACTTCTACCTATGGGGAAATCTTAAGGATGTTGCATACCGTAGAAAACCCGCTAGACTGACAGACCTTCGGGAAGAAATTGAAACGGCATGTGTTGCAATCGCTGAGGACACTTTCGCAAACGTTGCTCACTCAGTAATTCAACGTACTCAGAAGTGTATCGATGTCGATGATGGGCATTTTGAGCAACTGTTGTAACTGTAAAAGTTTAAGATGATTAGTGCTCATCATTTTCTGTTTGTGTGAATTCAGTTTTGTTATGTTAACACAGTTTTTTCTTTGCTTGAGGTGTGTATACAATTTTGGCACCCTCTGTATTGTAATAAGAGTTGACTAATTCATTAGTGATACAATACAATAGTTGAATAATCAGAGATTATGCTCGATTCACATGGTGTACTTTATAAAATGTAACGTATTTTTGAGTTTTAGGTATTTGATTATTTTGATGAGCTCTTCGGTTCGTTTTTTTAAGGAATACAATCGAGTAAGGAAAGGCCATGTATTATTACAATTGTTGGTTTGTTTGTTAAAGTATTAACAATAACTTTAGCAAAATAAAGATGGAAATATTGCTGAAAGTCATGTGTTGTTATTGGTCTCCAGATGTGCAAGAAATTCACTCTGGTCAGTCAGACAGTCAGTCAGTATTGGCAGGTTGGTGGCAAATGTCGGGAAGGTATCCCAAATTTGGGCTAGAACGCTCTTTTTCTGTAAAAAAATCTTTTCTTAGTTTATCATTTCATCTCATATATCACCAGTGTCCACCGCCTGAGATACCCTAGTGGTTCACACAGGCGTTTCCAGTCTGTGTGCGCCTACTGCCTTCCTACCCAAGTTGGGCTTTACTGCAGGGTAAGTTGATTTTTGTAGGATGATTTTGAGATTTAGGATGATGCATATTGAAGGTTGTGCTGGAACTTCTGCAAGAAATTCAATGTGGCAAACTACACTGGCTTTCAAACAGGATGACCTTGAGTAACAACAACAACTAATAATAATAATAATAATAATAATAATAACAATGAATAATACACCATAACATTCAATTATTCAAAATAAAATTCCAAATACAGCCACCAGAAAAGACCAAATTATGGAATGGTTGCAAAAAAGGGGGGGGGGTGAATTTTTGGCATCAGAAACTAAAGCTAGGCTAATGCAACGGAACTTCCATTCAAAAAACCAGGAAAAAACAATTGTATCATTTGGATATACTCGCTAACGGAAGGGCCCACACCTTCTTCTTACCACTATCTGTATAATCCAACTGAACTATGGGCTCAAATAAAACGGGGTGTGGCAAGAAGAAACACCTATACATGGACTTGTTCATGAAGAAGTTGTCAGAAAGACTGGGAATCTTGCTAATAACATGCTGTAAAATTACCAGAGGACAATTATGAAAGAAATAAGACGAAATTTTAGATCCTATCATAATAAAGTTGCAAGACTCAGATGATATTAACAAAATATCTCCTGACGTAATACATAGTGATGCTAACGACACAAAAGAGCCCCTAGCAGCTCCTTTGAATTAAACTACTAGGTAATTAAATAATTGGTAGCATGTCTTGTTAAAAATGTCTAAATCCAACTTATTAGGCCCCATTCACAATGAAAATTAAATGTAAACATAGACGTAACTAGTTAATTTAGTAGTATGTAGGCATTCACAATGAAAGACGCAAACGTAAGTATTGGCTAATCAAAAATAAGAACAAACGAAGATAAACTAACAGCTGATTGAAAGTGGCTGCTTCTGAGCAGACGGCGGTAGCGTTTATGCATATGCAAAGTGCAGTAATTCATTTGCTTGGGGTAATATAAACAAGGATAGTTTTCTTATAATGCAATTAATCTTTTGTCCATTGACGCCATTCTGTCTACAGAGTAGCTGATCTTCAGCTCTCTCTACCATAAATTGCCCTCACATGGAGCACGGAAATCAAGTGCACCTCCTGCTGCTAGCTGCTGCAAGTCCCGAGAGGCAGCGGAGAGAGCCGAACTTCTGTGCGTGGCCGCAGTGTAAATGTTGCATGTATTATTTTTTGTTAAACATACTGTAACCTGTGCATTGTCCTCCGTAACTTTTAAATTTAAATTGATAGGCGATTGTTAGGGGGTAAAATATTGTAACATATCGTACTAACGTCTATTTTGGGTAAATCCTAGAAACCGGTGGATACAGTGGTTTTTGGTAAATATAAATTGATAGGGGCGGGAAAATCACTGTAATTGTGGCAAATCTCCTTTGGTTGCAGCAGATAAAAATTCATAACTTCAATTATAGCGTATTCTGTGCGTGGTCTATTCGCTTGAAAACCTTGTTATATAGCTATGTACCTTCGGCTCTCTTCGCCGTCGCTCGGTACTTGCAGCAGCAAGCAGCAAGAGTTGTATTTGATTTCCGTTCTCCGTGTATAGGTAAATTCTACCATAAAGCTCTACAAACAGAGCAGCTGTGTTATTGGCTGATTTCTTTAGTTTAAGTTAGACGTAGACGCAAAACCTTGGGCCTTGCACGTTTGTAAATTTACGTTCAATTGTACGTTTATTTTTATGTTTATGTGATTCACTGTGAATGGTTCCATTACAATACATAGCATCTAGCTTTTACGTTTAAGTTTCATTGAGAATGGGGCCTTAGTTTTGTTACATGAAGTTGCACTAGAAGGCTAATGTACGAGTGAGAGGGAACTAAAAAAAGAATGCAGATGAGAGAAGCGGTAACACTTTCCCAGCTTTCGCCTCCCGTTGGCAATTGCTCTCGATTCTTCACACTTGAAAGCCACATCAGAACTATCAGAACTAATAAAATTAATAGGTGCGTACGAAATTGTATTGAATGAAATGCTTTTGTTATTGCTATTTATTTATTTATTTATGTGTTTATTTATGCACTTAAACATACTTTAATTAGATAACATAAATGGGCCATGGAAATATATTTATAAATGCAGCTTTATCTATATTTCGAAAATTGCATTTTCTCTTAATAGATGATCGCATTTTTCCAGATTTTCCAGAATCTCTTAGGTGGCGACCATAACACATTGTTGTTACATATGGGAGATACATTTAAAAGCGAAAGTTGCAAAACACACACTCTTTGTTGTTCTGGGTAAAAGCAAATCGTTTGGACATTTGTAGTCTACCTGGTGCTTAGCGGGTCGCACAGGTGAATTTGGGCTCCGTACATTTTCGCCATGCAAGCCAAGCTACAACATTGAACTGCGAGCTGTTGTTTGTTGTCGACTGTAACACCCACACACACACGTGCACCACACCTACACATAAAGAGGTCTCTTAGGGTGTGGGCCTCTAGATCCTGGGCTCGGCTTATGGTCTCCCGCCCCGCATAATGAGTGTAGGTGGGGTCAACGTGCCGGGCGGAGGGTGAACGTCCCCGAAAAGACGGAGCCTACTTGCCGCTCTGCAAGTCGCACATTTGCGTGCATTCATAACTTCTCCGATGGAGTTTTTTTTATGAATGGAGACATCAATCCATTGCGCGGCAAAGGGAGAGGGGAAATGTGGGTGTGTTATCGCCTCTGGACCAAAACAAACACTGCAGTAAGTAGTGGCAAACTTTTCAAATCAATGTGTGTGTGTGCGCGCGCGGAACAAGTTTTGAATGGCATTCAACAGGTGTCGGTTCGGGGTCAGAATGTTAAGTGGATCGAGGAGGAACAGAAGAGAGAGAGAGAGCATGTTGCTGATGGACTGCCGTGTCCTGTGTTTTGCGAACTTATTTCCTATAATAACAATAACAAACACGAATTTAATAAACTCTACACAACTCAAAGGAATTTCTTTATTTGACCACGCCGAACAGCAAAATAGTATTAAGAACACTAAACAAATTAATAGCTGCTGGTCGAACCTGTTTTCTTTGTTGATCTACATTAGCTCTTGTACACGATCTGTGTCTAAAAAGATCATTCTGCAGTTTTCAAGGGTCTTCAACCCTTTAACTTTCCTTATTTAACTTTAAAAAAAATAATAAAATTACACAGTGCGCTCTTCAGGCATTAATTCTTATCTAAAGGACACTAGTACCCATTAAAGGAGTAAAAAAGAGTTTAAATAGGGACTGAGATGGGTTGAGACCTGACACTGAAACAAGGTCTTTTTCTTAATGCTGCCAATTACTTTCGGAATTTGTATGATTACCTCTTTACTAGCTACTGCGGAGATACTTTAATAACACCAGTGCATAAAAAGCAACAAAAAATGGGGTGAAATATGTTAGGTTTAAATTTACATTTTATACTGTATAGACATTTTGAAAGCAAAAATAATAATAAAAAAGAAAACAAATGAAATCATACACATATACATTGTTCTCTGTAAATAAATAGAAGTAGATTAGACAGCCCTTTAAACATATATAAAATACATTTAAACTGTGGTAGTTAATATTCTTCAGGGGAAGGACAAAATACTGTACTACAGTCGTTTAAAATGCAATACCCCAATTGCTTCCATTCTTGCCATAAATATCTGATCTGGGAATTTCTGTTGTCTACTGTATCAATATTTATATAGAAGTTCGAAGCAAATGGCAAACCGATACTTTCTGGAGAATATTTTTAAGCAGGTTCTGTAGAAAAGACGTTTCTTTGTATATTGTCTGAAAGCTTTGCTGTTATTACGCAAGAGCAGTAAACGTACGGGGGTGAAAAGACAGGTTGATAACCTCTGGAAGGGAGATCCTAACGGTTCCATGCAATACATATGTGGATTACATGTAAGAAGTCACGTAAGCCATCTGACCAATAATACAGCAGAGAAAGAATCGAGGGGAATATATTACCCAATAGAGATGCGAGAAAACATTCTAGATTTTTCTAAAAACGTATTTGAAAGAATAAAGACGGCTTCGTGAGACCGGCAGACTGCCATGTTTATTTAGTCTTGTACTTTTGCGGCCCGGGATCAGTTCAGCTGGTTGGAAGAAAAGTCGTTCTCAGTTCAGTTCCAAGCAGTCTCATTTAGTTGGAAGAGTTGGGACATTATCAGTGTGGAAGATAATGTCACTAGCAGTCCGGCTATCAATTTAGTTCAGTTCAGTCGAAGTGTATCATTTGTGGAAAACTGTCAGTGAGGAATAGGCAGTTGTGTCTCAGAATTAGCTGAGTTTAGTGGAGTTCAGGATCTGTGTTTTAAAGTTATTAAAGAGCGTTAACGTCACAGTGATCGCCATAGTTATTGCGAAAGTGGCACATATTCTTCAGGAAATGACGGCGGCACATTTTTAGGTGGAATTGCTTATGATTGTGTGTTTCATCTCCTATAACGGGAAATTTTATGAATCTCCAAGACACATTTCACTATGGTCAAGGACCATAAAAGTATCCAGCAGCAGAGTCTCATCAGCCGTGACAAAAATATTTCAGCTGAAACTAATCATCGGAGAGGAAGAAATAACATTACCCCTGAGAATCCAATTATTAATCAAAACAATCAAATTAAACCCTTTCCTAAATCTTTCCCCCCACATATTTTACATACTGAATTCACACACTTTCTTAGTAAAAACCGCCGCAACTGTTGATAGAACAAGTAATAAAAAACGTAACCCAATTTGTTACAGCTGACTGTATTTCAAATTCAACGTATATAAGTAAAGAAATCCTGAAATGCAAAGCAAATTGCAGAGACAAGACTTCCATTCTTACAGGATTTATCCACCCTACAGATTACCGCCACGAGTGGCCGAGGTCGTTAAGGCGCGGTCTCGTGAGCGAGAGGTCTGAGGTTCGAATCCCGCCTGGACCGTCCTCCCTGGCTGAGGTTTTTTTCCAGGTTTTCATCAGTCCTCATAATTGGCAAATGTCGGAGAGGTACCCTAAACTAAGGCCTGGAACGTTTTCTTTCGTTAAAAAAAATCCTTTCCCAATTTATCATTTCATGTCATGTATCATCAGTGTCCACCGCCTGTGGTGCCTCAGTAGTAAAAAAAAAAAAACGAGCGTTAAACACTACTTAACCACCACCCTGGTTGGACCAGTAGAGGAACAACTGGCACTACTTCTGAGATAGACTGCACTGGAGTGTACGACAAATCCCACACAAGAACGAAATTCCGTTTTTAATCTTGAAACAATATCCTATGCTAACATTTACATTTTTCCCTCCACATCTCCCAATAGAGCACTGAAATGCTAGGTGAGAAACGTAATGCAGCGAATCTTAAATACCAGAACTGTCATGAATTATAAAGATCAATAATGCAGGTGTGACAGTCAAATATTACAGACCGAGTGACAGATCGATATGCCCATTTCCGCACCTCATTACAATGCACATGTTTCCTGCCCACAACAAAATAATATCGCACTCAATTACAGGGCACCTTCCGCCCTGAACGTGCGGATCTGAAAAACAATGAATAATCTAAACACACAGAGTCAATTCTATCAATTTTCACTTTCCTTCATCCGATGTTCGCTGGATACCTACAAATCCTTTTATCTGCTTCTAATAATGATTTCCTGAACGGATTTGTCGGGAAAATATCTGCTCCGAACGGATGAAATTACAATTTGCCGAGCTCTCCGCACAGGTTAATTCCAACACAAAGCTTTCCGGGACATGTTTCATTTAACGCATGTGATCAATGTTAAATATTGTATTAGAATACACCGAACCCATAGCCTGCGCTTTTGCCTGCAGAGTTGGGATGTGGGCTCCACCCCCTGTACATTCTTTGTAATGCTATTGACCCAGTATCATTCATGCTCAAAATCGTAAAAGCTGAACTTGCAGCGTTTTTCTTGAAAGCCCGCTTGCATTTCAACGGTATATTTTTAAAGCAATAAGAATAATCTAAAACCAAGAAAGAAAAAGAAAAAAAATAGGAATACACGTATATCTATACGTTTTGACACCAAATTCAAACTCAGGATGTTTAAGAAAGAGTTGAACTTGTATTTAACTGGTTGTGGAAACTTAATCTATGGCTCCGAAATTTATTCCCACTGATTTTTTAATTTTTTTTAATAGTGTTTAACGCCCGTTTTTACTACTGACGCACCACATGCAGTGAACACTGATGTTACATGATATTAAATTATATGTTGGGAAAGGATTTTAAGGAAGGAAACGTTCAAGGCCTAAGTTTAGGGTACCTCCCCGGCATTTGCCACTTATGAGAACTGAGGAAAACCTGGAAAAACCTCAGTCAGGGAGGACGGTCCTGGGTGGATTCGAACCCAAGACCTTCCGATCACGAGTCCGCGCCTTAATGACCTCGGTCACCCGTGGCGGTATAATGTAATCTGCATAGAGGATATAATAGTTTCAATAATAATAATGATGATGATGATGATGATAATAATAATAATAATAATAATAATAATAATAATAATAATAATAATAATAATAATAATAATAATACTTTGTATTTACTGTTAAAATGAAATAATCATGTTATTCCATATTACCACAACGGAATTAAAATTGGTGAAGTATAATTTTTAAATTCATTTCGGCTGCATCCGATTTTTCTGTTGGGCTTCAGATCCTACAAAATTGCAAAAGAGGGCAGATTAATAAACATGGCACGATGAGGCTCTAGCCTCCACAGTGACGAAAGCTTCATAATATATCTCTCCTTCTCCGTGATAGTGGCATGAAAAGTTACCATTGCGCTTGCGCAAGGCAGCCTGAGACTTCGACCATATTGCTGGCAATCTTCTATCTTCGTCACAGTGCTCTGGTTTAAACAAAGAAAATGTTCGGTTCGTCAATAAAAATTAAACTTTCGAACCAACACGCTAATGCCTCAGTCTTGCAGCCTTAGTGGACGCTTTGTCTCTGTGCAGTTAGTAAGGTTTATGATCACTAGACTTGAATTTCATTCAACGTGACCCATTGCAGCAACGCTGTGTATTTGACAGAATAACTCATTTGCTTTAAGTATGCCACAATGATTTCAGTCTTCTTAGGCATTCTAAAAATTCATTTGTAGCTTTTGGAGTTAACACCTGCAGTGCCACAACGAAGCATCCGAAACCACTTGTTCCACATTTTGAGGTGCCTACTTTTCGACTCCCATTTTTACTTGTGCGTTTTTGTACAACTTTTTTATCCTTACCACGTGTATTGTGGAACAAAGAGATCAAAATTAAAGAAAGTCTCACAACTCCGTTACTAGAAATGTAGCATTATGTAGGTCAGATACTGAAAATCGTCTACATGTCGATGGAAATGGACTAATGGAGGTGTTGTGCTTGAATTCCTTGATGACAGAGAATAACTGGAAAAAACGATACAAGGAATACAAGTGAAATAAATAATTAGGGAGAGTTAATGTGGTGTGGACAAGTGAAGCGAATGAATGAGAAGTAACCACAAATAATATACGTATGGTATCTACCAAAGAGAAGAAAATGAGGGCGGCAGAAGTTTAAGAAGCAATTAAAGAAAGACATTTAAGGGAACGACAACTGTTTGATCAACCATGCTGCTTTTTTAACAGTCCGTAACATTTTTAATTAAAAACTATACTTTTATATTATGTGAAACGTGTCTCAAACACTGCAACTATACTTAAATACCGATAACACCCTTATAACTGCTGAGGCAACACAGACGTTGGACGTTGATGATACATGAGATGAAATGATACATTAGAAAAGGATTATTTAAGGAAGGAAGCGTTCAAGGCCTAAGTTTTGCGTATCTCCCAGCATTTGCAATTTACGAGAAATGAGGAAAGCATTGAAAAAAAATTCAATCAAGGAGGAACGGTCCTGCGACCTCTGCCACACGTAGCGGTTCGCGATAGACGCTGATGATATATGAGATAAAATGATAACTTGGGAAAGGATTTTTCTAAGGAAGGAAACATTCGAGGTTAAATTTAGAATACCTCTCCGGCATTTGTCACTTATGAGGAATGAAGAAAATCTGGAAGAAATCTCAGTCAAGGAGGAACGGTCCTGAACGCCAGACCTCCCGCTCAAGAGTCACCCGTGGCGGTTAGTATGACATATTTACTGCTGAGACATCACAGGCGACACTTGGGATGAAGTTGTAAATTGGGAAAAACTTTTTTTTAAGGAAGAAAACATTTCAGGGTACCTCCCCGGCATTTTCCATTTATGAGGACTGAAGAAAACCTGGAAAAAACTTCAATCAGGGAGGACGGTCCTGGCGGGAATCGAACCCCAGACCTTCCGCTCACGAGTCCGCCAGTAATGACTTCGGCCATCTGCGGCGGTTATGTGCGTCATGCTTACGAATATAGTTTGATGTATCCCATTATAAATGACATCCTGGACAGTAGGAGTAGAAATCGTTTATAAGGAACGGTACAGTAATTTACTTGCTTAATGTATGTACATAAAATGCTAAATCTTGATATAAGTCGAACAGCAGCGGATGGCCTTGATACTGCATTCTTCCCCATTGATTAACGGTTCAAGGATTTAGCGAAGCCCGTAACAGCTGATTGCTGTTGACCAAATTCTCCTTTTTCTTTGTTATTGGAAGACTATATCGATTACAGAAAACTTTGTTTAAAGAAAATTAGCCTTGAACATAAATATCCGACTTTAAAAACTATATGTTTCAAATAAAATATATCTGCATGTCTTTCTTCGAGACAGTAAGCGTTAAAAAAGTTTCCTTTTTATGATAATTATCTACAGAAGTTGTGGCGTTTTCATATGGAAGAAAGAGTCAGATTTACCACTGACAATATGGCAATATTTCGAAATTAAATAAAAATTTAAAGGTAATGAAATCATCAAATGAAATTGCCATGTGTTATATAAATCGCTGTATTTCAATTTTAGTTTCCCACCACCTTTTCACTTGTATTCTCCAACAACCTGTCGAGAGTGTAGCCTATTTCTGAGGCTACAATGCCGGAAAGCTTGGCTACACTATCACATTACTCCGATATAATAATAAATGTTATTTTGGCAGAAAGAGTTTAAGAGACTGTGGCTTAATGTTTCCAGGTTACCCTTTCGGAACCAGATACACGGAAATGTGATTGCTGAAGTTTTGATAACTAATAACTAATAAAAGTACATTAACTAATTAATGTACTTTTGAATTATTTTAAATTTGTCCAAGCTCATTCCCTCGACAACTAAAGAAAAGCTTACACAGAAATCCAGTGATTGGTACAGTGGGCAGATCCTCTGCGTTTTCAGACTAGGTGAAAATGTATAGTTTTTTCCCCTTCTAAATCACTAAAGATTTTTGACCTACCAAAGCGAGCGCTGCATCCTCTAGTTCGTCTTGCGACATCACTGGTAAAGTGCAGTATTGCAAATCCCTTTCATTTGGTTTCCCAATTGTCCTCAGGAGTCTGGATAGACCTCATTCCAGAACTCTCTTAAATTTTCTAAAAAGTACCTAGGATCTAACTCAGAACCTCCACCAGCATTCAACAATGCTCACCACTAGACCAAGGAGGCGGCCAATATTCAATTGATATGTTGTATTTTATTAATTCAGCTAGCATAGCTATTGATGTTCAAAAAGTACGGTAACAAAAGACTGTCTTTTTAATTTTTAAATATTTTTTGGAAAACAATGTTGGTACACTTGTCAAGAGAAGTGAAGTACCAATAAATATAGCGAAATATGAGGGTAAGTCCATAAGTTTCCAGCCTCGTCCATAAGGATTATCGCCTTCGCAAAAGCCTTATCTGGTGCCATACCTTATCTGTTAAGTAAATATTTACAGATATAACTTCCAAATCACTAAAGATTTCTGACCTACCAAAGCGAGCGCTGCATCCTCTAGTTCGTCTTGCGACATCACTGGTAAAGTGCAGTATTGCAAATCCCTTTCATTTGATTTCCCATTTGTCCTCAGAAGTCTCGATAGACCTCATTCCAGAACTCTATAAAATTTTCTAAACAAGTACCTAGATCTAACTCAGAACCTCCACCAGCATTCAACAATGCTCACCACTAGACCAAGGAGGCGGCCAATATTCAATTGATATGTTGTATTTTATTAATTCAGCTAGCATAGCTATTGGTGTTCAAAAAGTACGGTAACAAAAGCAATGAATGAAGGTAGGGATGCTATCAAAACTAGGGGATGTGAAAGAAAGAAAAAAAAAATAGAATTAAATGACTTTATAAAGGGTCAATAAAGATGTTTAATTCATGAATTTCGTGTTGTTAGGAAGATCGCACCTACAAGAAGTAAGCCCAGAAACGCACTTAAAGAAAGAGAACATTTACACTACCTCAAATTTAGATTAGAATTGAAACTTAAACGATTAGTTGCTAAAAGCCCATCTAACCTTGAACAAGCTTCATTACTAGTTATCACTGTGTGCAACAACCAGTCCCTCATTGAACATCATGCAGAATCCCACAGTTCAGTCCACTACAGGTAAATTTATATCGCGTGGGAAATACGAATACTCAGCAGACAGAATTGATATTATATAATTGCTGTATACTTTAAAAATCCAAAGTTTTACTATCACGTTGACTTAATATTTGCGTCGTTTTCAGATGCAATCATTCTTTTTCAAGTGTATGTTTGGGAGTTTTTTTTATTATCTCTGTAAATGTATGAAAAATAGTTACTTGTATTTGGGTTAGCTTCATCCATGTGCCTCAGTTCCAAAGGAGTGTCACTTAGGCCCGGACACATCTAAGAGCATACTCTGGCCCGTTTATGATGCTACACTGTGTTTGAAGAGCATGTCCGGGTAAAATCTGAGACTTAACATTAGGAAGTTCCCATTAATGGAATTTTTTTAGTTTTTTTTAAGGTAAATATATGTGGTTTGTTCCTATGCACAAATACCAGAAATGAAACACATGGTACAGAAAAGCGAGTATTTTCTGGCAGGAATTAAATAAACTGGACACTATTCCAAAATATCACATGTTCAATATTAAAAAAAAGTGGCAATAAAATAAAATTCTTTACAGAAATATTCAATAGCCATTAAAGACAAAGATACCAGGGTAGGTGCATAAGTTTCAGCCCCAACCATTTTCTAGGTATGGTAAAGACAAAAACTATATTTCCCTTTACAATATAGTTGGCTTATTGCAATATACTTCCCACATCTTAACATTTCAATCCCCCCCCCCTCAATAATAATCAGAAGTCTTGTCTGCAAAATGGGTATAGACAGCATCCACCACTTCTTCGTCACACTTAATTTCCTTCCTTGAAGATCCTTCTTGAGTTTTGAGGCCAGGAGCTAGATCTGGGCTGTAGGGTGCATGGGCGATCTCCTTCAAGCCGCATTTCTTCCCAGCTTCCTTTGCAACAAGAACTGTGTGCACAGGCGCATTGCCGTGAAGAAGGCGCACACCATCACTCAGCTTTCCTCGTCTTTGATGGAAGCACGTAGTCTGTGCAGTAGGCCAGCTTAGTACTCCCCATTTACTGTGGTGTTCCTTTCCTTGAAGTCAATGAAGAGTATTCCTTCACAGTCCCACAAGCTTGTGACCATGATCTTGTTGGTTGACTGAGTGACCTTGGCCTTTAGAGGCCGTGCTTCGCCAGATTTACGCCACTCCAATGATTCTCTTTTGGACAAGGTATCATATTACAGGACCATAGTTTCATCCCCTGTATCAATGGTTTGCAGAACTTTTCTCTCGTTGCCACGGCAGAGCTCCAAAAATGCCTGACAACAGATGACTCGCTGCTGCTTTTGGTCTGAGGAAAGAAGTTTGGGTACTCTCCTTATTCATGTTTAAATATTTATGAATAATTCGAAAGACTGTTGTTTTAGAAAGGCTCAACCTTGCTGCTATTTGTGTAACTTTGAGCCGCCGGTCTTTCATAATTTCTACTTCCACTAGAGCGATGTTTTCAGGAGTGAGCACTCCAAGGACCGACCTGCACGCTCTTCGTCTTCAATGCTTTCGACCCATTGGAAAAAGTTTGGCCCATTCTTTTACAGTAGAATTTGAGGGGGGTGCTTCCCCATATACACCATCCAATCGCTGTTTAATTTCATTTGGAGTAAGTCCTTCTTTTGTTAAGAACTTAATAACATCTCTACACTCCATTTTGAACATGTCACAATCTTCTACACATAGCCTTCGTTATGCAATTATATCTGAACAACTGAGCACAGCGAAGCGGGAGTTACAGCTGCAATTATTTACTTAACAGATAAGGTATGACACCGGATAAGGATTATGTGAAGGCGATAATCCTTATCGGCAAGGCCGGAAACTTATGAACCTACCCTCATATATTTTTAGAAATAAGTATAAGTAATAGATAGCCTATTGCAAAGCTAATGTTACTTACTGTGCGGTAGGTTCTTTTTTGGCCAGCGTGTTTCCCAGCCCGACCCTCCATCTCCACGTGTACGCTGTAGATGATGTCAAAGAAATTCTCAACCACTGCCACCTTCTTGTACAGTTGTTTTTCCTTGCCCTGAGCATCCTGGAACATACAGAACCAAACTTTATGTCAATTCTACTTGGTAACAATTGCGCAGCGATTAGCAAACAAATAATTACGTGTACAAAAAATAATCAGAGAGAAATTATTACGTGTACATGCAGAAAAGTGCTCATCGCGTGAGCATATGACTAGCTCTAAGATGAGAATCTGTGAGAGGTGGTCTTGGCTACAAAATGAGGTAGCACTTTGGGATGCTCGCCTAACCGCAAGTTTGTCTACTGTTAACAATAAGCAGTCATAACTGTTGAAAATATTGTTATCCCATTTAAACGCGAAGTAAAAGTACTGTAGGTGTCTAGACACGGGAATAATGAGACCTTTTATATCTATACATATAGCATATTTTCTTAAAAACATTTAATTTGTGGCAGTATAAAACAAGCGATTTTGGGTACAAGACGAAAATTGGTTCATATATATTGTATGTTCCACCTACTCGCTGTCTCTGATTTATTCACTGCTTCAACTAATGGACATAGATAATACAAGAAATTGACAATAGAAGAATTTGCTTACAGTTTGAATCTGAATGATTTCCCCTCCCCCCATTTTCTCGACAGTTGAAGCAAGTTAAACCGTATTTTCATATTACATACATTTAGCACATGTAATATTTCTTAGTGACTATTTCCTTTATAAGCAGGAGCGAAGCGTTTTTTAAGGCTGTAAGGTTTATCCAGCCCAATATTAGTGTACTGGTATGTTTTAACTTTTATTGACGGATTGAAATATTTCCTTGTTTGAACAAGTGTGCTCTCTGTGTCGTAATAGTTGAACAGCGATATTGGCAACTTTGCAAAAGCGCACTAGTATTTTTCAAGTAATTTTCAGGGAGAGGTGAAAAGAGGGGAGGGGGTATTTCATGGAGTTTTCTTACTGTGTAGACTAGCCTTAGACACAGCCCAGTTCATTATGTTTGCCTTCTTCTGGAATTTTGTAGATGTACACAATATCATTTTAAAAAAGGGTATTTCGATATTTTTGTAGTATCGTGGTAACATGAAACAATGCAATTATTATTTAAACTGTAAAAAACATTTAATTCTCATTCTTTTTAAAACTTATTCTTAAAATACCTTCATCTCATTTTAGTTCACGCAAGACAGTGGACCATATGATAGGTTGATAGCTCTTCATTTATAATGTTTTCCCTTTATTTCTACATAACTATCACCTGCAGCGAAACGGCGCGGTATGTTACTAGGATTATACAGAAAAGACGGCAAAAGGTCAATAAAACATTTCATGACTGTTTATTTACGCAGAGTCGGATTAAACTTATACATAAACAGATTTAAGGAAGAACGTTTTAATATTGCATCAAATTTAATTTATCATTTACATTATTTATTTCACATGACATAATTTTAATTAAGAAAACGTTTTATAACATTACAGAACAATTTTCATGATAGGTATATTTAGCATAAATTCAGTTTCCACACCTCCACGGGTGGCCAAGATCGTTAAGGCGCGAAATCGTGAGCGGGAGGTCTGGGGTTCGAATCCCACCAGGACCGTTCTCTCTGACTGAGGTTTTTTCCAGTTTTCCTCATAACTGGCAAATGCCGGGAAGGTACCCTAAACTTAGGCCTGGAACGCTTCCTTCCTTAAAAAAGTCCTTTCCCAGTTTATCATTTCATCTCATGTATCATCAGTGTCCACCGCCTGTGGTGCCTCAGTAGTAAAAACGGGCGTTAAATATTACTAAAAAAAATGCCATCAATTTTGACATTTCATGTCTCAGCCTACATTTTACAAAAAGCCACGCTTCACCACTGTTTAAATCGGTCCTGGTAGTCTAGTCGTAACCATACTATAACCATACTATATGCAATAATGCGGGTTCAATTCCTGCCAGGGTCGATGGATTTTTTTTTCGGGCGTAAAAATCCTAAGCATGGCTTCCTGCGAAAAGAAGTAAAGCCGTGGGCTGAAAAAAAAAGGCCTCTGAGCAAAATTTATCTAACTTGAATGGAACGCTGATGCCCTAAGATTTTAAAGAGCTCCGTAAATATAGGAAACAAACAAAACCAATGCTTTAAAATACTTGTCGATGTAATTGTGAGATATTTTACACATGTCATTTGTAAAATGTTATTATAAATGCGTTTTTATAATCAGAATTCCTAAATCTAAATATTTTGTGCATACACTTTTTTACTCCTTCATTCATGGTTGCCTAATGTTAGATATATATGCTCGCCAGGACCTTAACCATTATGAAAACATGAAAACTTATCTGCTTTTATTGCAGAAATGCTTATAAAATCCGTAGGGTTGAAAACAGACCCCTCTTTGGTTTCAATTGGTGCAACAAAGAGCATTGGTATGCGAGTGTTAAAGTAAAAAAATTGATGTAATTCTGAAAATATTTCCTTCGTATTCTTTGGGATGGCGTGACTAAACAAAAAGGTAGATACGCTCACTGTGATGTGAGAAATCAAGTTTTATAACTAATAAAGTTTTTATTATTTTTTTTTCCATGCTGCTTTGTACGTTGTCATTACTCTAAATTTGCTAAGGCGTGTATAAATGGGTTTACCACTCCGGTGCACGGAGGAATAATGGCGCTAGCTACTAGTGCCTTCCGAACTGACCAGAAGAAGCAGAAGATGTTGCCTTCTTTCAAAGAAACTACCACTCCTCGTCCTCCCACAGTTGGGTCCCGGCTGGCGCTACTCTATTGATTTATACGTCAGTTTCTTTTTATATAAGAATTCCGTGTTGGCGCCGTAAGGGGTATTAGAGGGCGGGCTGCTGCTGCTGCTGCTGATGATGATGATGAAGGGAAAGAGACAGAGGAAAAGAAAGTAGGCGATGATGGAAATGATTATGACGGTGTGTAAAAAGAAAATAAGGTCCCGAGACAGTATGACTTCCTGAGCGCTGCTGCCTGCTCCGAAACGACCAGGAGGAAAAATAATCCGCGCTCTTTTTGCTCCCTTTTCAACCAGTCCGAAAGAAGAAACAGACAGAAGAGTAAGAAAACGAATCTTTCTGCTGCCAGGTCTCAGGACAGGGCTAAGTCTGCTGCTGTACAGTCTCCTACCCAACTGGCCTGTTCGTGCTTTTCTCTTTTGCTCTGCCTGAAATGTTTCTGCTGTATGCTGTACATGATCTGCATTTTATTTGAGTTACTTAGTCGATATTTGGTGTTTACCTCAGCTTTTCACATTCCTTTTTCCTCTTCTTTGATATTCTACATTTATCTGAGAATCTTCTGTAATCATTATTTCTAAGCTTTCTTTCAATTTTTATCTCCGCATTGGCACTGGAGGTTTTTACCGATTAAACGAATTGATATCCAGTCTGTTTATTGTCCGTACTAAATCGGCACTATCGTTAAATTTGGAAAATGCATGCAATCCATTACATCCCTTGACACATTAATCAAAGTTTTGTTTCGAGTGCTTTGAACTATAAGTTAGAATTATAGGAAACTTAACTGTTCAATTTCTGAATTTTACAGCTTGATCTTTTTATCCCTATCAATTTTAATTTCTCCACCAGAGCCGGGCTAGGTATAGGAAACATATTTCAAATGCGATATATTTCTTTATTACTTTTATATTTGAATTATATTTAATTTATTTGTTTTTATTATGTAATACAGCCTGCCGAGACGCCACCAGGATGTTATTAAACGAAGTCCAAGCTGTGATATCCGTCGACTGACTTACAACTTGGTGATGTTCTTCTGTTTAATGCGGTGCTACAATTTCCCTATTCAGTCTCGATGGCTAAGACGAGAAGGGATGTCATATTGGGATAATAGACGTCGCTTCGGGGAATCGAACTAAGTAGACTCCTCCAGGAAAGACGAGATGTTTCCAGACAAATGCAGAATAACTCAACCAACTCTGTTAAAAGTATAAGTATTTATTAAAGGGTTTTCTTATACAGTTGGACGTGGATCCTCCAAGCACTAAGGCTTCTCTCCTGTCACTGAGTAAATTCAGGGACATTTTATGCAATTGTAATACCCAAGGAGGGGTAATATCCCCTAGTCTAGACATAAGAGTTATTGTTAAACACTTCCCACCACCACGAGGTCAACAGTCACCAGGTCCTGACATCATAAGTTCTAAGAGGTTTGTTAAGCTTAAAACTAAACAGTACTTCATCAGCACAACAATTCTGTCTCTCTATAACATGCACACGTAGACATAATATTTTAAGTGAGTGGAAAAGAGGTTTGCTTTTGTTTATACAAGTGTTTCTCTTAGGACTCTTTCAGGTCACGTCACCTCTGGGTGGCAAGACAAGTCACCCGTAATATTTATTACCTCTATGCCTTATTATGTTTGGGTTATACAGTGTGTTTCACTAACTAGGATATACAGCGTGATCTTATACAATATCACGTTCTTATTATAGCTTGTCAATGTCACGATTCCTTATAATACCGCGCTTTCATTACAAAGCCTATCCTCATTACAATACAAGGTAATAGCGATCAACATAATTATAAAAAGAGATAATCGAGTTTGCTGGAAGCTTTTTTTTTTTTTAACCGTTTCTTGGTTTCACAGTAAGAAACATAAATTTAGTTAATTCTTTTAAGAGTGCATTCATTTTCCTTCACAATCAGCCCGGTCAATATAGGGCAAACCAGAAAATATTAAAATAGACAATCATTCCTATAACAAAAATGTAAAAATTTTCATTTTTTAAAAACTTTTAACCATCTTTTTAGTTTTAAAGCACCAATTTAGACCTCTAAGATTTTTCTGAAGAGTGAAATACAGTATGAAAATATTTCAAAGATAACTGCAATGGAAACTAACTTAACAGAATTATAAAAATTGCCAATTTATAATAATTAACAACCAACGGGTTCTGCGATAAACTTAAAAATTACGACATTAGGAACTTAAGATGACTTGCGCTAGAAGAGAATGCGGCGAAGTATACAAAGGTAGCTGAAGTAATTCAACACATTTTCGTGATCTCTTCTCGAGCATTGCCTTGTCAGAACTATATGCTCCTTTTCTGAGAACGAATATGCTCATTCAACTTCCGAACAGTTTTTTTACACCTAGGAGTTGACTGTTACACTACAAGACAAAACGTCTCCTTTCAGTGTCAGAAGAAGTAGCCATGACTTTCAGACCATGGCTGAAGGTGTTGTCTTGGTGATGCCGTTTACTCCCAGGATGAATTTATGCTTCGTCTCCCTTCACAGGGTAAAGGTCGCGGCCTTTAGCCACATAACGAGCAAGCAACTTGTGAACAGATGCTGTTTCTGTTGCTTATGCCTTCAAGGGATCCATTTAGCTCAACTCTCTGAATATTTTAACTGGTGAAACTGTCAGAGATATCAAATCGAACATCAAGCTATTTGGTTGTTATTCGCCCATTGTTTCCAATAAGGGTTCGGCAGATTCCATCATTTGCAGGTGCGACTGTAGCTGCGGCCACCTAGCCCGTAGTTGGATGGTCTATAGACTGCCTCAACCTTGTTCCGATAATGATACCCCTTTTTGCCCAATAACTGACCGTGCTTTCATCTGCCGCCATCTCGCCACAAGCATTTTACAAATGTCTGAATGTTGGCAATGGTAATTCATTTATATGTCTTTTTTGGTTTGTTTTTGCTTTTGTAATACACATTATTCATAAGCTTCATTTTGAAACTTTACTGCATCAATCCATCCACTGCAAGATGAAATTACATGAGATTTGTTGCGAAAGTTTAAATGCCCTATATTTAAAATTTATTAATTTCCAAAATAAACTGACGAAAAAAAAAGTGTTGCATTACATAATGAATACTCTCGGCGACTCAGAATTCAATTACTCATTTTTTTAACAATGTTTAACGCCCGTTTTTACTACTGAGGCATTATAGGCGGTGGACACTGATGATACATGAAATGAAACGATATATTGGGAGAGGATTTTTTAAGGAAATGTTCCATGCCTAAGTTTAGAGTACCTATCCGGCATTTTCCATTTATGAGGTCTGAAGAAAATCTGAAAAAACGTCAGTCAGGGAGGACAGTTCTGGCGGGATTCGAACCCCAGGCCTCCCGCTCACGAGTCCGCGCCTTAACGACATCGGCCACCCGTGGCGGTAGAGGTCTAGCTACATTTAGCACATTGTGGATATTTGTCAACAAATACGAATAATTTATAGCAAAATGGGGGAGCAATGATTTCTTTCTTTTGCCTACATTTACCAAGTAACAAGGCAGATGTTTACAACAACCAAAACTTGTAAACATTTCCAACTGTGACCATAATGTACCGAGGATGCCAAAACAATGTATACGCACTTTCACAGCAGATATCTATTTAATATATTTCAAAGTTGGGCCGGAAAACAACAGTAATGTGTAGTATGATGTTCTGTAAACAGATGTGACTCACATATATTATGATAGCGTTGCTACGTGACAGGTAAGTCAACAATGAACAAATGAAGCCAAGATTATCGTATGGTGTTCTGTAAACAGACGTGATTCACATTACGTTATGCTAGCGTTGCTACAACAAAAATGAAGCCTAGATTATCGTTTGAACAGCGGAAAGCAATTTTGAAGTGATATTGCAAAACCGAGAATGTTGTTGAAGTTCAAAGGCAATGGAGACATGTGTTCAGAACAGAACCGCCAACGAAAGTAACAATTGCACGCATTCGAGACAAATTTGAGACTCGTGGAAACGAGGAATTTTACTTCCAACAGGGTGGTGCACCACTACAGTACCATCGAGATATAAGTGCCTACCTTGATGATAATCTTCCAAGGCACTGGATAGGACGAAGAGGTCCAAATGAGTTTCCACCGCATTCTTCGGATCTAACTCCATTGGACTTCTACCTGTAGGGAACTCTTAAGGATGTTGTATACCGTAGAAAACCAGCTACACTGACAGCACTTCGGGAAGAAATTGAAACGGCATGTGTTTGCAATCGCTAACGACACTTTCGCAAACGTTGCTCAATCAGTAGTTCAACGTACTCAGAAGTGATTCGATGACGATGGTGGGCATTTTGAGCAACTTTTGCAACTGTAAAAGTCTAAGATGATTAGTGCTCATCATTTTCTGTTTGTGTGAAGTCACTTTTGATATTTCTTTGCTTGAAGTGTGTATACATTTTTGGCACCCTCTACATATTCTATAACTATATACTTTATAACTATAACCAAAACTGCATTGCTAATTTTTAAATTTAAATGTTTTGTATAATAAGTATATAAAATAGAATAAGGTTATGTATAAAATTTACATGCTCATTAATTTTGTTCCTCCTTTTCCTTATTTTCTCTTCCTTCTGTTTTCTTTCTAGGAGCACCAATGCTGTAGCGTTTCTCATTTTCCTGATTATTATTACTGTTAATTTTTTGTACGAAGTTATGCATTGGGTGTGTGTCCTTTCGTCTTCCTTTTCCAGGGTCAACTCCATTCATCATCCGACCTTGTAATGTTAAAAGTTAATAATAGTTCAGTTTAATATTAGACGTCATTAAGCTCTAAATTTTGTAACTTATTTATAAATTGAAGATGTGTTGGCGGAGTAGCTAATACTTTTGATATTAATGCCAAAAAATGGATGCACATTTAGATATAATAACTTACATGAGGAGCATTTGTACACTGTGTAAATAACTTTGTTACGAATTCGTCTCGTGTTACAGAACTTCAGCTTGAGTCCCTGCTCAAAATCTTAGGATAGACTTCTATCAGCAAGCATATCGAGAGAGAAAAGGCCGATCCGATAGTCAAGGATGAAAGAATAATCGACATCCTCCCATTGTTTACCATGAGAAATCCGCGTTAATACCCAGCGTGGTATGAACTTTGAACAATACCTCCATCGCTTGGAGTTGAACAGAATCGGGTGAGATGATTTGCACAACACACAGCAGGTGGAATATTGAGCTGCACTGTGTAGCTTCCCCATAGTGCGCGCTGCGGTTTCCAGTGGCGTAACCCGGTGCCGCTAACAGGTTCTTGCACAACGTTCTAGTCAGTGGCGAGCGCTTCGTATGCACAACGCTAGCAGCCTCATCCTTGACGGCTGATTTATAAGGTTAAACTGCACACTGAATTAATTCAGATTTTGGATGCGTGACCGCCAGACATCTTACGTAACAGTCAAATGGGGAAGAAGTAACTGGTCTCCTTTTCCAGGCAAGCTGGCGAGCAACGTATAATCGACCTGCTGGCGAGAAAACGCCCATTCTTAAATAGTAACGCTAATACATCTGAAATGGGAAGTTGTCTACTTAAGAGAAAAAAGAAAAAATAGAAACATTACGTATAATTAATTTATTAATATCGCAAAAAATAGAAGTTTTCTGGCATCATTGCTGCAGCAACAGACTGAATCTATCAAGATTTTAACCCCTCCCCTTTATATTGCGACAGAGACTGTGAAAGCCCACGTTCTGCAAATGTTGCGTCAACATTATGTGGGAATGCATGGAAAGTTGCCTCCCATTCAGCTATCGTTTCTTAAGTTTTTAATTTCTTTGCTTAAACGAACGCCTTTTCCATGCTAATATCACTCATTCGTATTATTTATGTCTTTATTTCTCACTTCACGCATGTTTCTAAATTGAAGTAAACAGCTAAATAAATATGTCTATAAATAATAGAGAAAGTGATTTATTTCTGTTTTATATTTCTTTCCTCAATTTAGTTATTTGCAAGGTTACGAGGGTGGTTCAAAAAGTAACAGCAAACTAACAGTATTAACTGTAATTGTCACTCCAAGCATTTTAAACTCCCGGGAAGTGAAGATGCATCTTTGAGAGAGTTGTGACATATGCCGACAGATGGTGCTGAGTATGAAGGACAGTAGAAACACAACGACCGCGTCCCTAGCTGTGTGCACCGTTGAAGAACAGGGAGCAGTGATAAGATTTTTGTGGTCACAGGGCGTAAATCTTCGACATGAAGGATATTGAAAAGGTGGAGGCGAGAGAAGTGGGTAGATGCCTTTACAAATGGACGTACGTCAGTCACAGGTGAGCAAACGCTCTGGTGGTTCGTTACTGACGAGAACGTGGGACGCGCTGACGCCATGATTCGTGAGGACCGGCGTATTTCTGTAGAAGTTTTAGTATCAGCGTTCGATCCACTCATACCATTATGACGGAGGTTCTCAAGAACCGTTTGTTGTGTGCACGTGAATACAAGATGACGGGTGTGCAAACTGGCGCCATATAACGCTGAAGAAGAGGACTTTCTGACACGAATCGTCACAGGAGACGAAAACCTGGGTGCACCAGAAAGCAAAAGGCAGTCTTCAGAATGGCGACACAAGTTTCCTTCAGCCAAGAAGAAATTCAACTCTCAGCCCTCCTCCGGAAAGGTCCTTTTCACCCTATTCTGGGATATAAATGGGCAGATTTTGTAGCACCATCAACAAAGGGGTGAAACAGATTTTTTGTTTTGTTTTGTATTATTTACAGACGCTCTTTAACAGCTCAGGTCATCAGCGTCCCATTCAAGGCGGACAAATTTTGCTCAGAGGTCTCTTTTTTCAGGCTTGAGGTTCTTTTTCGTGCCGCCAATGTACCACACGGAACCCACGGCTTTACTTCCATTCAAAGGAAGCCATACTTAGGATTTTTACACCGGAAAAAAATCCATTGGTCCTGTCCAGGTTTGAACCTGCAATCTTGGGTTTAGAAGACAAGTATGGTTACCACTAAACCACCAGGACCGACGGTGAAACAGTGAATAGTGTCCGGTACAGCGCCTAGTTGCAGAATGAGCTAAAGGCAGCAATACGAGCCGTCGCAGAGCACTTCTGGCGCTCTTATTCATGACAACGCGTGTCCCCACACCGCTGCTGCAACTCTTGACGTCATTCAGAGATTGAGATTTCAGGTCTTATAGCATCCCCCATACAGCCATGATCTCACTCCTTCGGATTACAATGTGTTTGGACCCTTAAAGAAATCTCTCAGAGGACTACGGTTTGCAAGCGATGTCAAGGTTAAAGAAGCGGTGCACACTTGTTTGCGGGCACAATCGAAAATCTTCTTTTTTGATGGAATAAAACAGTTGGTGCAATGGTGTAAGAAGTGTATCGAAAAGGTGGGTAATTACGTAGAAAAATGACACATTGTTTGTATCTGTAATTGAAATATATACTTCGCAAAAATGAATTTTCTATACGAGAAAATATCCTTAGTTTAATAGAAGCAATTGCCGATTATTTCACAAGTTTTACATTTATTTCCGTATAAACTAAACACAATTTTTCCCGTCGTCCAAAGGGAAGAGGAAGCAGAAGAAACAATTCTTTGGAAAGACGGGTATCTCCTACTTATCGACTTCATGGTTGACTTTCCTTTATTCAGTTATTTTTCCTGAGTAAGTATGGGGTTTTAGCTATAAATCTTGTTCGTTCACGCAGTGTTTTACATCTTGGTTACTGACCTTGCAGCAGCCGGCGACCCTCGTGCTTCAACTCCGCATCCTAAAACGTGTATACAACCGATCTTAGAGATTTAGAGATCTAGTTTAACAAGGAATGTATCACAAAGACACATACTAATATCATTAAGTTTGATCACTGGCTTCACTCCTAATGCATTCCGAAAACCCCACTTGTTGCACTAATTTCAGAGGTGATTTTGCGTCACTTTCATGTAGCTTTTATGTTCTCTTTGTTAAAACTGCACGTTAAATTTTGTGCAGTATCTTGAATTGCAGTTTTGTAAGAAGGTAATTTGCTCATAAAAGTTCTGAATCAATTCCGCCAGCACACGATGAGATGACATATTTAAATTAACTTTTACACATAAAAATGCTTTATACAAGCGTTATCTGTACATGTGTACTGCCGTGAGATTGGCAAGATTCAGCGAGCGGCGTCAAGTACGAGTAAGCGGAGCTAGCGGCGAAATAGCGTAGCGCGTGAGCGAACTAAGTTGGTAACTAAAGCTCTATATACAGCGCTGCTGCTTATTCCGCCGTGTTTTCGTGTGTAAGTTATCGTCAGATTATTTTTGCTATATATGTTCAAGTAATTGAAGAAGCTAGCGCACTCCTATAACTGTTTATTTCGTTCAGTTCCCCAAAGATCTAAGGTTTAAAAGTTAGACTTAAAAATAAAGAAAAATAAAGAAAGAAAGAAAAGAAATAGAAACAGAGAATAAAATGTTGTGTTTAGTTATTTTTATTTTCCTTTCTGTAATTTTAATTCATTATTTCTCTCTTTCACTTAATTTTGATTGATTATTTGAGGTTATATTTTCTGTTCTTTTATCCTATTACGTCTTTTGTTCGTTTTCCTTCTTTCCTTCTTTCGAAGAGTTTCTTTTTTCCCTTTCTCCTTTTCTGACGTTTATTGTGTTTATTTCATTTCTTTCTATTTCTTTGCTTATTTATTTTCTTGTTCATATATTTTGTACGAGGGTTGTTCAATAAATAATGATAATATTTTTCTTTTGACATCTTTTCACTCGCCCTTCTAATTTTGTTGTTGCAGGGAAATGTGGCCTTTAGAGTGTGTAATGGCCTTGCAGAGTTTTATGCTAATTTCTGTAATATTGCACAGTGTATGTGCAGGTATGATATGCTGGTAAAGTATTCCTTGAACATCCCAAAATGAGTTGATCATGATTTTCTCTGCAAAAACAGCCACATTTGCAAACTTCATACCTTTCTGCAAAATTGTCTTTAACTGCATGCAAACCTGCGTCCAAACATTCTTTAGTCTGGGAATCAGCGATCTGGAAAACCACTGTGCACAAATACGTTTCATGTGCAACTTTTTAGCCCTTCTTCCTTTGATATGATTGCCTTATACTTTTAAACCATTTTCGAGCTGTGCTATAGGGAAGAACAAAGTGTACATGGACCTCCTGTAGCATTGCATAACTCTCAGGTGAAGATTTATTGAGACAAAATCAGAATTTCAGCAGGATACTAGGATAGGTGCATACGTTTCCGGCCTCGCTGATAAGGATTATTGCATTCACAAAATCCTTATCTGGTGTCATACCTTATATGTTAAGTAAATAATTGCAGCTGTAACTTCCGCTCGGCTGTGATCAGTTGATCAGATATAGTTGCATAAAGATGGCTATGTGTAGAAGATTGTGACATGTTCAAAATGGAGTATCGAGCTGTTATTAAGTTCTTTACAAAAGAAGGACTTACTCCAAATGAAATTAACCAGCGATTGGACGGTGTATATGGAGAAGCATCCCCCTCATACTCTACCGTAAAAGAATGGGCCAAACTGTTTAGAATGGGGCCAGAAAACATTGAAAACGAAGAGCGTGCAGGTCGGACCTTGGAGGTGTTCACTCCTGAAAACACCGCTGGCTCTAGTGGAAGACAGGCGGCTCAAAGTTACAGAAATAGCAGCAAGGTTGGGTCTTTCTAAAACAACAGTCCTTCGAATTATTCATGAACATTTAAACATGAATAAGGTTAGTGCAAGATGGGTGTCTAGACTTCTTTCCTCAGTCTAAAAGCAGCAATGAGTCATCTACTGCCAGGCATTTTTGGAGCTCTGCCGTGGCTAGGAGAAAGAAGTTCTGCAAACCATTGTTACAGGAGATGAAACTATGGTCCTGTAATATGATCCCTTGTCCAAAAGAGAATCAATGGGTGTAGTATTTCTATTTTCGCATCAATTATGAGCTCCACTTCAGTTGAGAATTTAGCACATAAAATTCTATAAAATAGAACGTTAAAATGGAAGAAGATTCGGTCTGTACATGTTAATTTGGTTTACTTATGGACGATCTTTAACAACTCAGCTTATCAGTGTCCCATTCAATTCAGGGTGTGAAACGGCCGATAATTTTTGCTCAGAGACCTTTGTTTCGAGCTTCTGATTCTTATAAATGCACGACACGGGACTCACGGCTTTACTTCCCTTCCGAAGGAAGTCGATCCTGGCCGAGATTGAACCCGCGGTTGGGTCTAAGGGGTCTAGTTACCACTAGAGAGCAGGACTGACTCAATTCAATCTTGCAGAGTGAGATAATAAGTACAGAGGCAGTAATAAATTTTAATTATCACCTCGAAATAAAATAAAATTAAGCAATTACACTTATTTTGTTTGTTTTTGTACATATCTGCAGTCCTGGTAAACAACAAAATGCCCGCATCATAGTAGTGTATCACGTCGCTAGAGGAACCAAAACAAAATGGCGCAGCCCATGGATAAAGTGGAGTATTGTACGGTAATTGGTTTTTTGCATTTGAAGGGAACCAACGCTGCAACAATCCCTGCTGAGTTGGTGAAAGTGTACGACAACAATGCACCAACATGGTTAGGTGACGCAGACGCTTTCAGTGTGCTCAAACAAGTCTGAATGATGAAGAACGAAGTGGCAGACCATCTCTCTGTGAGGAACCGGGAATCGGAAGAGAAGTGGAGGCTCTGGTGCTCGAAGAACGTCTTATCACAATCGAGGCTAGAGTGGAAAATGTGAAAATCAGTCGTGGATCAGTTTTCAACATCTTGCACGGCATTTTGAACATGACAAAGGTCGCCGACCGCTGGGTTCCGCGACTACTCACCCATTCAAATAGCCGCCTAACCGAGGCAGCAGCGGAAATGTTGCAGCTGTGTCAGCCCAACCCAGATGACTTCTTTAGCAGCCTAAGAGTGCTAGGCGTATCACCATGATCCCGACAAAGGAATAAAGCAAGCAGAGGAAGCATGTGGATTGATCACCGCCAAAACAAGGCTAAGACCCAACTATCATCGGACAAGGTGAGCTGAGTGTTTTTTGGGACTGCTATGCTATGGTGTAAGGGGCAAACTAATGAAATATCATGAAGAGGTTACGGGAGGCTATCAAGACGAACGTCACGGGAAGCTGCCAAGGGGATATTTTTGCTACACGACAACGCCCCAGCTATACAGGACACAGTCAAACATGTTGCTTCTTTTGGGCTATCAAACTATGCCTCACCACCCGTATACTCCTGACATGACACCCAGTGACTTTTTTTTTCCTCGGATAAAGAGACCATTGCATGGCGGGCATTTCCAGAATGACGACGAGGTGATTTTCGAGATGGAACGTTTCCTGAAAAAACAAAGTGTAGACTTCTACAACCAAGTCATCCATTGTTGGGAAAAAATGTGTCGTATTGAAGGTGAATATGTGGAGAATGACTAACATCATCAGCAAGTTTCATGGTCGCAGTTGATTCTTTCAAGGTAATAATTAAAATGTATGATTACCCCTCCTATATTGATAATTGCTGAGTGCGGTGGTGATGTAAGCAACTGATAAAGATAAAAGGTTCCTGACTGAATGCTGAATTATGAAGTCAGTTCAACAAGTAATGCAAAGAAGTAACGCTTGGGACTCGCATTGGTCGGTCCCTGGCTCAAATTCCTGGAGTCGGCCATCCTGATCTTTTTCCAGGCCGCTTATGTGGGATAGATACTTACTTTCCATGAAATTTTCGCTTTCCAATTGTCTGTCCTGGTGCTGTAGTGAAACCACACTTGCCTCCTAAGTCCAAGATCGCGGGTTCGATCCCGGCAAGGGTCGATGGGTTTTTTCGGGCATAAAAATCCTGAGTATGGCTTCCTTCGGAAGGAAAGTAAAGCCGTGGGTCCCGTGTCGTACATTTACGGCACGAAAAATAACCTCAAGCCTGAAAGAAGAGGCCTCTGAGCAAAATTTGTCGCCGTTTTACACCCTGAATTGAATGAGACGCTGATGATCTGAGATGTTAAAGAGCGTCCGTAAATAAACCAAATTAACATTGCTCTCCCATTTAATTTCATTCCGCTGGTCCTGTTACAGGATCGAAAGAGGCGGAGCGAGATGAACTAGTAAGAAATGATGGTGACTTATGCTTTGAAAGGTTTCTGTAACGGCCTCTGGTATGAAAGCGGACCGCATGAGGGGTTCGAACTCCTGGGATGCGGAGTTCCTCCGTGGTATTATATGTGGAAAGAATGTTTACGTACTGCTTAACCCCCCCGAGGACCCTGACTACCCTGTGTCTCCCTCGCCTAATCGCTTCCTCCTACAGATGCCTCTAGTGAGAGTGGCATAAAGGCCAGCCCTTGAACAAGACGGAAGTACTGAAACATCCTCCCCCGATCCTAACAACCCAATCCAATACCTACACCAAATGAACAAACCTTACGTAGAATTCATAATACTTTACTTGAAGCAAAGTGTGGAGAGCGCCATGGGTCGTACTATTACGGTTATTGAAATTTACAGAACATCTCAGGTCATCATCGTCCCATTAAATTCCGGGCGTGAAACGGCCAACAAATTTTGCTCAGAGGCCTCTTCTCTCAGGCTGGAGGTTCTTTTTCGTGCCGTAAATGTACGACACGGGACCCACGGCTTTACTTTCCATCCGAAGGAAGCCATACTTAGAATTTTTACGCCCCGAAAAAATCCATCGATCCTTGCCGGGTTTGAACCTGCGATCTTGGGTTTAGAAGGCAAGTATGGTTACCACTACATCACCAGGACCGACCTCAAGCACATCAATAAGCAGATTATAAGATTATTTACTGTGTAATATAGCAAGATTAGGATAAATTGAAATAATACAACATTGGGAATGTTTCTCATAGTTTTAACAATCAGAATGTAAATTATTTTACAAGCATGTATCGTTCAGTGTACTACCATGATCATCATTATGATCATCATCGGAGAAAAACTGTTTTCTTTCTTGCATTGGATGTGTGTACAACAATTCAGTTTATACAAAATGACATGTAATGTAATGAGAGGACAAAATGATTTTCTTCATTATAGAAAACTATTTTGATCAGGTAATTTTCATTTTATTATAAAGTTGTGCTTAATTGTCATCAACTCATTCTAGAAAAAATCACCAGAGAAACACAAATCCGAATCAACCAGTGGAATGTTTTCATCTACACACCTCTAAAATGAAAACTGTCAGCCATTTTCAAGCGGAAATGAATTTCAACGTACATTTGGGAAAGGATATTTTTAAGGAAGAAAGCGTTTCAGGTTTAAGTTTAGGGTACCTCCCCGGCTTTTGCCATTTATGAGGACTAAGGAAAACCTGGAAAAACTTCTATCGTGGAGGACGGTCTTAGTGGGATTCGAACCTCAGGCCTCCCGCTCACGAGTCCTCGTCTTAACGACCTCGGCCACCCGTGGCAGTTCTTAAAATAAGACATGGACATTATCCTAACAGCTACTTGACATTCCTTCTAACAATGAGTGCCTGTTTGGGTCAAACTTGCTATGGCTTTTCTCAAGTGCTGGGCGCTTTCTCTTTTTACACCACATTCATTTATTACAACTATATATACCTAAATATTAGCACGGTTTGTGGGTAATAAAATTTGTCTCCTGCTACAGTTCGAACTGCATTTGCCCACATCCGCTGAGGTCATCAAGAAGGCCACTCCTTTCTGCACCGAAATGTGGTGACGTTTCCCCTACCCTTCTTATTTCCCTTCCCTCTTATTTTTTACCCTTCTTTTTTTTACGTCTAAAGCCCTGCACACACCTGACCTCCCTCTCCAGGCCTCTTCCTTTTGAAGCCCTCTTCCTCTTTATCTCCCCCATATGACCAGCGTTTCTCGTCCTATGCACTGCAGGTGCTGCCTCTCGGCGAGCAGTGGCGTGAGCTTCATTCCTTCTAACTCATTAACATTTTTTTTTAAACGTTGCTCCTTTTACATTATCAAGAACAGCTCCATACAGGCGCCACTGATCTCAGATATCGAAGTGTGCAGCAGTAAATCAAGGTAGCAACTACTTTCCATTGTTCACGGCATCTATGACAGCCGTGCAGAAGCCAGCTAACGACATAGGATGTTAATAACAAACCTACACCTCATCCAGGTTATTACTACATCAGAGACGAAGTCCAGCAGTGCCATTGCCCTATACCTACATAATTATTCCTTTGTTGGCGCAGCAGAGTGTTAGCGCCATTGGAATCGAAAGCCTAAATGGTTTCAACGTTTTATTTAAAAGGTAAGTATTTTCAAGGCACGTTTACAATGCTTAATTGCAAAAATATATTTCTTGTAATGTCACGTTATCCGTTTATGCTTTTGAGCGGGCACTTGGGATCTCTTTGCCTTGTAAAGCAAAGCCCAAACAAAATATTGATATATTATAATGTAGATATACATTTAACTGCTATACCCTAACCCTGCCAGGATCGATAGCTTTTTTCGGGCATAAAAATCCTTCGGAAGGAAAGTAAGGCCATAGGTCCCATTTCGTACATTTACAGCATACTTAAGAACCTCAAGCCTGACAGTAGAGACCTCTTGAGCAAAGTTTATCGGCCGTTTCACGCCCTGAAATGAATGGGACGATGATGACCTGAGATGTTACAGAGCGCCCTTAAATAAAACAAACCCTCAACAAAAACTTATACTCAACTTGAAAGTAGAAACAGAGAAAATTTGACTGCTATTACTTCGGTAGTGTATGTTCAAGTGGAAAGTATGTCGTTTTCGAAAACTGTTTTAAAATATTGCCACGCCACTGCTCTTTACCGCAGTAGTTAATCAGGTGTTTGACTACCACACTCCTCCCAGTTTGACAACACTAGCGCTATGAACTCCACTATGACAATTCCGAGCTAAGTTACTCACTACGCCGCGTTCACAGGTCGATATGTGACTGCTGTACGTGCCGTAGCACATCATTATGTCAATATTTTATATCATAGATGATCATAAAATATGTTTCGGTCACCGGTTGTGTGATGGGAGAAAATGAACGTACTAGAAGGCAGCATTTGCGAGCGGACAGAGACAAAAAGATTTAGCCAACCTTTGATATCAAGGCTTTATGTTAGAAGTACTTGATGAACATATACGCCCTTTCGCTCACAAGCTACAACCAGTGTCTGATTTCTGACTAATGCTCATGCGCCAACTATCAACATTTGACCGCTTGTGATTCATGTGTTTTTCAGGAACTTCTTTTGCACGCTCGTTACCATGGTGTTGAATAAGTAATACAACTAATTGTTTTCTTCGTCAGTATTTATATCTTGAACCTGAGGCAGTATTTATGTTCCAATTAAAGCATTATAAAATGATAGTAAAACCAATTGCATATATTATAAATAGTATTACAATTAATATATACGAGTTATGTGTATTCATATTAGTAGTTAAGTTATTTGTGTATTTCGTGGGTAAAAGGGGGAAAAAAAAAAACTGGTGGACAGAAGCTTTAGAAATAAACCAGAAAATGTTAATTGTGAATGTGTTTTGGGCTGGACAAAGGAACCAGATGGTCATGTACTTCTTTTGTATTTTTGTCGCAAGACACTTAGTGTAAGAAAGGTCGCCCCTTTAAGGTTTCTGGAAAAGTTTAGCTTTGTTAAAATCTGAAGGCGAAGCGTAGTATGAAACATGCTAAAACAACAAGACATTGAGGGTAAAATAAACCAGAGAGCCCGACTTAGTGGAGCCGAGGGGAAAGAAAATCGCTCAAATATAAGGCATAAGGAACGTCCAATCAGGGATCTTAGGAAAAGTATATGCACGCCCCTCGGCCAATAGATAGAAATTATTCAATAATAATAGTTTGAAATGGTAGGAAATGGTCACCGACCGGATGAAGGAATATTTTATAAAAGATTGGGACTTCGAGGCCCGAAAGAGAGTGAGTTGAGCTATCGAGTGGAAGTGAGTTTTAGCTATCCGAAGAGTGATAGACAATTATAGTGCAAGTGTGATCTAAGAACCGCTCAACAGAACTTCAAAGACGACCCTTAAAATTGAACAAGTGACACAAGTAAATAAAAGGTGTTATCTCCAGTTTTAAGATTTGGGTTCCCGACCCTTTTGCCCGTTGAACTGAAAAGGTCACAAAATTCCAGCGCTCCACCTAATCCAGCTGTGGCATAGTGACACTCCGAGACAGCGGCGGGAGAAAAGGTGGAGGAATTCATTGATGCTATGAGTATTCTGATTAATTAAAAACCATCAATCAAATAACAATCCTTTTATTTCTTATCCCCCATAAAACTGTCTCAAACCTTAGCATCCTATTTCACGTAGTTTCATTCTCTTCCGCTAGGCGTTAAGTAATGCAATTAGATTTGCAAATGGAGCCCTTAACTACTGTGCTTTATAAACAGGAGTAGAAAATAAGACACAACATTCAGAGATGCTTAAGAGATCCAAGCTGCCGGCGGCTATATACTTTTGTGATTAACGCCTATTTTTATTACTGAGGCATCACAGGCGGTGGACATTGATGATACATGAGATGAAATGATAAATTGGGAAAGGATTTTTTTTTAAGGAAGGAAATGTTCCAGGTTTAAGTTTAGGTTAGCTCCCCGGCATTTGCATTTATGAGGACTGAGAAAATCTGGAAAAAACCTCAGTCAGGGAGGACGGTCCAGGCGGTTTTCAACTCAGACCTCCCGCTCACGAGTTCGCGCCTTAACGACCACTAGTCACCACTCCAATAATGGAACATTATTTGGGACGATCGGCGAACAAAATCTAATGACCCGATTTTCAACTTGATATCTCTGCCGGCATTATTATATTATTCAAAGATAATTTTGTGCTAAATAAGTCCCTTAAGTCCCTAACTGCCGTTCATAAGGAACTGAGTACGAGGCTGAAGGTATCCAGCAATGCAACGGGAGATGAAAAGGACATTTGCCATTTCCAACCTCAGATCAAAAGACAATCAATGAATTAGCATAAAAAAACTTCTCAAAAGGAAAAATAGAAGTTCCAGACAATACCGTCAGTGACCATGGTAGCATGTGCGGGTACTAATCCGGAGGTCCTGTGTTCAAATCCCGGTTAGTGAAACGTGCCTGGGTAACGTTTTTTTTTTTTTTTTTTTTTTTTCCATACCTTGAGCAGGTGAATGCCAGATAACTTTAAGATGCGAAGGACTCCAAACTCATTTGCACCATTATTAATTCATTTAATTTAATTCATCTCTACAGACTTATACCTATAGTATTTACTCCACATCCTACAGATGACGCAAGAAGACAAATGCAGTTAATGCAACAATATATACGATCAACCGTTGAAGTCATGGCCACATTCTTCTGGAACTCTGAAGGAATACTCTTCATTGATTTCAAGGAGAGGAACACCATAGTAAATGGGGAGTACTATGCTGGCCTACTGTACAGACTACGTGCTTCCATCAAAGAGAAAGGGCAGAGGTATTTATTTGAGGATAACTTGAATATAATTTTCATTTTGACGAAATGCAGCTGATAGGAAAAGCTGTTTGGATGTGAGGAACTTCATAAACAAGCACTTCCATCAAAGAACTGGTCATAGTGCTATAACAGAATCACAACTTATGCGACCACGTGTGGTTTTCGCACTAGAGTCATGAAAAATAAAGTTTTCCCTAAGAAACCACGTGATCTGAATCACTTGCAACAGTTCGTAAGTTATGTTCTGCCACCTACGCAGATGCCAGAAGGTGTAAATTGTAATTGAAAAGCATGGTGTCTATTTGTAACAAACTTTATATACAAATATACAATAAAAGATAAAAGAAACTTTTTTGTTGTTTATGAGTATTTTTGTGGAAAGTGACTTATCTCCTTCTGTACATGCATAAGAATTGCACGTGCAATGTTCACACTCATTGCTCAAATACTGACCCAATAGGACTATAACGCCCCTCAACTATTATTTCACAGTAACTGCTTTGGTTAATTTTGGGAAACAAAAAAAAAAAACAAACAAACAAACAAACAAAAACACTGAAGTGTCTTCATTAGTTACAGTATTTTGGTCCAGAAGCGTTTAGTAAGTTTGCCTGAAAACGGTGAAGTTACGATCGGGGAACTCAGAAACACGTGTGGTCACTGGGGTTCTCGGTTTGCGCATGCTGGTTGTCACGAAGCGGAAATTAGTGCACTGCCTCTGTTTGCCGTTTGTAGGAAGATTATGTAAGCCGCAATGTCACTGTCAACGTGCACATTGAAATATTTATAATTTGCATCAGTTGTGACGGCACTACCGACATGCCTTCAAAAGGTGGCACCAACACAGGAACAGAAATTGTATCAGAATGGGGTAGCGTCAACAACTGCTGGAGCAGAAGAAGATTTGGAGGTGACGGTTATGTGTATTTTTGTAAAACTCTTTGTAAATATAAGTATCTCGGTAATAGTTTGTCCATTACGACTATACTGATACTAGATTAAAGCTAAATAATTTATTAAGAGATTGCAGGACTATTCAGTTTATGTTTGTTCTTATGTACGAGGATAAATCCATAAGTTTCCGGACTAGCCATTTTAGGTATGATAAAGACAAAAACTATATTACACTTTTCAATATAGTTACCCTTTATTGCAATACACTTCTCACATCTTTGAATTAACATTTCAACACCCACCCCCCAAATAGTCAGAAATCTTCTCTGCAAAATGGCCATAAACAGCATCCATCTCTTCTTCGTCATATTTAAAGTTCCTTCCTTGAAGGTACTTTTTGAGTTTGAGAAGAGGAAATAGTCACTGGGAGCTAGATCTGGGCTATAGGGTGGATAGTCGATCTCCTTGAAGACACATTTCTTCACATCTTCCTTTTCAACAAGAGCTGTGTGCACAGGCGCGTTGTCGTTAAGAAGGCGCACACCACCAATCAGCTTTCCTCGCCTTTTCTCTTGGATGGAAGCACGTAGTCTGTGTAGTAGGCCAGCATGTACTCCCCAATTACTGTGGCGTTCCTCTCCTTGAAGTCAATGAAGAGTATTCCTTCACAGTGCCAAAAGATTGTGGCCATGTTCTTCTTGGTTAACTGAGTGACCTTGGCCTTTAGAGGCGGCGCTTCGCCAGGTTTACGCCACTCCATTGATTCTCTTTTGGACAAGGGATCATAGTAGAGGACCATAGTTTCATCTCCTGTAACAATGGTTTGCAGAACTTCTCTCTCGTTGCCACGGCAGAGCTCCAAAAATGCCTGGCAACAGATGACTCGTTGCTGCTTTTGGACTGAGGAAAGAAGTCTAGGCACCCATCTTGCATTAACCTTATTCGTGTTTAAATGTTCATGAATAATTTGAATGACTGTTGTTTTAGAAAGGCCCAACGTTGCTGCTAATTCTGCAACTTTGAGCTCCAAGTCTTCCATAAACTTTCCTTCCACAAGAGCGATACATTCAGGAGTGAGCACCTCTAAAGGACCGACCTGCACGCTCTTCGTCTTTAATACTTTCTGGACCCATTCGAAAAAATTAGGCCCATTCTTTTACGGTAGAATATGAGGGGGATGCTTCCCCATATACACTGTCCAATCGCTGTTTAATTTCATTTGGAGTAAGTCTTTCTTTTGTGAAGAACTTAATAACAGCTCGAAACTCCATTTTGAACATGTTGCAATAGTCTGCACATAGCCTTCTTTATGCAACTATATCTGAATAACTGAATACAGAGTAGTGGAAGTTACAGCTGCAATTATTTACTTAACAGATAAGGCATGACACCAGATAAAGATTTTGTGAAGGTGATAATCCTTATGCGCGAGTCCGGAAACTTATGGATTTACTTTCGTACAATGGGAATGGCATTTTGGTGCATAATGCAATTAGATTTCAGCATCGCTTGTTGTTTGATGTTGGATAAGGTACCGTCCTAATGCAAAAACCCACGGGTGGCACAGACCTCTGTGTTGCGCCCCTAGACCCAGAGCTTAGTAAACCCGACGCAACCTGTTTGATGTTGTATGTCTCCTTAAAAATGATGTGAACAGTATTTTTGTGATATTCTACTTTATTGAAAGAGTCCTGACGTGATATCCTTAGTGATGTGCTCAATTCTCCATGGTCAAATGGTTGGTTATTTATTATATCAGGAAACTAGGTCTGCAACGCTTCCTTCCTTTCCCAGTGCTCTTGTATCACCGCCTGTGATGCCTCAGTAGTTAACACGGGCGTTATATACTATAAAAATCACATACTTGAACCACGATACGAGATGAAAACCTTGTGCCCAGCTTTACACTGCGGTCGCCCCTAACATAAGTTACGTTTATACAACAGAAACTTTCAGGTACTCGTTTGGTTAACGGCAGTGAACCTGGCCGGAAAAAAAAGTGCTCGTGTCTGTAGTCTGTCGTCTTATAACCTGACCCATCCCAGGGACATCAATAGTATTGATTTTAAGGTATTTAAACTTAAAATGTTTCCTTTTTCAAATGTATACCAAAAGTTTAAATTTTAGTTGTGTCACTAAAAGTTCTACTAATTTTTTATACCCTATATTTTATCAACAAGGTCACCATTAATTACCTTACTTCCTATATATCTGCCCTAATTAGATTTGTAGAATTCCCTAAAAATAACCCATTTTTCCTTTTTCGTAAGTAATGTGATATTGCAAGTTGTAATTTGAAAAAAAAAAAAAAAACACTTAAAAGACATTTACATTAAAACCTAGAGCAATTTGTAGGTAAGGATATTTAAAAAGTGGGGAAACAGCAATGAAAAGTTTGCATATAACTTCATATCAAAGGTACAAGGGATAACGAAGCACAGGAAATAAATAAATAAATAAATAAGAAATAACGGCAGTCAGAAATTTACTATAAAGTTTTATTACCCTATAATGGACCGTTTTGCTAAATTAAAAAAAAAATCAATCATGGATACCCTAACAATTGTGGAGAATCCTTGACCTTTTTTCTTTACCTTCAGTATAAAAAGGTCTCAAACTGAACAGATCTTCAATTTTTAGGTTGTACTAAAAAGAAACAAAAGATTCCCGTGCACAATAAAATTTTAAAATAACTCAAGAAGAAAAAATGGGATGAAACCGATCAGTGTTTTATTGTTTAGTACACGCAACAAAAATATCAGATAAACTGCATGTGAGGAATCGGGAGAAAACAATTGAAATAAACATTTTACTATCACACAACAAATTCTGTAGATTCACAGATTTAGAATACTACCAGAGCATGTAGTCGTTTGTATTCCTAATAAAAGGTTGCACTCTTCTGATACAAATCATGTAGACAAATGAAAGACGTATATTATTATAGAGTAATAACAATTGCTACGCGAGAACATAGCAACTTTTTCAATTCTCCGCGCTTCGAATTTGTTTTCATACTCTGTTCACCAACCGTCACACAGTTTTATGAGCATGCGCACAACTCAATTAAGAATCAGTAATCAGGTAATAAGCAATGCACATCTTCAACCTTACCTTTTGAAAACAGCTATGCGCTCCATAGTAAACAGATTTAAGTGCCGAATTTCTGATATTCGAAATATTTGTTTCTAAAGAAGCTAAGCACATGAAAGGTCCCATTCACAATGAAAATTAAACGTAACATAAACTTAAACATAAAAGCTAGATGTTATATACTGTAATGGAACCATTCACAATGAATCACATAAACGTTAAGAATAAACGTACAATTAGATGTAAACTTAGAAGCTTGCAAGATTTTGCGTCTTCGTCTAACTTAATCTTAAGAAATCAGGCAATCAGAAAACAGTTACTCTGTTTGTAGAGCTCTACGGTACAATTTATTCATACACGGAGCACGGAAATCAAATGCAACTCTCGCTGTTTGCTGCTGCTAGTCCCGAACGATGGCGGAGAGAGCCGAAGGTAGTGACTTCCACAGATAATAGCTAGATAACAAGGTTTTCTAAGTGAATACACCACGCACAGAATGCGCTATAAATTGATGTTTATGAATTTTCTTCCTGCTGCAATCAAAGTAGATTTGCCACCACACATGATTTGCCCGCCTCTATATACTTATATTTACCAAAAGGCACTGGGTCCACCGCTTTCTAGGATTTATCTGAGGTTAGGGTTAATACATATAAATTAATTGGGAATTCCAAAAAGAGCAGATTTGTCACTCTTACAATATTTAACCCGCCTGACAATTTATATTTAAAAGCTACGGTAGACAACGCATAAGTTACAGTATGTTTAACATACAAATAATGCATGCAACATTTACATATGACGGCCACGCACAGTATTTCGGCTCTCTCCGCTGCCGCTCGGGACTTGCAGCAACTAGCAGCAGGCGTTGCACTTGATTTCTGTGCTTCGTATAAGGGCAAGTTATGGTAGAGAGAGCTGAAGATCAGACAGAATGGCGTCAATGAACAAAAGATTAATTTCATTATAAGAAAGCTACCCTGGCTCATATTACTACAAGCAAATTAATTACTGCACTTTGCATATGCATAAACGCAACCGCTGTCTGCTCAGAAGCAGCCATTTTCAATCAGCTGTTAGTTGATCTTCGCTTGTTCTTATTTTTGATTAGCTAATACGTATGTTTGCGTCTTTCATTGTGAATGCCTACATACTGCTAAGTTAACGTGTTACGTTTCATTTTATTATGTTTACGTTTATTTTTCTTTGTGAATGGGGTCAAAGAGTTTCATGGCACCTGGTGAACACTGCGCCACGCCACTGCTCTGCACCGCAGTAGATAGGTAGGTACCTGACTGCTACATGTAGGCAGAGGATAAGTTTTTGTGTGCGTGCATTCACCGTCCGCTGCCGACGCCGCTCTTCTCCCCTTCCTCAGCAAACCGCCGCCTCCACCCAGTATAAAAGGAACCCCTTCCCCGTCAAGAGCTGCGCTCCCCCTCCACCTCCTCACACACACATACACTCTGGAGGGAGTTTCATATACGCAAGCAAGAGCAAGTCTTGTACGTAGGAAACCAGACCTTTCATGTTGGGTTGGCCAGCACAAACATGGGAGCGTCTCTGCTGGCCGGCTCTTCCGACTACAAAGAAATGATTCTGGAGAAGTTTTTTTCTCCTTCACTTTTCTCGCTGACTCGCGTTGTAACGGAAAGATATGGCGGTATTTGCGCTGCGTACAGTTTCTGTACCCTTAAGCCACACCTACTCCCAGGCCTCCCATGCATAAGTCGACGGTCTGTTTTTCGCCACAAAGACACGCAGCCAAACACTCTTTTCTCATCATGGCTCCAATTCACTTCTTCAGCACTGTTTAGTCCCAGTCTAAGGCATTGACAATTTCATACTATACTTCCATCTTTGGACTGGCAGAATAATGGACTCTTCGAGGATGTCCACAACATGGTGGTGTTCGGTTCCGCACTGGTATTTCAGAAGACGTTTTGACAATAGTCATATCATTATCAAGCTCTTATAAACATTTCCTCAAGGTAAATAATTACAAATAGGCTACCACAATCCTTTGGTGAGAACAGAACTGTTCCCATTCAAGCAATTCGGATTTCGTTCGGGTTGTAGCACACAACCTAGCCTATAAAACTTTCAAAAATTGTGTTAATTGTAACCAAAAATATTTTAATTTTACAGATTACATCTCCTTCGTGATTACAGCTAAGCAATCGACGCAGTAGATCAGGTGAAGATGATGCAGGCAAGAAAGCGCAATCGTTTCTGGATAAAAATCATCAACAGTGCTATTCAAAAATAAGAATAGGCGTTTTAAAACACAAAGAAGGGACAAATAGGGAGACCCCATCTGCACATGCTTGCTTGAAGATATATTCCGTAAATTTAAACGCATAACGACACTGTTACAGGAAAAGAACAGAAAATAGGGTTTGCTGACGACTTTGTTCTTGCCAAATCAGTAAACGAGACAGCAAAACTGCATTCAGGAGAAATAAAGAGGTGCATTAGAGTAGCCTAGAAGAAAACGTAGAGTGTAAAATTTGTGTTCCTAAACAAAACTTAAAAATAAAAGTTATGGGGTGTTTCTTGGCTCTGCATTAAGGTACAAAATCGATTCTTGACACAAAAGCAAAGGAAGACAACAAAAGCCAGACATCGAATTTGGGGAGGAGGAAATTCTGGGGGACTCAACAAAAAGGAAGTAATGAATTGGATAGATATTAAGTTTTTTTTAGACATTTTCAGTTTTGATGCCAAAATGAAAATTTGGTTGTCACCTGAAGAGCCTCGATCAGTATATAAAGACAATGGTCTCGATGGTAGGACAGGGAAGAGAGACCACGGAAGTTCCACATGAGGCTGGTTCTGTAGGTTGACGAAACAGCGCGACACAGAGGCAATAAAGAATACATACAGATAATGGTAATACAATATGTCAAACAGTGCGGATATCAAGGATTGAGCAAAAACAGGAAACACAAAAAATTATGAGCTATAATTTTAATATTGGATTTGTTCAGTGTTTCACATTCGTTCTTTTGTTATAAACTGAAGCGGTTTGGTATGGCAGCCACGTAGGGCACCAAATTATGAAGCGGTTTAGTAGATCGATTATAGGTCGCTTCGGTGTTGTTGCCAATGCCTCCAGTTTCTCAGGATGTGTTCTGCTATTTGCCGCGTGTGAAACTTATAGACGAGTGCCGCGGCGCATAAACTGAAAGTGAAACTTATGAGTACTGCGTGTAGATCTTATTGCTGCGTTCCTCAGCAACTTCATACTTATAACTGCGTCTGGCCGCGCGTAAAACTTAAACTGGATGTTTCTTATAACTACCTTTCGCGGCGTGTAAAACTTAGGACTGCATGCCTCGGCCACGTTGAGCTTAGAACTGCTCCTGAGCAATGAGCAAATGCGAACTGAATGCCCCAGTGGAGCAACCGCCTCCTTTATATATTAAGTTCAAGTCAAAAACAGTTGACTAGGAAAGGCCAAAAGGCATTTGCAAGTCTCGTGCCTTTGAAACATACACCTACCATTGGCTGGTTAACGTTCACCTGTCGTACGTACATTCGTTGTTACTTGAAAGTTTAAAACCTTTTGTCGACATTGGCTGGTTTAAAAGCTAACTGTACAACCACCGGTCGGGGTCAGAGCCCTTTAACGAATTTAAAATCCCTCAGTTTATTAACCGCAGTAGTGGTCCTTTTTTTAAAAGAGAGAGAGAGAAAAGCAACGCAAGCGATCCTTTGGTTACTTCCTCTAAGTAGAAGTTTTATGATTCTTTTGTTGACTTTCCTAGCTTCCGTAACAAAAGAGCAAGAAGTTTTCACTTTTTGTTGACAAGCAATTTACAGGTTACAGTTACACCGTATTATAAACAAATACATACAAGGTATCTTAAGCACTATATAAAATATTATGATTATGTTTGTAACAGATGGAAATAGGCCACAAGTACAGTTTCAGAACCTTGACTACTAACTGCGGCGCACCGGTTGCTCTCGTACTTCTCCGCTTCCTAAATCATATATCCAGGCTTCGCTTACATAAGATGCTAAAATTGTCGGTCTCCCTTAGCTAAATAAACACTGTTTAGCGGAAACACATTCTAATCGGCATGGTTAAGTCTCCCCTCCCCCGTGTTTCTGATTTCATTGCCAATGTTTTCCTTTACATCCCGGAAAATACTTACTATGTTAATTTTGGGCGTGATTTTACTGAGGGATGTTGAAGATTTGTACCAATATCTCTAGCTTTTTCTCTGTTAAAGCTATTCGTTTTTCTCATTAGTTTTGAAACAAAGGATTCATTAATTCAATCCTATACACGATAATGTAAATCGTAGCTATGAAAGAAGGCCATTGATCACGAAGACTCAGAATAAATTTCCCAGAGAGACAACGAGCTGATTGTGTTTAAAATAGTCAAATGTTTAATCCAATGTATACCGCCGTAAGACCGGCAAGGTACAGTTTCAGTACGGTACGCTTAGTGAAAGTCCACGTGAGCGAACATCTGATTTTACTACTGAGGCACCATAGACGGCGGAAATTGATGAAATGTTTAATTGGTAAGGAAATTGGGGAAAAAACCTAAATTTAGCATACCTCCCCTGTGTTATTAATAAGTGAAAAAAAAATAATGGAAAAATCTTGTCAGAGACGACGGTTCTGGAGAGATTTGAGCTTCAAATCTTCCGTTTTGATTTCTTTTGAATTGTATTTAACACTTGTATTTACTACTGAGGCACCACAGGCGGTTTGCATTGATGATACATGAAATGATATATTGGGAAAGGATATTTTTAAAGGAAGGAAGCGTTCCAGGTCTAAGTTTAGGGTACCTCCCCGGCATTTGCCATTTATGACAACTGGGGAATACGTGGGAAAAAACTCAGTCAAGGTGGACGGTCCTAGCGGGATTAGAACCCCAAAATTACCGCTCACGAGTCCACGCCTTGCATTGGCGGTGCATGGAAGAAATCGAGCTCTCATTTGTTTTTTGTTGCGTTTCAACCTCTGTAAGATGGTATTAATAATAGTTTAGTAAAACATTTCAGTAGTGTAGAGACAAAAGCTACTTTAGAGGCTTAAAGTAGGCTTTGTTTTATTTTAAAACATTTAATTTCGAATGTTAATCTCTTTCATTTTGTTCCGGAAGTGCATCTTGCAGACTTCAGGGGGAGCTCTAGTAGCGCGTATGGTGCACTTTCAAATGGCACACACATTAAATAGTGCACCTCACTGTGCACTGTGGGAAACAATGAACAAGCTGTGTACTCTACTCCACTGCCATGAATATTTCGTTGCTCTGATAAGAGACGTACGGAAATACTCTTCCGCAAATTATCTGATCACCAGAGTCATCAAACATAGGTCTTAAATATTATGTTGATTTTAAAGCGATAGTTCACACTTTTCTTAAAACTTTGCTTACAGTTTATAAATGCTACTTTGGCAGACACCTCGTGAATAAAAACCTTACTATATTTACCTGGTTTTGATGGTGGTGTGTTCTAAATTTCTTTTTGTTTTTGTTTCGTTTTCTGTTAGGTCGGCGTCTCCAGAAGTGTAGGGTTCTCTTAGCACACAGCCTTTTGGGGCAGCACGAGAACTGTTTTACCTTTTCTTTTCTCTTCGAGTATTTCACCCTTCTTTTTGCCTTTACTTCGTACTACTACCCTCTCTTTCCGTTTAAGATGTCACTTCTGGCAGGAACTGAGTACAGTTCCATTTTGTATTAATAACAAATGCAGTACTTTTAAAGTTTTACATTGGCTTGGATGACCAGATTGTTAACTTGATTTCGAGTCCTCTTAAAGAACGAGTGTGTTTCAACTCAATTAGTTTTGATTACAATGGAACAATGCTTTAGTTTGAACAACGCTTATATGCAGATATAACATTTGTTATAAAAATACTCTGCGCTACCCGCAAATACCGATTTGCTATTTTACATAATACATGATATTAAATTTTTAGTGATACTACTAGACTGGAATTTCACATACACTCTTTTCAAAAATCATTGAGATTTTATGCGGTGCTAGAGTCGGTGCTGATGGTCTAGTGGTAAACATACTTGCCTCCTAAACCCAAGATCACGGTTTAAACTCGGCCCTGATCGATTAACTTTTTCGGGCGTAAAAATCCTAAGTATGGCTTCCTTCGGAAGGGAAGTAAAGCCGTGGGTCCCGTGTCGTACATTTACGGCACGATAAATAACCTCAAGCTTGAAAGAAGAGGCCTCTAGCAAAATTCGTCGACCGTTTCACACCCTGAGTTGAACGGGACGCTGATGACCTGAGTTGTCAGGTGTAGACTGGTCAAGGAGTTGATGGATTTAAAGCGAGCGCATTTGGTAACACGAGTTCACCAATAATATTTGAATATTTTGAAGGCTCTGGAATCCTGGACGCTATTCTGTGACCCTCGTGAGTTGTTACGACCACGTGGGGACACTTTGAATTTGGTGTATAAGGGGAAAACAACTTTGAGATCGGATCGGAAATGGCAGTTTAAATCAGGCAGTTCAGGTTCAGATAGACAGATCAGCATTGGCAGTCGCAAGTTCACACAGACAGTAAAGGAGAGTTCAGACAGTAGGTCGCAGTTCCAGGAATAGTAGAGGGAAGTTTCAGAGACAGTAAAGGCATTTCCAGAAGGCATTTCCACGTCAGTGCAGAACAGTAATCACCAAGACGCAGTCCCAGATATAGTAGGAAAGTGTAGACCAGTCTACACTGGTCTCAGTCCGTAAATAAATCAAATCCAAAGCACTGCTAGAGTAAGACATTTCCCCAGCATTTGCCATTTATTGAGGAAAATCTGGGAAAAACCTCAATCGCGAACCCAGACCTCCCGTTCATAAGACAGTGGCTTAAAGTCCTCGGGCACGGTCGGTATGTTAAAAAAATGTGAGCTCAAATTTGAATCATTAGATTGTCGATCGGTTAAGAGTACTCTCGTGCTAAAGGCTTGAGACACCAGGAATTAGCTGTTCCAAACGTTCCCTGAAAGGGTTTATGCACTTTCGTTTCTTTACTTACGAAACGATTTTCAAATTATGTTCTTATAGTTCGGAACACTTGTAAATTCTTCAGAAACTAATCTTTACGTTAAATAATTAAATTTTGATTCTACAGTAACCAACAAGCAGAGCGAGCACCAACTTGAACCATTAGTTTTCTGAACCGTTTTAAAAGTCTTTCACTGATTTTCTCATAAATTTCCAAGATAATGGACGCACCTCAATAAAATTCAACGCAAACATACTTTCACAATTTGTATTCGTATTAAGACATGATGGCATGTGCCTGTCTATGCTACAATAGAGCTATTCACTTTCACATCGGGAGTCATAAAGCTACTAAAACCGCCACGGGTGGCCGAGGTCGTTAAGGCGCGGATTCGTGAGCGGAAGTTCTGGGGTTCGTATCCTGCCAGGACCGTCCTCCCTGACCGATTTTTTCAGGTTTTTCTCAGTCCTCATAAATGGTAAATGCCGGGGAGGTTCCCTAAACTTAGGCCTGGAACGTTTCCTTCCTTAAAAAAATCCTTTCTCAATATATCATTTCATTTCATGTATCACCAATGTTCACTGCGCTAAACATTATTTAAAAAAAACAGTTAAAGTCCTTAGAAACGCTACAATGCCATTTAATCAAGCTGACATCAGATGTAGCAAGTAGCATAACCAGCTGATTCACATACTAAAGGAGATTTCCATAAAAAGTGCTGTGTCCACCTTTGTGCAGAACAATGCAGCATTGCAAAGCATTAGGGTATTCTGGGCACTGGCACGTCCGCTTACTGGAACCACACCTGGATGGAAAACATGTGTACAATGTTCCTGGATGTGCACTAACAAACTAGAACCAATAACAGGAACCAACACTCTTAGCTCGCCGAGAGGTTTCAATTTTTGTATAGCAACAACACACGATAAGCTTTTACTTTGGGGAAAGTCCCATCTTATGAGATAATTTACACACGAACTTCTGTGAGGAGACCTGCAATGCATAATTCACTTCCTGTAGTCAGTCCTGGAATTAACCGTAATTGCCTTGTAAACGCAAGGTTCAATCTCTGCTAATATCGAAGGATTTTTTCGGGCGTAAAAATCCTAAGTATGGCTTCCTTCGGCAGGGAAGTAAAGTCATAGGTCCCATGTAGTAGGTTTACGGCACGTAAAAGAAATACCAGCATGAAAAAAGAGGCCGCTGAGCAAAATTTATCGGCCGTTTCACGCGCTGATTTGAATGGGACGCTGATAACCTGAGATGTTAAAGAGCGTCTGTAAATAAATAAATAAATAAATAACCTCCTACACCGCTGCTTCTGTCATGTTTTGTGGATATCCGACATTGTGACTGTTTTCCCCCGTTTCCTTGCCAGGTACTGAATTGAACATTTTGCCTCAGGCTTCCGAACTCCAGATTGCGCAATAAATTGTCTTTTTTTTTATGCTTTATCGGAGCTGTTTTCCAGTAGGTGAGGGCAATAAACATGTGTTGTATTGCTGGTGACATAAAGGCACAAATAATATTGACGATGCAGTAACAATAGCATAGTCATATGGGTCACACTCCAAGGGGACAGAGAGCTTGCAAATTGGCCTTCACCGGCATGTCTGACGGTCAAGCCAGACAGAAAAGCGCCGCCACTTGTCCTTCCTAGTCAAATTTCAACGATGTAAGTGCATTACTTTGAAAGGTACAAGAAAAAATTAGGTCCAAACGCCCAATATAACGTACTTTGTTGTGTATATTTTGATTTTTTTCCCGAGCTGTAGTAAATGCATTTTATTATTGCTATTTAGAGTTTTTTTATTATTAGTTTATAAATTTCGCATATTACATGTTTTATTTCTTATATATGCTGTAGATTAGAGTAACCAGTTCAGAAATGAGCCAAAACTACTATCAATACCATTAAACTGCGTTCATTCTTAGAACAAGTCATAATGTAAACACTAATCACGTGACATTCTAGTCTCACAAAAGTAGTGCACGGTGCACATACACGTAAACATGGGAAACAAACTAACTATACATATAATTACTTTAATATTTTATATATTCATAAAAATTCCAAACTATTAACAGCTGTTATTCATTCGTACCAGAATAAATACTTTGTTGTTTAGTAAAATAAGACAAAAGGGTACATCATGGTGAAAGTTCGTTTCCAACAAGCATTAAGCACAAAAGAGGGGTAAAGCTTTAAGTAGCAGTAAGGAAACAATAGTTATAAATGTGTTCAACAAATTTGCCAAAATGTATTCCACACTCTCAATAAAATATGTATTACACATGAGACAGTAGAAGAAAATACATTTTGGGAAATGAACGGACTTTACGACACTATTGTCAATCGACTATTGATCACTTTAGCTGAATCATTTCCAAGATGCAATGAGAGCGATGAATGAGAAATATTAGCCAGTTTCCATAAGGTAATCTCTTCAATATTTAAATTATCGTTATTGTTGTTATCATCATTGATAATACTGTTTATAACTAAATTGTTTTTGACTGAAGGTCCCAATTTTATTGTTGTTGTATTGTTTATTTATGAACCCCCTTTAACATCTTAGGTCATGAGCGCGAAATATGTCGGTCCTGGTGGTGTAGTGGTTACCATACACTCCTCCTACACCCAAGAACGCGGGTTCGAACCCGGCCAGGACCGATTGATTTTTTCGGGTGTAAAAATCCTAAGTATGACTTCCTTCGGAAGGGAAGTAAAGCCGTGGGTCCCGTGTCGTACATTTACGGCACGAAAAAGAACCTCAAGCCTGAAAGAGAGGCCTCTGATCAAAATTTGTCGTCCGTTTCACCAAAAAAAAAAAAAAAAATAAAAAATAAATAAATAATTAAAACACTTTAACAATATATATAGCACTACCAAATAAAAGGGCAAAGTAGTAAATCCCTGAGTTGAATGGGACGCTGATGACCTGAGCTGTTAAAGAGCGTCCATATATAAGCCAATAAAAAAAAAAAAACGCGAAATGGCAGAGAAATTTTGATCAGGGGTCTCTTCTTTCAGGCTTGAGGTGCCGTACACGGGACCCACGACTTTACTTCCCTTCCGAAGGAAGACATACTGAGGATTTTTACGCCCGAAAAAAATCCATCAATCCTGGCCGGGTTTGAACCCTCGATCTTGGGTTTAGAAGGCAAGTGTGGTTACCACTACACCACCAGGAAAAATTAGTAATTTTTAAAAGTATCTAAAAAAATATGACCTAAAATTCTTCAAATCATGCAGTGAGATCAGTAACGAAAGCACTAGCTTTAGTGTTACTCAGTTACACAATAACACGCAACTTACGGAGTATTTTGAAGAACTTCCGGTTTCGTCAATTTGAAGACCATGTGCCAGCTTTTTAATCATCATAAGATTGCCAAAATACAAAAAACAAGTTCCTGACATCAGATAGAATTGCAATAGCTCCAGAGTAGCCACATGCTTGCTTCAAAAACCAGTTTGAAATGTGAATAGTATGGAAATATGTGACACCTGACAAATATCCTAATTTTTATAAAATTGTCTTATGAGTATCTTCTGTATTTGGAAGAACCTACATTTTTCAATCAACAAGTTATCCCACAAAGTCTTGAAGTCCAACTTGCGAATTGTGACAACAGAGATGGAGGCACATATCCTTGCCCTCGTAGATGAATATATTACCCAGTGTTCTCACTGAGCCAAAGGTAAAATACCTTAATAATGGATTTAATAAATACTAGTACTAACATAGAAGAACTAATGTCACATTTGCAGGCGTTTGTTTCTTTGAAGCGATTTATTGCAACTGTGTAAAATATAAACATGCTATAACTTAGTAACTGTATTTTGCAGACCGCAGTAATACTTTTAATAATTATAATAATATAAATTTAAAACGTAAGGGTGGCCCCCATATATTCTTGGACAAAATTCTAACCAGTGACTGATATTGACTCAGCCAATTTATCTGCAGTTGGGATATACCGAGGGTACCAAAAATTATATACACACTTTCACAGTAGATATCTATTTAATATAATACAAAGTTGCACCGAAAAACAACAGTAATGTGTAGTATGATGTTCTGTAAACAGATGTGACTCACATACATTATGATAGCGTTGCTATAACAAAATGGAGCCAAGATTATCGTTTGAACAGCGGAAAGCAAATTTGAAGTGGTATTTGAAAACCGAGAATGTTGTTGAAGTTCAAAGACAATGGAGACATGGAGACCGCCAACGCTAGTAACAATTAAACGCATTCGAGACAAATTTGAGACTCATGGTACACAATGCGATGTTCACAAGGGCAGATCTGGGAGACCTCGCACAGCAACAAGCCCCGCGTCATCTGCTATGGTTTTGGAACGTTTTGAGCACTCACCCAGAAATTTACAAAGTAATGAACACGTGAGACTGGAATTAGCAGAACCAGCGTACGTCGTATTATTAAAACAGCAAAGTTGAAAGTTTTCATCTCAAGACTTTTGCATACATTAAATGCAGTACTGTGAATGGTTTCGGAACATGGTGCAAGAGGGAAGCTTTCGTACTCAGAAGTGTATCGATACCGATGTTGGGCATTTTGAGCAACTGTTGTAACTGTAAAAGTTTAAGATGATTAGTGCTCGCCATTTTCTGTTTGTGTGGATTCAGTTTTGTTTTCGCTTTGCTTGAAGTGTGCATACATTTTTTGGCACCCTCTGTAGTCCAAGCCCTAAATTGATTAAGAAGGCATGGGAAAGATACATTCATGTCAGGGTCTTCTTACGTTCAATGAACGTTCATAGCACTTTCATGTTTACGATAAATTGGTTAGAAAACAATTATCATCGAAAGAAAGTACAAAACAGTTTATCGGCTGACATTTATTAAAACCCTTGTCAATTTCTGAGATCTGCGATGCAGAATAAAGGACATTACTGTCACATCAAAGCACATTGAACATTTATTTTGGAGGATTTCCCTCAATCCTAGTCACCTTTCTAGAGAGCCTATACTCTCAGCTAGTTGACTTTGTGTTATCTCCTCTGTTTTAGAGATCTTATCAGAGTCTTGGAATGTGCGAACTATATGGTTCAGGATGCTCTAATCTACCGGTATAATGTATACCCACTGGGGGTGAGCCATTAACCGAGTAACTGTAATTGTGTCATAAACCAGTCCTCGTATATCACTAAATTCTGTCGTGTACCAGGCAAACAATGAACGCAGTACTGGTCTACTGTGAGGTTAAAGCAATCATGCTGGTTATTCGCTGTTTTCATTTAATCCAAATGGTGATGGCAACCACATCTAGTATAATTAGATCTTAAGGCTCCTGGTCTGCAAATACTTGGTTGAAACAAGGTTGTGGGCTTGTAATTGTTTGAGATCATTTAGAAAACTTAGCTGTCTTGACCCCACACGGAGGTTGCTGTCATTGACCCAGAAATATGAAGAGCTCACATCTATTGCAAGAGAAAAAAAAAGTTCTATCGCAGGTGTCATCAGATTATTGCCCCTCCAGGCTCTCAAGTGTGAAGTGCATGCTCTGTATAAACACTGCACTGCAACAAACATAAACTTGATCCCTCATTGTCACTTTAGCCCAGTTTTCTTTGGTCAGCGGGACCTTGAGAGGTTACCTGAATAATTAATGTCCAGGACGGAACGGAAGAGGCAGTCACCTTGCGGCTAGGCGCTTCCCAAATCCGCTAACTAGCTCGTACAACCTATTCCCCCCGTCCTTCCATCCATCCAATTCCGAGCCGCCAACTTTTGTCCCGAAAGTTTTTGTCAGCCCACCCTCGCAGAGAAGAAGGGTACTTCAGCTCGGTTCGTGTGGGAGTGGGTTGGGAGGATTAAAAGCCAGCCCGGCAGCAGGAGCAGTAGTGCTGTGGTTGGGGAGGGGGAGGGCGAGGGACCAAGAAACTTTCTCTCTCTCTCTCTCTTTCTCTCCACACTTTGTGATAAGGCCCTTCGGGGTACTACTGCTGTAGGAACAGGCACTGCGGTGGGATGGGATGGGATGGGATACGTGGATATATATATACCCTGTATATATACACACGCACACACAGACATACACCACACCACACGAGGGCCGCCTCCCAATGTGCATCCTCTCCAATGCGAGACTTCTTGCAGTTACTACAAACGGCACCATGAGCACACTTGCATCTCACCTCTATCTATAGGAAGGCTACCTTAGTGAGGCTGTTCCTAAGCAACAACCCATTTTTGTGACTTCCAAACTTAACTTACATTTTTTTTTTAAATAAGTGGTTTAAGTGCTTCTTATGTTTAATTCAGAATATTATCGTGATATCTTCCGAACATTTTAGGTTAATGTTTTACTTTATATCTATTTGAGCTACGTAACGAATAATTGCAATATGTGGTCTATCACATCAGCCCCTTTTATAGTTTCATCACCAAAGTTATTATGGGAAAACAATAAGTTAAAAGTGGGGGAAAGTTAACTTCAAAACTGGTAAACATTTGGTATCTGCTCTCTCCTGCGTTTGTGGACCCTACATATGCAATTAGGAGGAAAATCACACGAGATATTCTTGAAATGTTTAACGCGTGAATTAAGCGCAGGGCGAAATAACGTTCATTTTTACAATTTCTGTCTTCAAGAAACATTACTCCACTCGGCGGACTTCGAACTAGGCCCCTTGATTCAGAAGAAAACTAGTTAACCAAGAGGCGACCCAAACTCACTCCCTAGGCGATCTGCCGGCCACAATTTCTGGGACGGAAGGTGCCCTTGTGTGCATCTCGGGAAGGATCTTATTTACTTCCCTACCGTAGATGAAACAATTCCTAGCCTTGGCGATGTCTCCACGAGAGAAGGGCAAACAAAACAGATGTAAACCATGTGGCAGTGTACGGATGTTCGTACTTGCTTTTCAACGCGCCAGGGCTTTTCATGCATCAATAGATATGACAGGCGAAATATCCCAAATACCTAATATATAACTCTCCTCCATTTCTTATTATATATTATTTAAATGCCACTTTATTTAAGCTAAAAGGGACCGACTTATGTGAAGAATTCCATGGATCTGGTGCGAGCATGCCTTCCAGCTCGTTTTAAGTGACATATTGAAAACATCTGTATTATACTATGAAGAAATTACTTTGAGAGCAGTGATTGACGTTTCTACACCACGTGGCCCGGACAGTACACTGTTGCCATATACGTCTTCAGTGGCTGCACTCCAAGATCATCATCAACTTCTTCCTTCTCTGTGATTTAAAACTTATTTTACATTCCATATTTATCCTCGGTGTAGTACATTTTTTACATGCACGGCAAAAACTTACATGTCCTTACATAATTGAATATTCGATCTTAAATATGGCAGAAATCATAAGCTGGATTTGGGTGCATTGGAGCAAAGGAATGACGTATATGAAAACGACAGCTACGCGTAGGAAAATGTGCACCTTTGATCAAAAAAATCCTACAGAATGATCTCTTAATAAAATACGAAAAATTGAATCAATGCATGTATTTTAAAACGCGTTGCTACTGGGTAATTTTAAACGTTCTAACCCCATAACTGTTGCAACGCCGATGGTGTCATGTCTCTGACGATAATGTGTTTTTTTTTGTTACTTGTTTGGACGAGACTCTCGCCAGCTGAGTTGCCAGCATAAATATGGCCCAAGTGTCAATCACAAAGCAATTTCTTCCCTACTATAGTAAGGCTTGGGAAAATGGCATACGAACCTTTTGCTGCAATGAACGACTATGGCTGCTATGCCTATGCTCAGCACATTTTCTATATGATAGTTTTAGCTTATTATTCAAGTGTATAAAGTTTTTTTTAATCATTTTACTTCAATTTGGAATAACAATTAGCGACGTTTCTATAAAAAAAATAGACAAAGATTTACCATCAGTTGCATATACTCACTTGGCAGCAATTCACTGCTGACAGACCAATAAATAAATATATATTAATTGCGTCACCTCGTCTTTTCAGAGATTCTGGGGGATTTTACATCAATAGTGTTCTCAAATTACTTACTTTATTTGTTAGGCGAATTTTTTGTTAGAAAGATAAGAATATACCTTTTCCTTATTATTTTACAAAAACAGTGGGAAAATGTGTTCCACACATTTGGTAAGAGTGTTATTAGAAGAATGAAAAATAATATTTTATTTGAGTAGAAGAATATTTCATTACAAAGTCTACGGGTAGTCGAGATCGTTAAGGATGGACTCATGAGCGGGAGATCTGGGGTTCGAATCCCGCCAGGACCGTCCTCCCAGACTCGAGGATTTTTTCAGGTTTTTCTCAGTCCTCATAAATGGCAAATGCCGGGGAGGTACCCTAAACTTAGGCCTAGAACGTTTCCTTCCTTAAAAAAGAATCATTTCCCGATATATCATTTCATCTCACGTATCATAAGTGTCCACTGCCTGTGATGCCTCAGTGGTAAAAACGGGCATTAAACACTATTTAAAAAAATACAAAGTTTAAAAGAATATGGCAATTAAAATGCACCCAAGTGATGACATGTCACAATAAGCAACTATTAATTTAAAAGTAGATAAGAGCATCGTTTATCACTGTGATGTCATAAGAGATTGCCAAATAAAATTTAAATATGCATTTAATTGCAGACGAAAAAATGTCTGCATTTTATTAATGATCAGTTGAAATAACACGCGCATATCTTTCGCTAAGACAAAGTCAATGACATTATAAATTAAAATACGAGCAGTCACCGAAAATCATATCATTAAACCTACTTCCGCTTCACTATTTTAAATAATTAGATTATAAAATAATTGCACCACCTTTCCTTTTATACAAGCACTATTCTGCAGCGGCACATATGTATTCACCGCTCGGCGAAGTTTGTGTGAACTCTTGCTCTGCTAGAAATCTGCTCTGCCTTTGTTTTCTTATTTCTTTTCTAATGTCCGTACATAGCGTTTGGCTCTCGTGTTTTGATATAAGTAATTAAGATTGGTCTCCGAGCTTGCTCGAGGCTATCCTTGTTGAGAATAGTTAAGTAGGATCTCGTGTTCTATCGTTCTGCGCAGGTATCCTTCAGCAAGACTTACCCACAAAGGTCTTTGAAATTTGGTAAGTCTGGAGGCAGACTTGTGTTTCTCTCTTTCTTTTCTAATTTTTGTGTTTGTTTATTACTCCACGTAGCATAGTATCAATAATGAGAAAATTCTACACCTTTCTTGGAGTAGCTTCATCTTTCACTCTCGCTAGGCGACGAAAACCAGGAAACTACGCCAAAATGCTATGTTGCCTTGCTCTAAATGGAAGAAGCTATTCTGTGGCTGATCACTTGAATCGATTTTTGTCATAAAAAGTTTCCTGGAATTCCATTGGATTCGTATACGTCATCATTGTTAGTTTGTGAAGCTTGTTCATTGGTTCTTTCTCACCATTGCTTATCCCTAATTCCGATGTCGAATTAGGATCAGTGTTTAGCACAAATTCTTCGCCACAATCAATTCACAATCACTTACTTCTTTCTCTAAACATTGCATTACTATACGATCAAAATTCTGATCGTTCAACCTAATCCCTAGGGAATGACTGGTCACCGACTGGCGATGAGAAGAAGGCAAGCGACAGGAATGTGCTGCATACATTTTCTACCCTCCTCACTATGTTCACGCAAGTCACTACTGATAAAAATAAACAATGTTGTTAGATACTTCCCCATGGCAAGCCCGATTTGAGTCTGAGAGGTCCTCATTAACGTGGCAGAATGGGATAGCTGACATACACATAAACCATTCAAGATCCCTCCCTCCGGTCGCACATCAGCCCCCAATTTTCTTCTATTCACCAGACTGTAGCCCGACATCCAGGTATGGTCTCTCAGACCACACATTTAATAGCACATGTTACAAAACTGGGATGAAACAAATATACACCACTAGCCACCAACAATTTAGTATTACGTGCCCGCGCATCTCAACTAGTTTAAAAGAAACAAACAGTACTACCAACCTCCGAGTTCTGAGAGACCACACTTACAAGATTAAGAGCTAAGATAAAACAAACAGCGCTTGAATAAAGTAAAATGTATGCACACATAAAGTTATACCAAATGTATTCATGTATTATATACACCTCTTATTTATCAACTTTCTCGCTTAGTTTCTTGTATTGATAATTCCTCTAAAGCAGTTTGCGTTCCAGGTATTCTCAGTTAGGTAGCGTATTGAGCTTAATATTGGCGAAGAGGGAATCTGAATACTATTGTTAGCAAACCACTGCATTGATTGATGGGTCTTTTGACAAGGAGCACTGTCCTCCTAGAACAAAGAGCTTTCCTGTGACGAAAACAGCATAACCTCCTCCATGGTTTAGTAAACTTATGGGTTCTCCAACAAAGTGAATTTATAGGTTCTGTGTGGGCAGCTTCAGCCACTGTGCCGCTTTGCCTGTGTCCGTTTTACACAATTTTCGACCATATTTAACTTCCCATTGCTTGGTATGTTTTTAACAAGTTGATATTCACATGACATTCTTTAAAACTTTCTTTAAAAAAATCAGAAATGCGAAGAAAAAAATCAGCCCCCAAACAGCACTTAAGAATAAACACATGAAAGCTGTTTGTTGCGTATATAGCTGTTCTCTATCATCACAGCATAATCAATCCGACAGTGAAACTAGCTGCTTTCTATCAAAAGTTGCAGCAAATTAAGGTTAAAATAAAAATACAATTATCCAAAATGTTGGCAAAAGCTTAAATATCTTTAGAGACATAGAACAATAACCCATAAGGGACACTGGAATTGAATTTTCAAATTTTCAAATTTTTGTATGGACGTTTCTAAACATTACATGGCTGTAAAATTAATAGGTATACCAAATTTCACTCTCAAATTGAATAAATACTTTGCGAGCTACAAATTATTTCATAAATGTTATTTACTTAAATATGTCGCATAATCAAAATATCTCACGCGTCTCATGAATTGAGAAAATAGGTGGGGATTTTTGCAATTGAAGCTCTTAACCACATGGAAAAATTTTATGAAGAAATATTATAAATAAATTTGATAAGTGAACTGTGATTATTTTTTTAATCTATGATATTTTAATCTCTAAAAATTAACCATTTTATCACTGATTTTTTGGAAATGATTATGGGTTTTAGCATGTATTTTGTAATTTTTCTTAACTTATTTTTGATGTTCAAAAAGACGAAAATGTTCATAACCACGGAACTACTTGAGCTATAGCCTTAACACTTTCAACACTCTAGTTTAGAACTCTTACAGTTAGTTATACATAAAACATATAAGGACATTTCTAAAAAAATTCTGAAATTACTTATTGCTGTTACTAAGTTTTTTGGCAATACTGGTTTTATTTATTTATTTATTGTGTAGGGTTTAAAACCTGCTTTTACTACTGAGGAATTAGGGTGGTGAACACTGGTAATACATGCATTGAAATTATAAATTTGGAGAGATTTATTTTTAGGGAAGAAAGCGTTCCATATCTAAGTTTGAGGTATCTCCCCGGAATTTGCCAAGTAACAGTATAAAGCGTGGAGGTTGTAATGGCGCGACTAACACTAAAAGTTATGCTAAGTAATGCAATTTAATATTTTATATACTTGATTACTTCTGTATATACTTATTTATAATTACATTATTTTGTTGAAAAACAATAACCATTAACATACTTTATCTTTGGTATCAAAAAATAACCGCATAACCCTGAAAAGGAGCCATCTTATATTCACGTGTACTGCAATAAATGAAAAAAGTGATTATAATTTCTGAACTTCTGCTTAAGGGCGTAAGAAATTTGAAAATTATAGGATATACAAAATATTTCTAAGGAACAACTCGCGAAAGACTTGGTCAGGAAATCTAGTTGTCTTGATATGTATTGCACATAGACGCTACCAAGTCAATTATAAAGTGTGCAGTGACGGCTCCAAACAAAATAACATGGAGCAATCAGATGCAAAGAATTTGCAAAGGTTCTTCAGACATACAACGGGTTTGGTCTCTTAGGAGTTCTACATCTGGAGTTTCAAGAAACTTTCTAAAAGAACGCTCTTCCATGTGCTCAAAGTTATTGAAGAACCTGCTTTTGTATGGATGGACAACTGATGTAATTTTCGATTTTATTTGCACCGCGCAAGTTCTTTTTAAGAGGGTAGCAATTCTTATATTAGCAGAACTGCTGTATTCTACCTTCACACGTGGTACTTAATGGGAAGGTAGAAAGAGAAAGAGAGAGAATGAGAGGGAGAGAATTAGATTTTTTTTTTTGATTGATTTATTTAAGGACGCTCTTTAACAGCTCAGGTCATCAGCGTCCCATTCAATTCAGGGCGTGAAACGGCCGACAAATTTTGCTCAGAGGCCTCTCTTTCAGGCTTGAGGTTCTTTTTCGTGCCGCAAATGTACGACACGGGACCCACGGCTTTACTTCCCTTCCGAAGGAAGCCATACTTAGGATTTTTACGCCCGAAAAAATCCATCGGTCCTGGCCGGGTTTGAACCCGCGTTTTGGGTATAGGAGGCAAGTATGGTAAGGAGAGAATTAGAGAGAGCTATAGTTAGGCAGTTGAGTTCAGCAATAAACTACTTTGAAGCTTTATTTGTTTAAATAGGTAAGCAATAATTAAATTTAACAATTAAATTTAGTTTATTAAAGTGATACTGCTATCTTTGCGTGGGTATTGTAGTTCGATACATTGAGACTCCAGGGTCCTATTCCACAGAAGTATGGTTTAACACATACACGTGTATTAGTACAAATACTTGTAAAGATGGACTTGTAACTTTCTATCCCAGAATGAAGTATTAGTAAAAGTGTAAAGTATTAGTAAAAAGCTACAAGTGACGTCATATAAGAAAGAGCAAGATGGAGGAACAGTTGTTTACCATACGTGGCGATGCCTTGAATTAGGTTATATCCATCCTTAGGGATTTTTAATGTTACAGAGCGGATTATTGTCATCTTGCTAAATGGGTCTTGTGTATATTTTTTCTCAGATATAATGATAATTTAAAAACTTTATTATGCATTTCTATATTCAAGTGTATAATCCCTTACAGCAACATTTAGGGGCATCAATTTCAGTCGTAGTCGTCGAGAGATGGCAGAAGAATTGACCTTCCCGATTGCTCTCGGTCATTTATTTTATTAGCCAACTTGATAATTTAAATTTATTTATTCGTTTATATTGCTTGACAACCATGTTCTCCTTATAAGAAAAAACTGGAAAAACTGTGTCAAAAGAGATTATTTTAATTGAGAATGAAGAATGAAAAGAAATTGTTTTCATGGCATGTAGCAATAACCTTATAAATACATTAACTAAGATGCTCGTCTGAAATATGCAGTTGGAACAGGAAACGCCAATATCAATCATAGACCGTACTTCAATTGCACTTTACCTAGCTTTATCATTATACACAAATATTTATATATTCCTTCTTTATACGCATTCCTGTTCACCATTATAATCAATTTCGGTAATATTTAGGACATTTGGGTCAACTGACTCCCAAAATCATTAAAAACATAATAAATGTTGTGCTAGTGTTTGAAGTTACCGATGTTCCTACACTTGTAGAGAATTTTATACAAATGACCAGTCCCAAGTAACACTAATGCTTCTGTGGAACAGAACAACGAAAAATCACTTACACACTTGTAAATATGAAGTTGTAAAGTACAAGTTGTGGAACAGACTTTTACTAATAACTACACGTTCATACACTTGTAATGTATTAGAAAATATTTTTGTAGAACAGGGTCCAGGCAGTCATATGGGTCACGTGAACTTGTTTTGGTCCGGGCCAGTAACAGAGAACATGCATGCCGCTTATGCTGTTATCTAACTTATCTCCCAGCAAATTTCCTGTATACGGTGCCTGCGCAGTGGCTGGATGAACAGTGCTGTCGTTTGGCGGTAGCCACTAGCGATGTTTTCAACACGACTGTGTCAAGAATTTGAACAGGCCTGCAGGGAATGTGCATTACCTTACGAAATAGTAGCAAGATGGATCGAGGGGCGCCAAAACGTGACGTTTTCTAGTGCAAGTGCTGGGGGAAAAAAAAAAAAAAAAAAAAAAAAAAAAAAAAAAAAAAATTAATGCTATTTCCGCGATACTGGAATGAAATGTGATTCGTGAGTCAACCCTACAGACGAGATCCGCACATAACGCTATGTTTCATATTGTGAAGGAACACCTGGCAATGGGAGGGGAAAAAAAAATCCTTCACTTTCTTACGTGTATCGTATCCTTGCATTGGATTAGATATCGTATGAGTTAAAAATTAAACGCAAATTGAATGAATGGCATTATGGGTTACCACAAAAATAAAACTTTAATCAGAATCCCATTAACGAGAAAGCTATGATGATTCTTGGGTATGATTGTGATGATGCAGTCCTTACGCATAAAGCATTTAATGCACAGTATTTATGCATAGTTTCGTAACAGTTTACGCCCAACTTTGAGAAATAAGGCAACACTTTCTGTAGAATCCGTCTATCATTTTGCACATACAGTGCAAAGTGTAATAGGTTTGTTCAATCGATGGGGTTGCAAAGTGCTCTACTGTCCATTACAATTCCCTGATTAAAGCATCAGTTACTTCAACTTGATTCCTAAGATGGAGCCAGAACTGTTTCAGACAGTCTTCAGGCGATAGGCTGGTCTATGCGAGATATATGCCAGCGACATCCTATGACTTCTACATCTTTACATAAGCTGGTGATTACATCGAAGCACAATAAAACTTTAAAGAGTGTTGACAAAGTTAATATGATTCATCTCCACTGATATATAATTATAATATAATATTATGTATGCTGTAAATCTAATTTCATAATATTTCATGTATTGTAATTAGTAAAGTAGATATTGTATATATAATGTTACCATGTGGTTTGTATGTCAACAAAAGAGAAAGTCTCTGGTGTTTATTCGTTATGGTAGCTTGGAAAGTCAAAGAGGTCATAAAACTTTATTTAAAGGACTACCGTTGTAGATTCAGTTTATTAAACTGAAGGACTTTTAAATGCGTTTGGGGCGTTAACCTCGACAGGCGTTGTACTGTTAGCATTTAAACCTGCCAATGTCAACAAGAGTTTTAAACTTTAAAAAATATCGATTGTGCCAGGTGAACTTAAACCAGCCAATGGAAAATATATGTTTGAAAATTTAAAGATAGGTGCGAAACTTACCCGTGTCTTTGTGATCCCCTTTGGCATTGTTAAACCATTGATTACTGAATTTGAATTTAATATATAAGAGAGCGTTTCCATGCGGGGGAAAGCAGTTCTCGGTTCTCAGAAGCAGTTATAAGATCGACAGGCGGCAAGATACACGCAGTTCACAGAGGAAGTTCTGACTCAATTCGCACCTTAGTTACGTAGTTCGCAGAATCAGCTCAGACGCAGAAGCAGTTCTTACTTGACAAATGCACTCATCAGTTAAGCAGTTTTCAGTTTCATTCACTGCAGCACTCACCTGCAATTTTCACATGGGGCAGATAAGTTTGTTCGACGTAGCTAAGTCTATCGTACGCAAAACACCAGAGGACGCAAAATATTTAGAATAAAGTATCTATATGAGCTGAAGGTACCAAAAATGCATACACAATTTCACAGTTGATATCTAATTGATATATGTCAAAGTTGAACCGAAAAACAACAGTAATGTGCAGTATGATGTTCTGTAAACAGTTGTGACTCATATTACCTTAAGCTAACGTTGCTACAACAAAATGGAGCCAAGATTATTGTTTGAACAGCGGAAAGCAACTATGAAGTGGTATTGGAAAAGCGAGAATGTTGTTGGAGTTCAAAAGCAATGGAGAAGTGTGTACAGAACAGAACCGCCATATCGAGTAACAATTGCACGCATTCGAGACAAATTTGAGACTCGTGGTACCGTATGCGATGTTCACAAGGACAGATTTGGGAGACCTCGCACAGCAACAAGCCCCGCGCACTGGATCCAAGGCACTATCCAAGGCTCTGTTGTTGATTTGTTTTCTTATCTACGGATGCTCTTTAACATCTCAGGTCATCAGCGTCCCATTCAATTTAGGGCGTGAAACGACCGACAAATTTTGCTCAGAGGTTTTATTTCAGGCTTGCCGTAAATGTACGACACGGGACCCACGGTTTTACTTCCATTCCGAAAGAAGCCATACTTACGATTTTTACGCCCCGAAAAAATCCATCGGTCCTGGCCGGGTTTGAACCCGCGATCTTGGGTTTAGGAGGCAAGTATGGTTACCACTACACCACCAGGACCGACTCCAAGGCTCTGGATAGGACGAAGAGGTCCGACTGAGTTTTCACCGCGTTCTCCGGATCTGCGTTGAACTTCTACCTACTATGGCGAACTCTTAAGGGTGTTGTACACCGTAGAAAATCAGTTACATTGGCAGCACTTCGGGAAGAAATTGAAACGGCATGTGCTGCAATCGCTGAGGAAACTTTCACAAACTTTGCTCAAACAGTAGTTCAACGTACTCAGAAGTGTATCGACGCCAATGGTGGGCATTTTGAGCAACTGTTGTTAAAGCAGTTTTTTTCTTTGCTTGAAGTGTGTGTACATTTTTGGCACCTTCTGTATATATATATATTATGTGTGCGTATTTACACTATCTAACCTCTCTCCCAGTCCTGTTGAGTGAATCAACAAATAGAAATTACCCTGAGAAATTGTTTTAATTATGTGTAGGCAACAACACCGAAGAGATCATTCATCAATTTACCAAACCGCTTTAAAACTGGCATCACAACGTGAGACCGCTCGACGTCTACAACAAATCGCTTCATAATTGGTGGCCAGTCGGCGCCTACTAAAACGCTCCATTATTCTTTATTCATTTCTCAATATCCACAAGAATCATTGTTATATAAATCGCAAGATCTCACTACCCCACTTAGGTACATTTATTCCTCTCTTGGGCATAAATGTTTTAATTTCTTTATTTGGCGTTTTGAGCAGAACAGCTGCACGTTTCTGAGGCATGACTTCATAATGTGCCCAGAATATTGAACACATTTATTTGTCTGTGTTCTTGCCATTTAAATCAGAATTTCATGTATAACGTGCCATTTTGCTTCATTACGATTCAACGAATAATAAGAACAACAAGATTGATACACCAATACCTCGGTAACCACTTAATTCTAGCTTTGAGTAATTCTTAAGCAATCAATAGTGATCATTCGACATTAGCGATACATGTGCAGAAAAAATAAAATATGATAGGGTCACTACTGCAGAACGCATTACGTACTTATGCTGCCTTTTGCTGAAGAAGAAAACTAGCTAATCGAATGCAATAAAAGAAGTGCTTCCAGTATTTCTACCGAAGCACTGCTTTGCTGTAAAGGTACACATGCTCTTTAGTGCACATACAAACTATAAAGGAGAAATTTAGGAAGTCTTCCGTAAACCTCTGATCAGAGAATTACAGAAAACTGGATACCGTTTGGGTGAGTGATGGAATTGAGATGTGCTGTTTATTCATGTAGCAATTCTGAGAACACAAAGAGAAAAGAAATTGCAGCCACATCAATGCATTGATAAAACAACTGAAATAAAATGCAGAGTTCATATAAAAAGCGCTTTTGTTAATGCGACGATGTAAATAGCTAAAAAAAATTGGATTACTTCAAAATGTTTTTAATTAAATAGACCTACATAATTTTTGCTGAATGAAAACTGTTCATATTTTCTGATTCCTTATTACTTGAAATCTCTCAAACCAGCCTTAGTTTCGTTCCATTGAGCTACAGTTTTTCAGAAATCGGTATTAAGAAAATAACAGATTTTATTATTTGTTCATTAAGCAGACCATAAAATAATTTTCTGAGTGATTTAAAAAAGAAAAAGAAAATAAATTGTGCACTTTGTGAATGGGTCAGTAGGGTTGGTTACACCTTCTAATGTCCTTCGCCATCACTCCATGTTAAGTTAGGCCTGATGAATCAATTTGTTACAGCTCTGAATAAGGATAGTGTTTGTTTCAACTGTCTTGTTACAAAGTTCCCACAGAAAACTGAAGCTAAGATAACAGCCGGTATTTTCGATGAACCCCCAGATTCGTGAGCTTAGTTGATTTGTTTTATTTACGGACGCTCTTTAACATCTCAGGTCATCAGCGTCCCATTCAATTCAGGGCGTGAAACGGCCGACAAATTTTGCTTAGAGGCCTGTTCTTTCAGGATTGAGGTTCTTTTTCGCGTCGTAAATCCACGACACATGATCCACTGCTTTACTTCCCTTCCGCAGGATGATTATGATACTTATGATTTTTACGCCCAAAATAATTTATCGACTCTGGCCGGGATTGAACCCGCGATCTTGCTTTTACCCCTCCTCAGTAGATGTCGAGTTACAGAAGTCGGGTTAAAAACGCGCCAGGAAACTTTCTTGACGATTAAAAAAAAAAAAAAAACCTGAGAAAAATAAAAAAATCAAGAACGAAATATTATAACATTTTAGATTTCCAGGGTGTAAAATGAATGTTAAAATGCATTTACTCAACAGCCATATTCCCTGCGAATCTTGGTGTAATGAGTGAAGAACGAGGTGAAAGACATTAAAACAAAGGCAACCCGGCTATCAAGGCTATTGAGATGTGTCAAACATGTCTGACTGCTATTAATATTTGAAAAGAGACACTAGCGAAGGACATGATGTTTTCTTCTCCCTAATAACGAAAAAAGTTTGGAAGTTCTTAATTATTGACACATAGATCTCTTTGTTCAATGTATTATTAACATTTAAGTGAAAAGGAAACCTACAAAAATAGTTTTGTCTTAGATATGTCTTAAAACTTAACCAGGAAGTGTAAATATAGCAAATAATACATCAGTATATACTTTACAATCTATCTCAGAAAGTTTTAAAACTACCAATATGAAATTTTAGTGACATATTAAGAATACTTAACTAAAGATGCTCTGGAAATTTTAATACTCTGATACACATACACGGTTTTTTAAAAAAATTAAACCAAAATAAAATTTTAATAAAAAACTGAAAACACTGTGACATAAACATGCATTTTCTTATAAACTATTGGTGGCACTGGAATGGTTTTTTCACTAAAACTGCAAACACATGCTATCCTGGGAACTAGAATAATATATCTACGCTAGTTGCTTGAAAAGAAATTAATTTTAAAATGTAAAAATATAGATATATTTTTAATTTCGTCTTAACACACTTCACATTTGCATACATTATGTGTGTGAAACATTTCAACAAGATTGGTCCAGCTAATCTTGAGAAAAGTGCACATTTATGTCAAATTTTTAAGTTATCGGGAAATAAATTTTATTTTTGTTTAACATTTTATATGTGCATTAAAGATTTAAAATTTACAGACAATTTTTAGTTATGTATTCTTAACATCTAATAAAATTTCATAGCGATAGCTTTATAAACTTCTAAGATACAGTGCAAAATGCATACTGCTGCATTATTTTCTAGATTCAAACGCTTGGTTACCTTAATAATATTTCATCAAAAATATAAGTACATTATTGTATTTGATGTGATTTTGCTTTAAAACCTAAGCAGATAGAGTAAAGTTAAAAACATAACACAAGAATACTCTATTGGATATCATGTATATTTTATAGTGAGGTTTGTATGTTGGCTATTTCACTGGGGTGAGTTCACTCTATGGCATTTGGCATGGAGTGTTATATGATTTATCAAATTGTTGTAAACTGTAAAATGCAGGCAGCCCTTACTTCAAGATGATTTCGAATTCTAGGGTGTGGCCATTGCAAAGAAGAGGAAATGACGACCTGAAAATTCGAAATCGTCATGGCCCATTGTGAGATATTATTCTGATTTTCTTATTGCATTTAAAGAACTATCTCCCCTTATTTAGCAAACTTTATCCTTGCAATGCAATTGAATTCCACCAGCGGAGATTTCTAACGTTAACTCTATTCGTCACAAAATATCATGCTTAAGATTTCACAAAGATTTGTGGAAGGAATGTAAGCGAGGAGGATAAAAACTGAACAGCATAAGATCATCTTGCGCTGCTGAAGATGAGCTACTTTGTAAGAAGCCAAAAGAGCTTGATCATCATGAAGAACAGACAATGAACGTTACAGTTGACAACACAGCTCTCCCTTCCAACAGTTTAATTGCGTTTTTCTTTTTGTCGTACCGTCCAATTACAGGGCGGCCTATCGAGCATTTCAAACGTACTTTACGTCGTAAACCATGTTTATGTGCCTTAAGTAGCAGTGGCAACAACCAAGGCCCCGGTCAGAGTTAGCAGAAAAGGAAATTTCTTTGCAACTTTGCTTCATGAACCTGTTTGGTTTACCCCGTTGGGAGCCTTACGAAAACCTAAACTATCTGTTGTGGAAGCCAGCAAATGTCCTTTTAAGGTTAAACTACTATCTATCGTAACGGATAACTCGTAAATGCATTCAATAAATAAAGTTTTATTGACTAGTGCTGGTGTGAGACACTAACCAGACATTTCTGAATCTAAAAGGACGGACAAATACCTCGCCGCCTCCCCTCCCAGGGTTCGAACCCAAGCCCGTAATGTGATCAGCAGGTCCGTGTAATTGTTAGGGACAGTCTGCAGCCAATATTCATTAGCAAGTGTCCCTGGGGAGCGTGTTGCGGTCACAGGCAGGGTTCGAACCCCCCACACCTCACTATAATAAAACACTACACCAAACTTGCGCCGAAAGCCAGCCATTCAGGTCAATACGACCAACCCTTCCGTCAAAGAAATGACCAAACGTGCACGCGTCCGAGCATACCAAAAATGTTTTATCTGGAGAAAAACGCCTGCGTTCGTGTAGTCAACCGAACGATATGGTGATGGGTACAACAGGACATGCTTTTGCAAGGGCTTATAGCTCAGTACGTTGACGGAATAGGGTAGATGTTTATACTTTTCGTTATTGTGCCACCCTCTCAGATCTGCACCATGCCCCACCCCCAACAAACATGTTTTAGGTATTTCGGTGGACAACATTTGATCACTGCAACCCAAGGACTTCCTTTAATACGGAAACAACATAATTATTCAAAGTTAGACTAGGGCCAGTCTGCAAAATGTTTCTACTGTGCTAAAAGTAAGGGTATGAATGAATGAATGAACGAACGGTGTTTAACGCCCGTTTTTACTACAGAGACACCACAGGCGATGGACACTGATGAGATGAAAAGATAAATTGGGAAAGGATTTATTTTTAAGGAAGGAAACGTTCAAGGTCTAAGTTTAGGTACCTCCACGGCATTTATCATTTATGAGGACTGAGGAAAACCTGGAAAAAACCTCAGTCAGGGAGGACGGTCCTGGCGGGATTCGAACCCCAGACCTTCCGCTCACGAGTCCGCGATTTAACGACCTCGGCCACCCGTGGCGGTGTATAAGTAAGGGTATATGAGGTATAATACGGCACTAGCTTTGATTATGCAGCTGTTATATTGTTTCTCCTGTAAAGTCAAACACTGCAACGCGCTTTTTTAATTCGTGGTTTAATTCCTATATTTATCCAATACTGTAATCCCTTCCATTTTCTTAAGATATTTATAAATGTCGCCTTACAAATGTGTACGATTAAATGCCTACGTTATCGATAAGGTTCTATAAACCATTTTCATTGCAAGTGCTGTTCAAAACAAGTGTTTGTTCCTTAAAAGATTTTAGTATTAAGAACATACCGGGTCATTTCATAGCTTCGTCGCCTTTACACGGAGCTGCCAGATCGGCAATCGGAGCGGTAACTCCCGGCGAAGCAGATGTAATATCCGCGCAATTGATTCAAGTTCTCGGAATGAAATGAAATATATGTAACTCATTATATTAAATATAATACTAACCCACTTCTTATTTACACAGTTGAAATTATTAATATACATGTTACACATTAACACTAGCGCAATTGAATTTATGTAATAGAAATCAGATTTATTAAATGTTATTTGTAAGGATTTAATTGTAAGGATTTAAATTTGATATTTTTATTTGAAAAGTTGCCATGGCGACTGTATTGTTATCAAAATATTTAACATGTCGTTGCGTGTCATTAGCGAGTCGAGAAGAACGTTTTTCAATTGTCTCAGTTGATCGCGCTTGAGCCATGCGTTTCTTGGAATTTGCGCGTTCGACATCGCGCTGTTTATTTGAATAGTTGCCACGGCGACTGTATTGTTATCAAAATATAACAAAAAGAATTCTAATCATTTTAGATTCAAATAATACTTTGAAATTAAATATAAATCAAGTTACACTATAATTTATTTATTGTATTGATAAATATGATACAGTCATTATAGCAACTGTTCTTCTTTTAAATAAAGATTATTATAAATTGTATATTTTTATGCGTTATTAACGAAACTACAGAAATGTGTTCTTACTATTCAATCTTACATTTTTTAAAACCTTCGTGTTTGATATTGCGCTGCTTTACTTTCAAAACTGTGGAACCATATTTTTGAATCATAGAACCATTGAAACATAATAATTACCGTATTATATTGTATTGTCATCCATTTCTGGCCTATGTGCAAATTTTCAAGTCCCTATCTCATTTAAAAGTGCATGAAAAATTAATTACAAAAATTCACCCGAACAGACAAGAAAGCGAGTTAATAAAAAAAATATTTTTTTACTGTACACCATACATCGATTTTCTTGTCATGCAAGGGAATTCCGTGCATAAACTAGGGGGTTCTTTTGTACTCTAATACCTGTTATTTTTGCGATGTATTCATCAGTAAATCATATGAAGTGTGGATCAATATCATTATCATTATCATTAGAGTATTTCATTAACGTACCCTAAGATCCAATTACAAAAATTTACCCCAATATCAGGTTCATCTGCCTGCGATTTGTGGGCAACAGTCGCCTTGTATGCTTTCAAGTTTAAAGTGACTCAATCTCTGAATACAAACTAATACATGAATGAAAACTTCCTAAAGAGATACAAAAAAATGCGAGTCCTTAACAGGATACGTTTCCAACATATTCTATCATAGGGTACGTGATTATTTTCAGGTGACTGTAGTTGTAATTCTGAGGGAAGTGCACGGATATTACACCTGCTTGGCGCGTACGTTGCCGCTCTGGTTGCCGTGAAAGACCGGGTACAGAAATTAATAACAGTTACTAATTGCTTAAAAATGATAATTGTTACATTTCGGAACTTCAGAACAACATCTGTAAGCATAGTATTTGTTACCCACATTCTTTAGAAATAGGGAACTTAATCTGAAAAGAGAAAACATAAGATATTAATGTTTAAACAAGTGCGAAGTGTGTGCTATTTTGTTTGCATAAAGATGGAAGCGAGGTAAGAATTAAATTATATGCAATAAATGCAATGAAAATTAAATCTGTCTTCTTCAGACCATACAGACAGTTTTTAACGTTTTTCTTGTGTTAATTTTTTTTTAAATTTATTGGATTATTTACATTCTGATAATGTAAACATATAAACAAAATGCAACGAGAAATAACAGTCTCCCTGCAATTTTTACTTGAATTTTTCTTTTATCGCAGACGTTCCTTGTCCGATTCCATGCCATATACTTGACTTAACAAGAGTTTTGTAACCATAATATTTAAACATGAATAAGGTTAGTGCAAGATGGGTGTCTAAACTTCTTTCCTCAGTCCAAAAGCAGCAACGAGTCATCTGTTGTCAGGCATTTTTGGAGCTTTGCCGTGGCAACGAGAGAGAAGCTGTGCAAAACATTGTTATAGTAGATGAAACTATGGTTTTCTACCATGATCCATCCCTTGTCCAAAAGAGAATCAACGGCGTAAACCTAGCGAAGCATCGCTTCTAAAAGCCAAGGCCACTCAGTCAACCAAGAAGATCATGGCCGCAATCTTTTGACACTGTGAAGGAATACTCTTATTGACTTCAAAGAGAGGAACACCACAGTAAATGGGGAGTACTGTCTTGGCCTACTGCACAGACTGCGTGATTCCATCAAAGAGAAAAGGCGAGAAAAGCTGAGTGCTGGTAAAGCCGTGAAGAAATTTGGCTTCAAAAATATAGGTCATCCACTCTACAGCCCAGATCTAGCATTCAGTAACTATTTCCTGTTTTCAGAATTCAAGAAGGACCTTGGAGGAAGGAAATTGAAGTGTGACGAAGAAGTGATGGATATTGTTTATGCCTATTTTGCAGACAAGACTTCTAATAATTGGGGAGGGGGGAAGGTTGATATGTTGATTCAAAGATGTGAGAACTGTACTGCAATAAAGGGTAACTATATTGAAAAGTGGAATTTCTTTCTTTTTTTTTTCTTTTTTTTCTTTTTTTTTTTTCTTTTTTTTTTTTTTTGTCTTTATCACACCTAGAAAATGGTTAGGCTGGAAATCATGGGCCTACCCTCGGACATACAAGCCATAACGGAGTCAATCATGAAATATACAGAAATATTACTGAGTAACTACCGCAATGAATCCAGTTCCGCCGAGGTTTCACGTTGCGGATGGTAACAGTGCAAGTAAAGTAACTTCTATCAGCTGACAGCGAAAAATCACAATTTTTTTAATACCAAAGTTCTTACATGTCGAAACTGAACCACAAATGACAGTCAGCATTTGTGTATGTACTTTCACGACTTAAAATGTACCTCGGTTGAATGATGGCGCGAACACCTCCAAGTACACAACGCTCACAGACGGAAGGCGGCCCGGCCTACGGGCCTATCTCCATGACGGTGATGTGCTGGGGGAGCAGCGGCATTGGGACCGGACCTAGAGGGGAGGGGTCGATTGCCGGCCCCGGTAGCTATGGCAACAAAACCAAACCAAAACGTAACAGGGGCAAGCTAGTAGCGGCAGGAAGCGTGGGTGAGTGGGTGGGGCGGTGGTACGTACCAGTGGCGGGCCCTGATCTACTTTAAGTAAATTCTTCAAAACTACGAAAGTATAATTGCAGTTATTGCATCACACGTGTTCTAGAAATGAACTGATTTATGCCACTGCCTGAAAAATAAATAAATATATCTCTGTAAGTTTAAGTAGAAAAGAGGATACATGATACATATTTGCTTGAACAGCATGAGTGAAACGACACTGTCGGTATATCTGCCACCCTGCGCAGTGATACGCTGCGCTGATTTACAGTACATAGCAGGGACATTCGATAAGTTATGCTACACTGTTTATTTATTATTACTCATCCAAATAGTCTCCTCTTCTTCCACTAGGTGGCAGTTAACGTTCAAAATTGGAGTTTCTAAGTGATTTGTTGTTGTGGAAAATGATATTACCAACTTTCAGAGACCTTAAGAAATGTGAATGGACAGATGGTAGTGGATCAAAATACTAAACCACTGTGAGAAAAGGCTGTCATCATCTAAAGAAGATCAAGGCAGCCTTACTAGTAATCCAATCTCCGTGCAGATTTCAGTAACACCTGCAGTGATGGGACATGTTGATAACCTTATTTAGGACGATCTCGAATAAAAATTATTAAAACATTGCTGTTTAACTTAATGTTTCTGCCGACAGTATCAGCAGAATTAAAATATTAAAACAATTGTGCTAAACGTGCCGATTATTAGGAAAAGAGCACCATCATCTCGTTACTCGTTTGTTAGGAGGCGGAGAGTGAAGATTTCTTGTCAAGCATTGGAACAGGAAATGAAACATGGCTTCATCATTTCCAACCTGAGACCAAAAGGACAATCCATAAAGCTTCTCCTCGAAGCCACATTCTTCTCTAACTCAGAGAAATTAATTATTTTGATCGATGCACTTCTTCGCGGTGAAACAACACTGTACCAAGCGGGGAGACAGACACATGCCGCCATTAGCCGGTAGAATGTACAGTTGGCTTGCGTCTTTTCGCTGTACGGGCTATGAATATATGCCGGCAATCCCCAACCAGCCAAAACTGGGCCATCGTGCCATTCACACGAATGAATTTATCGTTCCACCATTATGAATGGCATGTTTCACGCCCTGGGCAGGAAATTGTGGTCCAACTGAAGAGGTCATTTGCACGATAGACAACATACTTGAGGATTAACGGGGAAACTTGCTTTCGTTTGCTGTGTCCACAGTTCAAAAATTGTTGTATCGAAAAGTTTGTTCCCTGTGGGTTCCATGAATGCTGAATGAGATGCAAAAGGTTCAGCGTCGCCAACACCTGTGCCGGTATGGTGAAGACTATCTCTTGCGGATAGTGACCTTATAACTGAAGGAAAAATGTTTCCACAGCAATGTGGATTACTGTGCGGAACTGGTTCACGTAGCAACCGCGATCTTTGTTTTCGGACGGTATTGGATGCTGGTGAAGCAGTGGGCTGCGTGATTGAATGACTTGTTCTATTAAGACAGTACTTAATGTTTATTTCTTCAACATTTATACTTCTGTTTGTAATCTATATATTGTTATATATATAGTTTATGGGCCCAGATGAGTCACAGTTGATCACGCCTCGTGTATGTCAAAACTTTTGATGATGAAGAGCCGGTTCAGCCGATTCAATCTTCAGAAAAATTTAACCCGTAACTGGTATGCCGGGGTCAGGAGGACATTGGGGCTCTCAGTGCCTTTCAGGCAGTATGCTTTGAGTGGTGATATTGTATTGTAGCAAGTTAAAATTGCTGATATTTATTCCCTCAGCCGGGTCAGGGTGCATGTCAATTTTTGAAAATGACATATATGGTAAAACGGTTCCCTATGGATGCACGCAGAAGCTTAAAATGTAATTGTTGTCTGATTAATTTCTAAATATAACGAAATAGTAAATTTATATTTAGTTCATTGCGATTTATCCTTCTCATCTTTTATAATTTTGAAAAATAAAAAGGATTGGGATCCACATAACCCTACCATATCAGTTGTGTTACGAAAATGCACCATACTAGTTGTGGGTTCTTGTTCTTCACAACAATGCTAAGCACTACATTACTTATTGAACTTCCCTCTGGTACAGAGCATGTGAGTGACACGCCACTGCAGGAAAATGGAGTAGAGACATCACCGTCTCGTGTTGAGAGGTGGGGGATCTACTCCAGCCTGTGCTGATCTACTGTACATAGTACCTAGCATCAGACGCTTTCTTGCACAAAGCGAGGGAGATGGTAGTGCTGGGGTCATAAGGCTTCTTTCCCCCCACCCCCACCCACTGCGGGACGGGCCGGGCTCATCGTTTTCGTGGAAAGTAAGAAGGGGAAAAAAGTAAAATAATGGAGGAGAGAGGCGGCTTGTCTCCGGACTGGGGAGTCGTCAGCAAGAACAGGGGTATACAACGTAACAATACCGTTATGTAAGACACCCAACTCAAGCCATGCATCATAGTCGTATAATTGCAAAATGTAATGTTAAAAGTCAATAGATGCATTTATTTTAAAAGTGTGCTTTTTAATATGGTCTTTAATGTTCTTAAGGAAACAGTTTATTTTATATAAAAAAACTAGTCTATACCACTTCCGTGTTGATATAATTTTTTTTCTGGAATTATTCTATGTAAAGTTATTTTATAACTAATAAGATGCTTATTTTGTTTCAATTTCAAATTTTCTTATTGGCCTGTAAACTTTCCTTGCACTTAGCTTATCTGTATAGGGCACGCACCTGTCCGATATATTACTTACGTTATGTGTTACATTTGTCTTATTTTGAGCATTTTGCTCTTGTTTATAATTATAATGTTCTAAAAGATTAGCTTTCAATTTTTATAATTTTATAACTCACACTCTTTGTAATTTATGTAACTTTCTAATACTTTATAAACACTAGGAGTGCCAAAAATGTATACACACTTCAAGCAACGAAAAATCTGTGTTAACATAACAAAACTGAATTCACACAAACAGAAAATGATGAGCACTAATCATCTTAGACCTTTACAGTTACAACAGTTACTCAAAATGCTCACCATCGGCGTCGATACACTTCTGAGTACGTTGAACTATTAATTGAGCAACGTTTGCGAAAGTGTTCTCAGCGATTGCGGCACATGCCGTTTCAATTTCTTCCCGAAGTGCTGTCAGTGTAACTGGTTTTCTACGGTATACAACATCCTTAAGAGTTCCCCACAGGTAGAAGTCTAACGGAGTTAGATCCGGAGAACGCGGTGGAAACTCAATGGGACCTCTTCGTCCTAACCAGTGCCTTGGATCCAGTGTGCGGGGCTTGTTGCTGTGCGAGGTCTCCCAGATCTGCCCTTGTGAGCATCGCATCACGATACGGTATCACGAGTATCAAATTTATCTCAAATGCGTGCAATTGTTATTCACGTTTGGCGGTTCTATTCTGTATACACGTCTACATAGCCTTTGAAATTTAACAACATTCTCGGTTTTCCAATACTACTTCAAAATTGCTTTCTGCTGATCAAACGATAATCTTGGATTCATTTTGTTGTAGCAACGCTAGCATAACGTAATGCGAGTCACACCTGTTTACACAACATCATGCTATACATTACTGTTGTTTTTCGGCCCAAATTTGAAATATATTAATAGATATCTACTGTGTAAGTGTGTATATACTTTTTGGTACCCTCGGCATTTTTAAAGGTCTTGCCCATTTTGTATCTACCGAGTGTTTCAAGTTTTTATCGCCCGTTTTACTGCGGTTGTCCGGTGTAATGCAGTGTTTTATTTTCGAGAGTAAGAATTGGTAAGGTAGGAGAGTAGGTCTTCTACTCAGAAAGCCAGAGGTGTCTAGGCAACACAGAGATCTAGGTCCAAAAATGTGTAGTAAAAAATAATTAATACATGTAGATACCAATATGATATGATGAACAGCCGGCCTGAGTGATGGTGTGGTGACTGCTATCTTGTTCACAGAAGTGAAGCATAGGTATATATGCTTCCGATAGACTGTGTTCACTGTATGGGGAGTGGAGATATATGCCATGTACTTTTTTCCTTCTAGAAATTTCTGTTTTCAAAGGCCAGTTTGGATCTGGAATTTTCCTATCGCTGTGGGACTTTTTCTTGTTTGTTTCAGTGTTTACTCAGTAATCTTTCCTTTACAATTATTTGAAAATCACTGGACTTTCCACTTGACATCTAAATCCCATTGTTACATATGCTTGCAAAATCAATAATAACCTTTACATTGTAATGGTCGCAGTCAGAACAGTAACTCCAATAGAATCGAATGTAATAATTGAAAATTACTGCGTTTCTTATGACAGGAGATGTTGAGAATGTTGTATTTCAATATCCAAACATAGAACATGGCGAGCTACCAAAATTTTAAACTTTAAAGTACACAAGATTGTGGTTGTCCAGTAAGTACAGGAGGGTGGTCTTGATATTCGGGTAAATTTCTATAGCTGGATGCTAACGGAACGTTGATGATAATTGGTTCACGTGTACTATTACTTACTGTTGAAGATGCTTTCATTTACACGGTCATGTTTTATTCAAATTAACACCTACCTTTTGGAGTACAGAAAACTCCAATTTTATACACGGAACACAAGTGCCACTCTCACACAACCTTTTGAACAATTGACTGGTAGTGAACGCCGATCTGAGTATTTCCAGCAAGACTCTGCTTCTGAGCAAAGAAATAAGATTAACTCCGGAGATTTTTGAAGGTAGAGTAATTAACAGGAGGTTATAGACCCCAAGGTCTTCTGGTGTAACAATACCTGCTTTTATGTAAGGACAAATCCCCATACATTATAAGAACCGAAAGCAAACATCAGGCGAGAAATTGGCCTCATTTCGGAAGATGGACTGACGCCTATGAACGAACATTTTCTACAAAGATACCGGAAATGTATGCATACAACTGGACAATATTCAACATCTCATGTTATCAAGATATGTCCTTATTTTCATTGTAATTGTAGTGTTAATAGCAAGAACTTGAATTACCTAGGAGTATCCGCTTCGTGCGAGTTATCGCTCTGGTTGCCAACCCGTCAGCTGCAGTGAAACGGACGACAAGGCCATGAAATATCCTTGCACTGCAGATGTTTTCAGCACTGCAAGAGATATCTTTTTGATACAGCCAGGAATTTAAAAGTAAGACGCATTTTTGTGTTCATAAAACTGTAAATTGCTCCTTAGTACGTATTTTTACTGTATTTGTTAATGAATATCGCTAAATCTACAGTAGTTTTATGTAAATTTTAAAGTTAACTAAAGTATATATTTTATTCTTCTGAGGTTACAAGTTCTTTTACTCTTTGATAATGCTTTCGAATCCGGATCTGACGTTTTACTTGAGGAAAAAATATGAAAACATTCTTAAGAAGTATTAACCCAGCGCGCCCGTACATATTCCTCTAATTTATATCCTTTTGAACATTTATTTTACTGAAAATAAATAGGAAGACTCTGGTAAGCTAAATGATTTGAGTCACGAGCTCTGATTGGTTAGAAAATTTAGACATATTTTGGTTTTTTCTCCCAGGCAATTTTTTTGAACTCGATCTCTCAGTTGTTCAGAGCCAGGCGTTTCAATATATCATGGGTGTTAAATAAAATGTAGAAAATAAACTTTATGAGAAAAATGGAATCCAAAACCAGTAAATTATTATTTCAAAACTACTTAAATTAAAAGCATTGAACTTGTTTGCTTCATTTAGCTCAAATATTAGAAAATGTTAGTAAAATTAAGATAACGGTGGACTTTATTGTAAGTCGTAAGTTTTTGTTTTAAAAACCCCGTGAATGATTGCAACCAGTAAAACAAAAATAATGCGAGTAGTCTGCACTGTGTGGTATTAACATTTGTGGGAACGATCAAACACTTGAGCGAACATAAATTACTGGTCGATTTTTGTAAGATCATAATTCCACAATTATATAAAACAGACATGCAGGATATTGTAGCGATTAGAGAAATATTTCCAGTTTCATACTGACATAATTTTTATAAGATATTGCCGACCATAATGTAATGATGCGATGTTGTCGGAACGGAATATTTTCAGCAAAAATAACCACCTAACTTTCTCATAAAATGTATTTCTCCAGAAAGACAAAAATTTCGCAAATTGGGATTCAAGAATTTCCACGCTGTCATCGAAAAGGAATGTGGCAGCTCCAAAGTGAACTGGTTTTGTACCATTTTCAGAAAACGCATGTTCAGCCTGTTCTTTCTTCGAGAAGGACAAATGCTGCAAAACGGGTTCATATCACAACTCGAGGACGAGGAAGGACAGGAGTTTATTTATCAACAAGACGGAACCGCACCACATTGGCACGCGGACGTCCGGAATTACCTCGATGAACATCTGTCGGAACATATGGATTGGTCGACCATTCGCCGTAGACACATGGTTACCGCGGTCACCAACCTCACAGCGTGCGATCTCTTCCTGTAGGGTTCTGTCAAGGACATATTTACGTCTCCCCACTGCTGATTTGCAAAGGTGCATCAACACCGCCATCTGAAATGTCACACAAGGTTTGGCGAGAACTGTCATGCCATTTGAATGCCTTTAAGGTTGTCTACAAACTTTCTTCTTTCAAATGCTAGAAACTGTAGAAATATTTATGTACAGTATTGCTGAAAATAATACGGTTTTACAATGTACTCATACCATTGCAGCATTCATATCCTCTCACAATGCAGGATATTCAAGTTGAATCTAAATCGCAATCATCGGATAGCTTTGCATACTTTTCCTTTTTCTTCCTGCTATTCTTTTTGAAGCTGTAGCAGGCCTTAGGTGCAATGGTTTTATTGCAATTTTTATTTTCACTCTTTCTTTGCTTGGGTGTTAAAATGGGTAATATTTTTCAAAATTTACAGCTATAATGGTATTTAACGCCCGTCTTTACCACTGAGGCACCACAGGAGGTGAACACTTGTGATTCATGAAATGAAATTATATATTGGGAAAGGATTTTTTAATGAAGGAAACATTCCAGGCCTAATTTTAGGGTACCTCCCCGGCATTTACCAGCTCTGAGGACTGAGGAAAACCAGGAAAAAACCTCAGTCAGGGACGACGGTCCTGGCGGGATTCCAACCCCAGACCTCCCGCTCACAATTCCGCGCCTTAAGGACCAAGGCCAGCCGTGGCGGTTTTTATAGCTACAATAATGATATTTGGAGAGTAGCTTTATTATTATTATTATTATTATTTTGTTGAAACATTGCGATATTATGTAGATATGCAGAACTGTTATTGGTATCATTTTGCATAATTGAGCCTGAACACGAGAAGAAAATAATTAACTACCATGTCGAAAATTGAAAATGCCCACCTTTGAAGTAGTTCTAAATATCAGAAATTTGCGACCAGCGCTATTCTTACTTCCTCATGACCAGTTAGCACTGACTGATAGTGGCTTCATATTTGACAACATGTTTGTGGGACGCCCTGTCAGCTGTTATTGCTGAATGCGATTATTACCAGGACAGAGCAGAGCGATATATACACAAAGATGATGTTACACATAGAGTCCTCTGTCAACAAAACCTGGAATATCTCCCTCTTCACGAGGATCTCTGCATACACCAGACGATGTCTAAATATTACTTCAACGACACCAATGGATTTATTATTATATATTTGTTTGCTCATTTACATCAGTTACCGTTTGTCATATATGAAATTTACATCGTAAGAAAAATATAAAATATTTTAAATTTTGCAAACGTATCAGATACGAAATAAAATCAGAAACACGTCCATTAATAATATGAATTTCTATATATTCTTTATTAGAATATAGCGTAATCATACGACATTGGTCTAGTGATTAGCGATGCTGGCCGGGAGGCCCGGTGGTACGTGCTTAGGAATTTTTTTAAATTAGGGAGGTTTGGAACGGAGTCCACCCACCCTCGTGAGGACAATTGGGAAGCTGCCTGATAATGAGGTGGCGTTATTCGATCACGAAAACGAAAGTCGCGTGTTAGGCGATCTGCGGGGTTCTGGCATGCTGAAGTCCACCCCGCAATGCTGCCCTCTACCAATGAAGTCGTAAGAAGCAGAGGCCACTGTGGCAGGCCATGGTTCACCCAGGGGTGTAGTGCCAACAGAGATGAATGAGTCATATTTCTTAGCAATAGTTTTACAATTCTGGGCATTGTCTTAGAAGATTTAGGCAACCTATGAAAAATATTTAACTTCCATAACCATGAAACTATTAACTATATTTCTTTAACATGTGCAAGGAGGAATTATTATTTATACTTGATTTATGCCTAGTTTTATTAATATTAGTTTAAAATATCTAAACATGCTGGAGCGGTGTATTAGTGTCATGCGCCTTAGAAAGACATATGCCCTGGTAACTTGAATGGAAGAGGACTTTCCCAGGGGCACGATTGGTGTCGGGGTGTTCTACCTGTAACATGCGTCTAACAAGTGTATGGACTTGTAAACTGCAATTATTAATAAAATTCTGTTCCACAACTTGTACTTTACAACCCCATACATACAAGTGTACAGGTGCATTTTCGTGTTCTGTTCCAAAGAAACAGTCGGGCACTGGAAAGTTGCATAAATTTCTCTGCAAGTGCAGGAATATTGGTAACTTCAAATACTAGTACAGCATTTATTATTTATTATTAATAAAGGGTAAATATATTGAAAAATGAAATATAGTTTTTGTCTTTATCATACCTAGAAAATGATTAGGGCGTAAACTTATGGACCTACTCTCGTGCGTATGTATAATGTATAAATTGTACGACATATGACTGTACGTAAGACACCATTATCATAAATGTTGACATGTCGCTTTTCATTTCTCTTCTTCATGCAAGACGATGAACTTGTGGAGCTATGCTTTGATATATATCACCATGACGTGAGCCACTTTTGTAAATAAATGCGTTATTGTTCAACGGTTGTGGAAAATGGTACATTTATCTCCTCTGAACACGACTTTGAACTATTAATTTTGCTTTAAAAGTTGGAGCTAATATTTCTATTGATTGATTGATTTATTTATGGACGCTCTTTAACATCTCAGGTCATCAGCGTCCCATTCAACTCAGGGCGTGAAACGGCCGACAAATTTTGCTCAGAGGCCTCTCTTTCAGGCTTGAGGTTCTTTTTCGTGCCGTAAATGTATGACACGGGACCCACAGCTTTACTTCCCTTCCGAAAGAAGCCATACTTAGGACTTTTACGCCCGAAAAAATCCATCGGTCCTGGCCGGGTTAATATTTCTAACTATTGATAAGAGTCACATTCATAATCTCTCAAAAACGAACTGAAGAATCCCTGGTTGAGGGACTAGTTTTCTTTTAGATAAGATTCGTTGATATTTGCATTGGATTCGCACTTAATTAGCGATAGACCGCGGTTTGATCAGGTAATGTCAACCTCATTCAAAAGAATTCCCTTTATCGTGTAATAGTGTATACCGCGTGTGTAAGTGGAGAGTATTGGCAACCACGTTATTCCAACCTTCATTTGTATCACCATGTTCAATTGTAATTACCGATTTTATTATCACTAACTGCACTTTCTGCTTGCAATTACTCTGTTAAATGAATCGCAAATTAACCACGGAGCAATGAGTTTTTGCGTTAGAATAATATCACAGAATGTTTATGGCATACTTGGAAAAGAAAGTTCCTAGCATTCAGCCGCCGACAAGTCAAGGGATGCGACATTTTATAAAATAGGAATTATCATGAACCTATAACGAGGCAGTGGTCCACAAACTGTTAAAACAGAAAAAAAATATGTACATCTTGTTGCTTAGCTTATAAATGGGCGCAGTTGTATTTACTGAATTACTGAAAACTCATATGAAATTATCACGAGGTACTTAAATACACCTGGTGTAGCTTGTTTGGAGTGACATTTGAAGAAGTCTGGTGTCACTGGTCATAGGAACAGCTACCAGCAATCGACATGCTGAGTGCTGCAAGAGGTGTTTATTCCAAAACTTGAAAACAGCTCTCGTTTTGCAAGATGCAATTGATATGGGAACATGATGGAGCACCATCTCAATAAGTTTTAGAGATTAGGTTAGGAACTTTTTAAATATGCGATTTTCCGAATAAATTTGGCGTCTTCATACGACAACCTCACTCATGTAGTTTTCGGTTCGTAGTATCATAGAAGATTAAGTTTTTACTGGGCAAGAATTTTCAGTTTAGTTCTGCCATTTGAACCGATGCCAAAATGATGTGAATTGTGTATCGAGAAACATAATACAGAAAGGCGCAATAACGGGTAAGAAAATTGTTGTTCTTTTTAAACATTTTTGGGAAAAGTGACTTTTATCTCAACCTGGATTCCGAGCATTGGAAGAGGTATTGTTAACGCATGCTAGCCGGTTTTTTTTTCAGTAAAAATACTGTAAAATTTTTGAGGTTCCATCATATAGCGCAGCAAAGCAATTTATTTATCACTTTAAAACTAATTATTTGTTTCCATGAAAACAATAGCTTCTTCATGAGGCATTCTGGAGTTATTTAATCTGAAAATAAGTATTGTATTAGTTATAAAAGTTGTGTTCATGCGATATCAAGATGTTATTAGTTCTAGAATAGATTATCACTAAAATAAAAGAATTCAGAACTTAAAGGAACTGCAGCTGCAGAATTTTCCTTTCTCTACCTTTCTCTGTCTTTCATTTTTCATACATACATTTATAATGACATTTGTAGAGTGCAAAATGCTGGGCAACTTTTGCTTTTGAAGCTTTAATACTATTTCTTTTGTCATTCTCAATTGGAAGCTACTGAATGTCATTTGTTACAGTTACGAGGGTAGGTCCATAAGTTTCCGGCCTAATCATTTTTAGGTTAATAAAGACAAAAGCTATATTTCATTTTTCAATATTTACCTTTTATTGCAATACACTCCTCATATCTTTGAATTAACATTTCTCCCCTCCTCCTCCAAATAGTCAGAAGTCTTGTCTGCAAAATGGGCATAAACAGCATCCACTACTTCTTCGTCAAACTTAAATTTCCTTCGTCGAAGGCTCTTCTTGAGTTCTGAGAAGAGGAAATAGTCACTGGAAGCTAGATCTGGGCTGTAGGGTGGATGACCAATCTCCTTAAAGCCAACTTCTTCAGAGCTTCTTTTGCAACAAGACCTGTATGCACAGGCGTGTTATCGGGAAGAAGGCTCACACCACCACTCAGCTTTCCTCGCCTCTTCTCTGTAGTCTGTGCAGTAGGTCAGCACAGTACTCCCCATTTACTGTGTGTTTCTCTCCTTGAAATCAATGAAGGGTATTCCTTCACAGTCCCAAAAGATTGTGACAATAATCCTTGATTGACCTAGTCACCTTAGCCTTTAGAGGCGGTGCTTCGCCAGGTTTACACCTGCCCTCCATTGACTCTCTTTTAGGCAACGGTTCCTAGTAGAGGACAATTGTTTCACCTCCTGTAACAATGGCTTGCAGAACTTCTCTCTCGTTGCCACGGCAGAGCTCCAAAATGTCTGACAACAGATGAATCGTTGCTGCTTTTGGACTGAGGAAGGAAGTCTAGGCACAAACCTTATTAATGTTTAAATGTTCATGAAAATTTCCAAGAGCTGTTGTTTTAGAATGGCTTGCTGCTATTTCTGTATCTTTGAGCCGCCGGTCTTCGATAATTTCTCTTTCCACAAGAGCGATGTTTTCAGGAGTGAGCAACTCCAAGGACCGACCTGCACGCTCTTCGTCTTCAATGCTTTCTCGACCCATTCGAAAAAGTTTGGCCCATTCTTTCACCGTAGAATATGAGGGGGATGTTTCTCCATACACACTATTCAATCACGGTTTAATTTCGTTTGGAGTAAGTGCTTCTTTTGTGAAGAACTTAATTCAGCTCGACACTCCATTTTGAACATGTCACAATCTTCTACAGATATCCTTCTAAACGCAACTATATCTGAACAGATGAACACAGCGGAGCGGGTGTTATAGCTGCAATTATTTACTTAACAGAAAGGTACGACACCAGATAAGGCTTTTGTGAAGACGATAATCCTTATCGGCGAGGCCGGAAACTTTTGGACCTACCCTCGTACTTAAAGTATGGGAGGAAACAAAACCCGTTGCTGGTTTAGGTTCCGCCGAAAGAGTAGAAGAAGAAGAAAAAAAAGTGGCAATGCTTAGTTAAAGGAACCAAAGTAAAAAAAAATCCTTGTTTTGTATTTATTTGAGGAAAAGCGAGGCAGAAAACTGCCACCTGAGTGCGTTACCCAGTCATGACGCAACCTGATTGAGAGGCGCGCACCCCATGCAACATCAGCTAGCAGGGTCTCACAGGACCTTCCATCCCAAGGGACTACCTGACCTCAGTGCTGCCGCAAAGCACGGAACGTCCATGATGAAAAAGACGTCAAGAGAAAACAGAAATTATTCGTGGTTTGAGAAAACTACATTTGTTGATGAATAGCATTGTGTACAACTGACATTTAATGGTACTAACTAACTTATTTAAACAATGTAAACCCATTATAAGCAAATTATGACGTTGGTAACAAACCTTTTGTGCCACTGCACTCCCTCTATGTATTCAGCGCTCCCTATTATCTTGGAGCGGTGTAACCTGTTGATTATATTACACAGGCGAAACATATTCTATTAAAATCGGCATAAAGGTCTCGGAAAGATAAAGTGAAATTGAACAGCAATCGTTTGTCGATTTTATCACTTTTTCAGCTAGCCCAGCACTAAATTCTGTCTTTTGTTTATTCACTAATGACATTGAAGCATTGTTTCCATGCTCAAATTGCTGCAGATCCTTCTTCTTGAACCTCTCAGTCTTTTTATTTCTTCTACTTCGTTACCAAACATCTGGTTCACCGTATAGGACTAGTAAATTGCATAAAGTGACGTAATCATGAACGTACGCTTGATCCAGTAAGTCATTCCTTAGGTTGGAACATTCATTGCATCATCTCATGACCAATCATCACCCTTTGATGAGGAAATTCGTCTCAAGACTTAAGCAGGAACGTGAAGTGCCGATATATGTCAAGTATTCTCTTCATCGATCTACAAAAGTCTCTCTGATCAACTGTTGACGACAAGAATGTTGCTCGGATTTAATGACTGTAGTTGACGGACATTTTTCAGTGAAATGGTGAGCAGACATTGATTTGCAAACAAAAGGATCAGCTTGCTATGTTTTTCGTACTCCCGTGCCACTCCTTTTGAATTATGTACTACTAAAACGCTAATGCAATCTTCCAGGCTTGCACTTGGTTGGTAACTTTGTTTTTGTAGCAGCGAATCCTGTTGGACTGTCCAATTATTGTTTAATGGTTGTGGAACACGACTTTGACATACTAAACTTGCATTAAAAGTTGAAGTTAGTCTTTCTAAATTTTCACAATAGTCGAATCGACATACTCTCTCAAAAATGAACTGAAAAATCTCTGGTTTCAAGTCATTTTTCTTTTAGACGAGATCCGTTGATATTTGCACTGAAGGTTCGGACTTGCTTATACGACGTTGTAGCGATTAACAGCAGTTTTGTTTTTGGCAATACGTTAACTAATGTTTTATCTTTTATAAATAAGCGTTGCAAAGCATTAAAGGTTTGTTTTCTATTCTTCACCATAGATATGCACTGCTACCAGGTCTTTCATTGTCACGCCATCTCAGCCAGTGGATCGGCAATCAAAACAACAACTCCTAAGAACCATTTTAATATTCCTACAACTGATTCAAGTTCCGACAGTCACAACTGCAATTACTATAAAAATAAGCAAGTGCCTTATACAAGGGATGTTGAAAATGCTGTTCTGTTCAGATACATATTTCTAGCATTTTTTATTATTATTTTTGTCGTTCGCACCCATCATTCATTTTCCGAATTTGAATTTGCGCCTCTGAACGCCAAGGTCATTCAGTCAACTAAGATCATGGACACAATCTTTTGGGATTGTGAAGGAATACTCTTCACTGACTTCAAAGAGAGGAACACCACAGTAAATGGGGAGTACTATGCTGACCTACTGCACAGACTACGCGCTTCCATCAAAGAAAAAGGGTGAGGAAAGCTAAGTGGTGATGAGCACCTTCTTCACACAACGCACCTGTGTACACAGCTCTTGTTGTAGAGGAATGTGGCTTCAATGAGATCGACCATCCACCCTACAGTCCAGATATAGCCTCCAGTGACTATTCCTCTTCTCAAAACTTAAGAAGGACCTTCGAGGAAGGTAATTTAAGTGTGACGAAGAAGTGATGGATGCTATTTATGCCCATTTTGCAGAAAAGACTTTGACTATTCTGGGAGTGGGGGGATTAAAATGATAATTCAAAGATGTGAGAAGTGTATTGCAATGTTGAAAAGTGATATATAGTTTTTGTCTTTATTATGCCGGAAACTTATGGACCTACCCCCGTATTTTAGATTAGAATTGTCTTTGTTTTATTCAGACTTACGAAAGGACACCTTTAATTTGAAAAACTTTGCAGACATCTATTATTATCTAATACAACGGGTTTTATAAGCCTTTTTACAGGCATTATGCAGTTTGCAAAGTTATCTCTATTGGAAAGCTCAAGTGCTCAGTTATTGAAATGACCTATATGTATACCAGCTCTCTTGGTACCAAAAATAAGCTACGTTGAAATATATTGTGTTAACATTGATTGCCGAGAAATTGTAAGTAATCAAAGATGAGACAGACAAGTCCAAAGTCACAGAAGGAAAGGCATGTGAATGCAAGTGGGATAGAGAAGCGATTCCATTTCTTTGTGTTGCCCCGCAGCATGCTCCCTGGGGAGAAGGGAAGAGACGAGAGAGGGAAGCTGACGGGATTGGCAAGGACACTTCTCCACACCTGACATCACTGTTCTTGTATTGCGCCATCAGTATCTGGACCGCAGCTTCGCCAAGACCGCACGAAACCTTTCTCGTTTTAAAAGCAAGTTGCAGTGCATATGTAAGGTTGTGTTTCAGAAAGAAACAACAATTGAGATGAACAAATATTCATTTGAGTAACAACACAGTATTGTCACTACCATATGTACGCTTGACAATGCTTAACCTAACTTAACAAATTACTGGGGTTGCATAAAATATTCTTCACTATTTCATTTATGTGACGTCATCTTAAAATCGACAATGCAACAAAACAAAATTTTGAATTTTGACCAATCACAGCCTGATATCGCAGTGAGATTACCGAGGAAAAATTATCAAATCCGTTTTATCACGCGCCGTGCATTTGTCTTGTGACCAATATAGTAAACTCTATATCTCCACTATATAATTGTCGGTCCTGGTAGTGTAATAGTAACCGTACTTGCCTTCTAAACCCAAGGTCGTGGGTTCAACCCCGGCCAGGATCGATGGATTTTTTTTCGGGCGTAAAAATCCGAAGTATGGCTTCCTTCGGAAGGGAAGTAAAGCCGTGGGTCCCGTGTCGTACATTTACGGCACGAAAAAGAACCTCAAGACTGAAAGAAGAGGCCTCTGAGCAAAATTTGTCGGCCGTTTCACGCCCTGAATTAAATGGGACGCAGATGACCTGAGATGTTAAAGAGCGTCCATAAATAAATCAAATAAAAAAAAAAAAAGCTATATAATTTCTGAGCACGCATCGCTGACCCCTTTTCTGTTTTGTCAATGATTGTAAATTTAACTAACTTCAAGCAATTGTTTTTGTGTATTCAGCCTAACAATTTGAAATCATTTTATAAATTATGTAACAATGCCTGCCTAAGCAGCCGTAAATCTGAATAAACACGTTTCAGAATGGAAAATTTTTTTCTCTGTTTTGCTTTTCTCAGTTGGTATTAGTAAATCGACTGAAATAGTCGACTCAAGTCTATTTCATTCTCACGATTTCTGAATAGGTGAGTATTTATAAGTTAAGTATAACATTTTATACAATTGTTAATAATCCGTGCGTGAATTTCAAATGTATATCATTTTTATTTTTATTCTATTCATGAAATAGTCCCAAAACCATATTTGGCTCTTCTCTACTGGCATTACTGATAATCAACATTCGTCTGTTGCTAGATGGCTTGAAAAGGTTAATTATTCATAATATAAATGTACAGTTATTACAATATTGTAAGCCAAGTTTACGGGAACTATATTTAAATTCTTATTTTATTCGTGAAATATCCTAATAAATATTACTCGAGGTTCTGAACTCTCCATGTAAATTCACTCACTACTTTCTAGGCACAAAAAATGAAAAATAATAACTATTAATAACATACATATATCTAATTTAAAGTTTATGGCAACAATTTTGTTTTTTTTTATCAATGAAACTCGGTATATAACTACCAATTAAAACGATTCATTACTTTTTTAACCAGCATAATTGGACCATTGGAGTGTTTTTATTTTTATTTTTTTGTTTTATTTACGGACGCTCTTTAACATTTCAGGTCATCAGCTTCCCATTCAACCCAGGGCGTGAAATACCCGACAAATTTTGCTCAGAGGCCTCTCTTTCAGGCTTGAGGTTCTTTATCGTGCCGTAAATGTACGACACGGGACCCATGGCTTTACTTCCCTTCCGAAGGAAGCTTAGGATTTTTACGCCCCGAAAAAAATCCATCGACCCTGCCCGGGTTTGAACCCGCGATCTTGGGTTTAGAAGGCAAGCATGGCTACCACTACACCACCAGGACCAAGTGGAATCACTCTAAAGTAAATGTAAAATTTAAAAATCGCTTTAGCGGCCGCAAATTTGGTTGTTTCTCAACATTATGCCATTGAAATAGAATAAGAAAAATATTTTGCTTCTTATTGAAACTAGGTATGTGCCATTGAAATTAAATAAATAAAATAGTTTCTGAAAATCAAGGAAATCGGACCATTTGGAGGGCGTATACCTGAATGTTAGTAGTCGCCGAGGACATCGATTAAGGTGACCCGGGAAATGTGGCATATAGAGGAATTGTTATTGTTAGCATTAACAATTGAGTGGGCGTGCCAAGCGATAAACTCGGTGTCATGTGAAAAAATATGGGGAGAATAGTATGCACATGCGCATGAACGAATAATCATACCTACCCTTACAGACAGGCACCGTCCTGCGGCTTCGGTATCGAACAGCAGCGGTAAAAGCTAAATACCAGGTAGTAATTCTGGAATGATACGGAGCGATATGCAAGAATTAAACGATAATGTATGTACGCTATAAACCTTGGCTATATAAAGTGTAATAAATGCAGGCAGAGAGAATACAGTCGTTTCGGAACACAGAAAAACAAGCAATCGTAGGCGCATTAACTATGTAGCTTAAAAGTGCTGTTTTAGTTGTTATACAGCCAAGTGCAATTAGAAACGTTAAGCTAGCAATATAACACTTAAATTAAATAATCATACAGGAGAGAATATACTTTAAAGTCTAAAGTTACGTTTTTTATTAAATGCATATGTATATCTTCAGTTAACGTTACTTGTTTTTTACTACATTCTCTTGCGCTCTGAAACAACCTTCACAAATTCAACTGGCTGAGGAATTCGCTTAGTTTACAGCTCCTGCGTGACGGACTTTTTATGGTATTGTAAAAGTCGATTGCTACTTTTAATTCCCTGATTTGTTTAATTGACTTTGTGTTGCAACAAGTACCATTAAAACTATTTAAATTTCTTTAAATAAAATATTGTAATTTTTTATTCAAATAATTAACATGGTATTTAAGAATTTTAAAAGGGATTATAATATGGGATATTACTTGAAATTTCAAGGTTTAAATTATGTTGTTGAGTGTATTATTGTCAGCGAGTCAATTTTAAGCCTATTTTGCTTATTGTTCGCATTATAATAACTCTTGTCCAGGCATCAGTGAATAGCATATTATAAAGAACTGCAGCACATGTCCTGATTTCAAAGCATCCTCCAATTTCACACGTGGACTTTCTTTTAAGAATGGGAAATTTAAAGTGACAAACGCTTTCCCTTTTATTTATTTTTTTTTCCTATGTTAATCTGCAACCAACATTTAGGTTCATGTCTGCAAAATATTTTTTTTCCTTCCTTCAATATCTACGAACTTGGCTGAGTTATGCATTAGAACATTCGTGAAATAGTCCTAATAAATATTACTCGAGGCTCTGAACTCTCCAGGTAAATTCACTCACTACTTTCTATGCACAATAAATGAAAAATAACTATTAATAACATACATATATCTAATTTAAAGTTTATGACATTTAATGTGCGATTATTGAGTTGCATATTTAAATCACCTTAGCCATACCTTACTTGACGACTTTTAACTTATTCATATTTTATTAATTCAAACTTTGCACTGTCGTTGAATTTGTTTCATTCCAGCAGCATGACAAACTCGCTAGAACTGTTACAAGCAGAAAAGAGTTGTTCAGCAATTTATTGTTGATTTTAAAAGTGAAAACATATGACAGAAAAATATTTTTTTCCTCTTCTATTGTGGTTGCAGTTAAAAATAACCAAACACGGGTAAAAGAAAGCTGTAATATCACGAGAGAGAGAGAGAGAGAGAGAGAGAGAACGTGAATTAAAAGGTACTTAGTACAGTAAAAGTGCTGCTGAAAATAAAACTTAAAGCTGTATATTAGAAATTTAACTGTCATTAATTCAATCCCTAAGTTTGTCGCAAGTGTTATTTTCAAAATAACTTCTTTATTTTGAAAGCATTGTACAATTCTTTGCACAGATATTCTCATTATCGATTCCCAGCAATTAGAATCTCAGTATATTATGTTGAAGTGATTAATTTTTTAAAATGTTATTGTGATAAAATCTGCTAAAATTCAAAGTTTAAGAAATGCATTTTTCCCCCCATTTTCATTTTCACTGTAAACTATTATCTATTATGATTCACTTTGTATATTTAGATGTTACCTATAATAAAAGTTCAAAATATATGGAGTCATTTTATAATGTTGTTTTTAATGGATTTTTAATGGTGTTTAACGCCCGTTTTTACTACTGAGGCACCACAGGCGGTGAACACTGATGATAGATGTAATGAAATGATATATTGAGAAATTATTTTTAAGGAAGGAAACGCTCCAGGCCTAAGTTTAGGGTACCTCCCCGGCATTTGCCATGTATGAGGACTGAGGAAAACCTGGAAAAAACTTCAGCTAGGGAGGAAGCTAGCGAAATTGGAACCCCAGACCTCCATCTCACGAGTCCGCGCCTTAATGACCTGGGCGGTTTTAATAGAAATCTAACAATGGCTTTTTTAGAATTAATAATTGAAAATTGCATAACATAGGTAAATATTTTTAATTTTTTTATATATATTAAGCATTTAAAGTATCGTTTTAATATCTCTTATAGAATCGGATAAAGAGTATTTGAAAACCGTATACATTTTTAAATGTCACATATCTCCTTAAACCGAACAACTGTTTGTTTACAACACAAGTGCCTTGACAGCAGAAAAAAATACATTTCTAAGGAATAGTCTCTATACCGTCAAGAGCTGACAAACAATTTAAAACGTGGAGATAGGACGGCGTTTCGTAATGATGGACAGAAACCATTTTCTAAACAGTAATCATCTACTTTCATTTGTTAACACATTGACCTTTACACTTGTATCGCTTTCCATATAATTACTAAAACATATCCATTTCTAATACGATGATAAGAACTGTGCAGTCACAAGCCGCATATCATATTTGTGCTATATGTTATCTAGTCCTTCTTGGTAATAAATAAATAGATAGATAAATAAATAAATGCCGCTTTCTTCTTCCACAAGTTGTTATCTTACATGTGCTGCTAATGCACGTCTACTATTGGAAAGCAGAAAACGCACTTTTCTTATGCTATGCTGGATTCCAGAAATCCCCGAGTGTACATGTCATACGCAAGTTAACGGTTAAGGCCACTTTTGCAGGAACGTTAGCTCGCCTCAAGGTCATGTAATGCACAAGGCTGGCAAGAATTGCTAGCTACTGCACTTCGCAAACCTGCCGGACCATCTCATCTTTGTACAAATGCATCGCTCCCTATACAATGCATCCAGGGTACCTCCATGAATAGGGCAAATAACACACCCCCTTCACGGTTCTTTTAATTTGTGAACACGTTTTCGAGATAAAATCGCGTTTTTAATTATTTAACATACGTTTTCTGTAATGGGGGGAAAACACACCAGTTGATTATCTATTTCTCCCCTTGCATTTATTTTCCCCAAATGAACGAGCCATGGTTCAGCTTAGTACTAAAAGAAAAAAGAAAAAGAAAGAAAGAAAAAAAAGATTGTTCATTCGTTTCACTTGCATAAATGAAGCTCGAACTTCAATACCGATGTGAACAAAACGGCCTAACAACATAAAAGCTACAATTTAAGAACTACAACAGAGCTCCGAGCTCTGACAGTAAACTTTGGGGATGAACTTAAGAATAATGTTTTTAGCAGCATCTGAAATTTATGGAGAGCATTTTTTTTTTGTCAGAAAAGAAAATAATTATTGGAATATTACAGTTTTAAGAAAAGTCAATAATACGTGCTCGTTGTCGTATTTCCATTTTAAATCCAACAAAGGAAGATGGCCAATTAATTATTGATATAGAAGGATAGGCCCAAGGGCATAACTACATGGCGTGGGGAAAGGTTTCTTTTATTAAGATATATACTCTCCGACATTCTCTCATAACTGCAACGCCATCTTATGTTTGTGCTCGACTTCTGGTGTGTATGGAACTCTAATTCAGGTGTTAAAGAACGCCTTAAGCCTTCTGTAATCGATTCAGAAGCAGCAATAACTTATGAATCTTTCAACCGGTTTACTCCCACTGACGTTCGTTACATACAAACTGTGACATGCATTTTTTTTGACTGATTTATTTATGGACGCTCTTTAACAGCTCAGGTCATCAGCGCCCTATTCAACTCAGGGCGTGAAACGGCCGATAAATTTTGCTCAGAAGCCTCTCCTTCAGGCTTGAGGTTCTTTTTCGTGCCGTAAATGTACGACACGGAACCCACGGCTTTACTTCCCTTCCAAAGGAAGCCATACTTAGGATTTTTACGCCCAGAAAAATCCATCGGTCCCGGCCCGGTTCGAACCCGCGATCTTGGGTTTAGGAGGCAAGTATGGTAACCATTACACCACCAGGACCAACAAGTGACATGCATATATCTATAATATCTATCATTTCGTCGACCTGTACAGAAATGAAATTTGGCCTACTTTTTTTCTAATCTCATTCCTATAGAAATGAAACGCTTTCTACTTCACACGCTGTCACCCAATTTTTTCAAACCATTAATTTTGTGTCTTGCCGAGTAAGTTCCTATAGCTTTGGTTGATGTGTTCCAAATCATTTCACTTCTAACTTAATAGTTAAACTTAGAAGCTAAAATGGAGTATTCAATAAGACGCTCACTTTATTCATTGCCCCTAAACAGACACGTTTTTTGTAACTTAACAGTTAGCACTTGAAAGTCAACTTTCCACTGACAAACAGAGAGGAAGCCACCCAATTTCAAACAAAGTGCGAAAACAACCCCTAGTCAGCGATGCGTAGTTTCAGTAACGGCTCAACCCCTTATCGTCGGCCACGGGCCATGAAGGTATAAGTATAAGTTAAAAGGTAAATTTTTCCGGGCTGGCCCATGAGCTTCCCTCTCTAACGGAGGACCCGCAAGCTACCGCTACTACAGTAGAGAGGAAATGTGCTAATTGCGTAAGATACAATTAAGAACTAATCAGTTATAGGTCGCTGTTTTCATGCAATTTATGTTTCAGAAGCTGATCAGTTGAAGAGAAAATGGTAAATAATTATGGAATTCTTTGAGAGGACCGGAGTCCATTTGGCCATTATTGACGGGCCGTTCATGCTTTGGAAATAAGAAAACGAAACAAAGAAAAAAGTGCACTTTTTTTTTTTCCTGCATGCACTCTGATTGATTATTTGATAGATAATGAAGGCAATAACCATTGTCAGATCTTGAGCTAGAAAATTGAAGCTCAACCTTTGTAATGTTTCCCATGTCGACATGCTTTCTTGAAGACACTGCTGACAGTACACATCCCATTGTGTCCGCGTCTGCATTGCGTGGTTAATCTGGTGACAGACGTCGGAGTTAATGCGTGAAGAAAGATAGCGATAAAACAAAACAAGTTGCTTGCCATGCACCGTGTCACGGGCTTACTTATCCTGTAGTAGGGCCGGTTCTTTGCTTCTCCATTCGCTAGAGCTGAGACGAAATCTACCTTGGAGCGCTTGCACCGTTTACATCAACCGTACCAAGCACATAACCGTCCACTTCAGAGTACAGTTTTGTACTGTCAATGAAAAGAGAATATGCATACTCCCTAACCTCTGACGTACTCTTATTAGATTAACTTTCGACGTTGTTACACTGGTATTTTATTTAGGCACATTTTATCCGCACCCTAATAATTAGTACCTAATCGGAGCAACTCCCGATTACAGCTTTCCTATGACGTACAGGAGAAGCATTTACCGTACAGACCGCGATCCTGGACTGGGAGTCACGCCTCCTTCCACGAACGGCAACGGAGAGACCCGAGTCCAAGTGTAAACAGTCGTAACGCACGAAAACAAGCAATCGTAAGCAAAATGAGCTTTTTGGGGATGCATGTTAGAAGTTAATCACATTCAGCAATGTAACACGAAAAATAAATAATAATTAAAGGGGAAACGCTTTTAATACTTTAATTTTTTCCTAACTTAACAGTGCAACCTATGCATTGTTTTAACACTATACGTTTTAACATAAAAAATAAAAAAATAACAATTATTATATTGAAACAGTGTAGACAAATTATGAACATTAAAAAAAAAGTTACTCCCTGGAGAAATTCGAACCCACTATCTTTTCTATAGTAAGTACCCTGACGCTCTTACCAATTTAGCTAACAAGCCGACATGATTCCACTATAAATGTTAAAATCACACTACCTGGAGCTGGGCTCGGGTTTCTCCGCTACCGTTCGTAAAGGAGGCGTGACTCCAGTACAGAATCTGTCCCTGTATCCATAAATCAGTTTATTCCTGTAGTCCGCACATCAAACAGATTATTCTCTGCTAATCCGTCTGGATTTTTTGCATTCTTTTCTCTCTAACTAATTTATCAATATTTGGAACTATATATATAAAATTAAAGGAAGCATTTTTAATATATTAGTTTGCTTGTGTAATGGGAAAACCTTACATAAATTTGCATCCTTAATTTCACTATCATGTTGCAGATCTATAAGCTCTATTTTAAATTCTTTAGGAGGAGCTACTATCGATATCAACAGAAAAGCAGCAGCAATAATATCGATATAGGATTCCAACCTTTCCAAATCCTGGAACCTTAAAACAACCTCTAATATCTAACATATAATATCTAGGCATAATTTTCAAAGTTACTAATTTCTAGATTAAGAAACTGGTGTTGGTTTTTGAAGACAGGTTGTGCCATTATTACTTAAAATTAGTTATTTCTGCAATAACAATTTCGGCATGAACGCTGTGATACTGCCATACAACTGTGAGGCAGTATCACAGGTACCTTGAAGAGAAAGATTACAGTTCAAATCACTTGTTGTATTATGTATGTATGTATATATAAATATATATATATATATATATATATATATATATAATAAAAGTACACACATACACACAAGGGATAAGTCATACGTCATAACGTTTTCTCTCGCGAACAAGGGAGAACGCGATAAATCTAAGATATACCATTAAAAGTGTACGAAATGCACATTCGAATGAAGCCATCAGATGGTGTGTGTGAACAGAACTGTGTGTCTCAGCACGCCCCAAAGTTCTGCTGGTGAGCGACTGTGGTCAGGAATGGAGATCAGGATGTTTACGTGAAAATAGCATTTCTCCGCGGCAGGAATGCACAAGAACACCCCACACAGAGCTATGGGGAGCACTGGGTGATCGTGACTTGCCCTATCGAACAGTGGCGAGGTGAACAGAGGCCTTCTAACCGGGCAGAATGTCGACTGTCGATCTGCCGCGCAGTGATGCGACATGTTTCATAGCGAGTCCACTTCTGTACCTCACTCAATTGATGTGGCACCCATTTTGCACACATTTTCAGGTGACAATGCATGCTTAAAGTTAAGGGAAGCTAAATTACAGAATAAGTCATGTATTAGGATAGAAACTGTACAGTTTATAGTTAAATTTATTGTATTTATAATTAACAAGAATTGCATTAAGGCTAGTAACTTATTTACGATACAGAAAAAAAATATTTAAGGTAAATTATAATTGTACAGGATGCCAGTACACATGTTCGCCGGAAACCGGTGGACCATTTTTTGTTTTAATTTAGTAAGTAAATAACAGTGTTGATTTGTAGTTTGTATTTTTGGTTTAACAGCTGGTTACCAGTTGTAGGTCAGTGCTGGCTTCCAGCATGTATGGGGACTTATAATTTCGTTTAGTTTTATTGTTAATGTAGACATTCTTATAGTATTTTTTCTTTTTTTCCCCTCCTTTATCTATTTTTACTATTTTTATTATAATTATTATTATTTTAATCGCTTTTTATTTTTAGTTAGTTTTAGATTTAGATAAATCTGAGCAACAATGAATGAATAGTGTTTAACGCTCGTTTTTGCTAGAGAGGCACCACAGGTGGTGGACACTGATGGTACATGAGATGAAATGATATATTGGGAAAGGATTTTTTTAAGGAAGGAACCGTTCCAGGCCTAAGTTTAGGGTACCTCCCCGACATTTGACATTTATGAGGACTGAGGAAAACCTGGGTAAAACCTCAGTCAGGGAGGACGGTCCTGGAGGGATTCGAACCCCAGACCTCCCGCTCACGAGTCCGCGCCTTAACGACCTCGGCCACCCGTGGCGGTTTGAATAACAATAATGTAACAGATGTAAGTTTTCAAGTAAAGAATAAAAGTTATGGAATATACGTTCCGGTATAGGAAACGAGATACCAGCACGTACATTTTTATTGTATTGTGTTTATTTTATTTATATTTTATATGTTCAGGTCCTCCAGTAAAATGCGGTGCACTGTTTTTGCCTGTTTGCTCTTCTAATTCTGCAAGTATCCAGCGCGTATCATCGCGTAAGCACTGTTCCCCCACAGCAATTCGTACCCGGACAAAGGATTCCCACTGCGCGGCAGATCTTAACCAGATTGCGCTAACTAAAATAATTCCATTGTATAATAATTGTGAAACACAAAATGATTCAAATTTCAATATTATTTATTAATGTATAACGTTACAAAATGTCCTGTTGCAAAGACAGGGCACAGACCAGTACTTGTGTTGTGGATCTAAGTGTAAACGCTATGCTACTTGTGGCTACCTTTGGTGTATAGTGAAAAATATGCGCTCTGGTTGGAAAACATGGGTAGTTCTACATTAATATCTTATTTTTAGACAGAAGAAACTACGCTCCTTTTCCTGCCATATCGGATACTCTGCTTTATAAATCCTTTCCTAAAAGCAAGGAATGACAATTGAAAGTGTGGCATCCCGCTCCTCTTTTTTTCGGAAGGGGTGATCCTGAGGGTGTTTACTCCGATTTTCTGCTGGAGATAAACAGTTTGTACGACAGTTAGACTTTGTTACCCTCCCCTATGCTTATTGTTTTACCCAGCTGTCTTAATGGTATATCTCATTTACTAACAAAAAAGGCATTTCAGAGATTTATTATTCTTTTCATCGACTTCTTTTAACAACCATGTCTCAGAAAGAAAAAGAAAGATCACATAATTTCGGTTTATCGTGGCTTCCTGATACCTTTTGACATCTGTTTTTATTTATCCGATTTTTCACGTTCTGCCAGTTTTTTCTTCTTCTGATATTTGAGTAAAGGATACAGTTTATATGTAATGTCTTGCTTCCTACAGTATTTTTTCCTTATGATGAAAATGCTAAAGTCATTAACAGTAGGTACTGGCTAATTTCATACGAAGTACTTTAGCATTACCGAACATACTTTTTTTTTAGCTGGAGTACGATATATATATCTGACTGCACACCCCACCAACTCCTGTAAAACGAATTACAAAACCAACGTATGGTATGATTTCATTGTTTATTTTTTGCAAAAAATAATTTAAAAAATGTAATATTGTGAACAGTAAGGATATCTTTAGAGATAATTAGTATATTTTACCGTTTTCAACGCCTTTTTACTGTATTTTTCTTTATTTCCTTTACACTCTCTTCTTTTTGTTCTTTTTATGCGTTTAAATGGCATGTAAAATTTCGGATTGTTATAAATGTTTATTCTGTAATTCATTAATTTAATCCAAGTTATGTTGTTTATTTTCCATTTAGATTTATTTACGGAACTACTTGTATTTAATGAGCTGCAGAATTGGTTGGTGTAAATAAAACAAACCATAAAGTGAAGTAATAAAGCCATTAACAATATGAAGAGTAAATTTTAATGCCTCATTGAGCCTGAATCAACGCAAAGAAGCCATGTGCCAGCTGTGTAAAAAAATCATCGCAACGTTTCTCTCTATGTGAGTATTAGGGCCCGGATTTTTGGGTTTTATAAGTCCTAAATTAGTTTTCAACATGTTAAGATAGTATTTTTTTACACGTTTAGTTAATTTTTTAGGGTTTCTCTTAGCTAAAGTAGAATAAATACATTGAAACAAATAAATGATAATATAAATACATTTTAATTCAATTTTACTTCTGTGGTCCATTGTTCTGAAACACAAAACTATACGAACTCTTACATTTTCCAAGTCTTTGTAAGACAATTTTGCATATGTGGTAACATTGGGATCGTTGCAGACCCACTTGGCAGTGTACGTTTCTTCATAATGCCTTCAATTTGCTTCTGCATAAAAGTTAAATCCGACAATTTTTCTTTAACAGAACGTGATTGACAATACAGAAACATAAGAAGTCCGTTCGACAGTCATCTGAGAAAAACAGCTGAACGTGACTGACAACAATGGTAATACGAAATTAAATTCAGCTTGCTTTTAAAAATATGATAATTTCAACAATGCTTTTAACACAGCATGACAATAATGGTATTAAAATTAAATGTAATGATTGTCTTTTAAGTTCATCAAGATGCATATTGTTGGCTAATGTTTCGTTTTAATTTACATTTAATATTTTTAAACTATAGTTTTTCGCCATTTTTAGTTTAAACTTCCTATTAAGGCATTTTTAGGTTTCATAAGATTGAACTATGTGGCTCCCATGATAAAGAAACGGACAATGATGTGAAAATATCATATTAAAATTTTAATATTTTTAAACTATAATTTTTTGCCATTTTTAGTTCCAACGTCCTATTTAGCCATTTTTAGGTTTCATAAGATTCAACTATGTGGCTCCCACGATAAAGAAACGGATAATGATGTTAAAATATCATAGCTGGAGCAATCTAATTCAAAACCTAAGAATCCGGGCCCCAATGATCATGCAGGATCACGAACGTGTTATCGAGCCCATAGAATTTTTTTTTTGAATGATTTATTTATGGACGCTCTTTAACATCTCAGGTCATCAGCGTCCCATTCAATTCAAGGCGTGAAACGGCCGACAAATTTTGCTCAGAGGCCTCTCTTTCAGGCTTGAAGTTCTTTTTCGTGCCGTAAATGTACGACATGGGACCCACGGCTTTACTTTCCTTCCGAAGGAAGCCATACTTAGGATTTTTACGCCCCGAAAAAATCCATCGGTCCTGACCGGGTTCGAACCCGTGATCTTGGGTTTAGGAGGCAAGTATGGTAATAGAATGAAGCAACATCTCGTTTAAGCTGAAGATTGGGGAATTCGCTCTAAAAGTTAGGACAAATAACTGCGAAACTCCCTCTTCGAAATGGTTGACGAAAGATGAAGGTGGAAGTTAGCAGTCTGCAGTTTCCGACGCTAACTTTGCAACGTAAACGTAACTTGTTTTAGAGAGCGATGCGCTTTTTAAAAGGCGTGGGACTGAACTTATAAATGCAGACGGGAACTCGGGCAGGTTAAAACACTAAAGCAAAATTGCTGCTAATGCCGATAAACTTGATGCATTCAGAACGCAGGCTCGAGAAAAGATCTCCCTTCAAGTTTTTTAAGTAAGTTTAAAAAATAATCAAGTAGTTGCATTAATTGTTCATCTTATTTACACCTATTTAATTTCTGGATGTTTTGAATATTATTCATTGGTGACTGAAAATCTCTTTAATTTACTATACTAACTTAACACTTTTAAAAGCAAATATTGTGTTTCTTTACATGCTATATAAATTATTTTATTCACAAAAACAGCCATGCTGGGAAACTGGTCTGCAGTCATTATTGACTCGTTTGTAATTTGTAATTTTTAAACGGTTTATTTCATGTTATGTTTATTTAACATGGAAAAAAAATGCAACGAGTTTATTTAAGAGATAACAAAAACCACAATAGACAAGGAGGCAATGTGGTACAGATAATAGTACAGTTGATTTTATTTAAGTACGCTCTTTAACATCTCAAGTCATCAGCGCCCCATTCAATTCAGGGTGTGAAACGGCCGACAAATTTTGCTCAGAGGCCTCTTCTTTCAGGCTTGAGGTTCTTTTTCGTGCCGTAAATGTACCACATGGGACCCGTATCTTTACTTCCCTTGCGAAGGAAGTCATATTTAGGATTTTTACGCTCGAAAATATCCATCGATTCTGGCCGGGTTTGAAACCGTGACCTTGGCAAGTATGGTTACCACTACACCACCAGAACCAACAAATAGTATAGTGTTCACGAGCGTAATATATAGAGCTTTCATTTTAAAAAATCCCTATCTAAATAACTAACTTTTATCATCTAAATAAAAAACAACTATATATATTGAGGGAGGAACTTAAATCCAATGTTGATTACATGTTAGGTTTCACACACCTATCTTTTGAAATTTAAATTGTAGAGACGATGCAATTTTTATGTTGCCTGGCAACCTGGGTTGTTGTTGTTGTTATCGCTGCTGAATTTGGACGAAATAATAGTATAAAAATACTAAACATTTAATGTAATAGTTATAGTTTAAAAATGGCATATTCTTTGCAAGAACGAACAGACTTTAAGCGGATTTGCATAGGCTGCAGTTATTACAATTCGTAATTTTTATATTACTCACCATAATGAGATTCATCTACAGCTATTCTGTACAAATTCAGCAACAATGGCAACAATGCAGTTTGCCATGTAACGATAAGAAAAAATATTTCACAACAGTTAACGAATTCACAAAAATTTGATATCCTACTCTTAAGTTCTTAAATTTGAATAAACTGTGCATTATTATTTGAATAAGACGAAGCTAACGTAAAATGTATGCAAAGAGAAAAGAAGCACATAGTCCCACATTGGGGACGGGCTTCCGTCAGACTAATATGTTCACTTCATTATTCTAAACATTCGTCTCACTTCATCTCAGTGCCAAAACTTGACGTTCATGTGTGATCAATACCCCAACATATGTGGCTACTTTTCAGTGTTTAAACGCCTTAAATAATAGAATATTATTGCCATGGAGGATATTTGGAATTATTATCTAGAAGAATAAATTAAAAAAGAAAAGCTAGTGGTAAATTTACTTTATAACAAACTATAATAGAAGAAAGGGCTGAAATTCCGGCCAAAGTTGCAGCAAATATGGTTAGTTTATCACCAGAAGGCTAGAATTTAGTGGTAAATTTAAAGTATTGCTGACTAAACTAAAATATTTATGACTCTTTAGTTTTACAGAGTATGTTTTGAACACTTATTAGTTGTTTGAATAATGTAAATTACATTTCCAAAGCTAATCTTTTTTTAAAATTCGAATTGAATCTAGTATAACGATAAGTAATATTCAATAAGATCATATTAGACAATAAGAACTGAATTAAATATATTTATTTAATATTATAAACCTATAAGTATTATAATAGAAGAGATTTTTATTATGTTACATAATAATAAAGTTATACATATTGTTGGGGATTTATTACAATATAATCAGAGCTTAATTATATTTATTTATTTAATATTGTAAACCTATAAATATTATAGTATAAGAGATTTGTATTAAGTTACATAAGTTATACATATTATTAGGTGTTTATTATAATGTAATAAGAGCTTAATTAAATATATTTATTTATTTAACATTATAAACCTATAAATATTGAAATTAAAGAGATTTTTATTAAGTTACATAATAATAAAGTTATACATATTATTAGGTATTTATTATAATATAATAAAATAACTTAATTAAATATATTTATTTAATGTTTTAAACCTATAAATATTAAAATAAGAGATTTTTATTAAGTTACATAATAATAAAGTTATACATATATTATTATTAAATAGTCTTCTGGTTATTTCTGCATTAGGTTTCAAACATCTATTAGTACACTTAATGTAAATATTTCTTTTTCTTTAAGATCCTAATATAAATAAATATATTTAATAGGTTCTTATTATATACTCCTATAATATTTTGATCTAAAGCCAAAGAAATAGATTTGCAATTTACATCCCAAAATATGGTTCAATTAAAAAAAAAATTAAATACAAAAGACAGTAAGATGTTAAATTTGACACCCTGCTTTACTGCTTTGCTTTATTGTTTCCCAAAGAGTATGTATCTTGTTTAAATTGTTTACTTTTTGAATACTATCTACACTCAATGGTGGCTATAATTATAAAGCCGATTTTCCTCTGAATATCTAAGTAGAAACGACCAACTATTGTTATTTTTATAATGCAGTGGGCTGATAGATCCGGGAAATTGAGACGGTTTAAATAACCCAGTACAGTTGCTGCACCGCTTTAGCAAAAAGTAGCCGGTTTTCTCTTTCCCATGGAATGCCAACTGTTGGATTGCATCGCGTCCCACAGCCGTCAGTCTGCGAATTCTACACGAGTCAGAGCAACAAGGGCCTAAGTGTCCATCAACCTGCATGTTGCGTCAGCAATATTCACCTTGGAGCAAGCGCAACATGTCGCTAGGATACCACGATGTGTCGCCAAATGTTTTATTTCGTGGATTCATTGATTGGTATGGCATAAATCTCCGTAACACACCGTACAAAATCTATGCAAAGCTTTGGCAATACCGGAAACCCTGCTTTGTTAAGAGCAGTGTGGATTTAGAAACTTGTGTTATTGTGTGTTGATCCCCAAACAGAACATCCAGAAGTGACATAAATTTATTCCTCAACCCAAATTTTATTTGTTACTATGTTAAATTCTTTGAGATGGCACTAAGGGAAATTTTGTGGAAATCACAAGAGAAAAGGTATGTGCCCTAAACATTTAGTTGAAACTCAAGCATTTACGTTAACAAACTATTCTAGAACAAAAACATTTAATCAATGAATGAGGGGCTGATGTCAAATCTGCATTCTTGTTCATTTATATTGCAATAATGTCCAAATAAAGAAAAACCAGTTATAAATTTAAAATGTCAACATTATAACGGCTTTTGGGGAAAAAAAAAAAAAAAAAAAAATAAATGGGGGCTATAATCGAAAATAAACCAGATTGGTCTCATTTCCCACGACGAAGATAAAGCTCTGGAGCAAAAACCATTGACACTCGTGCTGAAAAGCAATATCAACAAAGACGTCATGTTAAATTTTAATAAAATATTAGTTGCATATTAAAATAATTAATAGTAGTGAAAATTCGACTTCAAATAGATCTAAGAAAAAGCAATTGAATAGAAATGCGATTGCTACGAGGATCACAGGAAAGATCATACCCGCAACATCGAAATAAGAAACAGGCTAGATACATTTTAATAGCAATGGTGTATATGGAATTGCACATAGGCGTTTCCGGCACATCTATTCTCCCAGATTTGTAAACAAAATTCTTCCCCTTCCTCTATACGACGACGTGAAACCATATGCTAACCTACGTACCGGAAAGGCTATCATTTCGATGGACTGTCCATCACCCCTCCAACAGTCCGGATATTGCACCTTCTGATTACCATCTGTTGGGTCCTCTCAAAGATACAGTTAGCAAAAGGGAGATGTGAGGATGAAAGTAGTGGCCTCAGTACGGCAATGGCTATAGACGACACAAACGAAAGTAGATTCATAAGTTTCCGGCCTCGCCCATAAGGATTATCTCCTTCACAAAATTCTTATCTGGTGTGATACCTTATCTGTTAAATAAATAATTGAAGCTGTCACTTCTGCTCCGCTGTGTTCAGGTATAGTTATATAAAAGATGCTATGTGTAGAAGATTGTGACATGTTCAAAATGGAGTATCGAGTTGTTATTAACTTCTTCACAAAAGAAAGACTTGCTCCAAGTGAAATTAAACAGCGATTGGACGGTGTATATGGGGAAGCATCCGCCTCATATTCTACCGTAAAAGAATGGGCCAAACTTTTTCGAATGAGTCGAGAAAGCATTGGAGACGAAGAGCGTGCAGGTAGGCCCTTGGAGTTGCTCACTTCTGAAAACATCACTCTTGTGGAAATAGAAATTATGGATGACCGGTGGCTCAAAGATACACAAATAGCAGCAAACATTTCTAAAACAACACTCCTTCGAATTATTCATGAACATTTAAACATGAATAAGGTTAGTGCAAAAGCAGCAACGAGTCATTTGTTGTCAGGCCTTTTTGGAGCTCTACCGTAGCAACGAGAGAAAGAGAAGTTCTACAAACCATTGCTACAGCAGATGAAACTGTGGTCCTCCTCTATGATCCCTTGTCCAAAAGAGAATCCATGGAGCCGCGTAAACCTGGCGAAGCACCGCTTCTAAAAACCAAGGTCACTCAATCAACCAAGATGATCATGACCACAATCTTTTGGGACTGTGAAGGAATACTCTTCATAGACTTCAAGGAGAGGAACACCACAGTAAATGGGGAGTACTATGCTGGCCTACTGCACAGACTACGTGCTTCCATCAAAGAGAAAAGACGAGGAAAGCTGAATGGTGGAGTGCGCCTTCTTCACTACAACGCGCCTGTGTACACAGCTCTTGTTGCAAAGGAAGCTGTGAAGAAATGTGACTTCAAGGAGATCGACCATCCCCCTACTTCCCAGCTCTAGCTCCTAGTGACTATTTCCTCTTCTTAAAACTAAAGAAGGACCCTCGAGGAAGGAAATTTAAGTGTGACGAAGAAGTAATGGATGCTGTTTATGCCCATTTTGCAGACAAGACTTCTGATTATTTTTGAGGTGGGTGTTGAAATGTTAATTCAAAAATGTGAGAAGGGTATTGCAATAAAGGATTACTATATTGAAAAGTGAAATATAGTTTTTGTCTTTATCTACCTAGAAAATGGTTAGGCCGGAAACTTATGGATCTACCCTCGTAGGCTCCGGACCTAGGTGATGCAAAGCTATAGATTTACAAGTAATAACTGAAAAATGTTTTTATATAGCTAAAGAATTAAGGAACGTTCAGCGCACTTGAGATTGGAATAAAACTAGTTTTGAAAGATGGAAGAGAAAATTTTTCTTTACTATTGGTCACGTCTCATATTTATATCTTCTGTTAAATAACCAGCGCATAGTAAAAACGGCTGTCACCCTATTGCTTTCAGTTATAAGAAGGTCTTAAAACTATGATATTAATATAAGTCAAACAATATAAATTTTTGAAGCCCTACTGCGTTCATTGAGGAATGATGGTATTGTTTGACTTGCTGCCTCTTTATGCTCCTTGTGTCCGCCTGTGCTAGCGTATCTTGCTTGAAGAACGACTTGGCAAGTGTGCGAACTTTCTGCTCTTTTTCTTTTAGCTTACAACCATAACAACTGATGTAACAACAAAGCAATTGAAAGAATTTTATTTCAAGAAATATTTTAATATATAATAGCAAGGCCATATTTATTTAATAATTTATGGTACATACCTGTTATTGTTATTAAATTATATTTAATAAAAATTATTTACATTTTTATAAATTTGAAATTCCCCATCAAATAGTTTATGCTATTCAAAATCCGACTCCCAATTTTCGTGTCACTAAGTCCAGTAAGTTGTTACATTTTATTTTATATTTTATCATTTATCTTTAGTAACGAAGCGCTTGTTCTAAGGACAAGAAGAAACACTAAGAGCATTTCAAAACAACAAAATAATTTGATATTGAAAATTATACTGTAAATGACAATCCTAGTACCTCATCTTTGAGTTTTTAGAAAATTGATAAATAAAAAGAAAATGTACACCGTGTGGTGAAAGATTCGTTAATACAGGATGCAAATTGCGTTTTTGAAAACAATGTACCATTATTTCAGCAAACAGTTAATACACATTTTCAGACTGATAATTCCAAATGGGATTAATGAATGGAAAAGGGACCTTCCGGAAACAATTTTGATAAAATTCAATGCATAACTGCAGAAAATGTCAAGGAAGGATGTCTCACTCAAGCAGTGTTCCCGTGAAGGTTGGCAAACAAAGAAATGGTGGAAAGATAATGGGTAACATTTCTTACTACAAAGAGGGAAGTTTGTTTTGCACTTAAATTATTTTTTCTTTATTATGTGAGCGGATACGTTGGTGATGCCAAATTATGAAGCGGTCATAATGTGTTGTTGTTCAAGCTTCGGTGACAGCAATTTCTCAAGGGACTGTTGGGCTATTTTGTTGATTCGTATTCAGGACTAGAAGAGATAAATAATGTAAATAATCACACTATGAGACATTATATATATTATGGTCAAAATCTGTCGCGTCCTCTGGTGTTTTGTGTACGATAGAGTGCTGAAATAGAATTTATTAACTAACTCTACATATATCTCGACGCTTGTAGAACTTAGAAATGCGTGCGTCGCAGCCTATGTAGACCTTAACAATGATCGACGCATCTCTGAAGAATACAAGGTTTCAAGATGTGTTGTGAAGTGTAGAACTTGGAACCGAGTCTTGCAGCAGTTTGAACAATGGAAGCATCATCGCCAATTCTGTAGTAGAAGTGTATGTTTTAACAGTGCTAATTATTGTCACGGGTGGCCGAGGTCTTTAAGGTGTGAACTCGTGAGCGGGAGATCTGGGAATCGAATCCCACCAGGATTGTCCTCCCTTACTGAGGTTTTTTCAAGGTTTCCTCATTTCTCATAACAGACAAATGCCGGGAAGGTCCCTAAATGCCTGGAGCATTTCCGTCTTTAAAAATCCCTTTCCTAATATATAATTTAATCATGTATCATCAGTGTCCACCGCCTGTGGTGCCTCACTAGTAAAAACGGGCGTTAAACAATATTAAAAAAATTGTGCCATAAGAACAAGATTACGACAAGGTTTTGGACTTTCTTCTCTTTTATTTTATATTTATATAAATAACATTTGGAAAAGTGGAAATTAACGGAGTCAAAAATTATATACTTACGAAGAAATAATGATATTAAAACGATAATATTTGAGTATGATCAGGCCCTGTTAGCTAGTAAAAGAAAACGACATCCAATATAATATAACCAAATTAAATTATATATTAAAAGGATATAATATGAAGATATCTTATAATAAAACAAAAATACTGGCAAAGAAGAGAAAATCAGTGCGGAAAGCAAAAAAATAGTGATCAATGAACAAAATATACAACAGGAGCAAACGTTGAAATATCTGCGATGTAATATAACGAATTATAAAATTAATTTACATTTAGAATAAAATATAAAGAAATAAAATAGAACAAATAGAATAATAAGGACATATTTTGGAACAAATATGACTAAGAATGTGTAAATTAGGTTCCAAAATATACTATCAAAGCCTATGTTATTATATGGTAGCGAAACATGGACCCTAAGAGTCTAGGATCGAAAGCGAATTGAAGCAGCACAAATAAGATTTCTCAGATCAGTGAAAAAGTTACCAAAAAGAGACAAGAAGAAAAGTAGTAAATAAGAGAATCACTAAAAATAAAGAATATTACTGATTAAATTGAAGGTTATCAGTAAAGCTCTAGCAACGTCATATAGAGGGAATGGTCGTAGATAAGACTACCACGGCAAGCATACTTTTGGGTCGTCCAAGAAGAAGATGGAAGGATAGTATTAGCCTGTTTGTAGGAATTAAAATGTTGAAGTCTTTAATTGACATAAGGAGGTTTGTTTTGAAGATTATGAATCCAAAGCAAAAGGAAATCAGTAGCGAACCAATATCAGGATAACTTAAGTGTCAAATAATGTCACATTTCCAATAGTGAAAGCAGAAATTGGAGCTTAGGGTGAAAGGAAAGGGCTCACATCAGAGACATTCTTTCTTATACTCTGGTAGTGGCCACTGTATGCTATTGTTGCACATTTCTCTTGGCAATGCTGAAAGCTCAGTTAAAAAAACATATGAACTGAGCTATAAATGTATTCATCGTGAAGATGTACGGAAATAAGACAGTCGAATGTGACATTGCCGCAGAAGTTCAGATGTTTTAAACCGCAGCTAAGTGCAAAAAGACAACTAAGAGTTAACTAACTAGGATTATACAGTCCCGGGGACTGCCTCGTATATCTACATGTTTTTGAGGCATTGTTTCCCTGAATGCTGGAATGCTTCCACGGTTCTGTGTGCACTTGGCACGATCATTAGTCAGGTCGGCAAATGAGACACGTATGCGCGTAATTAATTTGTTTGACCCCGAGCTGCCACAAATCACAAGGAAACCGGTATGTAGACATGTTCTGGTTCCAATAGCGCCCGTCAGATGCCAGTCTCATACATTCCCTGTGCAAACTGCCGATAGCCTACTCTAGCGGCAGTTTGTCGAACCGCAAACACTATGGCCTCGTGGCACGCTGATGTTGAGGCGTATCGATTTCCCAGCCTATGTAACGCGCTATTTATGAAATATAAGCAAAGCAGAACTTTATGTCTATCTTATGTCATGATGTTTATAAGCTAATAACTTTTTTCCAGTTAGTTTGTGTTTAAATAGCCTCGACTGATGTGTGAAAGACATATTAAGGGGCTACTTGTTTTCATGATGCGACAAACCTCATTTAAAGTTAAGCCCAGAGCTCTGGCGATGTTTGTTATTCGGTACCAAGTCAATTAATTTAATTGCACTAAACAAATGATGCAGATTAATACCCACATAGCTTACACCCTCTCTTTATGTGTACCATTCGATTCGAATTATCAACTTCAGTCGAAAGAGCGCGAAAGTTTTCCCAACAACTTCCCTTTTAATGTTATCGCAAGTACCAACTTCTCCTATATACAATTTTACCTCTATATTATCAAAAGCACGTTTCTTGCATTTGTAGCAGAGCATTTTTACTTTAAAGAACGCGTCTTCAGGCTGCCGGTGAGAGACGTTCTTCAGTAATAACATGGGCGCTGATAATTTTTTTGGTAATTTAATTGAGGTTAACGAAGGTTTCTTAATAACTCATGACAACAAGCATGCATTTGAAAGTTCAAGAAAAATTGTAAGCAAGAGGGGGGAGGGTTCGGCAAGATACTTGTAATGCGAGAACGATACCATTAATTTTTTTCTTTTATATTATTAGTATAAGATAGAAGTGTTTTGGCTTATCTGTTTGACGTTTGTACTAATCGCCAATAGTGAACAGAAAAATGCATGAGAATAGGTTGAGAGAGGAGCGTGTTAGTTTTTTAACACCATGCTTTAAAAGCATCAATTGTTTCATTTTGATGGTAGGTGAATAAGTTATTGATGGGGCTGAAAGGCGCTCGCATCTAATTATCCGTGATAGTATGTGTAGATTAGCGCCCAAGCCTTGAGAAGAAGTAAAGTTAAGAGAAGCCCTGATTTTACTCTTATACAAATAAGAGCTAGTACTGAGGTGAACATTAACATTTTTTTTATTGATTTATTTACGGACGCTCTTTAACATCTCAGGTCATCAGCGTCCCATTCAACTCAGGGCGTGAAACGGTCGACAAATTTTGCTCAGAGACCTCTCTTTCAGGCTTGAGGTTCTTTATCGTGTCGTAAATGTACGATACGGGACCCATGGCTTTACTTCCCTTCCGAAGGAAGCCATACTTAGGATTTTCACGCCCGGAAAAATCCATCGGTCCTGGCCGGGTTGGAACCCGCGATCTTGGGTGTGAACATTAACGGAAAACTAAATTGTTACTGATGTAATTTCGTGCAACAAGAACAGAATTCGCATATTTGCATCAGAGCAGTTCTAAACTATCCTTTATGCATGAAAAAGTAATACAGCATTGTGCATACCGGACTTTAGTTGTAAACGTTGTCCACTCTCATTGTGTTTTACGCCTTGGCTACTAAGCTCACTGCAGCCGCTGCAACTTTTGTTCTCCCTGTGCATTGTTTCGGGGAAATACAACCTGATTGATATATCAATCGCTGTACAATGTCAACCTTTTACTTTACATTCATAACCATAGCTTGTGCTAATGATAGTGATTTTATTGACAAACGTTCGTCATTTGAGCCTATCTCTTTATCTTATCCCCTGACGGAAAGAGGCAATTGATTCGGAAGGTTTTGAACAAATTTCTTCAGGCACACAACCAGTTGATTAGAATTTAAAACAAAATTTACACGCTAGAATAAACTATCTTCGCAAATAAATAGATAGCGCCGTGAAACCCCACAGGAAGCTACCTCAAGGATACGAGAAGGGGGAAAACGGAGTTTAAGTACGGACGCCGTCAGCTGCGATACGCTTGGTAACTCAGACGTGAAACACTTGGACAAGGTTTATAACTAAACTCTCTTATAACGTGTGACATGAAAAGCAATGGAATGTTTAAATCTTTTCATAAAGAGGATATTGGAGCTAATGTGTATTGGTGCTTGTGTAAGTAGCAACAATCGTTGGTTAGAGTCTGGACGAACATGTTACATGCAGGGCAGTTCTGATAGTGGTAAAGAGGAACTGCATACAAAGAGTGTATGTTAACGTATCCCACTCTGATTTCTTTGCCCGCAGAGATCAGTTGGCCCATCCCACTGGAAGCTCATGGGATCTGCACCCGTGGTTGCTCTTTATCTTATTTCTGCAACAGAGTGTAATTGTTGTTCCAGTAGGATTACTCGCTGACGCCCCAGTCCTTTGTGTCCTGTAATTAGAGTCCTGTACGTCGATCGAGAGCTGAATTAGAGGCTTTAAACTGTTCACACTCCCACCGAGCTTAGAGCTAACATCCAACATCAGTTTGTGCTACTAGTTATGAAGCTTTTTGGCATTTGGTCGCCAAGTTATAGATTATGAACCAAACTGTAACAATACCACAGGTTTCTTCTCTTCAGTGGGGCTTGCTTAGGATTATAATTGGGCTAGTGTTGTACATTATAGTACCTATAAGATGGGATATTTGACTGTCAATTGTTCGGATCTTCAGCCACTGAGTAAATCTCTAATTTACAGCAATGCACTGTAACCGGGAACCATTAATTGCCTAAAACTATCTACTAATACCTATATAAATAACCCCCGTTATTGCACATTTATATATTTGTTGACGTGAACACTACAAACTAATAACAATGCTTATTCTTGAGTAGAGAAATAAACACTGTGACCATTATGTTTTTGTTGACTGCCTTAGCAGCAAAGAAAAACGTCGGGTTCGTTTCTTTCATCGTAATATACAATGATGGATTAATTTCATCTTTAAGTGGGCATGCCAATAAATCTTCTACCTTTAGCATTATATTGTACTTGTTTTGGAAATAGATCCAAAATCATTCTATTCAAATCTTGTCTGGAGAATAAATGGTAGGTTTTACTTTTGTCTTCTGTTGAGAACATTTCAAGTGCTTGACTTTTATGTATTTACTGAATGCAATGGCATTGCAGCTGGCCTGATTTTAGTTTCCCCCCCCCCCCATTAGCATTATCTCTCAGCCTTATAGCGCTAAAATGTTATAAACTTATAACATAGTCCATCGTTGAATCTTTCCTTTTAATCCTATGCCAATCTTCCACATATATTGAAATATACATGCTTTATAATGTATTTCATTATTAATATTACAATATATCGTATATCACAGCCCAGATAATCAAACTGGTTAATTTGCCTAATAATATTATTTAAAACTTACTTTATTTCTTACAAGATAATTTAACTGGAAATTATAACTTTTATTTTTATTGCTGGATGTTTGAGAACCAATTATATTTTTATATACAGGATGAGCAATGCTTGACGCAACCGCGCGACCGGCCAGCAGCGCTATGTCGGCGTTATTTCCCCTTTGCGAGGCTTCAGTGTGAGTTGAAATCTTGAGAAAGTAGCACATATTTGTAGGCGACGCAATACAATGTTTGAGTGAAAGTGTATCAAATGAACGTCGCCGGCCAGCCGAAACCGGTTGTGTGAAGGATTGTTCACCTCGTATAATGTAATTATTTAATTTTGTATGTAACTCATGTTATGATCTTTTTATTTTGCACACAGTAGAATTTTGATGAGCATATCATTAACCCACCGATATTCTCTTGTTAGATTCCGAGTTCTTTCCTCTAATAATTTCATCTATAAACGGGTTAACCAACACAAGAAAAAACTACCATTCTTGTTTATCTCCCTAATTTGCTTAGTAACGTATTACCTAATTATTTATAAATATTTAATACAATTATCGTATCATTATGTAGGCCTTTAGTTACCTTTACTAAACATTAAGGAAATTCTCTGTATGAATTATTATTCACAGGTGTCTTTGAATATTAACATAGCTTTAATTGTCTATGAAAGTTACAAGTGTGTCTAAATTAGATTCGACGCTTTTATTCATCAGAATATTTATTGTAAATATCTTCAATGCAAACCGCCTATGATGCCTCAGCAGTAAATATCTACATGCGTCAAACACTATTTAAAAATCCTCAATGCAAGAATATTCTGGTTTAATTGCACTTTATTATTGCATTTAATGTTGTTTTTAGTTTAAAGTACAATAGTTTAACATGTACTTAATATTTAACATTTAAAATACTTATTCCACGCTAGATTTTGCAATCATTGACTCCCCGTTTTAAAACTTGGAGCTACAACAGCTAATTTCCACTTATTATAAATAATTTTCAGCGTCCAGCATATATTTAAAAATTGTAATTTTTTAAAAAAAAGCTATTCTATATATCAATAATTCAAAATTATCATTTTTCTTTTGGGATTCTCTTTTGTTTGTGTATTCCTAATCTAAGTTAGAGTTACACAATAAAGATTTAATTTCACCCATTATCTTTCTTCAATGGTGTTAATTCAAATCGAGTATTTTTCCTATTTATAAAGGTATTTTAATGCTTTATATGCAATATTTTATATTCATGTAAAACAATACAATTCCATAATTCCAACTGGTTTTGTATCCTTTAAGCAAATTATTTTTTTTCATTTACATTTATATTCAGTTCATTATTTATTAATGATAGTTCCATAGAAAAAATCTAGTTCACGGCCGGGTCTCGAACCATGGGTCTCCGACCTGCCGGACCGCCACGGGTGGCCGAGGTCGTTAAGGCGCGGACTCGTGAGCGGGAGGTTTGGGGTTCGAATCCCGCCAGGACTGTCCTCCCTGACTGAGGTTTTTTCGACGTTTCCTCAGTCCTTATAAATGGCAAATGCCGGGAAGGTACCCTAAACTTAGGTCTGGAACGATTCCTTTCTTAAAAATAAATCCTTTCCCAATATATCATTTCATCTCATGTATGTCCATCGCCTATGGTAGTCGGTCCTGGTGGTGTAGTAGTTACCATACTTACCTCCTATACCCAAGATCGCGGGTTCGAATCCGGCCAGGATCGATGGATTTTTCCGGGCGTAAAAATCCCAAGTATGGCTTCCTTCGGAAGGGAAGTAAAGCCGTGGATCCCGTGTCGTACATTTACGGCACGAAAAAGAACCTCAAGCCTGAAAGAGAGACCTCTGAGCAAAATTTGTCGGCCGTTTCACGCCCTGAGTTGAATGGGACGCTGATGACCTGAGCTGTTAAAGAGCGTCCATAAATAAATCAATAAAAAAAAAAAAATCGGCTATGCTGCCTCTGTAGCAAAAACGGGCGTTAAACACAATTTATTCATTCATTCCGACCTGCCCTGCTGAAGCTCTTACCATCTAAACCACCGTTCTGGTCTGGCTATAACCGTGATCTTCCTCACCAGAGACTATTATCTCTAAAGTTATCTCGTCCCAGATATTTCATTACTATGAAGCCATTGGAAACCTGAGTACTTGTGATCAAGTTTTCCTATCTGACTTTGATTTCAAAACTAAGCGTAAACACACATGAACAAATCACATTTCAAATAAATTAACTCCAGTAGCGTGGTTAACTATGAGGTCTGGGACACAAGAACTCGAAGGCTTCGAGGAGACAGCAACTTTCGGATAAAATCTCTGCAACGAGATAGTCTTGGAGGTCTTTACGGTACAATAATGTCAGATTCCGGCTATAGCCGGGCAGATGATATGAGCACAGGTATCAACAGACACCGCAGTATGGGAACCGGAACAACTGGAGCCTAATACCGTGAAGAGGAAGAAGATGAAGAAGGGAATGATTAGCACTGAAGTCACATGTACTGGAAAAATAAAATAACGAAAGCAGATTATATACAAGGATTCAATATGCTTGTTTACTTTTGTGCTAAATGTGCAACTTTCCCTTTTAAAACAAAGAAGAAGAAAGCAAAATAAAAATCATCCCTTCGTCCCTTGAGTTGAGAGATCTACAGATGATGAATATTAAGACATAAAGCGCAGGTGAATGAACCCTTACAATCACATTAAACAAGGACCCATGCTTTATCAGGGAGATTGGATTGAATTGTCTGGGGTGAAGAGGATACTTTGGTACTTTAGCCTTGCTCTCGGCTGACCGTTTGTGCATACGTCCCCAATCGGGGCATCTCCGGGAGCAAGGAATAAGAAGAGGGACACATTGGACGTTGATTGTACACATATAGGCTTCTTTTTTTATGTGTTTCAGATAGAATGCCCCGTCGCCGATGGACTCCCCCCCCTCAGTCCGCTCACTGGGGAAGAAACCTTTACAAAGTGCGAAAGCGCAAGCCACCGTCACACCGCGCCAGCCCACCTCGCCCTGGCGCTTTCGACCCTGTAACAGAACCAATGGGGATGAAATGATATGAAATGGAAGAGGTGAAAATTAGTAAAAAGTAATCTCGGCATTCACCTAAGTGACCAGGAGAAATCTCAAAAACACGCATGTTCAGGATTTGAACCCGGAACCTCCCGCTATCGCTCGGCACTTATCGGGGAGAAAGGGACTATAGAAACACCGTTTGATTTTTATTTCCTTTGGAGTTCCAAAACGCGTATAGGTACTTAATGTATAATAGTGTGGAAAACAATGAAACAACTGCCGAATTTCAAGAATAATGTCATGCATGTTCCATATTAATACATTCTTTTTTCATTTAGGGCTTCTCTCGGCATTGCTGGCATAGATATCAGATAGTCGCTGAAGCTCTCGAGTTAAGCCTTTACGTTAGATTGAACACCAATGTAATACGCCTCCTAAGGGCTGAATGCTATCGAATTTGAAACCTTGGCTGCATGGCTACTCTAGTTAATCCGATGAAAAGCAGAAGTTATTTATAGATAATATATTTATTCATATTTGTAATATTCAGTTAGGAACATCACTGACCACCATCTCAGATTGTCACTAATCATCATATTCTTCAAATGACCTTGCTGTATGTGCATCATCTACTTGTAAATAACGATTTCAGCTGCGGTACTCTTTTTAACCTATTTCTATAATATCCAGACCTTAGTTCTGGCCCTAAAATGATATTTTGGGTTTAAGAAAATGTGCTACAGAGGATAAATGTTGGTATTAAGAAAATGTATTGCAAACCGTTATTATGGCTATCTAGGTATTTATTGTGTGCGTCATTTGTAGCTACAAAAGGCATAATATTATAAATGTAGTGCGTTTTGAAGCTTTGCGAATTGCCTCATGTAGTTTCATGTTCACCATTAGGTGACAGTGATGCAGTTAGCTTTCAAAATGTGGTGTGTGCTATAAACAAAGAAATCGTTTTGGCGGAAAACCCTATCATCAACATGCAAATAAAAAAAAAATATTTTTTAACGATGTTTAACGCCCGTTTTACTACTGAGGCATCATAGGCATAGACACTGATGATACATGAGATGAAATGATAAAGAATTTTTTATAAGAAAAGAAGAGTCCCAGGGCTAATTTTAGGGTATCGCCCCGGCACTTGCCATTTATGAGGACTGATGAAAACTTCGAAAAAACCTCAGTCAGGGAGGACGGTCCTGACGGGAATCGAACCCCAGACCTCCCGCTCATGAGTCCTCGCCTTAACGACCTCGGCCACCCGTGGCATTTTTTTTAAAAAACATGTATAGAGGAATGGCGGTATCATCATCTAAAGAAGCCTGAGACAACCTCGCCGATCATTCTGGCATGGAAGTCGTGCAGTGCAATGATAGAATGAATAAACAACTCGTGTTCAACTTAATATCTCTGTGGGCATTGTCAGCATAATAATGCACCAGTTAAAATGTTCAAAAGTTGTGCAAAAGGGAACTGCCGAACATAACGAACGTCTGTTTGGAGTTGCTAGCTCGTCATGGTGTCATGATTTCTTGTCCAGCATTATAACGGGTGATGAAACAAGGGTTTATCATTTCGAATTCGATACGAAAACATTATTTGGAGTGTCACCGGAAAGGGGAATGGTACTTAGGGGAAAAAATATTCAGGGAAGTGCCGTCAGCTCAGATTTTGCAGAGACAAGTTTGATAGTTGCATTGCCTAATAGTTAACTTCGAAATATGTCAGAATTCTTAGAAGAGTTGTAGAAGCGATTCCGACGCCTCCGCCCTCACAAAGATGAGACTAAATTTAAATAGATATTAAGACTTTGGGGGGGGGGTTGTTAGCTAATGTAATAGTGATTAGATAAGTATCTGGATGATTTTGACAGCCCTTGGAGGGAACAAGGGTTAAGTTTACGCTTTAGAGTTTACAGTTTACGTGAATATAGGTGTAAACATGACAGGTCAGAGGAAAATCCCTCGAATTCTGAACCACCCACTCTGTATTCAGGCGCCTTGTCATTTAATCTATTTGGCGATGGAAATTAATTTCAATTCTTTTTATTTTCCTCTGTGTGACTACATCGTTTCCAATAAATTGTGTAAATGTTCTATGTCTGAAATGTTTGTGGATGTTGGACCGAATGCCTTTTTTGTTGTCATGGCGTTTATTTTAAGCTACTGAACGAACAATGGAACAGAAACAGGTCAGGGTCTTTTAAACCACATACTAACCAACTTGTAAAATTACACAGTCTTTCTAAATCAATAAACTCATTCGGTAAGCTACAAACACGTTTGCAGCAAGTTCGCAAGACTGGAGAATTTGACACATAGCGCGGGCGCACTGTTGTTGCATATTTCACTGCTGATGCGAGATAAAACATGTAGCTTGTAATGAAACACAGTCACGTCCACTTGAGTGTATAAAACCATAAATAAAAAGAGTTAAATAAATACAACATAAACATATTTTTATTATTAATATCGGCGTATGTGAGGCGCGGTGGGGCTAATCATCGCTTGGAGTGAATAATGTTTGTCTGCGAGAGAGAATCAACAGGTTGGTGTGCTCCCACCCCCGCAACTGCCGCGGGCCCTCTCGCTTCTTCGCACCGCACTTCTCTGGTTCGATGCCGTCTCAGGTGCCACGTATTCTCTCGTGTGTTCCTATGGACTCTCGTGTAGGCTACAGCGTGTGAAATTCTCTGCGGCCGGACAATACACGACCTGATCCCAAACCTTGCCATGTACTGCATGATCTGTACGGGTTTCAAAGTCATCAGATATTTATTAATTAACTGGTGCTATTTCAACTAGTAATTAATAATGCTAATATCACCTATCTTGAACTAACTTTAGGACACAATTTAAAAAAAAATTCCAGTTGACTTTGTACACATTATTTACATAAAAAGGATTAAAGGCGTACGCTTCTGTAGTGACATCATTTTACGACCACAAATAACCTTTGTACACAACAAATGCATCTGCTATAAGGTAAATGGCTCAAAACTCCAAGATAATGATGAATATATTAAACATACGCAATAACAGGAGAGCATTAGGCGTGACGCAGCACAGTGTTAGTTCAGGTCATTAACGCCTGAGGTGACGAATGGAACACCTAAAAAGGGCGCTACTAGAACATAGAAGTTCACCAAATTATTTTGGAAATCTTAAATTAATTTAAGTTGTTTGTTATTCATTAGGAATTCTATTATCATTCTTTTCAGGACCGCCACGGGTGGCTGAGGCCGTTAAGGCGCGGACTCGTGAGCGGAATGTCTGGGATTTGAATCCTGCCAGGACCGTCCTCCCTGACAAAGGTTCTTTCCAGGTTTTCCTCAGTCCTCATAATTGGCAAATGCCAGGGAGGTACCCTAAACTTAGGCCTGAAACGTTTCCTTCCTTAAAAAATCCTTTCCCAATATACCATTTCATTTCATGTATCATCAGTGTTCACGTCTGTGGTGCCTCAGTAGTAAAAACGGGCGTTAAACATTATTCAAAAGAAATTCTTTTTAGGTAGTCCATTTAAATTTCTATTCTTATATCAATTGTCATTTAATTCATTGATTATTATATCGTATACAGTCTAACTCTTTATGTTTTCTTTGTGTGTATTTTCGATTTTTCTTTCTTTATCAATGTCACTTTACGCTGACCTATACCTACATTATTTTATACAATTTTAACCTTGTACCCTCGCCTGGTAATTTTTATCATATTTATAAGAGAGATCAATGTTTAAATTGATTTGCTTGTTCAAGAACTTTCCTATTCTAGACAGTTGTTGTATCTGCTTAAGTTTTATCAAGCTTTTCTGCTGATATGTACTCTAATTGAAACATTTAAATGTTATATATCAAAATGTTGTCTGCCCTTCTCACTTGGCAGTAAAATAAGAAGCTACAGACACAAACATTTTTTTTACGTTCCATGACTTGTATTGATTGCAGTTAAAGTTAGATAAGCTGACAACTCCTGCCTGTAGTATATTTTCCAGTTAGTTCCTTTCTTCCCTATGGTGCCTGTTACATGAAGACTCCGGGCTCTTGCGTCAGTGCGTCCGCACACGTCATGGTTATTCAACAGGCCTGCAACCGCCCCTCTTCTCTATTCGCAGCAGTCAGGTCATTGGAAACAATGCATCTATACAATTTCCATGTTACTGTTCCAAAGAACCTTCAGTTTTTCTTTTATCTTTTCTGTCCATACGAACATTCGGAGGTGTTTAAGATCAAGAATAAAAAATGCGCATCATCACAATTAATATCTCCGAGAAGGTCTGAGATTACCGATAAATTCACGAACGTAGTGATTCTGGAAAGCTCAGGCCCTCCAGTGATATTTATTAGGGCTATTTTACAATTAAAACAAGAAATTAAATATAATTCCTCTAAACTTGGCTTACAAATTGTAATAATTTTATATTTGTACTTGACCTTTTCAAGCAATCTTGCGACAGAAGAATGCCGATTATCAGTAATACGAATAGAGAATAGTCAAATACGGGTTTAGGACTATTTAATGAATACAATACGAATACAAGTGATATATATTTGAAATTTCCGCATAGAATATTAACACTTGTATAAAACCTATGAATATCTATTCTATTCAGAAGCCGTGAAACAGAAATGGACAAAAGTCGACTATTACAATTGCTACAATTTTCTAACACCAACTGAGGGGAAAAAAAAGTCATTATCTTTATTTTTCTTTTTTGTGGTTAGGAATTCCTACTGATAAGATCAATTTCCACATTTGACGCATCACCAAAACGCTTTGAAGAACCCTCCATTTTGCGTTCTGACTGTCAATTGTCCATGCTTTTGTTGCTATCAATACCTCCCCACCGCCTCTAGCAAAAGTGTTCAGTGATGTTTGTTCAGGAATTATATATTGGAGATATAGAGTTGGCTGTACTGACCACAAGACAAGTGCACGTCTCATGATAAAACGGATTTGATAATTTTTTTCCGATAATTTTACTCCTGTGATTGGCAAAAATTCAAAATTTTGTTTCATTTCATTTGTCATGACGGTACATGAGTAAAATAATCCCATTAATATAATTAGCAGCAGTAGGCTATTGCTGTCATCTCCAACTTGTCTCTCTGCTTGTATACAAATTACCCTCTTCTTCTAACGCTATTTTCATTTCGAAAGTTAGTACCGCATAGCCTGTCTATTTGTAATTTTATCGTAGCAGCACGTCTCATCAATTGTATTTCATTGCTTCTCAGAATTTTGTAAGGTACGATAAAATGTAATATTTAATGTCGATATCTTTGAAACTTTGAGCATTATAGTTTAATTTTTATCCGCTAAGTGGCAGTTTTGCACCTAGCTTTGAAAATGGAGTGATATGGTTATCAACAAAGGTCAGCAATTCATTTGTTTTGGCAGAAAGTGAGACGATCACCAGCATTTAGAAGAATTTAAGAGATGGCAGTGGATAAAAAGAACTTTCGGTCATCAGGCGTTGGCCGAGGTCAAAAAGACACAAACGGAAAGTTAGCCAGGATTGTTCTCCTTAACTGGAACTTTTTGCAGGTTTTTCTGAACCTTCATCAATGACAAATGCCGTGCAGCTCCAAATTTAAGTCCGGAACGCTTTATCACTTTTGATACCATAGGAATAAAAAAGGAGTTAAACACGAATAAAATGCCGCAGTCTAAATATCCAGGCTCCGGGGGGGGGGGGGTAAGCCACACCTGCAATGTGTCCTCACCTTATTCGGGATGAATAACAATCGAACAGCTTGCTCGATATCTCTGTCAACGCAATCTGCTAGTCAGAATATTCAGAGAATTGTTCTAAGTAGGCTCTCGACGACTAACTATCGATCATAGGGAACATAAAAGAATCGACTTTTCAGAGTTGCTTCCTCGTTACGAGGCTGATTTCGTGCCCAGCACGTAACGGGAGATGAAACATGGACTCATCACCAATTTCCGCCTCTTTAGTCCTCTAAAAGATGCAATGCACGTGAGAAGATTTGATAATGGCTTGAGACACCGACCGGCATACGGGATCTGACATCTAAGTGCCAAAAGCCATGAATTTGCAAGAAGATAATGGTGAAAATAGCACTACATAGCAAAAGAATTGAGGAGAAATCCACTGTATTTGATACATATATGACAAATGTATGAAAGAGAAAAACACCCTCTTTTTGCTGTCCTTTTAGTTTTTTCTCCATATTGTAGTGTAAGAAATGTCACAAAAGTAATGAATATTATAAGAAACATATTATATAAAGTTAAAGGATTGGAATTAATTGATCTGAGAATAGCAAGTAGGTTAGGTTAAGTTAGGTTGGGTTAGGTTAGGTCTATAAATTATTATTATAATAAAAGTAGCTGCAAATATTCATTCCCTGATAAACTGACTCCAATATATGTTTAACTAACAACATTAGTTTAGCGGTATGACCTAATTCACAAAAGGAAAGACACAATTACTGGCACGATGTCCCTACATAAATATAATTATATCAGAAGTGAGAGTTCATATTTTTGATGGAAGTGTTCAGAAATTTCTGCAGTGTATACTTTCAATAATGCATGCATTTTACTAAATATACGGCAACACCTTGGAAACTCGCCTATTGTCGTCCCCATTTTAAGCATCATCTATGTTTTTGAGAAACACTTAGGTTCTTACGTCTATGATGAGACGAGATGAGCTTATACGTCTGTTGGAAGATTTTGTGAAAGGAACTAGATTGCCTTCCATTAACAGAAGAAGCACCAACTTCAATTCCATGATAGCAGCTATAAGACGAATTCGGTCGTCCGCTCTGCAACTTGAACTGGGAGCACTTCAAGAAACAATGGAGACGTCCTATTGAGAAGTCTTTAACACCGGCCAGGTTGTGCAGTAAGAAAGCGCTCAATTATAAGCGACAACCAAAGGAGCTGATGTCACAAGACATTCAAAACGGCATCGGACGGCTGTGTGGCCGAAAGAAAACCTAAAATCGCAAATAGCTTACAACAGGTTCAGTTCTAACAGGCTGGAAGAAGACATTATGCAGAATGCGGAATACCTCGCACACAGCGACCATGTGTATACTGCAATCACTTTGGAGATCGACAATTCGGAAAACCTTTTGCAATTAAATGCGCATTGTGATGCTGTTGTTGGGTTGGTAGAGCTTTCTTGACAAAATGTGAAACCCATCATCATATCCGAAGTGTTGTCATAACACAGGGCCCAAGTCGGTCCTGGCGGCGTAGTGGCAACCATGTTTGTCTCGTAAACCCAAGATCTCGGTTCAATCTCATCCAGGATCGATAGACTATTTCGGGTGTAAAAATCCTACTCCCGCCGTGGGTCCCGTGTCGTACATTTACGCCACGATAAAGAACCTTAAGTCTGAAAAAAAGAGGCCTCTGAGCAAAATTTATCGGTCGTTTCACGCCCTGAATTGAATGGGACGTGATGATCTGAGATGTTAAAGAGCATCCATAAAAAATAAAAGGAACAACACAGCGCACATACCATGCATTTCCAAACATGCATACCTCCTTGAAAAAATGACAAATTTGCCATCTCGCATAACACATTCGGTTTTTTTAACCAACCTGTATATTCGTTCATAATATCAGTTGCTGAATTATTACACAAGTAATGGCAAGAGTTTATCAAAGTCACATGTACGAGTTAACAAAGGAACATTTAAAACATGCCCAAAATATTTTTGTTAGGAATGGTTCAATTATACGAGGTAGGTCCATAAGTTTCCGGCTTCGCCGATAAGGATTATCGCCTTCACAAAATCCTTATCTGGTGTCATACCTTATCTGTTAAGTAAATCATTACAGCTGTAACTGTGTTCAGTTGTTCAGATATAGTTGCATAAAGAAGACTATGTGTAGAACATTGTGACATGTTTAAAATGGAGTTTCAAGCTGTTAATAAGTTCTTCACAAAAGAAGGAATTATTCCAAATGAAATTAAACACGATTGGATATGGGGAAACACCCCCCTCATATTCTACCGTAAAAGAACGGGCCAAACTTTTTCGAACGGGTCGAGAAAGCATTAAAGATGAAGAGTGTACAGGTCGGCCCTTGGAGGTGCTCATTCCTGAAATCATCGCTCTTGTAGAAGGAGACATTATGGAAGACCGGCGGCTCAAAGTTACAGAAATACGATCAAGTTTGGGCCTTTCTAAAACAACAGTTCTTCGAATTATTCAATGATATTTAAACACGAATAAGGTTACTGCAAGATGGGTGCCTAGACTTCTTTCCTCAGTCCAAAAACATCGAGTTACATGTTGTCAGTCATTTTTGGAGCTCTGCTGTGGCGACGTGGAGAAGTTCTGCAAACCATTGTTACAGGAGATGAAACTATGGTCCAAAAGAGAATCAATGGAGTGGTAGGCGTAAACCTGGCGAAGCACCGCTTCTAAAGGCCAAGGTCACTCAGTCAACCAAGGAGATCATGGCCGCAATCATTTGGCACTGTGAAGGAATATTCTTCATTTTCTTCAAGGAGAAGAACAATACAGTACACGGGGAGTGCTGTGCTGGCCTTCTGCACCCTCCATCAAAGAGAAAAGGCGAGTAAAGCTGAATGGTGGTGTGCGCGTCCTCACGACAACGCGCTGTGCAAACAGCTTTTGTTGCAAAGGAGGTTGGGAAGAAATGTAGCTTCAAGGAGATCGACCATTCACCCTACAGCCCAGGTCTAGTTCCTAGCGACTATTTCCTCTTCTCAAAACTGAGGAAGGAAATTTAAGTTTGAGTAAGAAGTGATGGATGCTGTTTATGCCCAGTTTGCAAACAAGATTTCTAACTATTTGGGGGGGGGGGATTGAAAATATAGTTTTTGCCATTATCATACGTAGAAAATGGTTAGGCTGGAAATTTATGGACCTAACCTCGTATCAATAACTTGTAATAACACTTAACAACACAGAAATTTAAGTTACACTGATTTTTGTTTAGCCTTGAACTGCGCTCAGCTGCGGACGCCGGTAAAAAATAATGCTTTCCTGCCTTTTCGAGGTGCAGAGGTGCAGTCGGCCATACTTAAACGAGTTCAAAGTTTCTCTGGCAAGCAGCGAGTCATGTAATATTTGTTTCAGGGCACTACTGTAAACACTCTGGAGATTTCTTTCTCTGAACTGTTCTGCGTCTTTCATTACTATAGAATTTCTTATAAAATGCATCATTAACTATCATTTTTGAAGTGCTGTTTGTAAACGACTTGTTAAGTAGGCATTAAGAGATAACAGTAAATTTCTTCAGAGCGAAGACATTGAACATTTGAAACTGTTTAATTATGGAAACACATAGTACAGTGCATATTAAATGTACTGATCATTTTTTTCATTTAATAAGTAGCGTCAAATGCTACGCAGTGAATCTGATAAAAGGGATTTAACCTACAAGCGAAAGCAGCTACTGTTAGCGAAGTTAGCAGAGCGCTGCTTCAGCTTTCTAAACTTTGCCCTAGAGTTTCTGACGTGGCGTGATGTGATGATCTTGTCTCCAGGCGCCTAGTTTTGGGACCACCACTGATAACGCAGTAATTTTCAGCTCAATTACTCTCTCTGGAAGAAAACGGGAAGAAAATAAAGCTACATCACCCCTCCAGCATCACCCTTCTCTTTTTCTAGTGTCTTTCGCAGATCACTCATCCATCTTTCGTGTCCCGACCTCCCCTCTCGCCCTCTCGTTCCGGTCGATATATACCATCCCCCTCAGTACAGTGTCAGCTGAAACCGCCATCCCCACCGCTGCCCGTCCGAGCGTCTAGCTGGCTTGTCGCTATCACAGCCGTCCCATCCCTTCACCTACCTCTTCATGCCTATCACTACGTCATTTCGTTCAGTGCAAAGTTTCGGTAGCCCTGGATCGGAATTCATCTTCGTATTCAATAATAATTATCGTCGTATTTACTCATATCGATTAATGAGACCTTTTATAATGCTGAATCTTTTATATCTCCTTGTTGATAGAGTGGTAGACCTAGAGTTATTGTAGCTGAAAGTTGCCCTACTTGTTTTTTATTCTGCTCTGTGAAAAATGATTTATTTTCTTCAATGATCAAACTCAATTTTAGACGATTTCGTTGCATTTCTTCCCTAGAATTTCGTTCTCATACCCCCATATTTTTGATATTTTGCTTTGCAACTTCTGCAGTTCCTCTCATGTTATTAAATGCCTGTCTTAAAGAATTTAACTTTCAATACTCTCGCCAATTTTGCGCTTCCTTCATCCAAAATTATTTATTAGAGAAGACATACACAATGCAAAATATTGACTTTTGTATTGCAAGGAGGTTTCAGTACTGTGCAGGGAGTCATGGCAACGTTAACAATAATTGCGTATTTAAACTTAAAGAACTAAGGTAATTAAAAGGGAATTGACATTTTTGTTGTATTTGCTTGATATGAAGAATGATATTAGATAAATGTTGGAAATATGTATTTTCATAAGAGAGTAGGTCATTTTTAAATAGTGTTTAACGGTCGATTTTACTGTTGAGGCACCACAGGCGGTGATCATGGGTGATACATGAAATGATATGTTGTGAAAGGAGTTTTTTTTTAAGGAGGGAAACGTTCCAGGCCTAAGTTTAGGGTAGCTCTCCGGCATTTATGAGGACGGAAAACCTGGAAAACCCTCAGTCAGGGATTCGAACCCCACGAGACCGGGAGCCACCCGTGGCGGTTGAGAAAAGGTCATGAACTTATACAAAACATATGTTATGAATATTTATTTTCTTAATCTGGGGATATTTCGATTTGTTTATTGTCTAATTGTATCCCAGATTGTTAATCATTGATTTCTTACTAACTCTGGTGAATCTATTTGAGGGACTGAGTGATTGAAATGAAATTAATATTGCAAACAGTTTCCAGATTTAAATGATATGAAAAGTTGTAGAACAGCAGCAGGTATTTAAAGTTACCCAGCATTTGAGGACACTTTGACCATAGCATTATTTATTATCTAAAGCATGTTTGGTCAATGTACACTTGAATGAGATATCATTGGCCAATCATATTGCACATGAAGTAGCAGAGAACGAGTGAAAGTAACATGTATGTTACTTAATTAAAAATACAAAATAGTTACAAAAATCCTTCAGTACAATTGAAAGTCATTTTGTCTGAATAACACACCTCTTGTCAGCACGTCAGGTTGGTAAGCACAATATCAATTTGACGTGTGTCAATCATATCCCCATCTTGCACTTCAGGCCACATAAACTCATTTCCCTTCCTTCTTGTACTTTACAGCACAGTTATCATGAATGCTACATAGTGCCGAAAATTGTTATTCTTGACAGTTAACCCTCATTTTTCATTCTGCTTTTCATTATTTCTGATACTGTCACTTCACCAGATTCTGATTTCTCTTTATGCTCATATCTACCCATTTCTTCAATCCAGCCACTATCGGAAGAGTTTATATAAGTAACAGATGAACTGCTTTCAGAGCCGTCATCACTAGAAGTAGAAACGTTTCGCTTTTGTTTCGAACCAACCTGCGATGAATCTGTTGCAGGAATTTGCTCTACATTTAGTGTAGTAAATCCTTTACCAGGTGAGAGATTTAACTTCTTCTTTATAACCTTTTTGATGCGGTTGGCCCCATATCTCATTTGTTGCAGCATTTCCTGAGAATACAGGTGAATTCCTGTATGATGTACTGTTGATTTTGTAGACGAGGGATAAATAGCACAACGCCAGATTTCTTGAGTCCTGACAAAATATTCTGAAACACATCTTTAATATTCCATAAATCTTTCAGCTAGGAAAACCCTCCTTCGTGACCTCTTTTTTGGTCGATTTCCAAGTGTCCAAAAATATCTCTTCACGGATCATAGAGTCCCACATCAGATTTGACAGAGGTGAGATGCAAATAAAAATTATATTATTTTCCATAACAAGCCTTAATACTTCAGGAGAAAAAAATGACTGGAATAATTAGTACAAAGCAGAGTCGAAAGTGTCAGCGTTGGTGCTATGCGGCGTGGCAGTGGATTTGCGCTTTTGCGGCTGGTGGGTTTTGTTTAGTGACACCTCGAGCCGCAGTCAGATGATACCTTTGTGACTTGCGCAGTCGTGCCTGCATTTGGAATATATAATCTGAGGAAACATTAAGGACTAGGCTTACTTCCATGTATAGTCGTTTCTGGGCCGGCTGCCTGATGTCTCCATTGTGCATCCCTTCCTCCCAGAGATGCCCCCCTTGGAGGTCTTAGGTTCAAAAGGACCATCAATGTGGACACTGGAAAAATTTCTTCGTTCAGTACAATCATATCCTATTCTATTCCTAGATACACAATATTGCTAAAAGCTTTGTTTGGATTTTCATATGATTAATTTAATTAGTTGATGCAGGTATTACTGGCACTGTATATATTTCTTGGGGCTTAGGAACAAAACATTTCAAGAATGTATATGACATTGCGAATTCATTTTAGCATACAAGAAGTCAATAGCGAAGCCTGGCTTTTTATATCGGGTAGATTGAGAAATTGGACATTGAAATTTATGAAAATTCTAAATTATAGTAAATATACTTGCAACATTTTCATTAAGTTTTTACATGATAAAGTTATGGCATTATAACTATTATAGTATAGGCCATAATTAAATATAATTAAATGTGAAACCACAGAAAACCACAATAATGTGGTCAAATGGCAGATCTAGTCTAAGATAATCGTCAAGTATCTTTTCACTCTAAAAAACCAGTACCTTTTCGATAAAATGACACTTTCTTCTAAAGAATGAACTCTCTACACCTTACAGATGGGAAATGAAAGGAAAAATTGAAATAGCAAAAAGGAAATTTCTAAAATGTATTGTTTTACGTGGAGTCTAATCCATATGAACCTAATTAAACATAACTTTTTTTTAGGTGTCTTGCTGCACTTTTATATTTTAATAATGTACTCAACGTATTTAAAAATATAATATTCCGGGCTGTTTGGCCTTGGTCTAATGGAGCTCATTGTTCCAACCGTTTCGCCGGTAACTGCTTCCGGCATCTTCGGTAGCGCTGATGATTTCCACGAAGTACTCTCTCTCTCTTCTTGATCTACATGCGACACCGGCCGTGAAAGACTACGCATTATATCAACGTATTTTATCCTACCATTTCAAGCTAACTTATACTCGTTTGCCACACATTAACTGATACAAAATTCAGTAATTTTTATCTACAAAAGGCTTTATATTTATATGGATTGGGGACCGGATATGGCCAGTTTTATGCGATGCGAATATACCTTTCTCTTATCGCAACATCTGACTCGCTAAGGTTGGCCACACTGGGTCATCTACTTGCACGCTTTTTGTTCGCACGGCACAATTACCTCCCCTCACAGGCAGCAGTCTTTTGTTTCCACACGCTGCGGCTACTGCCGGCGCGACACTCTCGCAAAGTGTTCTGATGTTTAATTAATATTATACAAGACTTGACCTGGTTTGGCAGTTAGCATTATGACGCCCTTATGCACCTGCTGTAAGTAAGAATTGACTATCGGGTGTCTCGCATATCGGTTTATTTCAATATCATTTACGCACTCTCTTCTTAATTTCTTTTACAAAAGAAGTAAATATGGAAATGTTTTTCTAAGTGTACACTTCGAATACAGAATCTGCTAACTACTAAGAGAACCATGTTAATTCTGTCCCGAACATTGTGGGAACAACGATGAATGAATATGACAGATAAAACCAGAGAAAACCTAACCAGACGCTGCTTCATTTCCCACAAATCCTACATGCGCTGAGAACATACTCACTTTAAATGCAATATGTAGCAATTCATTTGATGCTTGGAAAAGAAATAACAACAACAACAATATAATAATAATAATAATAATAATAATAATAATAATAATAATAATAATAAACTCATGACACCAACACCATTACCAGCATGCTGTAAAAGCATTAGGTAGTTGGGAAATTAATGACAGTTTGGCATATTATTAAGTTAAACTGTAAACGATGAAATTATTCTTTTTTGAATCGTCTTTTGATCTAAGATGAAAAATGGATACTCTTGTACAACTGCAAAAGATCGACACTATGGCTAAATCTCGATAAGTACCGAAACACTTTGCAAAATCAAAATTACACCAGAGGAAGCCCTGCATGGAGGTCTGCGGCCGATTTAATACGCTACAGTCTTCTATATTGTTGCAAAATAATTACTTAGGGAAATATTGTCAAGAAATTGACAATGTTCACAAGCCATAAGAAAAACATTCAGAACTAGTCAACGGAAAAGGTCACGTTTTTTTCTTCATGATAACGCTCGACCACACATCTCGCAAAAAGCTGAATGAACTGGGTTATGAAATTTAAACTCACCGGACCTTTCTTTCACCAAATGACCGTCACTTATATAAGCTGAAATTTTAAGGCATTTTTTCTTAAACTTAATTCGAATGTGTCTACTTTAAAATTTGTACAAATACAAGGATTTTCTGCAAATCATTTTTGGAAACTAGAAACATTAAGTTTAATAGTGATAACTGTATAAGATAATCACATGAATAGTTATCTGGAAATGTGTAAAACAGTTCTGACACAAGCAGTAAACATTGAAGGTGTCGGTTGCCACCATTTTGAAATGGAAAGACTATGGTTAATGAAAACATAACGAGAATTGTATACATATCCAAAGAAAAATTATTAAACATTTATTGCCGAATTTGTTATGATTCACTTAGCTTCCTGAAAAATTCAAGAGAATCAGTAATTTTCACAATCAAGCTAATTTACGCTGTACTATAATCTGACTGTGTTTATTACAACTGTTATTTCTTGAACTTGTATTTAGAATTGATCTATAATAGCCTGCGAGATTTTCGTTTAATAATGCCTTTAGATACAATTTGGATATGTTTTAATTACGCTAACAATATTACTGATCCTTTTTGTCAATGTGGCCAGATCTGCATTACTAATAGCATTTAGTATTCAGAATACAAACAAAAATAAAATATTATCTTAATGGAAATTTAACCGACATTAAGTAGTTTTACTATTATCTTTAAAAGATGAACTGGAAAATTAAAAACTAAAGTTATTAGTGAATTTCTGTATCTTAATATCAAAGACAAGTTCTGTGAAATGAACTACGTTACATCGATCGTGCGCAAATAACATGCTTAACTACGGGTATTTATCAGGTTAAAATTTGAAATTAAAACGTAAATGTAGGTTTGTGAGTATTCCCATAAAATATTACATGTTATTATGCCCGGAACAGAGAATATACTATCAACCATATACGTAAACGTATGTCATACATATAATGCAATTGTACATAATTACATGTGCAGCGATATTTTTAATATGCAATTGTTTTGTTTTACATTTCATACAAACACTTTTAGATCTAACATATTTATATCAGTATTATACACATCTCAACTTACTTATTCCTCAGTTCCTTTGACAATTAGTCGAGTTGTATCCAGCACAAACGTACACTATTACTTATTATTGAGAAGTGTGCTTAAATCACTGCACTGAAAAATCATTATAAAATAACTTGTTAAAAAATGAACACACTGTTTACTCTCTACTTTGTCTTTCTTGATTACAATAACTTGACAAACTGTTATACACAGAGCAAGCGAATCTGCTGACCTCTGTAGACTAATTCAGTTTTGTTTTCCACATCAGCGCCACGTGTGAAACTTGGCAGCACTAATACAAAATCTGGTTGCAACTCCAATTCACTTACAATAGGATTCTCAACCTTTTCCTGAGGCGTATTATTACATTCAACGCAGGATATTAGATGTACCAGTAAGCAAATTTTAAGAAGTAAATGCGTGCTTTTGTGATAAAAGGGTGAAAATAAGCATTTCTCTACATTTATAAAAACAATACTTATTTATTTAGTAATTTATTGTAAGTAGTATTTAGAATTAGATATTTATTGGTGAAAAAAATGTTCAATCTGATCCTATTCAATGGGTTGTTCTGTGAATTATCAAAAATATTAATATTAAAGTTAAAATAGAGTGACTGAAGACATAAACTTAGATAAACATATATTCCTGATACTGATATTCCAATACTCCGACTTACAGTCAGTAAAAGCTATTAAATTTACAAATTTATAATTTCAGACTCAGACGTTTATTTCACTGTGAAGGTTGTGCTTGTTTAGCTAAACACGTTTTTTTAATGTTTGATTTCTACTGACTTAATCTAGGTTAAATCGAGATCAACATTCAATATATTGCGGTACTTTTTATATATAAATTAGAGAAGAAAATCCATATTCACAAAGGTAATTAGTTGCAAACATCAATTAAAATTTTATGACTTTTTCTAAGATCAGTAGAATCATTTGCCTGAGGCTTCCGTCATCAATTCGTCTTTCTCGGAAGCAGTTAAGGCTTCTGGTCAGGTGTCAACAAATAAAACGGATCTCTAATCCAAAATCTGGATCCAGGTTTTCAGGGAAGTACACATTAAAATTTGAGATGAGACTCCCCAGATATTCCTTAACATTCACTGTCAGTTAAATTGCATTTTCACTTAGGAAAACACCCAACAATGGAGAGGAAGACGTGTTTTCAATATTGATTTACGTTATCATCAAGCAGCAATTTTATCCTGTACCAAAAGTATGGAAGTAAACGAACCCTTGTGCAGCTGTTGAGGTAGCGAAATACATCTGTCAAGTAAGTGAACCAGGCAAGCTCATCAGTGAAACAACTGAAGTCTGAGGAATGAGTCAGAGAGGAAAATCTGCACTTCTGAACAAGTTCAAACAGACGGCTGAATACATTTCCCCTCGTCAACACCTAACTTCAGTGTGAAGTAAAAGATAATCATGTTCAGCACTCATTTCATTACAAAAAATGGAAAATAACCGTGAATTCATTACTCTGGATTTAATGAAGTTAACAACGTTCACACTTTCATTTGTCTTTAGAGCAACAGACCTCGTTCTTGAGGCTAAAGCCTAGTGATGAATGCTACAATATACAAATTTAGCTTCTGGGTTTACTTCTTTAATATTTGCAACAAAGCCACTTTGCTTCCCGCACGTGTTCCATCAGAACAAAAATCAACACATTTATTCCATTCTAATTTTCATAACTGGTCTAATTTTGAAAGCATTTCTTAGGACTTTTTTCGAGCAGGCAGTGATTCACAGTACAAGAATTCTTCCTTCGCATTTTCCTCATCTATAAATCTTACGTAAGTAAGAAGATGGACCGTGTTCATTCATCCAGTTGTGGAAAAATATTGACTAGCGCGATTTTTTTCTTTTAACTGCTGCTTAACATTTGCAGACAAATCTAAAACTCTTAGGGATATAGCGTTCTTGGGTAATGGAATCACTTCGAGTTGTTTTGCTGCCTTACCTCCCAACATTATTTTAATTATATCTGTAGCTAATGGTAGTATTAATGACTTTCTGATTGTGTGAGGTTTTCTTGTCTTACCTATTCTTAAACTGACGCCTCCAGAGCCTTCATGTGAGATCCTGCAAATGAGATTGTTTTTTTTTTTTTTCTTGTTGACGAATCTGATGTTTTTCTCTGAAAATATTCCAAAGGTTTGTGTTTCAAATCACCATGCTTTGTGTCAAAATGACATTTCATCGATTTGAAAGTGTTTGATGACAAACCACACACTGCGGTATTCGGATGGTTTCCCCTCCATCTCCAATATATGTGACACCATATGATAAATATCTTATATTGTAGTCACGCATTGCTTGTGTATGAGGCTTTTTGTTGCTTTCTTGTACAATGATGCCCTCTACTGGATGCTTAGTAGTCGCTTCTGGCAGAGTGGAATTATTTACCTCGCTTACACTTCCCCTCTGAACTTTTCGAGCAAAGTCAGTTCTGATTTATTTCTGAATCTGACACAAACTACATATAAATCTGACATTTAACAAATAAAATCTCCCATTCAGCAACAGTATTGTAACCCCAATGCTTTTTAACTGTAAATGCATCTCGCAGGTAAATCAACTACAAAATATATCCCATTGTTGTCTGTCAAATATACTCCAGTTGCGCTATGTCATTGTCGTAGGATTAAAACTGAACTTAATGTATTATTTTTGTATAGTAAAACAAAACGTTTTACCATAATTTAAAATCCATTGTTTTAGTTCAGTTATAGTAGAATGGTGAAATATTTGGAGTTAGTAAAACAAATGTTGATTTATCTTAATTACTAAACATTTTAACTACCACTCGGCAGTGGCTCACGTACCATAGGTTGAGAACCCCTGACAGAACATAAACAGCCGACCGTGTGACTCCTGCTCTCCATCCCAACAGGTGAAGAACAGGTTGGCTGTTGATAACCGAACTTAAAACGAAAACCTTGTCTCAGTTTCAAAGAGTAAATATGGAAATGTGGTTTTCCAAGACTGAAATTCCGAGAGCAAAAGGCACAATGGCCTACCGATGGACGACATACATAATTTTTTTTAAATAGTGTTTTTACTACTGAGGCACCACAGGCGGTGGACACTGATGATACATTAAATGAAATGATCAATTGGGAAAGGATTTCTTTTAAGGAAGGAAATGTTCCAGGCCTAAATTTAGGGTACCTCCCCGGCATTTGCCATTTATGAGGACTGAGGAAAACCTGGAAAAAACCCTGGTCAGGGAGGACGGCCCTGGTGGGATTCGAACCGCAGATCTCCAGCTCACGAGTCCGCGCCTTAACGACCTCGCCCACTCGTGGCGGTACACACCAAAATGAAACCTCATACATGAAGAAGCGATTTAAAATTTTCACAGACGCGCTTAAAATCGTTTGACATTTAAAATATCCAGTATGTTCAAGACTGTATCTGATATATTTATGTTTTTGCTTAGGTTACACAGTTATACAAGGATATCTTTATGCAAGTAACTCTTTCCGCAAACAGATTATTTCCTTTCTTTAACATTATGAAGTCTACAGATGCGAGTTGTACAATCCTTGGTTCCTCTGAACATTGGCGTCTCTGGAAAATATGATTTTCCCACTATTTGCTGGCATAATTCCTCACCTTTTGATTTATAAGCCTTACCCATTGACAAATCATGCCTTTCGTAGTCAGAAAAGAGGAGGGGATGTAACTGTGTGGACAAAAAGTGCCAGTTTTGACAATTTATGACACGGTAAAGACAAAATCATTTCCTATTAGTGGTTTTAACCACAATACATTATTTTTGTTTAAGCTAAGAACTTCTCTCTTTCAATTAAACCTTGATTATGTTTCCTATAGCTGCACATTTCCCGTATTTAAAGCAAATGACTCTCTTTTGCCCATAATCCTGTCTGAAATATTTTAAATATAAATTCCCAGGCTAAGTGTTTAGTTTATAAACAACGCCACACACAGCTGTTTTCATTAACAGCTCTAAACCTTTTGCTATTGACCGCACATTTTCCTAGCTCGCGAGGTTTTGCAGTTTTAATATGTTGCTGGTTTTTGCTAGCAGTATACAAGGTCTTTGGTTTTCGCAGACCGCATATTCAATGCGCACAGAGGCTGCTCATCAGCTGATGTTGACCTGTTGCTCCAAGCGACGTGTTTTAATCGCGTTACTCCGCTCGCAGCCTATTAATCTTGACATGGACTCTCTCACTCGGAGATTACACACTACAGTTCAGTACAAATATTATCTTTCTCTCCTTCTTAATTTTTCTCGTGCCTTTGTTGCAATTACTATATCCTGTTAAATATTCTTCCTCCTGTGCCTTTTCTTCTTGTATTTATTATTATTATTATTATTATTATTATTATTATTATTATTATTATTCATTAAAGATCTAGGTCAATTACCGGCTCTCCAGAACTGTGGCAGAATGAAGATTGCCGTGAAACTAAGGTGGTGGCGAATAGTTTGGCAAAGTATACTCTCTGAAGAAATTAGCCCAGACTTCGCTTTATCCAGCAGATATTTTGCAGCCGGACTGCAGGCTGGAAGGTAAGCTTTGAATAGGCCTTTGTATCTAAACATTTTTTGTACTGTATATAATTGTATTGCAAGATAGGTATCAAAATTTGTTAACATATATTTTTCACAATGTTATCTCCATATTACTCTTCTGCAAGCTTTCATTTATTTATCGCAGATTCTGTACATCTATAGCTAGATTTCTGAATTAAATGTACATTTTTTAAAGTTTTAGTTAACAAATTAGTACATTTATCAATATAAAATATTATTTTGTTAACTTTTGTTTTGTTGTGCATACAAATGGATTTTTGTAAATCCTCCATTTTTATCTAAGTAATAAAAATGTTAACACAATATTTCTATAGCACATTAATTGTGTAAAGTGTTTTTATGCCTTTTTAGAAGGTCTGTCAAATTAAAAAGACACTTTTCCCACTCCCTCAAAAAGAGGTTGAGAGTTCTAGTATGAAGAGATAGTGACCATACAGAGGAATTATTGAAATAAAAAAAAAAAAAACTTACAATGTTACTATGATACGAGTGTATTTTTATATTTTCTAACGGGTTAGCATTTGCAAATGTTTTGGCAAGAACTGAAAAATGCTATCGATTCCGTAAGACAACGGCAAAAATAACTATGGTGTGCTTCACCCACTCTTGGCATCTGGTTTACCTTTGTAAATGTCAAACTAATTGAAGAAATTCATTGATATTTGACAGCATATATCTTAGTGCGGGGCTGTCCAACGTTTTAGATAATAAAATCACTAGCAATAGAGCAACAGATGTTTAAAAAACCTATTCGGAATTATTTATCGATTATCACATTATTTCGGCTAGAATATCTAACAAGTGCAGCACTGAAATTTGATGGATTACATTTTTCTTCTATTTCGTTTTATTTAAAGACGCTTTTTAACATATCATCTGATCGCGGGTTCAAACCCGGCCAGGATCGATGGATTTTTTCGGGCGTAAAAATCCTAAGTATGGCTTCCTTCAGAAGGGAAGTAAAGCTATGGGTTCCGTGTCGTACATTTACGGCACGAAAAAGAACCTCAAGCCTGAAAGAAGAGGCCTCCGAGATAAATATGTCGGCCGTTTCACGCCCTGAATAGAATGGAACGCTGATGACCTGAGATGTTAAAGAACGTTCATAAATAAAATAAAACAAATCAAATAAAATCCCTCAAGCTAATAGTATGATTGATAATTAGATGTCAATAGATATTGCAGTTGTTTATCTCGACTCTTGTTAATTGCATACTTAACTTCAAAGACATCTAACACACAAAAGTCCCACTATGGACCTTTAACATTTAACATTTATTACCTTATACATCTATCATCTAAGTTAGAACATCAATAAGTTTATCCCATATGAAACAAGCAAGGATGGACTTAGTCGTAGATGGCCAGGTAATTGTGGCTGGCAGGTTGCAAACTCCGATCTAGGAAGGAAACAGTGAACAAGAGACACCGCTCATGTTTGATTTCCGAACGCGCGCATTTGATTTGTTGAAACAATTCAATTAACCTCTGTTGTGTTTAGTGCTTTGTAGGGAACGTACCGGTATTTTATTAAAACTAAATAACAGCATTAATTTAGATCGGCGTGCAAGGCAGTGGTTGAGGGGGAAAATGCTGAATTCGATGTAGCCCTGAAATGATTCATGGCTGCAAATTGGTTAGCCCAAAAGGATCATTCTATGGCTAGATATCTCTCAGTAGAAGAATATAACAATTAAAATTAAATGTTAAAATTTTAAAACAATTTACATAATTTATATTTAAATGTGATTTTCACAGTGCGTGATACTGCCAATGAATTCAAATCGGAATCAAAGAGGTAAAATGCCTGTTACATCCCGGACCCCAACCATGTTACCTTACCTTACCTTGTTGATGCTCTGTTAAGATCCCTACAGTAATAAGTCGATAACCTTCAAGTTCTTACGGCAAGAGAAGATCATGATTGTTTCGAACAGAGTCAGAGCCTCAATACGATACGGCAAAATTCAATGGATCTGGTCCCGGCCGCTGCCTCGTTATTTTTCATTACCGGTGAAAGCTTAGTAGTAACGCTATTGAAGAGATATTTTTTTTTTTATTGGTCTGCAGGAATAGCGCTAGACGGAGATGACGGACAAGTTTAAAGCCAGAGACCCAGAAAGAAATCTAACAATGTACAGGGTAATTTGGAAATAAGAGAAGTAACACGTTATGAAGTGTGTAATTTGCTTCAATGGTCTGAAGGTAGAGGTTCAATGCCATCATCTAATCTTAAGCTGATAGGCTTTACTTCTATTAAAATCCTGAAAATGTGGGTATAAGGCATTCTGTGAAAATACAATATTTTTTTTAAGTATTGAGAATTACAGTATTTTCAAATCTGACATGCCCAGGAGAATTCGCGCGCGCGGGAGAGAGTGCGTGCGTGTGAGAAAAAATGCATGCCATTAAACATTTTTCGTATATTAAATTAGAAACATTAAGATATAGCGTCAGGAAAGAAGTATTTGAAAGAACTTCTGATTGAAAAAAAGACTTTTATGCATAGCTTCAATGATTATTCAGCCAATTATTCAAATATGAAAACAGTAACGAAAAAAGTATATGAACCGTTCAAAATTTCGGCTGCCATTATCGACACAGAAAACAACGCCGTGTGATTGAATGACGAATTCTTCGAAATATCTGCACAGGTTGCGATCATTAAACATCGCTAGCAACTAAAGTCATTCACAATGAAAATTAACGTACCGTAACCATTATTTATTCCTGTACAATGACGTGTTAGCTCAGGTGGTTAGAGCGTCGTGCTGTAGTACAAAGGTAGTTGGTTCATATACTTACAACCCAATGTTTTTTTTTTCTCCTTTCTTCTTGTGCTGGAGTTAAGGTAGATTTGCCACCATTACAATGATTTACTGGCTGTCATTACATATTTACAATTTTTTATTTATTGCTGGAGTCAAAGGAGATTTACCATCATTATCCACCTACTTAGCAGCACACAATTCCATATCAATTTTTATTTACCAATAGGAGGCGAGCGCAGGCCTTCTACAGATATAGCTAGATAGTAGGAAGGTTTTTTTTTTCCTTACCTGCTGGATTTAAGTGCTTATACTCCCGTTTTTACTACTGAGGCTCCACAGGCGGTGGGCACTGATGGTACATTAAATGAAATGATACATTAGGAAAGCTTTTTTTTTAAGAAAGGAAACGTTCTAGGCCTATGTTTAGGGTACCTCCCCAGCATTTCCCATTTATGAGGACTGAGGAAAACCCGGAATAAAGTCAGGGAGAACGGTCCTGGCGGGAATCGAACCCCAGACCTCCCGCCCACGAGTCCGCACCTTAATGACCTCGGCCACTTGTGGCTGTCTGCTGGAGTTAAAGGAGATTTGCCACCACTATAATGATTTACTGGCTACCAAATGTTTACAATTTTTATTACAGCAGTACTGCTTCTCACATTCCAGGCTACGAACTCTTTATGGACAAAAAATAATTAATCACAGTACAAACTAACGCTTTCTATTCACAACACAGTTAACAATGTGGCGCTATCGTCCAAGCGACTAAAAACACTTGATGCGTTCGGTTTACTTCGGTATTGTCCGCTGCCATCCGTGAAATCTCTGCCTAACGAGATCGAAAGGAGGCGGACGAGATCGGCACGAGAAGACGATCTTATTGTAATCTTAAGTAGAAACACAAGCTTATTGATATATTCAACCATTTTTCATCAAGACATTACCTGAAAATTAATAAACTGAAATATAAACTGCTGCCCCTCCCGCCTGCCTTATTTGGCTGCATCAGCGAGAAAGAATCTGTCTTTCATAATGGTATAAAGAATTTAAAATATTACTGAACAAAGTGCATTAGGTTTAAAGAATATTACTATGATGAAAAATAAGAATATTTTCAAAGAGTGAATATCTTTTTTGTATATTATTCTGATAGCTTTCGCATTACCCTCGTGGTTAGGTTCCTAATTTCAGCTCTAATACAGACGTAAAAATAAATATTTAATAGTTGTCATAGGTATTAAAAATTGCTTCATTGTACTTACCTGCTACAGCTCTGAAGTTTTGTTCAATCAGCTTACCTATAATGGAGAAAGAAAATCTCATATTATCACATATCAATAGAAACAGCACAGTGACCTGCCTACAAATAAATATACAGAGACATATCTATCTTGGAATATGTATATCCTTTATGTTATGCATTTTTATGCACCAAATCTACAACCATTTTTATTTACAGTAATTTTTGACCTGATGATCAACTGATGGTAATGCCGAAGTAGCTAATTACTTGTGTTGCAGGTATCAAATGTATTAATATCACACAATAATTAACAACACGTTTATTATTTCTTTAAAACCCTGTATATCTTAGATATTTTTGTTATAGAAGGCTACAACCGCCTTTAACTTTTCAAAACTACACAAATAAATATTTTTGTCGGAACATCTCAAGTGCTGTTAGATGGATTTTGTCTTACTTTCGTTGTAACTTAGGCCAATAAATTTTTACTATTCGCTAAACGCTGCATTGGGTACAATCCGTTTATCTGTAAACAGTGGGAAACCTCGGTGGCCACACTAATTACCCTAACCTGATCGCTGGTTACAAAAAAATAAAAAGGTCAAAACATGTTGGGATTCCACCCCATTCCATTTTTGTTTCCACATTGCGGTCTGGTTCAGCCCATTACCAATCAATCCATAACAATTTTTTTATGTCACTTTTCATTATCGTGTGGAAGGGGTTCAGGGAATAAAAACAGTTGAATGCTAATTTAATTTGTCGTCACCATGAACCGTACAGAGGGTGATTTTCAGGACTTAACTAACCGCTAAGTCTGCCCGGAGCCTGGTGTTTCGGGTTCGAGCCCAGACGATAATACTGCCATTGTTCTATACAATTTTCCAGTTTATCGCTGCAATCTGTTTTCGAGTACTCTCTTTTGTCGTGCTTTATCTCTGTTCGCTACTTCCCATCCGGGTCACTTCATGTACATAATAAGACCTTAATCGCGCTATTGTCCAGTCGCTTATGAATTTTGTCCTTTTTGTCGCATCTTAAAATACGCATCTGTGCTCTAGCAGAACGGTTGCTTATAAACAACGATTCGATCTATACTTGGATCAGAATGCACCTATAATATGATATATGATGTCTTGCAATTGACGCTTTGTGCTAATAGAGATAGTCAGCTGTTTGGTGCTTAAGGCTATTTTTCTGGACAGAAGAGCCGCAGTTCTAGGGCCTGTTTCATCAACAGATGTTAAAAATCACCAACATTTTAATTGCTAAGATTGTTTTAACATTTTACAGTATATTAATACTCCTGTGTTCCACCAAAAATTACCATTATAATGTTAGTTAACACATTGTTAACGCTCCCGAGTATTGCAAATTGAAAGAATCGAGAAGGCGGTGTCATAATCGAACGACGTACTTTTGTTTACATAGAATAATTAAAATATAAGCCTCATGCATGGAATATTAAAAGGAGCAAAGGCACAAAGGTATTCGAACCTCTCTCGTATTTCCTCTACAATCCTGTGACGATTGTTTTTCATATTCTGTACCTTTGTAAAAATTTCTCTTTTGCATAATAATGTCAAAGTAGCTAATCTTAAAGTTCTTCCTCTGTTACGAACGACTTATAGAATTTCGACATCTACAGCTGTTTTTACGCCGTCATTTTTGAGTTTTCATCAATTTTTAAGCTTTCAACACAAGGAAAAGGCGATGTTAACTTAACATGAAAACACGGTGTAAAAAGTTAACACCGGTTGATGAAACAATTTTTTGTTAATTTGAATGTTAAAGCAGTCTAACAGCATGTTAACTTTAACGAAACCGGCCCCTAGAGTTGTATGAGAAAACATATCGCTATGTGTAAATGCAAGTGGTAAGAATGTCTAAATTCTTTGTATTTTCAAGCCGGGGGGGGGGGGTTACTTGCATATATGATAAATATCCGAATGAATTATATTCTTGCTTGTAATTACAAATTATTTTAGAAACTTTAACACTAAGTAGGCTATTCACATGTGGTTAAATAAAAGAAAGCATTCATTGTTCTAAGGCACACCCCACTGATGGAGTAATAATGAAGGATGATCACCCAAATAAGGTAAAAATGAAACAGACTATGAAATCCCAAAATATTTATTAATTGGCATAGCAGCGATTACACACAGTTACGTCACTTCGTTGAAGTATTAAGCAATTTTATTCTGCATGTGTGCATTATGAGCACATGAGCACATTTTAGTTTCAGGAATAGAAGATTGTGACAATTATTTGAGATCTGAATTTAATGCTTTGTAGAGCTTTGTAGAGTAAAAATCCTAAGTATAGCTTCCTTCGGAAGGGAAGTAAAGCCGTGGGTCCCGTGTGGTACATTTACGGCATGAAAAACAACCTCAAGCCTGAAAGAAGAGGCCTCTGAGCAAAATTTGTCGGCCGTTTCACGCCCTGAAAAGAATGGGACGCGGATAACCTGAGATGTTAAAGAGAGTCCGTAAATAAAACAAATCAAGAGCTAATGTGTTGACAAATAACAATCTCTACTAGAGAAATTGTATTTAGTAAAGTCTCGATTATATAATAAAAGAAGATCGAATAACTTTTTAACAGTATTCTACAAATTAATTTAATCAAAAGTTTCTCCTAATTATAATGCACTATAAGATCAAATATGTACAGGGAGTGCCAAAAATGTATACACACTTCAAGCAAAGAAAAAACTGTGTTAACATAACAAAACTGAATTCACACAAACAGAAAATGATGAGCACTAATCATCTTATACTTTTACAGTTACAACAGTTGATCAAAATGCCCACCATCGATACACTAAACAAATTTCTATACGAAGGCCTCATCCTCTTGCACCATGTTCCGAAGATGATAATACGGGAGTGAACGTCACTTAGCACAAGTAAATTATCATTGCAGTCGACCAAATCAAATTCCGTTTATAAGTACGGAATATATGAGAATGTATGTAAAGGACACCGGAAATAAATTGTAAACAAGAACTTTTCTATTTATTAGGGGGTGATTTGACTCCGCCATATGAAATACAAGTGTAATTGCCCCGTTCTCCTCAGGGCTTTTAAGAATTGTAGTGACAGTTTTGCTCTCTACACCCCAATCATCCCCTAGTCAGCGCACGTGCTGCCTTGAGTGGGGTCACTGTCACATAGCTGTCCCTCCCCACCGCTTATAATGAGACCATTTGGACAATATTTCTCCAGGAAACTAAAACAAAGGGCAGTTACTCTTTCCTATCTAGGGAAACCGTTGAAGGGGAAAACTAAATAGTTAAGGCTTCTACTTAACTTGAGAAGGTATTTTATCTTTACACACGTCTTGAAATATATTAGGAATATGCTAAGGTTTACGTAAATATTTTTATTTTTTTATTTTCTTATTTAAATACGTATTTAAAGGAAACACTTCATTGCATTAACTTTTATTATCTTTACCATTAATATTTATTTTACTATGAAAACATTTTGCCTTTTTTACAAATTATAAGAGTTAAAATTGGCTCTTTATTAAAATTGTATTTAAATTTAAATATCACAGAAACTGTAATATTTTACATTATAACTCACAGTGACACTTTTTAAATTAAATCCCAAATTTTAAAAGGAGATTCGTAAAGTCAGTTCATCTAAATAAGTTTTTAGGTTTTTGTGGCTGTAGAGCGAATAAAAATTATGATGATATCAAATATAATAATATTTCAACCTCTGTATGTGTTACTCATGTTTACATTTTCATTTGTCCTTTATTTCAAATGTTGCTATTTATTTTACTGTGATCCACCCGATACACTTTTGAAGGTTTTTTTTATTTGTTTACATATACCTGTGGAATACTGAATATAAAAAAACATAATAATCGTTTTAGGCGCTATAATAGCTGTGCTGTTTAGCTTTATTTTTTTAAGCGACTTTGCCATAAGGAAACTTGATAACCAACTAAACCTTAATATTTACTCTTAGGAAAGAAAACTATCAGAAACTGGAATAGGATATAAAATTTGGAAAGTACGAGGGTAGGTCCATAAGTTTCCGGCCTCGCCATAACGATTTTCTCCTTCACAAAACCCTTATCTATTATCATACCTTATGTGTTATGCAAATAATTTCAGCTGTAACTTCTGCTCCGCTGTGTTCAGTTGTTCAGATATAGTTGCATAAAGAAGGCTATGTGTAGAAAGTTGTGACATGTTCAAAATGGAGTATCCAGCTGTTATTAAGTTCTTTACAAAAGAAGAACTTACTCTAAATGAAACTAAACAGCGATTGGACGGTGTATACGGAGAAGCATCCCCCTCGTATTCTACCGTAAAAGAATGGGCCAAACTTTTTCTATTGGGTCGAGAAAGCATTGAAGACGAAGACCGTGCAGGTCCGCCCTTGGAGGTGCTCACGCCTGAAAACATCGCTCTTGTGGTAGGAGACATTATGGTAGACCGGCGGCTCAAAGTTACAGAAAAAGCAGCCCTTCTAAAACAAGAGTCCTTTGAATTATTCATGAACAGCGACGAGTCATCTGTTGTCAGGCATTTTTGGAGCTTTGCCATGGAAACCAGAAAGAAGTTCTGCAAACCATTGTTACAGAAGGTAAAACTATGGTCCTCTACTATGATCCCGTGTACAAAAGAGAATCAATGGAGTGGCGTAAACCTGGCGAAGTACCCCCTCTAAAGACCAAGGTCACTCAGTCAATCAAGAAGATCATGGCCACAATCTTTTGGGACCGTGAAAAAATACTGTTCATTGATTGCAAGGAAAGAAACACCACAGTTAATGGGGAGTACTATGCTGGCCTACTGCACAGACTACGTGCTTTCATCAAAGAGAAAAGGCGACTAAAGCTGAGTGGTAGTGTGCGCCTTCTTCACAACAACGCGCCTGTGCACACAGCTCTTGTTTTTTTTTTTTTTTTGAGTAGTGTTTAACGCCCGTTTTTACTACTGAGGCACCACAGGCGGTGGACACTGATGATACATGAGATGAAATGATAAATTGGGAAAGGATATTTTTTTTTTTTTTTTAAGGAAGGAAGCGTTCCAGGCCTAAGTTTAGGTACCTCCCCGGCATTTCCCAGTTATGAAGACTGAGGAAAACCTGGAAAAAACCCCAGTCAGGGAGGACGGTCCTGGCGGGATTCGAACCGCAGACCTCCCGCTCACGAGTCCGTGCCTTAACGACCTCGGCCACTCGTGGCGGTTACAGCTCTTGTTGCAAAGGAAGTTGTGAAGAAATGTGATTTCAAGGAAATCGACAATCATCCTAAAGCCCAGGTGTAGCTCCCAGCAACTATTTTCTCTTCTCAAAACTCAAGAGGGACTTTCGAGGAAGGAAATTTAAGTGTGACGAAGAAGTGATGGATGCTGTTTATGCCCATTTTGCAGACAAGATTTCTGACTTTTTTTTTTTGGGAGAGGGGGGTTTAATGCTAATTCAAAGATGTGAGAAGTGTATTGCAATAAAGGGTAGGTATATTGAAAAGTGAAATATGGTTTTTATCTTTATCATACCTGGAAAATTGTTAGACCGGAAACTTATGGATCTACCCTTAAGTAGACAGACATAGCTAAGGGCTTTGTCTGGCAGTACTTCTCAATTATGCAGAGATATTGACTGTTACCAAGCTCTGTTTATCCTACAATTTATTTCCTACAATTTATCTTAATGTAGTTAGAAGTTAATGTTGCACTCCTAAGGCAGGTTGCTTAAATAGATAATCGGAGTTTAAACTTCAAGCTGAACTTACATTTTTGGGTGTATAGAATAGCTTCTATTATATCCAAGGTCATTTCACTTTGATCTAAGATTAATCTTAACGCTGATTTTTAAAAGAAAGGAAAGTAAATTAGCGAGTCAATAATTGTATGCATGAACGTTTCATGCTTTAACTATTCAGTGAATGCACTGGTGCAAGTATATAAACAATTCATAAGGTGTTTATAGGTTATGTTGTTTTAAGATTTCAGATTTCCCTGACGATGATTCGAACACTAAGGATTTGAATTTGAACGGGCGCTTCGTGTATTTCAGCAATGAAGGAATCCCCTCATTGAGCTTGATGAAAAATAGTTTAAAATAAGATTTCGACTATCGAAGCATGTAGTTAGTCGAGGAACTGGTAAGAACACGAACTAAACGAAAGCATGCAATTTGAATCCAATTTCAATGATTCTACACTCTACTATGGTTCTTTGCAACTGGGTCGGTCCTGAGGGTGCAGTGGTAACCATACTTGCCTTCTAAACCCAAGATCGTGGGTTTGAACCCGGCCAGGATCGATGAATTTTTTCGGGCGTAAAAAGTATGGCTTCCTTCGGAAGGGAAGTAAAGCCACGGGTGCCCTGTCGTACATTTGCGGCACGATAAAAAACCTCAAGCCTGAAAGAAGAGGCCTCTGAGCAAAATTTATCGGTCGTTTCACACCCTGAATTGAATGGGACGCTGATGACCTGAGATGTTAAAGAGGTTTGTAAATAAAACAAATAAAAAAAAAGTTTTCTTATTCTCAATTATTGATTTCTGTTACGAACAAGACCAATTAAGATGTCGCTATTCCATTTTAAAATTTTCTGTTCAAACTTTTTTCATCATTCCTTTGTTTATATAGTACGTAACGGTAACCGAGACAAAAGAAAATCTAATAGCATAAACAAGTTACATCCGATGCGATATTATTATGCTTTTCTCTCGCATTTCTCTAAAACTTGGCACGGTTGGGAAACGTATTTCGATGATTTTCAGTTAGCACTAAACTAAATTGGCATGATCTATGATTAGCATCATACTACGTAAAGCTATGTTCATTTTCGAAATTCGATTAAAACAACCGCAGTTAACGATTTTTATGTAACCGGCCGCTGGAATGGAATCTTATGTGTTCCATAGAAGTTTTGAGTTCTGAAGTTATGCACAATGTTACCAGACCAGCGACATAAAAATTACAGGTTGTCATTTAATTAGGACTGTTCACGCCCGTGGCTCTGTCACTCGACTCCTATCTTGCACAGCGCCGCGAAGTCAACTTCCCCTCTCTGATGTGACTCACTGAAGCACGTCCCGCCGACCCGGTCGATCGTTCCGTGAGTCTGTCACCCTCTAAACAAGCCGCTCGTCAAATCCGATGTTTCATGCTGGTATCCAGCACTCTTTATCACATACAGTGAGGCGGAAACCGTTCTCATACTACCGTACACACTCGTGGAACATATGACATCAACCTCTTCCAAAACATTAAGTCAATCATGAGTGACTTTATTAGTTATAACACAGCGATTGTCTTGTAAAACAGTGTCTTAAGAATAAGTTATGCCATTATACTTAAAACAAGTACAAACATTTAAAAGTCTGTCATGCAGGAACTGTGTAAATTAAGCAGATTCCTCACCTTATATTCAAAAAAGAATATAAAATCCAAATTAATGGCCTAAATCAGTTGTGGCATTAGAGGGAAAAAGATAGATTTCTTGCAATCTATAAGTATTACAAAAGAGAAACTACATTTTAATTAATGAAACATAGGGCCACTGATAAACAAACCTATAATGTGTGGGCATTTTTAAACAATTTTAAATATAACTATGTTTATGAACTGAGCCCTTGACATCTTCACATTCTCTAAAATAGAGAATAACAGAAAGTTTCGAGTTATGTTGCGTATTTAAGATGTTCATATTTTTCAATAAAACAAAAGCATGTTACTATTTAAAAACAATTGCAATGCACTAAACAAATATACAGAATCAACAGTATCGAACTTTAATCGATTTTCATTTATTTTAAATTAAATTTAAACATTACTGCAGTAAAAGCATGCAATGAAAACGTTTTCTGAAGGCTATTACAGAGCGCTCTTACATAGAAATATATTTCTCAAACACATATTAGATTAATATTTCACATTTGCTATCTTCACGACGATGTTTTTGTTAAATATAAAACATATGCATCGTTATAAATACAGTTTATGAGTTCAATTAATTTTTCTTTCTATTTTATAGAGAGAAAATTAAACACGAAGCGCTTTTTTAAATTTCGATTTTCAAGTATGCCCCTACTCCTAATGATCTAATTTCCCTAATTTTTAGAAAATATTTTACTTATTTTATTTAAATGGTATATGCCGGCTTTTGTTGCGAAGAAACAAATATTGGCGCCGCTAGAGCGATTTTTAAATTTTGGGTTTCAGGTAAACCTCCACCCCTAATGACCCAATATCCCTGATTTTCAGAAACTATATTTATATTTGATTTAAACTGTACATATGGAGTTTCGTTGCGAAAAAAAAAAAAAAACAAATATTAATGCCACTAGAACGATTTTTAAATTGTGGGTTTCAGGTAAATTCCCCTGCCAATAGTTCGATTTCACTTATTTTCAGAACTATATTTACTATTTTATTTCAATGTCATATATTTAGTTAACTTAAAGAAAGTATTTGAATGGAAATTGGGTACATTATTGCGCGGATAGTTTTGTAGGTAGACGTGGATTATGCATCACAGAAAATGGATAACACTTGCAGCAACCCCGCGAGAAGGGTCAGACCGAATCCATTTATTTAATATTCAGTCAAATATGTCAAAGAAAAATGCAACGCAAGATCCTGGGAATAACTTTGAAGGACAAAATATCTATAGTATTAATAAATCAATTATCTAAGACGACAGACATCGCACAAACAGCTAAATGGCAATGGGGTGGTCACGTCGCAAGAATGCAGGACAATAGATGGACCTACAAGATCTTCATGCGGGACCCCTGGATAGGACAAAGGACACAAGGCTGACCCAGAAGGTGAATAGACCTCTTCAAGGAACATCCAGGTCCAGATTGGTCAAGAGGCAGAGAAAAATGTATATCTCTCGAGAAGCAACTAGTGCAGTGAGAAATGGAGTAATCAAAGAACAAATCAGTCAGTGTCTTAAACAGCACACGAACAACTAGCGAGGAATAGCTCACCACGTTAGGAAAAAGCGAGCTTTGCCTACTTGTTAGGGAGACCTTTGCCCTTAAGGGACACAATAGGCTATCTTTATCTTTTATCTACAATGAAGCGTTAGAGCATCGTATAAACTCACGCAAGCTCATGCCGGAGGTAGCGTATGATATAGTTTTTGGTACCCCATCAATCGCGAGAAATTGAGTAGAATAGGTTTTTATTCCAGCTAGCTTTGAGTGAAGGGTTCTGTTTGTAAGAATGTCAAGAAAAGCAGGAATTTTGCTCGGACGGCAGAGAGACCGTTTTGGCAGACAATGGAGCACAACTTTCTTTTGTTCATTAAGAGGACGGGTGTTTGCCCCGGCCAGGTATGCTGGGAAAGAACTACGCTATAATACCGCTAAGGCCGTTGACCTATAACGTTCAGTAGAACTTGAAATTAAACGCTGGACGAATCACCGAGTGGTTAAGCTCCAATAATCAAACTGACCAATAATATGAGAGTGGCATGAAGTCACAGCTAACCTATGAGGATGTCTAAATCCATAGTGGCGGGAAAATAGAGCGTCCCTGCATCACGTGGTCAAGCGTGCTATATTGGGTATTTAAGGACGTGAAATCGCCCTTTTAGAGGTCTTTTTCGGTTTTCTACTCTTTTACTCTGGGAACTTTGGTATGTTCTCGTCATTCTGGTCCTACAAATATTCAGCATTCAGAAGTCATAGGAAAACACCAATGTTCGAGCTTCACTTTTGCTCGGCACGTCTTCCCAGCAGTCAGGAAACATACTGCTAGTCAAGCATGACAGTGTCTGCCCGAACAGAAACGCCATGGTTTGCACTCTGCTGAATAAACGACGTCAACTTGCAGATAGCAAGGTGTTCTCTCTGGTCAACCTTTAATTCCCTTCACTCAACCCGGCACTACCAGGTCCCGAAAACCAGCTACATCTCTGAGATCGACGAGAGGAGTTATTGAGTGGTGAGCTGAATGATAAACAATCAAACTCTTCCCGCCACCTATAGCCCCTTCAAACCTTGACCCATCAACGCGGGGCAATCAGAATCACCAATAACTCCTTCAGACTTTAGCTTGCCAACGTGGGGCGTTATAACATTTGAATATATTAAAACTCCCACCAATAACCCCTTCACGTGGGGTCGACAAACTTTCGAATCGATACTTTTAAAAAATTCTCCCTATACCAATATAAATGAATTCAAAGCAAACACTTTTAATTTTTTGACATCTTAAAGAATAAATGTTAAGTTGGTATTAAGTATTTTGTGACTGATACATTAATTGCTCAGAATAGTTTCGCACTTAACGATAATCATTATTATGTACCCACCTATCTCTCTAATTATTATATTGCGAATACATCTTCACTAAAACAACGGCCTATGATAGGCTGGGAGATGATTAACCTCCTCAAATCTAAATCACACCTTCAGTGATAGATGGCCGTCATTTTGGGGAACAGTACTGAAGGTAGGGAGACAGGTTGTCAACTATGCATTCTTCCGCCTCTGTTACAATGCATTTTCATCTTCCTGGGTGCTTGTCCACGCCATTTGTGAAATATGTCCTGCTATTAGAAAACTGAATGAAGCATAAAACTACAAAACAAAAGATGAAAATCACAGATCTGACTCCTTAATGGCGTGTCAAAACCTTTCCAAATGGTCTGGCGCACTCCATACGATAAAAGAGAGAGAGAGAGAGAAAAAAAAGTTGTTGAGGGAGGCGCTGCCTGTTTTGGGGTCGGCAACACGGAAAGATTTATGGACTTGAAGAAGCACTGGACATTCTGTTTTCTTAGACTTTGACACTTTTATGGAGCGAGGGACAGCAACAATCAGCACGTGCTTCCACTGAACATAATACTACAGGGTTCCAAGCCATTGGGCCCTCCAAAGAAAAGTTAAAGTGTCTGCCGAAGCTTGTAGAACGAAGCAAATAGCAGTGAGCATAGGTAAATAGAATCATTTGCAATGAAGGAAGTATGCTTAAAATGTACGAATTTTTTAATTCCGTGGATAAAAGAGAAGTAAACATTTATATGTAAATCAATTAGTTTCATTTCAATCGTTTATAAAATAATGAATTATTTAATATATAAATACCGAGGATGCCAAAATGTACACACACTTTCACAGTAGATATCTATTTAATATATTTCAAAGTTGGACCGAAAAACAACAGTAATGTGTAGTATGATGTTCTGTAAACAGATGTGACTCACATACATTATGATAGCGTTGCTACGTGACAGGTAAATCAACAATGAACAAATGAAGTAAAGATTATCGTATGATGTTCTGTAAAAGATGTGACTCACATTACGTTATGCTAGCGCTGCTACAACAAAATGGAGCCAAGATTATCGTTTAAACAGCGGGAAGCAATTTTGAAGTGATATAGGAAAACCGAGAATGTTGTATGCGATGTTCACAAGGACAAATCTGGGAGACCTCGCACAGCAACATGCCCCGCATAGTACTCGGCTATGGTTTGGAATGACTATCTTCCAAGGTACTAGATAGGACGAAGAGGTCCGATTGAGTTTCCACCGCGTTCTCCGGATCTAACTCCGTTGGACTTCTACCTATGGGGAGCTCTCAAGGATGTTGTATACCGTTGAAAACCAGCTACACTAGCAGCACTTCGGGAAGAAATTGAAACGGCATGTGCTGCAATCGCTGAGGATACCCCCACAAACTGCTCAATCATTAGTTAAACATACTCAGAAGTGTATCGACGCATTTTGAGCAACTGTTGTAACTGTAAAAGTCTAAGATGATTAGTGCTCATCATTTTCTGTTTGTGTGAATTCAATTTTGTTATGTTAACACAGTTTTTTCTTTTCTTGAAATGTGTATATGTTTTTTGGCATCTCTGTATATTCGCTACGTTTTAAATAAGTAGTAGTTTTATGAAGGCCAGCAAAGATTCACGAAATGTTCTTCATGTGAATCTTTCTTTCAAGCAAGCAAAAAAAAAAAAAAAAAAAAAAAAACCACCAGAAGAGATAAGAGAGGGGGGGGAAGAGTGGAGTCGTAGTCATAGACTTCACTAAAGCTTTTGATTTACTGCATGAAAAGTTATTAGAAAAATTGGAAATTGGATATCTAGAAATAGATGGGAGTTGACATGTTGAAGGGAGTTTGCAACCGTATGGAAGCGTTCTGGGTTCTCCATATTTGCTCCTATGAATGACAGTAAACCACATGCAAGAATATTTTTGAAAAGATGTAAAAAGAACTTTATTAAATCTTAAACTTCTTGCGCTAAACGGGCTGAAAATAAACGGAAATAAATAACGAGCGCAAATACAAACTATTTATCGACTGAATGATAATACGCAAGAACGTAATTGCAAATGTTTGGAAGTTTCAAATCTCTCGTGTAACAAACATATTGTTATGTAATGCGTAAAGGCAGAATGCGAACCATAAAAAGAATTAGGTCGAAATTTATAACGGAATATAGAGCACAGTGCTGTGATCTATATAAAGGGACCAAACGAAGGCATTAAAAAGTAACCTATATTTAAAAGAAGGAAGAACATGGCAATGAACTTGCCAAAGAGTTGAGATGGGAAACAATAAAAACGAGGCATAAATGAGATTATTTAGAACATTATATAGGAATATAATACTCAAAAAAGTATATATACGAGGATAGGTCCATAAGTTTCCAGCTTAACCATTTTCCATGCATGATAAAGACAAAAACTATATTTCATTTTTCAATATAGTTACCCTTTATTGCAATACACGTCTCACAACTTTGAATTAACGTTTCAATCACCCCCTCCCAAATAATCAGAAGTCTTGTCTGCAAAATGGGCATAAATAGCATCCATCACTTCTTCGTCACACTTAAATTTCCTTCCTCGAAGGTCCTCCTTGAGATTTGAGAAGAAGAAATAGCTACTGGGAGCTATATCTGGGCTGTAGGTGGATGGTAGATCTACTTGAAGTCACATTTTTTCACGGTTTCGTTTGCAACAAAAGCTGTGTGCACGGCCCGTTGTCATGAAGAAGGCGCAGTCCACCACTCAACTTTCCTCGCCTTTTCTCTTTGATGGAAACACATAGTAGGCCAGTATAGTACTCCCCATTTAATGTAGTGTTCCTCTCCTTGAAGTCAATGAAGAGTATTCTTTCACAGTCCCATAAGATTGCGGTCATGATCTTGTTGGTTGACTGAGTGACCTTGGCCTTTGGAGGCGGTGCTCACACCATTGATTCTCTTTTGGACAAGTGATCATAGTTTCATGTCCTGTAACAATGGTTTCCAGCACTTCTCTCTCGTTGACACTACAGAGCTCCAAAAATGCCTGACAAGATGTATCGTTACTGCTTTTGAACTGAGGGAAGAAATCTAAGCACCCTTCTTGCACTAACCTTATTCGTGTTAAAATATTCGTGAATAATTCGAAGGATTGTTGTTTTAAAAAAATCCAACCGTGCTGCTATTTCTGTAACTCTGAGCTGCCGGTCTTCCATAATTTCTCCGTCCACAAGAGCGATGTTTTAATCTTTATTATAAATCATCTAATTTTTCATTACAGTCTGTAACTTTTTTATGAAAGAATTTTATGAAAGAATTATGAAAGAAAGCTTTGCTGAAGTTTGGTAAAATAAAAAAATTAATTAAATAAACACAAAATTTACCCCTCATTATTTCAGTGCCCAGGCACTGAAAACACTACGCAATGAATGGCTTTAAATGTTTAAAGGTAGCTAGCAACTGCCGTTTATGAGAGTATTTTGCTAAAGTTGACGAAAGTAAATCTTCTAGTATATTTTTTTTATCAAATACTTCAATTTGCATTTTGACGAATTTTTGTGTACCAAAACTTTAAAAGAAAAAGTTGTGCAAGGATATAGAAAATGCTGTCTTGCATTCTCAGCATCACCAGCCCGCACCTGTAACTACATCCATATCTTCTGAATTTAAGATATCTGTAAGTCGTATCAAAATGGAAACGTCTGTTAACCTTTTGGAAACATTTCAATTCTTTCCAGTCACCGACTTGCCCTTGCACCTGATGCGCGTTTTTTGCTCCCAGCAAATCCACCAGCCCTTCTGTTTATCTTGCCATCTCCTTCCACTCCGACTACGGGTGTATCAATTGTGCAGCCGTCAACACGCTTCACTTAAAGATCCGACCGAAACTTCAACAGGTTTTTTTTTAACCCGTGTTCCTTTTTAATCTATGGAAAAGTTTTTATGTCTCACACGGGCGGTCTGATGCATTCAAACTTTAACAGATTACCAACAGATCTGGCGTAAGTAGGTTTCCATAGTTCTGGAATCGATATTGACAGTATTGCAACAGGACAAAAAAAATTAATAATGCTTGATTATTTACCTGTAATTTACGACACTTGCATTTAAAACAGGTAACGAGATAGGTAATATACCAAACAGAGTATAAAAGTAATAAACACTTTTTTTTGAATGGAGTTTAACGCCCGTTTTTACTACTGAGGCACCACAGGCGGTGACACTGATGATACATGAAATGAAATAATAAATTTGGAAAGGAATTTTAAGGAAGAAAACGTTCCAGGCCTAAGTTTAGGGTACCTCCCCGCCATTTGCCAGTTATGAGGACTAGGAAAACGTGGAAAAAAACTTAGTCTGGGAGGACGGTCCTGGCGAGAGTGGAACCCCAGGCCTCCCGCTCATGAGTCCGCGCCGTAACGACCTTGCCCACCCGCGTAATAAACAATGCAACTCATGATTTCTAATTGGTGAAAATAACTTTTAACGGATCACGCCGGGTCAGCTTCTAAGGGAACACATGTTAATTAACAAAGGTGAATTTTTAGATGTTAACAGTGAGAACAGTTTAAACTACATAAATGTTTCTCTGATATTGATCCCGAACTCCTTGATTCTAGAGATATTTTTGAGTAGTGTTTAACGCCCGTTTTTACTATTGAGGCACCACAGGCGGTGGACACTGATGATACACGAAATGAAATTATATATTGAGAAAGAATTTTTTTAAGAAAGGAAACGTTCCAGGCCCAAGTTTAGGGTACCTACCCGGCATTTGCCATTTATGAGGACTGAGGGAAATCTGGAAAAAATCTCAGTCAGAGAGGACGGTCCTGGTGAAAACGACCTCGGGTTTTTCTGGAGATTAAAAGAAAAACATGTTGAATAGTCGATCGGGAATGCACTCTGCCAGGCAGTGCCTCATACTTTAAAGTAAGTCTGAGAGTGCTGCTAGCCCGGAATGCTATTAAGACCCCTGCAGCACTTAGCTGGAAACAGGTCCGGATGACCCCACCCATGCAGTACGCTCTTCTCCAGTATTGCAAGCCTCGCATTACAGATAGATTACACGTTTAACACTTTTAAACCTCCAACCAACCGAGAGAGGTCCTTACGAGGGCACACCACTCAATACCTTCCACCAACCATAACGTTACGAGACCGCCACGGGTGGCCGAGGTCGTTAAGGCGCGTACTCGTGAGCGGGAGGTTTGGGTTTCGAATTCTACCAGGACCGTCCTCCCTGACTGAGGTTTTTTTCAGGTTTTCCTCAGTCCTCATCAATGGCAAATGCCGGGGAGGTACCCTAAACTTAGGCCGGGAACGTTTCCTTACTTAAAAAAAATCCTTTCCCAATATATCATTTCATTTTATGTATCGTCAGTGTCCACCGCCTGTGGTGCCTCAGTAGTAAAAACGGGCGTTAAACACCATTAAAAAAAATAACATTCCTAGCATTACATCCTTATCCAGGTAAATGAAATTCAATGGGGCTTAGGTGCTTTTGTCCATTCAGCAATTTATTGATATATGGATAGCTTAAGGCTCAAAAATTACTTATACGTTTCACTTTTTCTAGTTTGTACATGTGGAAAAACTTCTGATCTCATTTTTGCCCTGGATCAAATCAAACCCACAATCTGAAATATTACACATTGATAAACATATTCTCAAAATCTGGTATCGTAAGAACGTTGCCAAATTGAAAAAAGGAAACAAATATCCACTATTATTTATTGTATGAAATAATTCCTATTTAAATCTAAGTGTATAATAAAGTGTATCGTCATATTTAGAATTATTTTCTTTGTTTAGATAATAAACGTTAGTGTATTTTGTTGCATGCAAATTGTTAATATTAAAGATACAAGAAATTAAATATTTCAGAAAGCCATGAAAATAAGCAGTGACATTGTTTATTCATTATTGCTGTCCTATGGGGAACAACAGGAAAAATCTTCTATGGCGGAAGATTTCGTCCATTTTTGCTGCATTGAATGCAATGACATGACAAATACTTAAACATGTATCGCCTAGCATTTAGTGCCGTTTTGTCTTGAGAATCCAGGGAAAAATATAAAAGCTCTGTAGAGTGCTACCAAATCACAAAGTCGGTAACATAAAAATGCCTGTTAGGTCAATGGAGATTTCGATGACACCATCACCCAATTCCATTAGTGCTTTTGCCAATATGCAATCTTTTAAAAATCATATCCGTTGAAGATCATGGCTAAAATAATTGGTAGTAATTTTAAAATGATATTTTTGTATGTATTGAAATCTTAAGTCCGCATTTATTTGGGTCATTATAGTTGCATTATAAGGATAGTTCATTATAATAATCGGATACTATCGATTTTTTTATTTGGTTTATTTATGAACGCTCTTTAACATCTGAGGTCATCAGCGTTCCATTCAAATCAGGGTGTGAAATGGTCGACAAATTTTGTTCAAAGGCCTTTTTTTTTTTCAGGCTTGAGGTTCTTTATCGTGCCGTAAATGTACAACATGGGATCCACGGCTTTACTTCCCTTCCGAAGAAAGCCATACTTAGGATTTTTACGCCCGAAAAAATCCATCGGTCCTGGCTGGTATCGAACCCTCGATCTTGGGTTTAGGAGGCAAATATGATTTCCACTACCTCACCAGGAACGACAGTATACTATCGATCAGCCATCCCCGTGGGAGAAAAAAAAAAGTTAATTTCGAAACTTATTTTTGCCCTATACACTATTTACTTAAAAATAAAATAAATATATTTTAACCATGCCACTTACTAATTTTATGAAAGTACGAGAAAGTCATTAAATAACAGGAATAATGTTCTAAGTTCATGGAAGTAAATGACCGAGGGAAAAAATTATTTCGGGACACAAAATCGTTTCTTAGCAACCCGCCACAAAAGGGTCAGGATGATAAAGCAGCATACGCCTGCGCATTAGATCCTAAAACACGATCGCTCTATCGTCGAATTGCACGTGAGAAATATAGCGTTATCTTTTGGGGGGGGGATCGATAGAAGCAATCAAACTCTCTAAAAACTACAGTAAAATGAAAATTCAGTATGAATGGGTAGAAATATAAAATGTTCCTAAGATTCTGCATGAGCCACGCCAATATTGGCCCAATCAATAATAAGAAAGTGTTAAGGACAATGTCCTAAGACCCGGTGATCACAAGCATACACCTCAGACGATTTATTTTAAGCGCTTGTACCCTCACGCACGTAAAGGAAATTATTTGTGTATCGAATCGCGACATAAGACAAGACCTGAATGCGCCTTTTATAAATCAGACAGTAAGAGACAATCACGTAGTGGAACCTGCTGTCGTCCTTGGCGAAGAAAAAATTCAAGAACAAGCTTTTGCTTAGAAAGTCATGCTGACGATCTTTTTGGATGTCAAAGATGCACTTTCAGGACAAATGTCACCCTGATATGCTTCTGAACAAGCTGAAGTCCAGGATTTTTTTTTTAAAGTAGTATTGCTTCTTTCGATAACGTGCGCCCTCATACGACTGCGCATACAGTAAAGGATATAATTTTATGGTGTTGAAAAAACCACCAATAGTCCTGACTTGGCGCCATTGGACCTTCACTTATATGGATCTTTGGAAAACAAAAATTGAGGTCAGACATTGGTAGATAACAGCGTGGCACTGAAAGCAGTGCTAAACTGATTCACAAGATTGTAAACAGGCGGACCAAGTGCGTTGTAAAGTACGGTGGAAAATTTTGACACAAATAATGTCTTTAAGTCACTTTTAAAAACTATTATAAAAGTTTTGTTATTTAATAACTCGGAGAAAGCCAACAATGACGAGAATTAACAATAATGATAAAATAAGCAAACGTGGACATGAAAATGCAAGGCATTGCCGCTAAAGCTCGCTGTTGTTGATTTGTTTTACAGGTGATCAGCGTCCCATTCAATTCAACGACCGATAAATTTTGCTCAGAGGTCTCTTCTTTCGGGCTTGAGGTTCTTTTTCGTGCCGTAAATGTACGACACGGGACCCACGGCTTTACTTCCCTTCCGAAGGAAGCCCGAAAAAAATCCAGCGATCCTGGCCGGGTTTGAACCAGGGATCTGGGTTTAGAAGGCAAGTATGGTTATCACTACACCATCAGAACCGACATAGGTCACTGGAAAAATGTTTCCTACACAGTTTGAATGACTTAATTTTTTTTATAACATTTTTGTGGATTCTAAACCTTTGCTAATCTTAAATGTAAGCATATTGGTAACAATATTTTGGGGTCTAATTAGCGAATGATCCATTGTTTTCAGTTTTTCCTAGGTACACTTAGAATGTCAACCATTCTAATTTAAACACATGTTTTCTTTGGTTATGTAAAAGTGAACAGATAGCATTATTGATGTTTGCTGAAGTTTCTGTAAGATATTGCGGGTTCGAAGAGCGGCAGAAGCTGTGGGACCAAGATAACAATGAAGCCCGTAAGGACCCACCCCTCCAGCAACAATTAGGGTGAGTCAGCGATCGATGTGCCCCCTGCACCACACGTGCGGTTCAAAGCTCCAGTTACAAAGAGTGACGTAATGCTTTCCTCTCCCCAACGGCGGGTTTGGGCTCTGGAATATCCCCTTACCGTGTGATGGACCACAGCAGTGCTACCCTTGCAGGCGCTAAGGCGAAGTTCCGCTGTAACCGTGTTGTAGAGCTCAAGACGATGGAGCTGCTGGTTCTGGTATCGGAGGAAAAGGAGGGCTTGCTGTGCTGGGGTCGAGTACTCTACCAAAATACAAAACCCCAGCACTGTAACACGGCTCGGTGGCTGGTTGGTTGGTTTCTTGGGGTTGGGGGGTGATAAATCCACAAACCGCATGGGCACCGCCCTTTACATGGATAAACAGCAATCTCAACGGGATGTTTGCAAACGTTCACCGACAGGAGTGGCGGGCGCCTCGTGTGCCTTTCACGGATTAGAAGCGATGTTCTCTCCCACAGCGACAACAAAACCGACGTTCTGGGACCGGAGGTCAAGCCGACCTACCGGGTGCTTCCACACAAGTTGAAACTGCAGCAATTGTGAGGTCAAGGATATCTACAGGATGCTTAAAAGTTTTTATTTAGATCACAGGACATCTCCACACAATTTGAACCATTGTAATATACGGATGCCATGCAGATTACAAGAGTGACAGAAGCTGTAGACAGTGATATACACAGGCATACCAACCTATGCATGTTTCAGCGCACGTTTAGGCCACTACAGACAGTCAGTGACCGCAGAAACTTGCCTCTCTGTGATCTGGGAAGAACATAGATGCCTTCACATTCTATTACCGCCACGAGTGGTCGAGGTCACTAAGACGCGGATTGTGAGTGGGAGGTCTAGATTTCTAATCCCTCCATGACCGTCCTTCCTGACTGGATTTTTCCAGGTTTTCCTCAGTCCTCATAAATGGCAAATGCCGGGGAGGTACCTAAACTTAGGTCTGGAACGTTTCCTTCGTTAAAAATAAAATCTTTTCCCAATATATCATTTCATCTCATGTATCACCAGTGTTCACCGCCTGTAGTGCCCCTGTAGTAGAAACAGTAGTAGTTAAACACCATTCGTTTCATAAAATCGGAATGTGTTGCTGCATTGCCAATTAAGTGCATAAAAAGGCATCTTTCGTGATACATTTACAATTAGAACTTCAATACAGTTTTCGTTAATGGACATATCCAGGGGTTCTGACGCTCTAGTGTTCAAGCTCTTACAACACAATGTCTTTAATTATTCATAAGTTACATAATTATGTTTACCTATTTAAAATTCCGCAACGCAATTAATTCCTCAAATGTTTCGAGAGTCAGTATTTAAACCCTTAGGCAACATATAAGAGGTGTATTTTTCTTTAAACATAATTTAACACAAAGGATGTGCAAATTTTGGGGAAACATTCCTCATATGTAGGATAAAAAATATAATATGAACATGAATCCGGAATTGCTTTATTTCCTTGATAAGAGTCCTTTTTGTAAATTTGTACTACACAGCAGAATATTAAAAAAAACAGCAAAAATAGCTTGAAATATTTAAATGTCCTCCATCCATCAACCCGCCACTCCATGGTCTCCATGCAGTATCTAATAAGGTCTGACAGCCTTGCAGAATACGAGCACGAAGATTTCCTGCACCTTCTGCTAATCCATAGATCATATGAGCGTTTTCCAGCTCCGCATTTAAATATCTCCTTTTATGTACCTAGAATGAGGTTCGTGAACACACAGAACTGACACTACGTGCTTGGTACTAAGTCAAGCAATGAAAGGGGCGGACTAGGGACACAGAACGACGACAACAACAACGGTGAACATAGGAACTAAGAGTAGTTACAAACCCCCACCCTATTTAATCAGAGGTAAATGTGAATATTTATCCACTGTTCTGTTGTGGGGCTATTGCCACAGGACAGTTGTGCTGAGGAGTTGCAGACAAAAGGATTCTAACAAGGAAATAAAGCATTTCCGGACCGATGTTCATATAACATATAAGCAAGGAAAGTTTCCCCATAGTTTGAACATATATATATATATATATATATATATATATATATATATATACAGAACTGTCAGTCCTGGTGATCTAGTGGTAGCCATAAATGCAAGATCGCAGGTTCGCACCCGCCAGTCGGTCCTGGTGGTGTAGTGGTAACCATACTTGCCTTCTAAACCCAAGGTCGCGGGTTCAAACCCGGCAAGGATCGAGGGATTTCAATTTTTCGGGCGTAAAATCCTACGTATGGCTTTCTTCGGAAGGGAAGTAAACCCATGGGTCCCATGTTGTACATTTACGGCATGAAAAAGAACCTCAAGTGTGAAAGAAGAGGCCTCTGAGCAAAATTTGTGGGCCGTTTCACGCCCGGAATAGAATGGGACGTTGATGACCTGAGATGTTAAAGAGCGTCCTTAAAAACACCCGTCCAGAGCAAGTAAAAATCCTAAACAAGGCTTCCATTGGAAGGGAAATAAAGTCATTGGTGCCGTATCGTAGATTTACGGCACGTAAAATAATCTTAATCAAGAAATATGAGACCTCCGAGCAAAATTTATTGGCAATTTCACGCTCTGAATTGAACGGATCAAAGATGTTAAAGAGCTCCCTTAAATAAATTAAACTTAATAGATTTTCTTAATTCTTAATAATTAAATTTAACATAAATATATGAAATAATCTCATCATTACTCCCCTTTTCATAAAAATTGCAGCAAGTCCTTTTCGATAGTTAAAATTATAATTATAATAATAAAGCCAAAAATATCTTTGAAGGTGAAGTATGGGTGGAAGGGGATTTTATCAATATGTTATACAGAGCCTACCCGTGAGAACATGGCCAAAAACCGCAACGACTCGCAAGTGTAACGAAATTTGTTAGTAAAGCCGTGCCTAAGATGGGTTCTTTTCAGTTACACTGTCACAAAATAAATTCAATTTAGGTCAATATGTACACCCTTTGACAAAAATAAAAAAAGTAATTCCCAGATTCTACGTGTCAACCAGAGAAAGCTCATAAACACTGCACAACGCGCATGCAGCGACTGACACACTGCAATGAACGCTTTGCCTGTAAAAGCAATGGTGACAATCATAAGCATCTGAGAACAGTGCGTTAGGGCAGAGTAGTTAGAAGGCATTGCTCTTCTGCGCAAGCTCCTGGGTTCAAATCTCACACATTAGAACATGTTGCCTTAATATCGCATTATATTTGAACGTATGACATTATCAATGTACACAAAAAAGTAGTCTCAAACTAACCTACCCTTTATAAACAGCTAAATGAATATATGAATAGAAACATTCTTTTATCTTCTAAAGTGATAACACAGAAATTAACATAAATTAATATCGTGGGTTGTATGAACCCTCGGCATGTATAACTGCCCTCAATCTTCGGGGTATAGATGATATCAGATTTCTGTATTAGCGTGGACGAGAGGCTACAGCATCCCAAGCTTCTTGAACTTGTATCCGTATGCCATATTTTGTCCTTCGTGCATGTGCAGCCTATTACACTTAGATAGAACAAATGCTAAAGAAACTATAATATTCCTTATAATATATAAAACACTTTAACTTCCAAGCTTGCTGTATATTGCGAAACTAATGTCATAAAATGTTACAAATGTTTATTTTTGAGCCTGCGCTTTTAACCATGGCATCACTGCACACTCTGCCACAGAGCTAACGGAATACACACTAGTTAGCGTCTTTAGTGCACGCCATATAACACAAAGTGTTTCTGGATACTTTGTGAGCCGCCGCCGTAACGAGTAGGACTTAAAGAATTGTGTTCAAGAAATGACTTTTTTTTGTCAAACCTACTTTATTAGAGAGGGTACCATACACTATATCATCCTTAATACCCCGCAAAACTCAATTACAAAATTTTAACAGGTGGTTAACTTTATGTGTCTGCAATTGCAGACAAGATAACTCTAGTCAGTTTTAATTTGAACAATTTTGCATCTTTCCAAGTTGTGGTTTGCGAAACTTATGATTTCTGCGAATCGATGGAAAGAGTTTACAAGAATATATTCTAATATTTCTCCAATTTCGTCAAAATATGTTCTATCGCTCGCTTCTGTTGTACCGCCACGAGTGCCCGAGGTCGTTAAGGCGCGGACTCGTGAGCGGGAGGTCTGGGGTTCGAATCCCGCCAGGACCGTACTCCCTGACAGAGGTTTTTTCCAGGTTTCCCTCAGTCCTCATAAATGGCAAATGCCGGGGAGGTACCCTAAACTTAGGCCTGGAACTTTTCCTTCTTTAAAAAAAAAAACCTTCCCTAATTTATCATTTCATTTCATGTATCATAAGTGTCACCGCCTGTGGTGCCTCAGTAGTAAAAACCGGCGTTAAAACACTAATCAATCAATAAAAAAAGCATCTGTTGTCTAAATTTGCTTATAAGTAAGTACGCTTCCCTGGAGGGAAAAGGTACACCGGTAAATTTTACTGAAACAGCTTTAGCGACACGACGGCCAATCTCAGGTGCGAACACTTTGGTATTATAATAGTGAATAGGTACAATAGGTGGATTGAAGGAGAGCTATATGGAATATAACTGTATACGTCAGTTTAAAGAAACATCCAGAGCATTTTACACGACCAATCACCGTATTGCTACCCTACCTATTCATACCATTCCACACATTTCTATTATAATTTCCCAATATGGTGTGGCGCAGTTTCAAAACAAATGAATCTCGACCTAATTGCCATGGAAACTAGCAAATATGCATAACGTCACATCCCAGACATGATCCGCTGTTTATCTAAAGCTGCTATAAGAGCTCATTAAACAGATCTCTGACTCCCTGTATGGCATGTGAAGTATTTAACTGTATGTATATGACACTAGAAGAATTACAGAATACCATATTGGCAGAAAATACATAAAATTTTTGCAAACAAAGATGATTCCAAAGTTTTCTATATAACAATTTCAGTTATTGTGACACAAAATTACAGCCAGCATAAAATCAAGACAAAGAAATAATATGGCCTTAAATCGAACATAAATATAAGAAACTAAGCCCTTTCTTGAACAATTTACCAGAATTGCAATATCATTATTTTATTGTGTGATAGTTAATTTCAAACGGACCTGAAACCCCAATAAAAATAGAGGAACAGTCCTCACATATGTGTGCGAATATACATACCTAGTACTACAAATTTCCTTCCATGATAAAACGGAAAAAGAAGTACAAAGAAGGATGTCATTAACCAGGAGAGCATTTTGGGCCCTTAAATTTATGTTGTTAGACCAAACACTAACTAAGAAAATCAGATTTCAGACGCTCGAAACCTGTGTATACCTTGTATTACTATATGGATGCCAGACACGGTCACTAACAGAAAAACAAAAGAACAAAATTCAAATATGCCAAAGAAAATTGCAACGCAAGATCCTGGGAATAGCTTTGAAGGACAAAATACCTTTAGTATTTAGAAGCAAATGGCAATGGGGCGATCACGTCGCAAGAATGCAGGACAATAGATGGACCTATGGACCTACAAAATCGCCATGTGGAACCCTCGGATAGGAAAAAGGACACAAGGCAGACCCAGAAGAAGATGGGCAGACCTCTTCAAGGAACATGCAGTTCAGATATCAAGCAAGAGGAAGAGAAAAATGGAAATTTCTCGAGAAGCAACTAGTGCAGTGAGAAATGGAGTAACCAAAGAACAAATCAGTCAGTGTCTTAAACAGCATACGAACAACTAGCGAGAAATAGCTCACACCGTTAGGAAAAAGCGATCTTTCCCTGCTTGTTAGGAGGTCTTTGTCCTTAAGGGACACAACAAATTTCTTTAGCTTTATTTTTACTGTATTTCAGTTTATCTTCCCGAATTTTCCAGTGGATTCAGAACCTTCGTGCAATTAGTACTTTCTTTAACCTCTATGTTTCGATCTTAATTTCAGCAATGGATTCAATATTGGTAGTTAAAAATCGTAATATAGTGAACTTTCCTGAGCATTTGGATTGCTATTTATTATATTGTATCATCAAATTATATGATGACCGAAGGGACAATGGAGACTGTATCAGCTGATAAGCCATCGTCGCTAGCCAGGTAACTCCAGTGTCGGTGATAGACGGACTAGAGTGACAATGTAACGTACTTACAGAGTTATATTCAGTAATGCCAAGCAAAGGAAAAGCTGAAATCGCCTGCGTTCATTTTGCCCACATTTCTGGCATCTGCTTACGAAATTACCTATTATTCTTCTTAATTCTATTTGAGGAATTATGTTGGATTTGTTGACAGATATTATAATTTTATTCGACTCTACTGGTGATTCTACTAGGTAATTTACGAATCGCATTACGACTTGGAACTCGATCACTTGAGAATTTCCTTTCGTTAATCTCCTGACACTACGGGCGGACTCTACGAACTTACAAATCGTAAACACTCGCTATTGAATAGAACATTTAGATTTAATAACTGCTTTTTAGCGCCCCTTTTTATAGGATTATAGTTCAAACGAAATTGGCTCAGTGGCTTAAGACTTAGCGCCAACGTAGCAGTTCAAGAAACTCTGACTGGCTAGAGCGGCCGATGCATTCCCCCGCAACTTCGTTGATTATAAGGGAACTGGATGGTCCGATAAAATTTAATATAGAAGAGGTGCTATAAACCATTTCCAGAACGTGTAGATGCGCGCGCGCGTGTGGCAGACAGAGAACAGGTAATCATACTGTATATAAGTTTAAACAACAAATTAGTACTAGGTAATAAAAAAAACGACAGTAAGATGGGCAATAGAGAAGGAAATTAGACTTCGTTTTAAAAGATCGCCACACTATACAACAGAGCTTTGTTAGCAAATGATCTTGTCTATATTTGGCTCAAATGAGGTATTAAAATATTTTTATGTGATGAGAAGGGTGCAAGCTTTGAGCTCTATACACTGGTTTTTACAAACAGTAAATGATGAATTTTGGATGCATTTCTATTTTATAAAGGCCTGCAGGTGTTTGGTGCGCAGCATGAATATCTAAAAACCTCAACCATTTTCCACTATCATTCATATAATCAAAATTCTTTCTCTTCTAAGTGAGAAAGGGCAGGGTTTTATGGTTTTTTTTCCAAGATAAAGGCAGATACTGCATTATACACACAACAGATTTTTTTTTGTTTATTTATGGGCGTTTTTAACATGTCAGGTCATCAGCGTCACATTCAATTCAGAGCGTAAAACGGCCGACAAATTTTGCTCAGAGGCCTCTTTTTTTTTAAGGCTTGAAGTTCTTTTTCGTGCCGTAAATGTACGACACGGGATTCACAGCTTTACTTCCCTTTCGAAGGAAGCCGTACTTAGGATTTTTACGCCCGAAAAAATCCCGATCTTAGGTTTAGAAGGCAAGTATGGTTACCACTACACCACCAGGACTAACACACAACAGAGTATGAACGTTCGGTAATACAATAGATAGATAAGTGGAAGCCCCTTTGTAGTTTGTATTTATATTCTGTATTTTTTCTTAGCATTTCAATAAATTCATACTGAGTGCTAATCTGTGTTATAGGATATGTTCGAAGCTGTTTCCATCTGTAGTCATATATTTCTGACATTTTTAATACAATTTGCATTCAGTCGCAACAGAGTTGTTTTCGCGATTCTTGTTTTAGGGTTCTTTGCAGCACGGGGATTATTCTTGTAGAATTTTTCTCTATTCTGTTGGTAACCATTCAATATAATACAACACTAAAGTAAATTTGCTCAAATACATTGCAATTAATAACGCTGGTGCACAATCTAATAACGCAAATATTAAAATACTGTAGATCTCTTAATCGCAAACTGATTTACTATAATACACACAGAAATAATTCTTGCTCTGTTAATAGCAAACTGCACCCGTCGACGTGTATCCATTAACGTGGGAAATGTTATTAAAACGGACAACTGACGTGACCTTGGCCCAGCGCGCGTTGCGCTCAGCTGTAGACGCACAAGAAAAATATCGGTAGCAGAAAAAGCTTGTAAGAGAGAAAATAATCCATAGGAAAACAATATTATGCATGGAAGTACACGAGGTTGTTTGGGTCATCTGAGCTGGGCTGTTTACTGCAGCTGCCGCAACCTGATAAAGGAAGCGCGTAAAAAGCAAGTGTATTTTAGTATTTATATTTTTAACGAAAGCATAAAATACTGCGTTTAAAACTGTTGCTAATAATAAGCACTAACCTGTGTTATAAGAAATGATGGAAATGATGCCCCTCAAAGGAAATACATTGCAGTTCGTGTACAATAACTTATAAAGAAGCCTAGGTTCCGTGTTAGATTCTTACTTACGAATAAATTTAAACAGTAGAACTTAAGAGGTATGAGTTACTTCAAATGTTACCCAGAGGAAGAAATTATAAATATTATGGCTGAAGTGCAGGGAGGCAATCAAAACATCTACCCGTTATGAGGGCTTTTTGTGAGACAGATAGTATGTTGATTATTTAAATAAATAATATTTTGCTATTAAATGAGTATTTAAGAAGTTTAGTAAGCTCTAATGTGACAAGATCTTCAGCTGAGTACGGTTTTACTGCGTTGCACGTTACTACAAACTTAAAAATAAGTCCGCCACTGAAAGAACAGCCTTATTTCAAAATAAAATAGGCAAATAAGAGGAAAAAACAGACGTTACATTAATATCCTTTTGAAATAAGAGAGGGCCATATAACTGCTTGCTGAGCGCCCTGTAGCAAAGACTGGCTCGGACGGGACTGTCCGATAACCGCGTTGCTAGCTACGGCGCGGAATTATTTATCGGGCGGGCAGGCAGGCTGGCAGTGTAATGCGATCAGTGGGGCGGGTTGGCGCTCGGCCTCCAGTTTTTTCCTTGCCTGCGTTACCTACACCACCACCACAGGCGTGTAATTAGTTTATCGTGCACAGCGGCGGCTAGAGCCGCCCTGCTCCCTGTCAATAGCTGCAGCTTGACTGAGACATGAACCCAGACTTTCCGGTTACTTTTATAACGCTTTAATTAAAGAGGGCAGGATCGGCTTTTGCTTGGATAATTTAAGGACCTTTCGCCAAAGTTATTTTACATTCTAAATCTAAACAAATGCCAAAATATGTACCTAAGCTTAATACAATAGAAATACAGTGTGTTCACTAAAGATCGATCAGATTTATTTATAGCCAAATGTCAATATTCCGTCTTAATCAACACATGCATATTAGCAGTTCCTTCGTTAATATTTAACAAAAATGTATATACAGCATAAACTAAAACTAAGTACAGAATAAAAGTAATATACTTAAATAAACTGTTTTCTGGCTTCTGCAAACCTTGAAGGAGTATTTAAGTGTTGCCTCGTTATTAATAAGTTATAATTATTTCTTGTTTTACTTATCTGATAATGTTTTACCAAATCTGAATTATATACATATTATGACATTAATCTAGTTTTATTTTTCTATCCATATTATATTGTTTAATAGATACTGTGTCATATCACATATAATAATATAAGTGCGATTTTACAATTGAGTGTTAATTAGATGAAAATCGGAGACAATAAAATGTCGAAGTTACCAATATATGAACTAGGAAGGCAGGGCCTTGTGTGTTTTAATGACCATGCTTTGAGCTGAAGGCAATTATGGGACTCTGATCGCAAAGGAACGCTAATATTTCGCGCCTTATGACGTATATGATTTACACGCGGTTCAATATGATCGCAAAGGGACGCTAATATTTCGCGCCTTATGACGTATATGATTTACATGCGGTTCAATAAACATCTCAGATTAAATTTATTACGTTGCGGCGATTATTCTGTGCGTATTTGTGTAAACTCTGCATGGTATCAGAAAAGCCTTGCGCATGTATTTGTGAAGCTCATATAGCATATGAAAATACGCGAAATTAAATTTGGGAGATGTATATAAAGATTCATAAGGCGAAACGAGGAACTTATTCCATCACTCGTCAAGATCAACTAGTGTAATAGTGAGGTCGCAGTGTTGTCTTTGAAGTACGCATTCGTTGTAATAAACAAGTGTCGCGTGAAGTAAACCGTGGAGGTCTTGAGTGCTGATGTAGTGCCGTTGACCCATATTTATAAGGATTCAAGGGGCATGAGATCAGGTATCACGAAGTTTCACGGTCAAATCCTTACAGAACATCTAATGCAGATTAAGGTTCTGTCTCATTGCCCCTCTAATCGGCGTTGTCCCGTAATACAAATGCAAAGAGTTCCTTAACTTTAAATCATTAAATCACAAATTGCAATGATATATGTGTGATTTATTTATTTATTTATTCATTCACAGCATATTCCATTATCCTAAAAGTAATACTGCATTCTTTTACACCCTCTTTACAGCCAATGATATCATTTCCCTATAATCTGGTAACATTATTCTAGACAGTGACAGCTTATTTACTGCTTTATAATTCCATTTTTACCTGTTCCTAGATTGTTTGCAGACTTCTATCTTTATAGTATTTACACTTCTAAGCTTGTGTTGTATTTACACTCCCACCCTTTTATTTTGTTTACATTTCTACACTTATATTGTAATACACTTCTCACTTTTATTTCTTTGCATTCTCACTTTTATTATATTTATATTTTTACTTGTAATATATCAAGGGAGCCAAAAAGTGTACACACTTTCACGGTAGATATTTATGCAATAAATTTCAAAGTTGGACCGAAAAACAACAGTAATGTGTAGTATGATGTTCTGTAAACAGATATGACTCACAACATTATGATAGCGTTGCTACGTGATAGGTAAATCAACAATGAATAAATGAAGTCAAGATTATCGTAAATCAACAATGTACAAATGAAGCCAAGATTATCGTATGATGTTCTGTAAACTGATGTGACTCGCATTACGTTATGCTAGCCAAGATTATCGTTTGAACAGCGGAAAGCAATTTTGAAGTGGTATTGGAAAACCGAGAATATTGTTGAAGTTCAAAGGCAATTGAGACGAGTGTATACTACAGAACTATCAACGCTGGTAACAATTGCACGCATTGGAGACAAATTTGTCACTCATGATACCGTATGCAACGTTCACAAGGGCAGATCTGGGAGACCTCGCACAGCAACAAGCCCCGCGTCCTCGGCTTTGATTTTGGAATGATTTGAGCACTCACCACAGAAATTTACAAAGCAATGTGCACGTGAGTTTCCTCCGCGTTCTCCGGATCTAACTCCGTTAGACTTCTACCTATGGGGAACTCTTAAGGATGTTGTATACCGTAGAAAACCAGCTACACTGGCAGCATTTCGGGAAGAAATTGAAACGGTATGTGCTGCAATCGCTGAGTTCACTTTCGCAAACGTTGCACAATCAGTAATTCAACGTACTCAGAAGTGTATCGACGCCGATGTGGGCATTTTGAGCAACTGTTGTAACTGTTAAAGTGTAAGATGATTAGTGCTCATCATTTTCTGTTTGTGTGAATTCAGTTGTGTTATGTTAGCACAGTTTTTTCTTTGCTTGAAGCGTGTATACTTTTTTGGTACCTTCTGTAAACAACGAAATCAACCTCAGATACTTTTTCTTGAAGCGGTTAAAAATAACTAGCGGTTAAAAATAACTAGCTGGAGTACAAAATCTCAAATCAAGCTGGAATCCATCAACATGGGGGCACACAACCAAAAGAGCATCCTGTTAAATGGTGGCCAGTGCGGCCGAAACCGCATCAAGTTATAATTATAAGTGAGAGTCTTTTACAATGCTTTACCCTAAAAAAAAAGGTAGTTCCATTAAATAATTTTACCACTCACACTAATGTTTTCTTCTTTTGTTAAGTCTCAAAAGTTTTATAATGACCACAAAGCATATCTAACTAAAATCTGTAATCTGCACCAGGAAATTCCATATTGTTGCTGATGCTGGATGAAGAAAGGCTCACTGTTTGACTCTTTGTACGATTTTATAAGTATGGACATATGTTGCTGGATCTCTGGAAGCAACGCAAATTGGAATTAGGTGCTTTTCTGTTGACGGGCCGAACAGAAGATATAGATGCCCATAGGCTGTCGTCATATGTCATCACTTTATAACAAGGGTTCTCAACCTGGGAGATGCGTCCCCTGAGGAGGCGTTGGAGAATTGCAGGGAAGACGTGGTGAGCAATAAAAAACATTCACGAATTTATTGTTAGTAAAAAAAAAAAAAAAAAAAAAAAAAAAAGAGTTGTGAAAAAACATTTGTGGTAACGTTGCCTTCAGAGTTCAGAATCTAACTTTAAAGTTCTTCCAGATCTTCTTGATGACACACAATCTTTCACTAAATTTAAAAATGAATTGAAGAACTTGGTTTCAGACCATTTGGCCATTTGGCATTCTTGAAAACCGAAACTGTACAATACTTTCCATATATTTCTTCAGATAGCTGGCAATTAAGTTGACACAAGATCCATTTAAAATAGAAGTGGACATGTATTCTGATTCCCTTCAAGAGCAGGCAATGGACCTAAAATGTTATTATGAAGCAAAAGCGGATTTTTCTAACGTGACTGTTGAATATTTTTGGTGGCTGTGTATCCACAAGTTGCAAGGTTGTTGGTGCAGTTTGTGTCAACATATCTGTGGCGTCTGGGTTTTCTACGCCGGCCTACAACAAATCGAAATACGGCTGGATGTTGAGTGTGATCTGAGTGAGGTATGCGTTTTCGCAGTTGGAGCCAAACATTAAAAAATGTGTGAAAGAAAAAGAGTGTTCTTAAGAAATAAAACCAATAGCTTGAAACTGTAACTACAGTGAAGGGCAGAATCCTTCGTAATGCAGTCCTACTAAGCAAGTTTAATTAAATTAAAATGTTTTATGAACAAAACAAATATTCTCTTCTTTTTCTTCTCATTTGGAACTACAGCCCGGGGTGATCCATTGCTTGCCGCGGCGACTTCTGCATCCTCTACTCTCATCTTCATTGATAGAGGGCAGTACTGCAGGTGGAGGGGGCATGTGATCGGCATGCCAGCACCCCGTCGGTCGCCTATCACGCGACTTTCGTGATCGAAGAAAGCCACCTCTCCATCAGGCAGCTCCCCAATTGTCCTCACGAGGCTGAGTAAAACCCGTTCCAGACCTCCCTAACTTATTGGGAAAGGATGCTTTTAAGGAACGAATTGTTCCAGGACTAAATTTAGGGTACCTTCCAGCATTTGCCAGTTATGAGGACTGAGGAAAACCTGGAAAAAAAAAAAAAAAAACATTCAGGGAGCACGGTTCTGGTGGGATTCGAACCCCAGACCTCACCGCTAACGAGTTCGCGCCCTAACGATCTCGGCCACCCGTGGCGGTTTAAAGGAGTTGGCGACAAAAATAAAAAATAATATTTTTAATATCTGTAATAATCAAAGCATTCTAAAATATTCTTTCATTAGATTTATTAACCCTAATAGCTCAATAGAAGTTTGTACACCAATAAATCATTAGGCCTAGAGTGAGAGGGCATGGACTAATTTGAGGACAAAAAGGGGGGAGCTAGGCCCAAAAAGGTTGAGAACCCCCGTTTTATAGCCATTGTCCTTTCGTTGAAATACTTGAGAGCTCTAAATCCTTGCTGTTAAGTTTAACTGTAACGACGGATATTTTGGGGGTTTTGCAAATAAACAGACAGCGCCAAGCATATTGTTAATTTTAAGCACGGGTAGGGATAAGGCAGTAATACATTTGCCCCCACTTTTCCTTCAACATAATGATGTGTTGTGATCTCAATATTTATATCATTGCTTTTATCGGTTTATAATAAACTCAGTTTATATTGCTGACTTTGCAAATAGAGCGATTTACATTTTGGTTTCTTCGCAGTTCAAAGAAACAAGCATTTTAACTTTCACAAAATTATTGTTTGATGCTTTCTAGAGAATTGTTCTAATGGGCATTCTATGTTCTAGTATACGTTGGCAAAATTATTGCCAAAAAAATTAGCTTCTGGTTAAAAGTATTAAATCACCGGGCTGCAACTATTTCCAAGCACGAAATAAAGGACTCGTATATACGGATTACTCCAAAGTTTATAAATTATAAACATGGAGAGTAGGTTTTGAGCACTTTATAGCGAATCATTGTCGATTCAAATTAGTATGTGCACACAAAGCAAATGGAACGTGTGGGTAAGTAAACAAAATGAAACGGAGTAATACAGCAAGGCAACGCTTTAATAGCCATTTGAACTTTTGTGGCATTAAGCCGATTAAGAGCAGCATTCATTCATTTGTTGGTTGAAGGACATTGCTTGCACATTCTCTCCATTTTTGCAGTAGCGGATATAAGTCCTTTCGGCGCATTAACAGAAAAGTATCAGAGCTTCATTTGTTTTTATATGTTTTATAGTTAGTTCACTTTGTATAGTGTCAACCATAGAGTTTGATAATGGATACTGTTCCAAACTCATAGTCAGGAATGTCTCAGTATTGGAACTTAGTTTTACTCCTGAAGGATGGATCCGTGAAGTTACCGAGGGAGTGGGGTGGCTAAGGTGGCTTGGTTTCTTTTTTCCCTCGACGTTTCCCCTTTCCATGAATTTTCCATCTCAATTCCATTGCTCTGTTACAGGATCAAAAGTGCCAGGGCAAGGTGGGCTGGTGCGGTGTGATGATGGCTTGCGCTTTGGGAAAGTTTTTGCTCCGGCTTCTGGTATGGAAGCAGATCTACTGAGGGAACTGCTTGGGGGGGGGGCTCCTTCGGCATGGGGTGTTCTATCTGGAAATATGTTAGGGAGCCTGTCTACGTCTGCATCTCACCGCCCGTAGATCCAGGACCGATGTCTCCTTCACGCCATACCTTCCTCCCGGTAATGTTTCCATTGGGGGCATAGGCACAAACGGCCAGCCGTTGAGCAAGACTGGAGTATCTATATATCCTCCTCCGTCCCAACAATGCAATTTGTTGCTGAAATTCTTTGAAGCGCTTGTCAAACGTTTTCCTTGAGATAATATTTCAGTTTTTCATCCTAAGTAGAATGCACTGGAAGATACATTTTGAAATGAAGGAGTATGCATTTCTTTATTTTACATTTAGATTCTGTCAGGGATAGGCATGATATGGAAGTGTATTCATAATATCTGTAAACTCCAGCTGCTGTGTTAGTCTATATAAAACCACTTCGAAATAAAGAATAGTAAAATAAATAATATGAAACTATTTCTGGAAGAAGGGATGAGAGTTTGAGTTCAAAAAGGAATGATGACGTGGAGAATTTTGAAGGATGAAGCCCAGAGTAAGAAAAGACACTCAGTTACTTTGGAAGCTCCGTAATAAATTTCGCTTAATTTGAACTAACTGAGATCAGAGTAATTGTCACGGTAGCCACACTAGGACTTTCAAGATGACGGAACACCGTTAATCAGGATTTAATTTCAGTAAATTGGCATCCGAGTGTTTGAGAGACAGGGAACTAATTTCTACGGCCAATGTCAAGCAATCCGGGTAGTCCCGGTCATTAGGCGGCGTGACCCGTAACAGGCCGCTGGGAGAGGGATGGGGCGTGACGTCACCATCAGCCAGCTCCTGGCGGGTGACATGGGCCAGGCCGAGCGGAGAATTTTACTCTCACTCCTTCCTCACCCCGCCCTCCGAGCAAGCCCGACTCATGTCGCCTTTGCCAATTGCTAGTACCCCAGTACTAAGCAATAGAAACGTATACCCAGGCTAAACAAGGAAAAGAAAAGCTCTCAGAGTATGTCTTCCGCTCAGGTGTCTGGATTTGATCGCGGTACAAATTGAATTGGGGTGGGCGGGAGCTTTCCTCACTCGTGAAGGCGTCTTTCTGTATCAAGTGATCTCATTTCAGGACAGAGCCCCCCAAGAAGTAGAAACGCGTGTGTTTCTTAAGAGCTTTGATAATTTTTACATTCAAATTCAATATAACACTATTAACAGCTAATTATTTGAGCATTTAGCAGCAAAACAAAGGATAGAAGAGCTCATCCAATCCACACATCTTGCAATTTAAGTATACAATCGAATTCCATATCGGTCAAATTAGCTGCTGAAGATACCATTTTAAGCATCCCTTTATTTTACTATAAAGCAATGATGAATGTTCAATACATCTATAGATTTACAATACTCTACTAACCAGAAACTACTTCGTTTCTTCCGTATTTATCCAGGAATTAAAGCAAAACTGCATTATTCTACGGTATATCGGGCATTCGTTTTGTTTTTCCTCGGTGTTTGATCGACACATGAGAGAATAGTGCAAATGCCACCATCCAACCCGCCGTGCGATCGGGGAGTACTGAAAATGTCTCCCCCCCCCCCTTTTTTTTTTTTTTTTTCCAGAAGTTGATATTTCTTTCCCAAGTAGGTGGACTTAAGGCATACACTTCAGTAACGTTTGAAAGTTTAGCAATTTTGTAGTAGAACTTGCTGATGTACGACTGATGCCCATTTGTTCTGCTAATTTACAAAAGATTTTCGTAGTGATGGTTCTAATCAAGCAGCATATGACGACTGCTTCTAATTTTCTTGTCCAATACAGGTTCTGTGTTTTGAATTTAACAAACTGAGCTATTTCTTAAAACTGTTACTGTAAATGAAAATTGCGTTGCTCCGTGTTAAATCTTCCAACCATGGGGAAAAGGAAAATGAAACGCAATAATATAGTAAATGCTCAATATTCCGGAATATAAACACGCACTAACTGATCTTATCAGCTGTAATATGCTTTCTTGACTGTCTGTGATCGAATTCGGTCTGCGTGCGGGGAAAACAACGAAAACCTGGTATTTTGTGCTATATGGTAAGGTGGCTATTAGGACTGCTTTAAGTTACTCCAACTCTCTATGAGTTAGGAAAAAAACCCAGCTAAACAACAGATATTGCAACATTTTAAATTCATTTCAAAAATGTTCAATGTAGACATTTCAGAACTACATTGCGTTATCTGTAACTACGAAAACAAATACGCATGTATCACTCCGCGATGCATGCTCCGATTGGTTAAGTAGCGCTATTAGTCCTACAATCAGCTGATGCAACGTATTTAATTGTTAGCTCCATTGCTACTCACAAAGTTGATAAAAAATTAGCGATAACCTTGTCGCCATTTTTCTTGACAGTGTTTTACAATGCTAGCAGGACCAGTACAATCTTGCCACGGCTTCTCTTTGCATTGAAACTGAATGAACTGTACAGAGGGCAACATGTGCATAAATTACCAACAATTAAGTTATATTTCCTCCAGTACTAAAGCTTCCTTCTTGTTTATTTAAACCCACTCGGCCAAATTTCTATCCTCGAGAGTTGCCTATACCTTAGGACATTATACACACTAACAGCCAGATTATTGGTGCACAAGGATCCTGTTTAACTGATATTAGATAACTAGCCCCATACCCTCTCCTACTCATTTCATCCTCCTTTCACTGCTGACAATTTTACTCTCAAGCACATTTCCTAAGTATTTTACACCCATAACCATTTTTATCTTACCTTGCCTAAGTATTTTCCCAGTCCCCTCGTCGGTCCTAATGGTGTAGTGGTTACCATACTTGCCTCCTAAACCCAAGATTGCGGGTTCTAACCCGGCCAGGATCGATGGAGTTTTTCGGGGCGTAAAAATCCTAAGTATGGCTTCCTGCGGAAGGGAAGTAAAGCCGTTGGTCCCGTGTCGTACATTTACGGCATGATAAAGAACCTCAAGCCTGAAAAAAGAGGCCTCTGAGCAAAATTTGTCGGCCTTTTCAACGCCCTAAATTGAATGGGACGCTGATGACCTGAGATGTTAAAGAGCGTCCATAAATAAACCGAATAATTTTCCCAGTTCCTTAATGTTTGATCTGATTTTAAATTTAAAATTCTTCTGCCTCTTATTTCATTCCATATATGTTCCCACTTTTGTAATAGGAACGGTTCCCTCATAAACTTATTTGCTTACATTCTAGTGTACAATGCCAAGTACTGTCTGGTTCTTCACAAACAGGCCATATCTCCTTGGTATGTATATTTTTTTTAAACCATTTTAGTATATTACTTCTGTTCTAAACCATGCCAGGCCTTTCTTTCCTGCCTTATCATAAATTTCAATATTTCTTTCTCTTCCCCACACGTTTTTAGTGTACTATATAATTTCAGAGATTTTTCGTGTTAAGATTTGCCTACATTTCCTGTTTTTCAATATCCTCAATACTTATTATTACTTCTTTCCAAATTCTCTTCCCAATCTTCCCCCCCCCCCCCTCGTGCCATATTAATCCCATGCTCGCTTCTTGTACAATATTTTGGATTTTAGATAACCAAGTTTCTCTCCCCTTGATTCTTTCTTGCGCTACCAAACACTGATTAATGATATTTTCCTCTTATAATCTCCTTATTCTATACCAGTATTTCAATATTCTTTTTACAACTTGCTTTTATAGCCCAATCTTCCTAGTTCCATTAGAGCAACCTCGTTAGGTGAAGGTCTAGGTAAGCCCAGAACAATTATACAAAAGAATCTATTTATCATATTTATCCCTTTCCATCCTTCATCTGGCCCCCAAATTTCTATTCCATATATCATTCTGCTCTGCACTATTGAGTCATATATTCTCTCTAACAATTTTACTTGCATATTTAGTATTTTGTTTACACAAGATCTGATTACATTCATGGCTGCTTTTCCTTCTGTTACTGCTTTCCTGTTTTGATCGCTCCATTTTCCATTGCTAGACAATCTAACACCTAAATAGTCAATTTTCTTGACAACTTCAATTTCTGTGCTCTCCATCACCATTTTTCCTATTTTTTTAATAATGTTTTTTATTTGTGTTTATTTTGATACGAAAAATCTGTATGTTGATGCATGAGCAATGAATAAAAACAAATACTAACAATATAAGGTTATTTTATATAATGGTAAAACTGAAAATATTTTTGAATACAAAATATGGATGGAATTTTATCAATATTTCTATTTAATTCTAGTGGATTGTTAGACCCAAAATGATAAAGAAAAATTAGAGGAATTAATCATAACGACTGACCTCTCTGAAGAATATTACAATTACCATAAATGTGGATTTCTCAATGATAACTAGCACTTATTAAAGTTTAAACTATACGTTCCTTTAGCGACTACATACATCAGTGATCGTCCTGCAGCCAATCAGAAAGCAGAACTCATTGTTATATTTATATCAGGGTAGAATTAACAGGTACGTTGCAATATTATCGCACACGCTTCGTTCGACTGCAGATGTACGCGGGCGCTAGAATTCCTCTGGCACAGAAAACCAGAATCTTTAAATGATGTATACCATGCACGGAAGTATTTATAAGTCAGTGACTACTTCCATATTCTGATCGAAAGCGACATTACCTTTGATTATATAGAATTTCAGCACACAAAACATTTCCTCTCCTGCTGTGGCCACTGTTTTTTCAAAACTCCATGTCGGTCCTGGTGGTCTAGACCCAAGATCGCGGGTTCAATCCCGGCCAGGTTCGATGGATTTTTTCGAGCTTAAAAATCCTAAGTATGGCTTCCTACGGAAGGTAAGCAAAGCCATGGGGGGTCCCGTGTCGTAGATTTACGGCACATAAAGGAACCTCAAGCCTGAAAGAACGGGACTCTGAGCAAACATTTTTTGCCGTTGTTAGGGACGCTGATGACCTGAGATGTTTTAGCGTTCGTAAATAAAGAAAATCAACAATCAACAACAAAACATCATTATGTAACCAACGATTCGAACAGCTGTGTTCATTGACAGCATTGTAAGTGAAACTTTCGGGAGTTTCTTCGAGTTGCTGTGCAGGATGCACCAAGAGAACTCATTGTTCAGAAAGTGCTAATGTTTTAAAACTCCGGAAATGTTTTGACAAACGCTGTATTATGTCGTATCGGTCAGTATCCAGGTTTAATATTCCTCACTACTGCAACGAAGCAGGACCTATGCTGTTGGAATTCTATATATATTATTGTAGAAAATCATGCTGCTTTGAAATCTACTATTCTTGTCGAACACACTCAACATGTTCTTTCCAATAAATTGATTATATAGAAAAAAAGGCTATACCTCAATAATATCTGGGTATAACATTCCCAGTGGTCTAGGTAAATGTATAAAACTTATTGATCCTCATATTGCGGGTAACTAGAAACCTGATCATGAGTATTGCAATGCTTCAATTGGTCTCTTAGAGATAAAAAATCGCTGCAGCACATGGGAGAAGTTTATTATTTTTGTTTATTTGTTTTATTTACGGAAGCTCTTTAACTTATCAGGTCATATGCGTCCCATTCAATTCAGGGCGTGAAATGGCCAACAAATTTTGCTCAGAGGTCCCTTTTTTTCAGACTTGAGATACTGTTTCGTGCCGTAAATGTACGACACGGGACCCACGGCTTTACTTCTCTGCTGAAGGAAGCCATACTTAGGATTTTTACGCCCAGAAAAATCCATCGATCCTGGCCTGGTTTGAACCCCCGATCTTGGGAGAAGTTCATGATTCTACACCATGACAGCATACATCTGGTTCGAATCCCGATCGTAACTTCGAATTTTTCCTATATAAATATGTTGGTTCCTTCGGCGAGTCTAAGGAATAAATTCCTCATAATTTTTTTTTCCCCTGGCAAACGTTTAGAAGTCTGCCAATAAGCCATAACATTTTCGCGGAAGTGTTGCCCATTTTCATTCAACGAACTGTTTTACACTGGATAATGAAAACGATGCAGCCGATAGAGCAGTAAGTGATGGGAATGACAGAAAATTTCCAGCAACGACCGCTTGGGTCATCGAAAGAGCGGACAGAGGAAAGCACTCAGAGCTTAAAATATCTTTACACATTGTGTGCTTTTTACCGTGGCGTTTCTTCTGAGGTGAGATATTCCCAGCATTTTTTTAGCATTTCCTCTTCGAGTTTGGTTACATTTTTTTTCAAGCTATAAAATACTGTTTAAACAACTGGGTCCTTATACTATTTATCTTTAATTTTTAATACATCATGTTTAAAACAAATTCAAGAAAGGAAAGAGAGAAAACACCAAGAGAGCATTATGTTTCCGCTGCCATATTTTTATTACATTTTAATAAACCATGGTTACTTTTACAGGTGACCGATAGCTGCACAAAAACCGGTAATGGCATCATAAATGCCAGTAAGTTATGTCCAGTCTGTTATTACTTGGATAAATATTTTATCAGAAAATTATATTAGCGATACTAGAATAACATACATAATATAAAAAAAAGATTAAAAACTACAGCTATTGTTTGTTTGTTATTCATGAAAACTCTTTAATATTTCAGGTCATTAACGTCCCATTCAAATTTGGGCTCAGAGGCCTCTTCTTTCAGGCTTGGAGTTCTCTTTCGTGCCGCAGGTTCGATCCCGGCCCGGATTGATAGGTTTTTCGGACGTAAAAATCCTAAGTATGACTTCCTTAGGAAGGGAAGTAAAGCCGTGGGTCCCGTGTCGTACATTTACGGCACGATAAAGAACCTCAAGCCTGAAAGAAGAGGCCTCTGAGCAAAATTTATCGGTCGTTTTACGCCCTGAATTGAATGGGACACCGATGACTGAGGTGTTAAAGAGCGTCCATAAATAAACAAATAAACAAAAATCTCTGGTGCCGTAAATATACGACATGGGACCCACGGCTTTACTTCCCTTCCGAAGGAAGTCATACTTAGGAGTTTTATGACCGAAATAATCCGTCAACCCTCGCCGGCATTGAAATCGCGATCTTGGGCTTAGGAAATAAGTGTGGTTGCCTCTACACCACCAGGACCGACTAAACTACAGAGTCACAACCAAGAGCTAGTTATAGCTAACCTATGTATATAAAAATAGAAAAAAGAAAATTAAACTGCATAGACGACAAGTGGCAAAGTGGAACTTAACTACTCTATTTTTACGTGAAACTGACTATATCACTGCTCTTTGCCTCTACCGTAAGGCAGCTGCAATTATTAAAAGTACTATTCGCTATTTAAATCTTAAAGATGTGATCTTCCTTATATGGTTTGCTAGACGCCACTTCGTTAGCGCTTGAATAATGACTGCACCTTACTGAGAACAGAGCGTTGAGTCTGTGTTGCTGGCAGCTGTATGTGCGACGCCCTCTCCTCCTCCCACACGGCGTGGAGCCAGCCGAGCTGGGCCGGGTCGGGCCGATCTGTCGACCCTTATCTCTCCCCCACTCCCGCTGGCAGAGCACAGACCTTACTGTCAACGGGGTCCCATCGCCCGCCGCCTTCCTGAGGCGCGCACCGCACAAGCTTTTCAAATTCCCCACACCCTTTGCGTGCGCGTGTGTGTGTGAGTCCATATATCGCAGAGCGGCGGGCTACATACACAATACCTTGCCGCTCCCCTACACAGTAGTTATATGGCTTGGCTGTCAGTGGCGTACCCAGTCGCCGGCAGTGAAGCGTGGACCCTCGGAACGACAGCTGGTGTGTAAAAATAAAATTAATTTATTGTGGGCAGCTGAAAGAGTTACAGATCGTCAACTATAGTTGAAGAACGGGAAACAAAGAATGACTTTTGGTGCAAGGTCTTCGGAAAGGATGGTTCAAGGAAGCGCACAAGAAAACACAGGTAATTACCTACGGTACAATCGCCGGATCAATGCCTTAATCGACCCCATTTCTTTCTCAAGCAAAGCATGATTATTATGCGAACAAAATGAGTTTCATATATCCCAGGACACATAGCGAGAGAGTTGTCTTGTATACTGTATATTATGAAATAAACCAATAAACATTATTCTAAAAAAACCTTCCATTACTATGCCTATTACATTTTCAGCAACTCTCTCATTCAAGTATGCCACACTAAAGGCATAAAATGTCATGCTTTCATAATTAATGTATGTTTCCAAGTTAAGACTTGTACTTTCTGAAATGGAGCATGGAATTCTAACTTACGTGACATATTCGAAAAGTCCTAAAACTGCAGGTCACATAATCTTTAGCAAAAAAATTAGTGCAAAGAACCTGGAAACCGTAGTTTGGAGCCAGGGCGAGAGTAAAGCGTTGTCCCAGTGCAGCGTGTTTACAGAATGACCCAGACTTTTGTGTGGTGATTGGGACGTGTCCAAATATTGAACCACCCCTCATCTGGGAGCTGCGGCAACGCTATACGAGGGTAGGTCCATAAGTTTCCCGCCTAACCATTTTGGTCTTTTTTGAAGACAAAACTTATTTCACTTTTCAATGTATTCACCCCTTATTGCAATACACTTCTCACATCTTTGAATTAACATTTCAACCCCGCCCCCTCAAAAAAAAATAATCAGAAGTTTTATCTGCAAAATGGGCATAAACAGCATCCATCACTTCTTCGTCAAAATTAAATTTCCTTCCTCGAAGGTCCTTCTTGAGTTTTGAGAAGAGGAAATAGTCACTGGGAGCTAGATCTGGGCTATAGGGTGGATGGTCGATCTCCCTGAAGCCACATTTCTTCACAGCTTCCTTGGCAACAAGAGCTGTGTGCACAGGCGCATTGTCGTGAAGAAGGCGCACACCACCACTCCGCTTTCCTCGCCTTTTCTCTTTGATAGAAGCACGTAGTCTGTGCAGTAGGCTAGCATAGTACTTCCTATTTACTGTGACATTCCTCTCCTTGAAGACAAGGTAGAGTATTCCTTCACAGTCCCAAAAGATTATGGCTATAATCTTCTTGGTTGAATGAGTGTCCTTGGCCTTTAGAGACGGTGCTTCGCCAAGTTTACGCCACTCTATTGATTCTCTTTTGGACAAGAAATTACGGTAGAGAACCATAGTTTCAGCTCATGTAACAATGGTTTGCAGAAGTTCTCTGTCGTTGCCATGGCAGAGCTCCAAAAATGCCTGACAACCAATGAATCGTCGCTGCTTTTAGACTGAGAAAAGAAGTCTAGGCACTCATCTTATTCATGTTAAAATGTTCATGAATAATTCAAAGAATTGTTGTTTTAGATAGGCCCAAACTTGCTGCTATTTCTGTAACTTTGAGCTGCCGGTCTTCCACAATTTCTCCTTCCACAAGAGCGATGTTTTCAGGAGTGAGCACCCCCAAGGTTCCACCTGCACGCTCTTCGTCTCCAACGCTTTCTCGACCCTATTGGAAAAAGTTTGGCCCATTCTTTTACTGCAGAACATGAGGGGGATGCTTCCCCATATACACCGTCCAATCGCTGATTAATTTCATTTGGAATAGCTCCTTCTTTTGTGCAGAAAACATCATAACAGCTCGATGCTCCATTTTGAACATGTCAGTCTTTCTTGTACACATATCCTTCTTTATGCAACTATATCTGAACAACTGAATAGAGCGGAGCTGTAGTTAGGGCTGCAATTATTTACTTAATAGATAAGTTATGACATAGATAAGGATTCTGTGAAGGCGAGGCCATAAACGTATGTATTACAAATGTCTGTCCAATTTTGGTAGGCCGTATCCAAAGTCTGTAAAGAAAAAACTACCGTCCTTGATCTTCCACAACCTTTCTTTCGACCTGCATGGGAAAGGGGCTTTTGTTTTCTGCTGAAGGCTAACTCAGAGAAACCCAAAGTAAATTATTTAAAGAGCATTTGTGTATTGCAGACATTTCTTGAATGACTCCCCTAGAGTGTGTACAACTAAACATTAATTGTAGAATAGCAAAACAGATTTTGCAATAGAAACGGAAGCCAAGGTAGACACTTCCATAAGTAAATAACACGAATTATCATAAAGTATGTCGATCCTGGTGGTGTAGTGGTAACCATACTTGACTCCTACACCCAAGATCGGGGGTTCAAATCCGGCCAGGACCGATGAAAGTTTTCGGGCGTAAAAATCCTAAGTATGGCTTCCTTCGGAAGGGAATTAAAGCCGTGGGTCCCGTGTCGTACATTTACGGCACGTAAAAGAACCTCAAGCCTGAAAAAAAGAACAAAATTTGTCGGCCGTTTTACGCCCTGATTTGAATGGGACGCTGATGACCTGAGATGTTAAAGAACGTCCGTAAATATCAAATAAAAAAAAACAACATAAAATCAACAAATCAATCATCAGCTCACAAGAATTGACCCGAATGTCTGTTTCGGTTCTTGTCGAACAATGTGAACCATTCTTAAACTTAACACTTACAGAAGGATGTATAGTCATCCCCATCTATCTAGCGTGCTTGTCATAATATAAATTGTTACTGTTATTATCACAATATAACGGTTCAAACCCGGCCATCATCGATGAATTTTTTCGGGCGTAAAAGTCGTAAGTATGGCTTCCTTAGGAAGGGAAGTAAAGCCGTGAGTCGCGTGTCATACATTTACGGCACGAAAAAGAACATCAAACAAGAATGAAGAAGCCTCTAAGCAAAATTTGTCGGCCGTTTCACGCCCTGAATTAAATGGGACGCTGACGCCCTGAGTTGTTAAAGAGCGTCCATAAATAGCCAAATAAATAAATCAAAATATAACAATACGAATTTGGACAAGAATATAGAAAACATTTCTTTTCATACTTCTTTTCTTCAAGCTAACGACTGCTTGCCAATTATGCACTCATTTGTTTAGTCATGACTCATATCAGTTAAGAAATACTTGGTGCCTCTTGCTGCTCTCTGCACTGATGTTCTACGTTACTTTAATGATCAATGATTCTGTAAATGACTTGCGAACTCCTAATTTTTTCATCTCCATGAAGATTCATAAGTAACGATGCAACATTTTCTACCATGGACGCGAAGTTAGTTTAGCATCACCCATATAGTATGGCTGATATGAACTCTGCCTACTGTTCCGATGTAAACAATAGTGTCTGAAGTCATGTATCCTAGTCTTATGCTGATATCTTTTTTCCAAAGTAATTATTCCAGCTCTACTCATCAGTAAGTATATATCCTCACTTTGGCTTCAAAAAAGAATCACAAACCCTTCTAAGAGTCTGCCCATTTGTAGGTTTTACTGTTTTTCTAATTATTCGGGAAAATCTTAGGTTAGGTACGGTATTACATGCCGACTTATGGCAGTTAGAGATGACTAGCATCACAATGAAAGTGGAATATACGCTGGTCACAACTTTGCCATTTACGATTAGAACGATATTATGAAGTTCTTTGCTCTGACCTCCTGGGACGATCGCGCCATGTGACTTCCGCCAAGATGTGATCCGCCACTGGGCGGCGCAGCAACTAACCTTCTTTCGTCTGTCTTCCTCACTCCTCTTTCCCTCCTCCCCGTGACCAGAGCAGCAAAACACCCTCACCGCATGCTCAAACCCACCCGCCCGGCCGCGGTGGTGTTGCCTCGGTCCGACCGTATCCAACCCTCTCGTTAAGGGCTGTACACGGTACATCCCAACCCATACCATTCCCTACCTAACTTTGTTTGCCTCTGGGATCCGAGATTGATTTTTTAGTGGAGCGCTGCCTCCTTATCTCGGCTAGGAGTGTCAGTCAGTCAGTTCGCTCTATCGACAGTGCTTCCCGAAGTCATCTTGAACAATCCAATCATTCCTTTAACCAATTAGCCTACTTTCACGTGACCCGGAAGAATTAGTTTCAAGTTTGCACGAGCTGTCACTTTATCTAGCCAGACCGGAGTCATACCTCGCCGCGCACATTTCCGGTGCACGGTAAGAGACTGCTCTCGACCTGTAGCCTACTGGCCAACCATCTGCTTTTTGGGGGATTATAATTAACGTGCATTGTTTTTGTTCTTTTATACAGTTCCATAACCCCAGTGACTTGCCTGTCTAAAAGGTAGCGCCATATCTGCCAACACTCTCTTTGCTTCACACACATTGCAAAATGTTTTTCCCTTTTATGTGAGCTTGTTGCGACTCAAACCATGGCAACATCCTTGCGAGTCAGATTATGATAAAACTAATGTAATAAAATAGTTTATTATCAACACTAATTACAATTGGATGCATATTTGCAATCCTTAATGTTAAATGCTTAGAATATCCAATACCTTTACATTTGGCGAGTCCATTATCCATAGTCTCACTTATGCTGTTCTTGGCAGTCATTATTATTGGAGTGGCTTCTCGAAGACAGTTGTTTTGCTTAACTCATGTTATACTTCGGCAAGGTTATTATTGTTGACTTGACTCCCTATAAAGAAATTCCGCGCATCATTAGGCGAGACATTTTCTTTTTTTTCAGTATAATGTTTAACACCGGTTTTACTACTGAGGCATTAGGTGGTGGACACTGGTGATACATGAAATGAAATGATAAACTGGGAAAGGATTTTTTTTTTAAGGAAGCGTTCCAGGTCTAAGTTTAGGGATCCTCCCCGGCATTTGCCATTTATGAGGACTGAGGTAAACCTGGAAAAATCCTCAATTAAAGAGGACAGTCCTGGTGGGATTCGAACCCCAGATCTACCGCTCACGAGTCCGCGCCTTAACGACCTCGGTCTCCCGTGGATGAGATGAAGGGATAACTATGCTAATTCCGCTGCAATGATCCTAAACTATCATACACATTTTAACAATATTTTCTTGTGTTCGCATACGTCTTATCTACAGTAAGATTAGTTGAACTAGGGTCCGTCAAATCGTGGTCATTTGCTGGAAGAAGCCAGTAGTCAAGTCGTATCTTGCAAGTACAGGTAGCAGCTTGTAGTTAGTTTGAGAGACGCTTTGTCAGTGAGTACTTATTTATTAGTCAGTGCTATCAATTGTCTATTTATTATTGCTGTTTTATTTACGACACTCTTTAACATCTCAGGTTATCAGCGTCCCATTTTTTTTCAGGGCGTGAAACAGCCGACAATTTTTGCTCAGAGGTCTCTTTTTTCAGGCTTGAGGTTCTTTATCGTGGCGTAAATGCACGACACGGGACCCAAGGCTTTACTTTCCTTCCGAAGGAAGCCATACTTAGGAGTTTTACGCCCGAAAAAATCCATCGATCCCGGCCCAATCTTGGGTTTATAGGGCAAGTATGGTTACCACTACATCACCAGGATCGACATCACTTGTCTGTAAATTGTGTGCTAATTGTTCTTGGTTTGTTATGCCGCTACATAAATTTAGTCTTGAAGGATGGATTTTGTCAGTAAGATGCTTCGGCATATAAAAACGGGTTTCTGGAGAGAAGTAGTAAGGGGATTCGTGTGGTAATCGTGTTCCAGGTAGAGAAGCTATTTTGCTATTTTACTTGTTAAAAAGTAACGGGATTTTGCAATTACAAGTAACGTGTTCCAAACGATTGTGACCTTATGAAAGAAACGTTGGATGAAATACAGGAATTTTCCTATGTATTGTTGATGAGGGACATGGTTTCTGAATTTCTTATAAAATAGATCATTAATATTCTTATAATTATCTTCAATTTTAAATATAGCATTATGTTATGCTTTCAGTAATAATATAAATATTAAAATAAGAATTATAACTTTGTGCGGCGATCCTTTCTCTGTTTTTTCGGTTGTAGCGGCTGCACTTCCCCAGTAACCAGCCGCGTTCAAGCGGCCCGTAACTCAAACAACCTCTCTGTAGCTTTTAGCTGAAATAATAGTCTTAACTTGACGTAAGACAAAGTTCCAAGACATATGCTTTAATTACAAAAATTGTCGTTTGACAATGGTTCAACATTGGCATGTTCAATTAAAGGAAACAATTAAAAACATATTTTTGTTGTAGGATTTGAAAATGACTTGAACAGTATCCAATCCTTGATTGATCATGTTGAATGACCTCTTTTCAAATGATCTTCCTATAAATTTTTCTGGCATAGGTGCTCATAAATATCTTGTCAAGATGGTAGGCATGTTTCCTTAACAGTTGACGTTTAGAAGCTTTGTCGTGCTTAATTATTGTTCTATTTTTTATCTTAATAATCGCTGAATACAACTTTTAATTTTAAAATACATTTTTAATCATTAAACTTTTCCATATTTGCACTTAATCAGGGGGAAAAAAGTGGTGAGAGGGTATAGAAATTGAAGTTGTCAAGAAAATCGATTATCTGGTGTTAAGACTGTCTAGCAATGGATTAAAAAAAGAAAGAAAAGGCATTAGCAGAAGAAAAAATGGCTGTGGGTGTAATCAGATGTTGTGTAAATAAAATACCAAACATGCAAGTAAAATGGTTAGGAAGAATATATGGCCCAATAGTGGAGAGCAGAATGATGTATGGAATAGAAATTAGAGGGCCAGATAAAGGAAGTAAAGGGCTAAACGTGATGAATTGACTATTTTGTAGAATTGTTCTCGACTTACCTAGATCTTCACCTAACGAAGTTGATCTAATGAATCTCGGAAGATGGGGCTATAAAAGCAAGGTAATAGAAAGAGTATTGAAATATTGGTAAAGAATAAAGACTTCGGAACAGGAGAACATCATCAATCAGTGTTTGGTAGCGCAAGGAAAAATTAAGAAGACAGAAACTTGGATATCTAAAACCGAAAATATTCTACATGAAATGGGCATAATACGGTGTGAGGGGAAAAGAATGGGAAAAGGATTTTGGAAAGAAATAAAAACAAGAATTAAGAAAAAAACAATAAATATACGCTAGTGTTAATGTCAAAAACATCTCTGAAATTATATAGCACACTAAAAATTTGTGGGGAAGATACATTGAAACCTGTGATAAGGTAGGAAGGGAAAGATTGGCAAGGTTTAGAACAGGAGTAGATAATTTAAGTAGGATAAGAAATGGATATATTAAGGGGATATGTCCTATGTGTGCAGAACCAGATAGTACTTGACATTGTATACTAGAATGTAAACAAAACAAGTTTAGGAGGGAATAGTTCCTATTACCAAAGTGGGAAAACTTACTAAATGAAATAAGAGGCAGAAGAATTTTAAATCTAAAATCAGACAGGAATAGAAACTTGGAAAATACATAAGCAAGGTGTGACAATAATGGTTATGCAAGGTGGGCTGGATAAATGGAAACAAAAATGTGACAATGACACTATTTATAAGTGAATATATATATATACGGATTACATGCTCAACCTGGTGTTAATTGCAATGGCATACGGAAGGAATGCAAATCCATAAAGTGAGGGTGATTAAGTGGGAAATTTAAATGTAATAAGTTTACATATATTGAGAATATGGAAATGTAAATTTTTTACCTTGATTACTTGCTCGCGAAAATTGCATGCACTTTATATGTTAAAAATATTATATCTGCATGTAAATTGAAATACATTAAAATAGAAATAAATTAAATAAAATAAAATGTTATAATGAAATGTTAGTATAGTAAATAATATCTATAATTTTATACAAAGAATACATATAGCGTGTTTTCTGGCGGAGGAATGTAAGATTTTTATAAAATTTCATTTATATGCTATACTGAATAACATTAACATACTAATTTCTAAAAGTTTTATATTTAATTGGTGGGTTTAAAACGTAATTAATTTTATTCCTTCCGAAAATGTTTTATTTATTTCGTTTGACTATGGCTTACTGAAAATACAATAGGTATTATTCGTTTCAGATAACTTTACCGCAGTTGTTGACAAGAAAGCACCAGTAATTGCACAATTCGGGGCAAGCGGCAGAGTTTAAAGCATAATGTTATGAAGTAGTGTGTAGCCCCGATATTAGCTGTAAAATGCGTCATCAGCACCGAACAATAACAAAATGCAATATATACCGACGGTGCCAAAAAATGTATACACCTTTCACAGTAGATATCTATTTAATATATTTCAAAGTTGGACCGAAAAACAACAGTAATGTGTAGTATGATGTTCTGTAAACACATGTGACTCGAATTACGTTATGCTAGTGTTGCTACAACAAAATAGAACCAAGATTATCGTTTGAACAGAGGAAAGCATTTTTGAAGTGGTATTGGAAAACCGAGAATGTTGTTGAAGTTCAAAGATAATGGAGACGTGTGTACAGATCAGAACCGCCAACGCGAGTAACAATTGCACGCATTGGAGACAAATTTGAGACTCATTGTATCGTATGCAATGTTCACAAGGGCAGAGCTAGGAGACCTCGCACAGTAACAAGCCCCGTGTCCTCGGCTATGATTTTAGAACGTTTTGAGCACTCACTGCAGAAATCTACAAAGCAATGTGCACGTGAGACTGGGATTAGTAGAACGACCGATTGAGTTTCCACCGCGTTCTCCGGATGTAACTCCGTTGGACTTCTGCCTATGGGGAACTCTTAAGGATGTTGTATACCGTAGAAAACCAGCTACACTGGCAGCACTTCGGGAAGAAATTGAAACGGCATGTGCTGCAATCGCTGAGGACTCTTTCGCAAACGTTGCTCAATCAGTAGTTCAACGTACTTAGAAGTATATCGACGCCGATGATGGGTGTTTTGAGCAACTGTTGTAATCGCAAAGTCTAAGATGATTAGTGCTCATCATTTTATGTTTGTGTTAATTCAGTTTTGTTATGTTAACACAACTTTTTCTTTGCTTGAAGCGTGTACACATTTTTGGCACCATCTGTATATTATATACAGTGAGGTTATTTTAGTTACGAGCCACCTGAGCGTAATGGTTTACTGGGGAAGTACAGGCGCTGCAACCGGAAAAAAGAGAGAGAGAGTCATAGCGCTTTTTAGCTGTGTAATTAAATGCTTACTACAAGCATTAAATGCTTCTGTTTTAAAATTGATATAATAAACGCTAACCTGTGTTATAAGTAATGTTGAAAATGATGCCCTTTTGCGGCAATATGGAGGTACCTTTAAATTTTTTATAAAAACTAGGAAAGAAAAATTATTTTTGAAACAAACTGTTTTTTTTTCACTCTAAAGTTGGTATCTCAAAACCGAGGTTTTTAAAAACTTCAACAGATTCTTAAGGTGATTAAAATAGATGTCCAAGCATTTTTGTTTGATTTGCGGAAACAAAAAGTCATTAGGCGACAAATTAGGTGGATAGGGCCTCCTTCAAATAATCAATGGTTTGACGTGCTGTGTGAGAGAGTTGGCATTGTCGTGCTAAATGATGCGACGTTTTCGGATGTTTTTCCTGATTTCGTCAATGACTTCTGGCAATCAAATTGTTGCATACATTCAGCATTAACTGTTCTTCGATCCTCTAAAGGAATGGTTGCGACATGTTCAGTACAACCGAAGAAACAAACGATCACTTTCTTGAAAGTGCTTCGTGAACGAACAACTTTTGTGGGATTCGGTTCATCTTGGAACGCCTAAACGGTAGATTGTGATTAGTTTCCGGTTCTTATGAATATATTCAAGTTTCGTCACCTGTTACAATGTTGTATACGGATTTTGCAGTTACTGGGTGGAATTTTTATTAGTATTTCATTGCATCAATTAACAAGAGCGTTTTTTTATAGCTACGGCAAATTATGCAGAATCCATTGGGAACAGATTTTTTTCCACAGTCTTCGATATGCTTAATGAATGAATGAATGAATGAATGAATGAATGAATGGTGTATAATGCACCACATGAGATGAAATGATAAATTGGGAAAGAATTTTATTTTTAAGGAAGGAATCATTCCAGGCCTAAGTTTAGGGTACCTCCCCGGCATTTTCCATTTATGAGGACTGAGGAAAACCTGGAAAAAACTTCAGACAGGGTGGACGGTCCTGGAGGGATTCGAACGGAGACCTCCCGCTCACTTAACGACCTCGGCCACTCTGGCGGTCGATATGCTTAAGGATGCCTCTATCTCATTGAAGTCACATGCCTTCTTCAACCATGTTGCCCACAGATTTTGGTCGACTTTCACGAAATGCACCACTGATGGATGCACGATCACAATGAACTTCTGCAAATCAACTGTAAAAAGTGTTTTCTGATGGTGTTTCGTTGCCAAAAGTTCAGTTAAATCGATTTTATGCCCTGCTGTTGAGTTAGGCCTTTACTAAAATCATAAAAAAACATCTAGCGAAAACTTTCACATGAGTTTTCCATTTTTTCGCAAAATTACTTTGTTTAAACGCTCGCTGTAAGCAAACTGCTGTGTCAATTTCTAAACTGCAATTGTTTTCATAACAACAAATGCCAATTGTTCCGAAAATAGTAATGAAATATCTCAATAGTGCCACCTAGTGATCTTTTTTAAAAACTTAAAAGTTAACCCTCTTAAATTACTGGCTCTCTGCTAGCCCGCAACTCAAATAATTTCACAGTTTAGCGTGTCAAACAGACAACATCCGTAATAAAAAAAATGGCTCAATGAACTGATCTTTTCTTAGTGATTGTGCAAAACATGACATAGTATGATGCAGGCAGTTGTTACTGAGTTCGCCACCGGTAGAGTAAGCTGAAACAGATAACAAGTTCTGTAAAGGAGCTGAACGAAGATGCAGGTGTTATTGTGATGTCATCAGTTACGCAATTAACGCTCCTTTTTCTTCCAGCTATTGAAAAAGTCAGAAGGCAAGAACTTTATAAGTTTACTACTTGGGAGCGGAGAGCATAAACTTGACTTCAAAGTGTCAAGCCTGTTAACATTGCTACCACGTTTCCGCCACCATAGTCACCAATGACAGTGATATTAAAGTAGACGATTTCATTTATTTACGGATATCGCAGGTCATCAGCGCCCCATTCAAATCAGGGCGTGAAACGGCCAATAAATTTTGCTCAGAGGTCTCTCTTTCAGGCTTGAGGTTCTTTATCGTGCCGTTAATGTACGACACGGGACCCACGGCTTTACTTCCCTTCCGAAGGAAGTCATACTTAGGATTTTTACATCCGAAAAAATCCATCGGTCCTGGCCGGGTTTGAACCCGCGAGACAAGTATGATTACCACTAGACCACTAGGACCGACCAGATGATGAGATATAATTCATTGTGTAAGTTTGTGCGTCAAGACTGTTTTACATTCGTATGGCCTCAGAATTGACCCTATATGCAGATGAGCTCTTATAAAAGTTTGGCGTTTTGTTTGCTGAGAAAAGTAATTGTTTGCTCTAAAGGGTAACGATACAGTCCTTCATTTCAGTTCTTGTATACGTTTACGATAATAAGTATAATTCTTAAAGAAAATTGATTTGAAAGCAGTAGACGTCCATTAGTTAGTCCATGGAACTTGTTTGAAATGGCGGTTAGATTAGCCTTGGGAAGCTAGCGTGCTTTAGTCTTATACATAGCATTGCTTTTATAAAGTGCGAGTCCTTTAATAATGTTATGTCTTATTAGAAACTCTGCTACTTTAGGCCAAGCATCTCCTATAAGACATGACATCACAATATTGACGTGATAAGCAGTGAGGGGATTTTGAACGTAGTGCGCATTAACAAAAAGTACTTTAGTATTCAACAATATGTGAATGTACATTTCTATTAATTATTTCAAATAATAATAATAATAATAATAATAATAATAATATATTACATTTCCTTCATCGAAATAATATAAATAGGATTATGATTAAATTACATATTTATACACAGAGATTTTGCGCATGACATATCGGGTAAACCATTTGGTGTATGGATAAAATCAAAACGCTGTAAAACATTCACTACTAAGCTTTAAATTTTGAAACTTGATGTATACAACGTTGAAAGATGGAAGATTTATCAGAACACTATATGACTTTCATTGCACGCTCTGCACAACACATAACGGTGATGTAATTCAGCCCATGTATCGTGGATTCAAAATTGAAACGAGCTTTATGATGCTCATTGCGTAAGGCTTGTAGATGTTATCCGTGATATGGGTACAGTTTCAGGTACTTTTGAACAATATACTGACAGGACATACGAGAGTAAGTTCATTTTATAGGTATGATTAAGACAAAAAGTATATTTCACTTTTCAATATAATTACACATGTCACATATTTAAATTAACATTTCAATTCCCGCCCGTGAAAATGGCTAGAAGTCTTATCTGCAAAATGAGCATTAACAGCATCCATCACTTCTTCGTCACACTTAAATTTCCTTCCTCGAAGGTCCTTCATAAGTTTTGAAAACAGGAAATAGTCACTGGGAGCTAGATCTGGGCTCTAGGGTGGATGGTTAATCTCCTTGAAGCCACATTTCTTCACAGTTTCCTTTGTAACAAGAGCTGTGAGCACAGGCGCGTTGTCAGGAAGAAAGCGCACACCACCACTCAGCTTTCCTCGCATTTTCTCTTTGATGGAAGCACGTAGTCTGTCCAGTAGGCCAGCATCGTACTCCCCATTTACTGCGGTGTTCCTCTGCTTGAAGTCAATGAAGAGTATTCCTTCACAGGGCCAAAAGATTGTGGCCATGATCTTCTTTGTTGACTGAGTGACGTTAGCCTTTAGAGGCGGTCCTTCCCCAGGTTTACGGCTTTCCGTTAATTCGCTTTTGGTCAAGAGATCATAGTAGAGAACCATAGTTTCATCTCCTGTAGCAATCAATGGTTTTGCAAAACTTCTCTCTCGTTGCCACGGCAGAGCTCCAAAATGCCTGACAACACATGACTCGTTGCTGCTTTTGATATGAGGAAAGAAGTCTAGGCACCCATCTTGCACTAGCGTTATTCATGTTTAAATGTTCATGAATAATTGGAAGGACTGTTGTTTTAGAAAGGCCCAACTTTGCTGCTATTTCTATAACTTTGAGCCGCCCGCCGGTCTTGCATAATTTCCCCTTCCACAAGAGCGATGTTTTCAGGAGTGAGTACCTCCAAGGGCCGACCTGCACGCTCTTCGTCTTCAATGCTTTCTCGATCCATTCGAAAAAGTTTGGCCCATTCTTTTACGGTAGAATATAAGGGCATGCTTCCGCTTGTACATCGTCCAATCGCTGTTTAATTTCATTTGGAGTAAGTGCTTCTTTCGTGAAGAACTTAATAACAGCTGCGTACTCCATTTTGAACATGTCACAATCTTCTACACATAGTCTTCTTTATGCAACTATCTCTGAACAACTGTACACAGCGGAGGGGAAGTTACAGCGGCAATTATTTACTTAACAGATAAGGTATGACACCAGATAAGGCTTTTGTGAAGGCGATCGTCCTTATCAGCGAGGTCGGAAACACATGAACCTACACTTGTTTCAAGAACGCTTTGCGCTTCCACCCTCTGCTGTTGATTTGTAGTAACCATTTCAATCATGTACTATTTTCATTTTTCGTTGTGCATTGTTGATTTTCATTTTTGCCATTACGGAAAGTCCCATTTCTAGCAAAATATTAACAACAAGAAATATCTTTTACTATCATATTGGTTTTATAATAATATTAAATATTATTCATGACCAAAAAGATCACCCTGTATTTTAAGTACCAATACATTTTTACCACATATTTCTCACAGAAGTTCCTGGGACACAAGTCTCAAACTCCTGCTTGACCATATCACAGTGAGATGTCCACTTAGTGGAAAAGTTGTTTCTTTTTATTTAACGAGCCACTCCCCGGCCGTTATCACCAATGAAAGGGGTAGATTGGGCAACAGCTGCGTCAGTGACGCCCCTGCATTTTATGCGGTGCTTAAAATGTAACTCTGGCTTGGGCTGTGTGCAGAATGCAGACAGATCTACCAGACCACGTATTTCGGTTTAATTATTAGGAAAAATGTTCTGACCTAATATTTCTTTGATTAATTGTAATGTTAAAAACTGTAACATTCATAAATATAACATTTTAAGTAACAAATAACAAAAAGATCTTTTTTTTTTGTTTGATTGATTTATTTATGGACGCTCTTTAACAGCTCAGGTCGTCAGCGTCCCATTCAACTAAGGGCGTGAAATGGCCGACAAATTTTGCTCAGAGGCCTCTCTTTCAGGCTTGAGGTTCTTTTTCGTGTCGTAAATGTACCACATGTACCCATGGCTTTACTTCCCTTCCGAAGGAAGCCATACTTAGGATTTTTACGCCCCGGAAAAATCCATCGGTCCTGGCCGGGTTCGAACCAGCGATCTTGGGTTTAGGAGGCAAGTATGGTAACCACTACACCACCAGGACAGACTACAAAAACAGCAAAACAAATTAATAACAATAAAATAAACAAGAAAATTGTCATAGTTGTTTAAAAGAATCCATTTATTTTTCATTATCAACCTGTACCGACTGCTTGTATTTGCAGAAGAATGTGTGGTGATTATTATTTGCAATGAACGAGTTAGACATTAGACACACTTAACGTATTTTACACCTTAATCATCTCTGCTCTGGAGGTAATAAGATAAAGCATTTGGCCTGTGAAAAGAAAAACATTCTTATAGAAACGTTAATTTCTCAGATCAGCGAATCAGCTTGTAAAATTTATAGTACTGATAATTTGAAATTTTCTAATTTCTAGGGATCTTTGCAAAAATGCAGCGATTTAGTCAGAAAGTTTCACTTTTCATTTCTGAAATACAAAAATAATTACTTTCTCTCTCTGAGATAATATCCTAACATTTCAGTCCTTACTGCCGCGGTTGGCCCGGGTCGTTAAGGCGTGAGCGGGAGATCTGGGGTTCGAATCTCGCCAGGACCGACCTCCCTGACTGAGAATTTTTCCAGGTTTTCCTCAGTCCTCATAAATGGCACATGCCGGGGAGGTAAACATAAACATAGTCCTGAAACGCTACCTTCCTTAAAAAAAATCTATTTCAGTTTATCATTTCCACTTATGCATCATCCGTGTCCACCGCCTATGATGCCCCAGCGTTAAAAACTATTAAAAAAATTTGGTCTACAATTCCTTGAATACATTTCCAGAAAGTCTTATCAGCTCTTGTTACTATAAAAACAATTTCAGCCTATCACTGTTTCACTTTATTACTGTATGTACAGAATGGACATAAAGAGTTGACCCATTTTCTTGAAAAAGATAATAGTTTGTCATAAATGCATGGGGATACTCAATCTGTGCGTGCGTGTGTGTACGTGTACGTGTACACGACATGTACATTTTATGTTATTTCAACATGACCGACATACATTTCGAAGTATTATATCATAAAATTACAAGGTCTTAAAACCGTGGATGCTTTTATTTTTATTTTAGAATATTATTAAAGTGGCTATTGCCGTGCTCCACTGCGTGGTTTAATATATATATATATACACACACAGACGATGCCAAAAAATGTACACGCTCTTTAAGCAAAGAAAAAAAAAACGGTGTTAACATAACAAAACTGAATTCACAAAAATAGAAAACGATAATCATCTTAAGACTTTAGCAGTTACAACAGTTGCTCAAAATGCGCACCATAGGCGCCGATATACTTCTAAGTACGTTGAACTACTGATTGAGCAACTTTTTCGATGGTGTCCTCAGCGATTGCAGCACATGCCGTTTCAATTTCTTCCCGAAGTGCTGCCACTGTAGCTGGTTTTCTACGGTATACAACATCCTTAAGAGTTCCCCATAGGTAGAAGTTCAACGGCAATTCTGTTCTGTACACACGTCTCCATTGCGTTTGAACTTCAACAACTCTTTCGGTTTTCCAATATCACTTAAAAGTTGCTTTCCGCTGTTCATACGATAATCTTGGCTCTATTTTGTTGTAACAATGCTTGCATAACGTAATGTGAGTCACATATACTTAAAGAACATCATACTGCACATTACTGTTATTTTTCGGTCCAACTTTGAAATATGTTAATTAGATATCTACTGTGAAATTGTGTATACATTTATTGACACCCTCGGTGTCAAAATAGATGAAAATTTGAAGCACCTTCTAATCTTGTGTTGGATGTGAGAGAATGCTTAATCGACAATTTCCCAATAAATGAATGGGCGGAAGTTTACCTCTAATGTGACCGTCATGTTCGCCGGTTTTGACGCCCTTAGATATTTTTGCTCGGAAGTTTATCAAGTCACGAGCTTGCATAATTGAAATAATTCGAAAAGTATTTACAGCTATACTTTCTGTAGTGGGCATTTCAAAAGTATTATTTTTGTTTGTAATCTAATCATTTCAATGTCTTAGTCGTCCAAATTCACTAATATAGCGCGATGTATTTAATTTTAGTCCTCTTATTTGGAGTGGCCAAAAACGGGCATGTACATAATTAATTAGACGTTTATAAATTCGGTATTTCCGTTTCAGAAACTGGCAAAAGCATTCTGTGATATATCTAAAAACTCCAGTTCTCAATTTTGCAGTAGATGTTTCGAAAGCAGGGGATTAAGTCACTGTGATGAGTGAATGCACGGCGGTTTCTTCCAACTTTGCTCGGATATTTCTGTGAAAACAAAAGCTAAAATACCTAGCGGGAAAATGTAGGTGAGTTTAATTTGTAGGGTAGAGAGAAGTTTTCTTTCTGGTTTTGGGGTTTACTAATAAAAAGCTGGTTGAGGGGTTGGTGTGCAATATGCGGGCTCCCCTTCCTGGCACACTGCCGGCTGCTACCGTTTCCTGTGTACCTTGTCTTCCTGTTTACCCCTCCTCTTCCTGTACAACCCCAAACACAACACGTTGCAACACTGACCACACGCTCTTCTTCCTTAAATCGACCGATGATCGTGACTGTCCTTAGCGAAATTTAGCGCACAGAAACTTACCGGCAACTCTTTAGAATTCCTTAGAAATATGTACGACTAGCGCCTTGATGATAAATATATTGCACAATTTAATGTTTTCAATTTACTGTGAAATTCAGCATATTAATCAATAAAATAATGAATTTTATTTATTATTTAAATATTTTATAATTAAATCATAACTTACAACATATTTTAATATTCAACTCCATTAATGTGCACCAATATCCTTGAATTCGGAAGGAGGAATAGAACAAATATAAACTTACAATCCACAGGAATATATTCCGTTTATTCAACACCTTCGATATCTCTCCCAGGCAAAAATCCATGTGATAAAACGGCCTTCTAGGTGGTTTCTTAACTCTTCTACGTATACCTGTTGCGTTTGCTTTGTTCGCTTCTAAATGATGCAACGAACGGAAAAATAACTTAGGTTAGGTTAGGTTAGGTTAGGCTACGTTTTGTTGACTGAATTCGGACTTAAAATGACTAACATTTTAAATGTTTTGTTTATTGTAATTTTGGCTACATTGTCTTCTCGCGCCGTTTGTAGATTGTGGACTGAATACTATAGGTGTAGGTCTGTAAAGATGAATAAAATAAAATGAATTAATGAGTTCGGAGTCCTTGGCGCTTAAAGCTATCTGGCATTCGCCTTCTCACGGTAAGGAAGCACTCCGGAAAAAATACCTAACTTGGCATCAGCGGGATTCGAACCCAGGACCTCAGGATTAATGGTCTCAAACGATACCACTAAAGTATGGATGCGGTCTCTATCATTTGCCAGCTGGCTTTGGGAAATTAATATGTTTCATGGTGCTGGGTGTATCATACGTATTTTGTCATACTCAAGGAAGTAGAAATTCAAAATATTATCAGACTTAAAACGAACTTTGGCATTATTTTGAAAAATATTCAACACTCATTCTTTCATCTGAGAACAAAGAAGCACATGAGAAATGTTTAATGAGTGATGTAGAATTGTTTGTCTCTTTCAGGGGTTCTCATTTTAAAAATACACTCAATTGCTGCTCAATTCTTTTGCTATACAGCGCTTTTTTTTCAACATAATAACTCTGCTAATGTATGTCTTTCCACCACCTACGTATCAGGGTCTGTATACCTTCATGGCGCGCCCCTAGGTTGAAAACCTCTGATATAACGTATGTAACTTTTAGAACATTCCTGTATATAAGTTCTCCAGTAATTTTAAAATTGTTATAGCGCTTTAACAGTCCACTTTTATGAACTTATTTATTTAAATTAATATGCAAATTTTGCAATCGTCGAACGATTTACATCTTAGGGCTTGTGCATAAGGCTTTAAAAGGACATCATTTCATCCTGCACCAAAAATACATGAGCTACAATAAAAGTAAACAACGGTTGTTATAAAGAAACCTTTTTGAGACCACTGCACGAATATTAGGGGCGAGTGCCTTTGGAATCAACAAGTAATTAGAAAAATTTCCTGTTCATTGAAATCAGCATGTCTTTCCTCTGAATGACCTGTGAAGCTGCAAGAGGCAAGCACCATGGTTCAGACACTAGCGTCTTCTAATTCGGTCGAGATATATTATCTGAGTAAAGTAATTGTTAATTGTTTTGAGTTTTCTATCATAAAAAGTGAATAACCTAACCTTAAAGGCCCAACGGTCTCTGAAAAGACATGCACCATAATTTCATTTCATTTGTTCAATTGCCACAATTAAAGATAAGAAGGAAACACGATACACAATAATAACAAATAAATGTTCAATGCAAGCATAAAGACGGAGAGTAAGAGGTAAATTCATTTACTTGTCTCACATCAATATTTCCTTAAAGACACACTTCATTAACTCGGCACCTCCACCTCGTGGCCAGAACCGGAAATACGGCCACTAACAGCCTGAAGGAATAGGAAAAGATTAACCCAAATTTTGAAGTACTTCATTACCATCATCAAAAGCATTATGTCTACGTTTTGAAGCTCATTCTACAATTCCAGTGCTGTTAACATGGACAGAGCATCTCAAAAATACTTGGCATAGTTTTTTTTATTAATTATCTAGTTTACTTAAAGTAACAAGTATCAGATGCATTAAAATTACAGTAATTCGTCATTAGGTAACCGATATCGGCTAGCTATGGTCGTTTCGAGGTTTTGGGTGCTGCCTAAACAAATCGTTCTGTTTAAAAATATTCTATCTTTAAATGAAACGATAGAAGAGAAGCAGTAATGCAAATTTTGCTGAATTCACAGCACACTAGCGTAACTCCATACTCTATTATCACATTATCATATTATATATAATAACATAACATGTATTTGTTATTTTTGTGTATTCGTCTCTCTCTTCTTTCCCCCGTACTTTGTCTCAAAATTCTTCTTTTCAGTGTTTCCATAAATTTTGTTAACAAAACAGAGACGATAGGAAAAGGAGGGAGAGAGAGAGGGAGTACTGCAGTCCGTACACTTGACACTTACGAAGTTTTTATACGAGAGTTACCTTTTAAGTTGTTACAAACGACCACCCACATTGCACTAACCTTATTCATGTTTAAAAGTTGATGAATAATTCGAAGGACTGTTGTTTTAGAAAGGCTCAACCTTGACGCTGTTTCTATAACTTTTAGCCGCCGGCCTTTTAAGGACCGACCTGCACGCTCTTCGTCTTCAATGCTTTTTCGACCCATTCGAAAGTTTGTCCCAATATTTTACGGTAGAATATGAGGGAGATGCTTCCCTATATACCGTCCAATCCCTGTTTAATTTCATTTGGAGTAAGTTCTTCTTCTGTGAAGAACTTAATAACAGCTCGATACTCCTTTTGAACATGTCACAATCTTCTACACATAGCCTTCTTTATGCAACTATATCTGAACAACTGAACACAGTGGAGCGGAAGTTACAGCTTCAATTATTTACTTTACAGATAAGATATGACACCAGATAAGGATTTTGTGAAGACTATAATGCTTATCGACGAGGCTGGAAACTTATGGGCCTACCCTCGTACTTTGGGAGCATTTCTTTTGCGATTAATATTTCAACTAGATGTTTTATTACCTCAAACTCCATTATGCTTGTTTTAACTACTAGGGCATCGCAAACGGCGGACAAGATGACACACGCGATGAAATGATAAATTGTGTAAGGAATTTTACTAAGGGCAGGGCGAGAATCGAGCAAAGCTTGGAAAACCCCTCAGTAAGAGAATACAGTTCTGGCGGAATTCCAACCGCGTTCCACCCGTTCACGAGTCCGTGTATTAACTACCTTGACTACCTGCATTGGTGTCATTTCTTAGGCTTGTAGCCCAGGAATGGCGCTGTCTATATTAGTGCAAATTTCTTCCTTTTTAGTTACCAGAAGATCTTGCTCGTCATAAGTGAAGGTCGAATTTCTGAATTCACACTTTGTCCAGCATTCAAAGCTGTTTTCGATTACTTTGTTATGTAAAATCATCTGTAATTTGGATAAGTTGGGGATTTTAGTACTGTACATTTTTTTTTTTGGAATTATAAAAAACAGTTCGTTGCTATAACCTCAACCAAAAAAAGTAAACAAGTCTTAATGATTAAACTTAACATAGTAAAGCAACACTTCTGAAACACTGGGCGGATTTTTACAGGATAACATCCATCAGATCTGCTAATTCTGATTTGACTTTTTTTTTTTGAAGTTTTACTCTTTTTACTTCCTAGTCCTTTGTCAGCTTGGTTGAGACGTCTACGTAAAGAAATTATATTTTTGAGACAGGATTTTAAAAAGGGGAGAAGAAAAAACGAGGAATGTATTGTTAACGACATAATGAACGCAAAAAAGAATACTTGAGCAAATAAGGCTAAAAGATTTATCATGTAAAGAAGAAAAAACCCAAAATAATCAAAATATTACAGACAGCAAGCAAAAGTGAGAATTCAATGGAGAAATAAAGCTCTTGAGTTGAATGTGACAATTGTGCTCACAGTAATGTTTGACCTATGTACACTGCTCGCCTGGCAAAAATTTAACTACTGCCCTGTCGTAATAACAGACTGTTTCTGCGCTGTATGTATACGTCAGTCGCAGTTTGCTGTTACGAGAGCAAGCATTATTTCTGTCTTTGTGTTAATTTAACTCACTATGTGGTTAGGAGATAAGTATAACTGAAGTTTTTATTAACTACATGCTATTGGTGCACAAGAGTTATTAATTGCTGTGTGTTATTGAGACAGTTTTACTGGAGTGTGTTGTATTGAAATGTTATCACTAGAATAGAGAAAATATAAAGTTTATAAGAATAACCCACATACCAAGGATAATTGTAAGAATTAGGGAATGGAGCTTTTGTCAATGCAAACTTATTAAAATTATTACAAATGTTGATATCATAATTCAATCATCTTCTCACAATTTCGTAACGCACCTTTGTACTTATTAATGAAATGAAACTAATATCGAGTACGCGCATTTATTCATCAAAGTTGTGCGAAAAGAAATGCAGGATAATTCATTCATCAACGGAGTCGGAGACTGACGTGCCTTTGGCCCCGCGCGGCTTACCTTCAACTGCGGACGCAGGATAGAAATAACTCTGTGTATGATGGAGAAATTAAATAAGAATTATATTTATGGTTACTTTATTATGTTCTGACTGTGTATGTACAAGGTCGCAGGTTCGCATCCCGACTGTAACGTAATGCCTGTATACCGCCCGACTCGGAGCTCTCCACTCGGCTAATTACGAGCCGGCATGGAGGGCCGCTATCGACTGGGAGGAACCGGGCCCCGCGGGAGATATCTACCGGCTGTTTAATTACGTTAAGCTCTCACATGGAGGTCAGTCCCTCCTGGCGACATTACTCATAATCCTGCGTTGCACCTTCTTGTCAAAACATTTCCAGTGTCATTACAGTTGCCGACTAACACAGTGGATTGCACTTGAGCTAACGGAGAATTTAGTGAAACTAGCAAAACGGCTGCGACTAATTTCAAATTCCAGTGGGCTGCCGAGTAATTGTACTCTGTGTCTGTCCGCAACCTCCCGGATTACAGTTCGAGTGCTCTTTGAGAAACAGGCATGGATGAAATCGGTGATTCATTGTGCATTGTGGCGCAAAGACAGGGAACGCACGACAAAATGTACCACCAACAATACAGCAGATGACATTGCGTTCCACGTTGAAATTAAAATGTTTTGTCTGCTGCAATATTGTAACCATGCATTAATTCATGTTGGGTTTATATAACTAAATTTGCATGGAAAGTAATTACTAGTTAATTCTTCAACTCAAAACATTATGTTTGTGAGTATTTTGGAAAATTGTCTCATTACGTAATCCAAAACCAGAGAGAAACTCGAAAATAACAAATTGGAAGCCAGCAAAGACTGATCCCAGCTGGTGCTTGGAATGTACTGAGTGCAGAATGTTGACACAAGTTGTACACTAGGTGAAGGAAAATTATCCTAGCAACTAGCACTTGAAATATACAAGCGCGCTGAGCATTGATAAACTTTATCTACACCAGGTTATTCCTACTCATTTTGGACGGCCTTTACGTACGAGGGTAGATGAATAAGTTTCCGGCCTCGCCGATAAGAACTATCGCATTTAAAAATCCTTATCTGATATCATACCTTATCTATTAAGTAAATAATTTCAGCTCCAACTTCCGCTCTGCTGTGTTTAGTTCAGTAATAGTTGCATAAAGTGTGTACAAGATTGTGACGTGTTCAAAATGGAATTTCGAGCTGTTATTAAGTTCTTAACAAAAGAAGGACTTACTGCAAATGAAATTAAACAGCGATTGGACAGTGTATATGGGGAAGCATCTCCCTCATATTCTACCGTAAAAGAATGGGCCAAACCTTTTCGAATGGATCGAGAAAGCATTGAAGACGAAGAGCGTGCAGGTCGGCCCTTGGAGGTGTTCGCTCCTGAAAACATCGCCCTTGTGGAAGGAGAAAGTTACAGAAATAGTACCAAGATTGGGCCTTTCTAAAACAACAGTTCTGCGAATTATTCATGAACATTTAAACATAAATAAGGTTGGTGCAAGATGGGTGCCTAGACCTCTTCACTCAGTCCAAAAGCAGCAGCTAGTCATCTATTGTCAGGCATTTTTGGAGCTCTGCCGTGGCAACGAGTGAGAAGTTCGGCAGGCCATTGTTACAGGAGATGAAACTATGGGCCTCTACTATGATGCCTTGTCCAAAAGAGAATCAATGGAGTGGCGTGAACCTGGCGAAGCACCGCCTCTAAAAGCCAAGGTCGCTCAGTCAACCAAGAAGATCATGGCCACAATCTTTTGGAAATGTGAAGGAATACTCTCCATTGACTTCAAGGAGAGGAACACCGCAGTAAAAGGGGAATACTATGCTGGCCTACTGCACAGACTACGTGTTGCTTCCATCAAAGAGAAAAGGCGAGGAAAGCTGAGTGTGGGGTGCGTCTTCTTCAAGACAACGCGCTTGTGCAAACAGCTCTTGTTGCAAAGGAAGCTGTGAAGAAATGTGGCTTCAAGAAGATCGACCATCCTCTTCTCAAAACTCAAGAAGGGCCTCCCAGGAAGTAAATTTAAGTGTGATGAAGAAGTGATGGATGCTGTTTATGCAGACAAGACTTGTGAACATTTTGAGGGGATGGATTGAATTGTTAACTCAAAGATGTGAGAAGTGTATGGCAATAAAGGGCAACTATATTGAAAAGTGAAATATAGTTTTTGTCTTTACCATACCTAGAAAATGTTTAGGCCCGAAATTCATGGACTTGCCCTCGTAGTATTCCCTCTCACAATACCATATTCATCTTCATATCTGACAGTATGGAATATGTTACAATTACGATCAGCGTCTTCTTGTGTTATTTATACATTTATGAGTCAATTTTTAAAATAATTTTATATGCGCTGTTTATTTATGCATTAGTTAACACTATCCTATGCCAATAATTATGCAAAATTCATTTGGAAAAAAAAGCGGCACTTAAACAGTTGTACTGAAAGTCTTACGGGAATGAAATCCCATTCAATAATAAGCGATATGTTGTCAATAATTCAAGCAAAAATTGGCGACAGTGATTAGACTGTGAGGGAAGCAGTTGGGACTGCAGTACATGCTGCCCAGCGTTGCCAACTCCACGGATTTATTCGTACGGTTTCTTTGTCTTCATCTACAGATAGGATTTTTGAAGTATTATTTTAATATTTAAGTGATAAATCCACAAAGCTCTTTTACCATTTCATTTTAATATTTTAGCGCACTACCAGACGTAAATAGCAGTCTGTTTCATATTAGTCAGCCATGACAACAATTGCAAATAAGAAATCACAAATTGGGCCCGTTGTCTTTGTCTGCCTGAGCCTACCTCTGGCTGGATTGATGCGAAGCCATGCATTGTTGCTTTCAACTATTTAAAATTAATTATTACTGATAAAGGGAGGTCTTTAGTTCATTGTTATCACTCTCAGTTATTTACGAGCAAGGCTGAAAGCACTCAGAATCGTATGGAATCTCCTGCTATGGCAGGAACGGCTGGCCAGTCCCGAGCGACAGCGGAGAGAGCCAAAAGAGTCGAAGGTAATGCCTTGCAGTTATAGCTAGATAATAAGGCTTCACAAGCATTGGCACGATAGCTCAGGCGGTTGGAGAGAGATACTATGGATGTGAAGTTTGTGGTTTCGATCTTACCACCCCGATTTTTGCAGGTTTTTGTGTTGGATGAAGGAGATTTGACGCAATTACAATCATTTACTTGGCAACCTAATATCACGTACAGAATGGCCTATAAATTGATGTTGACCCATTTTTTTCTGCTGGAATCAAAGGAGAATTGCCAGAATTAAATTATTTATCCGCCCCTGACAATTTATATTTATGAAAAGCAGGCGAGCGTAAGCCATCAGGCCGTAGCGAGCCGTAACAAACCGCTGGGTCCACCGGTTTCTAGGATTTACCCGAGGTTAGCATTAGGGTTAGTGTGTGTGCATAAATACATTAGTTGCGAATTGGAATAAGAACACATTTTCCGTCGTTACAATATTTCACCTGCCTAATAATTCCCTCATTTACCCGCCCCTATAAATTTATATCTACGAAAAGGAAGCAAGCGTAGGCCGTCAAGCCTGATGTTTTACCCCGTACCAGTGCGTGAAGTGAATTTAGCTGTTGCTTGGGACTGGCCATCCGCCTAGTGCTTTAAGCCCTGTTTGTAACGTCAAGTCTCTCAGTTTCATTTGTGAACTTGTAACTTGTGCTTGTTGGATGGAAAGTGTGGAAAGTTATATTTTAGCTTTCTTAGCTTTTTTATTTTATTATTAATACTGTGCACTTAATTTTTTTTATCAAGAACCTATGAAAAATTATTGAATTAAAAAAAAAAACAATCGATGCTGATTCTATATACCACAGTTACCTTATTTGTAGTAATAAAATTCTATATGTTACTCTTGTTCTTAATGTCTACCTGTCAACACTATATGGTATGTTAACCACGTTTTAAACACATCTTCTGTCCCTACCTCGACCCGTTTAAACCACAGTTAAATTTTTCGCGACATGTTACGCGAAATCCACTGATTTTCATACCCGATATATGGATTTTTCAGAACTCTCCTACTGATTTTCACAGAAAAGGGATTGGCAACGCTGATGCTGCTTTATACAAGAAATGGAGGACAATAATCAATAGCAGAAGTAAACCGACTGAATTTAGTGATTGGTAGATGAAAAACTAGTGAATATTTACAGCTATTTAGTTAGTATGTGTGGCGATAGGGCTATAACGTGCACATTGATATCCAGCTTTGGTAGCGGCCAGGAAAAAGTCAAAAAGGGCACAATCACTGGTTTTCCGAGAGTTGATTGACTAAGTGCAGAGTCTGGTCAACGAGAACAAGCAAATAATGAATTTATCTAAAAAGACCCGCAAGTGTTCAAAGTCTCTGCACACTGGGTACAGCGGTATTTGACTTCAGAACGAAAGAACACACGTGCAGAGTTGTCAACTTCTTGTATTACACCATAAAGACCCTGAAGGGTTTCTTTTCACGCTTAGTGAGGGTGATAACTTCTGGTTTCACCACAACACGCGGTAACCAAAGAACGTTCACGCCAAAGGAAACGAAGAGTGACTAACAATGATTGAGTGACTTATCAGGTACTAAACCATCAGTAGTAAGGCTTTTTGTGAAACATCACGAACTTTAGTGATCAGCAGTCTTGTAACGGCAAATTATCTTTGAATGTTTGCATAAAATGTGTCATCGCACACTAACCAGAAAGCCGGCACAAAAACAGAACATTAGGGCTTAACTTATGCCACACCAACTGTACTCTCCTGGCCTTGCACCAGGTCTACGCACTTTTCAGTACAATAAAAAAAAACATGAGAAGCGACAGATTTCCGAAATTGCTCTGAATGAATATGACCCCCAGTTCTGTGACGCAATAAGTATAGTACTAGAGCAGAATTAATATGACCCCCAGTTCTGTGACGCAGTAAGTGTAGTACTAGAGCAGAATTAATGTGACCCCAAGTTCTGTGACGCAATAAGTATAGTACTAGAGCAGAATTAATGTGACCCCAAGTTCTGTGACGCAGTAAGTATAGAGTTAGAGCAGAATGAATATGACCCCAAGTTCTGTGACGCAATAAGTATAGTACTAGAGCAGAATGAATATGACCCCAAGTTCTGTGACGCAATAAGTATAGAGCTAGAGCAGAATTAATGTGACCCCAAGTTCTGTGACGCAGTAAGTATAGTACTAGAGCAGAATTAATATGACCCCCAGTTCTGTGACGCAGTAAGTATAGTACTAGAGCAGAATTAATATGATCCCCAGTTCTGTGACGCAGTAAGTATAGTACTAGAGCAGAATTAATGACCCCAAGTTCTGTGACGCAATAAGTATAGTACTAGAGCAGAATTAATGTGACCCCAAGTTCTGTGACGCAATAAGTATAGTACTAGAGCAGAATTAATATGACCCCAAGTTCTGTGACGCAGTAAGTATAGTACTAGAGCAGAATTAATGTGACCCCAAGTTCTGTGACGCAATAAGTATAGTACTAGAGCAGAATTAATATGACCAAGTTTTGTGACGCAATAAGTATAGTACTACAGCACTTAATCCTCGGAGAAGAGCATGTGAAACAAATGACTGTGTAATTCCGACATTGTGCTTTACCAGGACCACAAAAAAAGTCAGTATCAATAATTTCTCAGCGAGCCTCGTAGCACCTAAATAAGTAACATAAAATTACGGAACCAAAAGAATTAATTTGTTCTGTTGTCACAGCTGTTATGCGTTTTTTTCTTCAGAGTGATTTAATATTTTATTATTATCGTTTAGTATATGCTTTATTTATTTTAATTGGTGCTTACAAAAATTCATAAATAGGAGAGTGTTCAATACTGTAATATTAAAACTAAAATATCGATTCGTTTTTGCTACAGCTGAATAAAGTCAGAGTTTAAAGGTGTTTAATAGAGACGTGTATTATTTATTTAAACTTTCGTTCACATCAAAATGTATTTATGAATCTACATTGCTTGTTTATTGTTTTCGTATTTCTATTTTTTTCATATACTTTATCAATGCCCTTTCATAGTTTGTCAATAATGGAGCATAATGTGAATGCACAGCTAATGCAGTATGTAGATTTACCAAGACCATTGTGTGAAATGGGTTTCACCCATCAGTTTTCGAAGTGTTCATCACAAAAATATAATGTAACTTGGAGTTTGCTCACAAAGTTTATAAAAAATCTTCTTTAATATTAGCGTGCTATACTGTCTTATTCGCTTAAACACCAAAAGCACTACAAACTATGCTGGAACAATTATGTGAGCATAGCAAAAATGCAGGGCTGTCACTAAACAAACTGAAGACGTATTAATTTCAAATAGAGCTGAAACCCCAACAAAAATACATGTAACGGTCCTCACATATGTGAGCGAGTATACATATATAGGACAGCAAATTTCCTTCCACGATAAAATGGAAAAAGAAGCACAAAGAAGAATCTCATTAACCTGGAGAACATTTTGGGCCCTTAAGTTTATATTGTTAGACTAAACACTAACTAAGAAAACCAGATCCCAAACGCTCGAAACCTGTGTATGCCCTGTATTACTATATGGGTGCCAGACATGGTCACTAACAGAAAAACAAAAGAACAAAATTCAAATATGCCAAGGAAAAATGCAACGCAAGATCCTGGGAATAACTTTGAAGGACAAAATACCAATAATATTAATAAATCAGTTATCTCAGACAACAGACATCGCACAAATAGCTACCAGAAGCAAATGGCAATGGGGCGGTCACGTCGCAAGAATGCAGGACAACAGATGGACTTTCAAGATATCCATGTGGTACCCCCGGATAGGAAAAAGAACACAAGGCAGACCCAGAAGAAGATGAACAGACCTCTTCAAAGAAATGCAGGTCCAGATTTGTCAAGAGTAGCAAGAGGAAGAGAAAAATGCAAATCTCTCGAGAAGCAACTAGTGCAATGAGAAATGGAGTAACCAAAGAACAAATCAGTCCGAGTGTCTTAAACAGCATACGATCAACTAGCATGGAATAGCTGACAATGTTAGGGAAAAGGGAACTTTCTCTACTTGTTAGGAGGTCTTTACCCTTAAGGGATATATGTTTATATACTTATTAAAAGAACTGTGAGACTAACAGCCTTTCCTATGCTTGTGGATGTGTGTTTGTATATAAGTATATATTGAGATTATATTTCTTGGCTCCTTAGCTACTCCAAGAACAGTACAAAATGCTTTGTAGGTGCCCAGCTCTCTTCGTTCTCTCCTTAGGCGTAATGGGAGCGGTGGTACGCTATGATTTGCAACGCAAATGCTTCAATGGTTGGAAATGAGCGCGCTTGCAATGGATCGACTAGCGAACACAAGTTGGTGGAGTGGGTGTATACAGACCGCATTTGCTGGTTGTGTTGTAAAGCCGGTTCCGGAAACACTCCAGCGCCGAAATATCCGCTGCAGCCCTGCCAGGGGCATGAGTTCAATTCCACTTCACTCCCACATAATATGAGTCCTAGATGACCTGACCAATACACACACACACACACACTACCACATCACCCTTTTCAATTTTACGAGTGCTAGTCGAAAAATACTGAGAATCTTTTGCGCAAGGAATACACTACGCTCGGTTCAGGTAGGTGTGGTTTTTTTCAAAGCATTCTACTTTCAGTTGAATGCACTTTGCCCAAAGTGTCTGCCAGCCCTGGAACATGTGCTGGCAGTCATCTTTTGACATCTTCAAAACCGCCTCAGCCTTTTTCAGACGGACTCGGGAGTACCAAAATTCCTCCCCTTAGCTCCTTTTTCACACAGAAAACGAGATAAAAGTGAGAGGGGGCTAAGTCTGGGGAGTATGGAGGATGGAGGACATATTCGAAGTTCCCTACACACTTCCACTCCCACCATCTTCTGTTCAGGAGTCAGAAATCTTGGGACCCATGTCGCACAAACGCCGTCTTATGCTCAAGTAATCACGCAGAAAATGTACTGCCATGGGAAATGTGTAACATGTCTACAAGTCTGTCAGTTGTTATTCATTGGTCTTCACGAACAATGGGACACCCAGTTTTGTTAATCATAGTTCCGTTTACTGCTGGTGCTGGAGCACCTGGACCGCCTTGCTTTGTTGTTAAAACACGGCTCTACTTAAAACCCCTTGTATCATCAAAGTGCTGTATATTGTGACAGAACATCATCACCTTATGCCTGCTGCAACTACCTGTAAGCTTCCATGCCGGGTTTCTAAAAACGAAAGCATATTGCTCTTCACGAATCAACTCCATTTTGTATACAGGCGATTGGCGAACTGACGTAGTTTCATTGTCCCCTGTATACAGACGCATGCGAGAGCGAACTTTTGTTTTTGTCCACCACACACAGTTTATCCGTTTTCTTTGCTGTGCGCGATATTAATAAATAAATAAATAAAAAAACCTTTCAGTTTTTGTTGACTTACTCCCGTAAAAGTTGTTTTACCTGCAGACATGCGGTAAGGGGTAATAGTAAATTCTTGTAACGAGAAATTTTTAACCAGCAAGAGCGTAAAGACATCTTTGCAATGCACAGTGGACTCTTCAAAGCAGTTCTTGTCAAGTGATTGGAGTGTCTCAATATCATCGCGAAGTTGCAACAGCCACAGAGGTTTCCTCACCAGCAACTCCTCCAGAGCTATAATGTGCTATAGGTTTCGGTCACTATGACGCTAAGATAGAACAATACAATCGCAACTGATTACAACCTGGAGCTCTAAGGGTGTAATCTTTCTAAATTTGAGCAAGTGCCGATTTGTCCAAGTGAGAACACACTTCTTTAATTTTCAAGTCTCCAATACTATATGTTAATTAGCTAAACCTAACAGAATTTTCTGTTGCATGTTAATCTGCACTGAAACTATTTTTGAAACTGCATTCGCGCAGGGATTAGGTTGCGTTCATGGATAAGTACCTATCTCAATTCCACTCCCACAACTTTGATCAATAATAACACGTACACAATATTAAATTTATATTATGATGAGTATTAACTTGTGTTATAGAAGTTGTTCGAAGTGATGCCCGTCTTCACTCACATTTGTAATATCTTGTAATAAAATTAACATCCAGTCGCAGTAGATCTGCCTTTGTAATTCTTCCTGTTTATGCCCCGATATTTTCCAAGTTCCTCTAGGTATGGGAGCTATTCCTGTAGACTTTAATTTTTCTCTGTTCTAGGTTAATAGTTTACAAATTACTTCATTAACAAACTGTCATTAATGACACTGGTTCACCAATATTCTGTAATAGCACAAACATTTGAGTTATACTGCTCACGTAACTCAAGCTGAGCTGTAATAATACAAATACAAATGATGCTTGCTCTCGTAACAGCAAACTGCGATGAACTGTTCACGTGCAACTATCAGCGCTGACTTGCTTAGTTATGACCCAGCACGCGTTCCGCTCTCACGGTAGATTTTAGATATCCGTACAACTGAATCGATTAGGTATAAAAAATTAATTACTGATTACAAATCAAACTTCTGCTCATCTTCAGGGTTTGTTTGTTACTCTCCTTGGCTGTGTTATTACCTATCTGACTAAAAGTTAAAACAAATCATTTGATTTCTCTTTTTCTGCTTATCGTCATGAAATTGCAAGCTCTGAAACTATTCTGGACGAAAAATTCTCATATATTACGGTTGGTCCATAAGTTTCCGGCCTAATCATTTTCTAGGTATAATATAGACAAAAACTATATTCTACTTTTCAATATAGAACAGTGTTTAACGCCCGTTTTTCTACTGAGGAACCACAGGCGGTGGACGCTAATGATACATGAAATGAAATGATAAATTGGGAAAGCATTTTTTAAGGAAGGAATCATTCCAGGCAGAAGTTTAGGGTACCTCCCCGGCATTTGCCATTTATGAGGACTGAGGAAAATTTGGAAAATAACCTCAGTCGGGAAGGACGGTCCTGGTGGGGTTTGAATCCCAGACCTCCCGCTCACGAGTCCGCGCCTTAACCACCACGGCCACCCGCGGCGGTGTATTAAAATTGAAGGAGATTATGTTGAAAAGTGAAAATACCCGAAAACGATAATTTCGCTTTTTCATTGTTAGGCCGAGAACTTTTCAGACGGCCTTCGTGCTCTGCTTCAAGATCTGAAGTGAAAGCACGTCAGACCAATTCTAAAAAACACACGTTATCAAATGAATGCCGCAGTTTTTTTTTCTTCCCTTGTGTAGGAATGTAAATTTCCGCTACACCGTTAGCTTTACTTGCGATACAACAGGTCTTCTTCAGGTATCGAACCCTGGCCGGTCCTCTTGTGTGTATGCGGGGAACGCGATAAATCAGTGCTGTAACCGCGACGATGTCGAGGGCGCCTTCTCGATCGATGTGACGGGCCGCACAGTCGGCGAAACCTGCCCGTAGCGGAACCTTCGAATCCATTGCTTCCTACAAGAAAAATATGATTTTTTACCCTCCAAGCCACGCATCATCAGTTCCTTAACCCATAACCTCGGTGCAAGTTGCATCGGTTAGAAAATTAAATTCTTATCAAATACTACCAACATTTTGCAATAGCCCACTTAGCTGTACTCAAACGATGGGAGCTAAATAAGCAATACTCAAATAATTATTTTTGAAAAATGTCAATATTTCAAGTGTAGTGCCTGTAAAAAGTCTTGCACTTGTTCAAGTAGTTCCATTTTCTTCCTCTAGATGGTAGTGATTAAGTTAGGGTTTAAAATGGAGTCTCTAGTAATGTAGTATATATATATATATATATATATATATATATATATATGGACAGATAGCAATGAATTAAATCACTTTCAATCAATGAGCATAAAAAAAGTTATCTCGAGGCTGTTTCACCGATCATCCATGCTCTAAGCGGGTCTGCTGTATGCCGCAGTCACACCTGGTACCTTATTCGAGACAAACAATAAGAAAACAACCCGCTGTTCAGCTTGATCTCTCCTTCGGCAGTTTCAACACAATTAAAGGTTTGTGCTAAGTCTAACTGCGGATTATAAGCAACAGAGAACCATAATGTGTTCCTCATTGCTTGCCTGTTACAAGTCTAAAGTTGAGAATTACCAGCATTTAACTGGGATTCATCACTCCCAGACTGAAACCTAAAAAATCTGTGTAGTGGCTTTAAGAACTGCTCGAAATTTTTTTCAGAAATTGTCTTATCCGGTAAAACCGTAGCTAGACTATTCTGGAACCGTTAAGGGATTGTTTTTATTGCTATATTGTCTCGTGGTGAAACAAGTATCTCTGAAGTATACGTGAAAACTGTTCGGAAATTGAAAAAGCGTTTCGGCGTTTTCGTCCCCAAGTGCAACCGCACTTTGTTGTTTTTCAGCACAACGCAAATATTTTCGTTTTCATTTTGTTTTTTATACATGTGACGTTTCTCAATCTTATTCGAAGATGGCAAAGAAGTTAAATTATTATTGTATCATCGTAATCAATAACTACATATTTCCCCTTGTTTGAATGAAAAAGATGTATTGATTTAGCTTTAAACTCTTTCTTGATAGAGAAAAACTGGTTACTTTCTGAGCCAGTGATGTTGGCAGCACAGTCTGATTCAGAATGATTTCTCCTAATGGGACAAAAATAATGAAACTTTCTAAATGCTAAAGTTTTAACTGTAATGAATATAATTATTAATTAACTATTCAATTAATTAAATTATTTAAAACTTTAGCTTTTACGAACTTGTTGTTCAGTCATTTGGTTAAAAAAAACATGGAAATATTTGAAAATGTGTAGTAAACTTACAATATTCCTCATGTCATTTTTTTTTTGATTAGTGTTTAACGCCCGTTTTTACTATTGAGGCACCGCAGGCGGTGACACTGATGATACATGATATGAAATGATATATCAGGAAAGGATTTTTTTAAGGAAGGAAGCGTTCCAAGCCTAAGTTTTGGGTACCTCCCAGGCATTTGCCAGTTATAAGGACAGAGGAAAACCTGGAAAAAACCCCAGTCAGGGGGAACGGTCCTGGCGGGATTCGAAACCCAGACTTCCCGCTCACGAGTCCGCGCCTTAACGACCTCGGGCATCCATGGCGGTCACAAATGTCAAATTGTGAAACTGATATTGAAAAATGCAAGTAACAAGAGCACTTTACACTTTACCCTATCGTTTCGCTCAACGGCCATTTCTCATGCCTTTTAAATGTTTCGGTTTAAAGAATTCAATTATATTTGATTGCTGAAAAAGTAATATACTGATTAATTTTGACTTCTTCTGATTGACAGCAGTAAACTTGGTGTTTTATTGGTCATTTCTTAATGAACTACATAATGCTTAAATAATAATGCAGCAGTTGGTGGAACTATAAAGAGCAAATTGAAGAATCTGCGGAAAATCTGCCATACGCAATTTATCTGGTACAAAATCCTTGTAGAGGCCTTAAAAAACATGACTCGCATGCTCATTTGAAAGGTGTCCCAATATAACAATATTAACATTATTATTTTGGTTTAAATGAATTACTTTTTTATGCAGAACGGAAAGTAATGTCGTTTAGAAAGTGGAGAACAAAAATTCTGAGCAGATTGGTATGAGGCGTGTTGAATGCGCGCGCACGTATTTCCAGACGGCTGTCTACAGGTGCCCCTGAGTGCTGCACTGTACCAGGAACGCGTGTAAACATACCGGCATGCTGTAAACACCGCCCGTAATCCGATTGCAGACGTCATACAGATCTCTGGTTCGAGGCTAGCGAGAACGTCAGTCTCCTTTCCATTTAGTATTTGCATATTACGATTCCACGCTGACATCATCCAAATGTATTCAGTCCTTGGCCTGTTTTATTGTCGGTATCACCTGCTGTGATTGTTAGTTCTATTTTTAGAATTAGTACAACTTCCATTTGTCGAACATGATATTTCCTTTGTGCATAGAAATATTTTGAACCATACTTTTTTTTTAAATTTAAATTTTCTAATGTTTTTTAAAGTGTCATCAACGATTTTGAAACATTTTCTTCCTGTTTATTCTGGGTATAGAGTCCATTGCTTTGGAAACCATATTTAACACACACTCAAAGCCGGCCCTGGTGGTCTAGTTGTACCCATACTTGCCTCGTAGATCCAAGATCGTGGGTTCAATCCCAGCCAGGGTCAATGCATGGCTTCCTTCGGAAGGTAAGTAAAGTCGTAGGCCCCATGTCGTAGATTTATGCCACGTAAAAGAACCTGAAGCCTGAAAGAAGAGGCCTCTGAATTGAATGGGACGATGATGAAGTGAGATGTTAAGAACGTTTGTAAATAAACAAAATACCACCACTACTACTACAAATGCTCATTTCACGTATTTTCTTATTAAGTTTTTAACAGTGCTGAAGGCATCGGTTGTAAAGTTACTAATCATGATCTGAACGGAGCACTCTCAACAAACCGTCTCTGTTTCGGGTAGTCTATAATCATACGAAAAACCTGGGAATAACCATTGTCATGAGTACATCATTGTTTTAGTAATTACTCTAATGTTCGTCCCCTAGAGGAGTTTAGCGTTTGATCTTTACTTGCGCTAACACATCTGGTGCTAACAGTTTCGCTATGCAGTTCCATCGCGTTATCAATCACCGTATGATTTCCTCAGTTCCTCAAGGGTCAATGATATCCGAATGCACACTGATGAATGTGGCTTTGTCAATTGTTATTTTCTGGTTCTGAAAGGCAGTACTTTTATTGGCCGAAACATTAACTTCGAAATAACTGTTAATAAAACCATGGAAGAGTTTTATATTCGTCAGCCACTACTAAAAATAGTGGACGAATTATACAGAAGGGTTTCAGAATTCAACTTCTCTTGCATACCTTTCATTACTCAAACTGCAGCTTACTTCCAGTTAAATAATTAAATAACCTAACAGAACGCGATTTCTTTTCGAGTCGAAAATACCAAAAATTAAATCCATGATTAACTAAAATTTGTTAACATACAGAGGGTGCCAAAAATGTATACGCACTTCAAGAAAAGAAAAACTCTGTTAACATAAGAAAATTGAATTCACACAAACAGAAAATGATGACCACAAATCATCTTACTCTTTTACAGTTACAACAGTTGCTCACAATGTCCACCATCGGCGTAAATACGTTGAACTACTGATTAAGCAACGTTTGCGAAAGTGTCCTCAGCGATTGCAGCACATGCCGTTTCAATTTCTTCCCAAAGTGCTGCCAGTGTAGCTGGTTTTCTACGGTATACATCATCCTTGAGTTCCCCATAAGTAGAAGTTCAACGGAGTTTGATCCGGAAAACGCGGTGCAAACTCAATCGGACCTCTTCGTCCTATACAGTGCCTTGGACTCGGGGCTTGTTTTTGTGCGAGGTCTCCCAGATCTGCCCTTGTAAACATCGCATCGGTACCATGAATCTCAAATTTGTCTCGAATGCGTGCAATTGTTACTTACGTTGGCCGTTCTGTTCTGTACACGCGTCTCCATTGTCTTTGAACTTGAACAACATTCTCGGTTTTCCAATACCACTTCAAAATTGCTTTCCGCAGTTCAAACGATAACCTTGGCTCCATTTTGTTGTAGCAACGCTAGCATAACATAATGTGAGTCACATCTGTTTACAGAACATCTTACGACAATCTTGGCTTTACTTGTTTATTGTTGGTTTACGATAATCTTGGCTTCATTTGTTCATTGTAGATTTACCTGTCACGTAGCAACGCTATCATAATGTATGTAAGTCACATCTGTTTACAGAACATTATACTACACATTACTGTTGTTTTTCGGTCCAACTTTGAAATATATTAAATAGATATCTACTGTGAAAGTGTGTATACATTTTTTGGCACCCTCTGTATAACGAATGGATCAAGTATATTCTGTATTGGGATGACTCACACTTATAGGTAAAATACTAAATCGACTATAAAACACAGGCCCGACCACGTAAGTCAGTCTCCAGCATGCATACAGCCAAGGCCATAGCGAGCCAGATAATGAACAAATACTGGTGGATAGGGAAAAGGAAAGGTAAAAAAAATGGTGTTATTGCCAACCAGAGATGGTGACTATTTCAATGTGTGTATAATTTGAAGAAGGGATTTGTGTCTTTTTTTAAATTGTCTTTTACGCCCGGTTTTTATAATGTAGCATCACAGGCGATTCACACTGGTGGTACATGGGATAAAATGATAAATTAGGGAAAAATTTTTTTGAAGGTAGGATTCGCCTCAGATCTAAATTTAAGGCATCTCTCCCGGCATTTGCCGTTTATGAGAACTGAGAAAACCCTGAAGAAAACCCTCAGTCAGGGACAGTTCTGGCCGCAATGGAACTCTCTGGCCAGACCTCTCTCGTCATGGGTCCTACTTTAACGACCTCGGCTGCATATGTTTGTTTCGTGTGAAAGGATTTACAGCTGTGATGTATCACAGAAATGTACTCTCTGCAACAAAGAATATTGCAATAGTAGAAGCGTATTGCGTACAGGTTCCATTAAAAAAGCGCGCAGCCAAAATTCCTGGTATAGGCGTTTGGTAAAAAACAGTGTCTTAACTGGGGATTAGTTGCGAAGGTGAAAAAAAAATGAATAACGTATCTTGTCCACCATCATCACCTGCTGCAGTCCGTATATTCAAGAACGGATGCTCTCAGAAGCGCTATTAAGTCGATATGTAAATGGATGCAACAGGTACAATGTTCACTTTTATTTACTTGGCAGCAGGTTACTGAGGAATTTTCTACGTGTGCACAAGAATGCAATATATACGTTATTTGTATTATATTTATCATCTCAAGGAAAATCAATTCTGGTTCTCTGGCGAACCTGGTTCTCTGCACTATCACGCGTAATTAAATACACTAAGATTTTCTGAATATTTACTTCTTGGGTTGTTTTCATAGGTACTTAAGTATGTAATTCAAGCCTATGGACAGATTTTTCCAGCGTGCAATTAAATGTATGCTATTGTACTAACAATCGAGTTTTTTTGCACCGTAAATATTAAATACATAGGTTGATGCTGTGGTTACTTTTCTCCATTGTTTCCTAGCTACATAAACCAGACATAGGCAGATGGGGGTATTGGGCACGGCGGTTTCCTTTTTCCCTTCTGAAAGCGAGAAGACATTGAAGAAAAGAAAAAGTCTAATTACCTAATGCTGTGAACATTGTGTTCAATACGCTAATAGTGGATAACGAATGGTGGCACAGGCAACAACTTGGTTGATTTGGTTTATTTACGGACGCTCTTTAACATTTAAGGTCATCAGCGTCCCATTCAAATCAGGACGTGAAACGGCCGACAAAATTTGCTCAGAGGCCTCTTCTTTCAGGCTTGGGGTTCTTTATCGTGCCGTAAATGTACGACACGGGACCCACGGCTTACTTCCCTTCAGAAGGAAGCCATACTTAGGGTTTTTAAACCCGAAAAAAATCCATCGATCATGGCCGGGATTGAACCCATGACCTTGGGTTTCGGAGGCAAGTATAGTTACCAATACACCACCAGGGCCAACTGTTTGGTTATAGGATGCTGGAATTCCACATAAATATATTATATATGACATAAATAATACTTTACAGCACTATTAAGCATTAGATAATTCATTTTCAACATTAATGTGATCTCTTTAGCTCACATTCTGGATTTAAATCTTAACCTCCTTGCTTTTGTACTTTCCTCGTTCATTTCTATCTTACGTTTCCGAAACTGTTACTATATCTATGTATAATATTTGTATCTCTTTTAGTAGGTACTCAAATATTTTTATAACCGTCATTTACAGTGCTAAACAATATCATTTTTAAGTCGGATGTGCATTCTCTATTCTGTAGTTTCCTCACAGACTAGAATATGATGTTCTCCATTTCTTAATACATAGGACATATCCCCACTCAAGGCTCCGTTAAACTCAACATTCCGATCTAGCCCCGATTTATTATATGTATCAACACATTTTTCTCTACCCCAATTCTGTGCCAGACTATACAATTCGAGGACATTTTTTAATCTCTAAGATTAGTTAAACTATCCTGCCTAAATCTATCTTCTACTCTTTGTCTTATTAGCTTCCAGAAACCCCTGTTTGCTGTATTTCCTACACTTAACGTTCCGTTCATCTCAATTGTTTCCATAAATTTGAAGCAGGAAATAATGCTGCCTTTATTAATTTAATTAAAAGGCTGCAGAGCTATATTTATAAAGGCATTATATTTGAGAAGAATAATTGTTATGTATATGTATAAGAAAATCATTTAAAGATAGGTAGAACAAAAATAGAAATAATTTGTAACTTGTAACTTACAAAAGGGTTTGTATACATTTTGTGTAAAATATGTGAGAAAGACGAACCTGACTCCACTCACTGACCGCTCCTTAGACAAGGCTGAAGAAAGGATAAACTATCTTTTGTTAGATCACGAACCTTCTACCTAGGAAATACTTAGGAGTTGACAATAAGAGAAACATGTGGCCGTAACGGGACAGTGTTTAACAAAGTCAGAGGTAGCAATAATTTAAGAGAAAATGAAAATGTCAGAACGGAGACGAAAATGTTTTATTACAGGAAAGCCGAAAAAACAGCCCATCCACACGTGCTTAATCTCTAGGAACATTTAGAAATCTACAAACTAAGGAAGGCAAAAGATTTTCAATAGAAATCAGAATATAAGGAAAGTGCCGAAATTTACGACAGCTTGTTCTGGGAAAATTCAAGTTCGTGGGAAGACGTTAGATCAGGGGGGAAAGAATAATTCTAGCCAATGGTCTTCGGATAAAAGTTAACGAATCAGGAGAACTTAGATACCAATAAATAATTTTAGGATAGCCAATGACGAACATGTAACACAGAAATAGATAAAATACGAGGGAATTTAATTTAGCGAGAGGCGTGGCGATGTAGTAGAAAAACTAGAATACAGAAGTCAGAGGGGCATTCGCACTCAGTAGACATAGGCACTCAGTAGACACATAGTCATACATTCAGACCTTCGCAGATTGAGATTCAGACATTCAAGAGAAACAGGGACATCATACGAGAGACGCGAAAGAAATATACGGAATCAGAAATATACGAGTCATCCGAAAGCAATCGGTCTAGATCATTTCTAAAGTTCAGTTGAGGGCAGTGTAAATCATTTTCTAAAGTCAGTCTAAGTGTGTAGTGAGGTCATCTACGAGCCGTCAGGAAGTAACCTGCTAAGTTATTAAATAAATTAAATGTTCAAACAGTGCCGGACTTATTAATACAGTGAACAATCTCCTTCCCCCCCTAACGACTTTCAAGTCGTTAAAAACAGTCCAAATTTACCCTGAGAACCCATCTATCCCCCTACATTGGAACAACCATATTAACCACTACAAAATTATCCCTCCCCCCTACAGTGGAACCCCAATAAATCCCGTTCCAAATTGGCGACCAACTGTGGGGCCAATAATAACCGTTCCAATTTATGCTCCTAGTAACCGAAATATCTATGGTTCTCATTCTCTCTTGCCTAATTAGTTAATTCGTTTAATGTTACTACCATCAATTTTTTTTAATGGTATTTAACACCCGTTTTTACTACTGAGTAACCACAGGCGGTTGACACTGATGATACATGAAATGAAATGCTAAATTGGGAAAGGATTTTTTAAGGAAGGAAACGTTCAAGGCCTAATTTTAGGGTACCTCCCCGGCATTTGCCAGTTATGAGGACTAAGGAAAACTTGGAAAAAACCTCAGTCAGAGAGGACGATCCTGGAGGGATTCGAACCCCAGACATCTCGCTCACGAGTCCGAGCCTTAACGACCTCGGTCACCCGTGGGGGTCACATCAGCTCTTAACAATAAGAGTATTTACTGATATGTTAATAGTATCACACAATTAAAGGGAAACAGAAGATAGTAAAACATATGCAGTAGAGTGAACCACAATCTGGGACTCACATACCTAGAAAATAAAATGAAAACAACAACAACTTGGATAAAATCAAATACATTGCAATAATAACTGGCAACAAAATGAACGGTTAATGGACAACGTCAAGTCACCAGCAGGGAAGTGTTTTACAGGATGACTTAAAACGAAGAAAGGCCACCATACTGGCTGGGTGGTATATTATACTGAAGGTCCAGGTTACATTTAGTTGTAAGTCAACGAAGTGTGGCAACTAATTTGGGATGACGGGAGGCGCTGCCCTGAGCGGGGACATGCAGTTGATACTGTGGCCTTTGCCACGCACGCACACACACCCACCTGTCGCCGGCCGGCCGCCTGCTCTGCCGTGTCCTTCCTTTCCCCCCGCACCCTGCACACATACACACTCCCGCGCCTGGGGAGAGGACAAACTCTGCCCGTCATGTTCGCTCACACTGAAAACACAGTCAGGTCCCGGCCAGAACAAACTCTTCCGGCTGTTCGCCATTTGGATTCTCTGCAGCCACAGTCGATTATTCACAACCATCACCGTGCCAGCGTAATGAGGTCCTGCTTTCAATTCCCGCTTAGTGAAAGCAGTTCAAATGACTCAATTTTGGCCCTCTACGGTACAAATACCGAGGGTGCCAAAAAAACGTATACACACTTTCACATTATATCTCTATTTAATATATTTCAAAGTTGGACCGAAAAACAACAGTATGATGTTCTGTAAACAGATGTGACTCACATTATGTTATGATAGCGTTGCTATGACAAAATGGAGCCAAGATTATCGTATGATGTTCTGTAAACAACGTCACATTATGTTATGATAGCGTTGCTACAACAAAATGGAGCCAAAATTATCGTATGGTGTTCTGTAAACAATGTCACATTACGTTATGCTAGCGTTGCTATAACAAAATGGAGCCAAGATTATGGTTTGAACAGCGGAAAGCAATTTTGAAGTGGTATTGGAAAACCGAGAATGTTCAGAGGCAATGGAGACGTGTGTACAGAGCAGAACCGCCAACGCGAGTAACAACTGCATGCATTGGAGACAAATTTGAGATTCATGGTACCATATGCGATATTCACAAGGGCAGATCTGGGAAACTTCGCACAGCAACAAGCCCCGCGTCCTCGGCTGTGGTTTTGGAACATTTTGAGCACTCACCGCAGAAACCTACAAAGCAATGTGCACGTGAGACTGGAATTATTATTAAAACAGCAAAGTTCAAAGTTTTCACCCCAAGACTTTTGCATAAGTAACTGTAAAAGTCTAAGGTGATTAGTGTTCAACATTTTCTGTTTGTGTGAATTTAGTTTTGTTATGTTAACACAGTTTTTCTTTGCTTGAAGTGTGCATATATTTTTGGCACCCTCTGTATTTTAATTTCCCTGTATTACACAATAAGAAATCCATTTGGATTTACGAACTCCCCTAGTAGGAAAAGACGTTACAGCATCATCAGCGACCATCATCATTCCGATCATTATTTTGTTCCCCTTCTCTTTGTGCTTCTTCACCGCTTTTATTTATTTATTTAATTAATTTGCTTCTTCTTTAGAGCTTTAACTTCTAAGTTTATCAGATTCACAAAAATTGTTCGTTTTCTTCAAGGTCATTTTATATCCCGGTTTTTTTTTTGGATTATGCTACAATTTCTTCATTACTATGAATCTGATGATATTATCAAAGGGTTCTTCTCATTTTTATTCGTTAATTATCAACAATATGACATGGAACAAAATAACATCATCCTTTTCATATCAAATTCGCCAGTAATGATATTTCTTTTACTGTTTTTAAACAGTTACCCTCCTGTTTCGTAATGTCTGGATCCATTCCAAAGCGGATTTAGTTCATTTAATATTTTTACCTTTTTCTTTATATGTTCTCACGATTTTTTTACCCTTTCCTTTTTCATAATGAAATAGCTTTACATGAAATTCTGCAGTGGAGAAGAAACAAGTGAATATTCATTCTCTTGCAACCGATTCAAAGAGCTTTACAGAGATCGGGATAGCCATGCCATCAATTTGCTCATGTAGAGCGCTGCGGTATCGGATTGCACACCAGGTTTCGGATTTCCCTCGGACACCACATCTCAAGGTCACGTCCTTCCTCCCGTATCATGCTACCGGTTGCTGAACTTGTCTATTCGGCAGTTCACATTACATAATGCTAACAATTCTGGTGCTACATGCCATAGGATTTTAGACGACTTTATTACAACACAATTTCCTTCTGACTGCCGAAGACTAAAATGAAAATGAATGCCGAACCAAGGAAGACGCAGAAAAATTAATACAGGCATCTGCATTCAGTATTATTATATTACATTGGTTTAAGTTCAAACATGAGTATTTCGCTACTACCTGAGCTGTCTAGGATGAGGATGTGCTAATGACGGTCAAAGGGGCTGAGAAGCATTGCCACAGTCATTCTGTACGGCCTAGTCTCTCAGTGGCAATTGTATTTATAATATGTATTACACCTTATGGCTTATTTCGCTGGTTTTTGTATTGTTACATGCGGGTGTTGTGAAACGAGGAAATCTTGTGCAACCATGCAAGAGAAATTGTGTGTAGGGTGCTCACGTTCTTTAATGTTTTTCAGCTTTGGAAGTTAAGAATTGCCCACTGCCTTGCGGAATATAACGCTATCCCTTTCTAATTTCCATATTTCAACTAAAAGTAACTGTAATCTACCTAACCAAGTTTACGTTCTTAAAAAGAACGAAGTCAGTAGGTTTAAAATTGAGAGAACCACAATTGGAAGATGTTTCGGAAGAGTAAAACTTTGTACTGTACAAGAGAGGGGAGATTAGATTCGCGTTTCCTAGAACTTCTTTTAAAATTCTGCGCACGCGTTCATAGCGTGTTCCTAATCGGCGAACATAAATCAGGCCCATTTGTAGCAGTTTCCTTGAGGCTTGTGTTGTGAATTCAGGTGTTCTTATCTATATCAGCAGTTATTGTTAAACCTCTTCTTTAAGTTGTTACTAGTAACTTTTAAAAATTATCTTTATTTAAATTATGCCTGAGATGAGCGGAAAGGAATGTATATTGAGAGAGAACTTATTAGAAGAATAACAATCAACTACTGTGATGATCAAGCCGTGTAATGCCCTTCTGATTCCACTAAAGAAAGTGACAGACAGGGAGACAAAGTATTGCAAAGTTTCACTTAAGAAAAGAATCAAGAAACAGGAAAATCGACATCAGAATCATTTAAAAACAGGTAAGCTTACACATTAATTTCATTTCGCATAAGTTTATTTTACCATGCACTGGCTTCACTGCCTCAAGACAGGTGACAAGTTTTTGGGACAGGTAGTTCTGTGAAATTCTTTTTCCCTTCAACCCGCTCAGCAACCTTAACACAGTTAAAGGCAGGGACAACTCGCAGCCTCTAAAATAAGTGGGTAACAAGAAATTGTATACTTAATTCTGTGGCACCGTGTATGAATAATAAACATTTGAGATAATATCATCTATTTGTTTATCTCTAATCATTTAACTTACAATTTCAAACCGCAATGTCTGTAAATCTTCCACAACAAATGGATAAAATGCACATCTTAATATAATTATGATAACTTTAAGTACTATTTTCTCAAGAGCATGTTTGTGTGGGTTACATGGTGTAACAGAATTGACTTGGTATAAACAACTGAGGCACATTTTCCAGTGGATAAGTTCAATCTCTCTGTTTTTCATTTGAGCAATTTCCTCTAAAGTTTATTTGCGATTTTCATTATTGTTTCAGGCGACAACTCTGCAGGTGCTGCATTGAGGCACACATTTATCACACCAGCTATTTCACAAAAAAATCACTCGTATGGGCAATGACTTCCGCTTAATGGTATATCTTTATTACTTCCTCTAAACGTTCCGAGCTAGTTAGGTTGAGGTACATTAGCCTAGCAAGGGTGTCGCATTGTTCTCAATGTGGCAGCTAATAGTAAAGGGGTTCCTTATCATTTCAAAAGGAGTACAATTTGGAGATATGTGATCACAAATGCGAGTCCATAGATTAGGTTAGATATCGGGGTGGGGGGGGGCAGTTGATGGAGTTTTGAAAGGTCCTTCAGCACAGCCTTAAGGTTACAATATTTTGGTTCCAATGTTGGCAGCATTTCCCATATCTTCCCTGGTTATACAGAGAATGAGTCTCATTCTTCAGGATTGGACACTCAAACAGGATATACGAGGTGTATTCCTCGCCCTGTTTGCACAATCTGTAAGTGGGTACATCTTTATAGAGACCCACTTTCCGTAGAAGTGACCATGTTCAGTAATTAACGCTCTTTTAACCAATTGTACAAGGGATGACGAGAGATTCTTGCTAGGGCCTAGATTGAATTTCCTAGTTTGAATTTATCTAGTATAGGTTTGCCACCTTAGTTAATGCTTATCCCCAATTCATATCTGATTACGGTCTTAGCAGTATAACTACTGATTTCGACCACGGGCTCAGGGCCAAAAATGGGTGTGTCAGCTCCCCTTTTTGCCAGCTGATCTGCCATTTCATTCCCATAAATGCCCTGATGCCCCGGAACTCACCAAGAAAATAGGATGGACTAACAGATTTTGGATCAGAGAAGAGCAATGAAAAATGCCTCAAGATAACAAAATCTGAATGATTTATTTATGGACGCTCTTTAACAGCTCAGGTCATCAGCGTCCCATTCAACTCAGGGCGTGAAACGGCCGACAAATTTTGCTCAGAGGCCTCTCTTTCAGGCTTGAGGTTCTTTTTCGTGCCGTAAACGTACGACACGGGACCCATGGCTTTACTTCCCTTCCGAAGGAAGCCATACTTAGGATTTTTACGCCCGAAAAAATACATCGATCCTGGCCGGGTTCGAACCCGCGATCTTGGGTTTAGGAGCAAGTATGGTAACCACTACACCACCAGGACCGACATATAACAAAATCGTTCAGGTATTCCTTGCTTATGCCTTCACACTAAAGCAAGTCCTAGGCTGTTCTGTTGGTCAAAATTACGCGAAGTTACAAAAACTGTGCCATATTAATACTTAATAAAACTGGCTAAATTAAAGAATTTATAAAATAATAAATGCCTAAGTACGAAATAAGAAATAGTGCAAAGAAATACATAGCATTAATGTGACCAAATTATTTTATTATTTTATTTTCTTTCCTATTTTATCAAGTGCCCCGAGAAATAAAATTTTTAATCAATACGACACAACAGTATATATAAAAACGTGTGCCTTCCATCGTGTACTAACAGGGAAAAAGCAACGCAATTCAATTACATATTATCTATTAGCGTTCTGATATAAATGAATGCGAACCCCTAATCTAATCGATGTAGAAAATTCTCGACAAAGTGCGGAAATGAATGTAGAATATTTGAATCTCCAATCTCCATTACAGAACTTGAGCTTGGAATCTGTTGATGCTGATAATATGATCTGCCAAACAAGTGATAGTGCATTGGGACAGTTTGGACGGACTTTTCCCTACGACTGTATTCCACACTTTCATAATTCGCAATAGTTTATTACATAAAAAGGGGAATTACGTAAGAACACAAGAAATATTTATTACATTTTAAATTATTTATTAAACTTTAGAGATGTGGAGTATTTGTGCTTCAAGTATTAGTCACCAAACTTAAGTCACTACAGCAAAAGAAATCACTTAATACCGAGGGTGCCAAAAAATGTATACACACTTTCAGTGTAAATATCTACTAATAATATTTCAAAGTTGAACCGAAAAACAACAGTAATGTATAGTATGATCTTCTGTAAAGAGGTGTGACTCACAATACGTTATGCTAGCGTTGCTACAACAAAATGGAGCCAAGATTATCGTTTGAACAGCGGAAAGCAATTTTGAAGTGGTATTGGAAAACTGAGAATGTTGTTGAAGTTCAAATGCAATGGAGACGTGTGTATAGAACAGAACCGCCAACACGAGTAACAATTGCACGCATTCGAGACAAAATTGAGACTCATGGTACCGTTTGCGATGTTCACAACGGCAAATCTGGGAGACCTCGCACAGCCTAAAGCCCCGCGCACTGGATCCAAGGCACTGGATAGGACGAAGAGATCCAATTGAATTTCCACCGCGTTCTCCGGATCTAACTCCGTTGCACTTCTCCTATGGGGAACTCTTAAGGATGTTGTATACAGCAGAAAACCAGCTACACTGGCAGCACTTCGGGAAGAAATTGAAACGGCATATGCTGCAATCGCTGAGGATACTTTCGCAAACGTTGCTCAATCAGTAGTTCAACGTACTCAGAAGTGTATCGACGCCGATGGTGAGCATTTTGAGCAACTGTTGTAACTGTAAAAGTCTAAAATGATTAGTGCTCATCATTTTCTGTTTGTGTGTATTCAGTTTTGTAGTGTTAACAGTTTTTTTCTTTGCTTAATTGTGGTACATTTTTTGACACCCTCTGTATCTCTGAGGTTATACTGTCCAATTGATTCAACGCCTTGATGCTAACGCATCTCTGGGCCGCTTTCGATATCCGATCGGGACATGCTGTTTTATTTTTCCGTAGTCTCCCCCCCCCCACTCCCACTGACGCCAAGGACTCTAGACTCATTTGCCCCATTTCATTCATTCCATTGATCGTCTCGACAGATTTAGACAGTTGGCGGCACGTTAAGCGCTTACAAAAACATTACACTGACAATTTCAGACATTTAGCACTACGGTTACCCAGACATGAGCTCTTCATTTACCAAGTCATACACTCCAAGGGGAGATCTTTCTTGCTTCGATCTTTGTTTTCTCGTAGTTTAGTCACGCAAATGCAAGGATTCTATAGTAAAATAAGCAGGTAGCATGATGAGGGAGGAATTATTATGGAGCTCTAAATAATAGCTCAATTGCACCACTGCTACAGTGTTAATCAAGGTCATTGGTTCGAGAATGCTGTCGATGTAAAGCAGAGATGAACAAAAAGAAGGAAAACGTAAATCTTCAAATGATTTTAACCCTAATAGAAAGTTACATCTTTTTGAGTAATGCAAATTGGGAAGATACTCAAAGTATAGCATGCAATAAAAACGGTACTATGATCTCTTCTATGTATATAAATATGCATACATCATTAGTGACGGGGTGGCTCATGAGTTAATGCGTGCGACTCGTATTCGGGAGGTCGTGAGTTCAATTCCTGTTGGGTTGGCTTTGGTTTGTTTGGGGGGGAGGGACCCTGTTCACTTAGACGAAAGCAGGGGGAGATATTTACACTCCACAAATTTTCCGCTCTCCCATTTCATTCCGTTGGTTCTTATCACAGCGTCGAAAATTCGAGAGCGAAATAGACTGTGACGGTGGTTTGCACTGCCCCGGCTTCTGGAATGGAAGTGGACTTTCCGAGGGGCTCGATAAACTCGAAGGAGGGCTTCACCGACGTCGCGGTGTTCTATTTAGAAACATTAGGGAAGAGATCTGCTTTCGCGCAGTCACTACCCCGAAGATACTGGCAACCCGCTGTACCCTTCACCTCATCCCTTCCTCCCAGGGGTGTCATCGTTGGTAATGGCGTAGGCACAAAAGGCCAGCTGCGAGCAAGGCTCAAGTGCTAAAATTTCCTCCTCCGCCTCAACCATCCATTTATCCGGTCATGGGTGGCCGAGGTCGTTAAGGCGCGGATTCGTGAGCGGGAGGCCCGGGGCTCGAATACCGCCAGGACCGTCCTTCCTGATTGAGGCTTTTTCCAGGTTTCCCTCTGTCCTTAAAAATGGCAAATGCAGGGGAGGTACCCTAAACTTAGGCCTGAAACATTTCCTTCCTTAAAAATCTTTTCTCAATATATATATTTCATCTCATATCATCAATGTTCACCGCATGTGGTGTCTCCATAGTAAAAATAGGCGTTAAACACTATTAAAGAGCCAATATTATTATTTATTATGACGTGATATTCATGTAATAACAATATTGATATGGAATTACAGTATTTAATATCAATCCATTTACAATTAACATTATTATTCCGGTGATCTAGTGGTAGCCATACTTGCCTCGTAGACCCAAGTTAGCGGGTTCAATCCCGGCCAAGGTCGATGGATTTTTTTTCGGGAGGGATAAATTCGGAAGGGAAGTAACGCCGTGGATTCTGTGTCTAGGTTTATAAAGAACCTCAAGCCTGAAAGAAGAGGCTACTGAGCAAAATTTATCAGGCGTTTCGCGCCATGAGCAGTATAGAATGCTGATGACCTGAGATTTGGGGAGAGTCCGTAAATAAATTAAATCAACAAAATTATAAAATTTTAATATTTCTAATTTATTTATAAATAAGTCTAGAACATGAATTGGTATTTTCCTGTCGGCAATACAAGGTTTTTCAAGGACAATGATATCATTTCACTGTAATTCAACAAGACTTTGCTTGTTGCTATTCTCTCTTTATAGAGTCAACATACTATTGCAATTTTTTATTATTTTTTTGCCAATAAAATTAAATCAATGTTATTTCAGAATAACTATTGTATTAATATTAAATGCAGTAGGTATTATTTATATTTTGAAATACAAATATTTGAAATGATGAATTAATTATACACGTACAAATAAGTGTTTTATTTATATACTAGGAAACAGTTTATTTATGTATACTTTGCACTAGAAAATTTATTTTTATTTTTTACATGCATAAAGCACCCCACAATTGTTCAACCCTTGCTCACCACTCTTTTCTCGTTGTATTTGACGCGAGAAACATAAACAATCCTTACGGGTACCACACCGCACTCGTGTGCGAGCTCTTTGTAAACAAACAGCGCTAAGAACTTCAATGCGTTATTAACTTACATATATATTTATATTTCACGTAAAACGGGGCAATATGTCACATGACATAAATCCGAATATAGCGAAAATCGTATGGGAATCATCAGTCGAAAATGAGTATAGCTTCTATATTATCTTCCAATGTTCTGGAATATGTTTTTATATCGCCATTTGCATAGCTTGTAATTTTGTTTGTTTGTTTTATTTATGGACGCTCTTTAACATCTCAGGTCATCAGCGTCCCATTCAATTCAGGGCGTGAAACGGTCAACAAAGTTTGCTCAGAGGCCTTTTCTTTCAGGCTTGAGGTTCTTTTTCGTGCCGTAAATGTACGACACGGGACCCACGATTTTACTTCCCTTCCGAAGGAAGCCATACTTAGGATTTTTACGCCCGATTCCGGCCGGGATTGAACCCGGGATCTTGGGTTTAGGAGGCAAGTATGGCTACCACTACACCACCAGGACCGACTGTAGCTTGTAATTGGCTCCTATATTCGTATAATACTCGCGGTCTTCTGATATTTCTTATTTTCATAGAGAGTGGTTGATAATAGTTCATCAACAGTCAGTTCACGCGAGAATTTAAATGGATCAATTTGTAGTAAAACTTTTATTTCTATAATTTCATATTTTCTTTTCTCTTTTTTTTTTTTTTTCCTTCCCTCATATGACTGTGAATGTATGGGTGAATCAGAAATACTACTTATTGTAGTCTTTTTAGCCTCCAGGCATTTTGTTTGAGCTTCTGAAACTTAGTGCCAACGCACAGGGTGTTCCCAAGTGAGTAGCCACTCAAGCACTAACCACTCCCATTAGCTTTAGAAATCGATCCAGAACTAGTGTCACGGAATACGTCACTGTCTGTTGCACTGTGATAGGTGTTCACTGCACGGAAAGGGCTTCAGGATAGGTAATGATCAGATAGTATAATTATGCTAAAAGCATGATGGGGATTATGCCACGTGAAGCCACGCTACATGCTAGAGAGGCCCGAGAGAGCTAAGCGAAAAGGAACAGTACACCGGCAGATCTGAAGATGTTAGGCAGGACCCACCTGCGTGCACGTGTGTAGTGGTCTAGACAGCGCCTGACCCCAGCCCATTCATACTCGGCAGTCAGTCATCGACCGGCGACCACGAATGTTGCACTGGAGGTGCGGCAAGGGCTTCTTCATGCAACAGGAGCTTCAGTTTGGGCAGTGCCATTGCAGTGGTTATTGTTAACCATAACGAACAGAAACTTTAAGTGCAGAAATGAGGCTTTGAGAGTAAACTCTGACCGAAAATCGTTAAAAACAAATTTTAAGAAAATGGAAAGGGACAAGAAAACAAATCATATAAGAAAATGAGAAGTTCTTAAAATTTAAATATGAATGATAAATACAGGTAAATATAGATAAATATGAAATGCTATACAGCAAAGCATAATCAAAAGAGAGCTATATATAGGGAGGTATATACTGAAATAAACACTCATTTAAAATACTTTAAATGTTTAGTCCACATCAAAGGAAAACTTTTTTACATTTTATTTTATTGCTTAATATTAAGCTCCATATTCCCTTCAGATTGGGACACTTTAACCATCTAAACGAGTGCTACATTTTAACACAATTTACGTATTTTTAAATAGAATAATGATCATTACTTTCTTAGCCCCACGTTTCTATTCAAATAATTAAAGGTTCAGCGCCATTTCTGAAGTTTTTGATTTATAATTTTAGGTGTTTCCTTTTTTTATAGTCCCTTAGACAATATGATCAAATACATAAAAAAAGCCATTATCAAACTCAATTTAGCTGGCGGTCATTAGCATGAACTACACGCCTCTAGCAGCCAATGGGCAGAAACTCATGCAGGACTCTAATTTTCACCCTTGGAGACAATTTTAAAACTCTTATTGGGATATTTTTCATATTCTATCCCTTGTACACGAATAATACAAATCGTACCAGTCAGCCATCTGCCGGCAACACGCACAGGACACAAAGGCTGGCTGACCAACTTATCAAATCCCTGGCATCGATTCATAATCTTTCAGTTCGAACTTTATTTCAAACACCAAGGCTGTTCTGTCACAAAAACAGGCAGTGTTCCCAACTTAACGCAACGCACAATCGATTATATCTTTGTTAATTAACCTTAATGTATTGATGAAATACCACCTCACAAGTGAACATCACAACAGATTTTCTTTTGCGTACGACATGAATGTGGAAACAATATCTTGTAGTAAAACAATTTGTTGGTGGTCCGGTTCCATGTGACACTGTAAGAATTCATCTTGTTCCTAAATTTAGCAAAACAGGGTCAATAAACGATATAATTCTTAACCGAAAACAGCAAATTCTAGTGGAGGAAACACTTGATGCTTTAATACATATTTTTACAAAAATCCTTTACGTCGCATGTCATAGGAAACAGTCAATACCAAAAGTTCAGCCCATTGAACTAGTGAATTGCTAAAATTGAAACCTTAATGAGTGGTTTCAGCTCAAGAATTACAACCGTTTGACAACATTAGTTGTATTAATTTCTGTAATAGCGTTTTGCAGAATACTGCTGATATGCAATTAACAAATATCTCTTTTAAGGCTTGCATTCATTTGTTCACAAAACTATAGGCACTTAAACACTGAAACTCCCCAATTAATTCACGGAATTCCCTTTGCACGAATAAAAAATAAGTAATATAATACTCTAACGATAATTAAGTAACAGCGTCCATATATATATACACACACAATGTAATGAAAGTTCAGAAGGTATGACATGCAACTCACACATTTTTTTTTTTTTTTATAAATTATTCGACAATTTTATTTCCAACTAGATTCTACCACAATCCATAGTATCAATACACCATTTTAGAGGCTCTAAGGGATATTTTTGATAGCAGAATAATTTATAGAGGGTTATGACCTTTACGTTTCCCATTGCATTGACTATTATTGTAGAGCATTGTAAAAAATATAGTCTGTAGAAATCCCCTCGCCCTATAGACGAATTAAAATACAATACAACAACGGAAATCCGAAGAATTTCGGAATCAGATGTTTTGCGTTTGAATACTCAATTTTTTCAGAATATGTCAGGAATACCTGACGGAAGCACTTTGAACATCTGCTGTAAATAATAGGGGTTAATACGTATATATTCATATAACATAACACTAAGATTACTTGCATGCTTTAATTAATGAGCGTTCTGCGTTCTAACGTTTAATAAACGAGCGGGGAGGGGGCATGAAAGGGTAACACCAAGATGTGATACCGGCCGCTGCGACTCCCTACATGACCGGCAGATAGCTGACTGGGACATATTTACAAATAGTTTATAGAATAGCATTTTCCATCATTATACTGTCCATCTTCATTTATGTTTTCAGTTTTACGAATAAAAAAATGAATAAGCTTAGTCTAGGGTATTTTCTGTTTTCTTAATATTTTCTAACTATTAACTGTGTTTATTACTCGAACACAAAGTGAAGTTCAGAGAACGTATTTGTGACAGCTATTGATGGAATATTAAGCATGCAAATAATTATAATATACAATTTAAGATACCATTGAAAACTAGGTTACATGCTAAACCCTTATTCGCTGGCTCCAGACTTTCATTTATTTGCCAAGAGTATTTGCTAACTTTTTTTTTTTTTGATAGGTTCTGCAGCTCCTAGAGCAACAACAAGAACCAGGAAATACATAAAGCCTCACTATAAAATCGCAAAATAAGATTTAATTGTGTTTTTAGTTACAAAATAGTTAAGTTAAAATTTTGTTAATTAGATATAGAAATTTTGCTGTAACCACAGCCTGTCAAGTGACTTGAGATGTAGAGATCAAAGTTCCTCGTTTCTCTATTTCGTTGTTATAATGCCTGACAGTTCACTGCAGGTAGTTTTAATTGTAATATTGTCAGCAAGCTTAGCACAGGAAGGCAAACACCTGTTAATCTTCGTTTGCTTACTACGAGGGTTGGTCCATAAGTTTTCGGCCTAACCATTTTCTAGATATGATGAAGAAAAAAAACTATATTTTACTTTAAAGCAATACATTTCTCACATCTTTGAATTAACATTTCAATCCCTTCCCCAAAAATAGTCAGAAATTTTGTCTGCAAAATGGGCATAAACAGCATCTTCACTTCTTCGTCACACTTAAATTTCCTTCCTCGAAGGTCCCTCTTGAGTTTTGAGAAGAGGAAATAGTCACTGGGAGCTAAATTTGGGATGTAGGGGGGATGGTCGATCTCCTTCAAGTCACATTTCTTCACAGCTTCCTTTGCAACAAGAGTTGTGTGTACAGGCGCGTGAAGAAGGCGCACACCACCACTCAGCTTTCCTCGCCTTTTCTCTTTGATGGAAGCACGTAGTCTGTGCAGTAGGTCAGCATAATACTCCCCATCTACTGTGGTGTTCCTCTCCTTGAAAAGTATTCCTTCACAGTGCCAAAAGATTGTGGCCACGATCTTCTTGGTTGACTGAGTGATCTTGTGGCCTTTAGAGGCGGTGCTTCACTAGGTTTATGCCACTCCATTGATTCTCTTTTGGACAAGGGATCATAGTAGAGGACATAGTTTCATCTTCTGTATCAATAGTTTGCAGAACTTCTCTCTCGTGGCCACGGCAGAGCTCCAAAAATTCCTGAAAACAGATGACTCGTTGCTGCTTTTTGACTGAGGAAAGAAGTCTAGGCACCCATCTTGCATTAATCTTATTCATGTTTAAATGTCCATAAATAATTCGAAGGACTGTTGTTTTAGGAAGGCCCAACCTTGCTGCTATTTCTGTAACTATGAGCCGCCGATCTTCACAAGAGCAACGTTTTCAGGAGTGAGCACCTCCAAGGGCCGACTTGCACGTTCTTTTGTGTTCAATGCTTTCTCGACCCTCTGAAAAAGTTTGTACCATTCTTTTGCGACAGAATATGAGGTGAAGCCTCCCCCATACACCGTCCAATCGCGTTTAATTTCATTTGGAATAAGTCCTTCTTTGAGAAAAACTTAATAACAGCTCGATGCCCCATTTTGAACATGTCACAATTTGCTACACATATCCTTCTTTATGTAACTTATGTGTACAATTTAACATAGCGGAGCGGAAGTTATAGCTGCAATTATTTACTTAACAGATAAGATATGACGCCAGATAAGGGTTTTGTGAAAGCGATAATCCTAATCGGCGAGGCCGGAAACTTATGAACCTACTCTCGTATCTGCAGGTGTCCTTTAGGTATGTTATTGCTGGTAACGTTATGCCATTCTATATCATTTTATTGCTATGGATTTAGTACAAAATATGCGGATTCAGAGGACATCTGTTCTTCTTGTTATAAACAGTGCAGATCCGTTTAAATCTACCTTCAACATGGATTACAAATAGTGTCAATGCATTTCTTTGTTTCTTGCGTCCCTTTAGGATTTAGCGAGTTCAGCCAAAAGAGCATGGAAGAACGGAGGATAATGCTAATCCTGTGATACTCATGTTCTGTGACCGACCACTGAGGTTACTGGAGAGCTATGGAATCTGAAGAGCTTTACGTGCTCCCGCTGAAGCTAAGTGATACGACTACTAATGGCTTTGGGGAAGTTGTTCCTTCGGAATCTTTTGCTCAGTTCTTGCACAAGGAATGGTGCTAGAGACGCAGGACTTTTGCAGAGTTTAAATATGTATGATTTAACATATGTGTAAAACTTTTCTGCAGTTCTGCATGCACTAGTTGAAAAATAAAATAAAATAAAATGAAGACAAAATGAAATGAAAATGAAATATTTTAGAAAGTGTAACGGGCAACATTAATTCATAATAGGAATTTGGTAAGTAATTAAGAAGTGAAGTAAAACATTGGTGCATTATAATTTTCTCTATGAAACTAAAACATTATACACAATGCACTTGTGTAGGACAAGGAAACATTGGAGATCAAGTCCGGGCTCTTCATCTTATCGTGTTGTTCGTAACAAAACTGCAATTTTTTTCAGAATACAAATACCCTGGATACCTTGAAAGTTATTTAGCTTTTGAAATTTTATTCGTCCATAAGCATCGAACATTCAAATTCTTTTGGCCAAAGGTTCTATAAAATCACACTATAAAGTTGAATGTTACTGATTAAATAAATAAATAAAAGTTGAAATAGAAACACAAAAGAACAATGAAAGTAAAATAAGAAGATGTTTCATGTAACTATGTGACTTATTTATACTGCCACTCAAAGGCGTCCGCAGAATATTTCTGAGGTAGGGGCAACACATTTTTTAAAGTAGAATGATTAAAAGTAACTGGTTTGAAAAGTCAATCAAACAACCTAATTTTTTAAAATCGATATAACAAAGAAAATATAGGTTAATCAGTTATGTTCACCATGCTTTATTTTAAAATAGCAGTGTTTGGCTATTAAGTGGTAATTCATGATTTTAAAAACCTTGAGGGGGGGGGGGCAAATGCTCCTCTGTGCCTCCCCTTGCGAACTCCATTCCCCTCAATAGTCTATTAAGGTGAACATCACATTAATACTGATACCCATGTACCCCAGGAACCTTAACCTAAAACTTTCCCCTCAGTTTGTGTCAGAATTATCACTAGAAATGTTAAATATCTAATCATAGCCCTTCACAATTGAAGGGAATAGGAAGTTGTGCTAATTTTATTATATTTCTGGCACATATTTATCTGTTTAAACCAAAAACCTTTGTCGATTATTTAAAAAAACACCAGCATCTGAACAGGGACGATATATGTTTTTGTCTCCTGAGTGTACTTATAAACTCGAATGTTATAGACATACCGCTTTCTAGGTTCCACCCTGATCTCTCTTTCCTCTAGGCAACAATTTTAAAATAACACTGGTATTCTCATTTGAGGCATGCATTGATATGCTCCAGTCAGTTTTGTCTATGTATTTATTTTATCTTTTCGTGTATTCCTTTCACTAGTCTTACAAACGTCGTCTATTCGATCTGAATACTTTTATCCTTCTGAATTGAAGTCCAGTTTTTGCTGCCATATAGGTAACCAGTAACCGCCATTACTTTATAAACTTTTAGTTCAGTTTCTATTCTAGTCTTTAACGTTTTTCTAATAATATGGCACATTTGGTTAAATTTTGCAGTTTATGTTCAACATCTATTTCCCCGAGATATTATATTTGGTAGCCTAGAAAATTAAAGTGATTAACTTCAATAGTTTTATTTTAAAAACTAAATTTAAATGCCATAACTTTAGACGTTTTTCTTTTTATAGATAAAGTAACATTATAGTTTTTAATAACAACATTCAATTCATGCAGAGCTTAGAATGTGGCTATCCGGGAACATAACTGTTTTTACAAACCACATTCTTTTAAATTATCTTTAATATTTAATTATATCAGCTGATTTTTATACTCTCTTACAACTTTGTCTAAATACATATTTAAAATGGACGATGATGAACTACATCCGTAGAGAGTAGTTTGATTATATATTTATTTTGGTTCTTTCATATAATTCTTTTACAACGTTTATTAGATGTTGAGGTATGCCTTTTTGATAAGTAATATCCATACAAAATTTCTGACATTGTCGAACGACAATACATAATCAATAAAGAATGGATATTGTTCTTTATTAAACTTCATATGGAATTCAATTAGTAGTTTTAAAATAAACGCATTATATATGGAGGATATTTCTTTTTCTAAAGTCTGGGCGTATTTTGAATAAAATAGTGTGTGCTATTTTTGTAATAATTTTGTAATAATTCGTTGAATTTTTCATTAAAAGATTATCCTTCTAAAATTTTACAGTTTGCACAGTATCCTTTTTAAAAACATGAATTAATTAAGATTTTCCCCAAATATTAGGCATTTTTAATAGTGTTTAACGCCCGTTTTAATTACTGAGGCACCACAGGTAGTGAACACTGATAATACATGAAATGAAATGATATATTGGTAAAGGAATTTTTTAAAGGAAGGAAAAGTTCCAGGCCTAAGTTTAGGGTACCTCCCTGGCATTTGCCATTTATGAGGAATGAGGAAAACCTGGAAAAAATCTCAGTCAGGGAGGACGGTCCTGAAGGGATTCAAACCCCAGACTTCCCGTAGTCTGCGCCTTAACGACCTCGGCCACCCGTGGCGGTCCAAATATTATGCATCCGGCCATCATCCAGTAAATAGTGCTTTAACATTGTCATGGGAAACGTATATATAAAAAGCTGATACAAGCTGGTTTGTCTTGTAAATTACCTAGGCCTTGTAAAACAAAAGACACTTTCCTCATTATTCTCAACTGAATAGTTTGATTTCACTTTTTTAAATGTTTTATTTATTGTCGCTTTGACTACATTAGTGTTCTCGTGACATCTGTGGATTGAATATTATAGGTTAAGTCTGTAGGGATGAATGGAATGGAATGAATTAATGAACTTAGAGAGTCCTTGGTGCCTTAAAACTATTGACATTTGCCCTCTCAGGGTAAAAAACTTTAGCCAGACAGCTTGATATGAAGGAATTCGAACCTAGGATCTCTGGATTAGTAGTCGCAAACTCTACCACTAGACCAAGATGGCGGTAGGTTTCTTTTTTGTATTAAGAATATGATTAAAAAATATTGGTTGTAATTTTATTTGTGAAAGTAAATAATTTAAAAAACAAACTTAGGGAATAAAATGCAATAAAACAGAAAATTAACATTAAAATTATTACAGTATTGTTGTCATCTGTTTTACGAGGTTTACTAATAAAAGAATTTTACCCATGGCCATTAAATCTCTATTTACTACGTCTTCAAATTCACCCGGTAGGTAAACAATTTCTAATTATGTAAAATAGCTACTAAATGCTGTATCCAGACATTTAAAACAATAGATGTCTATTTTTGACAGAAACCATGTTATTATTTCAATTATGACACGTGGCACTAAACACTATTGCAGCACATGCAACTTCTGCAGTACAATGCATAAAATTTCGTATTCTTGTATTTTTTTCAAGCGCTGGGTTCGAAATGTGTTGTTGAATGTTAGATAGTTGACAATTTTCCCTTGTAATTACACGTTATACTTCGTAGCAAGGAGTCCTTAATGAGTGTGTTGTACTTAAAAGCAGAAATGTTCCCTAGAAGTGCAGTTTATTTTCTATCTCTAGTTTTCTGCACAATTTACTTAACAGCTTTCTAGTTTCAAATATGATTCATAGCTGAGTTGATAAAGAATTCAACAGAGGCAAGGTATCAATCTTGATTTAATCAAGTTACTAGGATGGGTTTTTTCTGAAGTTTTGCCTTGCCTTGAAAAGGCAAATGCCAGACAACATTGGAGGCTAGGAGCTCATTTACCTAATCGTTATTATTATTATTATTATTATTATTATTATTATTATTATTATTATTATTATTATTATTATTATTATTATTTAAATTGTCTCGAAGACATTGGCAATTGGCACAGTATATTTATATATTTAACAATATCAATAAAGCCACATAAACAAAAGAATTGATGTGCGTTCATTACAGAAAATATAAAATGTACAGAATAATTTAACATTGTGCTATATCGCTGATATCAGTTCCGTTGGGAGTAACAGTATTGTAATATGCTGGATTTAAATACCACGGGCAAGCCCGATGCTCCGCTAGTATTGCAGTGGCTGCTGAAAGAAGGCGGCGATATCTTAGGAGAGGGAGGGTCAATGCACGCCACGTGGGATATGCCCGTATTGAGCCCTGTCTTCCTGACACTCCCCACGCACATCCCATTTAGTATACAGGAGATGGTAATGGGAACGTGTCAACAAGTGTTTGGGTCTCTCCCACTCCTATACTAGCGGACATCAACTCCTAAAGGAGATTCTGTACATGTTCCTACCTTGCCCGTCGCTGTCGGCACGTAAAGTGGCGGATCCTTGTTGCCCCCTTCCTTGTCTTCGGATAAGGTTTGGCTGCCCACGATGCTATCAGCGGGTTTGGGAACGTATCCTGGTGGCTGGCCGATGCGAAACCCCTTAGCCTTCACCCAGAAGCGAAACTTGGAGTTCTCGACCGAGTTACTCTCTTCGCCTCGGAGTGTTCTGAGTACGCGAGCGTATTTTCTCAGAGTGATGGTCTTGGTCTTGGCCGAATCGCCATAGGTCTGGATCACCCAGGGCTGGTAGTTCTCGAACATATCCTCCTTGCTACTGGGCACACCGTTGCTAGGGACCTTGCTCTGGCGGCGTCGTTTGGCACTCTGAGGTCCTCCGTCGTCGCCGTCGTTTGCATTTTTGCTCTGAGAAGCAGAACGACGCTTCTGTGACTGTGTCGGAGGTTTCATCGGTGATGTGATCGGCACGGAAGGCGAAGGAGAATTCTTGGTCAGGGCCGTCGCGACGGAAGTAGATGGAGAAGAGAGCGTTGACGATGTCTCTGATGGTGGGCTACACACCGCCTCTACGGATGCTGGGCGTCGTCGGAGTTCCCTCTCTGCCAGTGAAGGTGAGGACATGGTCTAAATAAGGTGTTAATATTCACCGGAACACGTGGCACATTGCACTGTCAACCCCAAACAAACACGTCTCACTCTCTCGAAAGTCATTGAATTAACTTGTTAATTTCTTTATCGGAACTTAGCTTCTAATTTCCGATTGCACTACCAATATGGTCGGCACGTTGCCAAAGTGTTACCAACACAAATACAAACACCGCCAGCACCACTTGTGTCAGCTCGTTCTTCCGTCACGGGCCGTTCTGCGAGGGACATATCCCCTCTTACACCGCGCCGCGCGACCAAAATCCCTCCCCTTGCTCCCCTCCTCCCCTCCCACTTGAAGCAAGGAAACAAGCCCGTCCGTCCGACCGTTTGGTCGCCCTCTGTTGCGCTTGCCCTCGCGCCGTTCGGAACACTTCGGGAAAGCCCGGCATAGGCCGGCCAGCCGGCCGGATCGGCGCCCTCGCTCTAGGTAATGTCCCGTCATGGAGCGGCCCAACTGGTTGCCCGGCCCACCCCATCTTAACCTTTCCCGTGCATCAAACTTTTTGCCTCTTTTGCTTTCTTTTATAGTCATAGCAAATGTCGAGAAAGGTCAGTGATGATAGTAATGATGATTTGATGCCCATAGATTAAACAAACTTTGTCATCATAATTCTTTCTTTTTATGTCAAGATGAAGCATTTGTATTACACACTCGAAAACTAAAACATTTAAAACTATTCCTCCCATTTTTATTTCAATTATTTGTTTAATTGCATTTGCGTTGTTTCCGAGAACATTTTCACCACTCAACTACAGGAAATAGAGCTTTTAATATCGAGATTAAAAACAATATTAACATAGTTTTTTTATTTAATGGTATACTACTGTATTCTCGTGCGATTCTATTTTGTTAAAAACAGGCATTTTCTTTCTGGTTCATTGGGGAATATGAGTTGAGAAGAGCTCGTGAGGTAATACTTAAACAGTCTGTCCGAGACGAACAACCTCAGTTTACAAGTAAGGACAGAAAAAAACCGCAAAGTTTATTATTAAGTTGTGTTACAAAAACTATCCAATTGCCTCGATAATCATACCATCCAAAGGAAGTACACTTTTATATCTTTCTTATGGTATAAGCTTTAATGAAACTTGTACCATAGACCGTGCCAGAAATGAATGTCTTAGAAATATTTTAAAAAAAATCAACTTCAACATGCTCTCTGAGTATCGCCAGAATAATCTTAACAGCATCTCATCATTTAGTAAACGAAAAAGAACATCCTGTGCATGGCCCTGATGTTACAGAGAATTACTCTGTAGTCGTGTAGGTAGAGAATGATTTCTTACTCTCAAAATCGTAGTAGTGCTCATCCCTATGCGCATGCTTACTTTCAGAACAAACCACATGACGCTAAACATCGACATCATTACTGCAGTGATCCGTTTGGTCGCGCGTTAATTGCATCCCGTAGCTGGCCTGAGCTTCCTGCTTGTTAATTGAATACAGCCTGCGGAGAGGAGTTTAGACTTTACTGCAACACTCATCTGTAGAAGAAGTTGTCTGCATAGCACGGCGCTTGCGCTCCTTTTCACCAACAATCCCGTTATTGCTTTTCAGCTTTTTTATTTTTGCATGCTTCTTAATGTCCTTTAAATTTTTATTCTTTTTATTATCTTATATTTTAGGTATTACTTATGTTTAATTGCATTTAATTTTATACAATTTTAATATTATCGTACTCAAAAATTCTTTAGTTACTCTAAGTTGATTGTTTTTAATTGCATGCTATTTTTTATAACTTTCCTATTGTACTTATTGTGCTCTTGCCTTGACTTTGGAAGACGTCCTTTTTCCTAGAGTTTTACTTCTGCTTTCTACTCCTCCTTAAGTTCGTGTTTTATCCCTCTCCCCCAGAATACAGTGCTAAATGGGGGAGCGAACATTGCACTTGGGCCATAAACCAAGACGTTGTTGAGATGGGCTTATTCCTGTGACATGTTGATGATGTGAAAACATTTGCAATATGAAATAAAACAATGTAACGAAATAATTACATTTTCTCATATGGTCTTTGCATATATAAAGCTACAATCGCAGTAAATTCGCCAGCTACCGATTGAGTTACATTGTCAGAACGAATAAGAGAGTTCTGAGTGTATTTGCATGTCTGTGTTTTGTTACTAAGTACCAATTCGTGTATTTTATGTTAATTTTTTATTGAGATACTATGTTTACATTTTACAATGAATCTAAAAAGTGCTGTTTTGGGAAACTCTAAATAGACACAGAAGCAAAGACATTTGCCATCTCTTAAGTTAGGCTTAATTATGAATGCTTACATTTTGAGTATAGTTAAATTTAAATAATTAAAAAAGTTCATTTATATCAATATGATTATGTACCCCGGTGCATTCAGTACTTTACAATCTAAATTGAATGACGCGATTGTAAGGTCACAACTATGCACAATTAGTTTAATAGTTTCGCCTGATTGATTAATGTTTCGTTTAGTTTCTACAATGCTTACAGCATATAAAACCCCAGTTCTATTTTAATAACGCTTCATATTCATATTATTTCTTACGCTTCTTATTATTCAGAAGACTGTAACATTAAAATACAGAGTTCTGATAAATATAAAGTAAATATACTCTTTGACCAAGTGCCTCACGACGGAATCTGTTTACTTTCCTCGCTCGTCCTTTATAATTAACAGTAGCTATTCCCGAACTGTTGTGAATTAGAAGATGCCATTCCTACTTTAAGAATAACAAATGAAGTGTAGAGACGGTTATTCTTTAACAGTTAGTGACACCGTGGTTCGTGTAGCCCGCCAGTACACGCAAAGATACTTAAGAGTTTAGTAAGGAGATCGTGGTTCTGAAATTACAGGAAAGTTTGGCAAATATTGGGGTGATTCCTGAAAGAGGCCAAATTTATTAAATTAGTATGTACCAAATAAACAAATAAATACGAATTTTAACTATATCCAGTTCACCTCCCCATCCCTGAAAAAGAAACTGAAGAGCGTATTCTTTGAAAAATACGAATAGTGTGTATTTTAACTGGGTAAAACAAAGGGCCGATTTATTCTACATTATTTTAGCGCTGTTTACTGCCATATTTGCACAGACGGATCCATGGAAGACTCTTAATAACTAAAAAGAACCTTGTAATTATAATAATATCTACAATGTGCGTAAGATTGCGGAAGATATCTTGGTAAACCGTATTGTGCAACCTGCATTTAGAACTGCTAGGACTTGTATTTTGTGAATATTAAGATGAGCAGATTTTGTGTTGCGTCTAATCTTTAAGAAAAAAGTCATAGAAATAATAAAATGCTTGTAATATTGTTATTGATTTTATTTTATGTATTGAAGTTCATTAAGTTAGGAGTAACTTACAAAAAATTATTGGAAAATAAAGCATCTTCAAAAATTTTATAAGATCGCACAAGAAGTAAAGAAATTAGAAGAATAATAAATGCAGAAACTAATACTTAAAATAAATTTGATAAAAAAGACTTAAGTTATTTTGGTCTTTTGATGGAAATTGCAATATAAAAATTTTAAAAAATACTTACTTTAAAATCCTCGAAGAGAAACGACAGACAAAAGAGCGTGGAAGATTGAAGAAATACTAATTATTTATGGACGTTCTTTAACATTTTAGGTCATCAGCGTCCCATTCTATTCAGGGCGTGAAACGGCCGACAAATTTTGCTCAGAGGCCTCTTCTTTCAGGCTTGAGGTTCTTTTTCGTGTCGTAAATCTAAGACATGGAACCCACGGCTTTACTTCCCTTTCGAAGGAAGCCATACATAGGATATTTAAGCCGTAAAAAATCCATCGAACCTGGCCGGGTTTGAACCCGCGATCTTCGGTTTAGGAGTCAAGTATGGCTACCACTATATCACCAGAACCTACTGCCTTACCAAGATATACTTAAACAGATAACAACATGAACTATTTTGATATCGGACAATCAGGAGCGTGCTAAGGGCATAGCGAGAGATATTCTAATAAAACATACAGAAACATTACAAAATTTACTAGTTTTATTAACTAGAAGCACTTGGGTTACTCCTCCATTCTAGGGTTAAGATTGCTTTTCCCCTTATCTTTGGAGATGCTGCCAGCTCCAAAGTCTTAAGGTTTCTCAATTTGCAGAGCACGGGTCTGCTTTTCGGTCTGCTCTAATAACTTTGTCCCTGATTCTCCGCCTCTTCATTCTTTACTAAGATCCTCCTGCTCTTGTCTATGACTAGCTATCTGCTCTATGCATGTATTCAGATGAGCATTTTCCTCTGCAGAAAAAAAAAAAAATCGACGTTAGGTATATCTGTATGGCAGCACTATTTTTCAAAGTGGTACTGAAGTCAGCACACAACCTAGTTTCCAAAGGTATGTGTTAGGAGTATCCTTCATCTCAGGTTGTCAGCGTCCCATTCAAATCAGGGCGTGAAACGGCTGACAAATTTTGCTCAGAGGTCTCTTCTTTCAGGCTTGAGGTTTTTTATCGTGCCGTAAATTTACGACAATGGACCCACGGCTTTACTTCCCTTCCGAAGAATGTCTTACTTGATAGAATTACCTTAACCAATGATTTAACTCTGCAATCTTATACCGGCTAGCCAGGAAACAGCAGTTTCTTTAACGCTAACTACGCGGTTTTGTTACGCATTGAAGTTGTTCGACCTAAGTAATTGAGCAATTTCAGAGCTGGCGTGAAAACATGCCCGGGGGGGGGGGGAGCTTTATTTTATCGTAAAAGTTACCAGAATATTTTAGAAATAATAAAACGAATCAAAACAGGTGGCAAGAACATTTGCAAGTGTAACCGTTTTAAAAACTGTATTTAATTATAACCTATGTGATATACGATCTTTAGAAGGACCAAGAAAAGGTTTGAGATCAACTTTGATTCTGACTGATATGGAACAAATAAATAAACCTAAACTGTAATAAATGTGGGCTATTTTATTTATTTACAAAACATTCAATATCAATTTAGTGTAGAAAACTTTTAAGATGTAGTGCTCCTTTCGAAATGCGTGCCAATTTTTGTGATAGATTTTCGGTTTGGTGGCCTGAGGGGGAATGCTCGATTTCGAAAAATGAAAAGAAAGTTAGGATAAAAAGTTTAAATGTGGCATTATTAAAATTGACAATATTATTAGTGAATTACCACAGGAATGCAATTAAAAGGAACGTACAAACAACTAGGGTACACTTAAGGCGCCTATTTTACAAAGGTTCAATTTTACATTCTTAAGGAGTTTGGTAGAAAAGACCCTGGGTAACTATAAAATGTACAACTATGCATTTAATTTCCACTAAAACAGTACTGCTATGTTCTTGGAGACCGTGGCATGGTTTTTTTCCCCCCCTATAGGGGCAAATTTAAATATTACTTATTTTTGTTTATTCTCCCAGTACCGAATATTCAAAAGACCGCGTTTTTGCTGATATATCTTGGTCTGGAATTTATAGCTGCTGTTTCAGCATTCATTTCGGTAAGATCGCTGGATTTTCGTACGACAGCGTTCAGCTCCAGACATTCTGCTGACTTCCGTTAAGCGCAAAGGCTCACAAAACCGAAGTACCGACGCTGGTTCGAGAGGCTGGTTTTATCATGAGGTTGAAATGTAAGACGAAGTTCGCTAGCAGAGTCCAACTGGCTGACATGAGGCTCTGGTACATAATTATTGCTTTCCCGGAGAACCCGGAACTGCCTAGAGCAGGTTTCATCGGAATTCTCCGGTTGCCGCGGGGGCGCAATGGGAACAAAACCTGGGCGTGGGCGATGACGACAGAACGTCAAGGATGCACAAAACTCAGGGCCAATGGTTTCTGTGCCGTTACACTCAATCCGAACCCTCCATCACCAATAAAACACAAAAATGGGACGAATATATTGGCCTTTCTCATGGTTTTCATTTAGAACAATAGTTTAGACTAATACCAGGATATAATTAAAATAATTAGCTATATCTTGCTCATGATTTTATATATTCTTCTGAGAAAGCTATAATATTTTTTCGCAATTTTCCTCAAGTTAATAACCGATTTGTATCATATTAAATAATTACGAACATTTGCTATTATCAACCCGTCGTGTCTATGATTCATAATTTAACAACTGCAGTAATTTTAAGTAAAGTAAGTAATAAACAATTTAAGCTCAAAGAGATAACATTAAATATAATACAACTTAAATGATAGAAATAAATATCACTTTAATACAAGTTGATGTCACTATTCATAGTAATACGTGCTGATATATTCGTAGCATTCGCAAACAAGCCCAGTAGTATTTAATTATGACCGCCTTGTTGGTCTAGTGGTCAGTGTTGCGGGCTACTGTCTGGAAGGTTCGGAGTTGGATGGCTGGAACGACTTAGAGCTTTTCTCAGTTACAGAAATCTGTTCACCTAGTCTCGTGAGGACAATTGGGGAGCTGACTGATACAGAGATGACGTCCTTTGGTCTAGAAAGCCGTGATAGGGTAGGGTTTTGTTATTTGATTTTGTTTATTTACCGACGCTCTTTAACATCAGCGTCCATTCAAATCAGGGCGTGAAAGGCCGACAAATTTTGCTCAGAGGCCTCTTTTTTCAGGCTTGAGGTTCTTTATCGTGCCGTAAATGTACGACACGGGAACCACGGCTTTACTTCCCTTCCGAAAGAAGTCATACTTCGGATTTTTACGCTGACCGGGTTTGAACTCGCGATCTTGGATTTAGGAGGCAAGTATGGTTAGCACTACACCACCAGGACCGACGACAGGTAGGGTGTCGATGTGCTGATCACGTACTCCCAATGCAATATTTATCTCTGCCGAGTGTCACGCCAAGAGGAAGGAAGGAAGGAGTATTTAATTACTAAGGATGTCTTCTATTGCATGTTGAACACTGAAAATAAGAAATGGAAGGAATCCGATGTGAAGTTTGTGCAGCTACTACCAAGGGGTAACGAATGTTTGCATTAACATATAAAAGTCATCGGCTGAACTGTAGGCTAAAGTCAAAGACATCTAAAGTGCGTCTTTCAAGCCGGCTATGCTGTCAATACATAAAACCATACTTTCAAATCTTAGCTTCGTTATGTAAAACAATTACATGATTCACTGCTAGTTCACGAACATACGATATGAGCATCTGATTTACTGTAAGACAATTAAAATAAGAACTGCGATGTAATTACACGTGAAACGGACTTGTAGTTGCTTGCACGGTACTCAGAAACAAGACAAGGATGCCGCGGACGCAGTGCATGACGGCAGATGTGGTTAGGAGCGGCACGGGACGTGTCAATACGTAGAGCGGTGCTCTCATTTCCGCCGAGCGAGAGAGAGAGAACCGTTTCCTCTCACACAAACGGGACCCCACAATCCGGACTCCTCCGCCCCCCTCACTCCGCGCCCGGAGCGGCCTGGCTAACTGACTGTTCCCCGACCTCACCGTGCCGGCATGGCGCGGGGCGGCGGCGGTGGCGGCTGTTGCTATACCACCGTTCACGCCGCCTGCCTCATCAAGCCCCGCACTGCGTGCAACAGCGATTCAAACGCCAAGATGCTCTTACGTGTAGATTATTCATCAAAATGTTTAACTTCTGTTTGCATTGAAGTAAAGCAACACGTCTCTCGGACATGAACCACTAATTAAACTTACTCGCAATACATTAACGACAAGTACGTCAACGTTTATGAGGAGACAAGGTTCATACACGTAATAAAATATCTAATAAAAAGACAAGCAAGAAACCTATAAAATAACATCAGATACTTCGATAAATACTTAGCCCATTTTTTTTACTCCAAAACTGTCAAGGCACGGAAATATCGGATGTGTTGGTGATATTTTTTTAGCGTTTTCATATTCAGAATAAATAAATATATACATGTGCTGTTTCTGTGATATTCTAATAAGTGAAAGCATTTTATTTATATATCTGAAACAGTCCGATTCGTGTACTATAGTACTTTTCAATTACTTTTCTTCACTTTCACTGGTTTTTATATTTCTTTATATTGCGTAGAATATGCGCTGCTATACCATAACCTTCACACAATTTCCTTTGCTAAAATTGATCAATAACATTTGTATTTTTTATCATTATACTTTCTTCCATATCGTTAAAAAAGTCTACTGAACTTATAAATTTTGAAAATCCACACGAGAATAATTTGCAATCTATTGAACTGATACCCACCAAGAGAAAAGATGAGTTTGTTGTACGCGAGTAGAAACTGGAGGGGGCAAAATCCTCAATTAAGTAGGTTTTACTAAATTAGCTTTTTTAATAGTGTTTAAGGCCCGTTGTTACTACTAAAGCATCACGGGCAGTGGATACTGGTGATACATGAAATGGATGATTTTTTAAAAGAAAGGAAGCGTTCCAGACCTAAGTTTAGGGTACCTCCCCGGCATTTGCCATTTATGTGAACTAAGGAAAATCTGAAAAAAACCTCAATCGGGAAGCGCAGTCCTAGGGAAATCGAACTCCAGACCTCCTACTCACGAGTACACGCCTTAACGACCTCGGCACCCGTGACGATCTCCTTAACTTGCATCAGCCGAAAAGCAAGAATTAAATTTAAGAAAACGTATGTTTGTGTAAATAAATACATTGAAGTTCCATGAAAGTCCGTAGTTAAATAAAGTACTTTGCTGGCAGGTACCCTAAACTTAGTCCTTGAGCGTTTCCTTCCTTAAAAAAATCCTTTCCCAATATATCATTTCATGTATCATCAGTGTCCACCGCCTGTGGTACCTCAGTAGTAAAAACGGGCGTTAAACACCATTAAAAAAGTAAGGAGAAGAGAAGTTGGACGCTCTTTTGTAAGACAAGTTCCTTTTTCTCACTGCGGTTTGAGTCCTAAAAGTATTTTCAATTGTACATTCACACGATTCACTCGCCATTGAATGTACCAATAATCAACACACTGAACTTTCACGATCAAGTTATACTTTACATCTAAAAAAACTTCTTGCGACTAAAACTGAAAACTTATTTCAGCGTACACGTCCTCTTTGTTTGGACAAAAAAAATCTTCGTTTTGTTTCGTTCGACCTTTAAAAAAATTTCAGGATGATCTCTTTCTCTGTCTAGTCGGCTAGAAGAGGAAGTCTGGAGACTTCCTAAAAGCTTCTCGAAAACAGTCCCTGAATCGTTAAGAGTTGTAGAAAAACTACAAGTTCCTGAACCTCCACACGACGCCTTCGTAGGGAAAGCTGCATGTCTCTTCACATCAGGTCAAAACCGAATTCTATGTCACAGCAGCGAAGAATCACAATGCGTTATTGATCGATGGCGTTATGTTATGACGACACTGGATTGCTGTCTGTACCGCCACGGGTGGCCGAAGTCATTAAGGCATGGATTCGTGAGCGGGACGTCTGGGGTTCGATTCCAACAAGAGTGTCCTCACTTAATGAGGTTTATTCAAGGATTTCCTCAATCCTCATAAATGGCAAATGCTAAAGAGGTGCTTGAAAATGCCTGGAGCATTTCATTCATTAAATATTTTCTCCCCAGTTTATCATTTCACGTATTGACAGCGATGTCAGAGACCCCCAGCAGTGAAAACACTTAGAAATGAATCGACGAGACTTTGAAACCTTTAGCGCTCATGATCCATAGCATAAGATGGCTCATATGTTATAACAATAGATATATTTTATGATATTGTAATTAAATTATCTATCCCTTTTCCACAATCAAAATAAAGAGTAACATTTCTTATCGAAATTCACTTGTCAAATAACAGAGAGTCATCATATGAAACAATGAAGTGAGAGATTAAAAGCAATAGAGTTTAATAATCACGCAAAACTTTGTGACACACAATATATTAAGAAGAGCGCTATTCTAGCAAAATATACGAACTTATTTAATAAATCACATGTATATTAAAATGATATGGCTAAGTGTAAAGATCATGAACTGAATACAGACAAATATATAAAACAGGATAAATCATAACCAATTCAATAAAATTGTTTAAATAAACTCTACGAAAAAGACTTTTGATTTGAAATGTGCTTCTGGATACCAATTATTATATTTTTAAGCACATGTACGTCTAAATAGAAATCCGAAAGCATAATTTCGAAAGGTTTTTGATTTGGTTTGGTTTATTTATGGATTCTATTTTAACATCTAAGGTCATCAGCATCCCATTCATTACAGGGGCGTGAAATGGCAGATAAATTTTGCTCAGAGACCTCTTCTTTCAGGCTTGAGATTTTTTATCGTGCCGTAAATCTACGACACGGAATCCACTTCCCTTCTGAAGGAAGTCATGCTTAGGAGTTTTACGCCCGCAAAAATCCATCGAACCTGACCGGGTTTGAACCCGCGATCTTGGGTTTAGGAGGCCACTACACCACCAGGGCTGAAAATTTTGGAACGACTGATTCATTCCTGATCAGAGAGAACACTAGAGGGTGCAGTGATCTAGGTGTCAAATGTGAAAGACTTTCTCCCATATTTCGTCCTCTTGATTAATTGCTCTATTTTATGTCCAGCACAATCAGAAGAAGACGCAGTGGTTAATATACACAAACTTTTCATTTCTAAACACACTGAATAACCACCAATTTAAAATAAATTTTAATCTCTTATAAATTTTGGGTTTTCACCCCCTCATCCTCAGCCACCCCAAATTTGAAAGGTTAAATAGTACCCCACTTACATTTGAAAGAAGATTCAACTGTTATACCACCTTTTGTTATCTATCATTGCCTAGTAGCCTGAATTATTGTTATTGTTGTTTGAATTTGAGGAGAATAACATTAAAAAAAACCGAACATATAAAAGTAATAGTGGCACAAATATTTCGGTAACCAATTATTTTAAAATGGCGTATACCCTTAAAGACATACCATAAGAAATAATCTCTGTCATCTTTATTTATGGAACTAATACAAACTGCATCACAGTCTAGCCAGCAATTTTGAACCCCTAATATTAGTAAAATTTATAGTGTTGCCTAAAATAAAATGTTTTCCTCCTATAACTAATTGCCTTATTTTTAATCTGAAAACTAAAGAAGCTCTAACAATAGAATCCTCTTTAAAGGTTAAGTATTATATGATGTAGAAATATTATTTGAAATTTAAATTTCCAAGCAACTGGGTATAGCCACACATGTTATCAACATTGTTTAAAACTACCATCTCAATATTAAACTGAAGTGTTTTTAGTTTAAATTAAAATTATTTTAAATAAATATAATTCAGTATGGTAAGTGTCAGAGGGTTAATGAATGAATGAATGAATGAATGAATGAATGAATGAATGAATGAATGAATGAATTAGTGCTTATCGCCCGTTTTTGCTACAGTGGCACCACAGGCGATGGACACTGATGATACATGAAATGAAATGAAATGAAATGAAATATTGGGAAAGGGTTTATTTTTAAGGAAGGAATCGTTCCAAACCCAAGTTTATGCTTTTGCCATTTATGAGGACTGGGGAAAAACCAGGAAAAAACCTTAGTCAGGGAGGACGGTCCTGGCGGGAAAACCAGGGAAAGCACGAAAACACACAAGGGATTTGAACCGGAACCTCTAGAATGCGAGCCCCAAGCCTTACCTCCCAATCAGTGCAAACAATTAGGAGTATTTTTTTTAATAGTGTTAAACGCCCGTTTTTACTACTAGGCATCACAGGCGGTGAACACTGACGATACATGAGATGAAATGATATAATGGGAAATGATTTTTTAAGGAAGGAAACGTTCCAGGCCTACGTTTAGGGTACCTCCCCGGCATTTGCCATTTATGAGGAATGAGGAAAATCTGGAAAAAAAAACCTCAGTCCTGGTGGGAATCGAACCCCAGACCTCCCGATCATGAGTCCGCGTCTTAACGACCTCGGCCACCCGTTGCGGTAATTTGGAATAACCGAGGGTATCTCCGAAGTTCTTATCAACATTTGTTTCAGTTCTAAAAAACCAGAGACCGTAGAAAACTCTTTATCTTTACAGTGTGTTTAAATCAGTGATTTCAAATGTTGCACAGACTTTTCAACATTTCACCTGCAAAGTATTGCTCATATATATTTCCTGAAAGCGACTGGAGATTTCTTCCCCCGATTTATTAGGCAAATCGAACACAGGGAAATGTGCACAACATTCAGGTTAATACCAGCACATTAAATGTAGTTAATTATACAAAATTTAGATATTAAAGCTGCAAAGTTTCCCCTGTATAATGCAACATAATGCGGCTATACCTGCAGATTTAGAAGTTTCCCGTAAACTGCATCACTTCTCCCCCGGTGGCATGGATACGAAACTGAAATGTAGGTAACATCAGTGTGTCATTTCTCTAGCGGCGTCAACGTCAACTTCCTATCTCACTTTGCATAATGTACCAAGACTAGTGCCCGCACTAGACACAAAAGTACCTCTTTACAGTAAGAATATGCACAACTCTAAACAATGTTGATTCAAGCACTATTTCTAAGTACAGGTCTTTACACACTTTTGATCCAAGTTCACAATTGAACATAAGCCATGCTAGATCAAAATGTCACCAGTCGAAGCTACTATCGTTGGACAGGTACTCTGTGCATTTCTACTTGCACAACTTCCAGCAATAAAAGCATGCGCACAATATTAGGTTTGTTATACTAACCCGTGTTACAGCAGTTGACCGAAGTAGTTTTTCAGTCATATCTTTTAGTAAAATTTGCTTTCATTCCCGACAGTTCTACTTCAACGATTCTTCCAATTTCTGTCTGATATTATCTTTAAATTCCACTACAGCATATGGTTAATGCTGAATACTTAATTTTTTTTCTGTTCCAGTAAAACACACTACATTAAATTTTACTTCACTGTAATTAATATCACTATCGCAGACACCAGTAGCCCATAATAACAGGAAGGGACAAGCTTACTAATTTCTTAACACCAAATCACAAAGACAGAAAGCTGTAGTAAGAGAGAACTAGCATTGATTGTCCTTGTGTAACCATTTTGAAGAAACTGTTATTATGACAGATGACTGTCGCGACCTTTGCCCAGCGCGCCCTGGGCTTGGCTGCGACGCCAGTCAAAAATAACGTTGGATTTTATACTTAAAATGTTATCTTTTTTAGGAATAGTGTTAATTAAAACAAAATTTTCTAACACTATTGCTTCTTAGATTGAAATAAACATTTGGGAATATATACAGAGGGTGCGAAAAATGTATGCACACTTCATGCATAGAAAAAACTGTATTAACATAGCAAAAACTGAATTCACACAAACAGACAATGATCAACACTAATCATCTTAGACTTTCATAGTTATAACAGTTGCTCGAAATGCCCACCAACGGCGTCGATACACTTCTGAGTACGTTGAACTACTGATTGGGCAATGTTTGCGAAAGTGTCCTCAGCGATTGCAGCACTGCCGTTTCAATTTCTTCCCGAAGTGCTGCCAGTGTAGCTGCTTTTCTACGGTATACAACATCCTTAAGAGTTCCCCATAGGTAGAAGTCCAACGGCGGGTCTGTTCTGTACACACATCTCCGTTGCCTTTGAACTTCAACATTCTCGGTTTTCCAATACCACTTCAAAATTTCTTTCCGTTGTTCAAACGATAATCTTGGCTCCATTTTGTTGTAGCTACGATAGCATAACGTAATGTGAGTCACATCTGTTTACAGAACATCATACTACACATTACTATTATTTTTCGGCCCAACTTTGAAATATGTTAAATATTAAATAAATATGTGAAAGTGTGTATACATTTTTAGTACTCTTTGTATTTTATTAAACTAGTGTTTTTATGTATTGATTCTTGAGCGCTTTGTAGCTTTAAGAAAAATTTTCCTTCCTTAAGACTTCGAGATATTTTTGTAAGTCATTGTCAATATCTTGCCCGCAAATTAAATATCTGAAAGATCATTTTACAAGTAATATCTAATAAATGGTATGTTTACCGATTTTGAACATGGTAATGTGAACTCCAGCTATTTTTATATGAAATAACTTCCTACTTCTCAACTTGGAGTTATTTTTGTATAAAATTTGAACATAAAGAACCCATAATACTTCACTAGGTAGGTAACAAACTTTTGCTTGCATTTGCACGCTTGCTCTAGATACAATGTCCTGTTAACAAATCAAGAAATTCACCCTTGCTCTGTTCATTTCCGCAGATGCAAATGTTCGGCTCTCTCAACAGGATCTCAATTTTGGGTGTCTTTTAAGTTTAATTCATGTCCAATGTCAGGTTATCTGCTTATCAACTGGAGGGACCTACATTTATTTCTAAAGGGGAGGGGTTAACTAAATGCATTTTTAAATTTCACCCTAAAACGAATACCAGATAATTATAATGCTGACAAATTCCGGAGCTAATTCATCGCAAAGGTCTCTAATGTAATCCCACACTTAGAAAGAAAATTCTAATTCTTTCAGCAAAATAATGTTATATGTGTTCACAAGACACGGTCACCCTTTTATTTTCTATTCAGTATTTACAATACTCTTTTGGTAATACTTTTCTCCTAATCTTGTATTTTTCTTCGGGTGGGTGTATTTTTATGTATGTACTTATTTTATTATGCCCAAATTTCCGCGTTATTTATTTTTAGAAAAGTTTAGATAATATTAAACATGCATCTGGACAGGAATTAAACAAAAACAATATTTATTGAAGTTATTTGCAAGATATAACAATTAATAATTAAATCAATGATTGTTTATAATATTAAAATTGATAAGCAATTCGCCTATTATACATAAACAAAATCGGCTTATTTAATTCCTATATTAAAAATAATTACTTATGAGAAAATAGTTCCTGTGATATACAGTGTGTAACAGAACATCAACAACAAACTTTGGGGAATAATTTTTTTTTGAATGGTGTTTAACGCCCATTTTTACCACTGAGGCACCACAGGCGGTGAGCACAGATGATACATGAGATGTAATGATATATTGGGAAAGGATTTTTTTTAAGGAAGGAAACATTCCAGGCATTAGTTTAGAGTATCTCTCCGGCACTTACCATTTATGAATTCTGAAGAAAACCTGGCGAAAACCTCAGTCAGGGAGGACGGTCCTGGCAGGATTCGAATCCCAGACCTCCCGCTCACGAGTCCGCGTCTCAACAACCTTGGCCATTCGTGGCGTAGGGGAACGACAGATTTCATAGACAGCGCAATTTTTTGTTAAGGAACATTGTTAACGAGCTATGCGTTCGAAAAGCGAATCTCCTGTAAAACGTTTTGCAGAAATAAAATTCAATGTAAATGCATATTCTGACAATTTAGCTCAAAATTATCAACAGCTGAACATTTACAACTGAACTGTCATTCAAGCAGCTCAACTCTGTTGTCAACTGGAACGATGCGGTACTCTAAAATGTACAAGGAATAAATCAAGGGGGATTAAATCAAGCGGACCAAAGAACATGTCCTGCTCTTCCTATCCAGTCTACCCTGAACTCTGCGGTTGAATGTGCATAGCAGCGGGTCATTGGCGATCTGGTCCGGTCTATATTTACAGTTACACAGAACAAACCTAAGTGTGGCTGCAGTGTGACGGAGGACGGTATTTGGGCTCTATAAATTATTTTAGATCCATAAAAGGACAATTTACACTCAAACAGAAATAAACTCACTCTTCAAAACAAAAAAGTTTAAAGGAAACCAATGCAAAAATAGCAATAAATACTCCCGATTATACCCTCGGAATGTGCAACACAGACCAATAACAAACACACTATAGCAGTGCAGCAGAGCGGATAAGGACTTACGGCGCACACTTCAAGCGCGATCCCCGATGAGTAAAAACCGATGTGTGACTCATGAGAAAAAAAATTATTCCTTATAAAATTATCATTCTATCTGTGTGTTCTAACATTTCTAAAAGCTTCGTCGATAAAAACCTATTATAAAGTCATATAAATAAAGATAAAGATAGCGCCTTGTGTCCCATAAGGACAAAGGTCTCGTAACAAGTAGGGAAAGCTGCTCGCTTTTTCCTAACGTGGTGAGTTATTCCAGCTAGTTGTTCGTCTGCTGTTTAAGACACTCTGACTGATTTGTTCTTTGGTTACTCCATTTCTCACTGCACTGGTTGCTTCTCGAGAGATTTCCATTTTTCTCTTCCTCTTGCTACTCTTGACCTGCATGTTCCTTGAAGAGGTCTGTCCGTCTTCTTCTGGGTCTGCTTTGTGTCCTTTACCTATTGTCCTGCATTCTTGCGACGTGACCGCCCCATTGTTATTTGTTTCTGGTAGTTATTTGTGATTCGTTAATACTGTAGGTATTTTGTCCTTCAAAGTTATTCCCAGGATCTTGCGTTGCATTTTTCTTTGATATATTTGATTTTTTTTGTAGTATCTAATAAAATATGATTACATTAACACAATTACACTATTGATATTATATATAGGATATATACATATATTCCATACATTATAATCACTTTATATTGTAAGGGTCCTTTTATTGTAATTTTGTTAACAGGGTGAGCATATATAATCCCAATTAATAAATGTTTGAGGACTTTTTACAAAAAAAATTGTTTTCCCAAATGTCTTTTTTGAACTCCTATACCATGCTTAAATGCTGCTTTTACGTTTAATGTGAGCGATATATGCAAAGTAGCATTTGAGCACTTTTAAAATGTATAAAGCAAGGTGCAGACATTCTACTGAGAGATTTAAATGTTTAAATATTTCTAAGACTCTTAACATTAACACCGAGGTTAATTTGAAGAAACACCAAATGTTGCGCTTGTAGACAAAATACGGAATAAACAAGTTATTTTTGTATGGCACTTCTTTCTAGAGACTTCTAAATCATAAGGTTTAAATAATGATATTTCGGAAACTATCGACTTGTAATACCCTAAACCATGGGTAGGTAACATTTGAAAAAGCTAGTGTTCTTTCGGTGTCGTTTAGAAATACAATCGAACTGTGCCTACACGGGTCACTAGGTCATTAAAGCACGGATTAACCTCCAAGGGTGGCCGAGGTCGTTAAGGCGCGGAATCGTCTACGGGAGGTCTGGGGTTCGAATCCCGCCAGGATGTCCTTCCTGACTGAGTTTTTTGCACGTTTTCCCCAGTCCTAAAAATGGCAAATGCCGGGGAGGTACCCTATACTTAGGCCTGGAATGTTTCCTTCCTTAAAAAAAATCCTTTCCCAATATATCATTTCATCTCATGTATCATCAGTGACCACCGCCAGTGGTGCCTCTGTAGTAAAAACGACACTATTAATAAAAAACAATAAAGCAAGGACTCGCTAACAAGAGGTCTGCGGTTTGATTCCCATTATGTCTATCTTTCCTGACTGAGGTTTACATTTTCCTCAGTCTTTATCAATTGTAAATGACCGAGAGTATCTAAAACTGAGGCATCGAACACTTGCTTTTTCTTTCAAAAGTCATTTCTCTGTTATAATTTAGTTTAATATATCACCAGTGCACACCGCCTGTGATGCTCGTGGTGAAAACGGGTGTTAAATAGTATTCACAACAGAATCACCGCTGAGTGTGTGGTCCGCAGCTCAATTGGTGACGTTTTTCCCTCAAATAAGAATCCTGTTATAGTAAAACTACCCTTGAAGGTTCATTAGTTGCTAAAGTATTCAATGGACTTTATTAAGTAAACACCTGCTTCCTTTGAACGAAATCCGATTTCGTGATCGTTTGTCGACTGTCATTCACACTTTCTGTTAAACGGCTCCACCTTCTCAACATAACCAGATATTAGCTGCTGAAGGGGAGTAAACTTGTTTCCTTTATGGTAAAAACCAGTTTGTTGATCTGGTCAGTACTCAGTTGCCATTAATTCATCCTGTTGTGTGAAGACCAAGATTTCAGCTTTTTGCAGCCTTAGGGGTATCTGTGTGGTAGCAGTGGTCAGTAAACTTTAACTTAAAACTCGAGCGGTGCCAAAACAGAAGCTTATATTAGAATGTGTTGTAATATCAGCCTGATAAGAGTTTGAAGTCAGAAAGTTTAATAAATACCAGCAACGATAACCTATTTGGCTTGTTTGGCAAGAAACGATTTACTACAACCCTAAAGCATTATCAATCCCCAGATTTGTTTGATTTGTTTTATTTACGGACGCTTTTTATCATCAAAGGTCATCAGCGTCCAATTCAATTCAGGGTGTGAAACGGCCGACAAATTTTGCTCAGATGTCTCTTCTTTCAGGCTTGAAGTTCTTTTTCGTGCCGTAAATTACGATACGGCTTTACTTCCCTTTGGAAGGAAGTCATACTTAAGATTTTTACGCCCGAAAAAATCCATCGATCCTGGTCTTGATCGAACCCGCGATCTTGAGTTTAGAAGGCAAGTATGGTTACCACTACACCACCAGGACCGACACAATCCCCAGAATATGCACAAATTGCGATTATTTTTTTTTTAAGGTTTAAATTGAACGTTTTCACATTCTTTTGACAGGCCGGCAGTCACTTTGCTTTCACTCAGAGAGAGAGAGAGAGAGAGAGAGAGAGAGAGCGCCTGTGTCAGTCAGCTGTAAAGTGCATATGTAAACAAGGTAGTGCTTCAATCAAACTTTAAGACCGGAAGGACTGGAGCTGTAAACATTTCTGCTCTAGAAGAAAAGCCAAGCTAAGGCCCATTACAATTATTGAACATTAAAACGCTGAGAAAAAAACTTTTTTAATTTTTCTGCAAATACTAACATTTTGGCCACGATGATATATCTGTAAGGCAGGTTATTACATTTAGTATTCCTAAAGCAAATGAATGAGCATAAAATGGTGTAGATATTTGTTTCTCCAACTATTTTCCAAGTGGAAACACCCTTTTTAAGACGCTCTGGGGCCCAATATAATTTTCCTTTCATGTTTACAGCTTTATATCTGCCTATCTTTTTAAAATAGCATTCAGTATCATTCCCTTCATTTTATTTTAGAATTAATAGCTAGAAAAATACATATTTTATTTTTATTAATTGAAGAATATTAAAGATTTTTATAGTAATGCAGGCTTATAAGCCATGTATGTTTTAGGGCAGAATTTATATACTTCCCTTATTATTAACTAAGAAAATTATATAAAAACATTGTTCTTTTTTTTGGATGAACCGACTGAATCTGCTGACCTCCTTTGTTCATTATTATTTGTTTAAACTCCATGAATGTTCTTAACAAATGTTCCATTTTTTTTGCAGCGGAAACACCGTTTTTTTTTTTTTTATTTATTCTCGACTATACAGTATGATTCTCAAATCATTTGAATTGAATACCCCTATCTAATTAGGACTAATGTTCCAATAGTCTAGATTCTAGAAGACCTTAAGTTACCTACCTCGAAGACCACTTGTGGTAAATGGGTCATAATTTGAGAAATGCTGGTTTAGATACTATCCAGACATTCGGTAGAGCGAATATAATTTCATTCTACCCATGATAAACATTTACCACAGTAGACTATTTTCCATAATATATATCCCGCTATTGTCTTTTAAATTAAAACCATGATTTTATATAGTATTACAACCACACATGGCTTATTAAAACCGGTTTTCAATGCATAAACACATTCCTATGTCATAAGCTTTGACTACGAACTCTATTTGTGACACCACGGAGACCAAATCTTTCACCCAGAATTTTTTAAATAATCGCTTAAAGTGAGACAAGTTCTTTTCTAATAAGCTTAGAATACCTCGTTGTATTATTTACATACATGTTAATTCTATTGCGATAGAAATGTTACCAACTTGTTTAAAAATTGGTTACTAACCACAAAATAAATAAATAAAAAGAATAATTATTACTATGCCCCCATATTTAGTTCATCTCATTCAGGTCTTTTAGGTTTCCAGTCTCTTATAGAGAAAATGCATTTCCTTCAAACTCTGTCTTCTAACTGACGTTATAGTGCGATCTTTTAGACAGGTTTTTGGCGAAACCTTAAAGGAAAAAAGTTCCTTACTATAATTTTTATTTAAAATTATGAAAATGGTAAGCCCAGCACACATGTCAGCGTTACCCCCAAAACATTTTTTTTTTTTTGAAAACGTATCTAGTGCGCATTCAATTAAACACCAAAGATGGTACAAATCAAACATTCAAGAGTAGTACAACACGTGTGCGAATTGTAGCGAAACATAATCTATTTCTGACCAGAGTAATGACTACAAGAGATTCATTCAATTTAATGATGTTTTGATCTTTTATAAAAATTGTGTTAACTATATTATAATCAGTGCTGGAATATTTCTGTTATTAGCGATAAAGTCGAGATGTAACTGAGAGCTGTACCAAAAATTATACACAGGTTTTAGTACAAATGTGGCTTATTAAGAACAATAATTTGTCACGAATTTTTACGATAACTAGTTGTTTCTACGAAAAATATTTATTTCAGCGAGAAAAAAAAAAACTATATTAATGTTATTTTAAGTATATAGAACATATGATATACTTGATTCTAAGAATATAGTCCAGTTCAGAATCTATAGTTCTGTTGGTGTTTGTTCTGTCCTACTTCATTAGGGTTTTCATAAGCCCTAATGTGATTGAAATGCTATATAATGAAATCGTCACATGTAAACATAGTGTCATTGTGGCTTATTAAGAACAATAATTTGTCACGAATTTTTACGATAACTAGTTGTTTCTACGAAAAATATTTATTTCAGCGAGAAAAAAAAACTATATTAATGTTATTTTAAGTATATAGAACATATGATATACTTGATTCTAAGAATATAGTCCAGTTCAGAATATATAGTTCTGTTGGTGTTTGTTCTGTCCTACTTCATTAGGGTTTTCATAAGCCCTAATGTGATTGAAATGCTATATAATGAAATCGTCACATGTAAACATAGTGTCATTGTGGCTTATTAAGAACAATAATTTGTCACGAATTTTTACGATAACTAGTTGTTTCTACGAAAAATATTTATTTCAGCGAGAAAAAAAAAACTATATTAATGTTATTTTAAGTATATAGAACATATGATATACTTGATTCTAAGAATATAGTCCAGTTCAGAATATATAGTTCTGTTGGTGTTTGTTCTGTCCTACTTCATTAGGGTTTTCATAAGCCCTAATGTGATTGAAATGCTATATAATGAAATCGTCACATGGAAACATAGTGTCATTGCTAAGAAATTCAAGAACACAGTTCACTGCTGTAAATTGGTTTGGAAAAATTTTTCTACTTATCTGCCGCATTAAGTTCTTGCACTAAGAATTCGTCCCTCAAGCTCACGTTTCGTACCTTTCTTTGTCTTCCAGTATGCAAAACCCCAGTCCCAAATTAACCTGTCTCTCGCAAGCTATGATGGATTCGTGAGAATATTCTTGCACATACTGCCTGTCTGGGTGTCTTTCTGCATAACGTTCATATGCTGCTAATACATTCCCAGCTGCAAGAGTGTTTTTAACCTTGAATTGCTTTTTTTAACACATTTTTTAACAGCGGTTGGGAAACTTTCGTTTTAAAATATGCACAAATCCCGAGTTAGTATGTCCTGTAAATTGGACCATCAAGTTTTCTGGTAATAAATTAAAAATAATTAAATTATTCAATGGTAATAAATTGGTGCATATCTGCCACCACCATCATTCACTAGAAATATTTTTTGCGATTTATTTACTCAAACAAAACAAGGTAATCAAACAAAGGAAAACAAATGTCATATTGTGCTTTCAAGAAATAAACACTAGTTTGAGTGGATTACCATTTAGAAATATATGTACATAATAAATTTGAAAAGACCATGCATATGCCGAAGGGGCCAAAAATGTATACACACTTGCACAGTAGATATCTATTTAATATATTTCAAATTTGGGCTGAAAAATCTTAGTAATGTGTAGTATGATGTTTTGTAAACAGATATGACTCACATACATTATGATAGCATTGTTACGTGACAGCTAAATCAATAATGATCAAACGAAGGCAAGATTATCTTATGATGTTCTGTAAACAGATGTAACTCACATTGCGTTATGCTAGCGTTGCTACAACAAAATAGAACAAATGAAAGCAGAATGCAATTTTGAAGTGGTATTGGAAAACCGAGAATGTTGTCGAAGTAGAAAGGCAATGGAGACGTGTGTACAAAACAGAACCGCCAACGCGAGTAACAATTGCACGCATTCGAGACAAATTTGAGGCTCACGGTACCATGTGCGATGTTCACAAGGGCAGCACTTGGGGAAGAAATTGAAACGGCATGTGTTGCAATCGCTGAGGACACTTTCGCAAACGTTGCTTAATCAGTAGTTCAACGTACTCAGAAGTGTATCGACGCCGATGATGGGTATTTTGAGCAACTGTTGTAACTGTAAAAGTCTAAGATGATTAGTGCTCATCATTTTCTGTTTGTGTGAATTCAGTTTTGTTATGTTAACACAGTTTTTTCTTTTCTTCAAGTGTGTATACATTTCTGTATATTCCTAAAATATATGGCACTACTTTAAATACGTTTTTTTATAAACTTTTCAGTGCCTTTCCATGCGTTTAAATATTCTAGCTATTATTAATCTATAGCCCTGCAAATATATCTGGCGCATTTCTGAAAAGGAAAGAAAACATTTGTCGGACTGCTTTTACCTGAGAAATAACGTAGTTGCATAACTTTTCAGGGGTTATCCTGAAAAGTTATGTGTATATAACATATGCTCACAAACTCTAAAATATACGATTCAAAAACCGTTACTAAAGAAACGATTAATAAATACACAGTTATGAATATTCACTTATGGTAAAGGAAAAGTAGCAATAAATAAACAGAAAGTCTAATAATTGCAATAAAGGTTGACAAAAGACCAGAAGAGATGTCTAAAGTAAATGTATAGTTGTCTCCTTGAGTAATACAAGTAAGGAAGATGTGGGAGAAAGAGGATTTTCATGATCTGGATTTCAATTACAGACGAAGGGTATACATGTGCGATTAGCAGCGAGATCAGCGCAAAGCGGGGCCGTGATTTCACGCACATTACAAGTATCTACATTTAAAGTTATGGATCTTAGTATTATATAGTTTTTATCGTTAACTTTATAATTACAGATCGGCGTCAATATTTCAGAATCAAATTTAACACAACACAGTTAAGCATAATTAGTACTAATATAAAAGAAAATACCAAACCTTTCATTTACACGAATTACAAATGTTCAATATATGCTTCACGCCCAAGAAGGACTAGATGAGCACCGGATAAAAAATATTTATTTTGGAAAATCACGTCCATGTTCCAAGTTGGTGAGAGAATTGTTTTATTTCTCCAAAATTCTCACGTTATGTCTGAGATATATATATATACACACACACACACACACACACACACAGACACACAGAGGGTGCCCAATGTACACAAACTTAAAGCAAAAAGAAAAAACTGTGTTAACATAACAAAGCTGAATTCACACAAACAGAAAATGATGAGTACTAATCATCTTACACTTTTACAGTTACAACAGTTGCTCAAAATGTCTACCATCGGCGACGATACACTTCTGAGTACGTTGAGCTACCGATTAAGCAACGTTTGCGAGAGTGTCCTCAGCGATTACAGCACATGCCGTGGCAATTTCTTCCCAAAGTGCTGTCAGTGTTGCTGATTTTCTACGGTATACAATATCCTTAAGAGTTCCCCTTAGGTAGAAGTCCAACGGAGTTAGATGCGGAGAACGCGGTGGAAACCTCTTCGTTCTATTGCCTTTGATGTTCAACATCATTCTCGGTTTTCCAATAATTCTTCCAAATTGCTTTCCACTGTTCAAACGATAATCTTGGCCTCATTTTTGTAGCAACGCTAACATAACGCAATGTGAGTCATATCTGTTTACAGAACATCATACGATAATCTTGGCTTGATTTGTTCATTGTTGATTTACCTTACACGTAGCAACGCTATCACAACGTAATGTAAGTCACATCTGTTTACAGAACATCATACTATACATTACTGTTGTTTTTCGGTTCAACTTTGAAATATATTAAATAGATATCTATTGTGAAAGTGTGTATACATTTTGGCACCCTCGGTGTATATACATATAAATTATCGCGCACAGTAAAGAAACATTGTTGAAACAATGTTGCATGATGAAAACGAATCATCCCTGATTGGTAGAAAAAAACAGAAGTTCGCTCGCGCATGCGTCTGTACACAGGGGACCAATTCGCCAGTCGCATACATACCAAATGAAGTTAACTCGCGAAGAGCAAGTAATATGCAACTTGAAATTTTTCTTTCGTTTACAGATATCCGGCATGCGTTTCCAGGCTTGGAAGGGGGGTGGATCCTCCGTCTTTTTTGACTAGCTTTATCACTATAGTTTTTTTAAACAAATTTCTCACTATTTTCACACAAAAAATGAAAATCGGTTATACAATTGAATTATCTTGAATTATTTAGAGTATAAACCTAAATGCGTTTTTTCAATGTAATAACCTTTTAATTGAACGTGTTTGAAGATAATTGCAAGAGAAGTTAGAAATCCATGGGATAAAACAGTAAAATAAAAGGAAATGAATGGTTAGAACAGGTGGCAACAGATGATAATTTTTCTTTGTTAGTGACCCCGCATTGTCTCAAAATATTGTACATTATTTTTGTTTTTCCACTTGACCTTCTGTCTTAAATGATAGTAAATATATTGCTAAAATACACTAGAAGTACGTTTTACGTAGCGGAAATGTTCAAGTAATTAGGACGATGATTATTGATCCCTAGGGACGAGACACGCTTAAAGCTGGAAATGTGCATTATCTAAACAGAAAACTAGAGTGTCTTGTTCCCACTCACGGTTGAAAACGCGTAGTAAGATACATGCCCAAGTCCGGCTGCATGGTGTGTTGGTTTTGAGGGTGAGGCAGTTTGTGATCGAGCTGGTGCATTGTCATGAATACTGCAGACCTCCCCTACGGGACCCGCTCTCTGCAGCATGCTACCGCACAGGATTTCACTTAGCGCTCCTATGTCCTTGTTTGGAGATGCGAAGGAATACCTTTCTGTAACTGGGGCGGTAAATAACATCCCTTTGTTTATATGCAAGGCTGGATGTCCTCCGGAATTTCGCCGTCCATCAATACGACGTTTCAAACTGGCGAGGAGTCCGTTACGCTGGACCAAATGCAGTCATTGTGTACAAGTGAGAACACGAAGGAATCGATTTCAATTTCCTGCAACATTTGGGAGCGCACCACTGGTCACCTTATACAACTGTTCTTACCGACCGAGGTATTCTGGACTTTCATTAGCGTATTCATGGTTTTTATGCTTTAGGCTCTCTTATGTCCATTCACATTACAAGTTATACTCAGTTTTGATCTCCATTGCAAAATTGCCCAGGAAATGTCTTCCTGTTTCTGTAATGTCCAACATTGGCTAATTGTAAGATCGAGAAAATGGTCTCTTTTATTTTTAGGATTAGCATTTAACGCCCGTTTTTACACTGAGGCACCACAGACGGTGGACACTGATGATACATGAGATGAAATAAAATAGTGGGAAAGTATATTTTTTTAAGGACGGAATCGTTCCAGGCCTAAATTTAGTGTACCTCCCCGACATTTGCCATTTATGAGCACTGACAAAAACGAGGAAAAAAACTCAATTAGGGAGGACGGTCCTGCAAGGATTAGAACCCCAGACCTCCCACTCACAAGTCCGCGCCTTAACGACCTCGGCCCCCCGTGGCATGAGAAAGTGGAAAACGTGTTCCACTGTCTAATAAATGTGAAATGGTAAAAAGGATAGCATCCAGGATGACAAAATGGGATAAACTACATGATATAGTAGTAATTAAATTTTGTCAGATATGAGAACAGAGAAAATAAAAAAGATTGAGGAACTTAGAAAAGGTAAGAGAATAGTGAAGAAGAAGTAAGGAAAGAGCTTGTGGGCACACGCAGTTGCGATTTTTTTTTTTTTTTATTTATTTACGGACGCTCTTTAACATCTCAGATCATCAGCGTTCCATTCAATTGGGGCGTAAAACAGCAGACACATTTTGCGCAGAGGCCTCTTCTTTCAGGCTTGAGGTTCTTTTTCCTGCCGTAAATGTACGACACGGGACGCACGGCTTTACTTCCCTTCCGAAGGAAGCCATACTTAGGATTTTTACCCCCGAAAAAATACATCGATCTTGGCCGGGTTTGAACCAGCAATCTTGGGTTTAGAAGACATGTATACTTACCACTACACCACCAGGACCGACACATGCAATTATGGAAAAGATGATTTATTGTAGGGTTTCATTTACCGTACATATTACCAGGTGGTTAAGGTATGGGAAAACCTATTGGTATTAAAGTTTTTATGTAAATTAAATTACTAAAAATTAGTAAATAACAATCATTTGTTTTGTTTGTGTTGTGTATTGTACGTAGTCATACATGAGTCTCCGGAAATTCCAGTGAACAATCATTGTGAGTGAAGAACACGGTAATTGAAATTGTTAACTGCTTATGTAGAGATATTATTGGTAAATAAATTCAATTCAATTCTAGCATGACAGAATATTAAATAGCATTCTAAACTGTCCAGCGCTAAGGCTCACAACATATTGTTGTTTACGAGTTTGTCTATTAATTCCGCTCCAGACAGACTAGATACGAGAGAAGACCCATAAGTTTCCGGCCTCTCCTATTAGGATTATCGCCTTCCCAAAAAGCCTTATCTGGTGTTATACTTTATCTGTTAAATAAGTAGAGTACTTCCGCTCCGCTGTGTTCAGTTGTTCAGATATAGTTGCATAAAGAAAACTATGTGTAGAAGATTGTGACATGTTCAAAATGGAGTATCGAGCTGTTATTAAGTTCTTCATAAAAGAAAGACTTACTCCAAATGAAATTAAACAGCGATTACACGGTGTATATGGGGAAACATCCCCCTCATATTCTACCGTAAAATAATAATAACTTTTTTGAATGGGTCGAGAAAGCATTGAAGGCGAAGAGTGTGCCGGTCGGTCCTTGCAAGTACTTACCCCTGAAAACATCGCTCTCGTGGAAGAAGAAATTATTTAATACCGGCGGCTCAAAGTTACACAAATAACAGTAAGGTTGGGTCCTTTCTACAATGACAGTCCTTCGAATTATTCATGAACTTTTAAACATGAATGAATAGTGTTTAACGCCCGTTCGTTTTTGCTACAGAGGCACCACAGGCGGTGGACACTGATGATACATGAAATGAAATAATATATTGGAAAAGGATTTTTTAAAGGAAGGAATTGTTCCAGGCCTAAGTTTAGGGTACCTCCCGGGCATTTGCCATTTATGAGGACTGGGGAAAACCTGGAAAAAACCTCAGTCAGGGAGGACGGTCCTTGCGGTATTCGAACCTCCCGCTCACGACACCGTGCCTTAACGACCTCGGCCACCAGTTGCGGTCTCTTTTAAACATGAATAAGGTTAGTGCAAGATGGGTGTCTAGACTTCTTTCCTCAGTCCAAAAGCAGAAAGAGCCATCTGTTGTCAGGCATTTTTGGAGTGGCAACGGGAGAGAAGTTCTGCAAACCATTGTTACAGGAGATGAAACTATGGTCCTCTATTATAATCCCTTGTCTACAGCGCGCCTGTGCACACAGTTCTTGTTGCAAAGGAAGAAATGCGACTTCAAGGAGATCGACCATCCACCCTACAGCCCAGATCTAGCTCCCAGCAACTATTTCCTCTTCTCAAAACTCAAGAAGGACCTTCGAGGAAGAAAATTTAAGTTCCAGGAAGAAGTTTTAGTAGCTGTTTATGCCCATTTTGCAGACAAGACTTCTGATTATTTGGGGGGGGGGTTGAAATATTAATTCAAGTGTGTGAGAAGTGTATTGCAATAAAGGCCAACTATATTAAAAAAATGAAGTATATATTTTATCTTTATCATACCTACAAAATAGTTACGCCGGAAACTTATGGACCTACCCTCGTATTTTCTGTTCTTATTCCTCTGATAGGAAGTGGTACGTAGGGCAATGAGTGTCTTAGATTATTAGCATCCTAACTAAGCTTAAGAAAAAGAAATGTAATCGCAATACATTTGGGATATAAACGACATGATTCGCTTGATTGGCGGTACTATGTCTTTAACATTGGATACTATGCAATATCACAATGACCCCATCATTCGCTTAAATGTTAACAGTTTTTGAGAGACAGCCCCGTTCGGAGTTATGGCATTCATCACGTAATCAACAAATAACAGACGGTTAGACATATACGATATTAGCGCTGAGATGATGTGGTACCTTTTGCATCGTGAATCAAAGCCCCATCATGACTGCTCGGTTGAAATTCTGCATGGATAGATTTGTGTATGGTATGTTAACGGCTACTTTGTTTATTTTTCTGACCATGCATTTATAATTACGCGGATAGGAAATACCAAAACGCAAACAGAAATTTTGTTCACTTTTCGATTATATTGTCATGTCTCATTGCGACATGAGGGGGGGGGGGGTAAGTAAAGAAACAAATGACACAACTTAACTTGTTTATTAATATATTAAATGGAAATTATGTTATAACTATATTAATTATTTTATTTAAAGACGCTCATTAACATCTCTGTTCATTAACGTGCCACTCAATTCAGGGCGTAAAACAGCTGATATATTTTGCTCAATGGGCTCTTTTTTTCAGGCTTGGGTTTCTTTTATGGGCCCGAAATCTTCTACATGAAACCAAGGCTACACTTCCCTTCCGAGGAGAACCTTAAAATATCCATCGACCCTTGCCGGGTTTGAACTCGCGTCTTTGGATCTACGGTTATGCCATTAGACCACCAGGTCCAATTAACTTATTAACGTAGTCATGACCTCAAAAATAGTTTCTAATTACCTTGAAGAGAAACACGCTGAAGTCCAAGTAAGATGAAGGAACATATTCCCAAATCTTTGGTCCGGGAGTGCCGTGCCCTGAAAAGGCCTAGGTTTAACTCAGTTACTTCTATAGCCACTACTTCTGTATCCTAGTCCTAAACAGATATCAACAAGAGGGAAAAAGTGGAAAAAAACTATCCTTAATAAAATACCTTATATACTGAGGCGGTTTAGCTATGGGCCCCAACAATTAGAGCTTAATTAGAGACTACTTGTTACCCCACGTTGGCGCCAAATTATGAAGTTGTTTAGTAGGCTCCAGGTTGGGCACCAATTTTGAAGCTATTTGCTGTCGACGTTAAGTGGTCTCACGTTTGGAGCAGGAATTAGGTGCTGGGGAGGATGGCGTAGGCGTATGTTGGATGCTGGGCTGGTGGTGGTCTGTGGTCTCGGTGTCTCGGCCGGGCTACTCACTGATGGAGTTTGCTCCAATTCTGTTGAATTTTTGATCTCAGGGTCCACTTGAGTGTTTCGTGGATCAGTATAGATCCACGGGAACGAGAAATGTGTTGCCCAAAAGGTACACAAGGTTGTCTTGTTTAAAATACTTTATTCACATGTAAAAATATTGGGGCTACTTCCCGACTGTTCGCCGCTGACTTCGCTACTTACTTAGACTGGCTTTAGAAAAGACTTAAACTGATTGCTTTCGTGTGACTTAGGCTGCCGGGTCGGTCCTGGTGGTGTAGTGGTTACCATACTTGCCTCCTAAACCCATGATCGCGGGTTCGAACCCGGCCAGGACCGATGGATTTTTTTCGGGGCGTAAAAATCCTAAGTATGGCTTCCTTCGGAAGGGAAGTAAAGCCGTGGGTCCCGTGTCGTACACTTACGGCACGAAAAAGAACCTCAAGCCTGAAAGAGAGGCCTCTGAGCAAAATTTGTCGACCGTTTCACGCCCTGAGTTGAATGGGACGCTGATGACCTGAGCTGTTAAAGAGCGTCCATAAATAAATCATTCAAAAAAAAAAAAAAAAAAAAAAAAAGAAATTAGGCTGCCGGCTTCCGTATATCTCTGGAGTGAATCCTCTCGTGTCTCGCCTGAATGAATGTCTGAATGTCTGAATCGGCGAATGTCTTCTTGTCTGAATGTGTGAATCTATCTCCCTCTCATATCTCTACTGAATATCTGAATGTAAATCTGTGAATGTCTTCTTGTCTGAATGTATCTCTACTGAATGTCTGTCTGATTTCTGCGAGTGTCCCTCTGACTTCTGTACTCCAGTTTTTCTACCACATCGCCACGCCTCTCGCTAAATTAAATTCCCTCGTATATTATCCTATTTCCGTGTTGGATGCTCATCATTGGCTATCCTAAAAATTATTTATTTGTATCTAAGTTCTCCTGATTCGTTAATTTTTATCCGATGACCATTGACTAGAATTATTCTTTCCCCCCTGATCTAATGTCTTCCACGAATTTGAAATTTCCAAGAACAGCCTGTCATAAATTTCGGCCCTTTCCTTACATTCTGATTTCTATTGATAATCTTTTGCCTTCCTTAGTTTGTAGATTTCCAAATGTTCTCAAAGATAACGCACGTGTTGATGGGCTGTTTTCGGCTTTCCTGTAATAAAACATTTTCGTCTCCGTTCTGACATTTTCATTTTCTCTTAAATTATTGCTACGTCTGACTTTGTTAAATACTGTCCCGTTACAGCCACATGTTTCTCTTATTGTGAACTCCTAAGTATTTCCTGGGCAGAAGTTTCGTGATCTAACAAAAGATAGTTTACCCTTTCTTCAGCCTTGTCTAAGGAGTGGTCAGTGGACGAGTCGTCAGGTATAACATCTCTGTCTCTTTCTAACATCTTTACTACAAAATGTATACAAAACTCTTTTGTAAGTTACAAGTTACAAATTATTTCTATTTCTGATACCTATCTCTAAAATATTTCTTATACCTATACATAATAATTACCCTTATCAAATCTAATGCCTTTATAAATATAACTCTGCAGCCTTTAGTTATTAAATTAATAAAGGCAGCCTTATTTCCAGCTTCACGTTGTGATGCCAATTTTGAAGCGGTTTGGTGGATTGATTATTGGTCGCCTCGGTGTTGTTACTTACGCTTCAATGACAATGGTTTTCAGGGTGAATTCGGCCATTTTGTTCACTCGTACTCAACAACATGACTGGGAGAGGATTTCAATAGTGTAAATAAGCACGCGATGCGATGCGAGATATATATTGATATTTTATTACGTCCAAATTCTTTCACGTCCTCTGGTGTTTTGTGTGCGATAGACTTAGCTATGTCGAATACACACTTAGCTGCGGAGAGTGCAGTTTAGAAGTGAAACTGAGTAGTACGTGTGTCACGGTATATGTATTTTAAAGTGAGCGTCTGCGTTGGAATAAGAATAACAAGTGCCTCTCGCCGGGTGTGAAACTTACAGGTGAGTGCTGAGTGACACGTTTACCTTTTCAAGTTATCGCAACAGAAAAACACCAGATACTTTCTCTTTTGTATAATTCTTACATTGAAGTTAAAGCTTATGTCACACATATATACATAATATTTATACTACTAATTTCAATGCCAAAATACGATTGGGCTCACATAAATATACAGTATACTTATATTTCAAGGGGGTAGATCGGAGGAACTGTTGCAATACTCTTTAAGGTTTTCACAAATTATAGATATTATTTCAAAATTAAAAGAGTCAATTGAGTTGTATATCCTTTAGTATAACCAATGACAACAAAGGGCAAAGAGCAAGCCATAGTTTGCTGCACTATCACAGTTCTACAACCTTCTTTTAATTCCTCCGATTTCGCCTATAAATTCCAACTATTACTCTACCACATTGCAAACTTCAATATTCTTTTTATGCTATTTAAGCTAATACAAGCTTTCAGTTTATTATTATTATTATTATTATTATTATTCATGAAATGTTGGTTAAAATTTAAATATTACATGATTGCTAATTTCGTTAAGTCCTAGGTATCAATAAGAGACAACATGTTTAGAACAGGTATAAATTAATTTTTTTAAGAGAATAAGCACGCTAATATATGACAGTTTTTTGCAGCTGATCATAAATACACATAAAAATAATCAGTTTCGCTTCAGTTGTGGAAATAAATGGTAAATTTTAATTGGCAAGTTCCCCCAACATTTTGCCATTTAACTTTGTCCAAGAGCTATATGACTTTTCATTCCCCCCCTTTTTTTTTTGCAATCTTTCCGATGTCGGATTACAAGTTGGCTGATTATATCTGTTTATTTATAAATGAAATGGAGGAATGAACGTTTCTGAAGTAAATTAGAAATGCATATTCTCGCCAATGTTCACAAGATAAATAACAACCATATTATCAGGTTGATGCAAGTAGATAACTGGCATTTTCTACCTGTTAACCATTGTCGGTTGAGCTACGGAGGTAAGCGAATTTCTCTTGAATAACATACGACGGGTGTATCTCTCCCCACGGGTTGGGAACCCGTATAACGATCGCCATAAACAACGTGATTGCATCAGACGAAATTCCCTAGAAGCTGCCGTTTGGAGTAGAAAGGGCTTAAAGCATTTGACCTGGAGGATTCCTTCATTAGCCCTGGGCACATCAAAACAGGTGTGTTTAGAGGTCACTGAGCGAGTGTCTTGGATGTATTTACATGCCGCACAATTTTTCTCTTCCAGATGCAAAATCTTTGGGATAATCAACTGGTCGAAATGAAATTAATTATTTTGGCACAAGTGAGACCGACCAGAATGCAGCCGGCTGCCCGGAACTTTACACGCACCGCACCAGCGAGAGGGACAAGAGACGCGGCAGAAGAAACAAATGGCATCATCGCGGTAGGCGGACGGACGCTCTAGTTCCCCCCTCCACTCCCCTTCGCCTCACCCCACCCAACCCACTACAGCGCAGCCTGTTACATCCGTTCCCGTCAGCGCCGCTCCAACATCCCACCTTACAGCCCGCACTGGTAGGTACATTCTCTGCCTGCAAAAAGCGAACACCGCCATCATATGGCACAGTAGCGAAAAATGTCAATACTGCAAATCACTGGATGGAGAGTACTAAGGTACTTATATGAGTCAGGGAGAGGGTATAAATGATAAACGTTCGAACTGCACCGCGCCGATTTCAACATGCCTCACATTGTCACATAATTTAAACACGTTTTATTATTTTTTTGGTAATGGTAAATATTTTTGGTATATAAATATAATAATTATATTAATATAATTTTTGAGGGTACATTGTTGAAAACTGATGAATCAATAGAAAGAGAATTTAATTGAGGAAATTTGGGGATGAAATAAAAATAGTAATATGATAATAATAATACTGCCAACATTAAACAGCACGCATCCAATTATTAAATACTCCTTCCATCAGAGTGAATGATCTATTCTTGTTGAGCACAAACAACAAATGAGTCCACAATTTAAAAAAAATACAAGCTTTTCACTACATACTCAGTTGGCAAGATATTTAAAATGCTTTTTTTCAACCCCAGCAATTTTTAAAACAAATCTCACTAATGCCATTATAGTATTTTTTTGAAAAGGGATCATTATTTACATTACACTAAACTGTTTCCTTAAATGCATTCTCGTATAACTTTTAACATATATTTGAAATGCGTTACACGCAATGAACACGAATTAAGAACCAGAAATCACAGGCATGTTGGAATAAAACAGTAATATTGTTATCCTAAATGTAAGATATCATAATATGTTCCTGAAACATAATATTTCTTTGTGATGAATAGAAATTAAAAATATAGCCTGTAATAAAAGCTGAAACAAGTAAATTTAAATGCATTTGGAATCGCACCCACATTTAATAAAGAGTTATTAACATTGAAAATTGAAGAAAGAGAAACGAATATTATGCACGAGGATTATTTAAAATCTGTATGACATTATCAATAATGGAGCAGGTACCATACACTAAAAAGTTTTCAAGTTATATTTCCTTTAAACTAATATTTTCTTCTAAATATTTTGTGTATTGGTTGTACACTGGTGCCCAAACTCCAGGGCTGACATGTTTTATATGCTCACTATAGTTATATCAAGAGCTATTTTTAACCAGCATAAGCGCAGCGCGCTGGGCCAAGGTCAGTGGATGCTGCATGGGACAGTCAATTGAAATTTGTTGTTAGGATACAAAAATTGTTTCGGCCTTTAACTAAGTTTGCGGTTAAGAGATCCGTACACTTAAGTATTTCTGATATTAGAGAAGGTGGTAATGTGGCCCCTACTTGTAATGTGGTACCCCAGCATTTTGGCCTTGTATTATTCTGATATTTATTTTTTCTGATTGATTTATTTACGGACGCTCTTTAACATTTCAGGTCATCAGCATCCCATTCAACTCAGAGCGTGAAACGGCCGACACATTTTGCTCAGAGGCCTCTCTTTCAGGCTTGAGGTTCTTTTTCGTGCTGTAAATATGCGACACGGGACTCACGGCTTTATTTTCCTTCCGAAGGAAGCCATACTTACGATTTTTACGCCCGAAAAAAAAATTCATCGGTCCTGGCCGGGTTCGAACCCGCGATCTTGGGTGTAGGAAGCAAGCATGCTGATTATCTAATGAATGCCACTATAAACTATTCTTATCGTGACAGTTAACAGGACAGATGTGCTGCTGAGCTCTTCGTGCGAGCATTGTCGACACATTTTGCGATGTTCTTTTTACGATTATTGAAGTTATTGTTGATAGGTAAAGAACCGTACATTATGTCGTGGTTTGTTTACTACTGAGGATCCTGTGCTTGCAGAAATGTAGTACATGAACTAGTATTATTAATAATGTAACTTGAAATCCTATATAGCTTGCAGAAAATCTATTTCTTATTATGTATTTAGGTTATTATAACGTGATGATGGTAATGTCACCCCCACGAATCTGAAATTTCTGATAATCATGTGTCCATTCGTACTAACAGCACTGAGGTCGAGAACCGTCGCCAGGAGGAGGAGGAGGCAGAGAGAGCTTTTTCTGCAATGGAACATTTTGGAAGAAAACGGAGGAGAAGAAAGTGTAAAATGTGATGTCATATACCTGTGCTGGATGTGAAGGGGCAGACTATATTTGCGATTACTGTAAAGTATAGTAAAATTAGTCTATAGACATCCTCCTGAAGGCTGTTTTTCATATTTTTATGCGGTTTTAGATAAATCTGTGCACTAGCAAAACACAGACATATAGTTGAACTCGTTCAGTTTAGTCTTACTTTGTTTATTTCTCTTTGTTGTCCAGTAATAGTACTTAATACACAGGGGGGGGGGTCATATTTCCAGCATATTTGGTCGTGAAAGAATAGGTACATATGCTTATTATAAATAAAATATATAAATAACTGCTTAGCATCATGCTTTAAATAATTGTAGGGATGCAAAAATATATTATCTATGTTTTGAAAATATAACTGGTAAGGGTTCTGCTCAAAGAACCAGGAACAAAAGTGTGTGCCATGTTACCACCCTTTTCTCTACGTGTTTTTACAGGCTACTGGTGCTTGAGCGTATTAATTAAAATACGTTAGTGAAGTAAATTTTACTATTGGGTATTGTATTGAAATGATACCACTAGAAAAGAGAAAAAACAAATCTGAAGCAATAACCCCCACACTAAAGAGGACGTCGGTTCTGGCGGTGCATTGGTAACCATACTTGCCGCGGGTTCGAACCTGGTCAGGATTTTTTTCGGGTGTTAAAATCCTAAGTAAGCTTCCTTCGGAAGGGAAGTAAAGCCGTGGGTACATTTACAGCACGAAAAAGAACCTCATGCCTGAAAGAAGAGGCCTCTGAGCAAAATTTGTAGGCCGTTTAACGCCCTGAATTGAATGGGACGCTGATGACCTGAGATGTTAAAGAGCGTCCATAAATAAATCAATTCAACAACTATAGAGGTCGTAAAGGATCAAACATGTATGACTATAGAAGTATATCATTTCATAATACAGGTTACTAATCACTAATACTGTGTGCATATTGTTATTGATAAAGTTGGCAAGTAGAATGCGAGAGGAGCTTGTCCATCGAAGCAACCGGAGATTGGGTGTACACGGCTTCGTTCAGTTGCGAACGCACATATATACCGACTTCTCTTTCGTGAATTGCCAGTGAATCGTAGATACCAAGATGCCAGACATATTATTTTCAATCTTTTAAAATGTATTTGAGATATATTTGCATTTTAGAGCGTATTTTTACTCTTTTAAGTTTTTAATTGCATTTAATTTATTCATTCGAATATTATATATTCAAATATACAATTAAAATCGCTAAATTTTGAAAAAAACAAAACAAAACAGCACAGTCTTAGCTAAATAAAATATAGCTGTTCAGTGCAATATTCTGACGTGAGAATATAATAATTATACCGTGTTATTATAATTATTTCTAACTGTTCACTTAAGTGGCTGACAAACATGATCACTGGTTTATTTTTTATATGGATCGGTGCCTGGATAAAGCATTTCCCACAGTTTTTATTATTCTATAAAGGATGTCAGAATTAGGGGGCTCCTGAATCCTAAAAGTTGTTTGTGTACTGGTTAAATAAATGTCGAAAGAAAGTCATGTAGAGTGTTTTCATTATTATGTGTAGAACTGAATTTTAAAAAAACTTTTTGTGTTTTAGCTGACAAACTAATTTTTAAAAACGAATTTGCAAAATTGCTCTTTTAACAACGAGGAAGACAGAGAGTTACAAACTGAATAATGTGTAGGTTACGAGCTTTCACGATTTCAAAGTGAGATTTATAAGTATGGTATATAGTATTTATCTCCATTCTAAACTAATGTATGTTTGAATGTAATATATATACAGAGGGTGCCAAAATTTTATACACACTTCAAGCAAAGAACAAATTGTGTTAACATAACAACACTGAATTCACACAAACATAAAATAATGAGCACTAACCATCTTAGACTTTTACAGTTACAACAGTTGCATGCCACAATCGATGTCGACACACTTCTGAGTACGTTGAACTACTGATTGAGCAACGTTTACGAAAGTGTTCTCAGCGATTGTATTACCGTTTCAATTTCTTCCTGAAGTGCTGTCAGTGTAGCTGATTTTCTACGATATACAACATTCTTAAGAGTTCCCCATAGGTAGAAGTCTAACGGAGTTAGATCCCGAGAACGCGGTGGGAACCTCTTCTTCCTATTGGCTTTGAACTTCAACAACATTCTGCGTTTTCCAATACCAGTTCAAAATTGATTTCCGCTATACAAGCGATAATCTTGCTCCATTTTGTTGTAGCAACGCTAGCATAACATAATGTGAGTCGCATCTGTTTACAGAACATAATACTAAACATTACTGTTGTTTTTCAATCCTACTTTGAAATATATTAAATAGAATTTACAGTGAAAGAGTGTTTTTTTTGGCACTCTCTGTATTTATTACTGTTTTTGACCTTACTTTAGACCTTTCTTGAAAAGTATATTTTGTTTTATCTGTTGATATTCCTAAGTAAAATGTCAGTACAATGCTCACATTAAGTTAATGAGCAGCATTTTGACACTGTTAATCTTTTGCTCAAAAAGTACTTGATTGTCATAAAGTAGAATGTCTAGCTGATCTTGTCCTTCCAATGCGGCAATGTCAATATATAAATCTTTTAGTAACTAAATGATCACTGAAAAATAGATACCTTTGCCAACAAGCATACCGAAAAAAAGCCGTTTGTTGACCGCCACGGGTGGCCGAGGTCGTTAAGGCAGGACTCGTGAGCGGGAGGTCTGCGGTTCGAATCCCGCCAGGACCGTCCTCCATGACTGGGGTTTTTTTTCCAGGTTTTCCTCAGTCTTCATAACTGGCAAATGCCGGGGAGGTACCTAAACTTAGGCCTGGAACGCTTCCTTCCTTAAAAAAAATATCTTTTCCCAATTTATCATTTCATCTCATGTATCATCAGTGTCCACCGCCTGTGGTGCCTCAGTAGTAAAAACGGGCGTTAAACACTAATCTCAAGTCTTTTGTTGAGGAACTTCGTCGTACATAAGACACACGTCCTGATTCAATCGATTTTGTGACATTTCAGCACACAGCGAACCAACAAATGCGTGCTCCCCTACCCATAATGAGAACGATCCTAGGATTTTGCAATTAACTTGTGGTGATCATCTGACTCCAATGTCAACACTGTTATCTGATAGTTTCTTTACATTCAGGTGCCCCAACCCTGAAAGATGCAATAACATGCCAATGAACGACGTAGTGAAGGGGAAGGTAATGTACATTTGAATACATGCAATGTTATAAAATAACATGAACAAAAATTCCAAGCAGACGAAAAATATAATTGCTTTAAACTCAGCTCAGTGAGCTCGTTAAAAACTGAGGGGCTGTAATATAAATCTTGACTCCATAAACTTACCAAAGAGGACTATATTGCTGCTGAACTACCAAAAAAGTAGTCATTTTATTAAATTAAAATAATTAAGTAGCAAATAAAAATCAAGAGAGATAAAAGTCACTTATAAATATTTTTAAACAAATCGTCAATCACATAGGGATCTTGGAAACAGTTGCAAGATATTTAGTTTTAATTTAAATAATTATGATCCTTTTAAACAGCCCAAGATTACTATCCACTATACTACGATATTACTAATTCCTATATGCCTGGATTTTTGTCTGCTAATGTTCTTATTTCGGGCATGCTCCAAATTAATTTTGTTGCCTTTTACCACAATTACCTTTTATTCCTCTAGCATTAGTTATTGACACAATTTGTTAATTTTTCTTTGAACTTATAAGAAAATAGAACCCAGCAATAACCATGTCTATGAAAAAATAAATCAATATTGCAAATGCTTCAGAGTTCATTTTGCTAGTATTGAGTTTCTGAATGTCGGCGGTTAGAAGTGAAAGAAATTTAACATTTTAGAATTTGTGTTGGCAAGCAGGAGAGAAAAAATAAGCATAAAGAAATTATGTTCATGAAGCTTAAGAAAGGAGAGGTTAGGTAGAAACTATAGCATAAAACATGACAAAATAGATATAAAATTCTTAAATAAATATTTGAAAAATTGCCCTTTCAAAGAAAACTCCATTAAACAAGTCCAGATGGAACAGAAAGAGAAACTAAATATTCCTACCCTTCTAAGTGAGTGTAATAAATATTACACAGCATTATAAATAATATACCTGAAGAGATGCCGTTACTCATTTATAAAAGTGTCTTGCAGTCTCTGGGCACTTGGAACAAAACAATTTAAATGCGTTTTACTTCCGACGATTACGAAAGGAGAATTGGGGTAGAAGCGATCGCTCTTGGAAATTATTATAAAATATTTTTGTTCATATGCATTTTTCCATTGACAATATCAAAAAGGATGGCACTATTTGTTAGTAGGATAAAACTATTACTAATTTTCATTGCACACTATTCTTGATTAATTACGTAAAAAAAGAGGATTTCATATAAAAGAACAGTCAATTTTTATTTGACTAATTAAAAGGAATAAAGAATGGAAGGTAGCTAAATATTATTAGAAGGAACATGTAGGAGGCGTGCGAAACACAATTGTCCTTATAAAATTTATGCAGCTATAGGAAAGACGAATTTAATTCTATATCTAAGATTCGGAAGAGGCAACAGAGAGATTTCAGGTATCTGCTATCTTCTTATCTTTGTCATGTGTTGTAAATATAACAATTAATGATAAGCAAATTCAGCAATTAGACAAAATAAAAGTCCTAGGAAATAATATTGATGGAAATTTAACTTTCAGATATCCGTTGATTATACAGAGGGTGCCAAAAATTGTATATACACTTAAAGCAAAGAAAAAACTGTGTTAACATAACAAAACTGAATTCACACAAACAGAAAATGATGAGCAACTATGTTGGCAGTGAAGCTGGTTTTCTACGGTATATAACATCCTTAAGAGTTCCCCACATGTAGAAGTCCAACGGAGTTAGATCCGGAGAACGCGGTGGAAACTCAATCGGACCTCTTCGTCCTATCCAGTGCACGGTGCTTGTTGCTGTGCGAGGTCTCCCAGATCTGCCCTTGTGAACATCGCATACGGTACCATGAGTCTCAAATTTGTCTCGAATGGTTGCAATTGTTACTCGCGTTGGCGGTTCTGTTCTGTACACACATCTCCATTGCCTTTGAACTTCAACAACATTCTCGGTTTTCCAATATCACATCAAGATTACTTTCCGCTGTTCAAACGATAATCTTGGCTCCATTTTGTTGTAGCAACGGTAGCATAACGTAATGTGAGTCACATCTGTTTACAGAACAACATACGATAATTTTGGCTTCATTTGTTTATTGTTGATTTACCTGTCACGTAGCAACGCTATCATAATGTATGTGGGTCACATATGTTTACAGAACATCATACTACATATTACTGTTGTTTTTCGGTCCAACTTTGAAATATATTAAATAGATATATACTGTGAAGGTGTATACACCTTTTTTGGCCCCCTCTGTATATGTAAAAATAAAAGTTCATATATCTACCTTCTAAGAAGCTTAGCGAGATACTTAAATGTGCACAACACCCGAAATTAACTCATTATGGAATTATACATCCACATCTAGAATATGCCATTGAGATATGCGGTAGTACTTGCTTAAAGAATATGAACTGGTTATTATTTTTTCAAAGGAAACGTATAACATGAATATACAATGTAAATAGGTAGAAGCACCTTTGCAGAGAACAAAATACTTGAGTATAAAGTATTTATGTTTGTAGTTAACAAAGATCGATTAGACAAGCTAAATAAGAACTATCATAAGTATTATACAAGAACACAAAACAACTTTCATAAAATAAATGTAAATAAAAACAACCGACAAGGACCTCTTAATAATGGGTAAAATATTTTACAATAGGCTACCAAGTTTCATAAAAACTACAAAAAGGGAAAAATTTAAACATGAGTTGAACTTCTTGATACAAACATGTATGTATTTTTATTAATGTCAAATACAGCATATAATGTCATTATGGATGAATAAATTATTATTATTATTATTATTATTATTATTATTATTATTATTATTATTATTATTATTATTATTATTACCCGACCCGTCCCAAACGCTTCACTGTCAATTTTATGTAGTTGTACAAAGATCACAGCAACTGTAAACATGTGACATGTCAACATTGATGTTCAAGGTCACGTTGCAATGGTCAGTCTGTTTAGCTATCTGCTTTACTTTCTGACCTACTTAAAGATCGCGTATCAGATTGAGTAACGTTAAAGCCGCCAGTTCAGCAAAATACTAGCAAGGATTCGAAATCAGTGCTGGCAAGGAGGAGCTTACTGCAGTGTCGGCTCTCCCGGGGGACTTGAAAGGAGGGGTCTAACTGCCGGAGGGGAGCTGTGTACCAAGTTTCAGTGACTGAACTCCTGGTTAGCTAGCCAAGCATAACAGATGTCATTAACTATTCCAGAGCACATATTTAATTACATTTTAATAACAAGTGTAAACGAAGGCACTCTGTAAAGGAACATTTGAAGAATAAACCGCGGCTCGAGAGTATTCAGTTTCACTGATGCAAATATGTAGTACAAGATAAACTCGGAAAGCTTGAAATTAATAGTAGCATCGCCCCAAACAAAGGCATCAAACCACATCAACGTAGTTAAGAAGATAATAAATGATGACTGATCACAACCTTTTCTCTCTCTATGTGCAGGAAGAAGAGAAAAGTCACAAGGAACCAAGGCTGGGCTGTAGAGAGAGTGAGGAACACTTGGCACTTTACCCTGTTGCAAAGAAACAGGGGTCACTTTCACCCGATATTATCCTTTAAGGCATGCACTATATTTTACAGTACTTTCTGTTATAGTTGTATGTCACTTGAATACCGAAGACTAGGAAACCAACGACTTTACCTGAAGATTGGCTTTCTTTAAGATTGGATTTGTTGTTGATTTGGTTTATTTACGGACCCTCTTGAACATCTCAAGGTCATTAGCGTCCCATTCAATTTAAGCGTGAAACGGCTGACAAATTTTGCTCAGAGGTCTCTTCTTTCAGGCTTAGGTTCCTTTTCGTGTCGTAAATCTACGACATGGGACCCACATCTTTACTTCCTTCCGAAAGAAACCATACGCCCGAAAAAACCCATCGGGACTGGCCGGGATTGGACCCGCATCTTAGTTTAGAAGGGAAGTGTGGTTACCACTACACCACCAGAACCGACTTTTAAGACTGGAGATGATACTCTTACCCACAGTGAACTTTTCTGCTCCCTCTTGGGCTGAAAATTCGATAGCCAGTCTCGCCTTTTATGATTCACCGTTCTCCTCTAACGTTCTTTGAGCTGCACATAACTTAGCATAGAACCCACTGCACACAGCGCATCCGTTAGACAAGCTCTCTCAGACAGCTGCCTTGGTGTGATTGGTCAATTTTTCTCAGATCAGTGTTGCTGTTTATCTGCATGAGACTGTGACTGGAAATGCAGGACTGGTATGTTTTGCTGTTGATTGACTTCCACCTTTTAATATTTTATATCAAATAAGCAGTAGTATAAGACGAAACATTTCCGGTAATTTCGCAGTAACACTGAATAAGATTGTATTTGGTCAGTGTTCTTGCAAGGAAGTAAGTTTTAAAGACACAACATTTCAGAATTACAAACTGTTCTTCCAGTGTCAACTCCATTGCGCCATATGTGAAAATGAAAATGTTACAACTTGAATAAGACTATTGGTCTAAACCGGAAGTTATTTCTTCGTCGTTACGAGAAACTATGATAGTGCTTTCAAAACCAGAATAAACATATACAAATATAGTACAGGGTGAATCATCTAAAACTAACACCACATATATCTATGAAAAGAAAGGTGCTTTGGAGCGCTGTTTTCACCGAACTGAACTTCAGATAAGGGCCATCAAAGTAGCTTACAGAGGGCGCCAAAATGTATACGCATTTCAAGCAAAGAAAAAAAAAAACGTGTTAACAAAACAAAACTGAATTCACACAAACAGAAAATGATGAGCACTAATCATCTTAGACTTTCAGTTACAACAGTTACTTATGCAAAAGTCTTGGGATGAAAACTTCCAACTTTGCTGTTTTAATAATACGACGTACGCTGGTTCTGCTAATCCCATTCTCACATGCACATTGCTTTGTAGATTTCTGCGGTGTATGTTCAAAACGTTGCAAAACCAAAGCCGAGAACGCGGGGCTTGTTGCTGTACGAGGTCTCCCAGATCTGTCCTTGTGAACATCGCATACAGTACCAAGAGTCTCAAATTTGTCTCGAATGCGTGAAATTGTTACTCGCGTTGGCGATTCTATTCTGTTTTGTTCTGTACACACGTCTCCATTGCCTTTGAACTTCAACAACATTCTCGGTTTTCCAATACCACTTCAAAATAGCTTTCCGCTGTTCAAACGATAATCTTGCTCCATGCTGTTGTAGCAACGCTAGCATAACGTAATGTTTGTCACATTTGTTTACAGAACATCATATAATAATCTTGGCTTCATTTTTTCATTGTTGATTTACGATAATCTTGGCTTCATTTGTTCATTATTGATTTACAATAATCTTGGCCCCTCCTGAATTTAATATTTATGTTTGTAAGTATAATAAATTCATTGTTTTCAGCAAGGACATATAATTCTTTATTTGACTATGTAAATAGTAATGATAGCCGTTTTGATATATAAAAATATATTCAATTGCGTAAATATTAAATAGTAGAGATAAATTAAGATTTATAGATTGGCTTGGGGAAATGAATGCTAATATGATACCTGCAGACTTTTCTTGTTACATAAGAGAATAAGTGAAACGGGAACAGCTGGCATTCTAAGCTACCGGTAATGGGATTTCCTAGCATCGATGATCATGGTTTTTATGTTGCGTACGTTACCCCGCTAAATTTTTGCTAACGTTCCAGAGCATTCTGTACGAACCGCCCAATCGCGAGTATTTTAAATTTTTGAAGCTGAAGATGCTCCTGAGCATAGATACGTGGGTAGACTTCGGAAGGCTCGGTGTTAATTCTGGGTACCCAAGCTTAGAAGTTGTATATAAAGTGGCGATGTAGCCCAGTTTCAAGTATTGAGTAACAAACAAGCGACAATCGAGTGCGAGCTTCCATTACTACAAGAAAACCATACGATAGATCAATAGTTAGTAAATCCTTGCCGCGACGTGTGAATCACCTGATGAAGTGATTGTTTTCAAACCCCTAAAGCTCGCGTTCATCAGAAGTACTTATCTTGCCGGTGCGCCGAGTCAATTAACAACTACTCCAAGAGTTACGTGCATTCATTTCCCGAAATGAACAATAGCTCCTTTGTAAAGGGAAATAAAACACTTCGTCCCATTGCATACCTTCGTGTGGTTCTATTTTGACGTCCCGTTGTGTGAAGACAATGAAGACGGCGAAAATCCCTGAGTTCGGATAGTCGACGAAAGCGCAACTATTGGCTACGCCTACAACGGGATGTTGAGAAAGGAGCTACCCTCGCTGGAGACCCCGACGGAAAACCCAACCTCACAATAACGCTTTCAGTTTTTTTTTTCTTTTTCCCACGATTTTAGACCGAGAAGTTTACTATATCGTCATGTGAGGGCTCGAACGTTGATATACTTTTCAGAGAATCCTATGATCACTACGCATAAAGCAATATTTTCCTGACTGTTAGAAAAAAAATAATATCTGTTCATATTTCGTTTAATAATTAGGGAAAATATGAACAGTAATTAGCATATACCGCGATGGGTATATACTGGGGACTCAAAAACGATATTACCGAATTCTACTACTTCCGGTTTAACTGGATGTGATTCTATGTTTCCATATTTGAATGGAACACACAATATATTTGTATGTTTTCAAATAATCTCATTAACAGCTTTTAAAGAAGTACTCACACTAGATACTTTCTGTACAAATTAAATTACAAGAAAAAAATATCACATATCAAGTAATAAAAACAAACTCTAGGAGGAACAAATAGAAACTTGTTAATCAGGCGATGGTCCCCATGGAAAGCATCCTAATCAAGATAAAAATTCCCATGATAAACTCGGGAACCATTTGATTATCAAATTAGCTTTCTTTTCACATACTATAAAATAAATAAATAAAACCAAACAAAATTACAAACTTTTGTATTCTGTGTTCACACTTGTAGCTCAAAGTTCCTTTAAAACGTGCCAGTCGATTATAGACACAATTTAAGGAATTACTTAACTTAGATTTAGGAATGTCTTGTTCTGCATCCATCTTTTGATACTCTAGATCTTCTAAGTTGTTGGTATTTCTCAATATATTATTTACTTCACAAAAAGAAGTACAAAGGTGACAAATCGGGATATCTTGCCGGCCACTCTATGTGACCAGTTCTGTCCATAATGAGCTGGAACTCCATTTTGTTGAAAGAATATGTCATTTTTGTGATAGGCCTTTATTGACAAGACATGGAAATCACAAATTTATGTTGTGAGAAAATCCAGTTTAAGCACTGGCCACCCCTATTGAGATGAAAACCTGAGGACATCCTGGTAAGCTAACGATTATCCAAATCTTTATTCAATATTTTAATTCTAGTTCTCACTGCTAATTCAAAATCACAAATTCTCTTCGAAAATCTAAAGAAAGAGAATTTTGCATTCGCAATTTGTTTATTTTTATCTTTAAAGCAGAATAGTGTAGAGGGGAGGTAGGTGAGAAGGAAGACAAAAGAGAACGGACACTTAAATTATCAGGAACGTTTATGACTCAGTAGGTCATCATTTAAAACTACCCAGTCATATGTGCATCAAACGTACTCACTTAAGGCAAGGGCAGGGGCATCAGTACGCGAGACCGCGACGTGACGTTATGTTAGAGAATATTAGCGATACATAAAAAAGGAGCGAAATCTGTCCACACCTTCCTACGAGCGGATTGCAGCGCCGTTTTCCCGACAGAGAGAGCAGAATCATCAAGTGATAACCCCCTCCCCCACTCCCGACCGCAGCTACACAGCTTCCGAATGAGTCACCACGGAAACTGCCGGAGTTGGCCGAACACGCTCCACTCCGACATCATTTTCATGGTTCCGTCACAACTAAGCTGGGCACCAAATCCGACAATCCAGCAATACAATTGAGAAGGGAAACGTGCACCATCTAAAATGACCTTGCTTGTTTGCAAGGATGTCCTAGTTTTCTGAACTCCATTGTTTATAACCAGTGGTTCGTCATTCATGCACTAAAAACTTAAAACAGGCATTTAAATAGGCACAAAACCACAAAAATCTTATTGCCCTTAAAATAGGCACTAAAATTCAAAGCAGCGTTTAAAAACGTATCTAAATGTAATTATTTATATAGAACACAACATGTGGTGAATTTTGTGGATCTTCAATTAAAAGTTTCACTCTCATATTTCTCAGTAAGAATAAGTAAATAGTTTATTATTATTATTATTATTATTATTATTATTATTATTATTTTGAATAGTATTTAACCCTATTTTAATTACTGAGAATACAAGACGGTGCACACTGATGATATAGGAGATGTAATGATAAACTAGAAAAGGATTTTTTTTTTAAAGGAAGGAAATGTTCCAGGATTCATTTGCCATTTATGAGGACTGAGGAAAGTCTGGAAAAAATTTCAGTCTGGGAGGACGGTCCTGGTGGGAACCAAACCCCAGACCTCCCGCTCAGGAGTACGCGTCTTAACGACCTCGGCCACCTGTAGCGGTGAAAATAGTTTATTAACTAATTATTACAGTGTTACACAGAATTCTACTCATCGAATAACAAATGTTAAGTTTTTAAAATACAAATATAACAGCTATAATAAAAACAAAAAACTCTCGGGCAATAAGCAAAATTTCTTAATTAGAAAAGTAAAAAAATACTCACGATTTATACACACATAAAAGTGAATATTTTGTTCCTTGATAAAGTACGGATAAAGTACAACCTTCCAATCCGTTGTAAAATTCGCATAACCAAGATTCGTTGCTTTTGAATATACTCCTTGAAGACTTTTCATTCACAAATAGATTCAATTAATGACCACCTCTTGACCACCTGCTGGCCGAGAGGCCCGGGCTCGAGTTCAGTGCCTGCTTAGGAATTTTTCTAATTTAGGGAGATTTGGAAACAGGTCCACCCTACCTCGTGAGGAAAAGTGGGAAGCTGCCTGATGCGGAGATGGCATTCTTCGATCACGAAAGCTGCGTGATAGACGACCGGCGGGGTGCCGGTATGCTCCCTGCAACACTGCTCTCTATCAATGAAGTCATAAGACGGAGGTGGAGGATGCAGAGGTCGCTGCGGCAAGTCAAGGCTCACCACGGGCTTTAGCGCCAAAACGAGAAGAAAAAGAAAAAAATGAAAAGAAGAAGAAGAAGTAGTAGTAGTAGTAGTAGTAGTAGTAGTAGTAGTAGTAGTAGTAGTAGTAGAAGTAGAAGAAGAAGAAGAAGAAGAAGAAGAATGAACAGAAGAAAAAGAAGAATAAAAAGGATTCAAGTAAACGAGTGAGGTGATGCAAACATTTGCTCTACATTGCTACATAAAAGGAAGAGAAAGCAATAATATTTTACGTCAACTATAATTCTTGTTACCGTTCCGTTAGTCGTTGAATCGTTGCGCTTTTCAACATGTATTTCTGCAGTTCTTTCAATTGTAGCCGGAAGCTAAATAGCAGCCGTCCTGCACTTTCCTGCTTGTTTCGTCTTGACAGTTTACAATAATTTACAATTGTACTCTACAATGAGTAGCCCTTTGTTGGCACTGGAAGATTATATAGGGGAAAAGCAACAGCATATAGAACAATATGCAGTAATAGGGATTTTGTTTTAGAGACAAATAAATAAATAACAGATCGCTGGCATAATGAATGAACAAAGTAGATCTTTATAAGTCCTTATTTTAAAAACAGGCGCTATCCTCCAAAATAGACATTTATAGGCACTATAAGAATTACTTTGTGCTGTTCTGTATCTCTGACTACGGGTTTTGGTTACGTTTACCTAAGTTTCAGAACAAAGAAATAAAATAGGCATTTGGAGCACTTATTTATAATAAGTCAAATCAAAGTAAGACATTTTTAATGTTCGAAGCGGAACTTTCTTACGAAAGTTTTGGGCGAGGAATTTCCACTAGGTCAACCACCCTTTCAAATTAACTCCTGAACATAGGATAACTGCATTAGTTACTCATTTCATAATCATATCCTTATATGTAAGTATATGTAGTCTAATCAAGGCTTCTCTGTTCAAGGCTAAACGTACATTAGAAGTAGACGATACTCTAGAACAAGGTTCATGACATGCTCAGTTCAATCTTTTAATCACTTTTATAAAAGTATGCTTTACACACCCATAAGATCTCATTGGACACCATGCCATATCTAGCCCCATAAATGATGGTGAGCCGAAATAATAGAGGAAGTGATTAGTTACAAGATGTGTAGTCCATCCAGCCACATGAGGAGCTGTCTGATGTAGAGGTGGCATACCTCATTCTAGAGAGCTGATCACACGCCCCCCTGCAATACTTCCTTCTATCAATGAAGTCGTAAGACGGAAGTAGAGGAAGCAGAAGTCGCTGCGGCTGGCCAAGGCTCACTACGGACTGTAGCGCCATTAAGAAGAATCTTAACCCTTTCCTTCAATAAAATAATCAATTCCCTGTGGCTTAAAAATCTCTGAATTGGTGGCAAGGTCTTATAAAGTGGGCTACATAAAAGCATATTAGCAGCTGTAGTTGAAGGTATTCTGGCTACATGAACATGAAGGTGAGCGTTCTGAATATTAATTCTGAATTAATCTGCGATATCACATCAAAATGAATGAAACAACTACAGCGAGACGAAATAACGAAGTTAACAGCAAAAGAGGAAGTAAACATAGCTGTTGAAATAAAAACTTATCTCAAGCACCTTCCAAGCACATCTTGAAAAGCAATACCGCCATATGTAAACAAGATGAAAGTGTGTCGCCGCAACCAGAAATGAAACATTTACTTGCTCAACCCCATTTTGGGATCATGCTGTATACGCCACGAGAAGAGAGAATTCGATACAAAGAGCGATGATAAAGCATGTCCACGATCTATTTGATTCACAGCTCGAAAAAAAAAAAAAATAAGGGTGCAGCTCGCCTGCAAGCTTATACGGTATATATGGGTAAAGTAAACGGAGCACAAGTGACATTTAATCTTAGATAAACATCGCTATAACGTAACCTAAATAATTTTCAGTCTTTGCTTCTACTACTCATTCTTATAATATTTTCTATTTATGGAACAAAATTTAGTAGTTTTTGTGGTGTAAAATACGAATCAAATCGTAAAAGCGAACCAATTTATACTGGGAATTTGTACCTAATTACGATCTACCTTTTTTTTTTTTCTTAGGAAATTAATGTTGGCGAGCTCAGATTCTAAAGATTTAGGGACACTTTTCCTTTTTCTTTTCTTTCTCCTTTTCTTCCCTTTTTTCTCTCTGATTGATACTAGTACGATGAATACTTAGGCGTTCAGGACCAGAATTCATAGTAGCTAGTTCTTTCGGAGAGAACCGCATCTTTAGGCCCAAGAAATAGCTCATTAACTCATGGTCAAAATATTGGCTCCTATAATACAGGTACAGTAGAGGAAATATAAGGGTAGGTCCTTAAGTTACCGATCTAACCATTTTCTAGGTAAGATAAAGCCAAAAACAATATTTCACTTTTCAATATATTTACCCTTTATTGCAATACACTTCTCATATCTATGAATTAACATTTCAACCCTCCCCCCAAAAAATTGTCACGCGTCTTGTTTGCAATATGGGCCCAAACAGCACACGTCACTTCTTCGTCACAATTAAAATTACTTCTTGAGTTTGAGAAGAGGAAATAGTTACTGAGAGCTAGATCTGAGCAGTAGGGTGGGTGATCGATATCCTTGAAGCCACATTTCTTCACAGCTTCCTTGCAACATGAGCTCTGTGCACATGGCATTGTCATGAAGAAGGCGCAAACCCCATTTAGCTTTCACCTTTTATCTTTGATGGAAACACGTGCAGTAGGCCAGCATAGTACTCCTCATTTACTGTGGTGTTCCTCTCCTTGAAGTCAATGAAGAGTATTCCTTCACAGTTCCAAAAGATTGTGGCCATGCTCTTCTTGGTTGACTGAGTGACCTTGGCCTTAAGAGGCGGTGCTTTGCCAGGTTTACGCCACTCCATTGATTCTCTTTTGGACAAGGGATCATAGTAGAGGACCATAATTTCATCTTCTGTAACAATGGTTTGCAGAACTTCTCTCTCGTTGCCACGACAGAGCTCCAAAAATGCCTGACAACAGATGACTCGTTGCTACTTTTGAACTGAGGAAAGAAGTCTAGGCACTAACATTATTCATGTTTAAATGTTCATGAATAAATAGAAGGACTGTTGATTTATAAAGTCCCAACCTTGCTGCTATTTCTGTAACTTTGAGTAGAAGGTCTTCCATAATTTTTCCTTCCACAAGAGCGATGTTTTAAGGAGTGAGCACCTCCAAAGACCAACCTGCACGCTCTTCGTCTTCAATGATTTCTCGACCCATTCGAAAAAGTTTGGCCCATTCTTTTACGGTAGAATATGAGGGGGATGCTTCCCCATATACGCCGTCCAATCGCGGTTTAATTTCATTTGGAATAAGCCCTTCTTTTGTGAAGAAATTAATAACAGCTCAATACCTCATTTTGAATATGTCACAATCTTTTACGCATAGCCTTCTTTATGCAACTATATCTGAACTGAACACAGCGGAGCGGAAGTTACAACTTCAGTTATTTATTTAACAGATAAGGTATGACACCAGATAAGGGTTTTGTGAAGGCGATAATACTTATTGGCAGGCCGGAAAATTTTCAGCGCGACTCTGTCTTTAGAAAGTGTTGTCCGATACGTAATGTATAGATCTAGCGACATTTATTGTTTCTAATATGCCAATTTCGCATTCTTCATAAACAGCGAAACAGTTCATACGGTCTACTCCCACTAAACTATAATTATTATCTACATTTATGCAAGCTTGCGTCATAAGCTATAACTCCAACTTAAGAATTGTATATAAGAGAAAGCCTTTGGTGTTTTTTACCCCCTTTTTCGTTTCAATAGTTGAAAAGTCAACAGGGTAATAAAACAATACAATTGAAAGAGGGTCGAGGTGCGCAGCCTCTTTAAATAAAGTGAGGGACCTTTAAACCGTTGGGGCTTTGACCCCAACCGTCTGTTGTATTAACTCTACCGAGAAATATATCAAATCAGAGATACCGACAGATATTATTGCGGGTGGAGTGCAGTGTGCTGCCGCCCAAAGCGTGGATGATCAACAAGACTGCCTCGATCTCTTCTGTCCAATTAACATTCCTCTGTATGTTGTCATTGTTTTGTTTTCTGCCAAAATAATAACACACATGCTTACACTCCATTTTGAAAACTGCATCACTGCCACCTAGTAGATAAAGATGAAAGTATGCGACATATGTATGGTTTCAAGATAAACTGGTGCAGAATAAAAGTGAGCTACATTAATTACGGAACCGCTCTATAAGCAATAAGGGGGGAGGAATCAAATCTAGAACTAATTAGTTATTCATAAGCCTTCGACCGTAAACGGTAATTCAATGTCTCGAAGGGAGAAAATAAAATAAAAATCAAAATAGACATAATGGAGCCTCTTTTCTTCAAGTAAATGAATTACCCTCCAGTCGATACAAGCAGCAGGGCTGTCATTTTTCAATTATCTTATACCTGTTCAGTGTAGACCCCTTCTTCAAAGTGATGAAAATGCCACAAGTACTCATAATCGCTTTATCAATGTAGTAGCTCTTTTGAAACTCTACAGCGCTACTGTAGTCCAGAAAGTATAAACAGCTTGACGGCGTAAGTCTGCAGAATATTGCTGATAATACTTTCCTCCAATGAGGCTTGGTTTCACTTACATGGTTATGTTTGTTCACACAACACATATGAAAATACACATTTTCTGAAAACAGATGGCCAGATCTATCTTTGCCGGGGGGGAGGTATTTATATAGCCCAAACGCCGAGATGGTGGCGGCAACACTTATTAATTGCAGTAGATAGACCCGAACTTCCTTTAGAACTGGCTATCCTATCCTTGGAAAGTTTAATTCTCTAGCGTCTGGTATGGATACGAACATTTTTAGGGGCTCTTACAGATCGGTGTGTTTATTTGGAGTCAATGTTGGGAGCCCCGTGCCTTGCCGCCCGTGGACTCTGGCTACACTTCAGTCTTACCCATTGGGGGCGTAGGCAAAAAGGCCAGCCCTTGACCAAGGCTGAAGTGTCGAAATATCTTCCTCCGCCCAATATGTAGCCCATTAAGTTAAGTGGATGATGAAGATGTTCATGAAACTATGGACTAGAACTAAGAAATAAGTGATTAATTCGCCTAATTTCTTGAAGAAAAACTATGGTTATTTTTATATGTTTTATTTACGGACGCTCTTTAACACCTCAGGTCGCCACCGTCCCATTCAATTCAGAACCTGAAACGGCCGACAAATTTTGCTCGGAGGCCTCTTCTTTCAGGCTTGAGCTTCTTTATCGTGCCGTAAATGTACGACACGGGACCCACGGCTTTACTTCCCTTCCGAAGGAAGCCATACTTAGGATTCTTACACCCCCAAAAAAATCCATCGACCCTGGCTGGGATCGAACCCGCGATCTTGGGTTTAGTGGTATGGTTACCACTACACAACCAGGACCGACAGCTTCTAAGTGGGGTATCCTCAAAAATAGTCTATAGAAATAACCTTCACACTATAGAGAAGAGAGCTGAAAGAAAATATAAGAAGAAGAAATTAGAAGAATTTTGCAAGCAGAACCTTTGTGTTTCAATGCTAATTTTTATCAGAAGATGCCAGGAATTTTTCAACATTTGAAAAAGCGAATGTTAGTAATCATGATATCTTATAAATCAAATAATATATATGCTTTTAGTAGTTGTTAAAACATTTAATATAGGAATCGATAGCGTAAACCCAGATGGTTCACATGGCCGACAGATGGCTGACTGGGACGCATGGTAAACACTATAGTTTGTTCGGAATTAAAAATCATAACATATCATAGTAACTTTGTGGTATATGATTTGAAGTTTTCGTGTTGCACTGCATAGATAACATAACGAATGCCTAACTAACTTATTTGAGAACATTAAAGAGAACACAGATTTAAGAGGGGAAAGATAATGTGGATTATTTACCAGAAGAGAACTAGAGATTCGAGTATTTTGCTCGAATATTGTCAAGAAGTTATGGAACTAGATCCTACAGAAAGTAACACATGTATTGTGCACAAATTTAATCTTTAAAACTCTAGAAGTAAACCTTTTATTTTATTAATTTTATTTATTTATTGCACACATTTTATCAAATATAAAAAGCAAACACCTTATGACTCTAAGGTGCTTTTCTACAAGTGGATTCTTTATTTTAAAGAGCGTTTTATCACGAGTTTATTATTTTAACAAAATTCTTTACCAACTTCATTTTTCAGGTCAATAAAATGGATCAAGCACGTGTGCGTGTGCGTGTGTGGGGGGGGTAATGAAAGGAGGAAAATACTTTTTAATTAAAGAAGCGGCAGTTCGAAACCCAAAGAGCAAAGCAAAAACTATAACGGAAATACTATAACGGAAATACTGAAAATGTTTCTCACTAAATTTTATTTCACATGTTAAATTAACATGCTTGGAGATTTGCAAAAATATAATATATACCAGGTCGCCTACGGGCATCGTGCTTTAAATCAAGCAGGCTCGTCGTAATACACGTTTTTTTTAAAAGGAGTAGAACATGCTTTTTATTGTCTACATCAACTACTGCAGAGGCATCGAAACAGGTATTTCAGCAATAACCCGTTTATGTCTCTTCTTTTTTAGTTTTCTCTGTTTTTTTTTTATTTCCTCTTATTCCTTACTAAGTTTAAGTGATAAATGAAAATCGTATTTTGCAGATAGAATCCAAGATTAGAACACACCGAATGTTAAAGTTAATCTCTCATGTTGACTTTGGAAACTGAAATTGTAGAACTGTATTTTTAAAATGTTTTAGAGAGTAAAAAGACATCGTTTTATTGTAGAAAAGTATTTGTTTCAGTTTGTGTTTGATATACCTATCTCAATTTAAAATTGTACTATTTATGAGAATTAAAGCTGTGATTTTCTCCCCAACATGGTCGCCATCAGTATCTGTGCATATAGACCGAAATCTATTTGATTTGTTTTATTTACGGACGCTCTTTAACATTTCAGATCATCAGCGCCCCACTCAATTCTCAGAACGTGAAACGGCTGATAAATTTTGCTCAGAGGCCTCTTCTTTCAAGGCTGGTGTTTTTTTTACCTGCCGTAAATCTACGACACGGGACTCACTGCTTTGCTTCCCTTCCGAAGGAAGCAATACTAATGATTTTATGCCCCAGAAATCCTGGATCCTGGCCGGGATTGAATCCGCGATCTGGGTTTAGGAGGCAAGTATAGTTACCACTACACCATCAGGATCGACTAGGCACAAATCAATGGCAGCATTTAATATTCGATATATATTGTGACTAAAGAAAGAAAACAACTGGTGGACTAGGTGAAACTCAGTCAGTTGGAGATGGTCCGGGTGAGGGAGGGTATTGACGTGCTCCACGCCGATAGAGAGAGAGAGAGCGAGAGCATAAGAGAGAGGAAGAGGGAGAGAACGGCAGCGCTCTGGGTACCGCGCTAGAATGTTTGGCTTCTGATGTGATGACCCTCCCACTGTAAGTGTGCCATTCCTAGGTAGCCCAAAGGCCTTTTCGAATTAGCAGCTCAAGACAGATCTATAGCACACGACGAATAAATTGAGCGTTCGTAATGAGCAACATGCAACCGAAATGCAAAAAACTCGCACTGCGGTCTTCGTTATTTTTTCAAGCGTTGTCTACCTGTTCGGACGAAACCTAGCAGGCCTAGTCTTTGAAGACTTCCTGCTTAATGATACCGCTAATTACGATACAAATTAATAACTGTTATCTTCATTATTTTACCTTTGCATTTCCATAACTATTCTTCAAATGCTTTCTAAAATATATAACCCCTTTAATTCTTTATCGATGGTTGGGATTTCTTACACCATACCAAGAAAGGAAGACTCTTCATTAGACATTTTCAAGCAGAAAATATTTTCGCATACGAAATCTGTGCAAATTTCCCCCCCGAATTCGGCGGTTTCTATGTCACTCGCTCGCTACGCCAACTACTCCATCGCCACAGACAGTTTAACCTTGAGCGCACTTCATTTGTTTTGCGAATTGAGGTGAGGAGCTGGAAAGTGAAGCATATAACGGAACTGTGCCGCCAAAGAGAGGAATTCCAGGTTTGATAGAGAATTGGTTGATTAGGCGATAATCTTTGTACAGAACTATAGACATTTTTGATAAATATTTGTAGAACTGTGTAAAACTGTAAACTGTAGAACTGTAAAAATACAATTTTTTACACTGAACTAAATTGAGGTTTGACGTTTCAGTTTAAAAAAAAAAAAAAAGTGAATGAATGAATAGTTTAACGCCCGCTTTTACTACTGAGGCTGATACACGAGATGAAATGATGAATTGGGTAAGGATTATTTTAAGGAAGGAAACGTTCCAGGCCTAAGGTTAGGGGTACCTCCGCGACATTTGCCATTTATGAGGACTGAGGAAAAAAACCTCAGTCAGGGAGTATGGTCCTGGAGGGATTCGAACCGCAGACCTCCCGCTCAGGAGACCGCGTCTTAACGACCTCTGCCACTCGTGGCGGTGAGCTTCAGCTATTTTTTTAATTGATTTATTTATGGACGATCTTTAACATTCAGGGCGTGAAACAGCCGATAAATTTTGCTCAGAGGTCTCTTCTTTCAGGCTTGAGGTTCTTTTCCGTGCCGGAAATCTATGACACGAGACTCACAGCATTTTCTCTTCCGAAGAAAGCCACACTTGTAATTTTTACGCCCGAAAAAATCCATCGGTCCCGGCCGGGATCGAACCCGCGTTCTTGGGTTTAGGAGGCAAGTGTGGTTAACACTACACCACCAGGACCGACTCGCTTCACTTAAGAGATAATACTAAGGAGAAACTATTGCACCCCCTCTTTAGTTCAATAATATTAAATGCCAGTTTTCATTACTAATGCATCGCAGGCAGTGAAGATACGTGAAACGAAATGAAAAATGAGGAAAGGATACTTTTGGGAAGAGAGGGAAGCATTTTAGACCTAAGTTTAAGGTAGCTCTCCGACATTTTATATTAATGAGGACTTGGGCAAGCCTGGAAAAAAACCCCAATCAGCCTTTGACCTCCCCGTTCACTAATCTTCTTCTTTTGGACTACTAGGCAAAGGCAATCAAAAGAACGGAAATAATAAACTCGCCTCTGTGGAGCGGAATGTACAACGTTTACCTTCATAGGACAGAAAATGAGGAAAGGGGCACGTATGAGAGAAACTGCGCTTCATTCTTATTAGGCTATTATTAAATGTAAAGGCGGTGGTCACCTAACAGGTTTCAGTGCACTAGACAGGGCAGCAATAGTTATGTATGCTCAGGGATACCGCAGGTGTTCCGTGAAAATGCACTGGCAGAGTACTCCGTACAGTGGGGCACTTTAAGCAGAAAGAAAATGTAGCATTGACAATATATGAAAAAGAAAAAACAATAAATACGTCAAACAAACATAAAACGTTTACATTCTTAAAATGATTTTTTTTCCGAAATGTCTTACTAATGTTGGTTTTTATCACGGAATGCTTTTAATTGTCAATGATAAATCTTTAGCTCCTACTATTTACTCAGAAAGAAAAAAACGGTAAACAATTCAGCAAACATTAATTATCTCTTTCCATTAGTAATATTATTTATGCTTTTGAAATAACGGTGTGTGTAAAACTTTAGTTTTCATATTTTACAAGGTTCTCTGACCGCCATGGGTGGTCCAGGTCGTTAAGGTCTGACTTGTGAGCGGGAGGTCTGGGGTTCGAATCCCGCCATGACCGTCCTCCTTGACTGAGGATTTTTCCTGGTTTTCCTCAGTCCTCATAAATGGCAAATGCAGGGGAGGTACCCTAAACTTTGGTCAGGAATGTTTCCTTCCTTAAATAAATCCTTACTGAATGTATCATTTCATCTCATGTATCATCAGTGTCCACCGCCTATGGTACTTGAGTAGCAAAAACGGACATTAAATACTATTAAAAAAAGTTCTCCGACACATCAAAAATAAACTATTTGTTACTTCATAACTCAGTTAGAACGAAAGAAAGACGCACACAAACACACAAACAACTATTGCCTCGAAAATCAACCTATAATAAATTCTGGAACGATGGCTTTCTTTGGTTGAGTAATTTACGCATCTAGGTGAAATGAAATAGAAATCAAACTCTTGCTGAATGGGATTGCATAATTTCAAAATAGAACGCTTCTTCTCTTTAAATGTTATATTCACCATTTTAAAATGAATTGATTTAGAAACCAATTGAAGTTAAAAGTAAAATTCAACAAAATTGTTGCATATTGTTTCTATTTCGGAAAAGAACACTCTTGAAGTGGTCAATTTCTTTCCAGTGCAACACCTACAGATATTAAAAACAGTATGTAAATGTACCTAGCAACAATTCTAAGCATGGACCATACCCTCCATTCTTTTATGTGTAGATAAACTTTTTCAAATTGATAAAGTCGGTTCTGGTAGTATAGTGGTAACCATACTTGTCTTCTAAACCTAAGATCGCGGGTTCAAACCCGGCCAGGACCGATGGATTTTTTCGGGCGTAAAAATTCTAAGTATGACTTCCTTTGGAAGTGAAGTAAAGCCGTGGGTTCCGTGTCGTAGATTAACGGCACGATAAAAAACCTCAAGCCTGAAAGAAGAGACCTCTGAGCAAAATTTATCGGCCGTTTCACGCCCCGAGTTGAATGGGCTGCTGATGACCTGAGATGTTAAAGAGCGCCCGTAAATAAAACCAACCAACCAACCAATCAAATTAAGAAGTCTTTTTCAGCTACTTTTTTTTTTTTGATTAGTGTTTAACGCCCGTTTTTACTACTGAGGCACCACAGGCGGTGGACACTGATGATACATGACATGAAATGATATATTGGGAAAGGATTTTTTTTTTTTTTTAAGGAAGGAAACGTTCCAGGCCTAAGTTTAGGTACCTCCCCGGCATTTGCCAGTTATGAAGACTGAGGAAAACCTGGAAAAAACCCCAGTTAGGGAGGACGGTCCTGGCGGGATTCGAACCGCAGACCTCCCGCTCACGAGTCCATGCCTTAACGACCTCGGCCACCCGTGGCGGTTTTCAGCTACTAAATTAGCAAAAGACTTAGGTTATAAATTACTAACGTCTTTAAACACTTCACAGTTTTAGAAACCAAAATACACAACATTTTCCCAATTGTAAATTCATTCAATGCTTTATTATAATGAACCTATAGTGGAAAAGGAGAGGTTACTTTTAGATGAAAGATACAAAGTTCAGCATAGGTAATTCACTGAACTAATTTTGTATCGATTAAATGCTCATTACACAGCATTTAAGTATTAAACACGGAATAGAACTTCAGCACTTTAAGTTTAAAACAATGGATCATGGATAACAGTAATAAAACAATAATAATAATAATGATAATATAAATAAAAGTTTACATTTTGGCAACACAACCTTACTAATGATTGAAGATGAAATCAAGACTACTGTATGTCCAATGAAAGAAACATAAAATGTTTTTAAAAAACAAATTTGAATATTTTCACTCGACTCTTTGATATATTGACATTCGCAGAATTGAATGAATTATATACAAAGATGGTAGTAAATGTGTTAGCAAATTCAGGCATAAGAAAGAGTCTCTAGAAACAGAATAAAATACGCACATTGTTACCAACGTTTTCACAGCAGAATTAACATTTGATAGGTATCCATATGTAACACCTTTCGCAGAGACCGCTACGAGTGACCGAGGTAGTTACAGCGCGGACTCTTGAGCGGAGTCCTCCCTGACCGAGGTTTTTCTCAGTCCTTATAACTGCTAAATGCCGGGGAGGTACCTTCCTTCCTTAAATAAATCCTTACTGAATATATCATTTCATGTATCATCAGTGTCCACTGCCTGTGGTGCCTCAGTAGTAAAAACGGGCGTTAAACAGTATTAAAAAAATCTTCAGCAGAACCATCTACAGTACATGTCACTCTTATATATGCCGTAATTATCCTTGTAATTGGAGATTTAACTCGTTACAGTTGGAGCGATGTATTTAGGGGGGGATGGGATAGTAAGGAACAGAGTGGTATATTTCGGCACCTCGGTCACACTGATGAGCCATTTGTACTTACGCCCCCGAGGAGGGGGGACATCTCCGAGAGAAAAGAATGAGATGAGAGATGAGGCCAGTACACGACGAATGTTCTAAAGTTTCCTCTCTTGATAAGACTCAATAGGTCTGTGACAGCTACGACGACACGACCAAGGTTATGCCAGACCTCAGCCCAGCACGTCTGCAACCACATCTATGGAATGAAATTACATGAAATAGGAGAGCATAAAACTCATGAAAAGGAAATATGTATTCCACCATTCGCCCATGAAGATATTACATAAAAATCTCAAGGTCATGGTGGCCTGCATTAAAGGATTTGAACTCGGGACTTCCTGAATGCGAGTCCCAAGCATAGCAACGTGTGTGAGAAAAGTAACATTTGTAATCATGTGGTTATTTCGATTATGTACCAAGAAAATTCCAGAACTAGCGCTCCTTCTATTCAGCAAGTGAAACATTCATGAGAATTGAATTAAAAGGCAGTGAGTGAGCTATAGCCTCATGTATTGCAAATGCATCCCGCTATTTTCATGATATATTTAAGTTCCCGGCCAGGATCGATATATTTTTTCGGGTGTAAATATCCTAAGTATGACTTCCTTCAGAAACGAAGTAAAGCCGTGGGTCCCGTGTCGTACATTTACGTCACGAAAAAGAACCTCAAGCCTGAAAGAAGAGGCCTCTGAGCAAAATTTGTCGGCCGTTTCACACCCTGCATTGAATGGGACGCTGATGAGGTGAGACATTAAAGAGCGTCCGTAAATAAATCAAATCAATCAAATCAACAGAACTTAAGTTAAACTGCCTGTTTTTATTATTGTGAAATGAGGTGGCCATTTGGAGACGGATTTTTGAAGAGGGTTCTTTTCTGGAAAGAACTTCAGTCAGAGAGGAAGGCCCAGGCTGGATTCGAACTGCAGATCTCTCATTCACGAGAATTCATATCTTACACATCTTGGCCATCTATGTAGATTTTGAACTTAAACCTTCCTAATGGACAATACAGTGATAAAGGAATAAATTTATGGGGTGACAAAGAGCAAGAAAACGATTGTTTTGATGTCCTCTCATAAACATTTTCGCTATAAGTTTTGTAATGTAAAAGCCCATGAACTATAACAACTGACACGAGAGAAATTATACTTTTGTTGACTGCAAGCATTTGAATGAGATATTTAAAGGAATGAGTAATTTTGAGGATGTAAATATCGGCGACGTTAGTAAAAGGGCTTTCCGGTTCATAGGAATTAGAACGTGGCCCTTTGGGAGACGTCCGTTATTAGAGAGATATGTTCCCAAAGAGAGAGAGAGAGGGATAACGGCTGCTGTTCTCATCAAGAGCATCTCGGGCCAGTTGCCTGCCCTCTGTATCCGGGAGTGACCCCACTCCGGACTGGACCGTGCAGCGCAAGTTCCCACGTATGTTCAACTGGACCTCGTCACAGATACACTAGAACAACAGGCTGACAAGTAATGTCCCGCTCTGCAAACACGACAGGGGGAAAGTTCGCAAATCCTGCAGCATTTACTGAGCATAACGGATGAACTATTTGAATCATGTATTACCCCGAAAAAATGATGGCGAAAATACCGTTCGCTACCTTTGCAAATAATCACACTTGATGTCACTTAAATAGATTTTTGCTTCATCTTTTAACGATTTATTCCCTTGAAAAACACAATGTTTCCATCTTATACATAAGAACAATATAGAAATGCTTTGTTAAGCAAACTTTTTTGTGTAAATGTAAAATTGCTGTATGAAAGTTTGCCTAAGTGCGGTTTTGTTTTGTTAATGAAACGTTTTTGGGCATTTGATCGCTTCATTCACTGCCATGAAGTTTGCAATAGATATTATCTGTGATGAAATGATATGCTAATTGTTCGCGCCGTACACCACTAGGGCGTTTGTGAGTTATCTGGGAATAATAACAGCAATGCGACAGGAGTTACTTCTTCATAAGACCATGTCGATATCAAATACAAGGCGTTATATTAAAGACCGATGCTTTTTTCGGGATTAAAAATCCTGTATGGCTTCCTTATGAAGGAAAGTAAAGTAGTGGGTCCCATGTCGTAGATTTACGGCATGTAAAAGAACCTCAAGCCTGAAAGAAGAGATCTCTGAGCAAAATTTGTCGGTCGTTTGACGCCCTGAGTAGAACGGTACGCTGATGACCTGAGAAGTTAAAGAGCGTCCATAAATAAACAAAAAACCAAATAAAATATTAAAAAAAGCACATAGATTAGGGATCTTGAATCAGTAAGACGGTACAGGACACATTAAACTTTTCAGTGACTCTTGCGGGCATGAATTATATATGCTATGTTAAGTATTTCATACTTCAAAAAGGGTACGGGCCAAAACATAGAGCTCAGCGCACCCTAGCCCGCGGGCAATGCGTCGTAGACCTCCCTGCCAAATGTGATTATAATATTTACAAAGATTTTGTTCCAAATGCAAAACAAGATCCTCGACACACAATTGACAGAGTATAACTGACGATTAATGTCCAAGTTTTGAAACGATAATTCCGTCTTCTGTTGCAAAGTGATTCAAATCACTTCTGTTTCTGAGCAAATTTCACCTTCTACTATACTTTGGGGGGGGGGGGGATCACATAATGTAACGTCGCCTGATCTGGATGGATATTCTGTATAAGCTCTAATGGTCAATCCATTCATGGAATTATTTGCTTAAGTTACTTACGTTAAAACTATCGTAAGAGAGTGCACCATTCTGTTTCCATACCAATGGCATTTATGCAAAAGGAGAGATATTTTCAACTTCTGGATTGACCGCTTCTTATAACGTTCCAAGACATAGTTCACGAGTAACTTTTCCTTACAAAAAAAAAGAATAATAATAATAACCACTGCAAATTCAGCAGCAATATCATAGCAACTGTGTTTACCTTCCATGATAGGGATTTCACTCGACCAGTAAACGGCTCTCGGTGAACATTGGTGATACATGATATGAAATGATATATTGAGAAAGCATTTTTTTTTTAAAGGAAGGAAATGTTCCAGGCCTAAGTTTTAGGGCACCTCCCCGGCATTTGCCAGTTTTGAAGACTGAGGAAAACCTGGAAAAAAAAAAAATTCAGTCAGGGAGGACGGTTCTGGCGGGATTCAAACCCCAAACCTCCCGCTCACCTGTCCGCGCCTTAACGACCTGGCCACTCGTGGCGGTGTTTCAGATGGTGTAACGTGCTTCTTAAACTGTAATGATTGACCCCCAAGAAGTGACTCAACTTTGAGCTGTATTTTATTTCATTCTAACAGTTCGTGCTCTGCCGCTTATTGCAGGTCAATGACATCCTGTTTCCTCAAATGTTGCACTGCTTGACGTGTCGACAGTTGAACAGCAACCAAAGTTTGTTATTTATAATAATTATATTTTCTTATTACGTTCCTACCAACATAATACAAAACACGTTGCTCTGTGGTTACTTTGCAATTCAAAGGAACAAGTGCACTTAAGACCGCTTAATATGAGCTACTAATGCGGAAGTCTTCGGTTCAATTCCCGGTCAGATCAGGTTAGGTTGTCTGCGTAAGGTTTTTTTTCTCCGGAGTTTTTCCTAATCTTGAGAAGGTAAATACCAGATAGCTTTAAGATGCCGAGGATTTTTTTTTATTTGTTTTATTTACGGACGCTCTTTAACATCTCAGGTCATCAGCGTCCCATTCAATTCAGGGCGTGAAACAGTCAACAAATTTTGCTCGGAGGTCTCTTCTTTCAGGCTTGAGGTTCCTTTACGTGACGTAAATGTATAATATGGCAACCATGGCTTTACTTCTCTTCCAAAGGAAGACATACTTAGGATTTTTATGCCCAAAAAATTCATCGATCCTGGCCGGGTTTGAACCCGCGATCTTGGGCTAAGGAGGCCACCATTGGTTACCACTAGAACACCGGACCGACAAAATGCTTAGGACTCCGAGCCCATTTGCGCCATCATTATTTCATTTCATGCCACTCTTAACTACAGTCTTATACCTCCAATATTCAAGTTCAATCTATAGATGTAGAGAGAAGACAAATGTGGGCAAAGTGACAATAAATAAAACACAAGAAATTATTGCTGATAACAAACTCAACAATGATAATGGAACATTGCAAACAAATGGCTCTAATGACAAGAGTGCCAAACTCACTACTTCCTCATGGTGTCTTTGCTGTTAACTGGTACAGGGAACTAGTTGAAGCTGTGTATGTATGTATGTATGTATGTATGTATGTAGGTAGGTAGGTATGTATGTATGTATGTATGTATGTATGTATGTATGTATGTATGTATGTGTGTATGTATGTATGTATGTATGTATGTATGTATGTATATATATGCGATTTATGCATGAACAAGTATGACAACTAAAAATATTTTTTGGGGAAAGGCACCTTTATTTCACCTTGTATAATAATGTACTGTGAATGGGTTGCCTTTAAGGCTCTGGTAGGTTATGCTGTTACGCTGTTTGACATTTGTATAGAGCTTTGTGTGTGTGCGCGTGCATTTATGTTTCCTCTAGGTTGCTAAAATCAAAGATCAGGCTTTTAAAAGAGGTTAAAAGTTAAGAAAGGAAGAGAAATGGCAGTTAAATGAGAGAAATAGAAGGAATAAGAAAATGTAATTATCTAGGGACAAGATTAAGTTTTAATGGAAGTTGGAATAAGCAGAAAAAATGGCAATAGTAAAAGGGAAAACAGTTATGAGTATTATAAGAGCATGTTTAAGATAAATTCAGGATATAAGAGTAAATTGGCTGGAAAGAATTTATACAAAATAGAATATTTTGTAAAGTCATCTTAGATTTAACGATAGCATTGTCAAATGGTGTAGTTAGAATTAGATAGGCATTCATAAACAAAAATTATTACAAAATTATGAAATATATATACCTCATTGGAAGAGAGCAATATTATTAAAGAATATATGAGGATTCAAGAGAAATGTAAGTGGAATGAATTATCTCAAAGTGCAGGAAATGTTGTAACAGAGAGGTTTAGGAAACTTATGCATAAGTAGGGAATACCAAAACATATTTGGGAAGAAATAAACCTATAAATGGAAGATATTGAAAGACAAGAAATATCTGGTAGTATGGGAGAAAAGAATTTATTGAGACTTTATAGTATGCGGTAGGGAAAAATTTATAGAACAACGTGATAAGGCAGGTTGAGAAAGGTTTGCATGGGCTAGAACTGGAGTTATGAATTTAAAACGGTTAAGATATGATAAAGGGGTACAGAAATGTCCAATTTGTGGAGAAACCGATACAGATTTGCATTGTTCATCACACTGTAGGCAAAAAAAGTTATGGACAGAATAGGCTTGTCAACAAAAATGGAAGAATTAGGGGGGGGGGGAATATTAATTAGAAAGATTTTAACTATAAAAGGAAAGAAGAATATAAAAATGATAGGGAGCTATTTGGGACAAGTTAGAAATGGATAGGAATGATTAATCGGAAGATAGAGGGAAACATAACCTTAGAAATACAATAGGTCACATAAGTATAAACAAGTTTGGGATAATACAGCAATAACTATGATAATAACCTGCAGTTGTGTGTACTGGGATGAGAATGCGAAAAAGCAACTCTAGAAATAAAATATCTAATAAGTAAGATTATTAATATTTTATTTTTTTAGATATTATTTTATAATGAACTAATGTGTATTTTTGAGTGTAGTATATTATGTACTCTGTTGGGATATATTTTTAATCAATTTCAAATTTCTAGCTTGCTATAATTGATTTTATGGCCAGTTTCACCAAGATTCGTTTAATAAACTCAAACACTGTGTTAATAATACTGTTTTAATATAAACTATAACGTTTAAATTGTGTGTTCCACCAAGATAATTTTTCAGCAATAGAGTGAACGCTACTTAACGGAACATGTTTATTGAGTAATTGTTGTGGAACATTTTTTCATATGGTCATAGACTGAAGACAACTATTCTTGCCAGAAGGCGTACTCATATTAACAATGACAGTCGCATGAAATAATAAAAGAGAGCAGTTATTTCAGCAGTTTTTGTAAATCTAAGAATATAGTACTCATTAAATTGAAAACGCTAACGATTAGAAGCAAATAAGTATAAGATAAATTTTCTTGTGAATATAGTAATAATAATTAAAATGTAGTTATAAGGAAAATAAAGTAAATAAAATACATTAAGATTAAAATAAGTGATACAGACGAAAAGTTTTATCGCTTATAAACTGCACTTCATTTGTCTATGGAAAATTTAGTATACCTACCTGCCCAAGGATGCAAAGCCCTCTGAAACTTTATTTATATATAGGAATAGTAGTTTTAGGTGAATATCTACGACATTGTGGAAAATTTCATGTAACATTAAATAAACACAAATAACTTTGAATGAAGTAAATTAATTGTTTTTAGCTATTGTATATTCAAATCTTCTTTCGTTTTTTGCAGATTTTCGAGATTTCTTTACTTGACCTCTATCATTGTATTTTTTCGATCTTCGGAATTTCGATATACCATTTATTTCGATATACAATTTAGGCATCCAAATCTTATGCCATTTAGTTCACGAATAATAATGAAGCACGTGGTGAAAAATGCATACAAAACTTTCTTTAGCACAGTAGTCTAAACACATTAAGCTAAGTATTAAAGAGATTAGATAGAAGAATTATGATGTAATATATCATACACTTCTGAGAAAATTTAAAGTGGTAAATAATTATTCGTACTTACATGCATAACGTTGCAGACAATATTAACCAGAACTCCATTGTAGCAGTTCGTACAACTCCGTCCATCCGCCTTTACTTGTGTACCTAATCGGCTTATGCAGCCCTCCTTCTTGCCACCTTGTTCGTCATCAGATAATTGGTTGACCGATATCTGTAAATAAGAGAATTTAAAAGAAAAATACTTAAAATTGAGCTGGCTTAACTGTGACAATTGCTTTAAAATATATTTCTTAACACTGTTTACTGATAACAATTAGTAAACCTTTTTGATTTTTAAAAACAACGTGCAATTAACGCAGAGGTGAGGTAAATATTTGTCAGATACCTTATTCTCTAATTAATGATAATCAATCGAAACTAAAATTTAATATTTAATATTACCATATTACTGTTAAGAATATTTGAATATTGTAATTTATAAAACGGTGTTAATTTATTGCTTAACAAAACTATTTTATGCAACCGTTTTAAAAATTACAGAAATTAATTAAATTAAACTGAAATTAAATATAACATTTAAATCTGTAATAAATAAATGAATATGGCCATAATACTTTCACAAACGCACGCACAAATACATTTTAGCAAACTTTCCGAATCAATGGAGATTACATTTCATTCCAATTCGCTATGTACAAAGTTATATTAACCATAGCAGTGTACCGTTTGTTACTGTTCTTTATTTTTATCCTAATTCTTAATTATGTATTGATTGAATGAATTGTTCATACTAAATTAAAGATCAGCATTAACAGCTCTGCCATGGAAGTGATACCACGAAACACTTAACACTTTTAATGGGATTCGCCAATTGTCTCGCCAGTGTAATACTTGAATCCCCTAATCCTCTAAAATTTTTAATTATTGACTTTAAATTGCAAGTCGCAGAATCCGGTATGATGATAGAGCCATAAATGGGGAGCAATTTCTTTAGCTGTTTTCATAGCATTTCCATTGCTATTATACACACACACACATATATATATATATATATATATATATATATATAGCTAGCATAGAAATATTTACTTTATTCTAGGCGTCATCTTCTAATTTTTATGCTTTCTGGAGCATTCTATTCATAGTTGTTTCATTGTATCGATCGGTTTCACAAACACAAGAATTTGGTAACACCTTAAACACATTTCCTTGAATTTTTTCTATGTCTAGGGGCAGAAATTGCTAATCCATTATCCTCTAGAATCTTCCTTATGGCTCTAGTGTTTCTTCTGCTTTCCAACGCTATTTGTTCATTTTCCCTATACATTCTTTGAGTTATTTCGGGTGACATTTGCATTTGCCATTTGTGTTTGTTATTTTTTTTTTTTTTTTTTTTTTAAGTTTATTCTTCTCACTGAAGACTGGGACACCCTTATTGGCTGGGAATGCTGAAGAAGTGAGGATTTTTTTAAAGTGAGACCAAGGTCTTTTCAAATCCAAGCTTATAAGCTCTTAAATATATCTCATTTCAGTGTATTTATGTTTTCGCTGTTATCAAGCAAACGTTTATCATTTAAATCGATTACTGCGTATTAACAACCAGTTAATGCTCCCAACAAACTAGACAGACAGATATAAACCATTTTTCATAGCTGCAAGTTTTTCAAATAACATACAAATTTTGATATACTAGAATGAAATTTCATGTAACTAAATCTTTCATAATAAATGAAAGGGCAAAGATTTTTTTAATTCCGATTTTGACACGGAGTTGTATATGGAACAATATACTGCAGTTTTAGCGGCAATAAAAAGGTTCTCTGGGCCTCATGCCTAGAACCAGTTTGGCAGTTCCTTGAGAAGATCAACTACACAATATTTGCGGGGCCAGATGTATAAGGAGAAAGACCCAACCCTGCATTTCATAAGTGAGTCCAGGTTCAAAAGTTTCTGCCTCAAACTACCTTGAAAATTTCCCTCCCAAAAGTTCCATCCATTTGAGATAAATTAAGACTTTATTTGCTGTCGTAATTTCATTATAAAGCAAGTAATATTTTTAATATCTGGTTTTAGGAAAGTCTCAAAGAATCCGCAGAAATTACATTTTTAAGTTTAATAACTAGTTACCCCAAACTCTACAGTGAAATGTATTTATAAAATTAACCGATCATTTTCAGTTTATAAATTTAATTAAAAAGTATCAAGAAATGTGATAAATGCCTTTTAAAAATAGAAAACATGTACTACCATATCATTAATCTTTGAACTCCACTGTGGAAGAAAAAATACTATTCAAGATGGAAATAATACACTTCTGTGATTCAAAACACAAAAATAGCATAAATAGCATTTGCATTTCAAACAAAGTTGTACTCGGAATTAGTTCCGATGCAAAATGTTCGAAATAAAAATCATTCGAATTTATGATTTTAGCGGATAGCAACTGTTAACTGTTTGGGAACTTTCTTCCACTAAGGAAATAAGCGATCAACAGATGGTAACCCAAAGGTGCAAGATTAGGACTGTATGCTGAGCGTGGTAGGAGATTAAATGGTAACCCAAAGGTGCAAGGCTAGGGCTGTATGCTGGGTGTGATAGAATATCAGATGATAACCCAAAGGTGTTAGATTAGGGTTGAATGCTGGGTGTGGTAGAATATCAGATGATAACCCAAAGGTGCAAGATTAGGGCTGCATGCTGGGTGTGATAGAATATCAGATGGTAACCCAAAGGTGCAAGATTAGGACTGTATGCTCGGTGTGGTAGAATATCAGATGCTGAGCCAAAGGTGCAAGATTAGGGCTGTATGTTGGGTGTGGTAGAATATCAGATGATGACCCAAAGGAGCAAGTTTAGGGCTGTATGCTGGGTGTGGTAGAATATCAGATGATAACCCAAAAGTGCAAGGTTAGGGCTTTATGCTGGGTGTGGTAGGATATCATATGATAACCCAAAGGTGCAAGATTAGGACTGTATGCTGGTTGTGGTAGAATATCAGATGCTGACCCAAAGGTGCAAGATTAGGGCTGAATGCTGGGTGTGGTAGGATATCATATGATAACCCAAAGGTGCAAGATTAGGACTGTATGCTGGGTGTGATAGAAAATTGACTGCATCCATTCATTTCCTGCATTTTATCCCGGTCCCTGTAGCAGTTTGGGTGTCTAGTTGCAAGAGTGCTCGTTTTAAATGAACTAGAGCCTAATATTTCTGAGCTAACCCAGCAGTGGTCGCGCGCAATGCAGTGTCCTAGAATATCGTGTGACATCTCAAAGACGTTAATACTTTTTCACATTTTTATGTTGATTAAAATATTCAAAATAATTTTCAGCATTTTATCTATCTTTTAATACGTTTAAATATATTATCAGCTTAAAAGAATTAAAATTGATAATTACTTTTAAACACTGTAAAAATAGAACGTTGAATAGTAAATGTTATAATAACTATGGCAAGAGTACAATAAGATGAAAATTCATCCTGTATTTTCAATAATAAGGCATCTAAATATTAAGCGAATGTCTTAATTTTTTAAAAAAAGTTAAAGAAATATGCGTTTCTTATAATAAACTTTGTCGTAAGACAAGAGTTACTTTCTTGCTTTATTTCTAAGAGAAAAGATGTGTCTTATGGTCCGAAAATACGATGACAAACTATGTACATTCAAAGCAAATCTGTTAAGCATATACACCATCTGCAAGAACCCCATCTGTATTTTATAGCGCGGTTCTTTGACGTTCGCATTTGAAACACGTTTTTTTTTTCTTGGCACTTGCATTACCTTCCGCTCTCATCTCGGGTTCATCATGGTTTGCGTCTAGACTGGAGATGTAACGTTTTAAAGTAGCGAAGAGCATTGAGAACATAAGTGCGTGCAAGTAATTGTCAAAAAGATAACACAAGTCCTTTAGAAAGCATCTATGTTGATTGACACTAGTTTTATTGTTGCCCTGGTAAATTATGTGTGACATCATACCGGATACATTTAACATGCTGTATCAAACAACAGACTACTGCACAATGATTCATAATACACATGCGTGTTCACCTGATTTCGTTGCATTATGTCCGTCCTGGTGGTGTAGTGGTTACCATACTTGCCTCCTAAACCCAAGATCGCGGGATCGAACCCGGCCAGGACAAATGGATTTTTTCGGGGCGTAAAAATCCTAAGTATGGCTTCCTTAGCCATGGGTCTCGTGTCGTACATTTGCGGCACGATAAAGAACCTCAAGCCTGAATGAGAGGCCTCTGAGCAAAATTAGTCGGCCGTTTCACGCCCTGAGTTGAATGGGACGCAGATGACCTGAGATGTTAAAGAGCGTCCATAAATATATCAATCAATCGTTGCATTATAGAAGGTTATTACTTCTAGCTTATTTTTTATCCCCAGTGCCAAAATCAAGTATGTGTAAAACAAACATGTAAAAATATGTAAAAACAAACAAACATGTACTCTGCAAAATTCTGTTCAAGTATTAAAGCACTAATTGTAAAATGCCTCCACGGGTTGTTAAGGCGCGGAATCGTGAGCAGGAGGTCTGGAATTCGAATCCCGTCAGGACCGTCCTCCCTGACTGGGGTTTTTTCCAGGTTTTCCTCAGTCCCCTTTAGGGTACCGGGGAGGTACCCTAAACTTAGGCCTGGAACGTTTCCTTCCTTAAAAAATCCTTTCCCAAATATATCATTTCACCTCATATATCAGTGCCCACCCTCTGTAGTGCCTCAGTAGTAAAAACGGGAGTTAAACACCATTAAAAAAATAGTTGTAAAATGAAATAAAATTTTGCTTTCTAACGGCAAAGCTCGCGTGACACTCTCAGATGCCGTTCACATTTGTGTAACAATTGTTAGCATAACAATGCTTGAATGAAAAGTGGAAGAGTGTGGTTTTAATATATTACTTATTATTTGTTTGCTGAAAAGTAGATGGCAGGTCAACGCAATAGGCTAGCAGGTTTTCTTGTAGTAATGAAAATAAACGCTGTGCGACTACTGCCGGGTTTAAACTTCATAAACTCTTGTTAAGAATAAAGTTCAGCATTCACAAGCTTTGCCATGGAACGAACTCAAAGTGAATTTCATTTTCGTGATACCACGATACACTTAACACTACTTTACGTTCAATGGATTTCGTTCATCAATATGCTCTCTTGATTAATACAGAGGGTGCCAAAAAAGTATACACACTTCAGCAAAGAAAAAACTGTGTTAACATAACAAAACTGAATTCACATAAACAGAAAATGATAAGCATTAATCATCTTAGACTTTTACAGTTACAACAGTTGCTCAAAATGCCCACCGTAGATACACTTCTGAGTACGTTGAACTACTGTTTGAGCAACGTTTGCGAAATTGTCCTCAGCGATTGCAGCACATGCCGTTTCAATTTCTTCCCAAAGTGCTGCCAGTGTAGCTGGTTTTCTATGGTATACAACATTCTTAAGAGTTTCCTATAGGCAGAAATCCAATGGAGGTTCTATTCTGTGCACACGTCTCCATTGTCTTTGAACTTCAACAACATTCTCGGTTTTCCAATACCACTTCAAAATTGCTTTCCGTTGCTCAAACGAAAATCTTGGTTCCATTTTGTTGTGGCAACGCTAGCATAACGTAATGTGAGACACATCTGTTTACAGAACATCATACGATAATCTTGGCTTCATCTGTTCATTGTTGATTTACCTGTCACGTAGCAACACTATCATAATGTATGTGAGTCACATCTGTTTACAGAACATCACACTACACATTACTTAGTTTTTCGGTCCAACTTTGAAATATATTAAATAGATATCTACTGTAAAAGTGTGTATACAATATTAGGCACCCTCGGTATATCGTTCAGGGATAAGCGATCTAACGGGACAAATATTCACTGCACGCTGAGTTTTCCGATGCAGCTCTAAACTTCGGTACGATATTTGGAGGATCTTTATGCGATCTTTTTATGCATATAGTTCTTCTGATAGACTGCGGGTGCTTCTTGATGAGTATTTTCTACGTCTATTCTCAATATCCCACACCTTAGACCTTACGCCTCCCAGATAGTTGCATCTTTCTGATGTTCTTTTCTGCATTACTGAAACACTACAGCTATACGTTCATTGACGACTTTATCCGCTCTCCAGCTCAGGAAATTTACGAGACATGGCAACGGTTTTAGAACTCTTTTTTCCAACAATATTGAAGAACTCGAATCTAAAATTTTGTTGCCTCTGTTTCGGATTATTTAAAAGAATAGATAACTATGTCATATATTCATGGGATACAATAATAAACAAATAAACAAATCCCCTTAATTCCATTACCAACTTACAAAACGAATACAAAGAACTGCAAAAATGTTAAAAATGACATTATTTAAGAGGCATCTAGCACCGTTAGAAATAGAGCTTCAAGTGACTGAGGTTTTTTCCAGGTTTTCCTCAGTCCTCATAAATGGCAAATGTCGGGGAGGTACAATAAATTAGGCCTGGAACGATTCCTTCCTTAAAAATAAATCCTTTCTCAATATATCATGTCATGTCATGTATCATCATTGTCAAACTCCTGTGGCGCCTCTGTAGCAAAAATGGACGTTAAACACTATTCATTTAATCTTAGAAGGAAAAACGGTTTAGTGGAAGATAGTGCCGGGCGTGAACTATGGTGAATTTCTTGTATTGCTGTGTGTAATTGTATGCTCTACTAAAATAAAGTCATGCAAAATAAGGGTTCCATTAAGAAAATTATATGTACGTTGTTTTTACTCGCAATTTGTAATTCCAAAAACACCGCTTCAGAGAATCCTGATGGTACTATACCACTACCACCCATTGATGCTACTACTATTACTAGGTACTACTGCTCCTACTACTACCACCTACTACTACTACTACCTACTATTACTACTACTAATACTGCTACTACTACTACTACTACTACTAATACTGCTACTACTACTACTACTACTACTACTACTACTACTAATACTGCTACTATTACTACTACTACTGCTACAGCCACCGCCACCGCCACCGCCACCACCACCACCACCAACTACTACTACTACTACTACTACTACTACTACTACTACTACTACTACTACCACCACCACCAACTACTACTACTACCACCACCACCAACTACTACCACTACTACTACTACTACTACTACTACTACTACTACTACTACTACTACTACTACCACCACCACCACCATCAACTACTACTACTACTACCACCACCTACTATTATTACTACTACTACCACCACCACCTCCTACTATTACTACTACCACTACCACTACCACCACCATCAACTACTACTACTACCACCACCTACTACTACTACTACCACCACCACCTACTACTACTACTGCCATTACCTCCTACTACTACCACTACTACTACTACTACCACTACCACTACCACTACCACCACCACCATCAACTACTACTACTACTACCACCACCTACTATTATTACTACTACTACCACCACCACCACCTCCTACTATTACTACTACCACTACCACTACCACCACCATCAACTACTACTACTACCACCACCTACTACTACTACTACCACCACCACCTACTACTACTACTACCATTACCTCCTACTACTACCACTACTACTACTACTACCACTACCACTACCACTACCACTACCACCACCACTACTACTACTACTACCACTACCACTACTACTACTATTACTACTACTACTACTACTACTAACACCACCACCTACTACTACTACTACCATTACCTACTACTAGTACTACTACCGCCACTGCTACTACTACTACTACTACTACTACTACTACTAGCACTACTACCGCCACTACTACTACTACTATGACCACTACTACTACTTAATGTATTATTAATTTCCTCTTTGGTTATTATATATAGAGAAAATTATATAAAAGGAAAAGTATATTGATCGTTTTATATTTTTCTACTAGTACTACTTCTACTACTATTAGTACTATTGCTACTAGTAGTACAACTAATGTTACTTCTTCTACTACTACTTCTGCTTATAACAGCAAAAACAACAATAGTAATAATAATAACAATAAAATCAGCATTGCAGGTGCTATGATGTAACCATTAATTAACCATTCTGAATGTATCATCTAGATTGAATTTTCTGGCGATATGATACAATACATCGCGTGGTACCCTAGTCTCTTTACCATTATTTAAGGAAACCGTACATGAAAATCGATAAAAACCATGCAGTTCATTCAGTGCAACCTGAGGTCGCCGAACATGTGTGTGTGGAGAGGAAACCTGTCCGTATTCCCATCAGATGAGGGCCGGACCACTCTCTCTGCACACTTCTGCTGCTGCTGCTGCTGCGGCTGGATGCTGCATGCACTCATCCTCCAGCAATCTGCAAGCCTACCAACTCGCTCCGTATGACCGTTATCTTCTGGAACAGTGGAATTCGGTGACCCTCAGATAGCGCACTGGGTCAGAGGTGTCACCATCAACCGTTTTCAATTCTTCTGCCTCACGCCAGTTTTATTTATTGATCTGCTCAAGGGCTTATTTCTTTCCCATCGTATTTATTTTGCGTTCCTTGAATTATACGTTACTCTTCTATTGCAAGAGTTGGCTTTCTGTGTGTCGTAGGTCAATTCATTATACCTCCTCATTTTGACACTACAAAATGCGTGTCCCATTAACGGTCGCTTCAGGAAGATTCATTGGAGCCATGACTTGATTTGACTCCAACGAATGTGGCAAAATGTGGGAATAAATTGTTGGAAGAAATGAATTACTGTTAAATACTTGTAAAATATGTAAAATTTTGTAGAAAAAAGAATGATTTATTGCTGGGGTTATTCATTGATTGCGTGAGAGCATTTTGATATTGAGCTGACTTATTATACATAAAACATCAGAAGTATACATATAGTCAAAATCTGTAAATACAAGAACATTCCTTGCTTATGTGAAAAAAACATTTTTCTGGTAAATGTATATAGTGAATGTTTCTAACCTTAATTTTATTGAAATTTCGTGACTCTCAAGTTTTTGCACTTTTACATAAATGTGCAAGAGTGCATTTTGTGCATTGATGAGTCGCCGTTCTCTTTTTGCATCAGTTAAAAAGAAAATAGAATTGTTGGGAGTTCACTCCTATCCATATGCTAAATAAATAGTGGTCGAGGTCGTTAAGGCGCGGATTCGTGAGCGGGAGGTCTGGGGCTCGAATCCCACCAGGACCGTCCTCCCTGACTGAAGTTTTCTCCATGTTTTGCTCCGCCTCATAAATGACAAATGTGGGTGAGATACCTTAAACTTAAGCCTGGAACGTTTCCTTCCTTTAAAAAAATCATTTCCCAATATATCATTTCATCTCATGTATCATCAGTGTTCGTTCATTGCCTGTGGTGCCTCAGTAGTAAAAACGGGCGTTAAACACATCCTTAAAAAAAGTAGTATTTCCAGACAAATGTGCTTATAAATGTGTACATCTCCTTGATTTTCACTTATTTTCCTCGCCCTCTTTCATTCCTGCTACATCTGTTGACAAATTCTGTTACCTTTTGTCGTCTGTCTTGAACTTCTTCTAGCTCACAGATATCATTGACACTAGAAATTTATTTTTGTTCTTCTTTTACCAATCTCTTATCCTCTACATTTTCCTTATTTTGTCTTACCTTTCTACTCGTTTTTTCGTGCACACTTTCTCTATGTCACACTTCTGTTTTATTTTTTGTCTTTGGTGCTGTTTTTATTTCCTGCCTTGTAATTTCGATTCCCTAGTTTCTGCACTTTCCCGAAATTCTTCTGTGCATCCATTTCATTTAGAAATGTACGTTTCATGCTCCGAAAGTTCTAACCACGAATATTTTAAACCTTAGGTGCACTCAGTTACTTTATAATCAAAACAGGTTTTAAACCTTAATTTGTCATTTTTAATGCATGGTTTTAAGTACATACTTTGAGAGATTTTGGAATGTAATTTTTATTTAATGTATATTATTTTTTATTAAAAATCCATATCACTAATGAGACTCTACTACCTTAATTTGTGCTTTATTTTTTACTAGGAATGAATGGGGTACCTGTTTGTGGACTTATACAGTAGTTTCAAGTACGAGCCAAGGCAAAGTGACGGAAAGAATTTTGCAACGGTTCCTCTCTCTCTCTCTTTCTCTGGAGAAGGGATTCTAGCAACGGTCCAACCCAACCTCCTAAATCTTGCATCTCTTACTGTTGATGTGCCGAATCTCCCCTGTCTTAACGTCCTTGTTTCACATTCAGTGGCCCGCTAGTACATAACAAGGTGGTGCTTTTTTCAGGAAAAACAAAGAGCTATACATAAACATTAACTGAGAGTTTAATTATTCGTTAAAAACGGTAGGTATAAATGTAATTGAGATAGGAGAATATGAAATTTCATAGTCCTTTTAATAGATCGCCCAACTTTGTTGGGATATGAAATTAGGAACATATGCCATAAAGCTAAAACATCCACACAGTAGTAAAGAGAAAAGAAATATAATATATTTCAATCTTTGGAGATTAAAGATTTTCACTGATTACCTCAGAGGTAGACATAACGAACAGGAGGGGGGGATAAGTAGCTCAGAGAACATTGCAAACAAATATAATCTTGCGATGAATAAGGAACAAAAGAAATTAATTTCTAAACCTATGAAGTCTTTGGTATGATTTATTTACTGAGGCTACTTAACATCTCAGGTCATTAGCTCGCATTCATTTCAGGGCGTGAAACGGCCGATAAATTTTGCTCATTATCCTCTTTTTTCAGGCTTGAGGTTCTTTTTTGTACCGTAAATGTACGACACGGGACCCAGGCATTACTTCCCTTCCGAAGGATTTTTACGCCCCGAAAAAAATCCATCGATCCTGGCCGGGTTTGAACCCGCGATCTTGGGTTTAGGAAGCAAGGTTACCACTACACCACCAGGACCCCGACCCTATGAAGTCAACTCACTAGATTTAAGTATTTTATTTCCTCTATAAGGGTATTAATTTCAGTGAAAGAGTTCTTATACGTTTTCATTCATTAAACTTTTTTTGAGTACTTTAAAAAAGAAACTAAATAATGAACATATTTACAAATTAGTTTTGATTCTAACAATTTATATTTTCACAACTTGCATTTGTTATAAACGAGTATTGGGATTTCCTCATTGATATACTTGCGGAGGTAGCTAACGCTACCACCAACATCCCAGTATTTCAGCGATGCAATTCGGCAGTATGAGATATGAGCTTTTTTATTCATTAATTTCTGCTTCCTTCTTCTCTGTTAATATTTTCCTTGCAATTCGAATGCTTTACAGGGTCGATAAAACGTTAATTGCGCATTTGTCTGCTATTTGTAAGGTCGAGGTTCTTAAAATTGTTCCTGACCCAAAATTAAAATTCCGCAACGACGGTAAATTGCTAGCGATTTTTATTTAATTACTATTACATTTCATTTATAATCATCATCATCTAGAACCGTAGTGGTTTTGCACCGCACTCTTTTCGCACCATTTTCGCCACAGAGAGAAGAAATGAAGTACTTGAATAACACACCTAGTATATTAAAGTGCAGTTTGGAGGGTGCGGTTGCAAAGAATAGTGAACATGTGTGCGGTTCTAAAGGGTGGTGCACGTTCAGAACTGGGGACGTTGCAAGCGCTGATTAGCAGAGAGCTAAGTAACTATTTCAGAGAAATGCTTGATACGAGGGTAGGTCCATAAGTTTACGGACCAGCCATTTTCTAGGTATGATAAAAACAAACACTATATTTCACTTTTCAATTTAGTTACCCTTCATTGCAATACACTTCTCACATCTTAGAATTAACATTTCAATCCCCCCCCCCAAATAGTCAGAAGTCTTGTCTGAAAATTCGGCATAAACACGCCAATCAATTGATTCTCTTTTGGACAAGGGATCGTAGTAGAGGACCATATTTTCATCCTCTGTAACAATGGTTTGCAGAACTTCTCTCTCGTTGCCACGACAGAGCTCCAAAAATACCTGACAACAAACGACTTGTTGTTGCACTGAGGAAAGAAGTGTAGGTACCCATCTTGCACTAACCTTATTCACGTTTAAATATTCATGAATTATTGGAAGGACTGTTGTTTTAGAAAGCCCCAATCTTGCTGCTATTTCTGTAGCTTTGAGCCGCCGGTCTTGCTTAATTTCTCCTTCCACAAGAGCGATGTCTTCAGGAGTGAGCATCTCCAAGGACAGACTTGCAAGCTCTTCGTCTTCAATGCTTTCTTGAACCATTCGAAAAAGTTTGGCCCATTCTTTTACGGTAGAATATGAGGGGTGTGCTTCCCCATATACACCGTCCAAACGCTGTTTAATTTCATTTGGAGTAAGCTCTTCTTTTGCGAAGAACTTAATAACAGGTAGATACTCCAGTATGAACATGTCACAATCTTCTACACATAGTCTTCTTTATGCAACTATATCTGAATAAGTGTACACAGCGGAGCGGAAGTTATTTACTTAACACATAAGGTTTGACACCAGATAAGGGTTTGTGAAGGCGATAATCCTTATCGGCGAGGCCGGTAACTTGTGAACTTACCCTCGCATATGGGATTTTGCATTCTGTTTCAAATATATCAAAAATAGCTATTTAAAATAACATATTACGATTTTAAACATTTATCAAACGTAAAGGAAGAAAGTCTTGACTAAATTTAACTTGAACCTCTAGGTCGGTAACAGGGTAAATCCCCTCTAATGGGAACTGGGAAGGAAAAAAAAAAAATAATAACCCGGAAGAATGTTTACCTATGAAAATAGAAAATGTATTAAATACTTTCATTTTTAATGGTACATTTTTTATTGTAAGCCAGGGAGAAGCAAGAGACAAAAGATGCAGAAGAACAGAGAAGCTGAGATTAAACAGCACAACGAGAACCTGAAAAAATACCAAATGCATAGGAACCTGTTCCAAAGGATTGACCCTTAAGAACAATTATACAGCCGTAATAATGTTCTGGGTCACGATGTCAGTAGTTAAACCGGTTGTTATCTGAGAGCGATACATGAACACAACTGCTATTGTCCCTCTACTCCCAGACCTGAAGAATAAAGACACTCCTCCATCAGTAAGACTTTGACAATTGCCATGTTTTCACTTTCTTCAATTACAAAATACTTCCAAACCACTTTTCCTTGCTCTGACTGCAATTCTTTATGTTCTTCACTCCAGTTCAGTGAGTTTGTCCATAATGAATTGTTCTTAGCCACACCGAGAACAATGGAAGGCATATTTACATCCCATGAAAAACTAAACATCCCCATGAAACCTTTTCTATTTAGATTTTTGTAAAAGTTTATGTAATTGTTTATTGAGAGGCAAACCTTTGAGACAGTATTTATGAGCTGACACCTCCATATTTACTTATAGTGACTGTAGGATGCACATTTATGTAACTTCCTTATTATAGTCATGAGTGTAAAGCCATTTTATTTCCTGCACAAGTGTTGAATTGTGTGGAAAATTTTCTTACCAGGGTGCAGAAAGCTACCCCAGTCATAAAGTCTGACCTGAGAATTTCTGTTGCCTTTTGTAACAATATTTGTGAAGATGACCCAAGCAATCTGAGTTTTCTGGAGAAGTTTCTAAAGGAGAATCCTTGAGTAAGATATTTATTTGTATTCTATTAGAGAATTGTAAAGTAGAGTAGGCATAATAAAGCAATAAACATACAGGGAGGAAAAGACAGGTCCATAATCTCTTCAAGGGAAGAAGCCAGCAGCTTCAGTTGATATCTACATGTAAAAAGTCACATAGGCCATGTTTATTTAGTTTTGTGATTTTGTGGCCCGCAGTCAGTTTTGCAAGAGTATTCAGCGGGGCATTATCACTGGAGGGGTATTATCAGTTCAGTTCAGTTCAGTTCAGTTAGTGGAAAGCTGTAGTCAGTTTTGGAAGAGTATTCAGTGTGGGGCATTATCAGTGTGGAAGATAGGCACGGTCAGTTCAGTTCCTTTCAGTGGAAGAACTTTATTAGTTGAGTTCAGTTTCGTCTCAGGATTAGTTGATTTCAGGATCAATCTTTATAAAATTAAGAAACGTCAGAGTGATCGTTATAGTTAGTGCAAAAGTGGCACATATTCTCCAGAAAATAGCGGCAGTATATTTTATGTGGAATAATTTATGAACAATAAATTGAGTTTCATCTCCTACAACGAGAAATCTTATTAATCTCCATGTATTCCTTCCCCTATGTTCACAGGACCGTAAAAGTATCCAGCAGCAGTCTTGTCGTGGCAAAATATAAGTCAGCAAAAACCAGTCGTCGGAGAGGAAGAAATCACATTACCCCCGAGAATCCAAAACAATTCAATTAGATCTTTCCATTAGTTTTCCTCTACATATTTCAATATTGTAATTCAAAACCGCTCTAATCGCAATAAGTGAATAGGTAAATACAGAACTTGTCTAAAATTTCTGTCGTATGGTATAAAAACTACAAATTTAATGTTTTCTGTTTTTTCTCCTAAAGTACACAATACAGAGGAATGCTTTTATGTCATGTTAAATGCCTTTCAACCTCATACAAGCGTTCCTTAAAAATATAAACTACATTACAGTAAAAATAATTAAAAACAAAACATATATTTATTTTCCCCCCAAAATCCTTTTATTTATTTTTTTTTTCTGAAACATTGATGGACTTTTTCCCAATATAATCGTACACCTCTCCTTACAAAGATAGCCCTTTATTTAAGAACATATCAAAAACCTTCAGTTTGGGTACTGCATGCTTTAAAAATATCGTATTACTTACCTAACCTGGAATGCAGTAAAATTACCAGTTGTTCTTTTACAATACTGCTGAGGTTTATGATAAAAACACTTTGCAACTAACTTATTTCCCTTGCTATGTATAATCCTGGAGATAATTGTCGATTATTTAGGTAAGTTAAAGAATAATGTAGTAGTTCTGTTCACCTATACCACCACGGGTGGCCGAGGTAGTTAAGACGCGGACTCGTGAGCGGGAGGTCTGGGTTCGAATACCGCCAGAACCGTCCTCCCTGAATAAGGTTTTTTCCAGGTTTTTCTTAGTTCTCATAAATGGCAAATGCGGGGGAGGTACCCTAAACTTAGACCTGGAACGTTTCCTTCCTTAAAAATACCCTTTTCCAATATATCATTTCATCATCAGTGTCCATAGCCTCTGTATTAAAAATGGGAGTTAAACGCCATTTATTTATTCAAATACTGATAAATTATTGCTCTTCTTTTTCAATTAGAACCCTCAAAACAGTTACAAAGTGGTTTAAAAGGACAAAAAGCATTAAAATAAAAATTATGAAAAAGAATTCATTGATTTACTAGAAAATTTGTCCGTACCGGAAATTTCTGGTAGATTTACCAAAAGACAACAGTTTTCTGTAGAAATCTGAAGCCTTTTCAGCCTTAGACTGGTACTAAAACTCGTCTATTAAGATATTGTTCTCCCACCATTCACTACAATGTGTCTAGCTTCATGGATAGCTAGTAGCTTTTTCATCTTTTTAATTTTAGTAGTTTAAAAACTACATTTTTAGATCTTCCCTTTCCGTTCCAAGGCTTATGTATATTACATTTTAGTTGTATGGTTTCATTCGAGGTCGTCCCAGATCTCGTTTCCTCTGACTTACAAAATAAGGCTGGCTTTGGAAATCTACAGGGTGGCATTCTCTTTCCCCTGCTTTTGGTAGCCACATATTTCATCCATAATTCCCCCAACTGTGTTTGAATATCCTGGCTTCTAATTCTGTTCCGCCTAGCCTTTACAACCAAAGATCTCGTAAAATACATCTGTGCTCCCTCTAATGTCATTTATCTTCGCTTCTTAAAGTCCACGTTTCACTTCCATTTTTCTAGGCTGCTTTGGAAATTGCGTTATATGTTTTTTGTTTTACTTCTAACATAAAACAGTTTTTCCAAAAAAATATCTTTAAAGTGCAATTTTTTTTTGTATTTTTAAATATTTGTTTACAAATCAATGTTCATTTAATCATTACTTATTTCAGCTATTCTAATGTTTTATCCTCCAACACTATTTTTTTCTTCTTTGACATTTTCCATGTATTTACTTTGTGTTGATATTTCTTCTACATTATCAAGGATAGTTTCTTTTTTGATTTGTTTATTTAAGAACGCTCTTTAACATCTCAGATCATCAGCGTCCCATTCCATTCAGGGCGTGAAACGGCCGACAAATTTTGCTCAGAGGCCTCTTCTTTCAGGCTTGAGGTTCTTTTTCGTGCCGTAAATGTACGACACGGGATCCAGGCTTTACTTCCCTTCCGAAGGAAGCCATACTTAGGATTTTTACGCCCCGAAAAAATCCATCGACCCTGGTTTGAGCCCGCGATCTTGGGTTTAGAAGGCAAGTATGGTTATCACTACACCACCAGGACCGGCTTTTTTAAGGATAGTGATCGACTTTTGTACGCCAGCCTCTAATTCTGTCAGTAGCAATTGATCGTCAGCGAGTAATGTTATTTTTGTGTGTCTCTCTTTAGATAAACTGATGCACATGGATTCTATAACGACATTAGATTTACCTCACTGTGCCTAGTTTTGGTACATGATTACTATTCCTGTATAAGGATTTTATGGCACTGATTAAATTAGACTCAATTTATACCACTACTATAGCCGGTGTCATTGCCCCATGTGGGCCTTTGGCTTACCGCGACGACCGCTGCGTCCTCTACCTCCATCACATGATATCATTTGTAGGGTGCAGTACTGCAGGAGGGTATCCCAATTGTCCTCACGAGGCTGGGTGAACCCCATTCCAGACCTTCCTAACTTAGAAAAATTCCTAAGCAGTTACCGGAAATCGAACGTGGGCGGACGGGCAGCAGTCAGCAACGCCAACCACTAGACCAAGGAGGGTGGTCTTATATTTAGTAATAACGCAGGAATAAATGAACAGGGGCTCATTAAATTCTGTCTTCTTTTCCATTGCCTGATTTAAAGTAAATACGAAGTAAACACATTTAAAAATGTTGCTAGATATTAGTTTTTTTTTTTTTTGAATCTCTCAAATTTTCAAATAAAATATCTAACGGCAAAATTATGAAGTGAGAAGATTGTCTTCCCTGCAAGAACAGTAAAAAAAATTATGCTTACGTAAATGCCTACTCACTTGGAGTTTGGAGCCAAGATTGCATTGGTTTTCTGTTTTGTGTTTAAAGGGAGGAAACTATTTTACCTCAGATGCAATTAAGTTAGAGGAAAGTGAGGATAAATTGAAGACCCCTAGCATTGGGCAAGAATGGTTTTCTGATTGAAAAATACATTTTCAGTAGCTATAAACATGTACTCCTAGAAAAAAGTGTGATTTTATAACATCATTTAACCCGCTTTTCATTACTTTTAACTATTTGGCATCATGATGATATATGAGACGATACAATAAATTGGGAAAGGAGGTTAGGAAAGGGCCTAAGTTAATGGACCCTGGCAAGGTAAAAAGTATTAAAAATTTAGTTGGGATTTTTAGATATTAAAATCTATAAACTGTACTCTTTTTTATTTATGTATATTTTATACATTTTAAATGAATATTTATGTTAAATTTGGAAAAAATACATGTTCTGCTTTGGAGCTATCAAACTACAGACAATTCGCTTTGCTTTCGAACTTCAAGCGCCTGAGGTACATTTTGAAAATTTTAGGGAAATTAGACGGTGCGGCCAACCTATAGATACATGTAGTACATTTATAAACCCTTAGATGTCTCTAGTTAGTAATTTATAGACGGTGAAGATGATTCATCTTATAGAACTGTAATGCACTGAAATGTACTGTATATTTTAACCTTGATTCTCGAAATTTTAGCTTTTATCATACGAAACGCACATTTTCTCAAATTAACTCATAGATTTATTTCAAAGTTTTAGGATATATTTAACAAGTATTTGTGTTTAATTTAGTAAACTTTCCTTGAAAAAGCCATTTTAATCGAATTTAGACATAGAAAAAAGTACGAAGTGTAACAAAAATCTATTACATATAAAAAGCATATTTCTCTAACGAAAACATAAATAAAAAAAAACTCGTGTGTTAAATTACGTGGTTTTTATAAATAGCTTATAAAAATACGGCCTACAACAAAAAGAGCTTTTTGAAAAGTATACCAACCAGCATTTGACATTTATGTATAATGCGAAAAACCTGGAAAGTAAAGCTCAGTTAGGAAGGTTACCCGTGGCTGTAATTAGAGCCGCGGATGTTCCGTTTACGGGTATGTCTCTTAGCAGTCTAGGCTACCTCAGTTATGAGACTCATGAGTGATCGTGATATTGTAGAATACAATACTTTAAATTATAAAGATGAATGAATTTATTACGCATTATATCATGTCAAGTGTAAAATTAAAGTTGATTCTTGTCAAAGAAGTAATTTGATGATGAAGTTCGTATACCAAATAAAGCAGTTGCTCTATTTAGGAAGTGAATTAAAAGCATTTTCAGATGAAAAAATTCAATAGTGTATTTGAAAATATATGGAGGGTACAAGGGAAAATCAAAAAACGTCCAGTTTTTACTTTTTTACAGGAATGTACTTTGAAGTTTAAAAACGCTACAAAATTAAGCGCATTATATATATAAAGTTACACTATTAACAATGTAACAAATTAACAGTAATTATGAAAGTAGGAAAGGATAAAATACTTAAATCACACTTTATATATAAGATGCCAAAAATGTATACACACTTCAAGAAAAGAAAAAACTGTGTTAACATAACAAAACTGAATTTACAAAACAGAAAATGATGAGCACTAATCATCTTGGACTTTTACAGTTACAACAGTTGCTCAAAATGCCCACCATCGGCGTTGATACACTTCTAAGTACATTGAACTGCTGATTGAGCAACTTTGCGAAAGTGTCCTCAGCGATTGCATTACCGTTTCAATTTCTTCCCGAAGCGTTGCCAGTGTAGCTGGTTTTCTACGGTATACAACATCCTTAAGAGTTTCCCATAGGTAGAAGTGCAACGGAGTTAGATCCGGAGAACGCGGTGGATACTCAATCGGACCTCTTCATCCTATCCATTGCCTGGGAAGTGCCTTGGATCCAATGAGAGGGGCTTGTTGCTGTGCGAGGTCTCCCAGATCTGCCTTTGTGAACATCGCATACGGTACCATGAGTACCACGAGTCTCAAATTTGTCTCGAACGTGTGCAATTGTTACTCGCGTTGGCGGTTCTGTTCTGTTCTGTTCTGTACACACGTCTCCATTGTCTTTGAACCTCAACAACATTCTCGGTTTTCCAATACCACTTCAAAATTGCTTTCCACTGATCTAAACAATTATCTTGGCTCCATTTAGTTGTAGCAACGCTAGCATAACGTAATGCTAGTCTTTTCTGTTTACAGAACATCATACGATAATCTTGGCCTCATTTGTTCATTGTTGATATACTTGTCACGTACAACGCTATTATATGTATGTGAGTCATATCTGTTTACAGTACACCATACTACACATTACTGTCGTTTTTTGGTCTAAATTTCAAATATATTAATTAGATATCTACTGTGAAATTATGTATACATTTTTGGCACCCGCGGTATCTATATAGAAATGCTTTTTTCTCGAATCGAATAATTCTTAATGCATTTTTTAACAGGTTCTTCTTTTGAAATTAGTGTCATCAGTTATATGTTCATGTTAATTAACAATAAAAAGCCAAAGTACACATAATTCTAGATAAAACAATAAAAGTCCACTAACTATATTGTGGAATATTCCAAACTATTCTAGACAATTCCTGAGGAAAATATAGACATTAATAAAACACTATTAAAAATAATAAATCGATAAAAATGATTCATTAACCTTTAAAAATAGAGCTGAGCATTTTCAGAACATATTTTTTTCAGGCATTTTAGATCAACTTTTGCCTTGGAAAGTGGAATTAAACTTGAATAGGAAGGGGCAGTCTGTGTACGGTACATTTTGTCAACAATAACATGGGACTCCCCGGAGCCATTGTAGGTTGTTCGACTGGTTAAATTCTAAAAGAGGTTTGGCAGCTACAATTTCTGGTATTTCTCTTTATCTTCATTGGACATGTCTTTATGTGTTGTTTATTAAGTAAGACATGAAGAACAATTTAGAAATATCCTGGGAACACTGGACGATATTGAAGAGAGATGTTTTCACGACACATCTTTTGATGTACTCATTTCAATCGTAATTTCAGGATGTGCTTTTTTTATTTATTGAAACCATACCTTTCTTACATTCCATATAACTGTGGCCTCTGATGGGAAAAGTCCCTTAAACTGATTCAAACATGCACTTATGAACCATAACATGAATGAGGCGAATAATTGCATAATTTTTATTTTGGCCAAGGCATGAATTACAAAAAAAATTGCAAATTTCGAACTGATATGGATTCAGGTGATGGAAACAAAAGTGAAACAACAATGATGCAACATCATCAGCAACATATCGATGGTCTCATTGTAGATATTTTACAGAGGACTCTGATTGTTATTCCGCTGGATACTATCTTTTCTAAGTTGATTTTTTGTGAACTACAAGTGGATTTTCCCCTGTATGAATGTGTTGGAATGTAGCACTACATACCTATAATCCATTGGCACTAAAATGTGAAATTTCACCAAAAGTGCACTTTGATTTTTCTTCCTCTGTATCCTTCGTATGTTTTGGAAAACAGGTATGCGGCGAAAGCTCCAGAGAAACTTTTTACATGCACTGTTGAGAAAAGTGATTAATGCAACAACTAATTTCTAATCATTCATTAAAATTCTAAAAAAACACTTTTAGAACGTGCTAAACAACTGAGGGCATTGAAATTAAAGTATTATAATGTTACTAAAATCTGTAATTTTAAAGCACCCAATAAAAGACAGGATATGTGTTTATGGTCGGTATATATAATGTTTTAAATATCATTCTGAATTATTTTAATGAACTTTTCTTACAATGTGCAATGTGTATAACAAATAGGAGTAACTACTAAAGCTGTGCATGATTACGATAAAACTAATCAAGGCTTCTTAACTATAACATTAAAACGGCATCACAGAAATTGTTCGTTAATTAGTTTAATATTCTATAGGTTGTATTGATAATTAGTGTGTATGTAAATATGATAAAATATAACTTATATAATTAAATTTTATTATTACAGTAATTGCGTTAAATTTTAAAAAAATTAGGATCGCGGGCGCGATTCTATCCTACAGTGTACACAAGCACATTCGTAGTTTGACGCTAAGTGGGGGGAAAAGTGTGAAACTTCATTTCCAGTTAACCTTATATTGTTCCAATGGAGATGACTTTGTAATGAAAACCTTAACGTATATTACTTTCAGAAAGTATTTCTTAATACCTTCAGAGGAGAAAAGTGTAAATGTTTAATTTGGGCCACTGTGAAACAAAAAACAGGACCGAAAGCCCCATCTTAATTTCGGCACATTCAGAACTCCCGGATGTATCTGGTACGTGGCGCCACAACATAGCGGTCTTGGTAACTACTTCAACAGCAGCGCCATCTCTTGAGCAGAAGAGCAAGTACGTGTTCAGTGCTACGATCGATTCCCCCGCCACCTTTTTAACGCAAAAGCAACAGCAGCACCTTACGTTGCCTTACCTCACAAACGTTGCAGCAAATTTTCTTTTCAGGTAACCTTTAAAATACGTTCAATAAATGTTAATTGCTTTAGAAAATGGATAAAAATCCTCATGAATTCAACTATAATTTCAGAATTGTGTAAGAGTCCTAGGAAAGCAGTTTTAGATAGGGAATGTATGGTCCACAAGAAAAATAATGTGGTAAAGAAATTGAAATTAGATGTTGATATGTCAAGTGTTAAAGCGAAATGCGGTAGACATTGACCTTAGAAAATCTTCAAATCTGCTTCTTTAACGAAAATATTCCGATTTTCAATTATCATCATCAGTTATTTCAAGATTTAGTGCTATGAAAATATCTAAAATCTCGGATTAATGATATGCCAGTATTGTTAACTGATTTTTTGTGTAATGTAGCTTAGGCTAAGAGCAGCTATCCACTGGATGGTATGGCCTAATGGAAAAGGTAACAAAGTGCGGTAGCAAGTTTCTAGGCTCGGATTATATATGAGGTACGCTCGTTCGTAAAATGTATAGGCAAAATAAATATACAAAAAAAAAAATAATAAAATAAACCAGACAAAAATTCCATAACCCGAAATTAATTGCGCTAGTATTACACCGACAGTGCTGAAGAGAAATACACCACAACCTCTGACCATTATAGTGGGACATAATTCGAATGAAAGCTTCACTATTCAGTGTTGTTTACCTATTTATTTTATCTTTTTAAAATCTTGTTTTGACCGCCTGTGGCGCCTCAGTAGTAAAAACGGGCATTAAACACTATTAAAAAAATATTGTTTCACGAAAAGTAAACAATGAAGTCAGAAGTGTTGTACATATTCAACATGCCTTCCTTAAAGGCACAAACAGAGTGTTACAATAAGACACGGCCAAACTTTCAGAACACATTCCTCACACGTAGAAGAAGAAAATATGTTATATGCACATGTGTCCGGAAACGCTTTATTTCCATGTTAGAACTCGTTTTCTACAACTCTTCATAATACATAAATCATAGAAAACACAGCATCAGAAGCAGCATACCACATGAAGTCGATCCTGGTGATGTAGTGCTAACCATACTTGCCTTCTAAACCCAGAATCGCGGGTTCAAACTCGGCCAGAATCGATGGATTTTTTCGGGCGTAAAAATCCTAAGTATGGCTTCCTTCGGGAGGGAAGTAAAGCCGCGGGTCCCGTGTGGTACATTTACGGCACGATAAAGAACCTCAAGCCTGAAAGAGAGGCCTCTGAGCAAATTTTGTCGCCCGTTCAACACCCTGAGTTGTTAAAGAGCATCCGGAACATCTACCACTATCACTACTAAGTATAATAATGACAACAACAGTAATAACAATTCCTCCTTTTCTTCTTCTTCTTCTTCTTCTTCTTCTTCTTCTTCTTCTTATTATTATTATTATTATTATTATTATTATTATTATTATTATCATCATCATCATCATCATCTATGGAGATCTTTACCTACACCACTGCGATCTCTTTGACATGTTTACTGCTCAAAATAAATTGCCAACACTATTCTAACACATTATTGCAAGTTCTAACAATCGTACACATTGTTGAGCATTCAGCTGAGTTTCAATTTGAGTCATCAATTATCAGTAAAATAATATCATAGCGGTAAATCTGACTGTTAGGTAGTTCTAAGTATAAATGCCGATAAGCATGAAACTAATTTAGAAAAAAATTAATATTGCAGTATCTACAAGATCTTGAAGACAACTTAAGAAAAGTCATAAGCTCACAATAACATACAGCGAAAACCGTTAGAGTAATAATGCATTTAAATTTTAAAAGCGTTCAAAATGACCGCGACGGAGGTTCTAGCATTAAATATTTTATAAAAATTATAGCTCAAAGATGTGTTGCATTTAGCAACACCATCAAATAATGTGAAATATCAGCTGTCTTTGGTGAAATTTCCTAATGTAAATCAAAGATATGCATTAACATTGCTAGATGAGCCACTTCTCAGAGAAAGAAAGGCAATTAATCAAACGTACATACGTACACCTATTACGATACCCAACACACATAATATTTGGTGAATTAACATTAGATGATTCTTTTATACTAAATAAACAAAGGATTTGTTAAAGAACTCAAAAAATTAGAAAGAAAACTACCGCCACGGGTGGCCGAGGTCGTTAAGGCAGGGACTCGTGAGCGGGAGGTCTGCGGTTCGAATCCCGCCAGGACCGTCCTCCCTGACTGGGGTTTTTTCCAGGTTTTCCTCAGTCTTCATAACTGGCAAATACCGGGGAGGTACCTAAACTTAGGCCTGGAACGCTTCCTTCCTTAAAAAAAAAAATTCCTTTCCCAATTTATCATTTCATCTCATTTATCATTAGTGTCCACCGCCTGTGGTGCCTCAGTAACGAAAACGGGCGTTAAACACTACTCAAAAAAAAAAAAAAAAAAGAAAACTCAGTTTCGTAAACATTTCGTATTACTTTAATATTTTCTTTTATATATCTCTAAACCATAACATTAAAAATAATAAATATATGAACATAATTTAAGCGAGCTTTTTCATATTTATGCCCATTAGTATTAACATTAAATTCACCAATATTGGGTTTCATCTTAGTTTTAAAATTGCTGAGACGCAAGCCAGTATTGCAGAATGTTTTATTCAAATTAAACCTCCACCACTACAAAGTGACAACCTTAAGGCGGTTTTCCACCAGACCGACAGAACAGAAACAATGTCAAAGTTAGCGAAAACGGAAACAAAACAGAAATGTTTCGGAGACTCCATGTCGCCGGCAACTGTTTTTGTCAACGCTGGCAAGTGTCCTCAAGTTGGTAAAAATCAAAAGGTTTCCGCTTAGTTTAGTTGTTCTGAAACGCAGTCTACACGTGGAAACACCATAACAATACTTGTAATTAAAATCACTAGTTTCTAAATATACCTTCATTACAGAGTCGTAATGAAACTTCCGGTTTTAAATGTTTGTTAAAACCCTTCCTAGCAATTGAAAGAACCTGTAGGCAGCAAAGTTTTGGCGTTCCTTGGAAGTTTGTGGTAAAATTCATAGAGACTAAGTACAAAGCTAAATCTTATTTCGCATTAAAACAACTTGTCATATAGAGGTTATAATGATCAGGCCAAATCCCTGACTAAAGGCAAGTGCTGCTATATAAATTACACACGAGTCATTGCTTTGTGTGTAAATAATATCCATGATGACCTCATTTATAGGAAAGTATGTATCAGATGGGTCCCAAGGCAGTTATTCAGTGATCACAAGCCTACGCGGCAAGCGATTTATTAGCAACATTTGTAGCTCATATTCGTGAAGAAGATGCTTTTCTTAATCCATTTAATGATAGAAGTCATTAGAGTGCGCCATTAGAGTAAATCAACGAACATATAGTTAATGCAACATTTATTCCAGTAAAAATAAAAGTCAAGACTAAGGTTTCCGTCGGAAAAGTCTTACTGATAATATTTTAGGTCAAATGCCGAAGTTAGTCACTTTCAGGAAATTAACTCACACTGTGAATACCTGTTGATAAAGTTGAGGCTATGTGAATACCGGGGAGTTCTCTCAATAAGGGCATTGCTGCTTCACGACAACGCTCTCCCACATGCGACTCCGTATAGGGTATAAATACACTCAATGGTCTGAAATTGAGATGTTGAAACATCTGTCATACACTCTGGGTTTGACGTCATCGAACTATCATTGTTTGTTCCTTTAAAGAGCATTCACGATATTAGTCATGCGGATGATAACGAGATAAAGAAGGCGGTGCAAAGCTGGTTAAAGGTCAGGTAGACCATGTGTGTTGTGTGAAGAATACTACACAATTTTTAAGTACCCTTTTAAAAATCCTTATAACATTTTTGTTATTAAATGCTCTTCATTTGCAAATTTTTTAATTAAAGAATTGCCTATTTTTTTAATGATATTTATTTAATTTCTAATTTGAAATGTTTCAGTATAGGTTATGAGATGCTTAAAATTCAGTTATTAGGAAGAAAACTGTCACAGTATTTAAACTTACAGAATCTCTCACATGATTATAAACAAATAAAAAAAATAAAAACCCGTCGCTCAGAATCTGCGTAAACTAAGCGAATTAGTCATCAAGTTGAATAACTTTTAATAAAAATGAATACAAAATGCAAATTAAACCTAATTAATTAATACAATTAAATAAGTTCTGGCATTACTGTGTGGTATAGGGGAACAAAATTAGAATGCTTGTTGTTGAAGTATAACAAAAGAGAAACCACGTTTTTAGAATTATCACCAGAGGGTCTGAATGTTCTTTAATTAACCTGGAAAGCTCAGACCCTCCAGTGATATTTATTAGCATTATTTCACAAATAAAATAAGAGTTTAAACATAATTACCGTAAACTGGACTTATAATATTGTAATAATTGTACATTTGCATTATGAATACTTAACATTTTCAAGGCATCTAACAACGCAAAGTGTTCAGTGATACGTGCTCAGGAATTATATAGTGGAGTTATAGAGTTGGCTCTACTGACCACAAGACAAATGCACATCTTGTCATAAAATGGATGTGATAATTTATTTCGATAAATTCACTGCTATATCCGCCTATGAATGGTCAAAATTCAAGTCTTTGTTTCGATTCATTGATCGATTTTAAGATGATGTCGCATAGGTAAGAGAAAGAGTCATTATTATTGAGATTAAACCACAAAAATTAATGTATAGTATTAATTAAATGAATAATATGACCACTGATAGACAAAGCTATACTGAGTGGATAATTTTTAAACATTTTTAAATGTAACCATGTTTATGAACTGAGCCCTTGATATCATCTTTACATTCACTAAAATAGAGAGAAATAACAGAAAGTTTCGAGTTGCATTGCGTATTTAGGAAGATGTTTTTCATATGTTTCAATAAAGCAAAAACGTTACTATTCAGAAACAAATAACAATGTACAAAGAAAATAAAACAATTGAAAGTTACATCGACTTTCATTGGCTTTGAAAGTTAATTTAAATGTTATTGCAGGAAAAACATGTAACGTAAACGTTTTCTGAAGGTTATTACAGAGCGCTCTTACATACAAACATAATTCTCACACACAGATTAATGTTTCATATTTGCTATTTTGTGACGAGCTTTTGCTAAATAAAAAACATATGCAACATTATAAATACAGTTTTTATGCAGAATTAATCTGTTCTTTTATTTTAAAACAATATGGAGAATATTAAACGCAAGAGCGCGTTTTAAATTTCTGTTTTCAAGTATACCCCCACTCCTAATGGTCCAAATTCCATAATTTTGGAAAACTATTTTTCCTATTTTATTTAAATGCTATTTTTCGAATGTTGTTGTAAAGAAACAAATATTGGTGCCACTAGAGCGATTTTTAAATTTTGAGTTTCGGGTAAACCCCATTCCTTATGGCCGCGTTTCTCTGATTTTTGGAAACTATCTTCCTTATTTTATTTCAATGGCATACACCGATTTCCTTTAAAATATTTTAAATGAGACCGCTAGAGCGATTTTTAAATTTGCTTTAACCCACAATTATTTTTCAAATATATCACCACTTATAATCGCTCGATTGTCTTGATTTTCGGAAAATACTTTTATCTATCAATTTTAAAGAAATCTACAGAGCTTCGTTGAGCTAAAGCAAAAATTGCGGCCGCTAGAGAGATTTTTCAATTAAAAAAAAAACAATTTTGCTATTCCCTAGAGCTTTAACACATATACCTCGTATATACGTATAGAGATTTGTTTCGTTTTTTCAGTGCCTAGTGGGTACGATCGATAGAGTTTTGGAAACAATATTTAAAATTAATTTGCAATAGCTTAAATTCCTTCGGAATTCGCTAAAAATAGTAATAAAATAGATATTTTAGATATTTTACTGCAATGACTGCAATAGTTGCATTATTTCGGAATTCGCTAAAAATACAGCCAAAAAAATTGATTTCTTAAAAGTATGAGCAGTGAAGAATTAAAAAAAAAATATAATAATCATCCAATGAAGAAAAGGAAGAAATTACAACAAAATAAAAATATTTGGAGCTGGATACACCTTTATGAGACATGAAATTTTTACATTGGAAAGAACATCTTAGTGATTACGCAACAATTTTCCAGTCAATATTTAAAACAGGTTCTATTGATGACGTAATATTCGTACTTGCTTATAGTAGATTACTATATTAAGTGTATATTCATGGTACCGGAATTTTGTCTAGTTATATAAAAAAGTGTCTCTGAGCGCTGTGGATTCCTGGGTATCGAGGTAATATTCACAGACGTACGTCTGATTCAGTTTTTCAAATTTCTGTCGCAACTGTTTCATTTTTTGAATTATCCACATGTAATGAAACTGGTATGGTTGAAATATTTTTCACTATACATTTTTACATAAATTACAATATAGAACAACTCATGCCAGAACCACGTTTTCTACTTTCCTGGGTTCCAGTTGAACAAGCATATAAATAACTCGAAATACAGGCTATACTGTTTTTTTTTTTTTTTTTTTTTTTTTGAAAATTCTTTTAGCTACACCAAGCGCGGTGGCTCAGGCGATAACGTTTGGAGGCACTTGCATTTCCGGGTTCAAATCGCTTGGTGTCGGCCATACTAATCTCGGGGTTTTTCCTCGTTTCCCCCTCGTTGATTATACGAACGCTGTGTTGATTCTTTCCATTCTATAAAATTTTCTCTCTCCCATATCAACCAAAAGTGCCAGGTCGATTTTTTTTGATTGATTTATTTAAGGACGCTCTTTAACATCTCAGGTCATCAGCGTCCCATTCAACTCAGGGCGTGAAACGGCCGACAAATTTTGCTCAGAGGCCTCTCTTTCAGGCTTGAGGTTCTTTTTCGTGCCGCAAATGTACGACACGGGACCCACGGCTTTACTTCCCTTCCGAAGGAAGCCATACCTAGGATTTTTACGCCCGAAAAAATCCATCGGTCCTGGCCGGGTTTGAACCCGCGTTTTGGGTATAGGAGGCAAGTATGGTAACCACTACACCACCAGGACCGACGTGCCAGGTCGAGATGGGTTGGTGCGGTGTGGGGATTGCTTGCGCTTTAGAAATTATTTTCCCCGCTGTCTGGTGTGAAAACGGTCATTTTGATGGACTCCACTTGAAGTCACTTATTAACCCGGTCTATGTCCGTACTTCAGCGCCCTCGTACCCTGGCTGCTTCATGTCTCTCTCATCTCATTCCTTCCTTTCGGAGGTGCTCCCGCCGGAGGAACAGGCACAAACGGCCATCCCTTGAGCAACAATGAAATATCTACCAAAACATCCTCCCCCGTCTCTAACAATCAAATAAAGCCAATCCTTTAGTTGCACTAAGACGATCGAGGTGACAAATGTCATTCGAAGAACTTATAATTTCAAAACGCTACACCCCCAAGGCTTGACATGTGACATTTTCCTTTCTAAACCACAAAGATAGAGTATCAATACATTTTTCAATACGAGATAACTTATGTAACGAAAAGTCAAACAAAAGAAGGAAGACGAAAAAAGCCTCAGGTTCATTTTCATTTGAACAAGCTAAAGTTATCCAATAAGAAAGGAGAAAAGTCAAGCAGTTAGTCTTTTCCCAATATTTTTGTTATTGTAAAAGACACTTTATAATATTTTGTGAATTTAGTTTTGATTGCACTACTTTAAACTCTTACAGGTAATCTGCAAGTGCCAATGCAGCTATAAAACCCTCTTGATAGACCTGAAGACTTCCAAATTTCAGGCATTTGATAGAGAACTTCTGAATCACCAACTTTGTCGTTTCCTCAATACCTTTGTGTGACAAAACGTCAGGACGACAGATTTTAACTTATCAACCACAACCATAAATCCCGACAGTTGTAAGTTTTAGTGTTGAAGGAAATTGCAGGATTATTCATAAGATTAAGAAGTAATCACGTTTATTATTATAACCTTAAAGATCAATTCAACTACAATACCCTTAACTCTCGTCGTTTTCAAATCTTATTCCAACAGGGTTCTTCGTGTTGTGGATTATATACGGGTAAAAATTATCATAAAGAACAATTCCAAGTGAATTTTTTTAATGGTGTTTAACGCCAGTTTTTACTACTAAGGTATTATAGGAGGTGACACTGATGATACATGAGATGAAATGATATATTGGGAAAGGATTTTTTTTTAAGGAAGGAAACATTCCAGGCCTAAGTTTAAGGTACCTCCCGGCATTTGCCATTTATGAGGACTGAGGAAAACTTGAAAAAACCTCAGTCAGGGAGGACAGTCCTGGCGGAATTCGAACCCCAGACGTCCCGCTCACGAGTCCGCATCTTAACGACCTCGGTCATCCATGGTGGTAATTCCAAGCGAGAGCATGTCTCTGCAATGGCCCTGAACATTCCTAAGAGGACGTCTAATATCACAGTAGTTGTTTTCTTCCTAGGAACTCGACGAATAGGCTACTTTACAGATGTTATGAATTTCTATGAAGAAACATTAGCTAGAATTCCTTCGATTTGTGAGCATGATGCATGAATTTTGGGGACGTGAAACCCACGTGTTATCCCCCGTAATAATTTGGTCGACGACCTTGTTGTATTAATGATAATAACACTCTGGGAATGTCCATGAATTATTCATTTTCTCAGCTTCATTTCCATTTTTGAGCACCTATGGTATCCACCTCGTAGCAGTTATTGCAGTCGTGCAAATGTTCTCTGACAATTTCGGACACAATTGTACGAGACACTTCCGGAAATTCAGCGCACACTTCGCCAACCGATTCTATTAAATGATATGATCAAACTTTTGTTTCAGTTCATCTTGATGAATGGCATTGGAATTCTTAATCACTTAACTTCAAGTTAAATACACTCAAACAAAGGCTATCAACCACTGCTCTGCAGATAAACAAGATCTGATCAGTGACAGGCGTAAGGAAAGAGATTGTTTGTAGCTCATGAGTTACTGTATCCCCACCTGTCGTCTACAGTTCAACACCAGCAGAACTTCATTCCGATTTTAGTGCTTAGAAATTCTGATGCGCAGTAATGACATAGTAATGACATAAATCATCACAGTAATGATTTAGTTCTCCTGTTTGTAAACACCATGCACCATATCCTGACACTAGCCTAGTTCGTAATACACTCTGCATAGGGTGCAACAAGAATCCGATAAATATCCAACCTTCTCAGCAATCAAAAAACGATTGAATGTTTACACCACAATGAAGACAGTTAATGCTAGACCTGCGGCAGCAGCTGTGCATTTAGTATGTACAAATATTCTCTTTATGAATCATCCATGGAGCAATGAAGCTTTCAAAATCTAGAAAAAAAAGATTAATTAGTTATATATTAATTACAATTGAAAAAAAAATAGTTTTCCGTATAAGGTTTACCGTAGACCAACTCCCAAAACATTGCATATTTATGCATTTAGATAGCGGAAATATTACATTACGATGTTGTTTCTATAGTTTTATCCTCAACCGTATTTACTTTTGCACTGGATCGGATATCTATTCAGCATTATTTATTAATATATTATTACCTTCAAAACTAAATTAGATCCCGAAATAAGCATTTTCTTAAGGTAAGAGTTAAAGATCTAAAATCCCATTGAAAGATGACGAGCAACAAAGATGTACGAGGGCATGTCTATAAGCTTCCGGCCTCGCCGGTAAGGATTATTGTGTTCACAAAAGCCTTATCTGCAGTCATATCTTATCTGTTAAGTAAATAATTGCAGCTCCGCTGTGTTCAGTTGTTCACATATAGTTGCATAAAGAAAGATATGGGTAGAAGATTGTGATATGTTCAAAATAGAGTATCGAGCTGTTATTAAGTTTTTCACAAAAAAAAAAGAGACTTACTGCAAATGAAATTAAACAGCGATTGAACGGTGCATATGGGACAGCATCCTCCTCATATTCTAGCGTAAAAGAATTGGCCAAACTTTGTGGAATGGGCCGAGAAAGCATTGAAGACGAAGAGCGTGCTGATCGGCCCTTAGAGGTGCTCACTCCTGAAAACATTGCTCTTGTGGAAGGAGAAATTGTGGAAGACCGGTCGCTCAAAGTTACAGAAATAGCAGCAAGGTTGGGCCTTTCTGAAACAACAGTCCTTCGAATTATTTATAAACATTTAAACATGAATAAGTTAGTGCAAGATGGATGCCTGGACTTCTTTCCTCAGTCAAAAAGCAGCAACAAGTCATCTGTAGTCAGGTAATTTTTAGAGCTCTGCCGTGGCAACGAGTGAGAAGTTCTGCAGGCCATTGTTACAGCAGATGAAACTATGGTCCTCCACTGTGATCCATTGTCTAAAAGAGAATCAATGGAGTGGCGTAAACTTAGCGAAGCACCTTCTCTAAAGGCCAAGGTCATTCAGTCAACCAATAAGATCATGGCCACAATCTTATGGGAGTGTGAAGGAATACTCTTCATTGACTTCAAGGAGAGGAACACCACAGTAAATGGGGAGTACTATGCTGGCCTACTGCACAGATTACGAGCTTCCATCAAAGAGAAAAGGCGAGGAAAGCTGAATGATGATGTGTGCCTTCTTTACAACGCGTCTGTGCACATAATTCTTGTTGCAAAGGGAGCTGTGAAGAAATGTGGCTTCAAGGAGATCAACCACCCTACAGCCCAGATCTAGCTCCCGGTGACTATTTCCTCTTCTCAGAACTTTAGAAGGACCTTAGAGGGAGAAAATTTAAGTGTGACGAAGAAGTAATGGATGCTGTTTGTGCCCAAGACTTCTGACATCTGACTATTTTGGGGGGAGGGGTGATTGAAACCTTAAAGCAAAGATGTGAGAAGTGTATTGCAATAAAGGGTAACTATACTGAAAAGTGAAATATAGTTTTTGTCTTTATCATCATAGAAAATAGTTAGGCTGGACGCTTATGGACTTACCCTCATATATACAAGTTATTTTAAAAAATACTGAGCCAGCGAATGAAGAGTCAGTAAGGACGAAACCGCTAACCCCAGCCGACTCACTGCAGTTGTCAACGTAGAAGATTTATGAAGTGAGGGTTTGAATCCCATTTTACGAGTGCTTATGTCGCAGAGTTTAGTACCGAATTTCCACATTCAGAGGTAACGATCTGAGAGGACACTTCGTGCCTTAATATAGCACAAAAAATTCTTGAAGCTCCGCCATAGAAAAGGGTATACGAAAGCTACGTGCGACAGAAAGGAATGCGGAAATTTTCAGCATATATTCTGTCCAGGGGCCTTACCTCTGTAGAGAACGAGTACCAAATAACATAATTTGTTATCAACAAAAACGGATCACCGATTTTGAAAGAGATATTTCCATTCATTAACTGCACATATTGCGCGTGGCAGAACTAATGAAGCATATAACTTCAGGAGATGGGGCAATACAGGTATTTTCTTGTAACTATATAATTTTTCAATAATGTCAGCCATAATAAGATTGAAAGGACTATTGAAACCGAAGGCAAAATACACACGCGCAAATACATATACAGGATTCCATTATCTTGACATATACGTTCTAGCGAAATACACTGCCTACTTTGAGATAATATACAGCAATTGTCTTGGCAGCCGAACACCTTTGCGACAGAGTTCAATATCCATACTAGCCATTGAATAGTTCGGCAGTTGTTTGTTACCCACCTTGGACTTGCATTAGCTCGAAATTTACAATACTATACTTTGAAGGGTCTTATGTTTAACTATGATTATTACAAGCATACAGAAAAATGGACCAGAATGGAGCACACCATACAAAATTATGTTTATCTAATACTACACTCTCTGAAGCGGTTAGTTGTATGGCAGCCCCAAGTTGGGTGCCAATTTTGAAGCGATTTAGTCATTGATCGCCATACTTTGTAGCGGTGCATCGTTAATTAACTATTGATCGCTTTGAGGTTGTTGCCTGAGCTTCATGACAACAATATTCCACAGTTTTGTTCCATTTTTTTGTGACTCGAGCTCAACAGGACTGGGAAAGGGTCAGCTGTGTTAATAATTTCACAATGCGACATAATTTATTATTCGCAAAATCTTTCGTCTCCTCTAGTGTTTTGCATATATAGAACTTAGCTACGTCGAATATTAATTTAGCTGCCGCGATTACCAAGGGAATGAACTGAATTTGATTATCTGACTATTTGAATTGCACCGACTGAATTGAACTGATTCTCTCTGAATTAAACTTCTCTCCTTAACTGCCGTTGTGATCTGAAGAACTGGCCCTCGCTGCTTAACTGAATTGATACCCCAGCGGAGCCAACGTCTCCTTATATGTTCGATTCAAATTAACTAAACGTTGGCTTCGCCAAGCCATGGGAGTCACATAAGCACGTTCAAGCCTTGCGCCTTGTTTTAAGAATTTAAAGTATATATCTACTATTCTCTAGCCGAAATTCACCTGCCAACGCATGCCACCCAGTTCCATTTGAAAGTTTAAAACATTTATTTACATTGGTTGGTTAAAAGTTAACTGTAAAACGGCTGGTAAGTTTATTGTCCTAACACATTGAGGTCCTTTAAGAAGTGGCATAGTACTTGTCCCTTTCCTTTGTATAGCGGTTTATGGCCCGTTTCTGACTGGGCTACCGTAGGCAGTTACAACAGAGAACTTTCTCTTTTGACGACATACAATTAACTTATTAAAGCCATACCTATGTTACACATTACATTACTAATTAAAATGCACAAAATATGATAAGGCATACAGCATACGGCATACAGCACACATATTAAATTTATTTATTTATACTTATATTTCAGCGGCGGTGGGCTGCAGAAGCGGTTTCATCTCTTGTGTTTAAATTCTATTCCCAAATGTTCAAATATTTCGGCGTAACCGTACTGGGAGTGTGCAGTGTTCTTAGGTGAAACTAGTAGTTGAAAAGTAATGAAAAAGTTAACAAATTTATTTGACAACCTTATACAAAAATATCTGCATTACTGAACCCTGCAGGTACACGGCGGGGTCGACAGATGAGAACAGTTCTGCACGGAAGTTTATAAGCGCCTAGAGATGTTGCTGATAAGCTAGTTTTCTCCGATGAAGGAAACTTTCGTGTTTCCCAGTGTAAATTTTATCATCTCCACCAGTCGACATGCTAACCCTCTGTCGTGCAGAGTTCGGAAATCCCGTACAGAATTATTTTCAATCTGAAACCATCTATTATACTTTACGAGCTTCTTATCTCCCTTTAAATGAAGCGTTCATGTTAATACTGTAGCCTGTAACGAAAAGTTTTCAAACATTGCACATATTCTAATATTCCAAGTATCTCTATTTACTAATATTTTTGTCCAATATGTTTTCTAGTGCTATTTTGTTGACAGTGTATGAAGATTTAAATGATGTTTATTTTGTGGATAAAAAGCAAAAGAAATGTGACTGAGACAATCAGTAAAGTAGGCTATAGGCTTCCCACATCTATCCATTTTATCTTAAATTTCTTATATGCAGCGTGGTCAGAACGTTCTATTAGTCCCTAGGTTTTTGGTGCAGAATGTGCACTTTCTTTTAATATTTAAGGTCAAATAGCGGACATTGACTAGTGTTTTATGTTTAAACATGCACAATAACAGTACGAGGGGTAGATCCATAAGTTTCCGGCCTCGCCGTAAGGATTATCGCCTTCACAAAACCCTTATCTGGTGCCATACCTTATCTGTTAAGTAAACAATTACAACTGTAGCTCCCGCACGCTCTGTTCAGTTGCTCAGATATAGTTGCATAAAGAAGGCTATGTGTAAGAGATTGTGACATGTTCAAAATGCAGTAAAGGATTTACTCCAAATTAAATGAAAAAGCAATTGGACGGCGCATATGGGGGAAATATCCTCCTCATATTCTACCGTAAAAGAATGGGACAATTTTTTTCGAATGGGTAGAGAAAACATTGAAGAGGAAGAATGTGCAGGTCGGCCCTTGGAAGTGCCCACTCCTGAAAATACATAGCTCTTGTTGAAGGAGAAATTATGGAAAACCCGCTGCTCAAAGTTACAGAGATGGCAGCAAAGTTGGGTCTTTCTAAAACAACAGTCATTCGAATTATTCATGAACATTTAAACATGAATAAGGTCAGTGCAAGATGGGCGCCTTAACTTCTTTCCTCAGTCCAAAAGCAGCAACGAATCATCTGTTGTCAGGCATTTTTGGACCTCTGCCGTGGCTACGAGAGAGAATTTTTGCAAACCATTGTTACAAAGGACGAAACTAGGGTCTTCTACTATGATCCCTGACCAAACGAGAATCAATGGAGTGAGTGGCGAAGCACCGTTTCTAAATGCCAACGTCACACTCAACCAAAAAGATCATGGCCACAATCTTATGGCACTGTGAAGGAATACTCTGCATTAACTTCAAGGAGAGGAATACCACAGTAAATGGGGAATACTATGCTGGCCTACTGCACAGACTACGTGCTTCCATCAAAGAGAAAAGGTGAGGAAAACTGAGTGCTGGTGTGTGCCTTCTTCACGACAACGCGTCTGTGCACACAGCTCTTGTTGCAAAGGAAATTGTGAAGAAATGTGGCTTCAAGAAGATCGATCACTCTACAGCCCAGATCTAGCCACCAGTGACTATTTCCTCTTCACAAAACTGAAGAAGGACCTTCGAGGAAGGATATTTAAGTGTGATGAAGAAGTGATGGATGCTGTTTGTGCCCATTTTGCAGACTAAACTTCTGACTATTTTGAGGGGAATTGAAATGTTAATTCAACTCAAAGATGTGAGAAGTGTATTGCAATAAAGGGTAACTATATTGAACAGTGAAATATAGTTTTTGTCTTTATCATACCTAGAAACTGGTTATACCGGAAACTTATAGACCTACCCTTGTATGAGTACCATCATTGTAGCATAGGCTTCATATTTGTTGAACAGATTCTTCCAACTTTTCACTTATGTGATTTTTTATGCGATACATTCTATTTAATAAGATTCCATTGGGCATTAGTAAATAATGAGATATCAGGACTCCCCTGATAGGCAATTCGAACGGTGCTGACACATGAGCTTACCCTCTCCTCTGTACCTATTGAGAAACATGTAATTTAAATATGTTCGGACACTACTGGTAGGTATAAAGGACGGGAGCTCCATCCTATTGGAATCATTAATCGGCTATAAGATTCTCTGCAGCTATGAAACAAATTTTTCACGAAACTTGTTGCTTACGGCGACATTGCATTTACATCTTTCATACCGATTCCAGTGAACCCATGTACATTCAAGAAGTTCTTCCACACTATAGCAGTTTGTGTCATATAACATATAATGAAATATAGAAAATAAATGCATATCTGCTTAAACATAGGGGCATCAAGACTTTCGAAACTTCTGAGAACGCTACTGGCAATGAGACTGCCATAAGAAGATGTACTTTGAAAAGCATACTTAATATGTAGAACTACTATGTGTGTTAAATTAATATTAATACCTCCATTAATATGCTCCTGATTGGATTAAATGGGGATAGTTTCATGAATGAAATGAAAAAAAAAAAAAAAGAAATTAAAAATTGTCCTATATTAATTAATAATTAATTAATTATTATGCAATGTACTGACATTAGAAAGTCAAATACCTTCTGCAAATGATAAACAACTCTGAAACCGTCATACAACAATTATGAGAATGAAGTTTTACTTTACAACCTAAAACCAAAGGTTAACCCATGAATTATACACAAAGACCCATCTATGGAAATTTTATGGAAACAGTTTCTCCGGATTTACGTGTTTTCTACGTTGGTTTCCTAGAACATGCGCCAAGAGTTAAATATTTGAGAATTTAAAAAGTCCGTTACGCAGGAGCTGTGACACAAACGAATTCCTCACCTAGTAGAGTAACTTTAAAAAGAATATAAAATCCAAATTATGGCCTTATTAATTAACGAAATGAAATAAGCTATGGCATATTTTGTGATATTAGGGGAACAAAATTAGAATTCTTGCAATCTGTATTACAATTATTATTATTATTATTATTATTATTATTATTATTATTATTATTATTGAAATTAAACCACAAAAATTAATGGTATACTATTAATTAAATGAAATATATCACCACTGATAGACAAAGTTATACTGTGTAGGTGCTTTTAAAAATTTTTAAACGTAGCCATGTTTATGAACTGAGCTCTTGATATCATCTTTACATTCACTAAAATAGAGAAAAATTAATAAAGTTTCGATTTAAAATGTGTGCTTAAGTAGAAGAAGATGTTCTTGTGTTTCAATAAAACAAAAACAAGGTACTATTTAAAAATAATTACAATGTACTAAACAAATATACACAGTTAACAATAAACAACCGCAAGTTTTATAGATTTTCATTGGCTTTGAAATTTCATTTAAATATTACTGTGGTAAAAACATATTATAACACAAGCGTTTTCAGAAGGTTGTAACAAAAGCCTGTTACAAGTATAATTCTTAAACACAGATTAATATTTAACATTTTCTATCTTTACAAGATACGTTTGTTAAATATAAAACATGTGCATCATTATAAATATAGTATATATGCTGAATTAATTTGTTCATTTATTTTAAAAGAATAGAGAGAAAATTAAACTCATTAGTCTGTTGTCCTACTAACAAACTAATAATCTTCAATTCAGCACATATTTGCTACTCATGGTAGCGGTACTTAATGTTCTCAAGAACACGCTTCAGAATTTCATCACACTCTCTTAGGTTCGTAGAATATGTAAGCGGAATTGAAGCTAACTTGTTGCCATTATGAGATAACACTGCCTTTAGACTTCGTTTGGAAGAATCAATAAAAAGACGCCAGTTACTTGGCTCATATGCTTCCCTGCCCAACTGTTGAATAAGATTACATCTGAGTAGTACTTGTGGAAATGTATTTTGCGATTCCTATATCATGAAAATGTTATGCCAAGTGATAACAAATTCTTTTCCTGTAGTCTTGAGCTCAGTAATTCACTTTTTAGTTTTGTGAGACCTAAATCCCTCACTAAATCATTTAACTCAAATTGATTAAACTGTTGTGGTGAATTGTCAATTTCTTCTGTATCAGAAACCAACTCACTGTCGAAGTCACGGAGCTGCTTTCAGATTCACTAAAAGTGAGGTCTGCTGGTGGTGTAGATATGGGTAGTTGCGTACATGAAGAATAGGCCGTGTTGCTGAGTTCAGATTTGGATTTTAATTTCTGTCTTTGTTTTTTGTTGTAGCCAGCAACTTTGCACATGCAAAAGAAACATTGTCATGGCGATTCTGCTGCTCTCTGCATGTCATCGGTTTGGCAAACAGCATTGCCTTCCGTTTTCCTTCATAGCAATAACGCCATCCCTCAACAAAACTGTTACATGCAACATGAGGCACGTACGATTTATCCTAATCACCAACTTTCTCTTTGCAACATGCAGTCGATTGTCGGATCTGAGTTCGATGAGTGGGGGAGGGATTTGTAGATTTAAATTAATTAATGGATAGTGGTTGACTTCATCTTCTCTTGGTGCCTATCGTGTACTGCAATCCCGGGCTAGCTTCGGTGAGTGCTGGAATTTGATGGCCTATTTCAGGTCCAAGGGAGAGGACAAGGAACTTAATGAACACAAGTAGAACTCCTTAAAATAAGACCATTTATTTATAGTAAATTGAGTTAGGTGTTCGAGGGCCACCTTTAAGATTTTGAGAAAACGTATGAGTTTGCTTGCAACTCGCCTAATAAATTCGAGTCTATCTAAAATATCCAATCATTATCTTCCACAACACGACTCTCCTTCTCGCGGTACACTAGCTATCAGTTAATAGTTTTACGTCGCCTCTTACGAAAACGGTCTCTCGAAGTGCTCTGGTCGAATGCCTCGCTTCTCTTCACGGCGTCTCTTTTTCCCTGTGTCTTTGCCTAATATAAGTGCAATTTATGACACCCACAAGGTTCCGTAGCGTCAATAGATGATAATTGACCAGTCTGTTCTGTCTTTTGACACAAAAATAGCCTTTCAGTCCTTTTATTCAATAACTAACGACCTGACCCTGTCAGTTTTTCAAACTCTTAATGCGGACCCTTCGCAAACAAAAGACTTAAAAATATACAAAGGAAAGGGACATCTGCTTTTTCTCGTCCCTTTACAATACACTCTATCTGCCTTATGTCTAAAAGTCTGGTAAATAAGTTACTCTCTTACTTTCGAAATTCATAAAGGACTTAATTATTAATACATATATACACATAAACTGTACAAATTGATTACACTAAGGTTTACAATCCATATAATTAATTGTGCTATATCAATAATATAAACATGGGGTTTAAAGTCCTTTTATACTGTCTCATTAATACTGTTTCAAACATGAGTAATATAGCTTCTTTGTTTGTGAGTCTATCAAACACACAACACCCAAAAATGTAACAAAACTTCTGAGGTCTTTGTACACACTGTCTCCTGCGTAATCCTGATGTAGAAGTCATAATCGAATTTTTATTTTAGCACTACACATATAGAGGACGAACGTGCGTATTAACACAAGTTTTCAGCCCCACTGAAATTGAGATCTGTGTATACATAAGTACCTCACAAGAAGACATACCTGACCCACATAACAAAACTGATAAGTGCTGGGAATATAAACATAAACATCTGGGTGATAATGGAGGACGGAAGTGAGCAGATTAGGATAAGCCGAATGAATTTAGCACCATAGACAAATATGTACCTATCATAAAACGAGGTGTCAGTCAAAAAACGGACTTCATTTTTGAAATCCAGACACTGATTTCCATTTAAGTCACATATTTTCCTTTATATCGCAGAATCAATGTTGAACAGTGGTATTCAACATTGAGATTATTTCAGTTACAGACCGACAGAGTACGGCTGCGTAATGGGAGCAGCCAGTCGTCAAGATCATACAATGGATGTGCAGGTAGCAGCTTGTAGTTATTTTGAGAAAGTCACTGTCAGTGATTGGTGGTGTAAATTGTTTGCTAATTGTTCTTGCTTAGTTATGCCACTACATAATATAAAACTGGAAAACGGTACGATATATGTAGTACATAACATAAAATAAAATTAAATCTGCAATATTCCGTCTCGGCACCTTGTTGCCTATAACGGGACGTATATTTCCAAATTGTATCATTTATTAATGAGTTAATTTCCAATGTAAATAATATTTTTACAGATCTAATCTCTAATTACAGTTATAAAACAAAAATAAAATAACAGAAAATAAAACACTAAATCAACTAAATAGTTCACTACTCAAAGTAAAATTACAATCTACTGGGAACCAGTGAAATAACCAATAGCTGATAGCCAATTAACAACTTGAACTAAAATTTACCGTCGGGAAACGAGCCCTAGCTATCTAAGAAAAGTTTAGTTTCTATTTATTATCCTTTTGTATTGCAGATTTTATGTAGTATATGTAAAAATGGAATCTTACAAAGAGGCAGTAGGGCGATTTGCAAGAAAAACTGTTCGCTAACTTATTAAAAAACTTCGAAAGAAGACAATGACAAGAAACGCGTTCCGAACAGACTTGTTTTTACCAAAGAAAATTTAGAAGAATACGGGTATTTCCAATGGAGATGCCGGCAATGTACTGCCACTGAGAGGCATCGTTTTCAGCATCTCTTACAACTCACGGTAGTTCTTAGTATTATCAGTTTTTAAAATCACGATCATTTTACTTTTAATAAGAATATAAATACTAGCTTTACGTGCGGCTACTCGGTCTCCCTTTTACCGGTAGCGCGGCTATACTTGCACTCAAATAATCTCATTGTAGTTATATCCTACATAGGACTTTCTTTGTCATTCATTCTTGCCCAAGTGTGTTCCATGACATTAGGAGACAGATAATAAGGTTGGCAATATGTAGGCGTCTGATGGAAACATTTGTACTACGTGTTTATTTATTTTTTTATTAGTATTTAACGCCCGTTTTCACTACTGAGGCACCACAGGCGGAGGACACTGATGATACAGGAGATGAAATGATAAATTGGGAAAGGATTTTTTTTTTAAGGAAGAAAACGTTCCAGGACCAAGTTTAGCGTACTTACCCGGCATTTGCCACTTATGAGGATTGAGGAAAACCTGGAAAAAATATCAATCAGGGGGACGGTCCTGGTAGGATTCGAACCCCAGATCTCTCACTCACGAGTCCGCACCTTAACGATCTCGGCCACCCTTGGCGGTGTACTAAGTGTAGAATGGATAACGATATCTGGTGCCTAGTGACCTCAGTATCTCCTGCAAGGGGAACTTTATAGAAAGTTCTGGAGATAATGGGCTCTCTTTTTAACACCTGGTGTTGGCGAAAATTTGCATCATCTTGTGTGAGTGATAATTAGCACACCACATCCGCCATTAATTCATTAACAGACCGGAAGGGCTGTTCACCTGTGGCACGAACAATGACGGCATTCTTCTCTAGTTGTGCTTAGTTCTTTGTTCCTCCTGCATTTTACACTTTTACTAACTTCCTCAGAGTTGCTAGCAGGATACGTGGTATCCTGCTAGCCTGCACATGCTCAAAATACGACTTCTGTTTATCACTGATACAGTTGAAACCATTCCCTTCCGACTTCTCATTGTTTACCTGCCAAATAAAAGTATCAAACATTTAAACTCGTAATTAGAAAGTGACCAGTAGATCGACTTTATGTTTACCATTTCCAGCTAACCATAACACTGGCAAGAAAGATATTTAAGGTAAACTCTTGAGCTGACCAACTTCCCCTTTTTCTCTGTCTGTCTGTTTCACAAACTTAGGCCCCATTCACAATGAAAATTTAACGTAACGTAACAGCTAGATGCTATGTATTGTAATGGAACCGTTCACAATAAATCACATAAACATAAAAATTAGGCGTAAACTTAGAAGCTTGAAAGGTCCAAGGTTTTGCGTCTATATCTAACTCATATTTAAGAAATCAGCCAATCAGAACACACCTGCTCTGTTTGTAGAGCTCTATGGTAAAATTTATCCATACACGGAGCACGGAAATCAAATGCAACTCTTGCTACTTGCTGCTGCAAGTCCCGAGCGACGGCGGAGAGAGCCGAAGGTAGTGAATAGTTGGATAATAAGAATTTCAAGCGAATACGTACAGAATGCGCTATAAATTGATGTTTATGGTTTTGTTTTTCTGCTGCAATCAAAGGAGAGTTGCCAACATTACAGTGATTTACCCGCCCCCTATTAATTTATGTTTACAAAAAATACAGGATCCACTGGTACCTAGGATTTGCTCCAACTTAGCGTTAGTCTATATAGGATTAATTGCGAATTCCAATAAGAGAATATTTGCCACCGTTACAATATTTTAACCGCCTAACAATCCCCTATCAATTTCTATTTAAAAGTTACGGAGGACAACACATAGATTACATTATGTTTAACAACATTTACACTGCGGCCGTGTACAGTAGTTCGGCTCTCTCCAATGTCATGATTTGCTGTATGAATATATAACGGAAAACTCGTTTATTGTTATTTTAATTTATTTTAATATGCAATTTTGTGTATATTATTTTCGACTCAAATTTTGGCAGGTTTTCCCCGGTCCTCATAAAGAGCAAACGCCGGGGAGGAACGCTTCATTAATTAATTTATAACTGCAGATTATTCTTGATTGATTCTTCACTGACTACGTGCCTCACCGCATGTTAATAAGAAGGGGAGCGTTAGATTGTTACCTCATATTTATCTTAAAACTGAATTGTTAACACCAATATCCAAAGTCACGCAACCGCAAAATTTAACTTCATTTGAGCACGCATACTTTAAACTATTGCTTATGGCCTTATCTAAAACATATTCTCATTAATATTATTTTCTATACACGAAAGTTCACTCAAACACTACAATTTATCATTAACACTGAAAGTTGTCACTATTTACGCAGTACTTAACACAGGCTCAGAACTTGAAAATGACCCATCCTGCCTCTTCTGAATCTAAATTCAAATCACGTCTTACCTCCTCTAACTTCAAACTTCAAGTGTGTCTTTTAAATTGTCCCTTTATACTACTTTTAAATTCTACTTTTTGGGACAGTAAATTTCAAAATTTACTAATAGAAGTTTCAAGAACTTTTCCTCTTATTGGCTACGGGCTTTACAGATAGCCTTGCCCCGAAAATGAATCTTACGCTAAAGTCTGTCATTCGCTGCTTTTTAAGTCCCGGACGGTTTGTCGTCTCTTTAAATGTTATTGTCTTTTCTACACCCATGCTTGTGCGACTTTCCCCACGCGACAATTTCTTTACAATTTTGTCCCTTTAAACGACCAAACAAAGTAAGGCTTCTGGCTTGTGTACAGAAGAACAACCTTGAAGAGACCCTTCTTTCCTTCGTTAAAACATAACGGTATAGACGTATGGCCATCTCATACAATTCTAGCTAACTAGAAATACAGAGTGGAAAGTAATATGCATTTTCACGTTCTTTTTTATTATTGACACATAACATACTTAACATCAATATATTCCTGTTGGTGAGCATCATTAGAAATATTTAATTTAATGTACAATAAAGCAAACGTGATAAGCAGAATTATATATATATATATATATATATATATATATATATGTCATGAAATTAATAAATATGATAATGTAAATAATTAAGGGGATGAAGCCAGCAATTACTGCTTCAACATAAAACCCATTTTTAAGGTAACTACCGCATATAGTTGTTGGAAATATTAAGAAGCATAGTTGAAAGTCCCTTCGGCAAAAATATCCGCAGATGTCGAAAGGAGTTCAGGGTTATTATGGTTGTAAATACCGGAATACAGGTAGCTGGATCCATAAAACAAAAATGTCCTCCTTAAATGGTATATTTGCTTTCATTGCCATACATTTAATTCAGTGCCTCATCGAGATCTCTTGGTAAGTGAGGGAGGTAAATATTTTCTCCTTGTATCGTACATAGCCTTTCTAAACATACGCACATCGGGATGAACTAGCAGTAAACAAGCACTTGCTTGAAGTTCTTTGGAATTAATTTATTAGGTTTTTTCATGGGAAATGTCCTCAACTTTTCTTTTAAGTAATATATTATTGAATTGAATTGCACTTTTAGCTAGTTATAATTTAAGTATTTACTATTATTATCGATTAACAGCGCAACAGAGTTTGTTCGTACCATTACTGCCATTGAGTTTGCGTCACTAAATTTGAAATCAACGCTTACCTCTTTCAGTTAGACTCCCATTTGATATGTAGTTTTCCAGTAAACACAGCTGGACGGAGCAGTTCAACTTGACTGAGCAATGCACAGTCGTGTGGTAATGTGACTTTACCTTACAGAACAGTCTTGCGATCTGCAGTCCCGATCGGTAGCGAAGATTGCCGACTCGTTACGATTTTAGTAGCATTTACTTTACGCAAATAATTTCCATATGGAGCGTGAAGCCTCTGTTAGCTCACTAGACTAAAGGGTGATACTAGTGGTATGAAGGCCCCCTATGGGTATTTGTTTGTTTTTCTTGACTGTAATCTTTTTTATTTCATAATAAATATTACTTTTACTTTTTTAATCTTCATAATTTTCTGTACTATCCTTAAACGAATAAATGTTAGGTTTTTATACGTTAATTTAGGTTAGGTTAGTTCAGTAAAAGCTTAACAAGAACATAATGGAACATAAAAAATATTACTCCATAATAACACTTCTTAACTAATTACTTTTATTTTAATCTTCATAATTATTCTCCACCATTCTTAATCGAATAAATATTACTTTTTCATACATTAGATTAGTTTAGTTTAAGCTTAATAAAATATTAATAAAAAAATTAAAAAATAATGTTCATATATTATTCGTAACCAGCTAATGATTTTTACTTCTTCCCGCATGCTTCCGTTGCCGTTCGGGACTGTCGGCTTTCTCCGCTGCCTTTCGGCACTCCGGCCGCAGTATTATTCATTCTATAATAGCAAGTGTAATGTGCTACATATATATCAGACCGGTGCAAATAATTCAAATTAAATTTATCTATCACGCGAAATCATGTGAGAACCAAAATTGCTCTTTTCTTAATTAGCTTTGTATAAAATTGGTGATAACACTTTGCATGCGTTCTTATCCGAGTAAAGAAGTTTTTTTTTTCATTTATATGATCCTAAGTCTACAAAGGAAATTTCAAAAACTGACATTAACTATTTTAAAGGATTTTATTTCTCCCCCTCAACTGATATATTTGTTAAAACTACTTATACCTGAGGATCAGCGCAGATGACTGAACATAAAAACGAAAAAAGAATTAAGAAATAATGGATATAGCCCCCACCTTGCTTTGAAGAAAAGTTTTCAATATTTTCTCGAAAGAAAATGTTGAACTCAAAGATGTAATGTCTTGTTAACTGAACAATAATTGTATTCATGAGAAACATGAATTAGCGGCACTTTCCAGCATAATAAAAGCAGTACCTCGTATTATTTATAAAAATAAATTAAAAAAAAAAGAATTCAAGAACCAAATAAATTTTTAAAAATTAAAAAAGTATATTTTCTTATTCCGCAATTCTCGAATTGCACTGAATGATCACTTTTTGTATATTACAATAGAGAAAGTCTTTAAAAATGTGATTTAGCCTGAAAACAAACCCAACTTTATCAATATTATTAATTTTTACAAATGTTCGTGAAATCTTTAAATCATATTCTTATTTTTCATACAAACAAAATATGCTAAAACTCCCTTATTTCGTTTTAATTACTTAATTTGTGTGTTTAAAATATAAATCAACAACTGATTATTTTGGGTTTAGCTTATTTTTTAAAGAGTGAGATAAATTATCTTAATGTCCAGTAATATTACTTTTTTCAGTCACTTATGAATACTTCTCAATAGCACAACTTTCGTTTTAATCTTTAAATTTTGCTTATAAATTGTGATTGAACGCCTCCGTCGTTTAGTGGTAGCATTTGCCATTACTAATCTGTAGGTCCTAGGTTCAAATCCCGGTCAGATCAAGCTGCCTGTGTAAGATGTTTCCCGGATTTTTTCCTTAACCTTGAAAAGTTAGAATGCCAGATAGTTTTAAGGCACCAAGCACCTCTGGTGCATTTGCGCCATCATTAATTTATTTAATTCATCACGAAGCGGTTTAGTGTAAGGACACAAATTGGGCGCCAAATCTTCAAGCGGTTGGGCACCAAATTTAAAACGGTTTGGCGCATGGCAGCCCCACGTTGGGCGCCAATTTGGAAATGATTTCGTCGATGGCGACAAGTTGGCCTAAGTTGTGAAGCAATTTAGTTGCTGATAGATATATTTTATAACGGCGTATCGTTAGTTGACTATTGGTCGCTTTGGTGTTGCTGCCCACGCTTCATGACAACAGTATTTCAGAGTTTTGTTTAGCCATTTTGTGACTCGTGGTCGACAGGATTAGGAAAGAATATTAATTGTGTTAATAATCACGCGATTAGTAGACCTGAATATGTAGGTAATTTATTATTCGCAAGATATTTTCCATCCTCTGGTGTTCTGCGTACGAGAAAACTTAGCTGCCCCGACTTCCGAGGAGATTAGCTGATTATCTGAACTGCACTCATCTAATCTGATCAGATCCTCTGACTATCTGATATATCAACTCAGTTGCCGTACTGAGTTTCGGAAATGAGTAGGTGAACTGCGTCCTTGCAGAATGCAAGACTCAAGATTAATGTCACAGCGTATAGATCTTACAAATGAGTTGCCGAACTGTGTATGTCAACTGATTCTGAGAACTGAGAACTGATACCCCAGCGGAGTAAATACCTATTTCAAATTAACTAATCATTGGTTTCAATAAGGCACGGGGGTCACACAAGTATGCGCAAGTCCCGAGCCTTGCTTAAAAAATTCAAAATATACATTTACTATTGGCTGGTTCAAATTCATCTGCCAACTCATGCCGCCCTGTACGAATTAAAAGTTTAAAACATTTATTCACATTGGCTGGTTTAAAGTTAACTGTACTAACAGCTGCAAGCTTTTTTCCCCTTAACACATTTAAAAGGTCTTGGCCTTAATAACACTTCTCGATTGTACGTCCCTTAAGAAGTGGCATACAGCCACGGGTGGCCGAGGTCGTTAAGGCGCGTAAGCGGGAGATCTGCGGTTCCAATCCCGCCAGGACCGTCTTTCCTGACTGAAGTTTTTTCCAGGTTTTCCTCAGTTCTCATAAATTTCAAATGCCGGGGAGGTACCCTAAATTTAGGCCTGGAATGATTCCTTCCTGTAAAAAAATCCTTTCCCAATATATTACTTCATTTCATGTATTAACAGTGCTCATCGCCTGTAGTGCTCAGTAGTAAAAACGGACGTTAAACACTATTCAAAAAAGTGGCATGGGATTATTCTTTTTTTGAATGGAGTTCGGACGCCCGTAAACAGTTACACCAGAGAACTTTCTCTTTTGTCGACATACAACTCACATATTGAAATTAAACTTTATTGATACACGTATATACACAATATTTTTATTATAATTACAATGCACAAACTATTAGTTTGCAATATTCATATTATATTCATATTTTAGTGGGGGTAGGCCTTAAGGCCTGTTTCAGTCCCTAAAGACTTACACCTGTAGTATTCAGTTCACAATCTACAGACGTCGATTTGATCATTTGTTTTACTTAAGGACGCTCTTTAACATCTCAGGTCATCAGCGTCCCTTTCAATTCAGGGCGTGAAAGGGCCAACAAATTTTGCTCAGGTCTCTTCTTTCAGGCTTGAGGTTCTTTATCGTGCCGTAAACGTACGACATGGGACCCACGGCTTTACTTCCCTTCCGAAGGAAGCCATACTTAGGATCCATCGACCCTGGCCGGGTTTGAACCCGCGACCTTGGGTTTAGAAGGCAAGTATGGTTACCACTACACCACCAGGACCAACTACAGACGTCCAGAGAAGACCAATGCAGTCAAAGCGACAATAATTAAGCATTAGAGATATTGCCCTTTTTTTAATTGTTTGAAATGTGAAACTTAAATTTGACATGAGATTATTGCTTCTGACCCAGACGTTTCAAACGTTTTCTTGTAAACAACTTAACAGAGACAAGTTACAACTTTGTCCAGCAACTCTATACATGATAGGAACGCATTTAAAGCTTGGTAAACAGTTCATAGAAAAGCGACCTTGATGCACCATTCTGGTTATGAAAAACATTCACTCGCCTCAAGCGAGTGACGAGGCCAGTTCTTCAGCGCTGAAGAATTCGCTTTTACTAGAGGAAGAAGCAGAAGAAGAGGAAATGCCGATGCCTGCTCGTAATGAGACCAGTATTAGAGCTACATGTTCCACAATACCATTCATTGTCATGTATGCAATAGCCTTGCCAATCTGTTTTTGCCATAAGCGAGATGGCCTTAGCACTAATTTCTGTAGGTATAATTCTCGTATAACTTTCCTTTCTTTAAGCGTTCTTTTCAGCGTAGGATTCAGGTGGAGACAGGCGAAAAAGGTGTGACCCAAACGTTCTAAATGCATCCATTTAAACAAATTAATTTCTAAAGCTCTAATTTATGCATAAATTTGTCACACTGAACCGCTTTGCTTTGCAACCATGTTATCATAGTAGATCTAACAGAATTGCTTATTGTGATAAATTACCCTGGTCTACAAAAAAAGAAATGTTCTGGTTTTATCATCATCATCATCATCATCATCATCAGCATCATCATCATCATTATTTATTTTTATTTTTCAACCTGCGTATATGTAATATGAATGCCATGAAATCAAATATGTTTTCAGTTTTACTCTATCGGGCTAGGTTTTTAAACAAAATGACATCAAATGTAATTTTTTTGTTTAAATATTTTAAAGCTTTAAGGCAGATAAATAAGACAAAACTGTTTTTGTAGGTTTCATTTTAACTTAAATATTAATGAATATGTAAAGAGAGAGATTTTTTTTTTTGATTGATTTATTTAAGGACGCTCTTTAACAGCTCAGGTCATCAGCGTCCCATTCAACTCAGGGCGTGAAACGGCCGACAAATTTTGCTCAGAGGCCTCTCTTTCAGGCTTGAGGTTCTTTTTCGTGCCGCAAATGTACGACACGGGACCCACGGCTTTACTTCCCTTCCGAAGGAAGCCATACTTAGGATTTTTACGCCCGAAAAAATCCATCGGTCCTGGCCGGGTTCGAACCCACGTTTTGGGTATCGGAGGCAAGTATGGTAACCACTACACCACCAGGACCGACTAAAGAGAGAGAGAGAGAACTATACATCAATAATTATGAATTTCCAATTTTTTTTCACTTTTTAATTTTTTTTTTTTTTTGAAGTTCTGATATATCCTTCACTATGTCTCTTTTCAAACACCAGCAGTAATCAGTCAACAAAGACACAGTAGCATTGTTAATGGTTTGCATTGTTTATAAAACCGCCCAACTTGTTTTCCACTCATTACACCAAGATTGGCAAAGCAATAATCAATATGACTGTTAGGAAAATCCACAACACTCGTTCTACCCCTAGATTTCTAAAATATTGTAACATTTCCCCCAGAATTTCTTTTAGTTCTCCGATTTTTTGTTGCCAAGAAAGTTTTCTGTCATTTTTTTATGCCAATCATGCTGATTTCTTTAACATGGACAACCTGAGGAAAGGTCTCATCCTGCATAAGCTCACGAATCTGGGATCCATCGAAAATGCCTGCTGCTATCTTAGTTCAGTTTTTTTTGGAGGGGGGGGACTTTGTAACAAGAAAGTTGAAACCATCACTATCCTTATTCAGAGCAGTAACAAATTCCTTCATCAGGGCTAATTTAATATGGAGTGTTGGAAGGACATTAGAAGGAGAAATCAATGGTTCGTACTTCACATATTTTCCCCCTCTCCAGGAACTAAATTGTTCTTTTGTGGCCAATTATTTCTGGTCCAATGCTCTGATTTAGCCCTACTGTCCCATTCACAAAGTGAACCATTTATTTTCTTGTTTAGCTCTTTCAGAACATTTATTTTATATATCTGATCAATCAACAAATAATAAAAAAAATATTTTTCTATAATACCGATTTCTGAAAAACTGTAGCCCGATGAAACAAACTAAGGCTGGTTTGAGAGATTCCATGAGGTAAGGAATCGGAAAATATGAACAGTTTTCAATCAGCAAAAATCGTGTAGACCAGAGCTATCTAAGACCACAAGGGAAGGGAATACTATTTCATGAATTCATTTTGGAAGAAATTCCTAGTTCTTTTGTCCATGGTAGCCACTTGCGTTTAACCAGGCATTGAAAATCAGAAATGATTTAAAATAAACTATATTCACTGTTCGCATGAACTATTAGCAATATATTTCTAGAGTTAGCATTAATATTAACGCCAAATTGCTTCTTATTTAGCTAAAACTTGCCAAACGTAAGATTATTGTCATCAAAGATTTTACAAAAGCATAAAATGATTTGCCCACTTTATCGCCTAGATAATTGTAACGTGTGACCAACTTACGGCGTAATGGCGAAACAAGGTGTTTTCTTTTGCATGCATTTCTTACAACTGAAATATAACTCTGTTATTGTTTTCAATAATGAGCTTCAACCGCAGGGAAATTTTAATTTGCTTTTAGTACTGCAGGCAGCAACTTTTCAGCTTAGGAGCACACTTCTCAACAACATAAAAAGTCCTGTGAAATATTGCGTGTCACACATTTATTAAAGTTTCTGTTTCCCCGATATGGTCAGAACTATTTTCACCAATTTTTTCATCTCTTTATTGTTTTATCAGAGACAGCAACTCTTGCAAAGGATTGGCTTAGAGATATTTTTTTTAGAATTTTGTAATAGCTTCCTCAAGGCACCCCACCTTAAAGAATATATATATATATATATATATATATATATATATATATATGGTGATGTTTAACGCCTGTTTTAGCTACAGAGGCATCACAGGCGGTGGACACTGATGATACGTGAGATGAAATGATATATTGGGAAAGGGATTTTTTTTAAGGAAGGAAATGTTCCAGGCCTAAGTTTAGGGTACCTTTCCGGCATTTGCCAGTTATGAGGACTGAGGAAAACCTGGAAGAAACCTCATTCAGGGAGTACGGTTCTGGCGGTATTCGAACCCCAGACCTCCCGCTCACGAGTCCACGCCTTAACGACCTCGGCCACCCGTGGCGGTTCCTTAAAGAAGAGTCAATGTTTTCTTCGTTCTGCTTTGCAACACAAGTGATACCTGCTCCTAGGGGGTAAAAATGTTCTAATTCGTGGTCAAACAGTGAATTGCCTGTGTGCAAATACACGCTAAGTCTCTCTTTCTTTGCCTGTCCTGGTGGTGTAGTGGTAACCATACTTGCCTGCTAAACACAAGATCGCGGGTTCAAACCCGGCCAGGATTGATGGATTTTTTTCGGGCGTAAAAATCCTAAGTATGGCTTCCTCCGGAAGGGAAGAAAAGCCGTGGGTCTCATGTCGTACATTTACGGTACGAAAAAGAACTCAAGCGTGAAAGAAGAGGCCTCTGAGCAAAATTTGTCAGCCCTGAATAGAATGGGACGCCGATGACCTGAGATGTTAAAGAGCGTCCGTAAATAAAACAAATCAAACAAAATCTCTCTTTCTTTGAATTCATGTAGGATAAGACAACTGCGTCACAAATTAAAACGTCAGGACATTTCCCACACCAACAGATAGAAGTGATAAAATATTGGAGCTGATCAAAAGACTATAGGTTGTATGTACGGAAATGCGGCGTCGAAAACTTCAATAGCGTAAACATCAAAGGTGTTGCATGAAACGTGGAGATTTCTAAATTCTTACAGAGGGGAGCTCTCGGCAATAAAGAAAATGCGCAGTATTCTTGGGTACTACCGGTAAATTACGTCAGTGTTCAGAAACTAAGGTAACCTCATGCATTCCCCATGATTTATCATACAGCACTCAAGACATCAGTATTAAGCAACTATTCATGGCGTTATTAGCGCTAGGTCTAATAACAGTATGAAAAAAGCTTCTAGAAGGACATTTTCATATAGCACCTTCGTACAGGGCGAAGCTGGACATTATAATCTCTCTCTCTGAGGACAATAAGAAGAGTCAGAAAAGAAAAACAACACGGACAAGTATATATTTCCCAGAAAGAGCATTTCATTGTGAAAAAGGAAACAATATATACAGTTTCTGGGTATGGAACTTAATCAGTTTAATGGACCTTCTAAGGAGCACCGAGTCTGATATTGCTCTCTGATTGCGGCATCCTTCATGTCTTGGGGCGTTGCCAGCGGTTATCTTTTGCTCTTTCTAATAATTGTTTTATTCCTTAGTTCCTTTTTTCCCCCTCTGTTCCGCTGCTGCCATATTCTTTGCCTGTCGGCTTTTATTTAACCTTCTTGCTGTTTTGCTGGTTTCGTTTGTCATTTTTCCTTCATTTCCTCCTCCTATTTCCTGCAGTTACATGTTTTTCTTCTTCCGTAATGCTATTTTTCGTTTCCCATTACCCTTGGGTAAAAAATGTGGAGTTTTTCCTTAAATATTAAGGATGAATTGATGACCTAGTATGAATATAACATAAGTTTATAATGATTAAGCAAAGAAGACGCCAAAGAGGGATATTCTCTATCACCGCACTATTTAATTTTATATATACATACAGAGAGGATGCCAAAATATATACACACTTCAAGCAAAGAAAAAACTGAATTCACATAAACAGAAAATGATGAGCACTAACCATCTTAAGACTTTTACAGTTACTTGTGCAAAAGTCTTAGGATGAAAACTTTTAACTTTGCTGTTTTAATAATACGACGTACGCTGATTCTGCTAATCCCAGTCGGACATACACATTGCTTTGTAGAATTCTGCAGTGAGTGCTCAAAACGTTCCAAAATCATAGCTGAGGACGCGGGGTTTGCTGCTGTGCGAGGTCTCCCAGATCTGCCCTTGTGAACATCGCATACGGTACCATGAGTCTCAAATTTGTCTCAAATGCGTGCAATTGTTACTCGCGTTGGCGGTTCTGTTCTGTACATATGTCTCTATTACCTTTGAACTTCAGCAACATTCTGGGTTTTCCAATACACTTCAAAATTACTTTCCGCTGTTCAAGCGATAATCTTGGCTTCATTTTGTTGTAGTAATGCATAATGTAATGTGAGCCACATCTGTTTACAGAACATCATACGATAATCTTGACTTCATTTATTCATTGTTGATTTACCTGTCACGTAGCAACGCTATCATAATGTATGTGAGTCACATCTGTTTACAGAACATCATACTACACATTACTATCGTTTTTCTGTCCAACTTTGAAATATATTAAATAGATATCTACTGTGAAAGTGTGTATACATTTTTGCTACCCTCGGTATATAGACGAGGCACTTAAAAACTGGAAAAAATATTCTACTGGGTTTATTCCAATTAACAGATATAATTTGAAAACAACTTATTTGCTAACGATCAGGTTTTCTTCATGGATATATAATATATATAATTTAAAGGTTTCAACCCCCAATAGCTTTTAAAGGAAACAAGCACGTAAGATGTAAGATTAATGAAGAAATAATAGAACAAGTTTCTAATTTTACGAAGTAAAAATGAAGATCTGAATATAAAACTAAATCAATTAAGACAAATAAGTGGAACAAAAAGAACATTAAAGAATAAGACGTCAAAAGCAACATAAATGAACTTCTATAAAGTAATGACAGTACCATTGGTAACATATGGAAATGAAAACTGGACTATGAATAGGACAGACAGGAAAAGAATAGAAGCTACAGAGATGAGATTTTTAAGAGCAGTAACTGGATTTACTCTCTCAGACCAAAAAAAAAAAAAAAAAAAAACAAAAAAAAACGAAGAAATTCGAAAAAGGTTAAATATATATAATTTAAATGAAAAAAAACAATGAAAATAAAATTAATTTATATCAACATGTATTAAGAATGAAAGAGGAACGAATAACAAAAATTTTACTAAATTATAAACCTAAAGAATATCGCTAAGTATAAAAATGAGGACAGCATGGAGTGATATGTTTAATTAAGGATCGAAACAGGTCGACATGTCTATACCTTGTGGAAGAAGAAAATTAAGAATTAAGTAATAAAGTAAATATAGACAATTATACAGGGTGGACACAAATTATTATAGCAGCTTTAAACTTTATTTTTTTCTCTGCGGTGTACAATATAATTTTGAATCATAACTTAAATTGAAGAAAAACTGTGGAAGTTTCCATTTTACATGCTCAGATTTTGTTTTGTAGCCATGGTAATGAAAGAAACAAAATAAGACAACTCGCGTGCAAAAACCATTTTATGTTTTGGAAATCGCGAAACATAATGCAGTCCATGTAGGCGGCCCTTCTGGTAACAGCACTCGTAGGTGTACAATCAGATCCAAACGACGGGGTGTCTGTTAAGGAAATAGCCCTGGGCAACAGCGTGTGTCAGATGAGAATGTTTAGAGAGTCGGAACAGTTTTCGCGTGCAATTCTAAAAAATCTGAGGGGCGGGTGACTCGAGAACTAACAATTCCAACAATGACAAGTGTGAAAGGTGTTTAGAAAACATTTCCAACAGAGACCATATCGTCTGCAATTGCTAAAGGCCCCTACATAAAGGCAAATTTTCCCCATCGTTGGACTAGTTGCCATGATCCGGACGCCTTGGCTTTTCTCCGAGGACCCCAGATCTGAACCCCTTGTGAATTTTTCTTGTGGAGATATATAAAGATTGTATATACGTGCCACCACTACCTGCAGGTCTACCCGAGTTGAGACGGGGGATTATTGCAGCAGTTGAATTCAGTTACACCAGACATGCTAACATCAGTGTGGCCAGAAATGAATTACCGGCTGGATGTATGCTGTGTCACAAATGGATCCCATACTGAACACTTGTAATTTGTGTTATGGTAACTTCTACAGTTTTTCTTCAATTTAAATTATGATTCAAAATGATATCGCATAGCACAGAGAAAAATATACGTTTAAAACCGCTATAATCATTTGTGTACATCCTGTATAAAAGTATATCGAAAAGAAAGATGTTTTGGTCACTTTGCTTTAATGGTAATAATTTCTAAAAAGAAGAGAAGTTTTAAGTGAATTGTTACTAGTTGTCAACAAAACGAAAGTAAATTTCTTATATATTTAAAATAGTATTCGTGTCAATGTACAGAACAGTGCCTTTATTTTTGAAATGTGTGTCAGCCGTACTTATCCTTCCAACGAAAATATCCGAGTTTACATTTCGTTTTATCAACATTTTCTCGAGGTGCTAAGTGTCATTCATAACAAACGGAACAGAAGCTGTTTTAGACAGAGTAATGCTAAAGCTCGCTGGTAGGCATACTTGCCTCACAGACCCAAAAATCCAGACTAGGATCCGGAGTTTTTTTTTGGGGGGGGGCGTAAAAATCCCTCGGAAGGAAAGTAAAGCCATGGATCCCGTGTCGTATATTTACTGATCGTAAAAGAACCTCATGTGTGAAACAAGAGGCTCTGAGCAAAATGTATCAGCAGTTGCAAGCCCTGAATTAAATGATATGCCGATTACCTGAGATGTTCAAAGAGATTCCGTAAATAAACCAAATAAATAAATATTTTCATTGCGCTATAGTTGTTTTTACCAAATTAAACTTATATATAAGCAAAATCATAGTTGAAAGCTTTACATTTCTACTAGAAAATTTGTCCATCATTGAATGCAAGGCCATCTTTTGTTCTCTAATTTTATCTTTGCTTGTACTTAAATCAAAACTGACACTCTTTTGAAGTCTTTGTACAGGTTAATGGCTGATTTATTTACAAATTGGAAGGATATGTGTGTGATTATCAATAAATGCAATGACATAGATAAAGTGTCTGCCTAAATTTTTGTTTCAATTACAAAATATTTAAAAAAAAAGTATTTTTAGAAAAATGAACTGCCTGCATCATCAAGAATGCAGAAAAATATGTTCTATTACCTGTGTCTGTCCGGTTGGACTTCACAGAATCGTAACGTCCACGCTCCTGCCTCACGCCCGGTGTTTCCCTCACCTCATCCCTTCCTCCTGGAGGTGCCAGCCATTGAGCTAGGCAAAAGTATCGAAGTACTCTCCTACGTTCCTAAAAGAGAATGCAATACAATAAGACTATACTTTACCATCAACACATTAACAGATTGCTTAAAGAAAATGTCCTAATACGCAGACTGAAAATGCAACTAATGATGTAAAATTCACCAGAAAGTTCAGAAAATTATTTTATTATCACTATTTTGAATTTCTAATATTTTAAACTGATCAAGTACTCTTAAGATATTTCATTATAAATTAAAATGGAAGGGAGGTCCAAGAGATTACAGGTATTAAAGTTATCTTATTTACGTATTTATTTATTATTCATTTATAAATAGGAAGTTCAAAAGAATTAACACATTAATAGAAATTATCTAACTTATTTATAAATTCTTATTATATAAACAATAGTTTCTTTAGATATAGTCATGCCTACGATCATTTTCATCATTCATTTCTAAAAATACAACAAAAATTCTGTGGTGTATGAATATTTGAGTATTTCAGTTTTAGGACCATTCGAAAAAAGTGCATTATAGATCGGCACTCCCTTAAGCAATTCGATTCACTTCTCCTCACTTTTGTGCGGTTTTATTCATCAGTGATCTCAATTTATTTTATAGAATTTTATTTATTTTAAACCATATACGAGTTAGGGAATAGATAGAAACCCCTCAACGCCCGGTAGAGAGCTGTAAAAGGCCTTTTTTTATTTCTTAGCGCAAATATAACAGAATTTTTATGCTTACTACCGTGCCACCTTCTTCACTTTATTGGCCAGGCAGAGTGGTGCTGTGTAGTCACCTTGAGAAGGCGGTTGCCATGCAACTGTAGGTATCGTATTTGTTTCGTCATTAGTTAATTAATTCATTTCTTTGTTGGCTGGAAAGGTTGGCAATGCGTATAGACGTTAGGGGATAAACCCCAGCAAATTTACCGAGATTGGACAATAAAGTGTTTCCAAACTCTTCTGAAATCTACGTTAATGCGTTCGTTGTTGGCATTAGAAAGCATGGTAAAATAACATTGTAGTGTTAGTGGCGGCTATACCCAGAATAACACACGGAAGCTTTTGTGATTTTATCTGAACTTCATTTGCATACTGATGTCGGGAAAAATCCGCGATGGCGAACATTTCGCGTGCTTACCCAAAATCTACACTCCAGGTGGGACTCCATGTTTATTAAAACCTTCGTTTCCCACATTTCTGCGTAATCGTGCCAAACGTCTTATTGATCTGAAGGGGTAGGCATTTTGCCAACATCGGACTACCCCCAACCCTTCTAAATTATTGGATATTAGGTCGATAGAACGGCTACCGTTTAAGTTCATCGTTTTGTTGTGACCGCAGAAGCTGCTTCGGAAGACCAGTTGTTCGAGCACATGCACCGCGATGCCGCATTGCGAAAACAGTGCACAGCCCGAGGGCGACCTCTCTCTCTCGCGACGCAACACTGTACTCGGCCACCACGAACTACATTTTGCCCTCCTTTTGTTTATTTACCCCTTCATTCGGGCTCATGTTCCTTCATCCATAATTGAAATGAAAGTAAATGAGTGAAAATTAGCAAATACAACATATCTTGTATTCCATGTACCAATATTAATAGCGCTTCTTATTTTCCGAGGTTTTATTGCTAAATTCGTTGAAGCTTTGCATTTCCTCTTATAATATTTTTGTGCTTTTATAATTAGCACGGAACTGGCTCCTTGTATAAAACTCCGACCTGGGACACTTAGCAATTTTTTCGTGTTTTTTTCCATATCCTTTGGTCATCAACAGCAAAAATAAGGTTAATATCAAGATAGAAATTAAACACGTAATCATATTTAGTAGTAATAATTAACGACGAAGAAATAATTTGAGAAGAACAAATAAACAATTGGGCTTAGAATGAGCTGGAAAATATATAAAGTTTATATTCAATTTGTAGATATTGATTATCGAAGCGAGACGCAAGTGTATACAATAAGAAGTAAGCTTCAAAGAAACAATGAATGTAGATGTAAAAGTGATAGATTAGATAAAAGAAGATGAAATGTTTTGATACATTTAGATCCCTTTCAATTCCTGGACTTTTTCTATGGCTTTTCTAAGTATGAGGTCTCGTGTTAAGAACTCTTATTTCGATTAACCTGCGGTGTATCTCCGTCTCAAAATAACGTCAACGTGTTTCAGTTACAGAGCATAAAGGTTTGTACATCTGACGAGGATGAAGATGTGGGGAAGGTAAGAAAAAGGAAACAAAAGAAATAAATCGCAAGTAGAACTTTCTGTGTGGCTTTAACTTGGAACAGTATTTGGGTTGGGGCAACTGTAGGTGGCCTCGCAGCGTAGATTTTCTTAGGCTGTGCTCCTGCGGCTGCTGAAAATTTTTTATTGCTGCTGTCCCATTTAGGAGTAGTAAATATCTCAGGGTGGTTTGGTTGTTTTATTGACACTGGGTCAATGGGCCAGGAAGAGTGTTGCTGATGCAAATAAACAGGCCTCGGAAAGTACATTGAGATTATTATTTATCGAATAAATCACTTCAAAGTGCCTAAGTGTTGTGCCATTTGTTGCATGAATAAAACGTTCCTGGCCAAGTTTAGGGTACTTCCCCGGCATTGAAATTCGAACACCAGACATCCCGCTCACGAGTGCGCGACTTAACGACCTCGGCCTCCCGTGGCGGTTTAATATTCTATGCGCGAATTTCAAAAATATATAACTTATATTCTTATTCTATTCATGAAATGTCACAAGCAGGTATTTTGCTCTTTTCTATTGGTATTACTGACAATCGGTATTCTTCTGTCGCAAGAATGCTTGAAAGTTAAAGTACAAATATACAATTATAACAATTTTGTAAGCTAAGTTTAGAAGAATTACACCTAAATTCTTATTTTATTCGTTAAATAGTCCTAATAAATATCACTCGAGGGTCTGAGCTCTCCAGATATATTCAGTCTCTACGTTCGTGACTTAATCGATAATCTCAGACCCTCTCGTGATATTACTTGTGATAAATAGACATTTAAATCCTTCTTGTGTTCAATTTTTGATAGGGCTTGTAATTGTTTTTAAATTTTTTCTTAGACTGTGTGTCTGCTAATGTCTGCCCAGTAGACCGCACTTTTCTCTTGTTGGCACTCAAAACCAAATTGTTTATTTCTGTCCTTTATATAGCTTCCAGAACAACTTCCTTTCCAATAAAACGAACGAACTTTTCTCTGTACTGTGAGTTTGGATGCTCATTTTTTTAGACTTCTTTATTTCAGCTTGTTGTTGTTTCTCTTTGTTCTTGTTTTAACTTCCTCTCAGTTTTACTTTCTCAGGACCTCGTTCTACATCCTGCCTTAGAGATGATAATTCTTCATTTAGCCCAGATTTCTGCTCGAACAGCATCACAGGTCACTCTTCTTCTACAGAAAGACAACTTTGTAATCAATGCTATAGCAATATAGCGTTTCTACCGGGTGAACGATTCTTCACGCAACCGGTTTCGCGGCGTGCGGCCGACCGGCGAGGCTGGCTACAGCGGCGGTGCGAGTGACAGGAAGTTGCAGTAAATGGTATGGTTTGTCGCGCAAATTACTTCTAACATACCTAACATAAACTCTTAAAAATAAAAGTGAATTACACGCGTATATTAAGTAAGGAGATGCTGGAACTGCCTCCCTATGTTGTTAAAGCATTTTTGACACCTGCTTAGGAAATTGCTCATTACACTCTGCAGTTCCCTTTGAGAAATGGCAGCAATTTCTTGACGAGTGTTAGTTTTAAGTTCATTTAAAGTGTGTGAATTTGTTTGGTACACTTTTTCTTTTAGTGCCCCTCAGAGAGAAAAATGCAGTTGGTTAAATTGGAAGAACCAGGAAATTCCTCTTGAAATAATCTTCTTACAGTACGCGCTGATTCTGTACGCACATATGAATCATACATGTATACTCTTTGAAGAACAGAATAATAGCATTGCCCCATTTCACTTGATGCACTTTCACTCAATTCACTGTTTTGCGTCGCCTAACTAACAGTGCTACTTGCGCAAAATTTCTATTCATACTGATGCCTTGCGCAGAGGAGGGGAAATACAACTTCTCTCCGCCTCCGCCGACATAGCACTACCGGCCGACCCCGCGGTTGCGTCAAGCATTGCTCACCCAGTACCATGCCAATTTACGGTTGGTAATGTTAGATCTGTTTAAGGTTGGCTTGAAACAGAAGCAAATTAAGGATACTATTTGAAATAAGAGATATACAGTTACCTTTGAGAATTGGACAGTGCTATTCCTCTGGATAAATAAATATACATGATAGAAGAAAATGCTTTAGAAATGATGTGGTAAAGTAAGAGCTACTGAAGGGAAGTTTGCTTGATAATTCCTCCATCAGGACGATCTACAATTCAAAAGTATCTGTAAGATCAAAATGATGATGTAACTAGTGGCATAAAATTATATTTAATCACATAAATCTTATGTGCTAAAAATCTGTCTCTATGTAGACGTAATCCAGACGAACATATCTCAGTCCAAAAAATGCACAAATAAAATATTAGCTGAAATAAATAGTACGAATAGCGATAATAAATAAAGAACAAATAAATAAATAAAAATTAAATTTAAATTGATTATAAAAGCAATAATAGTTACATTGGTAATTTCTTAAGGTTTGCATGTATTTATAATACCTAAAAATAACCTTTGCTGATTTTAATGCTAAGTAATTGGCATGCATGTGGAATTTAACTTAATGGGAAATATACTTCAATTCAATTAAAGTATTTTATTATATTTGGTTGAAGAAGAACTTTCCTTACTTGTAAAACAAAAATGCAGTGAAAATATAAGATAAGAAAGTTAAGATAGATTTGAATTTTGTTATCCTCTTAGAATTTTTATTTTGTTCTGTTATGTATTATTTAAAGTAGTAGACGTATTCTTACTGTATAATGGAGTTTCGCCTGCTGCCACGTCACAGCGTGGATTTCAGGGATTACTGTTATATGAATACAGTTGTGCATTTCACGAGGGGCTTTAACGGCACGTCGCAACTTCTGCAATTCAAATCACAATTGCATAGCAACTATTGCTTTGGTCGTTATTTATTTCTTCTGAACTTCACAATCCAACCGAAATAAGGTATTCGAATTGATAAATTAAATGGAATATTGATGGAGTCCGTTTGGGTATAAATTATTCGGAATCTACTATTTGCATGGCGAGGAAAATTTAACCGGGAATCAAACTAAGGACCGCTAATTGTCTGGGGCCAATGGGACGAATGCTATTTCCAAAGGTATCGTTAATTTTATCTCTGATCTTGAAGGCTTTACAGAAAATAAACTAAAAAATTATTTTATATAATTTGCAACACAGAACATATTGCAGTCATTAATTTACGTGTGTCCATAACGGCTTCTAACTCTGCTGTAGGCTTACAGCTGTCTAAACCAGAATGTTAGAGCGGTCACTTGGAGGCGCAAAGGCCTGGTGCAAGGGTGTACGAAGCGAAAGTCATGGCAGAACGATATATTTTTACGCTGCTATGAAAATTTGATTGCTATTTCTCCACTGGGCGCAATAAACTTGCGACTTTCATTTCCCGACCGAAGTGTTTTTTTTTTAATTGCAATTTCTAGCTCAAACTTAAAAGCAATATAACAACCCAGCATTATTGTTAGGGCATTTCTGGTTTTCAGGAATAGCGGAGTGAGAATAAATAGCTTGCGCAAATATGATGAAAATGCAGCTTTTTAAAATCGAAATAGTTCTTATGTGTTTTTTTACTTAATATTACTTTTTTGTTTAAATTAAGCCTTTAAGATTACATTGCTAGTATCAGAGCATTAATTTTGAATGACCAATCGCATTAATGCAATTTAACTAATACTTTTATATGAAAAAATTTAGAGAAGACGGGGGGGGGGGAGTAAATTGGGAAAAGCAACGATGTCACTAGATGTGAATGTAAAATACATCTTACAGCTGCTGTAATTTTATACCAAATTAGCTAGAAAACACTTGAATATAGAACATAAAAACAGCTATTAATTATAAACCAAAAGGGAAACGTAGAAAAAGCACAGAAGAAGATAAAGGACTATGAGGGACAAATGATTCTAAAAAGTATGTTGATGATTCTGACAGTAATATAACTTAAGTAATATAGAAAGATATAAAAACAAACGCTTCTGTACATACTATAAAAATCGGGGATAGTTAGAAAAACCTAAGAAAGAAGTTTATGCAAAAGAAACGCTAAAAGGTAAGATATAAACAATTAGAGAGCGAAAGCAAACACAAACCTGATCATTTAGTTATAAACCTTGTCCGCTCAAGGAATGTTTTATGCCTCAGCTACTAGGCGTATCGTAGCCGCAGCCCACTTCAACTTGGCTCTCTTCCCTCCTTGTTATGTCCTTGAACGTCGCTCAACTCATTCGCGAAGAAGGTTAAAGCAGTTGACTCCAGAGCCATGCATTTTTGTGTGTAAACATTGTTTTAAATATAAATCAGCTCAATGTATGCTTGCAGAATTTATTTAGAAATTTCCAGATGTATTGCTTACTTCCAAGACTGCAATTCACGATATTGTGCACAAGTTTGAATTTACTGTAGAAAAAACTAGCTAGGGAGCTTTAACAGACAAAAAACTAATTAAACTTTCATCGTCCGGCAACAAAATCACAAGTAAAGTTTTCGGAATGTAAAGGAAAACAGCAAAGAAATCAAAAACATTAATGTACCCAATTTAATCCTGTCTATCAGCATATTTTTCCCGATACAATGCCTGTTTAGTCGCGGAAGGATTTACAAGTCCAGCACCTTTTATAATGTAATATTGTACACTTGTTTTAATAAGCGAAGTACGATTTGAAATAAGGACGCCCCGGCTGCTTGCTAGCTGAGACTTAAAACACTACGTGGGCGGACAAGATTTGTAACTAAAGACCGACAGAGTATCTCAAACATTTACATTTCTAAATACATAGACTTAGTGAGGAAATCTGAATTTACATGGTATACCTAACACTAAACCGTTAAAGGAGAAAATAATATGAACCAGATGATAAAGGAGCTGTAGAAAAAGGCTTGTAACAACATCACCACCGCCACAAGTAAAACGTCAAATTAAAATACTAGGCTCTACAAAATCTAGTATCAGCAACCAAAATCAAGTCAATTGCTAAAGGCAAGTATTGATGTGAGCCTTTAACTAATTGCCACGGATGACCGAGGTCGTTAAGGCGCGAACTCGTGGGTTCGAATCCCATCAGGATTGTCCTCCCTGACTGAGTTTTTTTCTAGGTTTTCCTCAGTCCTCATAAATGGCAAATGCCGGGGACGTACCCTAAACTTAGGCTTGGAACGTTCCCTTCCTTAAAAAAAAAAAATACTCTCCCAATATATTATTTCATTTCATGAAACATTCATTATTGGTGTCTCCGTAGTAAAAAACGGCCATTAAACATCATTAAAAAATGCTATGGGCCTTTTGAGATGGTGAGTGGATTGAAGGTGTAAGCTATAAATTTGTTTCTACATTTGAATTTATCAGAACCACCTGTTTATTTACCAGTCATATAACAAATTTCCCTTCAAACCTTTCTACAGTTTCGCAGCCTATTGCTTACTCCTTTATGATAGTGCTATACATTCACTATTTTTTTTTTTTTGTTGGTTTATTTATGGACGCTCTTTAACATCTCAGGTCATCAGCGTCCCATTCAACTCGGGGCGTGAAACGGGCGACAAATTTTGCTCAGAGGCCTCTCTTTCAGGCTTGAGGTTCTTTTTCGTGCCGTAAATGTACGACACGGGACCCACGGCTTTACTTCCCTTCCGAAGGAAGCCATACTTAGGATTTTTACGCCCGAAAAAATCCATCGGTTCTGGCCGGGTTCGAACCCGCGATCTTGGGTGTAGGAGGCAAGTATGGTAACCACTACACCACCAGAACCGACATACATTCACTATGGTCAAGTTAACTCCTCGTTCATGATCTGAGAAGAGCAGCTTCCATACCACCACTTTTATCTTATTTATCCTATCTTGCACAGTTTCCCTTGATGCAATTCTTGTTTCGTGATCGACATTAAATACACATCTTTCTAAAGCATGATGTAACTTGGTTTGAAATAATCCCAAAATGCCACATTTTTTTTTGTCATTACATCGCATATTAACTAATCTCTCAGATAGGATTACATGACTATTTTCGTTGATTTGGATTATTTAAGGACGCTCTTTAACATCTCAGGTCATCAGCGTCCCATTCAATTCAGGGCGTGAAACGGCCGACAAATTTTGCTCAGAGATCTCTTCTTTCAGGCTTGAGGTGCCGTAAATGTACGACAGAGGACCCAAGGCTTTACTTCCCTTCCGAAAGAAGCCATACTTAGGGTTTTTACCCCCGAAAAAATCCATTGATCCTGAATGGGTTTCAACCCACGGTCTTGAATTTGGAAGGTAAGTAAAATTACATGGCTAAATAAACCCAACCAAATCAGACCATGACGTCACAGAACAAAGGAAAAAAATTCTCACTGAAATTCTACAAGTCCATTTCGCCACCCGCAGTGAAAGTCAGGAGTTCATATTACTGGACCATCAGTGTCTTTGAAATTCTTATTAATTAGTAATTTGTAATAAATTTTAAACATTTAATTTTGATGAAAGATCGAACATAGCGTTAGCATCCTTAGCTATGCACAAGAAGTGGTACTGTGTACAATATTTACGGCATACATTTTTGTTAATAACTTATATTAGCAATCCTAAGGTAACAGTTACACAACCCGTACTGTTTTCGCTTGCCCTGTTTGCATATGAGTTTCCCGCTCGGACATCCTGCAGTGCTTTTATTTTTACTTGTATATGCCTCGACTTGTTGGTTAGGAATACCACGTGAACCTGTTCATCACATATTTCGATTTTAGTACATTATTATAGTCATAGAATTTACGATTCTTACACATTTTATCTGCTCTTGGCATTGTTGTTATATTTAAACAATTAGCAATAGAAAAATAACACTAATAACACATAAGTTATCAGAATTAAATTTGTTTACATACAAAACATCGCCGCAAATAAACGAAAGCAGTGATTCAACACATCATGTGACCGCCACGGGTGGCCGAGGCCGTTAAGGGGCGGACTCGTGGGTGGAGGCCTGTGGTTCGAATCCCGCCAGGACTGTCCTCCCTGACTGAGGTTTTTCCAGGTTTTCCTCAGTCCTCATAAATGGCAAATGCCGCAGAGGTACCCTAAACTTAGGCCTGGAACGTTTCCTTCCTTAAAAAAAGCCTTTCCCAATGTATCATTTCATCTCATGTATCATCAGTGTCCACCGCCTGTGGTGCCTCAGTAGTAAAAACGGGCGTTAAACGCCATAAAAGAAGACATGCTTTTACAAATTGGCCAACTTATCTGTAAATTCACAATAACCATAGGAGAGGAAATAAGCGTATATATGAACAGAGGCATAACATCCTTAAATTTAAAGGGATAGACGGCGTATTTAAAATATTTTAAAGGTTCAAAAAGTTCCTTAGGAATTAATCGGAACAATTTTAAAAATATAATGCAATTGCCAACAAAAGTTAATATTTTCTCCGGTCCCTTAAACGAGGCATAAATAGCAAAACAATCCGGAGTCCAGGTCTATCTATTTATTGTGGAATTGTATAATGGGTTCCATGAGAGGATTTCTTATTTGACAAACACTGCCTCCCGTAAACCAAAAATGCTTTAAGCGATGTGGATTGAGACAGTGCCGTATGAAATATGTTAATCAAGAAACCTTATCCACACAAGATTAGAAAGCAAATCCATCTCACATTTACCCTATTAAAACTCATGTTGCTTTAAGATATTCCGGTTTGAAAATAGCTGGTTGTCTACAAGTCCCTGAAACCGAATCGATACTTGCGAAGGAATGTGGCGAGTAACGAATATTAAAACTGGAATTAAGGAGCTAGGAAAGGTTTTCTTGCAGCATTAGTCGAGAAGTGTGTGTAAGGCTTATTGGAATCGATCGTAAGGGAGTGTGTTCTTGCCAAACACTAAGAAAATTTTGGCAAGGTGCCAAACTGAAGGGACTTTAGAGGAGGCTCTGTTGCTGGAAGCCCAAATATAGTTGTGTTGAATTGGCTGCAAACCTTTCTCTCTAAGAAACATTTCCGTGCCGTTTTCTGACTTATTTGTCTTAATTTGTCTGTCTATAATAGTTTAATTTATTCTGTAGAACTGAATTCCGGATAACTTGATTCGGACTAGGAAAATTTCCGGCTTGAAAAAATTGTTCGTGTGCCAGAAAGTCAACAGAGTGTGAGAGCACAGTGGTTTGTTGAAAATCTTTTGGTTTCCCAGTCACTCTCACCTGTTGACCTCAAGTTGTAAATAAAAAAATAATTTTGTCTTAACTTTCTGCTGATTCAGTTGGTGTCCACGAGGTAGACTTGCAATTCACCATTTATACAGTGGTATTGACACAATGTATTTGCCTTCTTCATTTCTTCTGATATTTTACACATTTTTTTTACTTTGATCGATTTTTTTTATCTTACATTTGTTTTCTTTCCTAACTTCATTCTATATTTCCTTACGCAGCAACAAATTTCTATACATGCCCAGGATTATAAGTATTTTTGATCATTATAATTTCATAATGTCCTTGTCCGACTGAATAATGCGCACAAGGCAGGGGGAAACTTTTTCCGAAAGAAATAAAACGGAAGAAAGTAAAGAGGTACCCCCCCCCCAAGCGAGCGCGTAGCAGTAAAGTTTTAGGAGTCTGAAACAATATTACTTTTCGTTGTGATTTACGGGTTCAGATGCCGACTTGTTGAAGCCTGGTTTGTGAGCGAAGTAACATATGTAGAAGACCTTCTTGCTCTCCAAAGGAAAGGAAAGGTACATTCCTCATTGCTAATATTTTTGCACCTCCGTTTTGTGAAAGTTTGACTGCTACGGAAGATCCTTTCGAAATCATTCCACTCGGGTATATCTTGACAACGGAAACATTTAACCACTGGTGTTAAATACTGCCACAGAAGCGACTTTTTGGATTGTTAAGCTTGAATAAATTTATGTATTTCTGCTTAAAATAAATATTTGCGAATTAAGGGAATTATTCGGTATTATGTCGATAGTATAACCGAAAATAAGCGGTATCCTAAACGCTTTATGATATTTTACACACATACACACAAAGAGGGTGCCAAAAATGTATACACACTTCAAGCAAAAAAAAAAAAAAAAAAAAAAAAAAAAGGTGTTAACATAAGAAAACTGAATTCACACAAACAGAAAATGATGAGCTCTAATCATCTTAGACTTTTACAGTTACAACAATTGCTCAAAATGTCCACCATCGACGTCGATACACTTCTGAGTACGTTAAACTACTGGTTGACAACGTTTACGAAAGTATCCTCAGTGATTGCAGCACATGCCGTTTCAATTTCTTCCCGAAGCGCTGCCAGTGTAGCTGGTTTTCTACGGTATACAACATCCTTAAGAGTTCCCCATAGGTAGAAGTCTAAAGGAGTTAGATCCGGTGAGTGCACTATAAACTCAATCGGACCTCTTTGTTCTCTCCAGTGCCTTGGAAGATTGTCATCAAGGTACGCACGTATATCTCGATGGTAATGTGGTGGTACACCGTTCTACTGGAAGTAAAATTCCTCATTCCCATAGAGTATATGAATGGCGGGTAAGGCGGATGTGCGTATCAACACTGGACCAAAGAATGGTAAAAATGAATGGTTCAATTAGAGCCCTAGATGACAACCCACACCAATCATTAACTCCAGGTAAATTAACAGCTAATTCCAAAATAACACGTGGATTGCTTGCACGCCAGTAGACACAGTTTTGCCCGTTAACAGTACCGTTCGACTTAAATTGTGCCTCATCGGACCAAACCTTTCCCTAAGAAGACCTCATCAGGCCTCATCCTCTTGCACCATGTTCCAAAACCACTCACAGTTCTGCTGCATTCTACGATCAGGGTCATCTTCATTTAATGCATGCAAAAGTTTTGGGATGAAAACTTTCAAATTTGCTGTTTTAATAACACGAAATACGGCTAATCCCAGTATCACGTGCACATTGCTTTGTAGATTTCTGCGGTGAGTCCTCAAATCGTACCAAAACCATAGCCGAGGACGCGGGGCTTGTTGCTGTGCGAGGTCTTTCAGATCTGCCCTTGTGAACATCGCATACGGTACCATTAGTGTAAAATTTGTCTCGAATGCGTGCAATTGTTACTCGCATTGGCGGTTCTGTTTTGTATACACGCCTCCATTGCCTTTGAACTTCAACAACATTCTCGGTTTTCCAATACCACTTCAAAATTGCTTTCCGCTGTTCAACGCTAGTATACCGTAGTGTGAGTCACGTCTGTTTACAGAACATCATACAATAATCTTGGCTTCATTTGTTCATTGTTGATTTACCTGTCACGTAGCAACGCTGTCATAATATATGTGAGTCACATCTGTTTACAGAACATCAATCTTGGCTTCATTTGTTCATTGTTGATTTACCTGTCACGTAGCAACGCTGTCATAATATATGTGAGTCACATCTGTTTACAGAACATCATGCAATAATCTTGACTTCATTTGTTCATTGTTGATTTACCTGTCACATAGCAACGCTATCATAATGTATGTGAGTCACATCTGTTTACAGAACACATTACTGTTGTTTTCCGATCCAAATTTGAAATATATTAAATAGATATCTACTTTGAAAGTGCATATACATTTTTGGCACCCTCGGTATATTCATTTTCATGCAGATATTCGCTATGGCGAAGCTTCATTATATGTTCACGATAATTATTAAATCATATTACACAAATGGAAGAAAAAATAATGCCACCATGTGTCGGAACTAATAACAAGCAAGAGTAAACACAAAAAACTCTCTGTTTTTCTTGTCACCTGGGTCTTACTATATCTGAAATTTTCTCCTTGGCTTCAAACTCTCGCATTTTCTATCTTAGCTGTTGTCGTTTGCAATTTATCAGTAAGCGACTTACCTTTTGCTTGGTAATTTCTTTTAAACGTTATGAATGGAGTTTATCTTTTCTTTCGGGTGGAAGATGGATGTTTCTTTATTTCCGTTTCTCGTACTCCTTCTCGTTTCATTTCCTGGCCTGTATTTTTTACGCTCCTACTGAATTTCTGCAGTCTGTATTATTGCTGTACTTTTACCAGCTGGCTAGACCGTTGGTTGTTTAGCAAGAGCGAGAGGAAAAGACAGGTAGGATTGTCTAGGAGGACGAGGGATCAATTCCATTTAGGACTGGTGAAGAAAAGTTATAGTTCTAGCTCTTAGCTTTTTCCCCCCCCTCTCTTTTTTGTGGAATAGTTATTGGTTCCATGCCATTTAGATTTAGATGCCGTTACAGATCTCAAAAGGTGCATGCACTGGCGTTTTCCGAAGAACTATAAATAATAACATTAGGGAAGCAATATCCCTCAGTTACTCAACAAAACGCAGCGCCGCAGGTGCTCTTGTGGAGAAACAAAGCTGCTGCCAATTGATTAACCAAATACCAAATACATAGCTCTATCTATAAAATGCGTGACACCGCCAGTATCTGATGGATGTTGATAATCCGGAAGAAGAATAAGGAACGAGGGTAGGTCCATAAGTTTCCCGCCTCGCCGATAAATATTATCGCCTTCGCAAAACCTTACCTATTATCATACCTTATCTATTAAGTAAATGATTGCAGCTGTAACTTCCGCTCCGCTGTATTCAGTTGCTCAGATATAGTTACATAAAGAAAGGTATGTGTAGAACATTGAGACATGTTCCCGCTGTTACTAAGTTCTTCACAAAAGAAGGACTTACTCCAAATGAAATTAAACAGCGATTGGACGGTGTATATGGAGAAACATCCCCCTCATATTCAACCGTAAAAGAATGGGCTAAACTTTTTCGAATGAGTGGAGAAAGCATTGAAGACGAAGCATGCAGGTCGGTCCTTGGAGGTGTTCACTCCTGATAATGTCGATCGCTCTTGTGGAAGGAGAAATTATGGAAGACCGGCAGCTCAAAGTTACAGAAATAGCAGCAAGGTTGGGCCTTTCTAAGACAGCAGTCCTTTGAATTATTCATGAACATTTAAAAACGAATAAGGTTAGTGCAAGATGGGAGTCTATAATTCTTTCCTCAGTCCAAAAGCAAATACAAGTCATCTGTTGTCAGACATTTTTGGTGCTCAGCCGTGGCAACGGGACGTTCTGCAAATCATTGTTGCAGGAGTTGAAACTATGGTCCTCTACTATGATTCATCTCTTGTCCAAAAGAGAATAAATGGAGTAGCAGGCGTAAACCTGGCGAAGCACTGCCTCTAAAGGTCATGGTACTCAGTCCACCAAGAAGATCATGGCCACAATCTTTTGGAACTGTGAAGGAATACTCTTCATTGACTTCAAGGAGAGGAACACCACAGTAAATGGGGAGTACTATGCTGGCCTACTGCACAGACTACGTGCTTCCATCAAAGAGAAAAGGCGAGGAAAGCTGAGTGGTGGTGTGCGCCTTCTTCACGACAACGCGCAAGTGCACACAACTCTTGTTGCAAAGGAAGCTGTGAAGAAACGCGGCTTCATGGAGTTCGACCCTCCACCCTACAGCTCAGATCTAGCTCCCAGTGACTACAGTGATCTTTTCTTCTCAAAACTCAAGAAGAATCTTCGAGGAAGGAAATTTAAATGTGACGAAATAATGGATGTTGTTTATGCCCATTTTGCAGTCAAAACCTCTGACTATTTTGGGGGGGGGGTTGAAATGTTAATTCAAAGATGTGAAAAGTGTACTGCAATAAAGGATAACTATAATAAAAAGTGAAATATAGTTTTTGTCTATATCATACTTAGCAAATGATTAGGCCGGAAACTTATGGACCTAGCCTAGTATTAACACATTTTGCTTTCAAAGGATTCTGCTACACGCTAAGAAGGAATGAGCTTTTGTCGAATGAATAACAGAGAAAATCAAAATATTGGGAGAAATTCGCCCAGATGACTCTTTAGGTATCATATCATTAGAAACTTGAGAGGAAATTTATAATCGACGTAACTTTAGTGAAATATTCCTGTTTGTACTTGGTGCCTGGAAAACTATTTAGATTTTGAAAAACTATTCTTAAAATATTTCCGTCATTTTCTTAAATGTTATATATACTAAATAATTGTCTTTTGTATAAAATTTCATGGTTACAATATCAGTCATTGCACATTATGTTAAACATATTCATAAAATTGATGTATGCATAATGTCAATAGAAAAAGTTTTAAATCCAAATTATTTCTATCCTTCAGTATTGTTTATAATGTGGTCTATTGCTGCATATGTGGCAATTTTATTCGTAAAAATTGTAGAAAACAATAGATTTTATTGTTTTACCAACTTTAAAACGAAAAGATTATTTGCAGTATCAACGTTTATTACTTTATTTAGTTAAGATAAGAAAAATTGCACAAACACTGCGTCTTCCTCGCAATCAGTTCAAAATAGAAAGTAAATATTTATTATTGATTTAAAAATGGATATCTGGTGCATATTTAAAGTTAAAATATCAATCACTTTACACTCTCCAATGTCCATGTGTAATAATGTAATTTTTTATGATTTTTAGAAATAGCTACATTAATTAATTTTTTTATTATTATGGATAATTTTCGACCAGTTTATCTTAAACATTTAAACCTTTCCACACTATGTCTTGTAGTGTCATATTCTTACGTACCGCAACGAGGTTGTTAGGCACGGACTCGTGAGCGGATGGTCTGGGGTTCGATTCCTACCAGGACCGTCCTCTCTGACTGAGGTTTTTTCCAGGTTTTCCTCAGTACTCATAAATGGCAAATGCCGGGTAGGTACCCTAAAACTTAGACCTGGAACGCTTCCTTCCATAAGAAAAAACCCTTTCCCAATATATCATTTCATCTCATGTATCATCAATGTCCACCGCCTGGTGACTCAGTAGTAAAAATGGGCGTTAAACACCATTAAAAATCTTCTTACTCTAGGTGCAGTGATACAATTATTTCTCTAAGCAATGCGCATTATAAAAAGTGCAAAGGAAAGTTACATAAATTACATCTAGAGGTGTTGAAGTAATATCGGGAAAAGAAGGGGCGGTCTCACTGAACATCCACTCTCTGGACGCGGAGAGGGCTCACACTGCAGTGACACCTGCAATAATGAAACATACCGACATTGTTATTCGAAATGATCGGCGAATTAAACGAAACAGTTCGCTGTTTTAGGACCCAGACTCTTACATTTAAACTATTTTGTTCCCTGCTTTTTAATTGTGATATTTTAACATAATTATCAGTTTCTTTATCATGGGAGTCACACAGTTGAATCTTGAAAAACCGAAAAATGGTAAATACAGCGATGAAACCCAAAAATGGCTAAAACTATCGTTTAAAAATATTAAGATTAAATTGAAATCCATTTAAATACAATTACATTTAAATTATGAAAATGAAATTTAATATTTGCAACAAAATTACTTTTAAAACATTAGCCAACAATGTGCAATCTAATGAGCTTCAAAGACAAATCATTGCATTTGATTTTGTAATACCATTATTGCCAATAGCATTGTCGAAGTTAACTTATTTTTAAAAGTAAACTGAATTTAATGTCGTTATACCATTGTTGTCAGTCACGTTCAACGCTGTTTTTCTCAAATGACTTTCGAACGGACGTATTCTGTTTCTTTGATTTAGAAGCAAGCTGAATACATTAATAAGAACCTTACACTTATTAACAACTACACCTAGATACCAAAAGGAAAGACTTCTACAGTTGGTTGATTAGGACAATGGATCGGCAACGATCCTAATTTTACCACAGATGGCAAAATTGTATTTTACCAGGTGTACCAAAGGAAGTGCACTGTTACCAAAAAGTGCATAAAGAGTTTATAGAGCATGTCAACAGTATTGGGAGGAAACAGAGGACCCAGTTCAAATCACTAATTTCAGTTTTACTGACTCTTCAGAAGACAACTATAACCGCATTTATGTGAGGCGCTATTATCAGCAAATGTGCCATGGCACGTGGTACGAACACCAGTATTCAATAAATTTCTTCAGGACATCAGTAGCAGAAAGAAACCAGACGAATCAACCACAAGGAAAAAATATTTGCGCTTAATATATGAGAAAAAGATTGAATTCATCAGAAGAGAACCATAGGACTGCAACATTTGGTTTTCAGCAGATGAGAGCATTCATAGTTGTGGTCGCTTCATTGTTAACTTCGTGGTGTTAAAATTAGACCCCAAAGAACCGGGTAAGCCCGCCTCATATTATACAAAATGCTGGACCAAAGGAACCACAGCGCCAAGCCTGCACAATCAAAGACGCTTTACACAGCCTATGGTCATCAGAAAACAGCGATGAGAAATGTCTACTGCTTATCACCGACCCTACATATCAAGGCGGGAGAGACATTGAAAATGGTCTACCATAACATACTGCAAATCACCTGCCTTACTCGCAGCTTACGCCGATTGACTGAAGAGGAGTGAACAACATTATTTCATCCGTGAAGAAGGTCTTTCTGAAATCTTCCAGTCACATTAAGATTTTTAAGGAAATGCTTCTACAAACACCAACCTTTCACCATCGTCCGTTGAGGTACTTTGCTGTAGAAAACCATCTACTATGACAACTATTTTGAAGACATTAAGAGTGTTATGGGCCCGTTTGACGTCAACGAAGCATCCTGCGTAGCAAAGGCTAAAACCGTTCTTCGCAATAAGAACATTACTTCACTTAACCTTAATAAAGCAATTTCAATTATCTTCCTGCAGCTACTGAACGCTTACAATCCACATCTTTGGATTGGCACATTTTCAAAGAAAGAAATACCAGGGCCAGTTGTTGAGCCTGTTCTGTGAAGCTCACCAAGTTCTGCTACAGCAGAACCCTGGGTTTACAACACAATGAAAAATGTATCTGCTTTACTTCAGGGGGAACAAATTACAGGCGGTTTACCGTGGGAAACGGCAGCAGTGGCTTCATTGAAATTTGCAGGGATGACTTCATGCTGTGTCGAGACAATATTTTCTTATTATATGAATGTTTTTAAAGATAATAGAAACAGTTTAATAGTGCAGTGCAACAGTAACCTAAATAACTGACAAAATTTTCTAATTGAGTTTGATTAATTGAAAAAAAAGATCCAGTTAAGCTAAGTGTTTTGCAACTTAAAAAATTAATAAAAAAACTTTTTAAAATTTTGAACCTTTTAAAATTTAATGCCCAGACATCATAAAGAGTTGAGGAGACATTTTAAATAAGTTTAGTGCTTTACACTTAAAAAAAATGCAGTGCGCTGACATTGTGAAAATGTGAGTATTTTGAGTGTTCGTCTAGCTTTGTGTTTTAGAACAATGGAATGTACAAGTAAAATTAAATTAAAACAAATTCGCATTTCGTACTTTGTTTCAATGTGTTTGTTTTACTTGAAAAAACTACTCTAAAAGTGTTAAAAAACCAAATAAAGCTACTTTAAGGTGCTATAATACCAATTCATGGTTTATAAAAACTTCATCATCGGAAAAAGTCGGTGCAGTTTCCTGAACATTCACATTCTGACGCGAGAGCGCTCACACTGCAGTGACACCTGCAATGATACAACATGCCGACATAGTTATTTTGAATGACCGGCGAATAAAACGAAACAGCTCGCTATTCAACTTGATATCTCTATCGGCAATGTCAACAAACAAATCATATCTGCCAGTCGGAGAATTTCAATATTTCTGCTAAATGCACCCCTTAAAGCTCCTCTTCTTAAGGAACAGTGAGCCTCATTTGCTTAGAGTCTCTGGGCGTTTTGAGGCTGAAAATGACGATTCCTTGTCATAATTGTAACAGGAGATGAAACACTGGTTCTGTACTTCGAGGTGAGGCATAACGACAATCCATAGAATGAGATCATAAAGTCTCTCATCGTAAAAAATACGCTCAAAACAACATTCTCAGCCGGTAAAGTCAAGACCACATTTCCCAGGAGCTTTTAAAGTTTTTTTTTTAAATCCAATTGCCTTACAAGTCAAAGAATTAATTGCTAAGTACATGCAGATCCCTTCGGAAGTTGCAGAAGCTCTTCCGGCCCTTTTATCCTCTATATTTTTGACCAAAGTCTTCTGTACAATACACAAATACATACATTTGAGAAGGGAAGGGACTGTTCTTCCTCATCCACCTTACAACCTGGATCTCGCATCTTATGCTTTTCATCTGTTTGGTTCTCTAAAATATGCAATCAGCAGGAGATCTGAGGATGGCAAGGATATCACTGTCACAGTATGAAGATGGCTGAGAAATAAACTTGCTGATAGCTACGGCATGCAAGCCCTGACATCTAGATATTGCAAAAGCACTGACTTTGAAGAAAATCGTAGTATGTATAGCCAAAGAATTGAGGAACAATCTAATGTGTTTGAAAAAGAAATTAAATAAACCCCGAAAGAGAGAAAAATGCATTACTTATTGAACGTATTTGATTTTCGAGTCATAATAATTTCACATTTTGGCTTACGTTCAGTATTAAAATAACATGCATTTACTCAATGGCAGCACTCGGAAAATATCACAATGCGTCTCTTGTATTCTGGAACGTCATTATCCCCAACCCCCACTAAAATATGAATATAATATGTTGTTGCAAATCTAATCATTATATTTTGTGCACTGTAATCAGCAATATAAATATTGTTTATATATGTGTACCATAAGGTTTAACTTCAATGTGTGGATTGTATGTCGACAAAAGAGAAAGTTCTCTGGTGTAGCTGCTTACGGGAGCTCGGAACTTCAAGGAGGCCATGAACTCTATTCAAAGGAAGAATAAACCCAAAGGGACAAGTGTATGTCACTTCTTAAAAGACCTTACGTTGACGAGTGTTAGTAAAGCCAAGGCTTTTTAAATACGTTAAGGGAAATGAACTTGCCAGCTGTTAGTACAGTTAATGTTAAACCAAACAATGTTAATAAATGTTTTAAACTTTCAAATAATGGGTGGCATGCGCTGGCAGGTGAATTTGAACCAGCTAATAGTAGATGAATACTTTAATTTTTTAAAGCAAGGCGCAAGACTTGCGCATGCTTGTGTGATCCCCGTAGCTTAGTGAAGTCAATAATTTGAATCGAATATATAAGGTCGCGTTTGCTTCAATGGGATATCAGTTCTCAATTCGTATCAATGATGATCATTTCATATCATCAAGGCAGTTAGGCAGAATAAGCTCTACAATCGACGCGGATACTACAAAAGTTCTTCGGATGCAGTTCTCAGTTCGTCTCCTTGGAAGTCGCGGTAGCTAATATTACACTCGACGGAGCTACGTTCTCTCGTACTCGGAACACCAGAGGACGCGAAAGATCTTCGAAATAATAAACTACCATGCATGTTCAGATCTACTAACCGCCTGTGGTGCCTCAGTAGTGAAAACGGGCGTTAAACACTACTCAAAAAAAAAAAAAAATCTACTCATCGCGTGATTATTAACACAGTTGATATTCTCTCCCATTCCTGTTGAGCACGAGTCACAAAATAGTGGATCAAAACCCTGAGGTATTGCTGTCATGAAGCGTGAGCAACAACACCTAATCGATCAATAGTCAATTAACGATACGCCGATACAAAATATAGCGATCAACAATTAAACGGCTTCATAATTGTTGACCGACCTGTCACCACCGGCATAAGCGCTTCAATTTTGGTGCCCAACTCTCGACACTGAGCAAACCGCTTCAATTAAAAAACTGAGCAAGTCAAATCTAGAAGCTGTAAATTGAAATAAATAGGATTTACTGGGATGAATGAAAATTCTGTTTGTTATTACTAAGCGCCATTTGGAAATGGAGAAGTAAGAAAGATATTAAATAATACAAATATAAATTAAATATATACTTGAATATTGCTCAAAATTGTCAGATTTACATTAATGCATGGTCAAAGAAAAACAAAATTAGAGCAGAAAAAAATTAAATAATTAAGGGATTATGTAGCTTAACGAATTTTCTTTTAGTTTAACGCCAGAGATAAGATATATTGCTTCCTTGTGTTTAGGCCATAGCTGTTTGCAGCCTACAATTTGCATGATAGCTATAAATACTTGAAGAGCACTGAGGAAGTAGGCTAAGATAGTAAATTCGATAAGAAATTTAGACAGATTATTATTATTATTATTATTATTATATTATTATTATTATTGTTATTACATACTTACCTAGTTGTTTTTTCGCAAATAGGCTTATGCACACTACAAGTTACTAAATACCATCCTGTAGACAATAGTTAGGTGTCTTAAAACAACGTGTTTTGCTGTCACAGGTTTCAAAGTAAAAAGCATATTGTGTGTGTTCTGCGGCTCCATTCATTAGAGAGGCGCACGTGACCCCGAACTGACTCCTGCGGGAGGCTGCATCACCATGCGCCAAACCTGCCCTGGCAGTCGTACCGCGGGTCGCGTGCTCGCCGGAACATGCTCGCAGTCGGCGTTTTCCGATCGCACCTTCTTGTGTTTCTGTCAAGTTTTCGCCAAGTGCTGGTGTTTATCAGGTTAGTGTTTCGATAGTTATTGGGGACTATGTGGCCAGAACGTTTACAGTAACTCTGTAAAACTAAAATATGTGTGTTGTATATTAAGAAAATATTTTCGCACGACTGTTTTCTTTGTTACGACGATACTAAGTGATAAAACCGTTTTAATTTGTGTTGGAGATTTGTAGAAGGCTGTGCCCCAAAAAGAGAACACGGTAGGTAAAGTTTAGGTATTTTCGGCACATCTGCGTAAACCAATAACTGCATTAAAGATAAAACTTGCTAGGTGCGGATTTCAATAGCGATGTGATTTCCCATAAGACCATTCATATTTACATTAATTAAGTGAATATTAAAAGTCCACTCAAAAATAAATCACACTCCTGGGAGTGTCGCAACAAATTGAAAGTCAAATGTCAAAATTATTACTGTCGATTTTGTTCACCGAGAAGTAAATTTATGAGCTTTAATGCCTCAGTTGCATATGGGGCCTGATCAAACATTTTCGGATACATCTAGTACATGTGCATGCGTGCAAAACAGCCCATTCTGTCTTATTTTGCTTGTGCTTTATCCTATTAGTGCTCTATGCTTTAAAAATTATAACTTTCTGTTGTCATATTTTTATATTGGATTATGTTAATATCATCACTTTGAGCAGCGATTCTGTTTTGAATGGTTGAGGCACCACGCCTATGGACACTGATGATACATTAAATGAAATGATGTATAGGGAAAGACAAAACATTCCAGGCCTAAGTTTAGCGTACCTTCTCGGCATTTGCCATTTATGAGTGAGGAAAACCTGGAAAAAAGTCAATCAAGGAGGATGGCCCTGGCCGAATTCGAACCCCAGACCTCCCGCTCACGAGTTTACGCCTTAAAGACCTCGGCCACCCTTGGCGGTGATCTAGGATTTGTCTTCTTATTTACAACAGGAGGTTTTCTTGCTAATTCTGCAATGGATATTACTTATTATGTCATAGCACACTTTCACTATGTTTCATCAATAGGAACAGTATTTGCTATATAAGGGTTTATAATTTAAAAGGTTTCGTAATTTCTGACATTTCGGATCTTAAACAAAATTTACTGTCACTCAATAAAAAGTTACTGTTTGATCTTTATAAAATTCAACATTTTTCAGTTATCACGAAATAGGAATTAATATTTTATTTGCATTACTCCAGTCACAGTTTTAAACCACTTTTAATGGAATCTTTACTATATTACATGTATTTTCCCCCATACATCTGTATGTACCACATTTAACTCCGGCCATTTTGTATTTATACTGCTATACGAAATGTATCCATTTTTCTGCTTCCTCGTTTTTAAACGTTTCTTTGTATGACAAAATAATTATGAATGTTATATGTCATAAACTATTTTTCCTGAGACTGCAATATAAATTTCGGTCGCTTGTAACATTAACGGAATTTAAAGCATATTTACAAATATAATATACTTTTTTTGCAACATTAATACTTTAAAGCATTTGACGCTAGGTTGCTTTACGGATTCTAAACCTTTCCTGTCACTATATTCAAGCGACGAACTACCTAGAATGAAATATTCTTCTTTAAGAGCAAATCTTCCCATCTCATAATGAATTACTGCACAGTAAATTCTGCAAGTGTTTAAATGGTTAAAGCTTAAGGAACCTTTACTTAATCTTTTGTGCATGTAATATGTTTGAACGAATTTAAAGTTTTTGTACAGTTATGTACCAATGTTAGTTTCTCTAAAATTTTCGAATAAATCGCAATTTTTAGCTTTAAATATTAGGAGAATTCAGAGAAAATTCAGAAAACCACTTCATCTAGTTTCTCACCAAATCGACATCAAGGTTTAGGCTTAAGGTTCGCTCTGATTTCTAAGTCATATGTCCTCAGCTTGCATCCCATTGATATTTTGAGTCAGTTTGTATTTGCACCATTTATTTCTTTCCTATAGCGTCTTCTATGTTTATAATCGTTGCCATTTCTCCTGAGTGTGAGTGTGTAAACAGTGTTTAACGCCCGTTTTTACTACTGAGGCACCACAGGCGGTGGACACTGGTGATACATGAAATGAAATGATTAAGGAATGAAACGTTCCAGGTCTAAATTTAGGGTACCTCCTCGGCATTTCCATTTATAACGACTGAGGAAAACCTGGAAGAAACCTCAGTCAGGGAGGACGGTTCTGGCGGGATACGAAACTCAGATTTTCCGCTGACGAGTTCGCGCCTTAACGACCTCGGACACCCATTTCGGTATTTCTCCTGCATTTTTATATTTTTAGAATATGATATATATTAGATGTACAATAACTAAAATTGTTGAAAGTTTACAAAATAGAAGAAGTAATTTATATAGTAAGTGTCGGTGATAACAAGTGTGTACTTTAATATACAGCGTGGAAGCGAATCGGTATTTTCTTTTTACAGAACAGGTAATCCTTTGTGAAAGGTGGAACACCAAATTTTGCCACTTTTCCCTTTTTGAAGCTATTTTTTTTTTAGAAAAGTTTGATAAGTCCTGGAGGTGTAGTGGTAACCATACTTGCCTTCTAAAACCCAAGATAACGGGTTCAATACTGGCCAGGATCGATGGATTTTTTTCGGGCGTAAAAAGCCTAAGTATGGCTTCCTTCGGAAGGGAAGTAAAGCCGTGGGTCCCGTGTCGTACATTTACGGCACGAAAAAGAACCTCAAGCCTGAAAAAGAGGCCTCTGAGCATAATTTGTTGGCCGTTTCACGTCCTGAATTGAATAGGACGCTGTGACCTGAGATGTTAAAGAGTGTCCGTAAATAAACCAAATCAACAGTTGAAATTAGAAGCGTTTCTTATGCATAAACTAAGATAATCTATTTTTAACATTTATTTTGCAGTAATAAACATTACAGTGTTTTTATTATTATCCTTGCACGTACATTGTGTATGTTTAATAGCTGTTGTACCGCGTGTTTCAAAAACTAATTTAAAGTGTTTGTTCATCTTTAAATTTGAAACAAATGACACCAGTTTGTGAGATGACACTTTTCAACAATGTAGAGTATGTTGTAACGTTATTCATTTACTGTGAAACGCACCCTAAAGGGGCTTCCGCGGCACGAAATTAACATGAAAGAATCCCAAACAAAAGAGAGTCGTTGCTTAGAACGTTTATTAACCTCTGCCAGCTGTCTACGCAATTAGTTATGTATCTCTTCATTAAACAAACTGAACTCCAGTAGTTATGTTTATTCATATTTCCACAATGAATAATTTCTTAATGTTTATTTTATGACAAGTACCTTTAACGACCTTCCGTTCGTTATGGTAGTTGCAGAAGCTAATGAATGAATAGTAAGTCGAGTTCCCGGAATTGCAGGAATTATACAAAGTAAAAGAATGATTATCTCAGAAATTAAAATCGCTTTGGGAAAATGTATTTAAATAAATATGCTCAAACTATTTTTTTTTCTTAGGCTAATGTAAAATGAATTGGTTATTTTCTTGCCAATGAATCTAAAGGTCAGTATTTCTGTCCCAGATAGTACTTCAAAATCCTTTATTTACTTATTATAAGAAGATCTAACTTCTCTAATAAGGAATTTCCTTTCGAGGTGAAGTTATTATTGGAAGCATTCACTGTTAGTATATCAGAACGTTGACTTAGATCTGCTAGTTGTATACATGTTTTATGCAACGTAATAAAAATCACTCTAGTGCTGAAAATACTGGGGAACTTTTAACATGTTTTCTTTTCACTCCAAGTCAAAAGATTGCCTAAAGTTAAAATAATTGAATTCAGAGTGAGTCAACGAAAACCTGTCCTTTTCAAAGCAGGCCACTATATTTTAACTGGGACCATACAACTGAACAAGATGGACGTTGTAGCTATAAAGCCAAGCTCAGGTGCGCGTCAAGAAATGAAAAAAGAACTGGCTACGTGAGCGGCATTTTCTCAAAACGCCATGCCGCACTTCCTTACGGGAAAGAATCTTAAAGCCAAGGTTTCTAACATTCATGTATCGTCCACAGCATAACGGAGCAAGCGTTAGGTGCAATCTTTTAACAAGCGCTATTATATTTTCATGGCCCGCTGTGTAATTTCCTGTGGGAGTGAAAGAAAAAAAAAATATTCTCAACTCTGGAAAGTATAGAAATTTGAGGTAGGCGTGTGTGCAAGTTACGTAAAAAAGTATATTCATGCAATAAGCTTCCTTAACGCTACGGAGAACTTTTATATTGAATGGAAAGTTTGCTGTGTAAACCTGACTTTTCCCTCGCTCAGTTTATTTGATGAATTATGGCATTTGGAAGAAGTGTTTTCTTACTTTACACTCGACTGCATCAGTTTTTGGTAATGTAATGTTATCGATGGGCAAAAATTAAATGAATATACTTACGTTTTCCGCTTAACCCATTAGGTTTAGGAAAATGTTAGTTACATTGGGAGAAACAAAAATTATTAATAAGTAACTAATTAAAAACTGTAACGAAAGATTAGTGTTTAATGCCCGTTTTTACTACTGAGGCACCACAGGCGATGGAAACTGATAATACATGAGATGAAATGATGTATTGGGAAAGGATTTTTTTTAAAGGAAGGAATCGTTCCAGGCCGAAGTTTAGAATACCTCCCCGACATTTGCCACTTATGACTAAGAAAACCTGGAAAAAACCTCAGTGAAGGAGGACGGTCCTGGCGGGATTCGAACCTCAGACCTCCCGCTCACGAGCCAGCGCCTTAACAATCTCGGCCACCTGTGGCGGTGAAAACTGTAACGAAGTTAATATTTATGTTTAGTTTAGTTGTAGCAGTGTTGAGGAATCTTAGATTAATTTAATGGTATTGAGAATAAACTTACGATCTTTGCTAGAGCATTATGTAACAGAATATAACAATTTTGACAATGAATATTAGCAGACGCAAATTTGTACGCAGGTTAAGTTATGGCTAGGAAGTGAAGTGATAAATGTATTCGTAAAATCCAGAATTAATAAAAATACCAGCATGAATTGTTATAAGACTTGTACTTATCAAACAGAATTGTGTCCTGGGTATGTGTTAGGTGAATTAAGTTTTAGGTATCATGTTAGTTCTAAGTTTATTAGCCGTTGTATATTGGCAATACATTCATTTTTGAGAAAGAGAATAAAATGTGAAAGCAGTAAGTAAATTTCATTCATAATTCTTTAGTATGCGAATCGCAATAATTTAATTAAATAGAAAAATAAAATTAACACCACGTCAAGAATTGGCTTGTGGAACATCAGTTTTTGCTTTATGCATTACGCCACACAAGCAAAGAGCTCCTTCTAGAGTAGGCTACATAATGCAAGGAGACATTTAATAGATGACCAGGGTCACATTGTCACATGATTAGTTCGAGATTTGGGGAATTTTTATGCCATTAAATCTTGAATACGCTGGTAACGAACGAGGAAAACCAAATTTTCTATGTTCGCATGTCAGTTTTAAAGACATTGTAAACTAATTTTTCACCCGGCTTCCCTTTAACACTTAGTAATATCTGATTCCAAATGTCTAACACCATATAACTGCGTTATATGTAGTTGTGGATCATACATTGTCTATCTGAAATTGCTTGTATATGCAATCTCTGAAAATATTTCGGTTTAGTTCATTAACATCATATATATTTGCTCAAAATGCCCACCATTGGCATCGATACACTTCTGAGTACGTTGAACTACTGATTGAGCAACGTTTGCGAAAGTGTCCTCAGCTATTGCAGCACATGCCGTTTCAATTTCTTCCCGAAGTGCTGTCAGTGTAGCTGGTTTTCTACGGCATACAACAGTCTTAAGAGTTCCCCATAGGTAGAAGTCCAACGGAGTTAGATCCGGAGAACGCGGTGGAAACTCACTCTGACCTTTTCGTCCTATCCAGTGCCTTGTAAGATTGTCATCAAGGTACGCACGTACATCTCGGTTAAATGTGGTGGTGCACCATCCTGTTGGAAATAAAATTCCTATAGTGTATGAATGGCGGGTAAGACAGATGTGCGTATTATGTTCAGGTACACTGGGACAGTTACTGTTCCTTCAAAAAAGAATGGTCCAATTAGACCGTTATATTATATGACTCACATCTGTTTACAGAACATCATACTACTCATTACTGTTGTTTTTCGGTTAAACTTTGAAATATATTAAACAGATATCTACTGTGAAAGCGTGTATACATTTTTGGCATCCTCGGCATATATATTCCTGATTTCTACCTATTTACATTTTTGAAAATGTTCCTAAGAACAAACCCACATTTACGCATATAGTTTCATTACTCCCATAGATTTTTTAATATATAGGGTCTACTTTAATTTCTGGTTGAAGTTCATATTATACATTTGCATTTGTAAAACTCTCATACTTAAGGTTCATATGCAGTCCACAGGCTTTCTAACAGTTTCGCTTAACAGTTAACACTTCTTTTTTACTATCTAAATAAAAAATTAATGTTCATTAAACATTGGGAGCAGTTGAAGCTCGCTCCATAATTAGTATAACAATGCACGAATGGAACAGACAGTAGTAAAAATGTACGTTCTAACCTCAGCTGAAAGAATTGATCCTAAAATTACCCACAAAATCTCAAAATTACGATAAAATGGGGAATAAATTACTATATACTATCGTTCTTCTGAATGTAAGATTGCTCATACAAACAAGATAAAAAGTAAAATATTATGCCCTCTCTGAAAGTCTCCCTTACAAACAGAGAAAATAATCTTTTAATTTGTAACTACCATGTGTCGCAAGAAAAAACTCATTTTTCCATTCACAGTTCTTAGATTAATAAATAAACACTGCTTTAGAAGTAATTATCCATAAAGAGCATAATATAAACAGATTGCAACTTCTTGAGCAGGTCTATACAGGCATAAAGATGAAGCGAATATCATCATACAGATAGAGAGCCTTTCAAAAGCATGTGCATCGCTCATCTTTTATTCACAATATTTTAGGAACGTTTGGCAGCACTAAGTAGTAAAAGAAATGCCAGTCACAGCAAAAACAAATAAATAAACAAACAAATAATAATAATAACAATAATAATAATCATCATCATCATCATAATAATAATAAGTCACCAATTCAATTGAACTGTTTCGCTTCAGAAATCTTCCTATCGGCAATCTTCTTCCTTTCGGTCGATATTTTAAAACCTACTTAGCTAATCTTTCGTTAGGAATCCAAGAAATAAATTCCATCTGGTTTTCTTTATTCAGCTGTATTTAGCAGTTTATCAAATATAATAAAGCTTTTCCATTATATCAATGTTCCTAATATAGTATTTCAAAGTACATCCAGGTACATATTTCAAACATCTCTTTTCAGCAGTTTGTATCATTATTAACAAAATTTTAATTTAAAGTATATTTTCTTCGAAAATGCGTATGTATTTTAAACCCAACAGAATTTTGTAAATGCTGTCAAGAAATAAATAAATCAACCAAGGCCTCAACAAAATATAAATATTTATTACATAAATTAGAATAAATTGTTACATTTTATTACAATCTTTTATCCACGAATATAGGCTTTAATCCGGCAACTTTGAGAGTCTTCAGTCTTATAGAATCAGACTGAATTTCCTTCTTGTTACAGCTGGCCAGGATCGATGGATTTTTTTCGGGCGTAAAAATCTTAAGTATGGCTTCCTTCGGAAGGGAAATAAAGCCATGGGTCCCGTGCCGTACATTTACGGCACAAAAAAGAACCCCAAGCCTGAAAAAAGAGACCTCTGAGCAAAGTTTGTTGGCTGTTTCACGCCCTTAATACAATGGGACGCTGATTTTTTTTTTTTTTTTTTTTTTTTTTTTTTTTGCAGCGGTAATTAATTTTTTTAATAGCAGCATATACTACTCCTTTCCAGTCTTTGGCACCCATGCCACAGTCAACGCTTCCAATATGCGTTCATTATTATTTGCTCTGTACGGAAAGTGAAACCGCTTATGACAACACTGGTATAGGTACCGACTGAAATGTACTCGGTTAACTCTCATAGATTGTCATAGGTTTAAATTCTAGCACTGGAGGCAGTGTGTCATCCGCAATCACTCTTCGTGAAGGAAGCCCGTAACGTCAGTTTAGTGACTAGTGTCTCACATTTATTTTCAATGACATTGAGATGCAGTTCCATTTTTTTTTCTTTTTTTTTCCCCGCTGAAAAGCGTAACTGATCGCACGCCATGCGCTATACGTGCCCTGCAACACTAAAGGAAGCACTCGTTTGTTCCATTTTATGTGCAAATCACTTCGCTGAGGGGAGTAATAGAGCGTCATGTATGAGGGTAGGTCCATAAGTTTCCGGACTAACCATTTTCTAGGTATGATAAAGACAAAAAAATATATTTTACTTTTCAATATACTTGCCCTTTATTACAATACACTTCTCACATCTTTGAATTAACATTTCACCCCTCCCTTCCAAAATAGTCAGAAGTTTTGTCTGCAAAATGGGCATAAACAGCATACATCTCTTCTTTGTCACACTTAAATTTCCTTCCTTGAAGGTCTTTCTTGAGTTTTGAGAAGAGGAAATAGCCAATGGGAGCTAGATCTGAGCTGTACGGTGAATGGTCTATCTCATTTAAGTCACCTTTCTTCACAGTTTCCTTTGCAACAAGAACTGTATGCACAGGTGCGTTGTCGTCTTTTCTTGGATGGAAGCACGTAGTCTGTGCAATAGGCCAGCATAGTACTCCCCATTTATTGTGGTGTTCCTCTTCTTCAAGTCAATGAAGAGTATTCCTTCACAGGGCCAAAAGATTGCGGCCATGATCTTCTTGGTTGACTGAGTGACCTTGGCCTTTAGAGGCGGTGCTTCGCCAGGTTTATGCCACTCCATTGATTCTCTTTTGGACAAGGGTCATAGAGGAGAACCATGGTTTTATCTCCTGTAACAATGGTTTGCACGGCAGAAGTTCAAAAATGCCTGACAACAGAAGACTCGCCGCACTGCTTTTGGACTGAGGAAAGAAGTCTAGGCATCCATCTTGCACTAATCTTATTCATGTTAAATGATTATGGATAATTCAAAGGACTGTTGTTTTAGAGAGGCTGCTATTTCTGTAGCCCTGAGCCACCGGGCTTCCATAATTTCTCCTTCCACAAGAGCGATGTTTTCAGGAGTGAGCACCTCCAAGGGCCGATCTGCACGCTCTTTGTCTCCAATGCTTTCTCGGCCCATTCTAAAAAATTATTCCCATTCTTTTACGGTAGAATATAAGAGGGATGCTTCCCCATATACACCGTCCAATCGCTGTTTAATTTCATTTGTGGTACGTTTTTATTTTATAAAGAACTTAATAACTTGAAACTCCATTTTGAACATGTCACAATCTTGTACACATAGCCTTCTTTATGCAACAACATCTGAACAACTGAACACAGCGGAGTGGAAGTTACAGCTGCAATTATTTACTTAACAGATAAGGTATGACACCAGATAAGGATTTTGTGAATGCGATAGTCTTTATCGGCGAGGCCGGAAACTTATGAACCTACCCTCGTATTATATCCGACTCGGTGCGTAGACATTTACAATTACTCCATACAATCTGCGCACACGCTGTTCTCGTAACATGTATCGTAAGCATTAATTTTATTTATCCACATGTGGTTAATAGTAGAAACAACTGACAGGCTGCATATAATGGTGTTGAGGGGGGGGGGCAACTATTGCAGCAGTATCTGTGATTTGTGTTTATTGTGCTCCAGCCTCCAAGCAGAAAGCATCATCTTTTTCTCAAGATGAATAACCTTTAGGTACCGATTTCTTAATGAGAATATGCTTGATAAGAAATCCATCACACAAAGTTATCTATTTAGGACACTGTAGTGTGTTAGTGGTAAGTACATTATGAAAAACTTTATGCAAGTCTTATCGTTTCAGAAGTTTAACTTTCACTTTAAGAATCCTGTTGCATTTCAAATCAGCTGTGTACAGTTGGTGAACAGTTTGCAAATAGTGCCATATCAAAAGTCAGTTTTAGTTATTTACCTCTGAGTTCAACGCTGATATTTTGCTTTTCTGTACAACGACAGAGCTGTTCACTAGCTCCATCTAGTCACCCTTTCTTCGGAGGTGAACAAACAAAAATTCAGTCAGAGGTATTTTACAGATAAAACGAATATCGCCATTGAACTTGGAGATAAGTAATTCCTTATAACTGAATTTCGGTGTCATTTTGTTTGTTGGAACTAGAGAGGTTTTATTGTATTTTCTACAGTCATGAAAACCAAATCACACTCAATATCTGATGCTAATGATATTAATCATCACCTCGGGTCTTAATTCTTAAGCAATACTATCTCATGAAAGAGAATTATCTTCGAGGTCTCACACACAGGTGAACACAATGAGACAAAAGAGTTTTCCCTGAAATTTATTTTCAGTTTTCACACTTGAAAGCACAAACTCACGCACAACTGTCATTACTCGGACAAAGGAATTCTCATGTAGCAAGTAACAGTATAGAAGACGTGTGTAAGTGTGTGGCGGGGTTGGAAACCATGGTGATCTATTTCGCTAGTGTTATCAGTTATTGTACCGCCTTAATATTATTCGGTAAAACGAATCGCTAGTTAACCACAGATCAAGACCGACTGTATTTGCCAGACCCAATACGGGGAAAAAATGGCAGCCGAAGTGGCCTAGTACTACCAATAGCTAATGAGAAACTTTTCGCAGTATTATGTTTACAAAATGGCATTATTTATCATTAGAAAATATTTCGATGGCTTTTAAGAATCTGAAATTGTTTACAAACAATATTTAATATAAAATAACATGAATTATAAACTTCTCCGCAGGTAAGCACAGCTCTTCCAAATAACTGAACACCTTAAAACTAATCGATATAGGTGAAACAGCATCATATTTATCATCGTCTATTTTAAGGAAAAGAACATAGTCTTCCATGGTAATAGTTATAAACGAGTGTACTTGTCTTGTCTTAACCTCACTTGTAAAGGATTCGAAACATAATATCCTGCTCGCACCATTAATTAAAACTCTTCATTTCACCCCAAAACCCGCTTCATACGTTCTTCCAGACCTTTTCTTTTTGCCAGTTCTCACTGTCACATAAACTATCAGATTAAGAAAAATTGCACAAAGTAGATTCCTTCCTAATAACAAATTTTAATAAGAAATGTAAGAAATGTTTAATAAACACTCAATTTCTTCATTAACTTCAAATCTTGCACGGCGTGTACTCTCTATCCTCTGCTTTAATTACTGTTACATAGGTCCTTAACCCAAGATCGCGGGTTCGAACCCGGCCAGGACCGATGGATTTTTTCGGGGCGTAAAAATCCTAAGTATGGCTTCCTTCGGAAGGGAAGTAAAGCCGTGGGTCCCGTGTCGTACATTTACGGCACGAAAAAGAACCTCAAGCCTGAAAGAGAGACCTCTGAGCAAAATTTGTCGGTCGTTTCACCCTGAGTTGAATGGGACGCTGATGACCTGAGCTGTTAAAGAGCGTCCATAAATAAATCATTCAGAAAAACTGCTACATAGGAAACGTAAATATGGTATTATGCCGTGCACTGCCATAATAAAGACATACAAAAGCAACCCATGTGGTACTTACACTTTCTATGAAACAAGTTCCCTAGTGTGATTTCACTAAATCAATATTAACTTAGTAGAAAACAAAAGCAGTAACACGCTACTATTAAATGAGAATTCATGAATTCACTTCATGAGAAGTGAGGAACTTCTTAAACAAGCAACTACACGTGGTTTGAGCGTTCTGGTACAACAGAATAGGCACTCTGATCACACAGTATTTTGCCCTTTAGGTTTATAAATTACTTAGAAACAATTAATTGATCAAATAAATGGATATGAATTGTAAGTTGTGTGCTGTCATCTGCGAATAGATGACCAAAGGGTGTGACAGTCTCCATTTGCAACAACTTTGTAAGGAATGTGCAATAAATTGTATGGAGAATGTTTTGGGGGGAAAATGGCTTTTATCTCACCAAAAAAATAAAAGAAAAGGTAAATCGTTTAATGTACGAGTATAACGTATAATAACCACAAATCACATATACGTACACACATTTTATAAAATGTACCAGTTCAATAAATAATGTGTAAAAACTACTTTCATAAAAAAAGGCAACGCTTGGCATCTTTTACCAGCCCGCATAGGAACATTAAACATATTCTATAAACTAGTCTATCAAGTTGCTGTACAGTAATTTATTTCTCGGTCGCATAGCGACAAGTTTACAGTTTTCCGAGTCTCGCATAGGAACTTTCGGTGTTTGTTTCTCTTGAAATGGCTCTCCTTATGGCTTCTAGCGTTACTCCGACTCGATGCAAATGGCCGTTTTCGTTCCTAAAACCTCTCACCCGTGAGCTGTGTACCTCAGACACTGCTATCGAGAAAGTCGTGGTGTTGAATTCCTTCAAGGGTTGTCTTAAGCTACCATCATTATATTAGACGTTTAATTTATTTATTTTCTGTTTATTTATTGATTGGTACATTTGCATACTTTATTGTCTTAGCTAAATATAGCAAACTTTCTTATTGGGAGATTTTAATGAACAAAAATGAATTACTGCAAATTAGTTAACGCTTCCTTTTAAAACCAGAGCTTATGTGACAGGCAGAGTTCATGTTAAAATATTATTGTTAAACACTGTGAAAGGAATTTGCAACTTTGCTCACTTAAAAAAAAACAAAAAAAAAAAAAAAAAAAAAAAACGAATATATCTTTCATTGTATGGCATTGCTGTATTTTGCTTTTGAGATTTACTGCCTCAAATACTGAGAAATAGCAACAAAGAGCTTAAAAACGACGGTTGCTAATAACTGTGATTTCTGTATATTATTAATCAATTATCACTTCCTCTTTGAAAAGCATTATCTATTAAGTTAATGGAATTTAACAGTAGAAAGTTTATGCAAGACTTCTGCTTTTGATATTTTCACAAAAAATATATATAAAAAAAAGGCATTAAGTATATAGGAGGGTAGATCCATAAGTTTCCGGCGTCACTGATAAAGCTTATCGCCTTCACAAAACTCTTATTTTGTGTCATACCTTATCTGATAAGTAAATTGCATCTGTAACTTCCGCTCCGCTGTGTTCAGTTGTTCAGTTGCCTAAAGAAGACTATGTGTAAAAGATTGTGATATGAATAAAATGGAGCATCGAGCTGTTATTAACTTTTTCATAAAAAGGGACTTATTCCAAATGAAATGAATTGAATTATAGATCTTGTCTTCCATGCTGATGCTGTAACCAACTGAGCTATCGTGTCCTGCTCCAAGAACGAAACCAAGATCCTCTCTGATCTGATGTGAAACAGTTCTTGCGGCCCAACCCCATTGGAATATAAGTACGATATAATATGTATACTGCAAACCTAATCATTACATTTTGTTCATTGTGCGAGTTAGACCAGTTAGGTTCACGCAAGGCTAGCTAGAAAGGGGAAGCGCCAAGGAGGCAATAGATCACTATATAAAGGACAAGGGACCAGTGCTATGCCACTTCTGAAACTTCCTACCTCTGGTAGGAATAAAGTCCAGGCTTTCCAATAGGTTAGGACAATGAACTCACTAGCCGTTTATAAGTTAACTTTAAACCAACCAATGTACAAAAATGTTTTAAACTTTCAAATAGTAACGAGTGGCATGTGTTGGCAGCTGAATTTAAAGCAGTCATTTTTTAAATAAGACGCGAGACGTGCGCTAGCTTGTGTAAAACCCATTGAATCGAATATATAAGGTGTTTGCTCTGCTGAGGCACGCATTTTAAATTTCACATTCTACGGAGGCATTCAGATCAGATAGTCAGAAACTCAGATAACAAGTTCTACTTCGGACGCAGTTCTCAGATTCAGTTCGTCTCCTTGGAAGTCGCGGCAGTTAAATTTATACTCTACGTATATAAGTTCTACCGTACGCAGAACACCAGGGGACGCGAAAGAACTTACGAATAATAAATTACCATACATGTTCAGATTTACTCATTGCATGAATATTAACACATTTGATATCTTCTCCCAATCCTGTTGAGCACGATTTACAAAATAGGGAAACAAAACCCTGAGATATTGTTGTCATGAAGCGTGGACAACAACACTAAAGGGATTATTAGTCAATCAACGATACACCGCTACAAAACATGGCAATCCTAACAAAAACCAAATTTGGCACCAACGTGACGTCGGCAATAAACCCCCTCAAATTCTAATATATTCCGGAGACCTCTCTTAGGTATGTGTATGTTTTAATTTTCTTTGTCTGCACTTATTTGTTTTCATATTGATTAATCTCACTTCTCTTATTATACGAGTATAATAAGCGACATTTTTAAGAGTATTAATAGACATTTGTGGCTATTTTAAATTTTATTCTACACGAACTTTGGAACTTTAGGATATGAAATATTTAAAAATTCAGAAATATTTTTAGAATTGAGTATTTTTATTTTTAATTAATCCAAGCGGCTTAACTCCGGCAAGATTGGAATTCCTTTTTCTTTTCTAATTTTTGTATTCACGAAATGAAACAGCTGTGAATTATTTCCTTTGATTTTTTTAGTTTTGTTTGAATACCATATATTTAATTTCTTTTTGCATTTTGTTTTTCTAGACATCTTACATTCTAGATAATTAATTTACTACACACAAAATACTGCTCTATCTATTAACCTTCTTTAATTCTAAATTTATTTCCTAAGCAGAGTCCTTGGTTTGTACGTTGTTGGATTTATTTGAAGCGAAGTGTTATTTTTCAATACTGAACGCTTCCTTTAATGTAGCAGAGATGTAACTTGGGCACTAGGGGGGGGGGTGGTTAAGAAGCGAGATCTAAAAGCAGATAGGCTATTATATTAAAATAGAACATAACATTAGTTTTGTCGTTCCAAGAAAACGACTTTGAAATATAAACATGAAATAAGAAGAAATAAAAGGTACCACAGTGGAACATAAAACAAGTGAAATCACCTAGAGAGCAGATAGTGTGTTGCGTCAGGAAGTAATGTGGTGTTGTATATTGCAGGCTCACTCTTTAAGGCGGGCGGGCAGATGCTGCAGTGAGCCTGGCTACCGCATTGGATACCGACCGACTCTCTCACAATGTGCTGAAAACACTCCTCCCACCTACTGCGTTCAACATCCGGCACCATGAACACCATGAGTGGAGGTGGTGGGGGTGGAGGGGGTGGCAAGAAGTCCAAAGATGACGAGGTAAGTTTTCTTACTTACCAGTTACCTAAATTTGTTCAATCTAATTTATAAAACGACAGATGTGTAAGCGGATTACAACTACCTGCTATTTTTGTCCATCATTGGACAGCAGTCTCGTGTCTATTTGCGCAACGAAAAATAATTCTTAAGGAAAGGCAGTTGTTTTACCAACAGTCGAACTGTAAAAGGAAAAGATGCTAATTATCATTAATTGAAAATAGCTGTGTACTCAGAGCAGCCTACTTTACAAGTGCATTATCAATAATCCTATAGTGAACATTCAGTAAAATCAGATATAGTGCACATTACTTGTCACTTCTTATGTGATAAATGGGTTATAGTTAATAATTAATAATTATTTATGCTAATCTTAACACACGCTCTGAATCCCAGCACGTACTATTATTACACTGCACTGAACATCACTTTAATTATCCCTCACTGTAACCACTGCCCGTCTCTGGAATGCATTGCCACAAGATGTCAAAGACTGCCGAACTTTAGGAGCATTTCATAAGAAATTGTTTAATATTATTACAAATATTTATTGTCCCAGATTTAGATTCCTTATGTTACAATACAGATATTTATTTGTTATATCCTCTAGATTATTCATTATATTATTGATATTAGTATCATAAATCTCCTTCATAGTACTGTTAGGGTTTTAATGTTATACTTTGTCCATATATTTCCACTTTCAGGATTTTCCTACGTTGATATATATGTATAAATTGTCGTTGCTGGTTCTTGTTGTGTTGTTATTGTTATTATTATTATTATTATTATTATTATTATTATTATTATTATTATTATTAAGTTGATATTTTCAGTATTCATATTAATGTATTAGCACACATTTATTTATCTACATCATGTTTTACATTGGTCTATATGTGCAATGGTATTGCCAACTTTAGATATCAATGTTATGATAGTAATATTGTCGCTATGACTTTATGTAATTATTATTATATTGGTAGAGCGGAAGAGAAGATCTAATGACCTTAGCTCTACCAGAATAAATAAATGAGTCACAGACTGATCAGCTTTATTGACTTGTATATATAATTGCTTTTTTCCACCTCACGTTCTAGTAATAGAAAAAGGTTTCATTCATTCCAGCATACCTCCAAACTACGGGACATTTAAGAGAATGGTACAACTCTGATGCTTCAATTTCAATTTTTATTGAAAAACAACCCTTTCAGAAAAACGGAAATGTTCAAATACAATATTTGCGCTCAGGTTGTTCTGGTGGGCAGGGGTTATACTTTTTAGTGCTCAGATCCCTCCTCTGACTGGTGGATAGGTCACGTCTAGCATAGACCTACCCAATTAGAGGTGAGTGACCCCAGCATTAAGGTAGCCACCACCCTCCCCACACGGAACGATTCAGGAAAACCTGTCCCCAAGGTACACGCCTTCGGCACTCCCTTGGAAACGCTGCCCGCGCAGGTGCTCACTTACCCATGAGTTCCGGGAACCAACTGCCAAGCCGGTCCAACCCAATCCAGACAACTTCCCATCGGGAGGGGCTCGAAAAAGTCCGGCACGGCTCCTAGTAACGTCAGAAGTACCAAGAGTACTCAGGGTCAGCAGATCCCGCACCTGGGGCATCTGAAGAGCAACGGCCAGGTCCGGTTGTACAAAGAGAATTGTCAAAAATCGGCTTAAACGATATTTGGCAGAAGGGTATTGAAAACAGGTAAGGTGTAGTGAAAAAAGTTAATGATGCCTGTCTGACATAAACCGACAGGAAATAGAGGTGCGATGCATGCAGATGTCATCTCTGGACCTGCAGAGCGAAATTAAAACTAGATGGGGTAAAGAGACATAAATCATGGGGCTAGGCATAAAACAGCATGGGAATAGCGTGACTTAGACTGGGAGACTGGAAGGCACGTAAGGTTATTGACAGGAAGGCAGAAGAATTTGCTCATTTTATTCGGAACCGGAAGACTGGGTGCCATTTTGGCCAAGTGCGCACAGACAGAAGTTACTAGAGTAACATTTCTCCCGGGTTTATTTTTGACTTCCAGTACCGGAAGGCTGGCATGTTGGAATTTAATTGTAAACAGAAATTTCTATAAACTTTGTACATAAATATTACGAAAATTTATATGAATATCAGAATTATTGTATGCATTTTTTTTTCATGTATGTATTCTAGTGTGTTCTTGTTAATGTTGTTTTCTTTTGTTGTTATTAATTTCAGAAATTAAGTGTTTTACATGAGCATTAACGGTCTTGCGACCCATGCGACCATGATTTGTAATATATGTATAAATAGTTTAATTGGGATAATAAATACTACTACTATTAAAATGTTTTAATTTTCTATTTCTTTGTTTTTATATGAATAAATATCAATGAATACATCGAGATATATAGTATTCTGTTGCTTGTTACTATGCCACTATCTAACAAAACACCAGAAATTACTTGCACATTCAATTGAATTGTTTGTTCCTAAATTATTTTTATACTCAAGTATTTCCCCAGGGAGTTAATTAACGTTCTTTCTGTAGTAAATAGTAGTGAACATTATTAAGGTAAAATTCACTTACTTTCTTAAAAGCATGAATAGTAGGAATGAAAATAAAGTTTGTTTTTGTATACCAGAATTAAGAGTGTTTATTCATCAAAAGATATAATAAAATGCTACACTATAACAATAATTTCATATAAAGACGGTCCTTATATTTTTTTCAGTGCTAAGATTCTATCATACCTAAATATTATATTAAGCTAAAATTAATTTTGATGATTTGATTTATTTACGGACGATCTTTAACATCTCAGGTCATCAGCGCCCCATTCAATTCAGGACGTGAAATGATCGACAAATTTTGCTCAGAGGCCTCTTTTTTTCAGGCTGTTCTCTTACATACCGTAAATCTACGTCATGGGACACACGGCTTTACTTTTCCTTCCGAAGGGAGGGGTTTTTACGTCCGAAAAAATCCATCGACAATGGGCGGGATTGAACCCGGATATTGGGCGCTAATATTAAGTATTAACGTTTATCTACTATTGAAAATAGAATCAATCATTGGTCTATAGAGTACAAAACTGTTTAGCATCTGTCGTATTCTTTCTGATAGGTATCACAAGATATCTCGGTATAGTGACAATTCATTTTCATTAAAATTTCGCTCACAATAATAACAAGAGACAAACGAACTAAACCTCAATCGAACAAGTCATAAGAATAACAAAAGAAGGCATTCTTTTCAGAACAGTTTTCTAGCAAACCGATATTAATGTTAATTTTATTGTGTTAATATTCATTTATTATTCTGGCATGCAAACAAATAGCCTAAGAAACTTTTTTACTGTTATAACATTATTGCATTCATAAAAATTACTAATCTCGCTTCTTAATGCAATAAAGCAAAGGGTGAACAATTCTTCACGCCACCGGTTTCGCGACGTGCGGCCGGCCGGCGAGGCTGGCTGCTGTGTCGGCGGTGAGGGTGACAGAAAGTCCGCAGTAAATATAGTACGGTTTGTCGCTTAATAATATAAACATAATATAAACACTTAAAAAGAAAAGTAGATTACTCACATATATTAAGCTAGGAGAACTGGGTCCCTTTGTTGTCCAAGCATTCCTGACATCTGCTTAGGAAATTGCTCATTACACAGTGCAGTTCTCTTTGAGAAATGACAGCAATTTTTTCTGTGAATACTGTACGTGGTTGTCTGTTTCCTGTTAAGAATACTTCCCGTTTCACAAAATTTGCTTACTAATCGATGACTCGAACTCCGATTAGGAGCGTGAACATCAGGAAATTCTACTTGAAATAATCGCCTTACAGATCGCGCTGATTCTGTACGCACGTATGAATACTCTTTGGGGAACAGAATACTTGTATTGTTCCATTTCACTTGATACATTTTCACTGTATTGCGTCGCCTAACAAACACATGATACTTACGCAAGATTTTAACTCACACTGAATTCTCGCGCAGCGGGGTAAATATACTCCCCACCTACGCCGACATAGCGCTGCTGCCCGGTCCCGCAGTTGCGTCAAGAATTGCTCACCCAGTATAACTACTGTGGCATGTTTTGCTTCGAGCAATTGATTTTCTACAAACATCTTATTGAGACATAGTTCCTCTTGTCACCTTGATCCTTTGAATAAGAATTGATTCAAAGACTTAAATCCGGTGTAATTGTTTCTTTAACACTGATTTTTTTCCTTGGAAAGTTAGAGTAGTTAGAAAGTTAGAGTATACGCGTATAAAAACATAATCGCAAAATAATGTAAAATCAAAAACTTGCTACCAACTTATTTAACGAGGTTATTCACAATGATTTCAGTTAGCACCAGACGCTAACGTGACCCTCAAGCTTTCATGTTCGCGTTACCGTGATTGCAACACATCCAATCGGAGAGTTCATTACTCATTCAGTAAACAGAGCCGTTTGTTGTGGCCCACGTTTGCAATAACGTTTCATTGTGAATGGCCATTTATTTCTTATGTTCACGTTATGCATTTACGTCCTTGAGTTCTGTTACTGTGAGGTAAGCATACGCAATTTTACAAATATTTCGTACTTAACAAGTTTCTGTTCATTTCATAGATTGAATATTTGGCTCTGATTTTTATTTACTATGTGTAAATTTATTATGCATTAAAATGTATCACATTGATATGATGGAATTTTCTCTTCAAGTTTGTCGTATTACTGTCATTAACCTAATATCGAAAAAAGTTAATAAAATAACAAACCGGTTAATATGAAATATTTTCTACGTGAAATATCCACAATTTCTGCAGCGTAAGAATTTTATCCTCAAGGATTATGCTCCAATTATCAAGTCTTCGTTGAATTTCTAATGATTGCTTTTTTTCGAATTTGACATGGAAAGTGAAATGAAATAAAATTGCACTTCAAAATTTTTCCTTCTCAGAAGAAGTAACAAGTAACAAGAAAGTATATACAAGACGAGATCATATAAGGAATGAAACGATACGCAAGGAGGAACAACATCAATTATGCCTAAAATGTATAATTACAAGAAGCGATTGGTTGAACATCTGCAGAGGTTGGAAAGAACGAAGTTCCGAAACAGTCTTGGATATATGACGGTAGGCCCATAAGTTTCCGGCCTCGCCGATAAGGATTATCGCTCTCACAAAACCCTTATGTGGTGTCATACCTTATCTGTAAAGTAAATAATTGCAGCCGTAACTTACGCTCCACTGTGTTCAGATATAGTTGCATAAAGAAGGCTATGTGTAGAAGATGATGGCATGCTCAAAATGGAGTTTCGAGCTATTATTAAGTTCTTTACAAAAGAACGACTTACTCCAAATGAAATTAAACAACAGTTGGACGGTGTACACCCCCACTCTCATGTTAGGAGTTAGTGCATATTTATTTCAGCAGTTAGTGCTCATGAAAACATATTTTGTTATTATTTGCAATCTGGGGTTTAACATTACGGAAAATGCAAAAGAATCAGAGACGACCTTCATATATTTCATGCAATCAGGTACAGCATAGATTACACAGGCCTATGTCATTTTTTGATTTCAAGGTTTTTATAGAAGTATATTTACATTTAGTGTATGCTGAATTGAAAGATATCATCTATTTTTCCCAGTCAGGCCAACTTTATTGCTCTCATTTTTGTAACTATAATATTCCAGAAATAAATTATAGCCATAAAGGTATGTTAATTATGGTTGCAAAGCAGTATTACATTTGAGTGAACTGAAATGATACACAAACTACATAATTGGGAAAGAAAGGGTCTTTCAAGGACTTTTGTGAGTATTTTGCGACTGTAACATCTCTCATGGGGCATCAGCAGTAGTTTGGGGACATGTTCATATGCAGATATCTCTCTCTTGCACTACTCTTAGGTCCTGAGACAAATCCTACTAGTCTCAAACCCTCCAACCATTTGTAAATAATATTACGATCAAGTTTATGTGATATATGTTTAATGTATGTAAATCATGTATATTTTACATTTTTATTTTGTATGCCATTGGAGATTGCGATAATACTCGCAATATTTTGTTAAGAAGACACAAGCACATAATCTATTGTAAAAGAAACCTTGATGCACCGTTACGGCCAGAGAGTTTTAAAATGACAGTAGGGAAACAGGTCCCTATTATATGTTTTCGAGAGTTGTACTTCATCTTGAAAGCCGCGGAAGGGGTAATAAAATTTTGTCAGGCAAGATGTAACTAGTGACTTAGTCCTCAAGGGCAAGCAACGATATTCTGGAAATAACCAAACACATAAAAATCGCAGAATTTCATATGCAATCAATGTATAGGAAAATCAGAAATAGGTGACAGCCAATAGGACGAAGCTATGGGATAGAGACAGTTAAAATTATTCTTGAATCAAGACATCTAAAATTAAGGCGTCCTGATTGGTGAACCGTGATAGTCGTGCATTATAGCAGGATTCGAGACCCCGAGGAAAGAAGTTTTTAGTTTTTGGTAAAGGAAGAAAATTAGTTAAGTTCGTGAAGAGTGGGTGACAAGTCGTTAAGAAACTTACTTAAGTTCAGGAGTGGTTGATCAGAAGATTTTTTTTATTTGTTTTATTTACGGACGCTCTTTAACATCTCAGGTCATCTGCGTCTCATTCAATTCAGGGCGTGAAACGGCCGACAAATTTTTCTCAGAGGCCTCTTCTTTCAGGCTTAAGGTTCTTTATAGTGCCGTAAATGTACGACACGGGACCCACGGCTTTACTTCCCTTCCTAGAGAAGCCATACTTTTGATTTTTACGCCCGAAAAAATCCATCGACCCTGGCCGGGGAATCAGAAGATGTTAAGCAAAACAATTCGCCAGAGAGAATCAGAGACAATCCCCTGCGCAGTTGTGACGTGTAAGACGGCTAAGGAAAGTACCGCTATCAAATTCGTTGTGTTAAAACAGATTTGACCAACATTATTGTATTAATTGCAAAAGGCCTGACTAGGCTCGTGTGGAGATAATAAAAGGAACTTATGAGACCCTCACAAAGTAACGGCGATTCATAATAATCACTGTGATAAACATGAAGTACAACAAATCATGTGTTTTGATTATAATCGCCAGTGTTCATTAATCTCCAGCAATTTCCCGATCCTTTTCCCTTTAATCCAAAAGATCATAAAATCCAGCACAATAGCCGAGACAACTAGACCTTCAGCATCACGTCTAGTGGAGGTAACGTCAGAGGTGAAGGAGGGACAGGTTGATTCGGGTACTACTAGGCCCTGGGTCCAGGGGTATAACACCGAGGTCTGTGCCACCCGTGGTATTTTGCATTAGGACGGTACCTTGTAACTCTAAACCGACCCGCCTTTCGGCTGCAGACGATTGCGTCGCCCAGGCGCGCTAAGTTCCTTTAGCTACCAGATTCTCACTGGTGGATAGGTCATACTAGCTTAGACCTACTCGTATTTAAGAGGTGAGTCACCCCAGCATTAAGGTAGCCACCACCTTCCCTACAGACAACGGCGATTCCGGCGCACCGGCCCCCATGGTACACGCCATAGGCACTCCCCTGGGACACGCCGCCATCGTAGGTCCTCAATTCCCCGTGAGTGACGGGTCCACTGCCAAGCCGAGTGCAACCCAATCCGGACAACTCCCTTCCGGGAGGGGCTCGAATCAAGTCCGGCCCGCCTCCCTCTAGTACGTCAGAGGTACCACGGGCACTCCAGGGTCCGCAGAGCCCGCACCTGGAGCATCTGTAGGGCAACGGTCAGACCGCGCGCCCCCTTAAATCCAGCATAATAGCCGAGACAACTAGACCTTCAGCATAACGTCCAGTGGAGGTAACGTCAGAGGTGAAGGAGGGACACCTGATTAACCTGATTATGTGTAATCAGATATCAGCCAATATCAAATAAATCAACTAATTAAAATTCAAACCCCCCCCCCTATAGAAACCGCCTCAGTTCTTGTAATCCTGTAATTCTAAAGTTTTCAGGAAAATAATTTAAAGGCGAGCCTATCTTTATGAATAACGTGCACCAAGACCTAGAACATCCAAAAGACATTCTCTGTAGCATATTTATGTTCCAGATGCAGAAATTTCTTCATAATGAACTTCAATGTCAACCAAATATTCTTCCTATTACGTTACACACATTTAGTATTTTTATAAGCAACCTGATCTGAAAGCCTTCAAAATTACTTGCACTTTGTCTCACTTCTCTGACGTGTGAAATTTTCTGTTTTAGGAAAGTAAAAATCTTCTTTCTTTGTTGAGTGTCTTGACAAAATTTGCATTAAATGAACTTTGATTCCTCCCTCCGGAGTTGCCAGCTATGGCGGGAGCCATTAGCGTAAAAATTGTGTTGTTTACGTGACAAAAATAGGTGCAAAACGCTTAAAATGTAGAAAACGTAAAGTACGTACAAAACTAGAAAATTAATCGAAACCATTGGACAAAAATATCATCACTTCTGTTAATAATTATTTATGTTCATATTAAGTGTTACAAAGTAACTTACTTTATGAAGGTAGAAAAAGAAGTAGAACTTTTCTATTATACTGATTATTCCTGATGGAAGCAAGGAAAATATTGCAAAAATGACAGGATAAACTTAATTTAATAACAAACTACAATATTTATCTACTTCATTTATTTCGCAAAGTTTCTGCTTGTGCAGATATGTTGTATTTCTTTATTCTTGAAAAAAAGTAATCAACTAATTGCATAATAAACGCGTCAAGTGTAATAGAAACGTCTACCTTGCCTACTGTCCTCTTTCTGGATACACGCCTGTGGCTTTTGTCGTTTTTTGCCGCTTCAGCGATTCCGCTATGGAACCTATAGCAGCAGATATTTATGCGCCCATTATAAATCTGTTTTAACTTTCAATTAATCAAACTGTATGTGATCATACAGAGATTGTAGAGTGTCAAATTAAACCCGAGGGGTCTGCCAGTTGGCAAACAAGCGATTATCTTCTACATTAGCTGATATATAGCAAAATGCTGGCTATATACAAATCAAATTGAATTCATTTTTCCATTGCATTGTTTCGACAAAAGTTCTTCGTCCTCAGCCAACAATAAAATCTGAAAAGCAGTAGCAAGTGGTAAGAAAAGGATGAGATGGGTATTCAGTATTAAATTCTATAGGGGAATTTTTCATTAAATGAACACAATGCGACTTCGAAATAAAGCCCGGAATACTGCATTACATCTTGTATTAGACCCATAATTTTTTTTTCATAAATTTTAAACAGAGGCCTCTTCTTTCAGGCTTGAAGTTCTTTCACGTGCCCTAAATCTACGACATGAGACCCACAGCTTTACTTCCCTTCCCAAGGAAACCACACTTAGGATTTCTAATCCCATCCATCCTGGCCGTGTTTGAATCTGCGATCTTGGGACTATGAGGCACATGGGGTTATCACTAGACCAGCAGGACCTACTCTTTTTCTAGGTCATTCACTTGAAAGAGTGAGCATATCATGAAAGTTGAATGTTGATTTGTTTTATTTATGGACGCTGTTTAACATCTCAGGTCATCAGCATCCAATTCAGGGCGTGAAACGGCCGATAAATTTTGCTCAGAGGCCTTTTTTTACGCTTGAGGCTCTTTTACATGCCGTAAATCTACGACATGGGACCCATGGTTTTACTTCCCTTCAGAATATCACTTTACTGATCATCATTCACGGTAACTAGTGCCCGTCTCTGGAATGCATTGCTCGGAATGTGAGAGACTGCCGAAATTTAGGAGCATTTCTTAAGAAATTGTTTAATATTATTAGAAATAATCGATTACCTAGATTTAAATTTCTTTTGTCACAATGCATGTATTTATTTGTTTTACCCTGCTGTAGAATTATTTACTCTATTATTTTTATTACTATCATAAATACTCCTATCTCCTTCATAATATTGTCAGGGTTTAATTTTATATTTTGCTTGTTTTTTATTTCCACTTTCAGGACTTACGTAGGTTGATATATGTATAAATTATTATTGCTGGTGCTTGTTGTATATTATTGTTTTTTTATTTCTTTTCTTCTTAAGTTAATATTTTTCATGATCAATATTTATATATTACAATACATTTATTTATATACATACTGTTTTACATTGGTTTATATGTGTACGAGTATTGTCAACTTTATTGTCAATGTTGTGATTGTAATATTGTCGCTATAACTTCATGTAATTATTATTAGATTGGTAGAGCGGAAGAGAATGTTTTAACTCTACCAGAATAAATAAATAAATAAATAAATAAATAAAATACTTAGAATTTTCCCCGGAAAAAATCTATTCATCCTGGCCTGAAATGAACCCGCGATCTCGGGTTTAGGAGGCAAGTATGGTTACCACATGTTATGAAAGGACGTACATGCAGTGGTAGGTGGAACTGCTCCTTTCATTTGTTTTTATTGTTGTTGACCTCGTGAACTAGTAAGAGAGGCATAATTAACATGATTTACATGGGTCCCTTAGCCTATTTAATAAAGTATAGCATTATCAGGTTCTTAATGCAAACGTTTAATTTATGTCGTTTAAAAAAATCCGCTATAAATGCATTATATTCTGTGTTGCCACTTATTCTAACTTTTCAGGCAACAAAAAGAAGTTCTTAGTTCCTTTGGAGGCGTTATAAAATATTGATGTCATAGATTCGAAATTAAGCGGGAGACGCAATAATCACATATGGACAAATCAACAAAAACAAATGATAAGCGAACACCACAGAAAAGAGCTATGTTCTGTTAGAAGCAACGCTTACTTAACCCGTAAGGATTCCCGTTTAAATATAAGGGTGTATGAAATATTTTCAGATGTAGAATTGTGTATGGTGTATAAATAAAATGTACTTTTTCTATATAGTCATTCTTCTTTTCAATGTAACTGTTGCACCAAATGTTTTATTCCATCAGAAATAGTACAATATATTAGTTTATAATATATTTTCTTGCCTGAGTATATGCATCATAATTTTTATGAATGCAATAATTGTATAATATTATAAACGGTTTCGTTTGCTATTTTTATTTATTAGAATTATAAAAGTACACTAATAAAACAAAAATTAACATTAATGCCCATTTTTAATGACTTTCTTTGAAGTGAGTGCCTTCTTTTATTATACTTATGACAATCTTGTATCAATGGGCATTATTAAATTCGTTTGACCACATTTATTGAGACGGATTTACGAGAGTAGGTCTCGTAAATCCATCTCTATGTAGAGATGTGTAGAACATTGTGACGTGTTCAAAATGGAACGTCGTTAAGTTCTTCATAAAAGAAGGACTTATTGCAAATGAAATTAAACAGCGATTGGACGGTGTATATGGGAAAGCATCCCCCTCATATTATACCGTAAAAGAATAGGCCAAACTTTTTCGAATGGGTCGAGAAAGCGTTGAAGACGAAGAGCGTGCAGGTCGGCCCTTGGAGGTGCTTACTCCAGAAAACATCGCTCTTGTGGAAGGAGAAATTATGGAAGACCGGTGTCTCAAAGTTACAGAAATAGAGCACGGTTGGGCCTTTCTAAAACAACAGTCCTTCGAATTATTTATGAAAATTTAAACATGAATAAGGATAGTGCCCAGACTTCTTTCCTCAGTCCAAAAGCAGCAACGAGTCATCGTTGTCAGGCATTTTTGGAGTTCTGCCGTAGCAACGAAAGAGAAGTTCTGCAACTCATTGTTAAAGGAGATGAAACAATGGTCCTCTACTATGGTTCCTTGTCCAAAAGAGAATAAATGGAGTGGCGTAAACCTGGCGAAGCACCGTCTCTAAAGGCCAAGGTCACTCATTCAACCATGCAGATCATGACATCTTTTGGGACAGTGCAGGAATACTCTTCATTGACTTCAAGAAGAACACCACAGTTAATGGGGTACTATGCTGGACTATTGCACAGACTACGTGCTTCCATCAAAGAGAATAGGTCAGGAAAGTGTGCGCCTTCTTCACGACAACGCAATTGTGACAAGAACTCTTGTTGCAGGAAGATGTGAAGAAATGCGGCTTCAAGGAGATCAACCATCCACCCTACAGCGCAGATCTAGCTCCCAATGACTATTTCCTCTTCTCAAAACTCAAGGAGGACTTTCGAGGAAGGAAATTTAAGTGTGGCGAAGAAGTGATGGATGCTGTTTATGCCCATTTTGCAGACAAGACTTTTGACTATTTTGGGGGGAGGGATTAAAATGTTAATTCAAAGATATGAGAAGTGTGTTGCATTAAAGGTAACTACACTGAATAGTAAAATATAGCTTTTCTCTTTATCATGCCTAGAAAATGGTTAGGCCTGAATCTCGTACATTAAAGAATCTCAGGAAAGTTTCGATTTCATTGGCACATGAAGTGCGATGCGTGATAGCGTTGACGCATATGACGTTCATGTAACACATTATCGTGAGGTTACTTCTCAGATTAACCGCTAAACCTTGCTCATCATAATACGAGCATGTGGTACTTATAAGTGCATTTGCCTGTCGCTCGACTTTCCTCAGTAGTAGAACAGAAAAAGTCTTCAGCTTGGCAGGTGCTCGACAGCTACACCCATAGCGCGAACAGCTTTAACCAATCAGGGGGAGGGAGACGTGTAAGGACGTATTTCTCCGTATTTGCATGAGGAGTATAGTTAAAAGAAAATCAGTTTAGAATAAAAAAGAAAATTATGATATGGAGTTCTAATCTAAGGGTATTTGGATGCGGTAAAGCAGCTCCAGTAATCATCACATAGCCCAATGTTGCTTAATTGCTCTGGTCTGATAAATAGCCTACGACCGTGATGTTTTTAGAGAATGAATATGTCGAAAGCTCTGAATACAGAAAATACCACACCCGTTCCAGAAACACGAGGATAAATAATCCCAATAACAGTAACCAAAAAATCTTTGATTATTGACGAAATCCTGCGACCTTCAAAAAAGTCTCTTTATTTTATTTAAGTGCTCTCGATGCAGCACAAGTTTCCCCCTATCGAAAATTACAATTTTTAGTTGACCAAGCGAAGCTTTCTATTTCGGAGTTTACTATCAAAAGATTCCAAACTTTGCATGTTATTTTAACATCATTATAGTTTGCTTTTATCGACTAGTGGTTTGGGAGTATTTTTTACCACTGCGCTTCCTGATTACTCTACCGTTGGCGGACTCGTTTTAAATTACATTGGTTAACACTGCTTCAGTGTAGTGGTAAGGTCAAACTGTTTTTGTATTTATAAATGAATTTCCAAAGACTGGGAAACATCATTACGGCGGTGCTCACCTGCTGTATTACAAAAATTCACAATTGTGATTTGTTTAAGAAATAGCCCACGTGAGAAGTTTTGTGATTCTCTGTGTTTTGTGTCTGCTTTAAACATTCATTCTGATAATTACTATTTAGTGCAGTTTTTATATTCTTTGAATACTCGTCCTTTTTTAAACTTTTTACTGAAGTCTTTCAAACACAATATTTGTAGGTAAACATGACTGACCACAATTAATGTTTTTTTTTAAAAAAAGTTCTTCAATGGCTACTAATTGACTTATATTCTCGTATGCTGTCATCTGTTATCATTCAAGTACCAGTTTACATTTTAACATATACGTATATATATATATATATATACACACAATTGGAGCATCAAATTATCTTGTACATAATTACACATACAGAGAGTGCCAAAATATATACACACTTCAAGCAAAGAAAAAACTTGTTTACATAACAAAACTGAATTCACACAAACAGAAAATGATAAGCTCTAATCATCTTAGACTTTTACAGTTACAACAGTTGCTCAAAATGCCCACTATCAGTGTCGATACACTTCTGAGTACGTTGAACTACTGATTGAGCAACGTTTGCGAAAGTGTCCCCAGCGATTTCAGTACATGCCGTTTCAATTTCTTCCCGAAGTGCTGCCAGTGTAGCTGGTTTTCTACGGTATACAGCATTCTTAAGAGTTCCCCCATAGGTAGAAGTCCAGCGGAGTTAGATCCGGAGAACGCAGTAGAAACTCAATCGGACCTCTTCGTCCTATCCAGTGCTTTGGAAGATTGTCATCAAGGTACGCATGTACATCTCGATGGTAATGTGGTGGTGCACGGTCCTGTTGGAAGTAAAATTTCTCATTTCCATAGAGTATATGCATGGCTGGTAAGACGGAATTGTTACTCGCGTTGACGGTTCTGTTCTGTACACACGTCTTCATTGCCTTTGAACTTCAACAACATTCTCGGTTTTCCAATACCACTTCAAAATTGCTTTCCGCTGTTCAAACGATAATCTTGGCTCCATTTTGTTGTAGCAACGCTAGAATAACGTAATGTGAGTCACATGTGTTTACAGTACATCATACTACACATTACTGTTGTTTTTCGGTCCAACTTAGAAATATATTAAATAGATATCTACTGTGAAAGTGTGCATACGTTTTTGACACCTTCAGTAAACGATATTATTTGTATATAATAAATACAATAAAATTTGCCGGCGTAGGGTTGAAATATCAACTTCTTGTTGACCGGAGAAGATGTTTGCCGCCATTTTTTTAAATTTCTGCTGCTTTCGAGCTTATAATAATGTGTTCCGGTTTCTCTCTTGAGGCCGTACGTCCACGGATAGACTTCTCCTGTCGTCATACTGTGCCAAGGAAACTGTGGAAGTCTGCACAGAAATTATCTTGTGCTCACCACCAGCATTGTAGACAGACCCGTCATACTGTGCCAAGGAAACTGTGGAAGTCTGCACAGAAAGTATCTTGTGCTCACCACCAGCATTGTAGACAGACCTCGCATACAATAAGTTTGCATTTCGATTCAGCTTAAAGGGAAAGAGAAAGCTGCTCAGTGACATGGATAGAATATGCTGCGCCTGCGCATAAACTTCTGTAGCTGCTTTCTTTTCTAAGATATAATTAGTTAGGAGCTTGAGTGAGAAAAGTACACATGCGGCAAATAACAGTGAAAGTGTTGTATACCGTCTTTAATTCCTGTAATTAGCTATTTTTAAGATAATAAACATGGAAATAGTTCTCTAGAATGCAATATACAGTTTGGTTTACATGCTGTTCCTGGAGTTGTTCGAAAGGTCAATGTAGTCATAGCGTGTAGTAGAGAAGCCTCTTTCGGGTGTGTGACGTATGTTGAGTGCAGAGATGTCGTGCGTTAGATCTACCCACGTGCACACAATTTGAATATCTGACAATGGTATGTGCCCGTCAGCCTGACATGCCTTGTCATAATCGACGGCTATACCATAGTGACGTTCATCTTGAATTGTGTTGATTAATTTTTAAACGCGCCAACTCACTCGCACATTTTTCTGACACGAACGCTAACATCTCCGTACTGTTCTTTTACACATTTCACAAACACAGACCACAGAAACCTGATGACTGCCCGTTGCTCCTCTGCGGCATAAACGTGCCATCATTTTGTATATTCTACACTTTCGATTAAGTATGCCATACCATCTGTTGGGAAGATGCTAACATTTCCCTGGAATTTTTATTTCATGAAATACTGTCAATTAAACATTTTTTAAAAAGTGTTTAACGCCCGTTTTTACTACTGAGGCACCACAGGCACCACATGAGATGAAATTATATATTGCGAAAGGATTTTTTTAAGGAAGGAAACTTCCAGGCCTAAGTTTAGGGTACCTCCTCGGCATTTGCCATTTATGAGGACTGAGGAAAACCTAGAAAAAACCTCAATCAGGGAGGACGGTCCTGGTGGGATTCGAACCCCAGACCTCACGCTCACGAGCCCGCGCCTTAACGACCTCGGCCACTCGTGGCGGTACATGTTGAGCATATCTGAGATAGTTGAGTAATGGTTTTAAGTTATTATGATTTGGCAATTCTATAAAATGCAGAGGTAAGTATAACAAACAGTACACACTTTTTCGATAAGTGACTTTAGAAAGGAATAAATCACTTGCTATGCTTTAAATGCTTTAATAAAAAGAAAAAAAGTCGAAAAGGAAAGGAACTAGTTGGCTCGTATTATTTTAGGTGAAGATTGCGCTGTCTACTTCTTAATTTGGATGTTACCTAAAGCTTGTGTTTTTGAAACTTAATGACGTTACAAAATAAAAGACTTAGCTCAGTCCTTAATCTTTCCTACGTCTTTTTTCCCCCTTCCTTAGATGATTAATCTTACAAGCTGGTTTTTTTTTATGTGCTGACTTGTTCTTCTCATTTTCGCCTTGCCAATACATCTTTATTAATGACTATTATTCGCCCCATAAATTCAAATTACGCAAAGAGAACCAATGCGGAGGAATCGATCGGCGTTCGTCGGCTACTTCCGACAGTCTTCGGATTCCATGGGCAGCAATGTTATCATTAGCGCTATTTCTGACTTCATTAGCACTTCGCCGCATGCGTGGATACCGCCTCGGAGGTAATGAAAGTTCTTCACACGCTGCAGTGTAGCATATTAATAAGTTTCCAGATATAGAAATTACTTCAAAAACTTAGGAAAATTGAGCATTGCATAATGCATCTCTGTATAAAAGCTAGTCGGGATATATGTTTTAAAGACAAAAACAAAAGAAACAAGAGGTAAAAGAAACCTGCAACAAGGAAACAGAAATTTCCCCTTCATACGCCACAGTAATACGGACATATTCCCTATAGGGCACCAAGGAAAGTAGTTTCCGCTGGATCGATCTTTTTGAGATTTGCCTAACACCCCTTGCGTACGTGGGGGCCGTCTCTGTGCAGTCTCTCTGAGGTCAGGAAAGTACCAGATTTTTTAAAACTTTTTTCTTCTAAGGAAAGTACAAAGGAGGAAACCAGTATTAATATTAAATCAAGGACTGCAGAAAAGATAGCACATATAAAACGACGCGTAAACCATCAAGAATTCAGCGTACTATTGCACTAAGTTACTCTTTTAAGCTTACCAAAGTCGTGTCGACAGCCAAGTCTGTAAATTGTCATGTGGAAGAACTCAATATACTCAAAAGCTGCCGAAGTCAAAGTTAAGGCAACACTACTATTCTTCAAGCATGATTTTCCCATGTTTACGCAGTCAGCAATTCAATTTCCATTCTTTAGCAATTGGTATTTATGAAGCATTGTTAAGCATCAATGTATGCGACAGTGAATCCATAAACACATTTTGTACTGTTCATAAAACGCGCTAAACTTTTTGTCTGTGTTGCATTTGATTAACCATAACTTCAAAAAGTTCTGAAAAACTAAAATATTTTCATGCTTTACATGTATTTTTATTTACCTTCTTCCTTTAGGTGCCAGAGTTACAGTTAGCTTTCAAAATTAATCTCTAAGTGACGTGTTTAAGTCAAATGGGCTAAGTGAATTTTTTCGTAAAATAAGCCCATCAGCAACATTCTGGGCGTATAAGAAATGTGTACGGTGGCTAAAAACGCTGTTAGTCGTTGAGCAAAAAGGTTGTAATGATCAGAAGAAGGTAGAGTGGTATCAATTTATAGATCAGAGTGCTTTAAGAAACGCACAGTGTTCAAGAAACGGTGGCTAATGCAAATGGAGTGTCAGGACTTAAAAGTACAAAAATATACATGTCGAAGAAGAAACCTTTACAAAATGGAACTGGAATGATACGGTAAAGTCGGTTGCTAGATTTATTTTCTAAAGAAAAATTCCTAATTCTATTTCACATAGTTGCAAATTGTAGAATTATGTTTAATTTACCATTAATTTAAAATCAAAGCAAAAGACCGAGCATTAATACCTAGTAGTTTAATACAAAATCTAAATTTACAAATACGGGCGTTACATTCGTCATAGAGGCATCGAATTTGTCCATACTGGAACCAATCACAAGCCAGCTAGGTGGCACTGAGTTATAGAGTTGCATGTAACGGCTTATTAAGCAACTGTAAACAATATAATATTCGGTAACGGTGACATGGTGTCAGGCAGTATATCTAGCGAGTACGGACTCGATTATGATCGATTAAACATACCGGCAAAAACAGTTCAGAAGAGAAGAAATGAAGTTTCATATGCTACTTGGAATTACTGTTTTAAAATCATAAAGCGAGTTTTGCAGACGACGTACCTGAAAACAAATGAAGACCACAGCACCAAACACATTCAAAGTCATACTTTTTATTTAATTGATTTATTTACGGACGCTTTTTAACATTTCACGTCATCAGCGTTCCCTTCAATTCAGGACGTGAAACGGCCGATAAATTTTGCTCAGAGGCCTCTTCTTTTAGGCTTGAGATTCTTTTACGTGCCGTAAATCTACGACACTAAACCCACGGCTTTACTTCCCTTTTGAAAGAAGCCATACTTATGATTTTTACGTCCGAAAAAATTCATCGACATGGCCGGGATTGAACCCGCGATCTTGGGTCTACAAAGCAAGTATGGTTACCACTACACCACCAGGACCGACCATACAATTTTTATAAAAGGAGATATACCTGTTATGTAGTAGCATATCTATTGAATTTCGTTTTACAGAAACAAAATTCCAGGAAGATGCAGCTTTAGCTAAACAAATTGAGATATAGAAAAAGAGTATGTCAAGGAGGACCATTCTATTTTCATTATTATAGAGAAAAAAAAAAAACATTCCAACTTTGGGCTTTGGTAAAATAACGTTCTATGTTTACCTAATTTTATTATTATTATTATTATTATTATTATTATTATTATTATTACTACTACTACTACTACTACTTTGTTACACCTAAACTTTTTTTTGATAAACCTAAAAGTGTTAGTCTTATTTGAAATAACTGTTGATAACAAACGAGGAAGTACTTAGTGTTAACTCAAAATGTCAGATAAAATACACCTGAAAATTAGAAAATTAGAGTAAGCAGTCATTATAAAGAAATTAAGTGTTTAAACTCTAAATGTTTGCCTCCTATTGTTGCTAAATATGAAACTTTGCAAATTATCAAGATATCTTGCTCCCTAAAGCTCAAACGTCCTTTGAAGTCCATCAAATCAGCAATTAAATTGCTGATTTTATAATTAAGGCAATCAAGAATTAAAAAGATCAAAAACTGCTGACAACAACTTTATGAAATTGTATGTCTTCACAAAATGTTCAAACTTCACAGTCTATTTATAACTTAGAATTATTTAAAAAAGTATACAAAATAGGGAAACTTTTTCCTCAGAGAATGTTTAAACCCTACAATAAAAGTGTTATTTATTTGTAGCTTTGAATAATTTTTAGTTTTAAAGATGTACAAAAACAAATAAAATAAATAAATACAAAATAAAAAATAACACATGTTAAAATATGAATTTATTATCTTTCATTGAAACCTCTCTAGGCACTTCTAGTATTTATATTGATGTTTAATGTACTTCAAGTACTTTGGTTTTTAAGTTAAAATGATATATTTCTATAAGCTCTTTTCATGTGGTCTTCAAATGGAGATTTCATGTTCCAGGAAATGAACAAAGGGCCTTAAAGGTTGTAAGCAGGTGACAATTAACTAGTATTCAAGTATTTGAGACTCAAGTTATTATGCATGCTTCAAGACAAATGTTATAATAGTTATTTTACTTGCATTATAATGCTTCTAGGGAAGAAGTATTACATGGGAGTATATTGTTAATGCGATGTTTTATACTAGCACCTTCTGTGATATCCAATACCCCTGCGTAGGAAGTGTAACCTGATGAAACTCAAAGGAAATGGTTGCCGCCATTTTGAGGTCTATAATTAGGCAGCAACAGGAGGAAGGTTATGTTTAATGGGAAAAAGGACGGATTTTGTTGCGTGACGAGGAAAAAACTGATTTAAAATAAACAATATTAAAGATTTTATGCCAAGACATTCAGACAGTAACAAACTTCGTTTTTGTATTACTTATATAAATATTCATAACGTAGGAATCATGCTCACTGAGCTTCCTAAAATAGACAAGGTATTCCAGAATTCAATCACACAAATTGTAAAGATTGTGAAACGGCCCTATATAAGCATTTTGAGATAAGGAACTTATGATCCTTTTCGTAAATTTTCAAAGCTATGACGCTTTCCAAAATCGGATATCCGAGCTGATTCGTCAATATAACGTGAGTGTGTGAAGTAGATTTTCGTTCAGAATGCTCACGCCTTGCCCAAGTAGTCGGAGAAAGTAGTGCTAACACACAGTTCACGGGAAGTTGAAAATTACTGACTTTGTTACTTTGGTAAAATTGTTCGTTCTGCGACGGTAGGCACGCTTCAGTTCAGAAGTGCTACGAAGTTAAATGCGCATGCGCGTAGTGCATAGAATATCACACTGAGACTTGACGTTACAAACAAACCCTGTCCTGCGGCCAAAATCCCGAACGATAGCAGAAAAAGCCGAATTCCATCCGATAGTGCGAAGTTTTATTATTATTATTATTATTATTATTATTATTATTATTATTATTATTATTATTACTTTGTTACACCTAAATTTTTTGTTAAACCTAAAAGTGTTAGGGTGAAGTTTTATTATTATTATTATTATTATTATTATTATTATTATGTTACATCTAAATTTTTTATCAAACTTAAACTAAACTAACCTAACCTAACGTATGAAAAAGTAAATGTTATTCTATTAAAAATGATCGCATGTGAGGGGAAAAAAAGCTTACACGCGAGGGGTACGAACCCACGACTTTCGCATTATTAGCATGATACTGTAAGCAACTGAACTAACAGGTCTACACACTCAAGGAAATTATTCGCCTAAAGTAATCCCTACTGAAATCGTAACCAGTCGGTTTTCCTCGCTATCGTTCGGGACTGCATCCGCGTAAGGTAAGGTCGTTGGAGTGGTTAAATTTCTGCTTTGTGTATCAAATGCAACAGACTGTATACAGTTACTCCAAGCTGGCTAACGAATTTTCATTTGCTGAGCTTGTTGATATGCATTTTATTTATGGGTAAGCAAGAGGACATGCATCTGTAGCTGTACAGGGAGAGATTTCCAGACAGACCTTTCAAAATGTCCATCGGCGTTTACGGGAAACTGGATCTTTAATAGTGCACAGATCAGATATCAGGGTTTGGGCAGAACCTTCCATTAGCACCCGAGCAATTACCAGGACCATGATGGCGAACAAGTCCAGCGTGTATAGGGGGTTCTGCACGAACGACTCCTTCCCTATCATCTGCTTAAAGTGCAGACATTGGGGCCAACGGACTTCGGTCCCAGACTGAGTTATGCTCCAAGGTGGGCCTTGGAGATGCAGAATGAACAGCCTGACTTCTTCTCTTCGGTTCTCTTCACCGACAAGGCCATGTTCACAAGAGGTGGGCTAAATCTAAACCACAGCAACAGTCATGTATGGGAGTATGAGTAGCCGCATGCTGTGGTGAAGGCTGGTTATCAGCACAGATTCACCATCAATGTATGGGCAGGCTTCGCGTGTAATCAAATAATTGGACCGTATCTACTTCCTACACGATTGAACGGGCACATTCAGTTCCTGACCCATGTTTTGCATGTGTTTTTGAAAGACGTCCCTCTGAACATCCAACATTAGATGTTGCTGCATGATGGAGATTCTCCCCAGTTCAGTGTGGAAGTACGAGATTGTCTCGATGTTGTGTTTCCTGGATAGTGGATTGGAAGAAGTGGTCCTGCAAATTGGCCACCGCGTTCTCAGGACTTCAACCCTATAGATTTGTTTTATGGGAACATTTTAAGAGTCTCGTGTACGCATTATCAGTTGATGATGAGCAGTTACTAGCATGGGTGTTGGCTACTTGTGAAGAGGTTCTAACACTCCAGATCATTTTGAGGATCATTACTTTGCAGGTGCGCACTTTGCAAGGATATTGCAGGCCATCACATCAAACAATATCTCTGGTGATCTCTGTTTTATTTTTGCACTTAAAATATCTTTTTTTTTTTCTTAATTCATGCAGCGGTGAACAGGTAGAATGCAGTTTACTTAATTTTTCTTAGATATTTGGTTTCATTCAGGTACATTTTTTCTTTACTCAGGAGAACGCCCCTTGATTTTCTTTTTAAGTACTTACTACATTTACAATCATTCGCCACAGTAGAGGAAACATCTTCTAAATTTTTAAGTGTATCTGCACGTGATACACTACATGTTCATCGCAGGTCAAGGTGATAACACTTGGATAATGGCTTTGCCCTTGCAAGTTCAGAGTTACTATATTATTTGTTAAACATATTGTAATTTATTTTGCTTATTTCGTTAGAGTGAACAAGTGGTTCTGAACACACAAAACAACAACAACAACAACAACAATAATAATAATAATAATAATAATAATAATAATAATAAATATTAACAGTGGGAAAAAAGATATTTACAGATATATGAATGTAAACATGTGACATTATTTACAATTACACTCGTTTCTGCGTTCTAATCAGAAATTAAATTGCTTTTAGCTTCGCACACTTTGGCTAGAAAATGCACATATTCAACCAATTAGTGTGGTTCGCAAACAAGTCCCAGCATACCAATTGTCCTGTAATTTTCTTAAACTTTTTTTCAAGAAACAGCGTTTTTCTCAGGTGTTCCCAGTGGGTACATTCTGCCAGAATATGTATTTGTTCGTCATTCCCTTAACAAAATGGGCAGATTCTCCTATCAGAACTATTCGTTATTTTTTGAGCCTTCCAACTTTCCAGTCTAAACCAGGCCATTCGTGATTTCGCCTTTCTCCCTAGAACGAGCATATATACCTCTTTGCTCCAGGTTAGTTTAATAAACATCCTAGACTTAATAAACTAGAATAATTATATGGTGCCCACAACTGAGATTCTACGGTAGTCAAGAGAGAAGATGGCTCAAGAAGGAAAACTTAACCGTACAGATAGCCGCTTCTTGGTCCCCAGTTCCGAGCGGCAGTGGAGAAAGCGGAAGGTAGTGTGACTTCAATAGTTGTAGACGATAATTATCTATTCCAGGACATCAGCATGTTAGCTCAGTTGGTTGGAGCGTTGAGCTATGAAATGAAAGGTTGTGGGTGCGATCATTCACGGGCCTACCTTCTCCCCCCTCTCTCTTTCTATCTTGTAATCTTCATAATTTGTCTGCACATTCCTTAATAGGATTTACATTTTTTAATACAATAAACGTTATTTTTAAAAATATTACTTTTTCGGAGGACAACGCATAGGCTGCAATTTTAGGTAAGGTTAGATTAGGTTTAAATAAAAAAACAATTCACGTAAAACTTATAGTGTTAAAAGCCTATGGCTTTTTAATTTTGTTGTGGATTGCAATTTTAGGTAAGTTAGATTAGGTTTGAACAAAATAATACGTGCAAAACTTATAGTGTTAAAAGTATATGCCTTTTTCATATTGGTTGCGAATTGAAATTTTAGGTTAGGTTAGGTTTAAAAAAATAATACGTGCTAAACTTATAGTGTTAAAAGCGTGTGCCTTTTTAATTTTGGTTGCAATTTCAGTCCCACTTCTTCCGCTGCCGTTCGGGACTGTGGCATTTCTAATAATGAACCCCCCACCTTAAACAAAGTGTTTTTAACTCAGATCCTGACCTTCAACTGTCATTGCAAACTCACGTGGCCGCGGAGTGATACAAACCGGTGATTTGTTCACGTCTATTTCATTCTCCTATTGGACAGACTTTACAACAAATGAGCACTCTGTTTGCCGCCGCAGGAATGTCAGGCGTGAGTGAGATGCGTCAACAGCGATTGGTGCGCAAAACATGTTGAACCTTTGACAGGGTAGTTGTTGGAATAAAAACATGGCCCAACAACGTACGGGCGCTTGTTTCTTTCCAAATCAGTACAGTAGAATACTACTTTTTGTTGTTGTTGTTGTAAAGCTCAATATTATCTTTAGGAGTCAGATTCTTGGTGTGAATTTCAAGCAAGTTTTTAAGAATCTGATTGAAGGTGACCTCTTGGTAAGTAACTTGTATAGTATCCCAATGAAAATTTTCGTCATGCACTTTGAAAGCAACCCTTTGGAGCCTTTACATTATAACTGGGTATGTTGGATGCACAGTGTGTTTTAATGTTGGCTGCAGCAGAATTAAAGTATACGAGTAGTTTTGGATACAATTGGAACGAAGAAAGAGATGTCCATCGTGTCCATGCGGACGAAACAGTGAAGAGACAGAGATTTATTTGTATGACAGTGATATACCCTACACATAATTGGTTTTGAAAACAGTATTTATGAATTATGTTTTCTTTTGAGATTATTTCCATCCAGTTGTGGATATATAATTCAGTAATATTGAAATTATGTTATATGCGTGTTATAATGTGTTCTTTTAAATGTTGGATTAAACAATATGCATATTTCACACGTTGTTGTTCAATGGGTCAATCTGATCCCACCCTATCAGTTAAGGTTTAAAATATATGTGACATTTGGAATTCAGAAGTGAATTTTTTTTAATTACGTTCACAAGAGAGAAAATCATTTAGGAGAAAATAGGTAAAGCAGTTTATATATTGTAATATAATTTTTTCATTGAACAAGAACATATAGTTTATGCACCTGAATAGTTTCCCATCAGCGATACTTTTAAGAAATTTTATGCAATTTATAATATATGTGTATCAGTAACTTATTGGATGTACAAGTACTTTTATGGGAATTATTTTTAGAAGAGATCGTTGTGTTTAGTGTCAAAATGTTTTTCATACAAGTTTAATAGTACCTGTGAAAATTAGATTCATTTTATAATAATGTTTAAAGCCCATTTTAACTACTGAGGCAGCACAGGCGGTTAACTCTACTGAACAGTCATAACTACCTTCTGACTACCCAGTGTCCATAAATTCGCATCAGTCGACTGTACAGCAAATACTAGCCAGACTTGTATCTCTAGCATAGCTTGCCTCCGCTGTTGCCGACCGTACTTAGCATTTGAAAGCATTGTTAAACACACACACACACACACACACACACACACACACACAGAATACATATCAATAAAGTCATAAATAATTATTTTGAATTCTCTTTAAAAAATTAATGCAAAAATAATGAAATCACTTATCTTATTTTTATTAATAGAAATAGCTTTTATAGGATACATTATATATAAAGTATATATATAAATACATTAACGGCACTGAGACGTTCCAATATAAAAAGTAAACACTTGAAACTATGACAAAACTGAAAATTAAAAACAAACGATATTTCGAGCTAGGATCTTATACACGCTGTAAGACAAGACGAACTGAGGTTGGCAGTACCTCTCCTGGTAAGGCATTGGGGTGGCAGGGTCGCCAACTGTAACAAAGTTAAGTTGCTTGGCAAAGTAGGGAAATTAGAGAGAGAGATAGAGAGAGAGAGAGAGAGAGAGAGAGAGAGAGAGAGAGCCCTGGCCAGATCCAGGATTTGTGTAAAACTATTGCTGCCATCTCTCGATCTCTCAGTACAATAGTAGTAGAAGATGGAGGGGCGGCTTGAATGAGAACAAGAGAAAAGCATTCATAGAAGGAAGCTTGGTGGAGATTATATGCTAAGTTACTGGCAACGGGGAACACGTTTTGACTGAACGCCAGTGATTGTTGATTGTGATAGAAACCATGGTTGATGTAAGACCAATATAGAATGCTAAACAAAACTTGCACTTGTGTTGAGACAAAGATGGAAAACGAGTAAATTTAAAACTCTAATTTCAGATTGGGACTAAAAACGACGAACATGGGAATATCAATGTGCAGGTCTAGGGCGATTGCTGGACTAGTTGACTTTCAGTGACTTTTTTCCGGTATAGAACGATTTAAGGCTATCTTAAAGGACAGTTTCAACATTCATATTCAAAATCCTGCCTCATTGTATCACCACGGTCGGCTCAAAGCCTCATTTTTTATTTGGTTTATTTATGGACGCTCTTTAATATCTCAGGTCATCAGCGTCCCATTCAAATCAGGGCCTGAAACGGCCGACAAATTTTGCTCAGAGGACTCTTCTTTCAGGCTTGAGGTTCGTTTTCTTGCCGTAAATGTACGACACGGGACCCACGGCTTTACTTCCCTTCCGAAGGAAGCCATACTTAGGAGTTTTACGTCCCAAAAATCCATCGATCCTGGCCAGGTTTGAACCCGCGATCTGGGGTTTAGTAGGCAAGTATGGTTACCACTACAACACCAGGACCGACCGTACTCAAAGCCTCAGAGGAATTTTTGTGGAAATATTGATTACCTCTAGACCTTTAATTTTACATCTGGTTCTTATCCATGCAATCATCCTAAATGTAAAACCTGTGCATTGATATTCCCATCCTCACCGCTTATTAGTCCCAATCTGAAATTAGAGTTTAAATTTTACTCATTTTCCAACTACGCCTCGACGCATGTTGTATATTTACTCAAATGCAAGTTTTGTTTAGCATTCTATATTCGTCTTACATCAACCATGGTTTCTATCAGAATGAACAATTGCAGGCGTTCAATCAAAACGTGTTCTCCATTGCAAGTAACACAGCAAGTTACACCAAGTTACCTTCGACTACTGCTTTTCTCTTGTTCTCATAGATGCCGCCCCCTCCATCTTCTACCACTATTTTGCTGAATGATCGAGAGATGGCAGCAATAGTTATACATAAATCCCGGACATGGCCAGGGCTCAATCTCTCTAATTTCCCTTCGTTGCCAAGCAACTTGGCGGTCCGGCCATTCCGATGCCTCACCAGGAAAGGTACTGCCCATCTGAGTTCCTTTTGTCTTACAGCGCATACAAGAACCTAGATGAAATATCGCGAATTTTTAGTTTTCAGTTTTGTCATAGTTCCAAGTATTAACTTTTTATATTGGAACGTCTCTGTGCCATGAATGTATTTTATGCCTTTTGAGGAGTTGTTTTATAATTCTATTAACACACACACACACACACACACACACACACACATATATATATATATATATATATATATATATATAAACTCATAAAAAACACTCAGAGTGCAATATAAAAAGGTTCACATAAACTTTCACACTAAAAACCGTAAAATTGAACACTAAAATCACACTATATTTCGAGCTTGGCTCTTGGTCACGTGATGAAAATGAACTTTGGCCAATATATATATATATTATATATATATATATATATATATATATATATATATATATATATATATATATTGGCCAAAACCCATTTAACCAAGTTAAAACTAGTTTCGAAAAGCATTTTTATGAGTTGTATTAACTAGCAACTATTTGAATAATTGTAACAGTATTCATGAAAATTGTTGACTGAAGGAATTGGTATAATTTCAATTATTCTTACAGTTTTTACCAGTTAAAGCTAGTTTTTGCTGCAACGGATCACTTGAAAGCCTTTTTGGACGTCTAGATCTGTACAGACCGGCACATGCTTGAAAGGGCCGTTGTTTCCCTCATTTAAGAGCCGATGGCAAAATTGTCAGTTATCGTTTCGCATTTATTTCGTTTTCATAATAACTAATGAGAATCGAAATCAATCGGATAAGAAGACACTGAAAGTAACATTTTTTAAGGAAATTTGAAGAAGTAAAATCTGCCTTGGAAAAAAATTTTTGCAGTACAGAGAACTAAAACGAAGAAAGTGGCGTCAAAGAGTAAACCTATGAATTTTATTTGCCTGCTGAGAAAAGAATCCACTGTCATTAAAATAGCCCATGAAGCTGCAGGGCATGGAGGTCAGAAAAAGCTTCGTCACTAAAACTATTCTTCGCACAGAGAGGAACAGCCGATGTTAAGTGGAAATAATAGACTGCAGTCACAGGTTCATCGAATGTTTCAGTGCATCATGGCCTACCAGATCATCTGACCCAGTTCATCATAATGCGAACACTGTAAATCAAAACTGCTGAAGTAAAGTCCACCAACTAATAACCAAATGTTTGATTTTGGCACATCTTTGCATTTTATATTCTGATAGCGCAGAAAGTTTGTCAATTCATCAAGGAACTAATTACATTGGCTTGAGCTAGAGCTCTTCATGGATACAACGACAACGCAAATTGGCAAATCGGTCTCTGATTTATTGGAATAAAACAGTTACTATACAGCCATACTCGGGCTCGAGCTAAAAGTAGGGCTCACGACTTAAGTACTATCATCAGATGTTCCCGAAACCATAAAAGCTAAGGACGGCCTCCAGATAGTCGTCAAGGAAACTATTTCACTCTGTGAGTCATCTTAAAATCGACTAATGAAACGAAACAAAATTTTGACCAATCACAGCCGGATTACTGAGTGAGATTATCGACAAAAAATTATCAAATCCATTTCATCACGCGACGTGCATTTGTCTTGTGGTTAGTGTATCCAACTCTATACCCCTCCACATAATACCTGAACACCTATCACTGACCACTTTTGCTAGAGGCGGTGGAAAGCTATTGATAGGAACTAAAGTATGAACAATGGACAATCATAGCGCAACATGGATGGTTCTTCAAATAGATGTTTATAAACATAGCATTTTATACAAGTGTTAATATTCTGTGCGTGAATTTCAAATATATCTCACTTTTATTCTTATTCTATTCATAAAATAGTTCTAAACCGTATTTTGCTCTTCTCTATTGACATTCTTCTGTCGCAAGGTTGCTTGAAAAGGTTAAGTACAAATATACAATTATTACAACAAGTAAGCCAAGTTTAGAGGAATTATATTTAAATTCATATTTTATCGTAAAATAGTCCTAATAAATATCACTCGAGGGTCAGAGCTTTCCAGATGATAAATTCACTCACTATGTTCGTAAATTCATCGGCAACCTCAGACCCCTCGTGATATTACTTGTGATAATGAAGCTGACATTTCTGACATCACATCAGTAAGGAAAGAAGATCTCAAAAATGTGTTAAAATAAGCCAAGAAAATGCAGTTCATTCCAGTGTTGAAGTGGGAGATAATGCCAAAATTCCAATCCCGGATGTAGTCAGAGAAAAGACACATTAACATATGCACAAGATCAGAACCAGAGATGCAAATATAAATTATATTCTGTGTTAAGATTTAGAGAGTGCACAATTTGGTTATACGGGAAAAAAAAAAAAAAATTTCAACGATGGAATTGGACTATTGTCTGGAAAATTTCTTGACGCCGGAAGAGATTCTACACACAGGCATCTCTTTGAGGACGGCGGCCAGGAAAGAAAGCGGGGATGTTATGTTTGCATTTCAAGAGGATGCTTGTGCAAGAAGAAAGGAGTGCTATATGCCATTACAGTTTACTTTGCAGAAACAAATAACAGAAATGCATGTCTCTTTATAAACGTCTTTCTTTTGTAGTGTAAGAAAACTTAAAACGTTTTCAAACAAGGCAATTTGGGCTTTAATTAACTCAAGTTTCTTAGTAACACGTACCAATTAATATAAGTTTTAATCAATCATGTCCAGTTTTAACTAGAAACATTTTAGTGAAAACTAGAACTTTCTTAAATGCAGTAATGAATTCAGGTTATTTGCTATGGGTCGCCCGAGCTCACTGCTTACTGCATTCGCCATAATCGGATAAAGAGAAATAGAATCGCTGCGAGTAAAGTTGGTATTTTTATTTTAGAATTTGTAGTTTTACTGAAAGCATAAAATATTACTTGAATTTAAAAGTGTTAATATTAAACCCTAACCTATGTTATAATATATGTTGAAAATTATGTACCTAGGCGGGTATCTGCCTTCTCTTCCGTAAGAACATAAGGAATATATTTCTTGTCACGGTAATATCTTTTCTCTACTACTTTTTACCAAGTTGGCGAATTGTTTCTCTTCCTGGAGCTCTATTGACAGGGTATTTTATTGCGAATACCCTTACTATTTCCCAGCGAGAATGCGTTTTCAAATATGTGTCGTACATAAAACCGTTCTTTAAGACTATGTTTATGTAGTGGCGTAGCTAACGAAGACCAGTTGGCAAACATTTCCAACAAGGCAAATTTGGTTTTAGCGTTTCCCAGATTTCCTGGTAACATTATATAATATACATTTAAAGTATACAGAGCTATGGCCTATAATGATGGAACTATTCATTTTCAGCATAAAGTATTAACTACAATATTTTAAAGAAAAAATGGTTATTGGTCTAGAAAAAAGTAAGGCTATAATTAAAAGCAGGGTTAGATCCTGCAAAATTTAATGAAATATGCAATAAAAATTTACAATTTAGATATAATTTTTATTTACGTAATGCTGTATAGTAGTATTCAGCGAGTTAACAGCAAAAATAAGATGTTAAAATAGAATTTGAAATATCGTTAAACTCTATAGTTTGAATATCTTCGTCAGTCCGGAAAAAAAGCTGTTAATCATTTTTAAGAAAGATTTTCCTATATACTGGCTTCAAGCATCTGGTATAGATAATAGTTCAATATTTTTCTCCAACTTTTATTTATTATCGATTTCTTTTGTGTTTCTATTTGAGTTACAAATCTTGTTTTCACATCTCGTTTATTTGTCTTATCATTGAAAGGTGTTTTATTTCCGCCTCCTTACATCTTGATTTATAAGTGGAACTGATTTTGACCTTTTCCGCAGCTTTGGCATACGTTCTTCAGCTTCGGAATTTGAAGAAAACACAGAATTTCTATTGGCTATGGCAACAGAGCTCAAAGATTCATCAAAGCATACTTTAAAGTCCAAAGGATCAATGATGGCTTTTTTACTTGCATCAAAATACTTTTGGTCCATCTTGTATTCGGTTCATGAATTTACAATTGCTAAATCAATAATGGAAGAATATTCTCACAGGTACTCAACCTCCTGGGTTGCCAAAACAAAATTCTTCAACCCCACGTGGTTTGCTTTACTTTTAACATACCGTCCAAGAGACGTTGTTTCATGAAAAGGTATCATTTGTTCATCAACAGAAAGATAAACTAAAACTGGCACAGACAAACATTTTGTCTTGCACAGTTAAAAATGTTCCTCCGATCCACTCCACTGAAATATAATTATAATGTATAAGCCAAATAATAATATTTTATGTATTATAATTAGTTATATAGATACTTTATATGTATATGTTTATAATACAGCATAACTGTAGCCTGTGAATTTTATCTCAACACATAAGAAAGCCTCTGGTGTTTGTCCGTTGCAGTAGCTTGGAAAGTCAACAAAAGGACCATAAAACTTCTATACAAAAGTAACCGAGGGTCAAATTTTAAAAGGAACTGCTATGGCTATCAAGGCCCTTTAAATCGGGCTAGGCCTTTAACCTCGCCCCTTAAACAAGCCAATGCTGACAAAATAGTTCAACAACTTTCAAAAAATAGCAAATGGCAGGTATAGTAGGTGAATTTGAACCAGCCAATGAAGAATGTATGTTTGAACTTTTAAAGATAGACGCGAAGATTGCGCGTGCCTGGGTGTCTCCGTTGGTATCGTTAAGTCCAACGATTTTTTTATTTGAGTTTTATAATAAGGGGGAAGTCGTTCGGCTGGTGCACTCACTTCAGTTCATTCAGTTCGCATTTGCTCATTGTTCAGAAGGCAGTTTGAGTTTTACCCGTGGTGAGACGGAACTCATTTACTCATTAAACAGTTATAAATTGGACGTTATTAAGACAGTCAGTTTAAGTTTTATACGCGGCGAGGTATGCAGTTATAAGATTCAGTTCGACGCAGAAACAGTTCGCAGTACCCATAAGCTCGACTTTCAGTTCCAAGCGCCGCGACACTCATCTATAAGTTTCACACGCGGCAAATAACTTATCGACGTAGCTAAGTCTATCGTAAGCAAAACACCAGAGGACGAGAAATATTTGGACATAATAAAATACCAAACACCGCGCGCTCATTTACACCATTAAAATCCTTTCCCTGTTCTGTTGAGTTTTCATTGAAGCGTATGCAACAACACCGAAGCCCCCAATAATCAATCTACAAAACCACTTTAAATTTGGCATCACAATATAGGTCACTCAACGTCAACAACAATTTGCTTCAAGATTGGTGCCCAACCTTGAGGCACATAGCCGGAGCCATCTCAAAATTGGCGCTCAATGTGGCTGCCATATCAAACCGCTTTATAATTTGGCTCATAAACGTAGGGCCAACAACGACAACTACAACATCCCACAACCAAACCGGTTCACAATCAATTATTATTTTCTTGCGCATCTGCTGGAACGGCTAAATTGTCTACAAAATGTTTGTATTTTTTATTTTGAAAATGCGATACCTTGGAATTTCAGTTAAAACAAACACTATCAATCATAAATACATTCTTAGTCTTGGCAGTATTATACGACCTGTTATGATAGGGCAACTACATTTTTTTTTTTTAATTTCAAAAGAATTTCTATTGAGAGGTTTTTGATTGTCTTAGAAAGCCCTCATGTTTGCCTGCTTAGCTTTGAGTTTCCAACTTATCAGCAAAATATTGTTCAAACTATCTGAGAGATTTCTAGAGCTCTCTTCGTCCTACTAACCACTTCATAAAAGTATTATTGCCTTTTTTGTTGCCAAATGCTTCCTTTTTCCTGGTAATTTTTCTTTCTCTAGAACTGATTTTGCCAGTGGCCGCACCTTGTTTTGAATTTGAAGCATTTGGATTTTGTTTTGTCCTTTTACAAAAAATTAAAAATAAAAACAAGAAAGGACAATTTTAATTTACTTTACTATCTAAATAGTTACTCAAAGATACGCAGTAGTATGACATTCATATTTTTACCTCTTCCAAAGAACTGTTGCTCTTCTCTTCTGTTAATGCTCTATTTTATCCGTAGACTACAAATTTTCGATATCTTTTGTATTCATCCTCATGATTGCTTACATCGCTTCCTCTTTCCAGGATGTTCAATAGTTCTTTCTCAATTTCAGCCTGTGTAAGAGGTTCATTAAAACCTGTATGGATTAAAGGTAGTTTGATTAATAAAAAATTCATAGATAAAATGTACTGAAAAACGATATTATTTACTAAAATGTTTTCAATATTTGTTATTATATAATTATTACAAACAAAACAATAAATTATCATGAAATCAATGAAAGCACCATTCATAGAGCACCCCTTTTATTATTGATTTGATTTATTTACGGACGCTCTTTAACAGCTCAGGTCATCAGCGTCCCATTCAACTCAGAGCGTGAAACGGCTGACAAATTTTGCTCAGAGGCCTCTCTTTCAGGCTTGAGGTTCTTTTTCGTGCCGTAAATGTACGACACGGGACCCACGGCTTTACTTCTCTTCCGAATGAAGAGATTTTAGACTTAGGATTTTTACGCTCGAAAAAATCCATCGATCCTGGCCGGGTTTGAACCCGCGATTCTGGGTTTAGGAAGCAAGTAGGGTTACCACTACGCCATCAGGATCCAGAGCATCATTTTTAAATGCAATACTTGGATGAAGGCCCACTGTCCAAATGCAAGTTAGCGGTTACAAATAAGCACAAAGTGAGATTGATACAGACCTATAAATACTGTAATATTATTAATTCAGATGTTTACTTATGATATGTACTTTAATAATTATTAAACATGAATGCATCCATCCATACCAAGAATTTGTCATTCACAATTCTGTAAAGACTAGTATAGGCGTGGACATGATGATTGGATTTTAAAATATCACTTACTTTAGCGTTAGCTGTTTTATGATACTTAGGCACTATGTTTAGTTGACGCATTTAATGTTTGCTTGTTCTCTTTTCTGTTTGCCCTCCTGTTGTCTTTCAACATTACTTTTTGCGTTTCCTCTTCGCAGTAGCGAATGTTTCGATGTTGGCTTGTGTTGCATTTCTTTTATGACATTCCCTGGTATATTGTCGTCACGCGTGATGTCATACACTCTGCCAGCACCCACGAACTGCTTCATAGTTACCCCCACAGAAAATGGAGCCAAACTATAACATATTAAAGCTGCATATACATTGTTTGCTGATTTTGCAAACCATCTATTCCTACATTTTATTTGAAATAAGTCTAGATTTGTCCCTTACAGTATCTAAATAGCAATCCATTGAAATTTATGGAAATGTTATAATAACAAGTATTTGTTAGCAGGGTAAGAATGAACGTAATAAAATTTGTATAATGCAAGATGCGTTCTATAAGTAACGAAGTACATTTTTTACCTTACATTTTCAAATACATTGAATTGTCCTGAAATGTTTGACTGTCTTCTTCACACTGCGGCTATAACTTCATCCTCGTCAAAACTCCTTCCAAAGATTGCATACTTTAGAGCAGCTTAGGGTCCAAAGAGATGAAAATCAGAGGTCATAATAATCAGGCAGCAGAGTCATTGAGGAAGAAGAATCTAGTGATTTAACTTTTGGTCTCATGCTCCAAGTGAGAATTATGTCAATCAATAAATCGTCAACTTTAGCTTATAACGAGCAAGAACTCTAAATAGATATTGATCCTCTGTTCTTTAGATAAGGATGTCGGCATCTTCCATCATTGCAAATATGACCCCTCCTGGAGCGTGGATACTCGGATGTTTATTATTTAAAAATGGGCAATATGCAAGCAAATATGACCTTAAAATAGCCATACGCGACCAAAAACAATAAATAAATAAATGCAAGAAAATTTAATTTCACAATTGATACATTATTTGAATAGTTAAATGTGACTAAATAAAAAGGACAAAACATGACCACATACATGTACATTATTGCTACATTATTTGAGTAACGTTATTTTAGCATTAATACAGGTGAATCTTTAAATTCTCTTGTATTTAAACAACATAAGTCACTCACACATAACAACTTATTGAAAGAGTCAACGCGAATGGGCATTCATTGACCAGGAATCAGTTGTGACCTTGGTGGAGAGTTTATAAAAACGAATTTTGGAGTGACACTGAGACAATGGAGGTCATACAGGACAATGAAAATGGATAATACAATGATGCATCAATTTGAAACTTGAAAAATAACTATTGTAATTGTAATTTTCAACAATGTATTTAAAAATAATGCGGAGTGAGAAACTTTCGGACCATCTTGCACAATAGTCGGTAAATACTGTCCGATTCCAGCTGTAGCTGCTGTCTATAACAGTTTGCTCGCTGCTTCTTAGGTTCACGATTTAAGTACCGCTTTTCATTCGTTTATTATGTATCACAAAACATTCTGCGCTTCTTCCCTAAATTGTTTTTAATATCTACCTCAATGGAGGTGCCTGAGTAAGAAGTTCTGCGGGTAAGAGCTTTGTATGTAAACAGAATTTCACTGGAATAGAATGGGCTCCTATGTTTGAAATAGGTAATTTAATTTCTGCTGTTATCAACTTGGCAAGTAAATAGCAGCAAGCGCTAGCAGGTTTATTGAGACAGCAATCGCGTCACTGAGCTAGAAACAGCGACTGTGTTAAATAAATGAAAATTTCATTAATAATTCCACATATTTGCTGACTGCCTATCACGAAAATGAACGCTAAATTAATCTCTGTCCTTTCATTCGTTCATTACATGTGAACTAGTCCCCTGTTTGTATTTACGAAATTATGTACAATTGTTGTAGTAGTACCGCTCTGTTGTGTTTAACTGCATTGTTATATGTAAATGCCAATGTTCAGTTTTAAGATTTCCCATGCCTGCGACACAGAAACAGATGCACTGCGCAATGTCTAGTTGGGGCGCCAGAAGGCCTTGCTTTCGCAACAATGCATAGAAAAGTTATTCTCTTAGCGCATAAGTTGGAAAATTTGGTTAGTAACGGTTACGTTAGCTTAAGTTTAAAAAGCAGTAATCACAAAATTGTCATGCCAGACATAAATAGGTTTTCTGCTTGGTGTTTCTTTAACATAATTAGCCTTCAACTTCCGTTGCAGTCTTCGCCAGGATTTGCCATCTTTACAAAGCGCCAACTGCGGTAAATGCGGGAACTACGAGCATTGGTGGAAAAATCGAAGCAAAACCGCTTGAGTTGCTCTTTAATATGCCACATAGGAAAAACTGTATCATTTGTAGTTTTTGCGGAATAAATTAAACACGGGTTTGACAAAATCCAATTGCTCGTTCGTGAGGATAGATGTTAAACCGTATTGTTGATGAGATGTGAAACTATTTTCAGACATGCCAATAGATTTGGTTTGAAGATTTGAGCATGCATCGTTTTGCCGCCAAATTTGTGCCCAGGATCCTATCATTAGGCTGTTGACGTCTGCAGCCTTCTTGTTCAGCATTATTGCCAGTGACAAAAACTGGGTTTGCAGTTATGACCTGAGATAATGTAACGATCCTCCAAATGGGTTAGTCTACCGACATTCATCAAAAGAGGTGAAATAAGTGAATAGCAAAGTGAAAAGCGTACTCATATTATTTTATTCCAAGCGAAGGGCTCACAGAAAACGTTCCGAATGCCAAATTCCACGTATTGTAGTGAAGATTTGTGGCGATGCCCCGAAATGTACAAAAATGTCACTTTGAACTTTGGTGACGAAAACATTGGCTGTTGCTTCAAGACAAGCGTCATCTCAAGTTTTCTAATACACCAGGGAATTTTTTACCGTTTTTCCGATTTAAGGTGAAAATGGGAGAGCACCGTTTGACAAACTAATATTTCATAGCTCATTTTTTATCTTCTTTTTTCGCAGCCCTCAGCGCGCATTGTTCAGTTCAAAAATTGTCAAGGTAACTAATCATTACTATCATTATCATGATAATACGCGTGTTTTCATTGCGAAAATAACATTTATTTTCTTAGCACAATATGCACATAGCTCCGCTTTACTGCAACTTCTATTTAAACCCAGTGTTAGGGAATAAAATCAAAGATAAGAATTCGTTTTTCAATTGTATTTTAATTGAGGGAGAAGAAATACCTGAAGATCGGCGTCTATCATATATCTTCGCTATATATAAAAAGCAAATAAGAAAGATCCTAACAACTATACAAGAATTATGTTATAGCCTCAATGCGTCGTATTTTCAATAGTATGCTTAAATGTATACTGGAGAATGAAATTGAAGGAAAAATAACAGAAGATCAGACCGGCTTCACTGCCGGACACTCGTGTATGGATCATTTATTCAGCCTTAGACAAATTAGTGAAAAGTTGCGTTCTAGAGGCCAGGAAATCCATTTAATGTTTGTACATTTAGAGAAGGCATATGCTTCTGTGCCTATCCATTAACTTTGGGAAGCAATGGAAAACATTGTTATTAAATTCCCTTTAATTTTACTCACCAACAATGTCAAGCTGCAGTGAAGGTAGGATATAATTATCAACTGTTTACTCAAACCACTAAAGACCTTAGACAAGGTTTTAGCATATCTCCAACCATTTTAAAATACATATCCAACATACATTAGAGAGGTGGAATCGCCCATGTGCAGGTATGGGAGTTCCCTTTGGGCATGGAACAGTGTACTATTTTTTATATGCGGATGAACACGTGTTGATTGTTCAAAGTCGAGAGGACGCAAAGTTTTTGATAAGAAAGTTAATGGTAGCATTTGAAGCTGGGGGATTTCAAATAAATATAAACAAAACTGAATATCTGGTAGTAGGAGGAGGTGGAAAAGATATAAATGTACCACAGGGAACTATCAGACTAGTGAAGCAATTTAAGTACTTGGGATCCATTATTCATGAAGTTGAAGTAGACTACAGAATCTTACAGGCTAGAAGGCCGATTAAGATGTTAAAGTTGTTCTTTGGAGCAGCGTTATATACAAGGAAACCAAGAAAAGAATCGTTCATACATTAGTGAGAGTATATTAATTTGCGGGGCAGCAGGTTGGATTTTCTGAACAGGAATCACTTGCAGAAAGAATCCAGAAGCAGACTCTACAATGGTATGGTCACGTTAGGACAATGGAGGACGAACGATGGCCCAGAATTCATTTGGAGTGGTCATAATCAGGAAGGAGAAAACATGGTCGCTCAAGACTATCATGGATAGCAGGAAATGAAAAACTACAACATGCAAGAGGAAGATTAGCAAGATAGTGAGAGATGGAGGTTGGGAATAAAAGGGTACCCGCTGAAAAGTGGAACAACCCTAAAAAAATGGATGGATAGATATTATATGAAGAGGATAAGGGCTATGAATCATATGTTCTGTATTGCGTAAAAAGAAATGCATCAATAATATTAATCCCATTGCTTAAAGTATAGGGTGTCTCTAAAGTCCAGTAACACTTTTCCTAATTTGTTATACAAAAACTACAAAGATACAGCTTTTGTATATATGCTAATTTCACAATGACTCTATATGAGAACCAGTGGGCTAATGTCTACACTATAAGAAAACTCTTGCCAGACTCTTTGGAGCATATCCTCAGATACAGTGGTGGCAACTTCTTCAATCCTACGCTTGAGTTCTTCTAGATTTTGTGGTAAAGGTGACACATACACACAATCTTTGATGTATAGGAAGAAGTAACAGGGAGTTAGATCCGGGAATCTGGGAGCCGTTTTCAAAACAGTTATCATTATATCCTGCACGTCCAATGCAGCGTTAAGGTAACTTGTTATTCTGAAAATCACGAACGTCGTTATGGGAATGGTATTGGGTCCCGTCCAGCTGGAACAGGAAACGTCGCAATCGTCTTATATTTTGGGAACAACCATTGCTGTATCATATTCAGGTAAGTATGTCCAGGTGCAGTGTTTTCGGTGAAGAAGAATGGTCCGTAAAGTTTTTGCATGACATTGCGCAGAAAACATTCACTTTAGGTGAATCACGCTCATATCCGACGAGGATTCTGAGTACCTCACACTAGACAGTTATGTCTGTTGACTTTGTCATTGTATGAAACGTCGCTTCGTCACTAAAGATCATGTGATTCATCAAGTCATCTTCTTTCATCCATTGTTACACTCGGATACAAAACTCATAACGCTGTTGTTTGTCATTTCGTTTCAACTGTTCATACACGGTCTCTTACGTGTGTCTTCCAAACTGTCGCACGTGGTACTTGCAGCTCGCGGGATGCTCTACGAACTGACTTCTTATGAATGTCTCTCTCACACAGCTAATGGTCCCTTCACTCATTGTCGGACCGCCACTTCTTTTCTTAGTACACAAGCAACCAGTACTCACAAACTTGTCATGCCAGACACAAACAGATTTCCTGCTTGTGTTTCTTTACCGCACTTAGTCCTGAACTTCCGTTGCACATCTGTAGTACTCTTACATTTGTAGAATTCCAACAGAAAGCGCGTTCTTCGTCAGAAGTCGCCATCTTTACAAAACGCCAACTGCGGCAAATGCGGGAACTACGAGCATTGGCTGTAAAATCCAAACAAAACCACTTGAGTTCCTCTTTGATGTGACGCATGTACGAAAGCTGTATCGTTTGAAGTTTTTGTATAATAAATTAAGAAAGTGTTTCCGTACTTTAGGGACAAGTTGCTTTCCGCGATGAGTCACATTTCTCGATAACGTAACTAAATATCGTGAAATACTTAAGAAATAACCCCAACATTAATTAAATCTCCAAAGGAGAAACAAATAATTAATTAAATGTTACAAATTGTGCTCGCTGAACTATTAGAATAAGCCTTTTTCGTCTCTTACTAGTGTTAAATTCTAGGGGGGAAAAATCTCTTAGGATACAATCGTTTAGCAGTTGTTATTTCTAAGTTTGTCTAGAATTCTCTATGGGGTCTGAAACTATGAAATTAGTATTAAAGCAATGCATAAGGGACCCTTGTGGCTTAGGTGCCAAGGTGTACTATTACAACCCCAGCGCAAGTCAATCAATAAATCAATAAAGTATTTATCGTTTAGCTAGGGCTAGAAAAAGGTTTTTGAGTTATTTCCAGTATGAATTAGAAACAGTTATCTTCAATGAGTTACAGTATTTATGGTTCATTTAATGATGTGTGTTTAAAAGTAGAAAATGAAAGTAAATTCTAGGGCTGAAATGTGTATTGATTTATACTTCTAGTTGTTTCCCTACCACCATTAAACCTCATCATTGCACATTTTCTCTGTAAGAAAATTACGTCACTGAGGTTAGTTAAGCAAACCTTACGAATATTTTTTGAGTTCTAAGCACACATGCATGCAATCATTCCATAAGGTCAATGTATTTGCATTTTTATATCCAGAAATACGTAAGCAACACAAAAGTTAAAAATGCTAAGCGAGTAAAGTAGTCTTTTATCTCTTTCTAGCCGCCAGGGCGTCGTTTTACACACTCGTTCATCTAGAATGAATGGCTCAAAACACTGTAAATGTTGTAATGGAGCAATACATATTCTGTTCATATTTTGCAATGTTCTCTGATGCGGCAGTTAAAAAACATAGGGGGATTCGATGGCGCAATGCAGGTGCCAAACAACAATGACAGCGGAAAGCGGTTAAATCAAGTTACGGTTTCGGCGAGCTTTCCAGACTCTCGTATTTCAGCAAGTGGCAAGTCCAAAAACGCGTTAACCTTTTATTAAAATAAAATAGTTTGAAGATTGCACTATTGACAATTAACGCAAAAACAGTAAAGTTAAGTATTGTACCTACAGTTTCAGGATATACTTATTGTACTGCATCTATCCATTATACACAAAAATCTCTCATTATTTTCAGATTTATAATTGCAATTTTTATCACACATCGGACTAAATACACAACTATTAACATTACGTAATATTTGGAATTGATTAATTGGAATTTATTGCGTACAATGTGAAAAAATTATCTCTTTATTCAAATTAAAAATGGTTGCAAAATACAAAATATAATTTACTGTAAAGTGTGCGTTTATTAAGCGAAGGGTTTGCTCCTCCGCCCGAAACAACATTTTTTAATTTACACATCTAGCCTTATTTAATTTGTATAACAAAATATACTATTTGCAAAATTTAAGGTATTTAAAATTTGTTATATATACAGAGTGTGCCAAAAATGTATACACACTTCAAGCACAGAAAAAACTGTGTTAACAAAACAAAACTGAATTCACACAAACAGAAAATGATGAGCACTAATCATCTTACACTTTTACAGTTACAACAATTGCTCAAAATGTCCACCATCGGAGTCGATACACTTCTGAGTACGTTGAATTACTGTTTGAGCAACGTTTGCGAAAGTGTCCTCAGCGATTGCATTACCGTTTCAATTTCTTCTCGAAGTGCTGTCAGTGTAGCTGATTTTCTACGGTATACAACATCCTTAAGAGTTCCCCATAGGTAGAAGTCCAACGGAGTTAGATCCGGGGATCGCGGTGGAAACTTAATCGGACCTCTTCTCCTATCCAGTGCCTTGGGTAGTGTCTAGGATAGGACCTTGAATCCAGTGCGCCAGGCTTGTTGCTATGCGAGGTCTCCCAGATCTGCCTTGTGAACATCGCATACGGTACCACGAGTCTCAAATTTGTTTCGAATACGTGCAATTGTTATTCGCGTTGACGGTTCTGTTCTTTACACACATCTCCATTGCCTTTGAACTTCAACAACATTCTCGGTTTTCCAATACCACTTCAAATTGCTTTCTGCTGTTCAAACGATAATCTTAGCTCTATTTTGTTGTAGCAACGCTATCATAATGTATGTGAGTCACATCTGTTTACAGAACATCACACTACACATTACTGTTGTTTTTCGGTCCAACTTTGAAATGTATTAAATAGATATCTACTGTGAAAGCGTGTATATGTTTTTGGCACTCTCTGTATATATATATATGTATATATATTACTTTCCACAGAGTATTTCGCTTACAGTACAGAGCGACACTTGTAAAGATATCGGCTCGCAAGTAGAGCGGCTAGCGGCGCGACTCTCAACGCTACTCCCGGTATCCTTCCGTGAATTTACAGCATTCTAATGCTTCTTGATTTTGAAACTACATAACCGTATATGGTACTTGCCTTTCTCACAGTAGGTACTGAAATATTTACCATGTTCCACGTTTTCTTAAGAAACCATCATTTACACTTAAAGATTTCTTTGCTCTAATGGGCCTAATTTATGTTGAAATTATTATGAGTTTTGTTTTTGATAACTTCAAATTAAAACATTAAATGTCATATTTTCCACTTGACAAGGTTTATAATTCATGTATTTTGAATCAACCATACAAGAACCACCCACTATGTACCGGGTTGCTTTTCCTTAAAACTTAATTGAATTATTATGAGCTTAATATTTATTAACTTCAAATTAAAAAATTAAATATCACATTTAGTACTTGAATATGTTTGTTATTCTTGTGTTTTAAAAAGCCATCCCTGTGACTAGGTACCTTCTCTTTAAAACCACCTTTTGTCCGGCTCACTCGTGGCTAATGTTCTGTTTAATATTTGCATCTAGCTGCTAGAAACCTGTAAAATATTTCTAATGTAATATTTTCAAGTATACGTGTATTTATTTTGTAAAATTTAATTAGCAAATATATACAAAAAATGGGCGAATATTTCATACTAAAAATTACATATTTTACTTTCATAAATTACATGCATTAATCTTGCACAGATGAAAGTGAGATATTGGAGGGTGTTGACAAGCGCATCGTTAACTCGGTCTCACGAAAATAAGCCGCGATTCTTGAATTGTTATCTGTTGCTGCCAACCTGCACTGCGCAAGCACTAGAAACATTGATTCCTATTGGTGCTTTCCCACACATCAATTCGTCCAACGAAATATCTACACGGAATGAGGCATGAATTCGTTAGACTGAGTCTCAATTAGGTTTCCAACCTAATAAGTGTCTAGAGAATCTGCGTATAGGTTCATTATACTACACACTTAAGCTAACGAGCTAGTAAAATTCATCTGTAAATTGCCACTTAAGCTACTCGACTCTTTCACGAAAGTTCCCTCAAAGCCCGGGATCCTGCCTGGAGTGCATTAACTTCCTTCTGACATGAACATTTAATGCGCGTACCCTTGTTATTACTTGTAATGTACAGCAGCCACAGAAAACCCTAACGTTTCTAAAGTATCTTCTCCCCACTATGTAGCCATGATTAGGCAGTGCTGTATCAACACGAGTGGTGTCTCCTCATTAAGGAAGATCAATTCTTAAACTTCACGCACACTTCCCAGCAGCACGCTGGACAAAAACTGATTGCCCGGGACGAGATGATTAAAATTAATAAGGGAAAATTTCATCTTCTTGCTAAAAAGCAGGTCAGTTTTATTTTTGTTAGGGATCTGTATATTTGAAGTAAAGAATCTGTAACTGATAATAATTCGTAGTGGATAACACTACACATATAGGCAAGTGCAAAGTAAGGGTTTGGAACAAGGATATACGGCGCCATTATTTGCTTTGATACTCCATTTCACAGCTGGTTGATCTCGGCAATCATTTGCTGACTTTGTGTCTGCTCAAGGCAGCAAATCAGACTAGCATCAGCGATCTATAAAACAGAAAGACAATTCGTAGCTGTTATAAATGAACAGACAGAGCTAAATTAGGAATTTTGCAACTCAAAAAGTCGTGAACAAGTCTAAAATAAGGCAGCTAACATCTTAAGTGGGAAAATAAAGCAGTGTGCTCCTGTTTTTTTTATTTCTGGGACATTTAAATAAAAACTGCAACACCTAACAATAGCAAAGAAACAAATGTGCATTTCAAAAGTAGAATAGAAACATGCGAATAAAAGTTTGTTTACACGCTACAAGGGCTGTTTCGCTGCAAACGGCAGAAATTTCAACATCTTTCCTAAACAGTTATACATTTTGAAACACGTTCACAATTTCTATGCTACAATTAACCCATCTCTTCATTCGTTAACGTTACAATTTATCTGTTTTTATTTATAAGAACGTTATATTTATTCTGTTTTGTTAATCGCAGATATTACCATTGTGACGACCAATATGACGCATATTCGGCTGCCGAGATGAGGCAGAATCGCCGAGGCCCAGGCAAATGAATGCCACAGTACTTCTCTGATGTACTTTATCAGAATATTCCATTATAATTTTTTAAAGAAGAGCATTATATATTTGTTTATGCATCAGTTATCATAAAATTACATTTTTACGGAAACAACTTTTGCAATAAACAAATATATACAATATTCTTCTCTACAAAAAGCCATAATACAGCTTTCTGATAAAATAAATCATGGGACAAAACATTTCAGTATTTAACTTCAACACGCAAAATCCCTGTTTTTTTTTTTTTTTTTGAGTAGTGTTTAACGCCCGTTTTTACTACAGAGGCACCACAGGCAGTGGACACTGATGATACATGAGATGAAATGATATATTGGGAAAGGTTTTTTTTTTTTTTTTTTTTTTTTTTAAGGAAGGAAGCGTTCCAGGCATTTGCCAGTTATGAAGAGTGAGGAAAACCTGGAAAAAACCCCAGTCAGGGAGGACGGTCCTGGCGGGATTCGAACCGCAGACCTCCCGCTCACGAGCCCATGCCTTAACGACCTCGGCCACCCATGGCGGTAAAATCCCTGTGGAGAGTCATCGAATTCACCATATGGAAAGAATTGTATCTTGTAAATCTAATGCGTACCAGATGCAGGTCTTCTGTTCACATTTCCTTTATCTTTGATTACACGTGTTTATTATTGCATAAACTGAAGTTATGACACGTCTTAAATATCATCTAAATATCATAAACTCGGTGAAAGTAAGAATATTGGTTGTATTTTAGAGGACTTTCAGGCTTTTTCATTGTGGTATCATAATATAGGAAATGTCTTACACATATAAACATATAATATAAAACTTTACACACAAAAATAAAATAAAAATCTGATAACTTCATGGAAGTTATTTATTCACATTCACAGAGCACTTTATAAAACCCATGGTTTTTTTTATGACGCAGAGGTGAAGAAGAAGTGTGTTTTTAATTTTATGTATGACTCTTAAGAAAACTAAAAAGTCCAGAAATAATTGCTTACAACGTTAAAGTTTCATTACTGCGTAATACCAACAAAACAGCTACTATTTGATTTAAAATGTTATACAGTCTAGGTGGCAATAATTTCGGTTATTTATGGTAACAATTGGGGACATTTCATTTATTTCTCCGGGCTTTCTTATTGTCTTGATTTCATTTCAAATTCCGTCTACTTTCCGTTTCTCTTTTACCTATACTTCCTTTCATCTGCCATTTCAATGTAGCCCCATCCCCTTTGTGTTTATTTACGGACGAGTTTTGAATTCTCAGGTGATCAGCGTATCATTCAATTCAGGGAGTGAAACGGCCGATAAATTTTGCTCAGAGGTCTGTTCTCTCAGGCTTGAGGTTCTTTTTCGTGCCGTAAATGTACGACACAGGACCCACGGCTTTACTTCCCTTCCGAAGGAATCCATACTTAGGTTTTTACGCCCGAAAAATCCACCTGTCCTGACCGGGTTCCAACCCGCGATCTTGGGTTTAGGAGGCAAGTACGGTTATAGTAGATTCGATGTATGCATTTTATTTATTTATTTCCTATATTTAAGGATGGTCATTAGCGTCCTATTCGATTCAGAGCGTGAAATGGAAGACTTATAGGGCTCTTCATCCAGGCTCTTAAGTTCTTTTGCGTGCCGTAAATCTAACCTTTCGAAGGAAGCCATATTTAGGAATTGTATGCCCTGAAAACCAAATGACCCTGGCCAGCCAGTGAATACAGAAGTAGAACGAGGGGTGCCTTTAGCATTCTGAGATTGTAGTTCTGGCTTTCCCATACACTTTGAGAACTCCGATTTCGATATCTGCTGCGGTGCCGCCGGACTGCGACACCCAAGTCTCGTACTGGACAAGAGAGAATGCATTTCCGTCTGGCTTTGGAAGCGTATGAGTTCATAAAATATCTGGATGGCGTGTGAGACTAATGGCACAAGAGGATTTATATATGTTCACAAGTGGGCATATATTTTGACATTTTCTTTCTAGTTTTCCTTGTTTTACTTTTATTCTTATAAGACTGTAATAGTGAGGCAGAAAGTCTTGTATTAACAAAATAAATCTATTTTAGAAAATACTTTATAACTAAGAATTATTCTGGTGCTTTGGTTGATAAGAAACATCAATGTAATCTGTCTTGCTAAATGAAGCTTTTATTGCAAAGCTTTGTAACTGAAAAAACGTTGAGAGATTATTGGTTTGTAATTAAAATAATTTCGTCTTCTAAGGACAAATTTTCAATAATGTTGCACAGCTGATTTTTTTGTAAAAGTTGCAACAAAAACAAAAATTGTCCCATACTAAATTTCGGGAAAATAGCTCAAATAAAGAGGAATGAAACTACACAAGATCGATAAACATGGCACTTAGACTGTATATGCGCCCATGTTTCCGAGAGCACTTAGAAAACAAATTTCCTTTATTCAACTTGATATTATTTAGGCTATTTATACAAAGGTGTATAGCAAAATACGTTCATTTGCATTTCAAGTAATTAAATAGTTCATTAAGTTACTTTTGTTACCACACGACAGACTTTAATGCTGAATACAAAAATGTTATTAACGACGTAAAAGATGTACTTGGTTGTATTTGCCTAGAAAATAGACCAGGAAAAGCATATTACAAAAACACTTTTCATTATTTTACAGAATTATGTAGTTTTATTATATTGTGTTTGTTTCGTTTAGGCAAACCGTGTTTTCATTCTGCATTGTTTGTGTTGATTAGACTTTTCATACGAATAGAAGCAGGAAGGATGGTTGCTTTTGTCTATGTAGAAAATGATATGACATTCGCTCTTGCTTATTGTCGGTCCTGGTGGTGTAGTGGTAACCATACTTGCTTTCTAAACCCAAGAACGCGGGTTTGAAACCGGCCAGGATCGATGAGTTTTTTCGGGCGTAAAAATCCTAAGTATGGCTTCCTTCGGAAGGGAAGTAAAGCCGTGGGTCCCGTGTCGTACATTTACGGCATGATAAAAGAACCTCAAGCCTGAAAGAAGAGGTCTCTGAGCAAAATTTGTCGGCCGTTTCACGCCCTGAATTGAATGGGACGCTGATGACCTGAGATGTTAAAGAGCGTCTGAAAAAAAAAGAGGAAAAAAAAGTCTTGCTTATTGGTATATCCGACAAGTATAGGCGGGGTTCTTAAATAAGTTATTAGTATATAAAGGCTGTGCTTGCATGTCATTATTATTGAGGTAACAAGAGTTGATATGCGAGAGTATGGCTACTCTATTTGTGATATCGCTGATGCAGTAGGCAAATCCGAGGAAACAGCGACATATTGAATTCTTATACGGGGATGACTTAGTAATGTTATCAACAGGCATCGGTGGTCTGTAGAACAGGTTGGAAAAATTAGCTCATTATTGCAATAGATGGGGAATGATTATGCATGCAATCAAAACAATGTATTTTAAGAATGGATTCATCTACAGTAAGAATGAGAAGAATGGAACTAGCGAATGTAAAATGTTTCAATTATCTGTATGTAGGTTTAAGAATGAATGACCAATTGACTCAGCAAATAACCAGGGCACTATATAAATCTCGGGGGCGTATGGCAGAAGTTTTGCTTCGAATGTCGCGAGCACTGAGCACTTCAGTGAACATTATGGAGAAAAAGTACGAGGTTATGATAAGATTGACAATATGCTACGGATGCGACATATGGGTGGAACATTCAAGCAAACTTCAAAATTACTCGTTATAGCAGAATGTGGGGTGTTTAGGAAGTATGGGTGCTTTCTAGATACCATTTATTGTAAAACTGTCGTTGTAAAATACTGGTTATTTACACTAAAGGGTGTTTTGCTACTTGCACCAAGTTAGGAAATGGTGCCCCAAGCATTTGGTATAGGGATTAAAGGGGGTGGGAGGTAGAAAATTACAATGGATGTGCCTGAGAGAAGGGGAAGGAACAACAATAATATACAGAGAAGAAAAGTAATTGAGATCAACAAACAGGACATAGAAGCAGCATACAGAGAAAAACTTCAATCGATCTTAGTAATGAGGCAAAAAATCATCTAGGAAAAGAAATTACATGTACACAACTTGAATTTACAATAGAGTACAAGTATATTTTGGTTTAGGCTGGGGAATTGGAAAGCATACACAGCGACTAACGAAATAGACAAGAGAGTCTGTCCCCTTATGTTGAAACCCAAAATATTGGTACAAATATTGACATATTGCCCAAACATGGATGAATAGCGAGTAAATTTAAGATATAATTTCACAAAATTGAATAGGGATAGGTTAGTCTGCTGGGATTTGTTTGCGTAGGGAGAAAACTGGCAAGAGTTGAGTACGTTTCTTTGTAAACATAGTGTGTATGAGCGTATAATTGTAGTTTTTTTTTAATAGTGTTTAACGCCCATTTTTACTACTGAGGATCCCCAGGCGGTGGACACTGATGATACATGAGCTGAAATAATACATAGGGAAAGGATTTATTTTTTAAGGAAGGAAATGTTACAGGCCTAAGTTTAGGGTACCTCCCGGCATTTGCCATTTATGAGGACTGAGGAAAACCCGGAAAAAAACCTCAGTCAGGGAGGACGGTCCTAGTGGAAATCGAATCCCAGACATCCCTCTCACGAGTCCGCGCCTTAACGACCTCGGCCATTCGTGGCGGTTTGTAGTAGCACAAAGTGAGTGAAGGGTAATTAAGTAGATCTCTGTAGTGAGCAACTTGGCATTTTACAGAACAAGAAATATCACCATTAAATTCGGAGGTAAATAAATTACCTATCACTGAATTTTGATGATATTTTGTTTGTTCCACTTTAGAAGAAATGCTAGAAGTTTGATGGAGAAATATTGCAGGAACACAAAAGTGTTCATATTTTATTATAAGAGTTATTACATTATTACTGATCTAGTAAATTTCATCATCATAAACTTTTGTTTGTTAGTTTGTCATTTTATCTATTCTTACTGTTACATTAAGACCTTCATGCATTGTTTAGTATATTAAGGAATTAACAATGTAAATAAAATGCCTAAAGTGACGCAATGTTGCCAAAACATGAACATTATTTTGTATGACACTGCAGTACAAGAACTTGTTGATAAGTTAACAATACTTCTTGTAGCAGCATGTGACCTTTTCAATTTCTTTTTTTTTTTGAGTAGTGTTTAACGTCTGTTTTTACTACTGAGGCACCACAGGCGGTGGACACCGATGATACATGAGATGGAATGATATATTGGAAAAGGATTTTTTTTTTTAAAGGAAGCGTTCCAGGCCTAAGTTTAGGTACCTCCCCGGCATTTGCCAGTTATGAAGACTGAGGAAAACCTGAAAAAAAACCCAGTCAGGGAGGACGGTCCTGGTGGGATTCGAACCGCAGACCTTCCGCTCACGAGTCCGTGCCTTAACGACCTCGGCCACCCGTGGCGGTGACCTTTACAATGAACGGGATTTTGTTTGTCGCGGGAGTCAGAAACCAAACTTTAAAGAACTGCAGTTACAAACACATGAATACATAGATATTTTGTTTCGATATGAAGTTAATCCCGTCTAGTCGGAGGCAGCAACATGCTTATGTTGGAACACAATGAAAACAGTTGATAAATTGTTTCCCCTGACAGTCCACTGACAAATAGGATTCTCTTTATATTAAATACAATTTGCAAAACGTTAAAAAAGGAGTAAAGAACTATCACGCCATAAATTTTGCCTGCTCAAAAAAACATATTGTTATTTTGTCTCTCCAATGGTCTCTAGTACCTCTCCTGATTTCTGAATTACCTTGCTTTATCAGTTTTAAAGAAACACTCTAATAGAAATTGTATTATTGCTTTTACAGGGAACGAAATTGAAAGAAAAAGTTGTTTATTGTGCATGCAAACTCGATGAAAGTCTTGAGTCTAATAGTAAACAGGATTTTAAGCATAAATGCATGCAATGTTTTAGTCTGGGCTACTATAGTAATACAATTCCTTTGTCATTTGCTTAACGCCACTTTCTGGATTCGCCCAGTCACTTCGTTGAACGGAAATCTTAAGACTGTTTTGAAGATGCTGGCAGCCAGATTGCAATCTCCTTGCATCAGGCTTTTTGTAGATATACCAACATATACAACACACCACATTTTTCTGTGCAAGTAAATACGAAGCGCATTCCTATTTGCTCTTCAATGAGGCAAGGATATTGTTTGCTCCCTGTGTGGAATCTCTTGTACTAGACCCATCACACATTTCATTCACGACACTTCTGTCAACCCAGCTTTTTTATTTGCAGAGCGTAAGCGAATGATGTGATGTTTTTCCATCGTGATATAGTCAAGTCAACATTTTACACATACACTACAGCAATTTGGTGCAACCTCCTGTGCCAAGATAAATCATTTTTGCTTCCGGTGGGTAACTGACACGGGATACCCTCTTTACCAATAACAAGAAGAGCAACTATTCTGGGATTCACTGTTTGATAGTGGATATTGTTGGGCTAAGGCCACTGCTCTGATCGGAGCGACACTGTTTCAACACATCACCAGAATTGTTGATTTGGTTTATTTACGGACGCTATTTAACATCTCTTTTATATGCCGTAAATGTTTACGCCCGAAAAAATCCATTGATCCTAGTCGGGTTTGAACCCGCGATCCTGGGTTTAGGAGGCAAGTATGGCTACCACTACACCATCATGATTGTCTTTAGGACGAGACAATCAATTAGGAATTTTCGCGAATGGATGTATATTGCCGTGAGACCGGTTGGGAACATGTTCAGAAAGTCATGTTCAGGATCATAGCATAGGGAAATTTCGCTACAAGCTCAGCTTTGCCTCTGTATAATAGACCAAAGAATATATTAAATTAGAAGATAGAGAAAAAAAGAAAACTCTTATTCATTAAATATATATGATAAATTAATTATTAAAGGAAAATTATTTAGAACATACGTATTTATGTACTAGTAATTTCCTTACATAATAAATAAAAATATATAGAAGTTCTAGAACAGATAATTACATCGGGCAGTGTATTCAGATATCTTCGGGTTTTAGTACTGACTCAGAAGCAAATTTACTAACCTTAAGACACATGAAAAGAAGAGGAGTGAATTTACGGCAATTAATTATTCAAAGCTTGTGACTTACTAGCCAGCAAACACAGAAGTATTTACAAGACGTACTCGAAAATTACAACATTCGCGCAGTACCCAGTTACTCAAGTTCATAAAAGAAAAGCAAATCTGAAAACATGAATGCCAAGTGTGAAAAGATAAACCAGAATGCAGAGCAATTAAGATGTTGTGTGAAAACGTGTTAACAGAATTCGGCCGCTTGGCACTTCATTTGATTATGTTTAAGAAGTTGTGTGAGAAAGAGAGACAGAAAAAAAGAGAGGTAAAATGTAAGTAACGAAAGAGAGCATGCCGTTCATTAAATGCAGTACCAAATTCATGGAAGAAAGAAAGATGAATAATGAGCATCAAATGTCGGGGCACTAGACACTCCTAAGATACACCTTACTGCAACTATTAATCAATAAACAAGGCATCGAAAAATGTTTTATCAAGAGTAATCAACGACGGTTTTCCATGGCATTATATTACCTTAAAATTGGATTTGTTCTTCGCATTGGTAAACGTAGGGTTACATGTATCTTTGTATTTGGCTTGTAAAGATTTTTGAGAAATGTTTGTGCTAAAATTTAAATTATATTTGTATTTTCCACTCCAAAAAAAAAAAAAAAAAGTACCCAATAGAAAGGAAAGCATATTAGCACGAGATTACTATTAGTTACATCTAAGATTGAAAGCATATGGGCTAAAAGAGAGAGTTAAAAATATAAAAGGTGCTACAACCTCAGTTAAATCCTTCCTTCCTTTCTTTCTTTCTTTCTTTCTTTCTTTCTTTCTTTCTTTCTTTCTTTTATCTTATGTCCGTCTCCGACCTGAACTGAACACAGCGGAGTAGAAGTTATAGTTGCAATTATTTACTTAACAGATAAGCCCTCTTAAGACCCTGTTTCATTGCTGAGATATCACAGGCGATTAACATTAGTGATAATTTAAGCGATAAACTGGAAAAAGGAACTTTTTTCTATTTCAGAAAAGGAGCACTCCAGACCTTCGCTATTTTTGCCACTTTAAGGACTAAGGAAAACCTCAGTCAAGTAGGTCGCTCCTGATAGGAATCAAACTCCAGACCTTTTGTTCGCAAGTCCTTACCTTAAGGACCTCGGCCACTTGTGTCAGTAGGGATGCATAGGCTTGCATAAGTAACCTCTGTTGTCGTTTTATTCTTAGAAAGGCATTCAATTAACAGTACACCCTTGTGGTACCAAACTTTTAGGACATACTTTTTTGTCGAAAAAATTGCAGATTTCTAATTTTGTTTGTTTGTTTATAATGCTTTCAAGGGTATTTTACTCGTGTGCAGTACGAATTCCCTGGTACACCAGCAGCATGCTTCTGAAAACAATACAAAGCTCTCGTAAATCTGGAGGAGTTTGTGATCAATACTCAATTAGTGGGCACCCATTATGTTGAAAGAGTTTTTCTTCCCCTTTTAAATATTCTGTTAAGATATGATATATACGTTCAAGTGAAATGTTCATAGATTTCCTAACTTCAAACGTGTATGTTTGACCTTTCTTTAGGATGAGTTCTATAGTCATAATTATTTTTGAGAATTTTTTCAATTCTGTAAACTTTATATAGCTTAAAGCTATCCACTGTTTAAAACAATATAGGCCTTCTTCATGTACCGAAATAGGAGGGTAGATATGAACTCTCTAGGCTCAGATTAAAAGAATGTACGAAGGAATAAAGCAAATAAATTGTGTGTAAAGGAGAGCAAAGTCACACAAATAGTCTGTCAACATTACTAGCACATTCCCAGAGCAGCATTTCTCTTTTTTTGGAGGTTGGCTGACTACAAAGTTCAGACAGTTTGTAACTAATGCGGTTCACCTTTCCCAGTCACCCTATCTCGCTAATTACCTGCCGTGTAGCACAGCCAACTAATTTGTGCACGGAGGGGGAGATGTGGAGTGATCTCACACTCAGGGGCTATAGCTCTGAAACTTGCGGCTCTGATAATGTCCAGCATATTGACGGAAACCCTGCCTGATCCCTCCCCAGATAAGTCACAATAGACAGCCAATACATTCATCAGAGCTGTCATTTTCTTAATATTGCAGCAAGCGCCGACACTTTTAATCATCCGTATTAGCTCCTGTGTATATTGCATTATGTAAATCCACATGAATTGATGAACGCCTCAGCAAATGGTGCAACCAATTCTCGGTTTAATAATAATATTAGTTGATACATTACTGCCACATGGCAGTTCACGCTTCAAGCATCTCATGTTCTCTTTAAATACAGAGTTTGAGATCCACGAGCTCATGTAATAAATAATGATGAATTACTAACAGAAAATATAGTTATCATATCATGAGATATTTTGATATACATTTAATATATAGGATGCTTCAAACTGATGAACACACTTTCAATGTGCTATATCTCCTGCATTTTACATTGTACTTGAATGCTGTCAAGTATATTTCAAAGCGGGATTGTAAAGTTGCGAATACTACCACTAGAGCGCTCCAGCACCGCACTGTAGCGTCAGTTGTAAGCGAAATGGCTACTGTACAACACATTCGTGAGTTCAATAAAAGCGGGTGTGCCACAGCGGTGCAGCGTGCATTTCGGCATAAGTTTAATGTTGAACCTCCAACGAAGAAGAACATTTATCGTTGGAATAAACAATTTGACGAAATAGGTTCTCTGTGTAAAGGTAAAAGTCCAGGCTGACCGCGCGTATCGGTGGAGAACGTGGAGTGCCTTCAAGCGTGTTTTGAACGTAGCCTAATGAAATCAGACTGTAGAGCGAGTGAGGAACTTATACTACCGCAAACAACTGTCTGGCAAGTATTGAGGCGGCGGTTAGTGCACAAACCATACCATCTACTACTGTTACAGGCTCTTCGCGCAAACGATAAGGTAAAGCGTGTAGACCGTACGCTCCGAAACATTTTCTGCCTCGTGTAATGTTTAGTGACGAAATTACGTTTCATCTAAGTGGGACAGGCACAACGTTCGGATATGAGGGCTACAAAATCCCCATAACACTGTAACATGTGCGAGACAGCCCCAAAGTTAATGTCTTTTGCGCCGTATCGTTGACAAAGGTTTATAGACCTTTCTTTTTGACGAAAAGACGGTATCTTAGCATGCTGCAAAACTGACTTGTTCCTCAAATGAATGGAGATTCAGATTACATTTTCCAGCAGGACGGAGCTCCACCCCATTGGCATCAGAATGTTGGATATTTCCTGAATGAATGTCTACCTCAACGATGAACAGGCCGCATGGAGAAGGAAGACTTGGTACTTCTGTTCTGGCCACCGGGGTCTCGTGATCTCACACCCTGCGATTTCTACTTGTGGGGGTGCATGAAAGATGCATTTTACCTACCACCTCTTCCCACGAATCTGAATGACCTAAAAACAGCTGCAGTGAGCTCAGACGCAAGGCAGTGGAATGAATTCAGCTACCGACTAGATATTATCCGTGCAGCCGGAGGGGGGCATATTGAAGATTTGCAAATCTTCGTGTATGTGTATGTGTATTTAAATGTAATTTACAGAATTAAAATACAACACATAGTTCAGGAAATATAGCCAACTTAAAGTGTGTCCATAATTTTGAATCATCTTGTAAGAAACAATGATTACGAAATCTGACAATACTATTCACATTACCCTTTTTTCTGAAAGTTTTGTCTATAATATTCATACACCTTCTTTTTATGGTGAAAATGTCACCTGAGATCCCTTGAAGAAATGCGAAATGATGCTGATGTATTAAAGAATGTGCTTCCAAAATTCCGTCATTGAATAGTGTAACGCATTAAATGAACGCCTATATTCAACCAAATCTTACTCTGTTGTGAGAAACAGCTTTCTGATAGTGAATAATATACTCTATTGATGAATTCCTATTTTTGCTACATGCTGAGGTAAAATTCACCAACAATTTATTTTCAATGTTCACACTTATTCACTCACAGCTTATATACCGCTGACTTGAATAAACACAATTAAAACGCTAGCCTGGCGTAAACATTTCTGAAAACAAACGATATTACGCTTTAACCTGATTGAAGGTTTGGAGTTCTCCACCTACGTAGTAATTGAAGTGAGTGTGGGTAACGCGTGAGGACAGGGCAGTTCGAGACAGGCACACAAGCAGATCGGACCTATAACATCTCTTTTCTCCCGCTCAGAGGAACCAGTTCAAGAATATATGAAAGTTATTTACACCAGGTACGTATTAATCGTAACTTATTTTGGTAACCGGTAATGTATTAAATTTACTGTGTGATTTTTAATGTCTAATTTAACAATTTTCCTCTCATATTTCTAATCAAGCCTGTGCGGTAATAAACGTGTAGTAACTCTTTCAGTGAGCAAATCCCAATATCTTGAATGTCGTAGACCATCATTTCCCTTGCAATTTCTGTGTAAAATAAATCGCAAATTAACCAAAGAGAAACGTATTTTTTGCTAGAATCATTGATTCACTATTTTGAAAAACTTTCCTATGCTCAACCACAAAACACAAATAAATACAAATTAAATATCAAACTTCACTTTTGCAAAGGCACAATAAGGCACTGTACCTAAGTTCAAAATAGCGTTTAAGTGGTTCCTGAGCAAACAAATGCTAAATTCGAGTTCATGTGCAAATGCAATATCACATTACTCCGTTGTTTAGTAGCTAATTTGGTGTAAAGGCGCAATATAAAGGGGAGAAAAATGAACATCTATGATACTCGTTTATAATTGTTAGTAAATAATCTATTTGTGTTCTTGTGTAATGAAAACGTGTACCTGCTCTCTCCAGAGATTTAAATTCTTGCGAAGCTCTGGTTTATCAGTCGAGCACCGCTGATGCACTTTTCTTCTAACGCCGAATCCCCTATGCTATTTTATTATCATTACGGGAACAAAGTAAAGCGAGAAAAAGTAAAGCTGAGAATGTGATTCCTACTAACAAACCACTATAGCTTGGAACATATATCCGATTATTTAGTTAATACTGCAGATTGAAAACGTAAAAGTATGCACTTTCACCGCATTTCTCACACTGGCTCTCTGCATCTGCACTAGTTCGAAATAATGCCACTTTATTTTACTGTTTCAGCGCGTTCTCGTAATAAAACAGTTATAAAGAAATCTACCAAAGGTACAGATCTCTCCCCAGGTATGTGTTGCTTTTTATTCATATACACCAAATACTTTAACTTGAGTACATTTGCGGACTTAGCTTATTTATACCGAGGGTGTCAAAAAAAATGTATATGCACTTTCACATTAGATATCTATAATGTATTTCAAAGTTGGACCGAAACAATGAATGGTGTTTAACGCCCGTTTTTGCTACAGAGGCACCTCAGGCGATGGACATTGATGATACATGAAATAAAATGATATATTGGGAAAGGATTTATTTTTATGGAAGGAATCGTTCCAGGCCTAAGTTTAGGGTACCTCCCCGGCATTTGCCATTTGTGAGGACTGAGGAAAACTTGAAAAAACCTCAATCAGTGAGCACGGCCCTGGCGGGATTCGAACCCCAGACTTCCCGCTCACGAGTCCGCGCCTTAACGACCTCTGCCACCCGCGACGGTTGGAAAACCGAGGATGCTACTGAAGTTCAAAGGCAATGGAGACATGTGCACAGAACAGAACCGCCAACGCGTGTAACAAGTGCAAGCATTCGAGACACACTATGAAAATGATGGTGCACCACTATATTACTAACGAAATGTACGTGCATACCTTGATGACAATCTTCCAAGGCACTGGATAGGACGAAGAGGTCCGATTGAGTTTCCACCGCGTTCTCGGATTTAACTCTGTTGAACTTCTACCTATGAGGAACTCTTAAGGATGTTGTATACCGTAGAAAACCAGCTACATTGGCAGTACTTTGGGAAGAAATTGAAACGGCATGTGCTGCAATCGCTGAGGACACTTTCGCAAACGTTGCTCAGTCAGTAGTTCAACGTACTCATAAGTGTATCGACGCCGATGATGGGCATTTTGAGTAACTGTTGTAACTGTAAAAGTCTAAGATAATTAGTGTTTATCATTTTCTGTTTGTGTGAATTCAGTTTTGTTATGTTAACACAGTTTTTTCTTTGCTTGTAGTGTGTACACATTTTTTGACATCCTGTGTATATTAGAATTCCAATAGACGGAACATTCTTGAATTTTCAAGCGTTGATAAATAGAAGATCCTTACGTTTTGCCTTTTAATGTACGACGATTATTCTACAAAATACGTAATCTAATGTTGTGCCTTACCAAGCGGGGTGACTCAGACGATAAGCTTGGGATTCTCATCCTGCAGGTAACGTGTTCAATTCCCGTTGGGCGGGCCATACTGGCTTTAGGATTTTTCCGTTGGTTCTGTTATATGGTCAAAGTGCCAGGATTAGATTGGATGGTGGGGTGTGATGTGGGCTAGCGCTTTGGAAAAGTTTCGGTATCTGCATTGGAAAGAGAATTTTCGAATGGCTTGTACAACTTGAAGACAAGGGGCGCTCTATCTGGAAACATGTTAGGGAATCCATCTGCGTTCGTGCAGTTACCGTCCGTAGTTCCTGTCCGTGGCGTCTCTCTCACACCACCCTTTCCCCGCGGAAGGCGCCCATAACGGTGAGCGTTGACACGAAGGGCCAGCCGTGAATACAGCTCAAGTACCGAAAATATCCTCCTCTGCCGCAGACCAATATTGTACTTTTGCAGTATTTCAACTCATTGCTAAATATGAGGCGTTAGACGAAAGGGGACTCATAATATCCATAAATAAGAATCAAATATTCGTTAATAACAATACGGAAGGATCAAGCACTTCTTCGAAGGAGTAAATAAGGGAAGGGTGGGATTTGGGTTTGGCCTCAAAAATAAGGAAAGGCTTAGACAAAATTGGACTAGAGTATATTTAGTTAAGGGGGAGCACATTACGAGCAATAGCTGGAAAATTGTTTGGGCTGAGTCTCAATGCGCAGAAAAAGTATCGCTTAACATGCAGGCTCAAATACATCCGGTGTGGGGCATTATCTAGATGTCTGTGGGAGAGAAGAAAGAAGCGGTCTCGCATGGTTCAGATTAGGGATTTGGAATGGAAACAAAACAGTTAATGCTTTCAGAGAAAGAATTTGCCTACTGTGCGGAGAAAGCGATACTTGTAGGCACATTCTGGCAGAATGCAGGAAAAAAGAGTTTTTAAGAAATGAGCATATACCATCACAATATCTGAATTCCAACAGAAGTTTGAACATCTTCTTGGAAGTGTTGGTACACGACACACACACACATACGCATGCACGCACGCAGCTCGTAAATCGGCAATATTTGTAGCGATGACTCGTCAAAGAATGTTAATGACTGTAGAGATGAGAGCGGATTTGGGGGGGAGGAGGAGGCGTGCATAATGCACTCAGGGGAATCAGGAATAGGGGTATTATTTATATTAGCATATATGTAAATAAAATTATCATAGAAAATATGTGTTGCAAGTATATCGGTGTGCTTGCATATATGTATGCAGGTTTGTATGCATCTCTATGTGTGCATATACAAAGTTAATCATTGCATTTAATGTTACGTGTGTGTTTTTTTTTTTAAATCTTCTTTATTTACTGCATGCTCCATTACTATAATAATTAGTAATACTACATGCATTGCTATCATTTCATTGTTACATGTTCTTATTCTAACCTAATCATATTTGAAGATTGCCTAACTTGGTTATATTTGAATGCTTTTATATTATCATTCTCAGTCACCACATTTCCTATCCTATTAGTCAATCTGCGTTAATTTGAAAACTGTCAAAATTTATACTGTTTACAAAAATTTTAAAATGTTTGTTATATTTTGGAACAAGTTCACTATTGTCTATTGGCCATCGCCCAGTTACTTTTGCTACATCTTTCCGAAATATTTCTCGCTCTTTCTTCAAAATTTTGCAGTCCTACAAGATGTGTTCCACCGTTTGTATACCCTCCTGGCATACACATGATGCGTTCTCTGCTATTTTGAAGCGATGAAACTAGGCTCCAAATTTCCCGTGTCCTGAAGATCGCTGTAATATTGGGGCTTAGAAGGATGTTGGTTTTTAGCCTTTTAGCTACAGTTGGAATGCGTGCGTGTGTTGTTGTTGTTGTAAATTTTAATTTTAAAAGGGTGGTATTAGTATGTACGACTGTAAGGCCCATGCAACAGTTATACTGCATTTGTGAACTGTAAACCTGCCACAATAAAAGGCCGTTACTACTACTACTAGTATTTATTGTCAAAGACTTTCTTAAGAGAAATTGCAATCAATTCAATTTATTCTACGTGTCAACAACATCGACTTATGAAGAATAGGCTTAAAGTCTATTACGTGTATTGATGAACCATATGAACCATAAAAAATTTAGTTACACTTAGCATCTAAAGATGTCAGAAGTATGGGTGATCAACCCTTCACTCCAAGGTTAAATCATTCAAGTATTCGTAGTAATAATAATAATAATCGTCAGTGCATAGTCTGTAAAGCCAATCGAATGAACAAAGATCTTGTAGATAAAAAATTAGTTACAAAGAAAATTGATTATAAATAACAGACACAATAAACCCGTATTCGATTGGTAATAAAATTGAAGTACACAAATGCTTTATTGTATTATAAAATACCAAACTCATCGACCAACAATATACTATTTTATACATATACCTTTTAATTAAATTAAGGCTATACAATGTGTTTAATTATATACCTAATTAAATTGCTTAAATTTAATCTATTTAATGCTGGATTCTTTATCGTTACATGGTTACAGAACTTAGATCAAAATTTCCCTAATGTTTTAATTCTGCAGCTTTAAAATTTTGAATTTGTTTAATAAATGACACTTGTTGAAGGTCATTATCACAGAGATCGGGTTAACAGTTGTAAACAAATCAATAATACCAATTTTTAAAACATTGAATTTCGTAAAACTAATTTGTTTGGGTAGTACAAACATTTACATAAACAAATGTTTAAAATACGCTTTAGTAAGAAGAATGATGGAATAAAATTAGTCTCCATAATGCTGCTCTCATGCTATGATTTCATACTGAATAAATGACTGTACCAGAGCTAAATATATTAAGCGTATAAAGCGATAGCAAAAGTCATTAACTTACATATCTCTTTTCGAAATGTGTTATATAAGCAGGCAAAGTGTTTATCCCATTTTAGGTGTTAATGTTCCTAAGTAAATACAAAAGTTCATAAATTTAAAGCAGGGCACAGTTGTTCCATAGTTATGCATAAATTGCTATACAATGGTTTCAACCTAAGCTAAGTTTGCTAAATAGAATGGAATTAAGTATATTTTTGAAATATTGAGGAATAGCAGATTTATATACAGCCAGCTTCTGTTTTATTTATACTCTAATTTTCATTTTTACAAATACTCTAGCTGTCATCACCAAATATTACTGCAGAGCATTTAAAAAAAACTTATTTTTCTTCTTGTCGTTGATGCTACAGCTCTGGGTTGGCCTGCCGCAGCGACCTCTGCTTTCTTTACCTCTGTCTCACTATATGTAGTCAGCATGCTGGTACCCCGCCGGTCGCTTATTAAACAGTTCCATAGATCGAAGAACCCCACCTCTCCATCAGGCAGCTCCCCAATTTTTCTCACGAGCTGGGTGGACCCCATTCCAGACCTCCTTAACTTAAAAAATTACCAATCGAATCCGGGATCCCGGCCAGTGCTAAAAAATTAAAAAAAGTATTTATCGAGCACAGTTTAAAAAGAAATCTAAGGTAAATTAAAGGGTGCAGTCCCTTAATTATACAAAAAACTGATTCTGAGTGTAATTTTCCTGCCTATTTCAGAAATAATCATGACATGGGCATTGTTTCTCTATTTGTATTCCATGAAACTAGTGCGCTTGCATTTTAATTATAATTTGAAATATGTCGAATTACTTCAGGTCTAGTGATAGCGTTTGCGACTATTAATCGAGAGGTGACCCGCCCAGAACAAGCTGCCTGGGTAATCGAAATATTTCCTGATCCTGAGAAGGTGAATGAAAGATAGCTTTAAGCCGCCAAAGACTTCAAGCTAATTTGCGCTATCATTAATTCATTTCATTCACGACTACAGGCTACACCTATAGTACCCACGGCAAAATCTACATGCCAAAATATGACCATTGCAGTTAAGGGACACTAAAAGAAGTAGTATTCCTTTTTTTTTTTTTTTTTTTTGCTTTATATCAATATTATAAAAACCTTTTCCATAAATTCGAACACCTTACAATGTACACAAATTGTTCCAGCACAGTAATACATTGCGCAATGACATGTCAAGAATTCATCTACAGAAAAGAAAACGTGAGAGGTTGAATGCCTCTTAAAATGGTCTAAAATAGTTCAATAATTTTAATTTCTCTTTGTGTGCTCCCAGGGATTATATTCAATATTTTTATCGTTACATAATAGTTCCCTTTTTGAGTGTATTAAAATAATATTTACTATTATTTATATTATTTACAGATGTATTATTTGCAAAGGGGGAATTTAATAATGGAAATATATATTGGCAGGTCATGGGGAGAATTTGCATACACCAGATTGAAATACTATACTTTTAATATATGAATACACTGCTGCTCCTGTACTTTTCTAATTTAATATATTATTATGTAAACCATAAAGTTGTTTACTATTTCTAGTTGAAATATATTATTAATAAATAATTGCTTCTAGAGCTTGAAAACGTGAGAAGATTTTGCTTCTAATTAAATGTTCCTGATGTATTGCATCAGTGTCGGCGGGGGGTGGGACTTCGGTCGTTGTTCTACAGGTGCTCCACGTGCGGGCTCTGCAGAATCTGAGTATCCGTGGTACTCCTGACGTTACTAGAAGCAGCCGGCCCTCCCGTTGGGGAGTTGTCCGGCTGGGTTGGACTCGGTGTGACAATGGTATCGTAACTCACGAGTAAATGAGTACCCGCGGCGGCAGTGCGTCTCAAGGAAGTACCTGTGCGTGTACCTTGGGGGCAGGTGTTACCTGAATCACTGTTGTCGAGGGGTGAGTGGTGGTTACCTTAATGCTGGGGTGACTCACCTTTTAATTTGAGTAGGTCTATGCTAGACGTGACCTATCCACCAGTAGCTAAGTTCGCTTAGCGCGCTTGGATGACGAGATCGTCTGCGGCCGAAAGGCGGGTCGGTTTAAACTCTTAAGTGCTAAGGACACGGACATCCGTGAGTCCCTTTGGACGTGGGGTGGGATCCCCGATGAAACTTGTCGGGCCATACCTCTCGGCAGTTCGTAACCTTCTTCCAGAATCTCCTATTTCCCTGACCCCTGACCACATTTAGTCATCCCCAACATTTATAGCCCTTTTTTCATCATAGTATATTGTTCCATTAAGGACAGGAGCAAGGGGTTGTCCGAATGAACAATACGCATAATTTTACGTTTTATGGTATCCCTATAACCCCTGAATTTCCATAGAATTCCACAGATGAAAATGCCAAAGGATTCATAGTACTTATTGTGGAATTCCACAATTTTTTTTTTCGCGACTGAGCTAGATATTGTGTTCAATTGTGCTTTATTTTATGTTTAAAAGATATAATTAAAACAATTGTGCGCTTACTTTAATTCCAGTACAACAGTACTTGTCTAATATTAGTTTGTGATTACTACAGTCAAAGCCTTTAGCTGGATTTTTTGAATTGATATCTTTTTCCTAATTCAAATTTGAGCTGGTAAGGAACACAGTATCTCTCAAGATGATGATGATGATGATGATGATGATATTAGTCTTATACTTGCATTTTTTAAGAATTTTAGAAAAGCTATAGAAATGCGACAGGATTGTAATTTTTAGAGGTGGTTTATCTCCTGCTTTGTATTCTTTTTTGGGCATAAAATCTTTAGTCATGGCTTCCTTTGGAAAGGAAGTAAAGTCACTGGTCTCGTGTCTTAGATTTACTGCACATAAACGAACCTCAAGCCTGAAAGGAGAGGCCTTTGAGCAAACTTTATCGGTCGTTTCACGCCCTGAACAGAATGTCACGCTAATTATCAAAACGCCCTTAACCCAATTAATTAATAACTTAGCTCTTATGTATATGCTTATTACCTTTTTGATTTTTGATTGCTACCCCATTATATCCCATGATTATTTTTCACCTTAGGTTTTTAATTACTCGGTGCTGATTTGTTGGAAATGTTGATGGAAATAATTACATTTATACTTTTTTTTATTGATTTATTTATGGACGCTCTTTAACATCTGAGGTCATCAGCGTCCCATTCAACTCAGGGAGTAAAACGGCCGACAAATTTTGCTCAGAGGCCTCTCTTTCAGGCTTGAGGTTCTTTTTCGTGCCGTAAATGTACGACAGGGACCCACGGCTTTACTTCCCTTCCGAAGGAAGCCATACTTAGGAATTTTAAGCCCGAAAAAATCCGTCGGTCCTGGCCGGGTTCGAACCCGCGATCTTGGGTTTAGGAGGAAAGTATGTTAACCACTACACCAGGACCGACACATTTATAAATGAATAGTCTTTGTATTGAAAAAATTGAAGCAGCATTTAATGACCGCCTCGTGCTAATAATTGTAATTATTATTTTTAATTGATTTAACAATATTTTATTCCAATCTATATTTTTATTTATTATATAAATGTAACTGTATGTTATTTGTTTCAGTGTTTATATCATATATGTAATGGTGTTTAACGCCCGTTTTTACTACTGAGGCACCACAGGCTGTGGACACTGATGATACATGAAATGAAATGATATATTGGGAAAGGGGAAACGTTTCAGGGCTATGTTTAGGGTACCTACCCGGCATTTGCCAGCTATGAGGACTGAGGAAAGCCTGGAAAAAACCCAGTCAGGGAGGACGATCCTGGTGGGATTCGAACCCAGACTTCCCGCTCACGAGTTCGCGCCTTAATGATCTCGGCCACCCGTGGCGGTATGTAACGATTTAAGTAATGATTACGTGTAACGAGGTTTTCATTCTATATGATTATATTACCAGCTGTGAAATGAAGTGCATACCTATCATTGCTAAATGCGCAGAGATAGATATATGGTACATTATTTCTCGAATATACAACTACTTCGCAATTTGAGGTATTGTTTCAAATACAGCTATAGCCATTCACCTGAAAACGTGGATACCGTAAGATAAATTGTGAAAAAGAATATCCATTTGGGATAGAGAGCGCTCCATACGTAAGATCAATGTAACATAAAACAGCTGTGTCATCAAGCGATGTTCTTCTGGTCCGTGTTAACTGATGACAATGTATTCTGTTAAAATAAATGAAAGTGGAATTTTGAATACGAAACACAACAAAAAAGTTTAAGAGCACTAAGGTTTTGGAAGTAATTTGCTGTATCTTTTTATTTACAAATAAAATATAGAACTATTTTATTTGAAAAAAAATAATAACTACACTATCAATGCAAAATGTTACAGCTACGCATAGTACACTGCTACAAAACTAATGAATATTTCGAGTGAGAAAGGCGTCAGTGTATTGCTATTTAGGGATGATTTTGAAAAAAGCTACTTTCTTGTATATTGCGAGAGTTCAAAAAATATCTTGAGAGAATCTGGAGTTCAATTTTGACTATTTAACGAATAAAATATAAAAATCAAACAATAAACTTATAAAATGCGCTCAGTTATCATTGTCCATTCTAGTATTTTAATTTCGTTTAACACAGTTGCACAGACGAAGCAAAATGGGGAAAAAATGAAGATCGAAATTAAAACGATTTTGGAAATATGTTGTTACTCTTTGGTAATAAATTTAAGGCAAGTGAAGGATGATAGCTTATAACATTAATTAAATGTACAGTTATTAAAAACAAAGTGAAAATCAAATTACATTGGTTAAACTTGTGTCACACACTGTTTACATTTTGCTTAGTACTTTCTGACTTGGAACTTCGAATTATAAGGACAATTTGTGCATCTGGCGTCTCGCCAAAAAGTTTTCAACTGTCTGTCATGTTATTCATTTCTAGTGCACCTGATGTTTAAGTCAAGAAGCTGCAAAGATATTTCAATGTGGCTTTGTGATTAATTTTGAAAAAGTTGGCGTATTTTACGTGCCGTAAACCTACGACATGATACCCACGGCTTTAGGTCCGAAAACATCCATCGACCCTGACCGGTAGGCAAACATAGTTACCACCAGACTACCAGGATCGACTTGTGCTGTTACAATGAAGTGATATAACGGAAATTACCATAGAATTGAGGCGGTAGGCAGCTGTGATTAGTTGGAATTTCTGATATTTTTACGTCGGATTATTTAGCTAAATAATAATAATAAAATAATTGCAGATGTCCCTCAGCACATATGTATTTCTGTAAGTGAATTTAATACTTATTTATTTATTGTTTATTTACGGACGCTCTTTAACATCTCAGGTAATCAACGTCCCATTAAAATCAGTGCGTGAAACGGATTTTGCTCAGAGGTCTCTTTTTGAGGCTTGAGGTTCTTTATCGTGCCGGAAATGTACGACACGGGACCCATGGCTTTACTTCTCTTCCGAAGGAAGCATACTTAGAATTTTTACTCCCGAAAAAATCCATCGATCCTGGCCGGAATCGAACCCGCGATCTTTGGTCTATGAGGCAAGTATGGTTACCACTACACCACCAAGACTGACAAATTTAAGATTAGCTTTTGTATAATCACTTCTGTGGTTCCTAAAATTGAATTATTTTATAATAATAATTATTAATAATAAAGACACGTTGAAAGGACAATGAATTATAGCAAAATGAATGGAGTGAATTTAAAGCAAAGGATTGTTTGTCTCCTCTCTCCAAGGCGCGAAAAAAACTATTTTCCACAAAGTAAAACTAATGTTCTTTTACGGGAACTTGCTGCAGCCGCTGTCTTTAACCCAGAGACTTAATTAAATTCACTTTCAAGCTTCTAACCTTCGCTTGTACTTAACTCGAAAGCTCAGTGCAGTAAGAACAATAGCTAGGCCGACAGCCAGGTTATTGTGAAGCCGAAAGTGAACCAGCCTGAGGAAGGCATAAGAAATGAAGTATTATATGCATTAAGTGATAAGAAAGGGAGAAATACAGTCGCGGGCTTTCCTACCTTTCATTTTAGTGATGGTAGTAGTAGGTGTATCTTTATTATTATTATAAAATTCTATATACACATTACAAATATATTTATGCATGGAGCGTAGACCGTTCGTACTTAAGTATATGATACCTAATTAGAAAGAAGGAACAAATAATAATACAAAAATAACAATAATAATTAATAAACATTAAAATGGGAAAAGCAATATTTACAGATATGTGAATGGAAACATATTATTTACAATTACACTAGCTATTGTGTTCTAACCATAAAATAAATTGCTTCTAGCTTTGCGCACTTCGGCTAAGAAAATGTCCACATTTAACCAATTAAAGTGTTTCGCAAACAGGTTTTAGCATGCCAATCTTTCCTAATTGCCTTAAAACGTTTTCAGGACACAGTGCTTTTCTCAGTGCTCCCAGTGTGTACATTCTGCCAGAATATTTACCCATTCCTTATCCGCGCTACAAAATGGGTAGATTCTTCTATCATACTATTCGTTATTTTTTTAGCCTTCCAGTCTCCTAAATGAGCATATATATCTCTTTACCCCAGGTTAGTATAATTTCATTCTGTAGATTCAAGGAGACTTTCGTGTTATATTCTACCTCGATTTCCTGCCTGCTGATAGCCTCTAGCCTTGTTCTAACCTTCTTGCGTTTTTATTATTGGCATTGCCTCGTTGCCATACTGAACCCAGACCAATTCCTCCGAGTTCTCTTTCTACCTTTGCAGCCCAAAACGTTGGAGTTGCATTTTGCATCTGGTGTCTATAGCATTTAGCGCAAAGCGTAGACTGGTCTCCCTGCATTAGTCTAAGCCAGTATTTCACTGTCCTTGTGTTACTATTAACCCACCTCCCTCATGGCCCCAATGTTTGACGTTTTTTGGAGAGCCCGAGAACCAAAAATCGACTTGTATTTTATTTACATGTTCAGCTCTCTCACCTCCCCATATTTCATTTTCATATGTAACAGAATAAACTTAATCATAGCATTGTATATCCTCTCTAGTGTATATACTGGCATAGCTGGAATGCGAGTCGGAACACATAGTAACTTATTTAGTTGACATCTTGCTTCATAATTAATAATAGATAAGTACTTATCCCATTTCTCACCTATATTAAAGTTTACTCCTAAATAACAGCAGCATTATCATCATCCACCTCATGCTTTAGGACAACTTATGTCCCGTTAACACTTAATAGCAATAAAATAGTTCACCTATTATAGTCAATAAGAACAGCAACAAATAGAGAAATATTGATAAAATTCAGAAATTCCATTCTACCTATACTTCACATTTAAAGATATTTTGGATTTCATTATTATAATTGTAATCATATCCTTCCTATCCTTAAACAACATTTTCCCCTAACAGATCCAGATAATTTCGCACCAGCAAATCCTTTAGATGTGCAAGAGTGAAATACTAATTCATTGTGTTGAATAGTAATATGTCAATAAATTCACAAATAACATTTTAGAATATTCTCGTAACATAAATCAACTGCATTACTACCTACTTATGAAACAGAATTTTAAATTAATCCTTCAGGTTGCATTAAGTAGTTAGTATTGATTGTATATACATGTCTTTGCCAGACAGCTCGCCCCAGTCGAGGCGACCCGCGTTAGATCCCAGCGGGCGTAAATGCGCCTGGGTACTCCGGTTTCCTCTGCCGCCATTGCTTTATTATCTTCCCATCATTGCGGAAAACACCGCAGTGTCTCTCTCCAGACAAGCTATAAACGTGACATGATGATGTTTAGTGTACAAAAAAGGACCTGCCCTCATGCAGAACACTATGAACGAACTTGTACACGTTGTAAAAACAACAATTGTCGTAAAACATTTCAATGAATGCCGAGGGAGAACAACTTAGGAGAATTTACTTTCGTGGGAGCTTTTGGTCAAAAATTGCATCTCCTTCTATTCGTATATGTCATATTGAGAAGTTAGCTACCTAATTACGAAGAAATTTTGCTGTTCATTTAAAACATTAAGTAAATCTAAAACCATTGAATTTCAGAGGTAATTAAATTGATTGATAACAAGAAACATTCAAAAAAGTTACGTTTTGACAATGAGAATACAAATATTTATATAATTTTTCTGGTTTCTCATCGGATATTGCGAAGGCCAGCATTTCCAGGTCGCTTAACTTTTGTATGGTAAATAGCATATTGTGTTGCTTGCGTTTGGTTTGCTTATTCTTTCTCACATTTAGAGATTTAGGAGTATTTTATTTTGTTATTTGAATTTATGCTAAACGTTTCTTTATCGAGATATTGTTTAACATTTTAAAAATTCTTATGTGCAAAATTTCAAGAAATTATTCAGATGCAGTTCACACCTAACTTGTCAATTTAAATAGCAACACATGTTATTAAATTCTGACTTCGTTAATAAATAATTGATTGTAATAAATAGAGACATGAAACAATTTGTTTTATATTTCTCTTAAATGCTAAAACCCTCATCTCCAGTGTTAACGAACCACATACTTGCACAGATTCCTTAGGTACTCTGTTCAGAAGCAGCTGAATGTACAAAGTAGTCGTGCGCTGCTAGAAGTTATTAATTCTTTGAACGTAACAACGTGGTAGTTTCAGCGTGGTCCTACCGCCACGGGTGGCCGATGTGTTAAGGCGCGTACTCGTGAGCGGGAGGTCTGGGGTTCGAATCCCACCAGGACCGCCCTCCTTGACTGAAGTTTTTTCCAGGTTTTCCTCAGTCCTAATAAATGACAAATGCCGGGGAGGTACCCTAAACTTAGGGCTGGAACGCTTCCTACCTTTAAAAAAATATTAAAAAAAAACCTTTCCCAATTTACCATTTCATTTCATTTCATTCATCATCAATGACCACCGCCTGTGTAGCCTCAGCAGTAAAAACGGGCGTTAAACACTAATCAACAATCGGCATGGTCCGGCATTATCAATGAAAAAAGAAGTTAAAAGTCGTAGATTACAAAAGTAGTAAAGAGAGTGATTAATGAGATCAAAAATTAAATTTTAATATAAACTTGTAAAGATTTTTTATTTATCAAATATACGATGACTTTTTAGTATTATTTAAGGAAGCAGTACATGGTCTTATCTGCGTGAAATGCAAAATTAAATTTGCAGAAAAAGTAACTAAGAAATTTTAGTGAAAAGAACGAGCTCCAAATTAGAGCTATGTTCTGCAGTATATAAGAAAGCATTGCCACATACGATTTTATCGTAATTTCTAGAAAACGCAATACTTTATAGGTTGGATAAGAAATTTATTTTCTGTCGGAGAAGAGTTAACAAGTATTTTAAGTGATGTTGGAGCTATTGTGTATCTTTTCACAAATTATTGTATTTGATTTTTGTGGGGAATAATATTATGAATATCTTATGTCCTTGGATGACCGAACGGGTTGTCGAGATTGCTAAGACACCGACTGCCAAGCGAGATGGTTCAGGCGGTAACACTTGCGTCTGGCATTTGGGAGGCCGTTCAAATTTCTTGGGGCTGCCCATGCTTGTGTTTTTTTCTTCCTCTGGTTGCTTAAGCGAATGCTGGGTTGGATCTTTGTTTTCCACGAATTTTCCGCTCTTTTGTTTCATAATACTTCAATTTGTTGCTTCCGTTACAGGCTGAAAGAGCGAGGTGAGTTGGCGCAGTGTGAATGTGGCTTGCTTTTTAGAAAGATTTCTGCCCCGGTGCCTGGTATGGAAGAGGCCCTTCTCAAGGGCTTGAACTTCTTAGGAAGGGCTTCACAGGTGTATGGGAAACATATTAGAAACCCGTCTACATTCGCACAGCCATCGTGGATACTGGCCATCCGGTGTCTCCCTCACAATTCATCCCTTCCTCCCTGAGACACCCCTGTATCAGACTAAATTACCGAATTATCCTCCAATTCAATTAATGCAATGCAATAGTCCAAGATACGAACTCGTGAACCGGAGGTCGATGGTTCGAACCATGCCAGAACAATTCCAGGTTTACCTTATCCTCACCAATGGCGAATGCCTGAGGAGGTACAGAAATCCTTGATCTGATCGCTTCCTTTTAAAATCCTTTTACCAATTTATCATTTCATCTCGGGTAAAACCAGTCTCCTACCCCTATGATAAAATGGGCATTAAACACTACTAAAATTAGTTCTTGGACAAAGATTGTCTAAATAAACCAACCATTCAAGCTCAAGGTCATTAGTTCAATTAAGCTGGAATTAATAATTTGCTACCCCACGATTTAGTATTAAAATTATTTTACCATAACAAGTTTGTGTTTTTCGGATAATTATATTACATGAAAAGTTACATTAATGAACAAAGGCTGGAAAGCCATGCATTTTGATATTCGTGCATAGCCCAGTTATATTGCTTAACATTCCAAGCAGATTACAGAACCACCTTTCTTAAGCGCTTTATTCTTCTTAAACGTGCAAACATTCGGAGGCAAAGAATACTAAGAGTGAAATAAAAAGAAAAGAGAAAGTTGATATTATTTCACATCAGTACCGCCTTCTTAAAACTTTTGCGAAACATAACAAGCAGAAATTACACCATTTAGAACAGAAAGAGAAGTTTGCTCGTGGACAAAGTTTCCACAGAGTTCCCCACGTACAAGTTTTTTAAGACTGTCATTGCACAAAGCGCCCGCCCTATCCGATCATGTCTCCTCCTTTCTGTTTATTACGAAATCATTATTTCTTTTTATTTAATTAATCTCTCGTATCTATCAATGTACTTATCTTCTAATTTGAGTTAATGCTTTATTATCTTAATGCAATCTATTTTTATATTTCAGAAGGATATAATTATTTCTTTTTAATGTTTTATTTACTGTCGCTTTGACTGCGTTGGTTCTCGCCAAGTCTGAATACTAGAGGTGTTCGCAAATCTGTAGAGATGAAATAAAGTTCGGAGTCTTGGTGTATTAAAGCTATCGCATTTGCCTTCTCAGATTGAGGATCAACTCCAAAAAATCCCTACGCAGAGAGCTTGATCTGATTGGGATTCAAAAGCAGGACTTGCAGGACATCGTAAGCGCTACCGCTAGACCACGGAGACGACAAGGATGTTATAACGAACCATTATCGCTTGCTTTGTGGTAGTTCTGACAAAAGTAATGCTATATAAGTTAATAAATTGCTTTCACTTCTTATTCTTAGTCGGTTCTGGTGGTGTAGTGGTAACCATACTTGCCTTCTAACCAAAGATCGCGGGTTCAAACCCGGCCAGGATCGATGGATTTTTTCGGTCGTAAAAAGCCTAAGTATGGCTTCCTTCGGAAGGGAAGTAAAGCCGTGGGTCCCATGTCGTGCACATACGGCACGATAAAGAACCTCAAGCCTGAAAAAAAAAAAAAAAAAAAAAAGAGGTCTCTGAGCAAAATTTGTCTGCAGTTTCACGCCCTGAATAGAATGGGAAGCTGATGACCCGAAATGTTAAAGAGCGTCCGTAAATAAATAAAAAACTACTAATTCTTATAATATTCTTTATCTCTTATAATGTGGTTTATCAAATACACCTTAAAGGCTCAAAGACCCTTTATAATTTTTCTTCCATAAAGATATATCAGATATTTTAATTATTTATAATCACGAAAGTTTGTAGGCACAGACCAAAGACCGTTAAAGTGTTAATTAATCAAAACAGACGTTTCATAGGCATATTTTGGGAATACCAATGTATTGATTCGGTAAAAACTAAAAATATTCTACGGTCACTAATATTGGACATTTCAAATTTAAACGGTTGGAGAAAACTAACTACTGGCTTTATAATGGATTTCAAAATGTTTATTGAATTGAGTTGTGAAATTATTTCACAAATCCGATGTGATTTTTATCTGATAAACTAAATTAATGTTGATAGAAATGTACATTATCTGGAAAACACAGTTTGCATTCATTTTGTTAAAGTACTTGATTTTATGCCTCTATTTCCGTATGACACAATTAATACTTTATTTTAATTACCTACACAATTAATATACAGTAATACACTTCTGAAAATTTTAAATTGTTATAGAAACTAAATTTATCAACATTGTAATGCACGAGTGGGTAAATAGATAGATATAGAATATAATACCAGTAATTTTTAAACATAATATTGTGGCATCTCACTGTTTAGATTGCTGCAGTGAGCTCGTTGATCTTGGAGGGGGATAAAGTTCGTTAAGGAGATGTTTGTTGGTGGTGGTTGATTGTCAGAAATTTCCAGAAGCAAGTCTTGTGCTTTAACCTGATTGGTGTTTAGGAGTTCCTCCACCTATGTAACAAGTCGTGGAGAACGCTAGGAAAGATTTAGTTGGAAATATACCACCAAACAAGCAGGACGTGTTATCTCGGTTCAGAAATATGCTATATTGTAAAATCAGGTATGTAATAAATGTAACACTCAATCTTGGTAACCTGGAATGCTGTAACGAAGGTTAAGCCCTCTCAGAAGCATAGCCAAGCCAGGTCGTCCATACAGACGTCATAGATTTTTTTTTATTTATTTATGGACGCTCTTTAACATCTCAGTTCATGGGCGTCCCATTCAATTCAGGGCGTGAAACAGCCGACAAATTTTGCTCAGAGGCCTCTCTTTCAGGTTTGAGGTTCTTTTTCGTGCCGTAAATGTACGACACGGGACCCATGGCTTTATTTCCCTTCCGAAGGAAGCCATACTTACGATGTTTACGCCCGAAAAAATCCATCGGTCCTGGCCGGGTTCGAACCCGCGTTCTTGGGTGTAGGAAGCAAGTATGGTAACCACTACACCACCAGGACCGACTAAGATGTCATAGAATTAGATATACTACAGGGATAGGAATTAAGAAATTTAGTAGAATTAGGTACTTTTATGAAAATGAAACAATGTTAACTGACAATATTGAACATGTTTAAGGTAATTATGAACGAATGGGATTATTATACAATACTCTAATGCAACTAATAATAATAACAGTCCATTTGAAATATGTCTGCTAAATAGTATGGTTACTTTAGTGTTTCACGTTTTCCACAAACAAACGCATCATTTTTAGTAGGTTCACCCAAGAACATTTCGTGATACTACATTTTACAGTTTACACACTGGATCCAAGAATCCCTTTTTTGCCTTTCTCACTACACCACAAAACTTGCACAACACGATTCTTTGATGGACTGTATATTTCTTCGCATTTTGATTTATAATAGGCTTCTTTCCAAGTTCTACCCTGAGAAGGTTCGAAGACTTGGAGGGGAATTCAGGTGTAGTCAATACGGCTATCTTTTGAGCCATCCATATCATTTTGTTGGTGTTTTTGATTCAGGAATTGGACCCTATTTCGCAATGATTGGAATAATTATTATAGTGCTACTTGGCCTAACCTACTCTGTACATTTGTATTAGACTTCTTGGGACTGAAATTATTTTCTCAGTAGCATATTTCTCTATTATTTATATCTCTGAAAGGATGTTGGGTGGCATCATTACTTTAGTCCTAAATTCATGGGTGGCTTAAATATGTGCTCAGGTAGGATGTCCGGGTTGTATGGCATTAAAAATTGATAGCTGATTTTAGCAAAGTGCCAATTTCATCAACTCCTTTCTAGATTTTGCTTAATGAATTCCCTTCTGCGAAACAGTTTACTTCCAAAGATCTAAATTACTTCGATATAGAGGTTGCTATCGAAGTGTACAATGAAATGGTAAACCCACAAAAATTATATACTTTTTATATAATACGAATGAATTTGCAGTGACTGATATAGCCATCCTACAACCTGAATACATTCGCAAAAACTATTTTATGAATATGCAGCTGTTGTTCTTCATCTTAAACAACGCCCCTGGTGGTACTCCAGCTCCAAAGTCTTCTTTGCATCTAATTCTCTTAATAATAAAAGCAAGCGGAGAAATAAACACGTCGTTAGTACTGTAGCAGAAAATGACTATGATGTTCTCTATCTTCTCTTTATTAGTAATGGCAACAGGATTCCTATTTACTTTCTCGTTTATTACGTTTGATACTCTGATATTAAGAGGAAGTACACATTCATCTTCAAATGGTTTATTATCGTTTTATTCCAAAGGGTTTTGCAGTAAAATACAAGTTTCAATACTTCTTGCTTATTTAATCCTACATTTTGAGAAAAAGACAGCACCTCTGTTTTTTATATAAATACTGGAATTCCTTTTCAAAAAAATGCGCAGGAATTGCCACCCTGCTAACTCTAACTGTTTATTAAAGTTATTTTTATACCCACTCATCCGACAGTATTCAAAAGTAGCATCTGTTGGGGAAAGAGGAAATACTTTTCTTGGTACGCTTGGTAAATGCATAGGTAATTATTAATTTTATATTTGCTGAAAATGGTTATGGACACTTTTAGTAGAAATTTATATATTAGCGACATGATCTTGAAGAGTGAAGCTGTTATTATTGACTTCACCGCATAATAATTGTTAGTGTCCAAATTTATCAATTTCGTGGACTATGTAATTAGTCATATTTACAGTATTTACTTTGTTTCATATCAAATATTCTGTTATCATATTTTTTAACATTCTGAGTCAATGGTAAAGTGTGTGACTGTTAGTCTTTCACCTAAGTGACCCAGCTTGAGTAAGAACAAATTTGTGAAGAAAAGAACGGCATCTGGGAGGTTTCCTCCGGGTTTTTCAATAATTTGTGATTCATTCCAGCAGATACCAATATCGTCATCCTTATTTGAGCACAAAGTTGTATAGTCATCACAGTTTATGTATAACAGCATATTTTAAATTTAATTGACGTAGTTCCAATTTATAAAATACATTTGCTCTTCATCAAATAATATAAAACATCTTAATTGTGTTAATGTTGCAGTGTTAGCCCCTTTAAGCCACGCGACCCTGTTGTGTGCGTTCACTTGGAATTCGCTTTGTGCAGTCTGTTCATAACGCTTCCCTCACTTAAAAGGGAAGTGGAAAAGGAAATGGGAGTAAATATATAATAATTTACCAACAAGTACAAACTTTTCGTAAACTGCCACATAACTCACCAGAACTTTAGTATGAGCAAAAACAAGAGAGCATCTAGTGCATTGTAGGTTTCATCTGCATTAATCGCTGTTTCCAATTAATTATGTGCTAAGTGTATAACAACAAAGACCTGTCTGTGTTATAAGATCAAATCTGTCCCCAAATTAACCTATTATTAGGTAATTATCCTTCATTAATTAAGTAGTGGCTGTTAGAAATTTATAGAGGAACATATTTGTCTTATCTTAAAACTTGTGATGGAATTATGCAGATGCCGACGTCATAGACGTTGACGTTAACTATACCACCTGTGATAGTTCCTTGCCTAGTTCAGGATTTCGTATTAAGCTGCATTTTTCAGATTGATACTTCTGAAGTGAAAGGAGTGTGATTTTAAGTATAACAAAATCGCAATGGATAGAAATATACGGATTTTGTTAATGATTTGTTATTACCACACAACAGTACACTTTTCTGATTACGATATCCTCTGAGAATATTATTAGATGCAGACTGTATACAAGACAGACGTATTATAATTTGTTTCTTTCCCGAAGACTGTGCTTTTTGTCCTATTGTCTATTTTCCTATATGAATATTAATTGAAACTCGTAACTTCTATTATTTACCACAGTTAATAATTTTGTAATTTCTTTCACGAAATGTTAACCACCACTTATCTTTAGGTAATGCCAAAATGCTGCTTCACCATACGGAGTAAGAACCACGATTTCTGCTAATGAAATTTAAAACATAACTTCTCTCGACGGGACCCAACTTATAACTGAACATTTTGAGATATAAAGCGTCACTTATTACAATAGGATTGCAAATGTAATGTATTAATTATATTTGCAACATACGCATACTAGGCGAATGAAATTCGTTAATTTCTATTTAGTCGCAATAAAGCTGTCTGTCTCGTGTTTCATTCTTGGTACACATTATTAATGTCGTTACGCTTGCCATTGGTTGATTCACTTAGTATTACATTTTTCTTATCTGTGGTTTAATCTTTTCATATTCTTGGCTATGTATGTGATACTTTGAACCGTTACGTTTATATATTTCGGTATTGTCATAAAGGTCAACAAACATTAAGACATACATTTTAATATCCCTTATCAGATGCATGAATTCTATACAAGTGAGTTTACTAGATTTATACTATTTAAAACGTATTGTCAACGAATATTTGTTAACTGAATTGAAAATTAAAGCCCTTACCCAACATAAGACATGTGCAAATAAACAAAGTTTATATAATTAAAAACATATTACCAATGAATGTTTGGAGCTTTAAATCGAATATTATGGCCTTTATCTTACGTAATAACATACGTAAATGAACATCTTAAATTAACATAGCTAAATAGCTATTACCATTAAATGTTTGTGGCTTTATATCGAGCACTATAGCTTTTACGTATTATAAAACATGTGAAAATGAACTTATTAAAATAATATAGTTATACAACTGCTATCAAAGAGTGTTTAAATAGGATATTTTCCGTTTCAAACTCTACCAAAAGTAAAAATGAGGTCTAATAGTAATGCCAGAAACTGAATCTATTCCAAATTGTCTCATTCCTATTTTTTTAAAGGTTAATGAAGTTCAGTTCTCCTGGCGCCAGGCCCATCGTTTTAAGCCACTTAGTTCTTCCTGAGAAAGAGCTCTAAGACATTGTGCTGATTCAGCGACTGCTAAGAAGAAAAGGGATATCCCCTCCGTCATCTGGTTACTCTGGCGGCAATTACTGTGAGATAAATCCTACAATGCAGTGTACAATGCCGTTCGGTCCTACTTCCAGTTATACATAGTGTCGACATAGCTCTCAACTTAGTAATATATTTATATTTAGGCCGTTCACTGATGTAGTCAACTGTAGGGTTTGACATCACCATGAAGGCTTGTCAAGATCACAGAATCCTACACACGACCTACAGAAAATGTTCATTGTTCAACACCAACATGTATATGACGGTAGGAAAGTTTCTTCATATTTTCTGTTATGTTTGCGTAACAATGCATACATTTACAACTGAAATATATTTTTCTTAGCTTTGCTCTTATGTTCGACCCAGATATATTTAAAATTATGATAACGAATTTACTCAAAGTGCCTTTCTTTCTTTATTTTGTGCTCGTTCTCACCCCCTTTCTCTCTTTTTAATTTATGTCAACTGGAATATTGAGTCTGAAGTACTTGCCTTGTGTGTAATAGATTGACATCAGTGCAGAATGTTCTGCTTACTATATCATTCATGTTTTCGTACAAATCAAGCACATTCACTACAAGAGAAAAGCAAGAATCAATTATAGGAAATTCAGAATGAGTGTCAAAAATAAAATTCATTTCGAGGAAAATATTTAATAGAGGAGCATATCCCTTATGAGAAATTCTAGCAAAATTTTATTTAGATTAGATATTTTTACGAGAGAAAGGCGCATAGTGTTTTGATCTAACAGGAATAATCTACTCGCATCTTTATTTAAGTTTTGGTAATATATTTTAGCGATTCTTTTCAAGGCCTTATCTATATTTATATTTATATGAGCATTTATGGCATTCTGAAGTATTTCTTTTCTCTAGAATGAATCTAAATTCCAAACCAAGATAAAATAAACAGAGAAGCGTTACACGAGACAACCAGTAGAGAACTAATTGTTTGGAAACTATTACAATAGTACTTTTTAAACATGTAGAGATACTGGTTCAGGTTTAGGACTAATTTCTGGATAGAAACAAAAAAAAAAAAAAAATGAGCCATCGAAGATTGAGGCAAAATCTAACAAAGTAAACTAAAATGCCTAGTAATAGCCATAGTAGTAAAATAGTAGGAGTAATAAAACAATACTTCCACTGTTAAATACATTAATTTTTATCAAGGGAAATACCTCGATATTAGCATCACCTCCACCGTTACCATCTCCAACAGCAATTTCTGAACCACAACAATGATAATTATTTGTAGTTAGAATTATGAGGGTAGGTCCATAAGTTTCCGGCCTCATCATTTTCTAGGTGTGATAAAGACAAAAACTATATTTCACTTTTCAATATAGTACCCTTTATTGCAATACACTTCTCACTTCTTTGAATTAATATTTCAAACCCCCTCCCACCCAAATAGTCAAAAGTCTTGTCTACAAAATGGACATAAACAGCACCCATCACTTCTTCGTCACACTTAAATTTCCTTCCTCGAAGGTCCTTCCAAGTTCTGAGAAGAGGAAATAGTCACTGGGAGCTAGATCTGGGCTGCGGGGTGATGATCGATCTGCTTGAAGCCACATTTCCTCACAGCTTCCTTTGCAACAAGAGCTGTGTGCGCAGGCGCGTTGTCGTGAAGAAGACGCACACCACCACTCAGTTTTCCTCACTTTTTCTCTTTGATGGGAGCACGTAGTCTGTGCAGTGGGTCAGCATAGTACTCCCCATTTACTATGGTGTTCCTCTCCTTGAAGTCAATGAAGAATATTGACTTTACAGTCCCAAAAGATTGTGGCCATGCTCTTCTTGTTTGACTGAGTGACCTTGGCCTTTAGAGGCTGTGATTCGCCAGGTTTACGCCACTCCATTGATTCTCTTTTGGACAAGCGATCATAGTAGAGGACCATAGTTTCATCTCCTGTAACAATGGTTTGCAAAACTTCCCTCTCGTTGTCATGGCAGAGCTTCAAAAATGTCTGACAACAGATGACTCGTTGCTGCTTTTGGACTGAGGAAAGAGGTCTAGACACCCATCTTGCACTAACCATATTCATGTTTAAATGTTCATGAATAATTCGAAGGACTGTTGTTTTAGAAAGCCCAAACTTGGTGCTATTTCTGTAACTTTGAGCCTCCGGTCTTCCATAATTTCTCCTTCCACAAGAGCGATGTTTTCAAGAGTGAGCACCTCCAAGGGCCGACCTGCAGCACGCTCTTCGTCTTCAATGCTTTCTCGACCCATTCGAAAAAGTTTGGCCCATTCTTTTACGGTAGAATATGAGGGGAATGCTTCCCCATATATACCGTCCAATCGCTGTTGACTTCTTTTGGAGAAAGTCCTTCTTTTGTGAAGAACTTGATAACAGCTCGAAACTCCATTTTGAACATGTCACAATCTTCTACACATAGCCTTCTTTGTGCAACTATATCTGAACAACTGAACTCAGCGGAGCGGAAGTTACAGCTGCAGTTATTTACTTAACAGATAAGATATGACACCAGATTTAAGGCTTTTGTGAAGGAGATAATCCTTGTCGGAAACTTATGAACTTATTCTCGTAAATTTAGCAATGGAACTCAAGATTTATTGGACAAGCTCAACTCTTGTTTTATAATTCTTGTACATGTTTTAAGGCAAGTTATAAATATCACAGATACTATTTATAGACATGTTATTCAAATTAATTCTTGTGCTATGGGGTATTAAGAGCCCTTCTATTTTGTACTTCTATTGCTGTTGGCACAAACTTGTGCTATGTTGGTCGATACAAATGTAGGAGGATGCGTCAAGTTCTAAATGAGAGGAGAGTTTATGCGCCTCTGGAGTGCGGAGAGGTGAAACCTTCGCGAAATAAAGCAAGTGGTAGCATCGCTGCTGCATTCTTAATGAACTGCACAGATTACGCCAAGAGAACGCTTGCGGCTTGAAACGCATCTCTTTTCTCTTACGTGGAACTGCAACGGTCAGTAAGGAGATGCACGTGCTGGCTACGTTGGCAAGTTACTGCATATTCGTTCTTGATATAATGTTACATTTCTCAACCTCCTCGAGAAGCAGCGTGTCTGTCAGCATGCCAGTTCAAGGTTATTGTATTTCTGCGTACAGCCTGAAGAAAGAAATCAGTGTATTTCGCGCAATTATTTTATAGGTGTAGCGCAATAAAGTGTTTTCCGTATCAAAGAAACATCATATTTGTATCGAATAAACGCAGTTTAAATATCAGATAGACGGTAGAAGAAGGGAGTTGTTATTGTAAATTTATTACGAAGTCTTAGTGGTGCAGCTGCCTACGATTTATTCAATGCTTTCTTCTAAGGGTACCATATTTATAGATTTGTAAAGAAATTTAAAGTAACCTGATAATTTTAGATAAAAGATAAACAAAAAGCGGCAAATTTTAAAACATGAAAAACTATGAGTAGATAGATCTTAACCCAAGAACGTCAATGAAGCGCTTGGTACATGCTACAGTTTCTCTCAAGTTGAATTGTTGTATAATTCTTGTAGTCCACAATTAACATAACAAACAATATTTCATGTAGGTAGTTTCCAAGTCTGTTCATGACGTAATAGTCATTCCTTTGTTAACTTTTAATAGCAAATAGTATTGATTTTACCTCAGTGGGCACGTCAGAAGTAAAAATATTGGTTAGGAGTGCCAAAATTCTTGGTGTGGCCATCAGGGAGGATTTGATTGAGCGAGTGCAACTGGAACGTAAGTTTCCTAAGGAAACTTACAGGGAGCTCAGGCTTTCCTGTGCTTCAACAAGTTGGTGAACAATGTGAGAGTGACAAGCAGGACTGAGATGAAGGAGACATGGAAAGGCGGTTCCGCTTCGAATCCCAGCAGACGAGAGGAACCGGTGGCGGACACGAAATACCAGGGAGGACTGACGAGAGCTCTGGTGCAGAAATGGTAATACCTCCAACAAGCGGTGCTAGGTGTAGTGGTGTCGTAGCAGCAAAAGCAGCATCAACAATACCCAGGGAGCAATAAAAGATAGGGAAAATAGGCGATAGGTAGTTTGATTTGGAGGTCTTTAGATTGGTCAACGCATGGAGGCGAGGAAAGGAACCCATACAAAGGAAAGCATAGGTTTCCACCTCCCACTCAAAATCGGTATATGGAACATCGAGAAACTAAGGAGAAAACTCTCAAGTGACAGGTTTATTGATTATGTTATGTCTTCGATATTGTAAGCATGAAGAAGACAGGGTTAGGAGCTGGGAAGACTGTAAAGGTGAATCATTTTTGTTGTACCAGTAAGGGAAGGGAAACAAAGCATAAAGGGAAAATATATCCAGGGGGAATATTAACCTATATTATAGGGAAGGTATGTCGATACATATTGAGCACATTTTTGTAAATATGCCAGGGATGGTATGTATTCATATTAGTGTTTTTTTTTATTAATTTTATTTATGGACGCTCTTTAACATCTCAGGTTATCAGCGTTCCATTCAAATCTGGGCGTGAAATGGCCGATAAATTTTGCTCAGAGGCCTCTCTTTCAGGCTTGAGGTTCTTTTTCATGCCGTAAATGTACGCACAGGACCCACGGCTTTACTTCCCTTCCGAAGGAAGCCATACTTAGGATTTTTACGCCCGAAAAAAATCCATCGGTCCTGGCCGGGTTCGAACCCGCGATCTTGGGTATAGGAGGCAAGTATGGTAACCACTACACCACCAGGACCGACTTTATATTAGTGTAAAACATATGCATACTTTACTATCAGAATCGCCAACCATTAATATCTAGATATATCTCACCTGCTTTCTTTGAATACATGAAGAATATCATTACTGAGTTACAGTTTAAGTATCCAAAAGCAGGATGCATAATCATGGGATACTTTAATGCAAGGGTTAGTTGTGAAAATGTCACATTTAGAAGAGGGAAAGAAGGGCAGCATTTAGAATTATTGTATTGGTGCCACTGAAATACACACTGCTGCTGTTCCTGCAGCCCACGTATTTCTCAGAATTCATTCTTGGGACAAAATGATACCGGCGGCATAGACCCAGCCCAGAAAATCTTTTTTTTAAAGGTGTATAACGCCCGTTTTTACTACTGAGGCACCACAGGCGGTGAACACTGATGATACATGAGATAAATATCGAGAAAGGACTTTTTTAAGGAAGAAAACGTTTCAGGCCTAAGTTTAGGGTACCTCCCCGGCATTTCCCATTTATGAGGACTGAGGAAACCCTGGAAAACTCCTGGCGGGATTCGAACCCCAGACTTCCCGCTCACTAGTCCGCGCCTTAACGACCTCGGCCACCCGTGACGGTAGAAAATCTCCTTGCTACCAGTGTAGCTATAGGGTATTTTATCTGCGCCAATGTGAGATGCTACCATTGGGTTGGTTTGGCTCTGGTAGGAAATCCAGTACAAATCCAACACAAGCGGTCTTATTTTCGACCGTCAGATTCTCTTTTCGGACTGGTTTCTTGTCATGGACTCCAGCAGCTGAAAACTTCTTCTCTAAATGTTCATATTGTACGCTTATTTGTCTCACAATAGTCATACAGGGACGGAAAGGACAGTGGATTTATCCGCATTTACATCTGGAGTAGTTCTTTGGGCTTTCAGAATGGTGGAGTAATGAGCCCAAATTCTCCTTCCTGGAACCGCGAGATCTAGTGATGAACACAGTGCTCTATGTCTACTACTCTCTATATAGGTAAGCCTCGACGAGCCATGCAAATGCCCACAGTGCAGCAATGCTCTCATTTTACCTTTCTCAACTGCTTTGGCAGGGAGAGGCCACAAAAACAATCCTTGAGACAAAGCCGGGGCTGTTCAGCAAAAACAACTTCCTTCCTCTGTCTGCAAATACGCGACTCGGAAAACATTCTGACCCAGGTGTACAACCAAATGCCTCTAGATACCCTTTCATACATTTTGGGGCATTAACTGTCTTAAACAGCTTAGTGGCCACAATTATATTTGCGAGCGCTTTTCCATTGTATTTCAATTATCCACTGTGGGGGAGCAACATGCCTGTATGAAGTTCTGATTTAAACTTGAAATATTCGCTGAAAAATCGCACAGAATATTAAAGGAAGCTTTCTGGTTACGATATTCAGTAGTTTAGGATCAGCAGGAAAACGTCACATAAATTCGACATATGATTATGGAAGGCCGTAGATAGACGATCGAAGACATGTAGACAAGGTTTTAAGACGGCTAAGAGAGGAACGTGAGGAGGAAACATTTAGGAGAAAACTTGGTCCCCCAGCATAATAATGTATGGCTGTACACAGCCTTCATCATGCACCAGTTTTTGGCGAAAAATCGCACGGTGATTCTTCCTCATCTGACGTACTCACCTGCCTGAGCTCCGTATATTTTTTTTATCTCCTCTTCCAGACAAAACGTACATTAAAAGGACAAATATTTAATAAAACAGAGGAAATTTAAGTAAATTGGGGACGGTGCACTCTAAAATACACCCTTCAAGACATGCATTTTATTCGTGGTAGAAATGATGGAATTACTGTCTGCACAGTCAAAGGAAGTACTTTTGAATGGCCTAGATAATGTTGTTAAAGTTTGATGTCAATTAATTTATTGAAGTATCTCAGGAAAGTATGGATATCACCTAGAAAAATAGATAATATTTATCATTTAGGTACCTTAAATGTTCCTATATTTACTATATGTGCATCACAGAAAATATGTCTTTTACAGAATTAATATAAAAACTGCAATTTAATTTATAGTATTTTACACAATATCTCTAGCAGTATGCTACATTTCGTTAATGTTTTATTTAGAACTTTAGAGCTTTTGTAACTTCAGCATATGCTCCCTTTAAGTGCTAGGTGAAAATCATGTCAAGAATGACACATAATTACTTTCTCATATAAAACAACTGTTAAATACAGCAATTGTTGCATGTTGCGTATAACATTGAAACAATAGTTACAAATTATTGCTAATGCATCCAATAAATTTGAATTTATCAAAAAGAAAATTCTTACTTATACGTATTTTTCATTTTCTCAATCTGAATTTTGGCATTCTTTGTATGTAACTGCACACTCTTTTGAATATCGGATCAAATATTAGGCCTATTTCAGAAACCAGGCGATTTATTTCAGGATTTAATTCTATACTAAAAATACTCAGCTAAAGGTATCTTGAAAAAGATATAATAGCAACCTAAATCTTATAACCACTGCAATAATTTTTTCAGTAGTCTTATTCATAATTGCATAAGCTGAATCTCCATGTAAGACTTATTGTTAGCACATGCCATTAGTGTTCTAATGTAATATAGTTTTGTCTAGCAACGTAATAATTAGCTGTTAAAGCTATTACGGAGGGGACATTTTTTAACAGTGTTTAACGGCCGTTTTTACTACTGAAGCATCACAGGCGGTGGACGCGGAGATACATGACATGAATTGATACTAAGGTAGATTCAAAAGCTTCCGGCCTAAGCATTATCTAGGTGTGATAAAGACAAAAACGATACTTCATTTTTCAATATAGTTACCCTCTATTGCAATACACTTCTCACATCTTTGAATTAACATTTCAACCCCCCCCCCCCAAATAGTCAGAAGTCCAAAATGGGGATAAACAGCATCCATCACTTGTTCATCAAACTTAAATTTCCTTCCTCGAAGGTCCTTCTTCAGTTTTGAGAAGAGGAAATAGTCACCGGGAGCTAGATCTGGGCTATACGGTGGATAGCCGAGCTCCTTGAAGTCACATTTCTTCACAGCTTCCTTTGCAAAAAGAGCTGTATGCACAGGCGCGTTGTCGTGAAGAAGGCGCACATCACCACTCAGCTTTCCTGGCCTTTTCTCTTTGATGGAAGCAGGTAATCTGTGCAGTAGATTAGCATAGTACTCCCCATTCAGTCTGGTGTTCTCCTTGAAGTCAATGAAGAGAATTCCTTCACTGTTCCAAAATACGTGGCTATAATCTTCTTGGTTGACTGAGTGACCGTGACCTTTAGATGTGGCGGTACCTCGCCAGGTTTATGCCACTCCATTGATTCTCTTTTAGGCAACAGATCATGGTAGAGGACCACAGTTTCATCTGCTGTAACAATGGTTTGCAGAACTTCTCTCGTTACTACGACAGAGCTCCAAAAATGCCTGACAACAGATGATTCGTTGCTGCTTTTGGACTGAGGAAAGGAGTCCAGGTATCCCTTTGCATGAACCTTATTCATGTTTAAATGTTCATGAATAATTCAAAGGACTGCTGTTTTAGAAATACCCAACCTTGCTGCTATTTCTGTAACTAGGAGCCGCCGGTCTTCCATAATTTCTCCTTCCACAAGAGCGAGCGATGTTTTCAGGAGTGAGCACCTTCAAGGGCCGACCAACATGCTCTTCGTCTTCAATGCTTTCTCAACCTATTCGAAAAAGTTTGGCTCATTCTTTTACGGTAGAATATGAGGGGAATGCTTCCCCATATACGCCGTCCAATCTGTTTAATTTCATTTGGAGTAAATCCTTCGTTTCTAAAGCACTTAATAACAGTTCGAAACTTCATTTTGAACATGTCACAGTCGTCTACACATAGCCTTCTTTATGCAACTATGAACACAGCAATACGGAAATTACAGCTGCAATTGTTTACTTAGCAGATAAGGTATGGCATAAGATAGGGATACTGTGAAGACGATAATTCTTATCGGCGAGACCGGATACTTATGGACCTACCCTCGTAAACTGAGAAAAGATTTATTATTTTTTTTTTATTTTTTTTTCAAATGAAGGAAACGTTCCAGGCCTAAGTTTAGGGTATCTCCCAGACATTTGCAATTTAAGATTGAGGAAAACTTGGAAAAAACCTCAGTCAGGAAGAACGGTTCTGCCGGGATTGGAACCCCACGAGTCCACGCCTTAACGACCAAGGCCACCCGTGACTGTAAGAGCTAGACATAAGGAGCTTACATACAGTACATTTGGTTTTTATTTCCCTAGCCCCGAACAATCAAATCTGTGTCACAACGATGGAAGACAAACAATGCATTGCGCTCTTGTTTGAACTATTTCTTAATAAAGGTGTAATTGTCAATTCCACTATTAACTCCATTTCAGTGGTAATATATAAAATTATTTTATATGCATGTTGAAATGTGCATTTTTTACATAAACATTAAATTGAATTCACAAATAAAATGACACTATTTCGTATACAATTGCGAAATATGGTGCAGCGTAAGAAACTGTGTTATCTACGTACCGCATTGCGTCCGCTCTGTTTTTAATGAGGTCAGAGCGTTTAACAACTGGGAATAAACCGCTTGCAGTAGTTGCAATTTGCAAAAAGAAAATTATTTAACAAAACACTGTTTTACACATATCAACACATTGTTAATATGCCTGGTAATTTATTCCGTCACGAGTGGCCGAGATCATTAAGGCGCGGACACGTGAGCGGGGGGTCTGGGGTTCGATTCCTACTAGGACCGTCCTCCCTGACTGAGATTTTTTCCAGGTTTTCCTCGATCCTCATAAATTGCAAATGCAAGGGAAATACCCTTAACTTAGGCCTGGAGCGCTTCCTTCCTTTAAAAAATCCTTACCCATTTATCATTTTATCTTATGTATGATCGATCAGCTGTAATGTCTAAGTAGTTAAAATGGGCATTAAACACTGTTAAAAATGTATGTGAATCCAATGCGAGAGACAGAAATGAAAATGCCAACAGTCCACAAGGTATTTCTCAAAAAGAATTGTTGTTGAATAAAAATTGTCATATTCTATTGCAATTTCTGCCACTATCAAATATGAAAATTAAAATATTAATATGGAGTTATTCAGAAAACTATTTACTTGTTTGAAAAACAAACACAAGTAATCGTATGGTAGTAAAACATTCTTCCTTCCGCAAAATTCCCTCAATTATTTTGAAACAATAGAGCTTGAAGGCATCAACAAGAAAAGACTATCTCTGTAGAATACAGAGCAATAGCGTTACGCTATCTATGCTCGACACACAGTTGTAATGCGCTGTCGGTCATGTCTAGTAACTATGCATGTCTTTTAGACTCAAGGTCACTGATTTAAACCCAACCAGGGTTCCCCCTCAGGCCTGAAAAGTAGAGGCCTCTGAGCAAAATTTATCGGCCGTTTCACGACCTGAATTGAATAGGGTGCTGGTGACCGGAGATGTTAAAAGGAAGTCCTTAAATAAAATATACGTAAAGTGTAACGTGTTTGCACACACGAGTACTTAATTAATAGAACACGTTCATCGAAATCAGGAATATAATAGCAAGTTTTGTTTCTCTACCTTCTCTTGGGAGAAATTCCCTACATGCCAGTGCTGTTCAATTATTTTTTCCCTCACCCCTAGATTGTTACATTTTTGCCATCATATTTGGAAAGGGGTAGGTTACTGCGTTGCGGTTGATAGCGCTGTTCCTTTATTTAAACATCGTTTAAATTTCGATAAAAAATGCTAGCGATGCAAGAGAACACTATAAAAAATGTTTTTTCTCTTGAAGCATACGCCTGCATAAACTGACGAAATGCTTAAGCAAACCTCTGGTGAATGTTTACAAGTCTTTAGTTGGTTAAAGGAGTTCAAAGAAGGCAGAATTGCCAATACCAAGCAAGAAGGGTAACCGCAGTTACAGAATCAATATCAACACTGCAGCTGCTGTGGTTGTATCTAAAGATGGGAAATAATATTACAGTAATCAACAATGTGCTGGCAATATCATGACAAAGTATTTACTATTCATCTTCATGTGACTTGGATTTCAGCCCCGTGAGTACTTCGTCTCTTGATCCCGAGGAGAAAAGGGGGGTTACAATGTACACATGTTAGTTACCCTGGCAATGTTTTCTACAATCAGTTATCAACGGTACTCCTACAAGAAAGTAGTAGGAAAGAGCCTGTAACTATCGCCGTATTTCGGTTTGAAAAAAAATTAAGGAAACTATATAGCTCTATCTGGAAAGTAAGCATTGAAAATAAATATCAGGATTTTAAATAAGAGTGAATTCTGAGCAGGTTTATGTTGTGTAGATAATTTATTCTATATTTCACAAAAATAGAGGAAAGAAAGCTATTGGAAGGGATTTACAATTAGCACTAAAAGGGCTTACCGTGCTCCTCAATCTATAAAATCCCTGTAAATAAAAGTAAAAAAGGAACATCTTATAAGTAAATAAAAGTTTGAGGCATGGTTGTGGAGTATCCTCCACTTTGCTTAAAGTATACTTAAATAATCCCTGGAAGTGTGGAGAAAAAAAAATCAAGGAATGGGAACTCCAATTGGAAATAAAACTATATATACAAGGGTAGGTTCCTAAGTTTCCGGCCTCGCCAATAAGGATTGTCGCCTTCACAAAATGCTTATCTGGTGTCATACCTTTCTGTTAAGTAAATAATTGCAGCTGTAGCTTCCGTTCCGCTGTGTTCAGTTCCATAAAGAAGGCTATGTGTAGAAGATTGTGACATGTTCAAAATGCAGTATCAAGCTGTTAAGAAGTTCTTCACAAAAGAAGGACTTACTCCAAGTGAAATTAAACAGCGATTGGATGGTGTGTGGGGAAGCACCCCCCTCATATTCTACCGTGTAAAAGAACGGGCCAAACTTTCTCGAATGGGTCGAGAAAGCATTGAAGACGAACAGCATGCAGGTCGGCCCTTGTAGGTGCTCACTCCTGAAAACATGGCTCTTGTGGAAGGGGAAATTATGGAAGAACGGCGGCTCAAAATTACAGAAACAGCAGCAAAGTTGGACCTTTCTAAAACAACGGTCCTTCGAATTATTCATGAGCATTTAAACATGAATAAGGTTAGTGCAAGATGGGTGCCTACTTTCCTTTCCTCATTCCAAAAGCAGCAACGAGTCATCTATTGTCAGGTGTTTTTGGAGCTCTGCTGTGACAACGAGAGAGAAGTTCTGTAAACCATTGTTACAGGAGATGAAACTATGGTCTTCTACTATGATTCTTTGTCCAAAAGAGAATAAATGGAGTGGCGTAAACTTGGCGAAACACGGCCTCTAAAGGCCAAGGTCACTCAGTCAACCAAGCAGATCATGGCCACAGTCTTTTGGCACTGTTGTTCTTCACGACAAACCACCTGTGCACACAGCTCTTGTTGCAAAGGAAGCTGTGAAGAAATATGGCTTCAAGAAGATTGATGTTCCACCCGCAGCCCATATTTAGCTTCCAGTGACTATTTCCTCTTCTCAAACTCAAAAAGGACCTTCGAGGAAGGAAATTTAAGTATGACGAAGAAGTGACGGATGCTGTTTATGCACATTTTGTAGACAAGACTTCTACTATTTTTTGCGGGGGGGGGGGATTGAAATGTTAATTCAAAGATGTGAGAAGTGTATTGCAATAAAGGTTAACTATATTGAAAAGTGAAATATAGTTTTTGTCTTAATTATACCTAGAAAATGGTTAGGCCGGAAATTTATGGACCTACCCTCATATAGCTTGCGGATCAGCAGAGTGTTTTAGGACAGGATCTGGATTATGTATAGTAAATGTTTAGTGTCGGCTCAAATTCAACAAAAATGTTAGTTGAAAATGATGTCATAAAAACAATAGGAATATATATTTAAGAATAATTAGTCAAAAAGATACCGATGAAGCAGAGATTAAGCAACAGACATTAAAAGCAAAGAAATGTATCGGTGCTATAAAATCAATTCTTTTGAGTAAGTATGTTGCAAACAAAGATAGAACAATCACATATAATACAATTGTAAAAATTATTTTGACATATGGTTGTGAGGTGTGAAAGATCCCTGAGAAGAAGTTTATACAGTTGTAGAGATGACTCCTATGCAGGTCAGAGAGAATTTCTAGGTGGTATAAGAAAAATAACAAAGATAGATAATGATAATGATTATTGAATACTTGGAAAGTACACTACTGATATGGTAGGGGCATGTCCAACATATTAAAAAAAAAAAAAAAAAAGGAGGCACAAGACAGGCGTAATCGACAGTACGAAATGGTTATAAATGTACTAAACCCACTTTCGTGTGTTTAGACTTAGAGCATATATTGACACACAACAACACAAACTAAAATTATATCAGTAACACTCTGTTCAGTGGGGGTTTAGTCCATGTAAAAAGGTAGTACGTGGCGGGGTATCGACTTGCAGCAAAAACCATTCAGCAATGCAGATATTAGACGTTGCTTGAAGGTTAGTAGTTACTCTGTACTTAACTAAAAGAGCTAATCCTACGGGGTACTTATTGTTAATTGCATTATAAATATAGCAATGAAGTGTAGCTTCATAAAATGGATAGAGCAACACATACCTAAAAACGTAAAGATAAGCTAAAATATGACAACTCTAATTTTCGACTATGATCAGAGGTTGACACGGTCCAATCTGTCCGAGGTCATACCCACACCTTACACCTAGCTAAAACATCAATGAACGTTTTCATGTAATAATAATAGCTAAAGTTAAATAGATGGTTGTATTAATAAAGGGGGGCAACAGGCAAATATTTTCATTTCTGCATCGACAGCTAATCGTAGGTGGACTACAACAGCACTGAGGTACATTATGCACCATTACCCGTATCCCTTTTAACTACACCTGCTTTCCAACGCTTGTTTTTAATCTGAGAAGTAATGTGCTCTACTAAAAGAAAGCAACTCTTTATACAAACACTGTAAGACCTGAAATTTATTTAAGGTTATTGGTCAACTGTAGACATTTTAAAAATAAATGGCAGATCTCGTATATTTTATTGACTATTTCACTTATGTGACGTCATCTTAAAATCGACCAATGAAATGAACCATTTTTCCTTAAGGAACCCAATCTTAACGCTTACTTGCATCTTCAGCCAATGTTTCATATTATGGGATGAAAATTGATCGCTATCATCAACCCATTTTAGAATTTCGAATTTGGCCTATAACATCCTTTGAGAGTTAAGCCACCCACCAAAAGTTCCGAGTAAACTTCCTAGGTGAGCCAGTACCATTTTTGTTTGTTTGTTTGTTTTTTTGTTTTAAACGTTGGTGTTCGTTTGTAGGTAATTATTATACCCCTACTGTTCACTGTCCACTATACACCAATTTCAATCACTTTGTGTTCGTGGTTGGTTAATACATCTGCACTTTTACACTGCTGTTTGACACTCTTACTTCGTGTTTCGGGACTTCAAGCCCGTAATCAATTTCTTCCACCCTTCTCTGCTTCTTGCTCGTCTCGTCCTCTGATTACCCGTGTCCGCCCAGCTGGTTCTCTGCCTGCCCACGTGCCTCTTGCCGATCCTGGATACCCAAACGCATGCTGTGCGGGTTCCCCTGGTTTCGTCCATCCTAGTCACGTGGCCGCCCCACTGTCATTTAAAGCGTTCTGCTGCACTGATTGCGTCTCTCATGTCTGCTTCCCTCCTGAGGTCCTCATTGCGTATTCTGTCCTTTCTTGTCACTTGTGGTATCTGAAATGGTTTTTCTTAGCCTAGAACCCTCCACATAATTGTCATTACCATATATATATTATACATTTTCATATGTGCTCACATCTGGGAATGTATATGTGATGTATGTTTCATATGTACTTCTTTGTGTTCACTTGAAGTCACCACTGTGTATGCTGTCCAAGGACTGTTGCCATATTCATCTTCAATATGCTCTACCACATTTAAACTCGCAACACAATATCATAAAACAGCGCGTTGATGAATTTTAGGAACAGACATTTCGTTCATTTTACATACTTAATACAGCTGAATGCCAAACACGCTCAATTTTTATAGCAAATCAGATTTCTTGTTACAACAACTGTTATGATGTAACCCAACAAGCTATGATCATGAAACTCCGTCCCTCCGTTTATATCTTTCAGGCATTCTTGCATCATTAATTAATAAAAGATGTAAATCAAATAGAAATTGGTCAGGAGAGAAGCAGAGAAACTAACCCTTCTGTTGATTCAATGGTCCAGCAGGCCAGCGTCATCACTGACGGATTTACAGCCACGGTGGCTCATATAGGGTTGGTCGGTTATCAGCAATGACTGCTATTGCACTTTGTTGAATAGTTTTTAAGATCTTTTTAGCAAAGTTTTCCCAAAACAATTTACCTTTTTCTAATTGATTGCTGCTATTGTGTCCGAATGGATTGGTATTTCTTTTTTTTATTTTACAGACGGCAAGAAATGCTGTCTGTATGAGGCAACGCAACACTGCTGCTATTCCCCAGTTCCATAGTGAACACGTCAAGAGATTTGAATCTCACAGTAATGCAAAAAGATACAAAAAACATGGACATGTGTGATAATGTGAACTTATATGAGAGCAGTTTTTACAGTCATCACATTCAATGTTTACCCTGTTTAGCGATAAGTCACATGTTAGCACAACTAAACGCGTTCGCTCAAGAACGTTGCAACTATTCTGAAAAGCCTGAGAATGAGAAAATTGCCAGTGGAAGGTTTCCTTATCATTAAAAAACTGTACCGATCAGCTGTGACCGAGGTGGCTTTGAATTTTTATACGCATTAAGTTAATGCTGTTTTTGCAATTTATTATCGAAATAGACGAAACTCTTTGCAATTAAACTTTCAATCGAACAAGTGGCGGCAATGAAGCTCTCTAATGCGACAGTCTCTCAACAATTTGAAAATCATGCTTAAAATTACTCATTAGACGATTATGCCAACAATATCAAGCAGCAGTGAAAATAGGAAATAAGTTATCAACTGTATTTCAAACCACTAAAGGCCTTAGACAAGGTTTCAGCATATCTCCAACCCTTTTAAAATATATATCTAACATACATTAGAGAGGTGTGATCGCTCATGTGATGGTATGGGAGTTGCCTTTGAGCATGGAACAGTGTACTCTTTTTTTATACGCGGATGACAAGTGTTGATTGTTCAAAGTCGAGAGGAGGCAAAGTTTTTGATAAGAAAGTTAATGGTAGCATTTGAAGCTGGAGGACTTCAAATAAATATAAAGAAAACTGAATATCTGGTAGTAGGAGGAGGTGGAAAAAATATAAATCTATTGCAGGGAACCATCAGAGAATTCATGAAGTTGATGTGGACTACAGAATCTTGCAGGCTAGAAGGCCGATTAAGATGTTAAAGTTGTTCTTTGGAGCAGAATCCTTCATACATTAGTGGAGAGTATATTAATTTATGAGGCAGAAGGTTGAACTTTGACTGGACGTCCAAAATGTAAACTTCTGGCTGTGGAGATGTATACGAAGAGGAGCCAGGGCGTCTTGATTGGAAAGAAAAAGAAAGTAAGCTAGGCAGGTTATGGATATGGAGGAATCAGTTGTGGAAAGAATCCAGAAGCAGGATCTACAATGGAGAATGGAGGATGAACGATGGCCCAGAATTCTTTTGGAGTGGTCACCGTTAGGAAGGAGAAAACGTGATTGCCCAAGACTATCATGGATAGAAGGAATTAAACGAAAAATACAACATGCAAGAGGAAGATTGGCAAGATCGTGAGAGATGGAGGTTGGGAATAAAAGGGTACCCGCTGAAAAGTGGAACAGTCCTAAAAAATGCTTGAAGTTGCTTACGTTGGCTACAGGTCCTTGATCACACATGCTGTGGCTGAAGCGATAGCAATTATTGCAGGAACATAATGAAGACCACAAACTTTAATTCCTGCAAAGGTTGATATGATTGCAACACTTCTTCAGAGGTCATATTGCATGCACTAGAACTTCCACCACATTCTCCCGAAATGTTTTTGAAGATGGAGCCCTTTCAAGGTGGAATACTTCCAACAAGATACGACATTCTGGAAAACACGCTGTTTACAGCGTCCGGTGCCTTCCAGAAATGCAATTATAGTTATAGTAAGTGTGTATTTATTAAATTAAATACTTAATTATAGACCGTTCGTGTCCCTATTTACGCATATGAAATGCTGAGAAAACAGATGAAAACCAAACAGCCAGAAATACACAGAATTACATGCATACAAACATTATGAAATAACCCTTCCCTCCCTCATCATATTGCACAAAAATGATGCCATTTAAATTTATAATTACAGGGTACTAAAGGAAAGAAATACACAATTCACTACATACATACAAACAAACAAAAAATAAATAAAAAACCAACAGCGATACCTTTAAAATATAAGTACAATTATACGTTATGTCCTCTCTAGCTACAGCTTTTCTTTTGTACTCCTTATCTTCCTAATGAACTTACATAGCCCTTGCCAATTACTTCTATCTCATAACAAATTTAGATCTGCCGCCCTACTCCTTCTTGACCTCACAAAGTTTTCGAAGATAATCGGTGACCTCCAGCACTCTGTAGCTTCACATTCTGTACCCAGTTTTCCTTCTTATCACACATTTTCATCCGTCATTTTCTGCGCTTTCCATCTCAAGAGACGCAGCCAGGTCATTGTCGATCTGTTTTCTTCTGTCATTTCATTTATACACGTTTTCCTTCCCCATGTCCGTTTTAGATCTAATTGTAATTCCAGCGAAACTTTGTTTCAACACTCAGCTTCCACTGTATGCCTATCCTACAATATCCACCAATCGCCTCCTAACTTTCCTCCAAGTTTCTTCTATTTCTAACTCCCATCTTCCATACTCACCCAATTCCTATCTTCGAAACCACTTTTTATGGTAGATGTCCAGTTCCCAGTTTCCAGGTTTTTCAATTGTTCGTGGTAGTAAACTAATAGAAAAAAGATATAGGACATGCATGGAAACCACGAGAAGAAATTGTATGCCTAAAATATGTATTTATTATTAATTACTGACCAATAATTATTGCATGATTCTTGAAGATGTAATTGAATGTGACAAAAAATTAGCAGATTAATAATTTTATCACTACAGTCTCATCTCTTCAATCTTTGTCTCAACAATATGCCTACTCTCGCACTGAAAAGTAAAAAAATAAGAAAATACGATAAGGGTTAACGCGTCTTTATGTCTGGGCAAAGTGGGACATCTGTATTCAGATTTTCTGCTGAGTTATTTGCTCAGCATTAATTAGAATAACTATCCTTTTAATAAATATTAGTGGCAAAGGAAAAATCAATCACAACGCTAAATGTTTAATATAAATGAAAATGGTACATTTATCTTCTACTCAAAAACTAGTAGAGCTACCGTTATTGCTCTCTATTTTGTTCATTTGGCATTTATAGTTATGTTCTGTTATGGTAACGTCTGTGCGTTTCTTTAAGCAGTATTCAGTTGCCTTTTGGTTTTAATTGTGTTACCGCTATTTCGTAATATAAATGCCATTCCACTGCCATCAAATGTAATAAACCTCTCAAAGAGAAACCCAGTTTGACTACAGTCTGTCAACTCTTTCGGCAATCCAGTTGTTGCTGTGATAGCAATTTTTGATAAAATTTATTAAATGCAAATGTATGGTCTTTTAGGTTTCCGACAAGAATGACATGTTGATCCAACTCGAACAATCTGTATTGTTCTCTGCGGATTAATGTCGCTGCATGGCGTTGGACTAACGTCCATATTTTGTGCATTAGCTTGACATGGGACATATGATGAATAAATAATGTGCTTCCAGATATTGGCTCTGGCTGGAACCGTTCCAAGTCCCACACGGCAATGCTGACCAGAGCAAGACTACTACACTGGATTTTTGATTATTGGAAAATTCAACTTTATGGCAAGATGGTCTGCTTTCCCATTACATGGCTCCATATTTCTGTGCAAAACCAATTACTAGCACCACAGAAATTACTTGTAGTTCATGTGACATATTCGGGAATTACACTGTGCTCGTATCAGGCGACGTATATGAAAATATAGTTACTGCATGTTAAAAAAAACCACATTAATTAAATAGAAAAGTGAAATATGCCTAGACTTAAAACATGGAAGTGATCATTGATTTTATCTGACACCGTTGTAAAAAAATTTCGGGTTCATTAAGAACATTGATAATGTATGCTAGGCTTGCGTTTGCGGGAAGATTCGATTACAGGAAAGTGAGATGTACATTACTAAACAAAAGCTAAATTTCATTCCTTGGAGATCATACACCAAACATACACAGGTCATTTTCTGATATAAAGACAACAGGTGATAAACAGAAAGAGAGAGAAAGTAAAAGAAAATCAGTTAGGGAAAAGAGCAAATGAGAAAGGGGGGGGGGGCAGAAAGAGTCAGTATTTGGTATACAGTTGGAGGGGGGGAAAGGCTCAAAGGAATTGAATTGAGTTCAATATGTAAAGAGGTAATGATAATAATAAAAATTAATGAAAGAAGGTAAAAACAAGGCTAGAGGATATCAACAGGTATAAAAGTGAGGCAGAATGTTACATGAAAATCTCCTTGATCCTATAGAATTTGAAAAAAATAAATACTGGGTGAGCAGATTAAAGGGGTACCGTGCGCAGCGACCGGACAATTGAAGGAGCACGGTAACAGGGTTCAGGGTTTACCAAACTACAACTCAACAATGGAGGTACTCGTTCATAATATTACAAAAAAAAAAATGAATCACTTAAAAATACTTGTAGTCAGCCTTTTTATTTTTTGAATAGTGTTTAACTGATGCACCCCAGGTGGTGAACACTGATTATACATGATATGAAATGATATACTGGGAAAGGATATTTTTGCAAGGAAACGTTCCAGGCCTAAGTCCCGGGCATTTGCCATTTATGAGGACTGAGAAAAACCTGGAAAAAACCTCAGTCAGGAAGGACGGTCTTGGCGGGATTTGAACCCCACTCGGTCACCAGTGGCGGTATACTCAGTTGTGAAACCGCACGTGTACAGAAGTTAATGGCTAATAAGAGGTCTAAATATTTTATTTTAACAACGAGTGTTTACGATTTATGTGTGCATACAAAATGACTCGAGCTCTCAGCAGATTATTCGAAAAATAATACCTGATAAGTGAGTTCCAAATCGCGGTGTGATTCATAAAGTAGTTAGCAAGTTTTGGGAAACGAAAAGTTTTTTAGATAAGAAGAGAAGACCTCGATACACAGAGCTCACAGAAGAAATTCTCGGTGACATGGGCATCTCTTTAGTTTCATGCTCAACAATTGGGGATTTGCTACGACTCTGCACGAACGACCACATATTTCTGTTAAAACCATATCAGCTTACAATAGTGCAAGATCTTAAAGCTGACGATTCTCAATGTAGGCTTTGATTTTGTGAATTGATTATCAACATTGATCTTTATCTCATTATTTTTTCTGATGAAGCTTGGCCCCACTTAATCTGTTATATTAACATGCAAAACTAACAATACTGGGACTCCGAAAAAGTTCTTCCCCTCCGAACTTTAAGAGACTTCACGTCAAGCAACGTTTCACATATTATGTTGAGAAGTGTCTCTTTTTATATATGGTTTAATCCAATACTAAGAAGTGCAATAAGTCCTTTAAGAACTTCAGTCATTTTATTTATTCCGGCGATAACCTTATTGACATAAACTTTCCACTTTGTTCTGCAGTCAACACCAATCATTCTTATACAAATTTCCCTTCTATTAAAGGTTTCCAGGATCCTGCAATATGTTTGAGACGTTTATAATTTTCCAGCATTGGCCATTGATTCACTGTAATGTCTTCTAACATTGCAATATGAAATAAATTCCAATTATAATAGCAAGAGTTTTCATCCATATGCACCATGGTACCTTTTCCCCATTTAGTATTAAAGTTCAAAACTATTTCATTTATACCTAAAACAAGAACTCATGTACTGACTACATTGTCACTCACGTGAACGTTTAACTTTGCTCTCTCGCTGACGTACCTGGAAAGATTTCTTTAGCAACCTGTTCTAGTAGATTCAAAGCTACCTGAAAGAAAATACAATAAATTTTCAGAAATATCGCAGATAGAAAAACAGAATAATTTAGATTACTACACATTTTTAATATATGGTTAATAAAAAAAGCACTTCCCAATTACTTAACTTATCGCAAGTATTTTAATTAATGTAGTTGACCTAATTATCATAGGGAAAACTATGTCATTTTTCAGGTAAAAGATCTATTAGTGTTAAATTAGTAATAACTGATACAATAATAAACAGGTTTAACGTTTTAGTTATCTAGGATTATAATATAGTTTTAGCTATGATTGGTATACCCAAAATAAGTTTTACAGATAAATATGAAATGATGTCTGACTCCATTAGAAAAACCCTGAGGTAACTTGTAGTACTAGTAGTAACAGTAGTAGTAGTTAGTACTAGTAGTAACAAGAGTAGTAGTAGTTAGTACTAGTAGTAACAACAGTAGTAGTAGTCAGTACTAGTAGTAACAAGAGAATAGTAGTCAGTACTAGTAGTAACAAGAGAATAGTAGTCAGTAGTAGTAGTAACAAGAGAGTAGTAGTCAGTACTAGTAGTAACAACAGTAGTAGTTAGTACTAGTAGTAACAACAGTAGTAGTAGTCAGTGCTAGTAGTAACAGCAGCAGTAGTAGTTAATACTAGTAGTAACAGCAGCAGTAGTAGTCAGTACTAGTAGTAACAGCAGCAGTAGTAGTCAGTACTAGTAGTAACAACAGTAGTAGTAGTTAGTAATATCAGTAGTGGAAGTTAGTGCTAGTAGTAACAAGAGAGTAGTAGTCAGTACTAGTAGTAACAACAGTAGTAGTTAGTACTAGTAGTAACAACAGTATTAGTAGTCAGTACTAATAGTAACAAGAGAGTAGTAGTCAGTACTAGTAGTAACAACAGTAGTAGTTAGTACTAGTAGTAACAACAGTAGTAGTAGTCAGTGCTAGTAGTAACAGCAGCAGTAGTAGTTAGTACTAGTAGTAACAGCAGCATTAGTAGTCAGTACTAGTAGTAACAGCAGCAGCAGTAGTCAGTACTAGTAGTAACAACAGTAGTAGTAGTTAGTACTAGTAGTAACAACAGTAGTAGTAGTAGTTAGTAATATCAGTAGTGGAAGTTAGTACTAGTAGTAACAAGAGAGTAGTAGTCAGTACTAGTAGTAACAACAGTAGTAGTTAGTACTAGTAGTAACAACAGTAGTAGTAGTCAGTACTAGTAGTAACAAGAGAGTAGTAGTCAGTACTAGTAGTAACAACAGTAGTAGTTAGTACTAGTAGTAACAGCAGAAGTAGTAGTCAGTACTAGTAGTAACAGCAGTAGTAGTAGTCAGTACTAGTAGTAACAGCAGCAGTAGTAGTTAGTACTAGTAGTAACAGCAGCAGTAGTAGTTAGTACTCGTAGTAACAGTAGTAGTAGTAGTAATAGTAGTAGCTAGTACTAGTAGTAACAACAGCAGTAGTAGTAGTAGTTAGTACTATTAGTAACAACAGCAGTAGTAGTAGTAGTAGTCAGTACTAGTGTTAATAGTAGTAATAGCAGCAGTAGTAGTTAGTCCTAGTAGTAGCAGTAATAATAGCTAGTACTAATAGTACAAGTAGTAGTATTTTTGAATAGTGTTTAACTCCCGTTTTTACTATAAATGGCAAATGCCGGGGCGGTACCCTAACTTAGGCCTGGAATGTTTCCTTCCTTAAAACAAACTCCTTTCCCAATATATCGTTTCATCTCATTTATCATCAGTATCCTCTGTCTGTGGTTCCTAAGTAGTAAAATCGGGCGTTAAATACCATTAAAAAAAGCCCATCTATCCATCCAAGCATTGCCATAGGAGTGAGGTCTCAAAGGTTGCATAACTAGAAGAAAATCGTTTCCCCCAAAGTAAAATAAGATAAAAGGGGTACACTAGACTTGGAAACATCAACTTGAGTAGTAACCAAACTTTTCTTAGGTATTACAGGCTTAACCCTTTGGTGAGGAAATACGCTTGGCGGCTATGCATGGCGAGGGAATACAATTCTCTACCTTGAGGCATGATGAAGATTGTGTTAATGATCTATGAACTCTTTGATAGAAGTAAAGAGATGATCCTGTAAGTTTTAAAATACTTACAAATACCCTGCAGAAACATAAAATTCCTTTGAGAAAGATACCTCGGGGTTATAGTTCGACAGGAATTGTGTAACAGCTAAAAGCAATATGCAGGAATAATTATTTAACATGCATTAACATTTAATCACCACATTAAAATTTATTTTACAGTTTTATGAATGGATGGGTAAGCAAGACAAAAGAGATTAACGAATCGGATTCTTTTATAATAGAATGCGTTCTTTCATGTAGGCCTTGTGTAGGACAATAGCTGGGAGGGAAGATTTCGGACTTGAAAAATGTTGCATCACGGCCGAGGTTCAAAACACGGATCGAACTAGATTCCTATTAACACTTCAGAAGACGTAATTTTGGGCAAATTTTTAGGGCCGTGGTTTAATCCGGATTTTCTTATTTTTATCAATTATTTGGAATTGAATTCATTCAAGTGTTTGAATTATTTTTGTTTCTTTTTTAGATCCTTTTTTATTTCCAACTAATGTCATGCACATTGCTAGTATGAAAGAACGATATATAAGTTTAGGTTAAAAGTACTCATAACATTACGAGTCCATTCTTAAGAAACAAATCTTCACATTTGAGAAATTTAGAGCTTACGAAGATACCTGGGAGGTACTTATTAGGCTTTTTTATTTGGTTTATTTACGGACGCTCTTTAACAGCTCAGGTCATCAGTGTCCCATTCAATTCAGGACGTGAAACAGCCGACAAATTTTGCTCGGAGGCCTCTTCTTTCAGGCTTGAGGTTCTTTTTTGTGCCGTTATTGTACGACACGGGACCTACGGCTTTACTTCCCTTCCGATGCAAGCCACACTTATGATTTTTACGCCCGAAAAAGTCTATCGATCCTAGCCGGGTTTGAACCCGCGATCTTGGGTTTATAAGGCAAGTATGGTTACCACTACACCACCAGGACCGACGCTTATTAGGCGAAGAATATAATTCAGAAAGGAAAAATAACGCACATAATGTCTAATATTGTTCATACCTAAAACTCCTAGAAGATGCAACCAACATGACATGCCTACAATGAAAGTACGTAAAAGTATACCTTGAAGTAATATACGGCGATTCTGAGAGACCGTTTATATGAAGTAACTTCAGTTCTTATATATACTTAAATAAGAACTGTATATACTTATATTGTTATTTGTGTTCTATACAATTTATTTTATTTCTCATTTATATTTATTTATTAATTAAACAATGTGCTGAGTTAGAAATATTTTGACAATTCAGCTGACTACCGTCTTGTTTTCTCTTGTGATGCGCTTGCATATATGTGAAAAATATAACATCTCGTAAAGCGTTAGGAACTTACTTGTTTACAAAAGTATGCTTCTGTGCGTTGTGCTATTTTAATACGATTGCGCCTTTAATATTTATGATACCATTTATTACTATACAAGCCTGGTGTATACTCTCAGCAAACAATAGTCTTGTGTTGCTTTAGCTAAATTTATACTCTGTCCTTACTCACCTCTACTGTTCTTATGGATCTAGATGGCTATATTTTTTGCCACGTAAAGTGAGAAGCCGTGAGCTGAACACTTAACGCTTTCGGTAACAAGCGATGGATCCGTTCATCTGCTTGTTTACCGTACTTGCTAGTAGAGATAATATCTTGCAAGTGCTTCTCCAGGGTAATGTGTACATATGTTCTCCGGGTCATGGTAATCTCGGCATTGGGACGGAGGGAGTAGATATGGTAGTTTAGCCGAGCAATTCTCTATGAAGGCCCGGCATCGTTTCACATGAAACTTGAGCAAACTAAAATATAAACGTTTTATATTTATAAATGAATGCTTCAATAAATATGATTACTTTTATTTTTAATTGCCATTTATGTTTAAATAAAACACTATTACACTTTTTCATAGTATTTGTAACATATATTAAGGATGTTTATTTATACCTGACGGTGCTGTAATATGTGGCATCGATTGATAAGGAACTATCTTCTCAAAAAAGTTTAGGTAACCTTTTTACGAATCCTGCTAAGTGACCACACATGGAGGTAACTCACCAATTGATAACATACACCATTTTGTCTCATGATAAAGAAAATTTTCCTGGAAATTTTCACCATTCTCTCAAAAAATCTCTCTATCGATCTTCATACTTGGTGAACTGGAAAGTTACACCTTAAGAAATACGCAAATTGATTGGTACTTTTTCTAGCGGTGATTAAACCCAGTACTAATATAATATAATTTTTTATATAAATTGTTTACTAAAACTTTGATGATTTTGTTTATCGGGTTGGTAAAAGTTTCCCTAGATAGGCTTGTTGTTTTGAGGTCTTCTACTGCAGAGGTAGCCAACACCCAGCATTTTTGTGCAACTTTTCTTTCTGCTAAAGGTTTAGAGGTTTCTGCATTATGTATGCGACTTTTAACCTACTGTTTAATACGTGCTAACTAAAGAACGTCTCTATACTGTAGTCTTCCTAGAGATATTCAAAAGCCTTCTCTATGGCTTCTCCTGGCAGAGCATAGCTGTATCGTCCTTCTTCTTGGGCAAAAGTGAAGTAGCTTTTAACATTAAAAAGTAAAATAAACACTAATTATAAAGAGCAGAAGGAAAAACGAGTTTTTCTATCATATTATGAAATACTTCTCTTCCAATCTTGTGTTAAAATTCAAAGTCCTGCCCTTTCGTTAAATCTTTCCGTTCTTATGTTTACTCCTCGCCAAGTAAACAAATTAAAAGGATGGCCCTGGGGTACTTTTTTTTTTTTGATTGATTTATTATGGACGCTCTTTAACATCGCAGGTCATCAGCGTCCTATTCAACTCAGGGCGTGAAACGGCCCACAAATTTTGCTCAGAGGCCTCTCTTTGAGGCTTGAGGTTCTTTTTCGTGCCGCAAATGTACGACACGGGACCCACAGCTTTACTTCCCTTCCGAAGGAAGCCATACTTAGGATTTTTACGCCCGAAAAAATCCATCGGTCCTGGCCGGGTTCGAACCCGCGTTCTTGGGTGTAGGAGGCAAGTATGGTAACCACTACACCACCAGGAGCGACCCCTGGGGTACTGTTCATGTGTCTCACAATAAACATAGATGGAGGGAAAGGAATCTGAACTGTAGTAGCAACTACGAGGGTAGGTCTATAAGTTTCCGGCCAAGTCGATAAGGAATTTTGCCTTCACAAAGCCCTTATCTGATGTCATACCTTATCTGTTAAGTAAATACTTGCAGCTGTAATTTCGCTCCGCTGTGTACAGTTGTTCAGATTTAGTTGCATAAAGAAGGCTATGTATAGAAGAGTGTGACATGTTCAAAATGGAGCATCGAGCTGTTAAGTTCTTCACAAAAGAAGGACTTACTTCAAGTGAAACAGCGATTGAATGATGTATAAGCGAAAGCATCCACCTCATATCCTACCGTAAAAGAATGGGCCAAACTTTTCGAATGGGTCGAGAAAGCATTGACGATGAAGAGATTTCAGATCGACTCTTGGAGGTGCTCAATCCTGAAAACATCGCTCTTGTGTAAGGAGAAATTATGGAAGACCGGCTGCTCAAAGTAACAGAAATAGCCGCAAAGTTGGGCCTTTCTAAAACAACGGTCCTTCGAATTATTCATGAACATGAATAAAGTTAGTGCAAGATGGGTGCCTAGACTTCTTTCCCCAGTCCAAAAGCAGCAACGAGTCATCTGTTGCCATGCATCTTTGGAGCCTTTGCTGTGGCAACGAGAGAGAAGTTCTCAAACCATTGTTACAGAAGATGAAATAGTCCTCTACTATGATCCCTTGTCCAAAAGAGAACCAATGGAGTGGCATAAATCTGGCGAAGTAAACCCTTTAAAGGCCAAGGTCACTCAGTCAACCAAGAACATCACGACTACAATCTTTTGGCACTGTGACGGAATACTCTTCATTGACTTCAAGGAGAGGAACACCACAGTAAATGGGGAGTGCTATGCTGGGCTACTGCACAGACTACGTGGTTCCATCAAAGAGAAAAGGCGAGGAGAGCTGAGTGGTGGTGTGCGCCTTCTTCACAACAACGCGCCTGTGCACACAGATCTTGTTGCAAAGGAAGCTGTGAAGAAATGTGACTTCAAGGAAATCGACCAGCCACACTACAGCCCAGATCTAGCTCCCCAGTGACTACTTCCTCTTCTCAAAACTCAAGGAAGGAAATTTAAGTGTGACGAAGAAGTGATGGGTGCTGTTAATGCCAATTTTGCAAACAAGACTTCTATTTTTTGGGAAGGGGGAATGAAATATTAATTCAAAGATGTGAGAAGTGTATTGCAATAAACGGTAACTATATTCAGAAGTGAAATATAGTTTTTGTTTTTATCATACCTAGAAAATGGTTAGGTCGGAAACGTTTGAACGTACCCTCGTACATCCAGATTAACGTTTTTGGATTTTCCTGATTTGCTTCTGTGATACGTGTGGGTCTATTTGCTCCTGCCTTTAAGTAACGATCACTGACCCCTCCTCTGTCTATACTAATCATTATCTAGTAATGCAACGACCATCCTCCCACATGCTCATAATACTCCTACGCGCAATTTCGAAAGTTATTGGCCTTGAATGATGAAGCAGCAAGGGTCTCTTCCCCCCTTACTCGGATATACTCACTAATTAACTACTGCTTGCCTGAACAACCTTCCTCCAAATACGCTTTTCAGAAAACATTTGAACATACATGCTGTAGAGTGAATTATGCGCGTAACTGAGATTTCTGTGGGTTTCGAGAGAAAGTCGAAAGATATGTTTGATAAACAGCGCCATGTTTGCTGGTGAGAACATAAACACACAAATCCCTGTATAGCTTCGCCTTTTGTTTTGCTGCATATTGTGGGAAACCTTGTTCAGTCAGCAAGAGTATTGAACATTTCCCTATATTCAGAAATATGTTACATAGTCAGCATAAAGTTTTGCCAATATCTGAAAAGAATTTCAGTTTAAATTAACAAACAAACCTTCTCTCGCTAAACAAAATAACAATTTTAGTTAAAATAAGCTATTTATTTATTAATTTACCCATTTACCGAAGAATGTACTTCGTCTAGATAAGTCTCATAAAAGCAAGTTCAATTTGGGGGGGGGGGGAGGAGAACAGCCGTACGCAACAATCTCCAAAATCTGGCTGAAAATTTTAAAGTTGATTTTAAAAATATCTGCCTAGCGGTACATGATTTGGCATATTACATACTAATTGAAATAACTTATATTTGTTTCTAAACGTCTCATATAATATTAATCAATGGCGGTACTGATTATAATTTAGACATAACCTGGATGAGATTACAATGGAAATGGATTTTTTTGCACAATTCTGCACTAAATAATTTATAGGATATTGTCATATATAGGGCTCGGACTTTTAACCCATTTTTATAGAATTCGCGCGGTCATTAGCCAAAAATAGTACATATCTGCTTGCATTTTTCTACAATTTATGGAAAGTATAAACAGAATGTTGCATTTTATCCTAGGTGTCTGTCTGGACATCTCTCAACGTTCACATTAGAAGAAAGCATTATCCTTGCAATAAGGTCGTGTTGGCTTTCTCACAGGGAAGTATCGAAGTTTTCATTCCGAGGCGTGCCTCTGATTTTGATGATTCGTTCCTTATGTTGTGGGGGAAATGAGCTGCTCCTTTCTACTCCAAACATCCCAAAATCGAAGTTGGAATTCTGAATATCAGGCAAACTATGTAGACATCCCTGATGAAGAGCCGCGCGAAGAGGGGGATGTACTGTATCAGCTGAGCCGGCGAAGCGGAAACTTCGCTAAGTGTGTTTTGAAGCCTGGAGATACAGAATGTTAAATTATTCAATAAACTGTTATAATACTTTGAAACTTATTTAAAAATGGGAAAGGTGTTGGAATTTGGCCTCCCATGTGTATCTGTGATCTAGTTAAAGTCATCAATCTTAGAGATGTTAGCGTGGTATCGAATTTTTGTTGTTTTGGCGTGTTTCCTTGTAGTGTTTATGGATAAAATAATTAATTCTAATCATCAGGAGGTAATAATGCATATTATAAGAAAAATGCCTCTTTTTAAGGAATTATTAATTGTAAACATTAACATAATGCAGGTTTTGTAATTTGTTGGCCAGTAAAAGATGATGCCTACCGGATTTTTTAATTTCGACCATCCGAAAATGGGATATCTTTTGGAATATGATGTCATTTTTCGCAGACGCCTGGAAAGAAAAGGAAAAACTGGTCAGAATAAAATATGAAGACAGCTGTAGCTGTAAAAAGTGTAGTAGTTGTAAAAAAATCGTTATTTTAACTTAATATTTACTATTAATAATTCGTTAAAAAGAGGCATTTCCCTTATAATATGATTGAACTTAAATCAATTACCTCCTTGATGAATATAATTAATGTTTTTATACATAAATAGTACAAGGAAATACGCAAAAATATCAAAATTCGATAGCACGCTAACAACTCCAATATTGATGACCTTTACTACAGCATGGGAGAACCAAAGTCCAAAACCTTTCGCGTTTTTAAATAAGTTTTAAAGTATTACAGCAGATCATCCTGAATCATTTAACAATCTCCTACTAGAGGCTTCAAAACACACATACCAAAAGAATCCGCCTCGCCAGCTCAGCTGACTACTTCGCGCGGCTCTCCCGCAGGGATGTCCATTGCGTGATATACAGAATTCCTACTTTGGTTTTGGGATATTGCAGTAGAAATAAGCAACTCATTTTTGCACCCCCCCCCCGCATAACACACGGAATGAACCGTCAAAATTAGAGGCATGCTCGGCATGAAAACTTTGATACTTCCCATGTCAGCATTAGTAAACAATACCATTCCAGTGCAGACCCACTAGTATGGCATATTGACAGGGGCGTCTCACTGTACTCCGTATAACGAAAAAATGTAAACACATAAACATACGGTCGCGGCAAACAGGAACGTGCTATACATTCCCATTCTAATACCTAAGTAGTTAAATGATACAGACAACTCTGCAAAAGTTCCCTATGACTAGCGCTTAAAATGTTTGACACATTCAGGATAGGGTTTCAGGAACGTTCTCCGTAGTAGTTTCAAATGATTAACATTTATATTGTATTATCAACACATTCTCCAGTCATGAGAGTACTTAGCAATTAAGGTTTACTTGACACTTGAAGCGGTTTTATTACATGATGATGCAGAAGCTGGATGTACCCCGAGGTCCCAATTCATATCCCGGGTCTTTCAGGGGCCCGAAGTCACCTTTTGTGCCTTAGTGGTCACGGGAGGAGGAAGATGGAAGGCAAGGATGAAAATTTGTTTCATTAAATGACTAGAAGTGTTTATTCACACGACACTTTGTTGTCGTTACTTCTAGGACTTTATTGCCACAAGATACATACGTTGCTTGATTGCTTGATCTGTGTGCTTCTTGTCAAACACTTTCATACTGTATCTGGGACTGCGACTCACTGTCTGAACTCTCGTCCACTGTTTGTCTGCAGTGCAATTGCGATTTACTGCCTGGCTGCCTGGTCTGAACTGCGATTACCGCCCGTTTGCAAAGTTGTTTCCCCTTATATACTAAATTCAAAGTGTTCCCATGAGGTCGTTAAGAACTCACGGGGGTCACAGAATAGCGCCCACGGATTCCTGAGCCTTTAAAATATTCAAATTTTATTGATGAGATCTTTTGCTCCCAAACGCGCAAACTTTAAATCCATCAACTCTTTTGACTCCTTATCGGGGAGCTCATCATTATTCGATGTAATGACGTCATCGTCAACATCTGTTCCCTTTCTACTTTAACGAATTTCAGAGCACCTCCAGCAACTAAAGAAGCAACGAGCCTATTGTTCGGACACCTTCATGCACTTAGATTTGTCACCATAGAGAGGTCCATTGCCCGAGCCATTATCAATAAGTGAAAACACAAAAGCTTACAAAAGGCAACCTTTTCGCTATTGTCTTAGATATACGTCCAGGTAGCCATGAATACATTTTCGTGATACATGAAATGTTCCTGTTTGTTACTACAGGCTATATAATATTTAATAATTATTAATATTTAAATTATATAAATACATTCACTCTCAGGCATGTGTGGGTGTGAGGACCTGTCACAGCTCGATCTTAACTTGGTTTGTCCTATTACCCTTCCGTGTAATAGTATTTGTGTCAAAAACAATTTAGAGAGTGGAAAAAATTAAAATTTACTTAATTTTTGGAAATGATTGCGAACATGATGTTACCACGTATATTACAAGGAGAGTAATTCATTTCATCCAAGCAAATCTATAAAGCAGAAGAACCTAACTCGCGTTTTAGCCGTGTGGCAAACGACTATAGCTCCTCGACAAATATATGGGTTCTAAAAACGTGTGTCCCTCTTAAAGATAAAATTATATTTAGTATGTCAGCAGTTTTTTTTTTTTGACGCTAAAGTATAGACTCTTAACTACACATTAGCTGCAAATGTCGCGAATAGACAGATAAACACGGTTTTGAATTTGATATCTAATGAGGTTTTAAGGGGATTTGATGATCATAAAAAAAATGGATAACGTTTAAATTGTATATGAGCATGCCGGACCAAAAATGCTGCAGAGCAGTATTTTCAACATTTCTTCCATTGCCTATTAGAAACATCAGTTAGTTACCCATAAATTCGTTTGATAATGTTGGCGGCAGTGGTCAGAATATGGGAGTTATGCCACGTATCGTGGATATGTGTTAATTAAGGCGAATGGATATTAGTGGAAAGTAAATTGATACAAATATTACAACTGTAGGAGAGTAAATGATATCACATTTAAAAAAATAACTTCATGCAGTTGGATATAATTTCAATTTATTCAATGAGGGACTTTAACTTTCTTTCCGGCTATTGGCAATGCATGTATTAATTCACATTTGGACGTATAAATCAATGCTTATTGGTCAAAGAAATGCTTCTTAACGTTCTACAGCTCTACTAGTGAAAAATATCACCTTCCCTCAACACGTCGTTTGAAAAGCACTTTCCTAAAGTCTGTTTACCTTGCAGTCTGCATCACACGGAAGTAGAGGTTACTTCGCAAAACGAATTGGCTGTTGAAAGTTTTTGTGCTGAATGTTATCGGTTGTATGGAAATGTTCTTAATATCTTTTTATATCTTTTTGTCGTCTCGACAAAACAGCGGCGAATACGCTCAACAGAAGTATAGTCTGTTTCGCGTGCTAGACCTATAATATGTTTTGTTCAGTTCAGGAAAATTTGTGTTGGAATTGTTCGGGTGATATAAATAATTACATTGTGAATGAGAAAAAAATAGTCCATTACCACTACATAACCAAATTCTTGCGCATGATCTACAAACGATTACACAATGGTTCACTCAACACAAAAACCTTCTGATTGAAGAAATTACCAAACATCCTGCAGAAACAGCAGACAGACGACTTAAAAGTAAACTACATGCGTCTGTAATATCCCAAATTGGTAGACATTTTAAGTTTATCATTGGTGAAGACTTGATTACGTGTTTCATGTCATTTATATAAGCTTCTAAATAATTATTATGATTATTATTATTACTGAGATTAAACTACAAAAATTAATGGTATATTATTAATTAAATTAAATATATGACCACTGATAGACAAAGCTATACTGTGTGGGTATTTTTAAACATTTTTAAATGTAACCATGTTTTTGAACTAAATACTTAACATCCTCACTAAAATAAAGAAAAATAACATAAAGCTTCAAGCTACATTATGCATTTGAGAAGAAGATATTCACGTGTTTCAATAAAATTAAAAAAGGATCTCATTTAAAAAGAATTCCTATATACTAAGCAAATGTACATAATCAACAAAAAACAAAATCGAAAGTTTTTCATCGATTTTCATTGGCTTTGAAATTTAATTTAATTGTAATTGTAATAAAAACATCCAACGAAAAACGTTATTTAAGAGCGTGCTTACATAAAAATATAGTTCCCAAACACATATTAGATTAATATTTTACGTTTGCTATCTTCACGACGATGTCTTTGTTAAATATAAAAATGTTGCAACCCTATAAGTAAAGTTTATATGCTGAATTAATTTGCCCCTTTATTTTAAAATAACATAGATAAACTTTACGTAAGAGCGATTTTTAAATTTCGGTTTTCAAGTAAACTATTTTTCTTGTTTTATTTAAATGGTTAATGCCGCGTTTCCTTTGACAAAATTGCGATCACCATTTACACTCAAAAGTTTAATGCTCTATTCGTCAGCTCTTGATGAAACTAGAAATCGAAGAGATGCAGTGCAATTAGCTATAATAATTAAGGGATTGATTATGGTTGTAGTATATTTAAACATATGTTGGGTAAGGCAATTAAAAGACCTCACAAGCGAAGAAAATGTTTTTAAGCATGTCACGAAAGTGTTACATAGGAGAACTGGTGCTCGTAGCAACAGATGGAGCGTCCGCTATGACAGGACGTGAAAACTGATTTATGGGAAAACTGAGAACCTTGCTGATAGAGTCGGGGATTCGTGCGCGTGATGCAGCGATCCATTGCATTATTCATTGTGAGGCACTGAGGGCTCAATCTGTCACTCTATACCATGTCGTCAAGATGGGTAATATGATCAGTTCATACAAAGTTACAGAGGTTTCTTAAGAAACTCAATTATTCTGGCATAAGGTTGTTATTATAGCCTTATGCGATATAATACCAGAGAAATATGCTACAATATTTGTTTATTAGTCTTTGTCGTGAAATTAAGGAATTTCTAAAAATGAACAAATGGAAATTAGTGACTATGTTTATAATGAACATATATGTTAATTACAATTTTTGATATATTTATGTTTATATACCAATGATCTGAATTCAAAATAGAAGCGTATTTTAATTCTTTGTTTCAGATGATTTAGAATCGTTCATGCAAAAGCTTGAATGTGATGATTTCAGACTGAACAAGGTGTATGTGATATTTATATTTTTCAGCACCTGAATGCTAAGTATAAATTGCTATTAGAAGATATTTTTCAAAAAACCTTCTGATCGCGAATTTGGGAATTGTTTTTAATAAATTATGAGCGGAAACTTTTCATTTTTATTGTCATCGAATAAAAGTTTCAATTTACAAATCAACACTCTTTAGCGAAAATCTGGCAAGTTGGTACCGCATGTCACAAACCAGTTTTTCTGCAAATTAAATAACAATAAAATGTTAGCATTCCTGTTAAGAATTTAGTAACTCTGTTACGTATGTGTTCTTTGAACATGGGGTCCGTTATAAACAGAACATTTTAACAAACAAGAGAAATGAAGTCAACATAGAGACAGCCTAGAGGAACAATGTAAACGGTATGTAAATTAGTTTGTACGAGGTCTTTCTGAAAAACAACCGGCTTTATGCCGAAGGGAAATTCTTATAATCTTGTGGTTTACTTTCCAATCCTCATCAACCACCATGGGTGGCTGAGGTCGTTAAGGCGCGGACTCGTGAACGGGAGGTGTGAGTTTCGAACCCGGGCAGGACTGTCCTCCGTGACTGAGGCTTTATCCAGGTTTTCCCTCAGTCCTCATAAATGGCAAATGCCAGGGAGGTACCTAAACTTAGGCCTGGAACGTTTCCTTCCTTTAAATTTTTTTTCTCAATATTTCATTTCATGTGTCAACAGTGTCCACCGCCTGTGGTGCCTCAATAGTAAAAATGGGCGTTAAACACTATTTGGAAAAAAAATAAATAAATAATCCCCATCAAAATAGGTACATTGAGCTTGTACACATTTATCCCAATGAGCCTTTCATTGCAGCAAGTAACTGTGGAATGTTTGTTGGAATGACCGTCAACTCCGCAGTCGAGTTTTCCATTATGTTCTTTCATTGTAGATTTCAGTTTCGATAACAATCAGAATTTACATAAAGCCATGAAGAGTAAGAAGGCCAGCGAATGACTGCATGCCTTTCTTTGTGGATCCATTATCTCTGCTTCATCAACCCAGACAAATGAAAATGCGAATCACCCTTACATGCCAGTCGATCTCAGCGAATGACGGGTCCATCAAGTATAGCAAAATTCTTGCAAGCTCATTTCAGATACACTTCTTAATTGTGATTTTAGTTGCATGTCACAGGTCACTCCATTTACTGTGGTGTTCCTCTCCTCGAAGTCAATGAAGAGTATTCCTGACAAGTCCCAAAATATTGTGACCACGATCTTCTGGGTTGACTGAGTAACCTTGGACTTTAGATGCCATTCCATTGACCTTCTTTTAGACAAAAGATCATACTAGTGGACTAGTTTCATCTTCTGTACAATGGTTTGCAGAACTTGTCTCTCGTTGCCACGGTAGTGCTACAAAATTACCTGACAGCAGACGACTCATTGCTGCTTTTGGACTGAGGAAAAAAAGTCTATTCACCCATCTTGCACTAACCTTATTCATGTTTATAAGTTCATGAATAATTCGAAGGACTGTCGTTTTAGAAAGGTACAATCTTGCTGCTATTTCTATAACTTTGAGTCACCGGTCTTCCATAATTTCTCCTTCCACAAGAGCGATGTTTTCATGAGTAAGTACCTCTAAGGCTGACCTGCACGCTCTTCGTCTTCAATACTTTCTCGACGCATTTGAAAAAGCTGGCCCATTCTTTTACGATAGAATATGAGGGGGATGCTTCTCCATACATACCGTCCAATCGCTGTTTAATTTCATTTAGAGTAAGTTATTCTTTTATGAAGAACTTAATAACAGCTCGATACTCCATTTTGAACATGTCACACTCTGCTACACATAATCTCGTTTATACAACTATATCTGAACAACTGAACACGGCGGAGCGGATGTTACAGCTATAGCTATTTACTTAACAGATAATGTATGACACCAGATAAGGCTTTTGTGAAGGCGATAATCCTTATCGGCAAGGCCGGAAACCTATAAACGTACCTTCGTATGTATAAGTTTTAAACTCATTTTCTGAATGTTCACGTGGATTTTTTTCTCTGACAATGTTGGTGCGATGAACGAGGAGCAGGGAAACGTTTTCCCCAAGACATTAAGCACGTGGAAAGAAAATATCGAGGTCGATGGAATATTATTACGATGGGAGACTTTTATTGGATGCTACACAGTGACCTTCTAGAATCCTCACACAAGAGCAAAAGCAACATGCACAGCTTCACCTTGAAGAGAAAAAGATAATATAAAGCATTTTACTAAATTGAGTTTTCAATTGTGGAAATGTAATATCTTCTGCAAAATATCTGTCACAGGGTCATATTTCACCATCACTTTTGCATATTAAATTCAATAACAGTACATTCCTATTACTAAAAATATCAATGTATGTTGTGGAAAAGTGGTACTTGATAGGGAGCACCAGTTTTAGATTTAGCAACCCAAGAAACTATGAATATAACATAAATTGTGAGAAAAGTTTTATAAACCTATAATTTTGCAAAATTAACGTTTCACTGCACATTTTGTTTTCATTGAATTTTCATGTTTTTTTTCTAAAGATTTATTAATAACAGAGGTTTGTCAACATATTATTAACTATAGGGATCTTAGTCAAAGCACTAGAATCCGAACCCACGCTGTATGCTGCATCTTTCCTGTTCCCTACAGACCAAGAGGTCAGAAGCTCGGCTTTTCAACATGCGGTGCTCTCTCCACAGAGCCCCCGAGCCAGCCAAGATGCGATGATTTAGTATTTGCTCTGCATGATTTACGCTACGTTATTCCCAGGACGAGAATATATGTAAACAAGGAAGGAGTAAAATTCCTTTGTTGGCCCCTTACATTTCAGATCAATAAGGCTGCAATATTTTATTTTTGTCAGCTGTTCAAAAGGTATGGCTAACCTCACAGCAAAACGCATGCAAGGCAATGTATGCCTTATAAAATATCGCTTGAACCTTAACTCCTTAGAGAAATTTGCACATTCAAAATAAATTGTTTTTATACACATGCTAGCCAAAAAAATGTTCATTGGTGCTTTGACGTATTTCTCGTACAAACTCAAAAGCTAAGACGATCGTTTTTGGCCGGTGACTTGCGAAAAGCTCTCGAAAATACAACTAGTCACACAGAGAATCAACTCGTTCCATGTCTGGCTCGGTACTAAACAAATCGCGTCACTGCGCATGCTCAAACAGTTTAGGTTCACCGACCAAGAGCAAACAAAAGGACACGTTAAGGTCACCGGCCAAAAACTATCGCTCCACTTGTACTTTTAAGACCGCGCAGTCGCTTTTTTGAGGAGAGCAAGTGGTATGTAAGGAATCACGATTTTGGATTCCACCTTGAGCATGAATTAATTGTATCGTTCCATGCTGCCCAATAAGCCGTTGAAAATTATCAAGCAATTTCCTCGGTCTCCAACCTGGTGCGTAAACCTAAGGAAGAGGTCTTCGGTCTATCTCTGCACTTGCGATGATGTGAGAATTAATGTTGAAGGTTAACTCATTGTAAAACTGTTGCAAAATACTTTTAGGTTATTACAAACAATTTTAATTTGCACTATCATAATAATCAGACCATACTGCAAAGGAGGCCAATTATTGAATACGTACACACGTACGATATATCGGAATTAAAAGTCAATTATGTGATTTATGTGCACTTAGGCTTTCATGGTCGGCGCTGTCCAACAAAATGAAATCCCAGGCTTGGTCGTGGTCTATCCGATGAAAAACGCCTTACCTAATGTTTCGCATGTTCCTCCGTCGGATATCCAGGAAGGGCCAATAACATTTTATGATGATATTGTATATTAAAGGTCTATGATTCTCCAACGAAAATTAAAATCGTAGTTTTGCTGTTTCCATATTTCTAAAAAGAAAAAAGCACAGCCTACCTAGAGAGAGACAGAGAGAGAGAGAGAGAGAGAGAGATAAATGATAAATCAATAATCATCCGGCAGTTACTAGATGAAGAACACATCACCTTTTAACACCTGGAAATAAAGAGAAACATAGCCAGGGAGAGACAGAGCGAGAGAGAGAGAAGTAATCAAAAATCCCTATATTAAGAATGCTATATGGGTGGTCCAGATGTGTTCGGCTACAAACAAACAAACAGATGAATGCACTACAAATAAGTCAAAGGAAAATGGAACGTAGGATATTAGGAATAACAAACGTCGTAAAAAGAGTCATTAGACTGAGGTGGAAATGGGGAGGCCACATAGCAAGGATGCAGGACGATAGAGGGACGTATAAGACCATCATACGGGACATGCAGCTAGACAAACGACACATAGGCAGGTCAAGACGAACATGGGGGAACTTCTACGCGGCACAGATAGGTCGACAACCGTCCAGAATAGCAAGAAGTAGGAATACATAGAAAATCATCGAATAACGTTAACTTAGAGAAACGAGTGAAATCTGATGAACAAAAGTGTAACAAAGTGTAGCATACAGCGTGATACTACTGTACACAACCCTAATGCACATTGGCAAATAAGAGCTAACTGTTGTAGGGGGCCTTTGCCTTCATTAGGGACGTTCGAGCTTATTATTATTATTATGATTATTATTATTATTATTATTAAAATTTGAAAGTATATGATAAGAGGTATTCTGAGTGCCGGTCAAAGGGGAGTTCGATTCACGCTTGATCCGAGAAAACGGACAGAAGGAAGCTGGTAGAACGCGAAGGAAACAACGGCATTCTAAATGCGTAATTTTCCTTCACTGCTGCGCGAGTCCATGCATTTCTGGTCAACGCTTAGTACAGGTTGAGGTGTTGGCAATTGTGCTCATTAAATTAGTTATTGTGATAATTGAAATGCCGGCTGAAAATTTTATTCTAACATAATTAATATTTATGTGCGATACTTACATGAAAACAGATTCATGCCGACATGTGTGTAGGCAATTTGCAGGCAATTTCCCTGGCACTCGACCTCCAAATAGAGGTACGGTTAGAAACCTTGTCAATAGATACAAAAATCTATACAACTCGTAGACTTAAACGGAGGGTTCAAACAGATGATATTGGGGCATTACTTGAACGTTCTCTTAATAAATATTTACGTCGTGTAGTACAAGTAGGTGTTTCAAAAACTTCAGTTCATTTGGCTACTAAACTTTTAAAAGTGAAACCTTAGCAAACATTACGGCGTCATGGCAACGGAAGTCGGGGGAATTTATGTAATTGGTTTGCAGAACGTTCATGACGGTATTGTTGATCCGCATTTAATCTTCTTCTCTTTTGAAGCATGTTTTCATTTACGTGGTTACATATATTCACAGAACAATAGATTGCAAAGAACAGAAAATACACGAAATTCCTCTAATGATGAAAACATTGGTATGTAATGTACCGAAATAATAGGACCTACATTTTTGAAGATACCGTCAGCTAGAAGAGGTGCCGTACGCAAATACTCATATATTTTATGAACAGTTAACTGATCAGAGAGACAATATGCATATGTTCAACAAGATTCTGCCATAGTCCCACACTGCGCCTGATTCTTTGGAGGTTATAAAGAAGTTTTTTTTGAAGACAGAATTATTTGTAAAGTGTGATGGACCGCAAGTTCGTCAGATCTCAGAATGCAAATTTCATCAAAAGATGTCGGGAATATGTGAATGCTGAAGGACACCACTTTGAACAACTGCTGTAACAGATTAGTGAAATAAAATGATGATTGTGTACATGCCATAGATTAATGAAATTTTATGAGTAGAACACTCGGGAAATTACAGATCTAGAATGCCAGTGTTTACTTTGTGTTCTACCGGCTTCCTCCCGACTGCTTTCTCGGATCAAGCGTGACGCGAACTCTCTGTACTTCGTGTTTGTATCACTGGTCTGCCACTTTGACAAAAATTTATGAAGTAATAACTAAACTGTTAACGAAAATGAAATCTGATCTAATAATGAAAGTTATTCAAAATGTTGGATTCCGCAATGGACAAAAGGCTCCCAATAACTTAACAAAAAGCTCAATCCTCGCAGATAAAGCACAGTAGATTCGTTCGTAATGAAACGAATAAATGAAATCGTAATGATTCTTTTTAAGTTGCAGTTCTATAATGGGAACTGCGATGTCATTTTGTGTAAAAGGATGTTTGGGTTTAGAAATGTAGTAGAATCCTAAATAATACTTAAACATTGTATTCTCTGTAGAAAAGTTTCCTGAACTAGCAAAAGTATTGTAACAAATGATAAATAGGATTAATTACATAAAATAAAGGCCACTAAAATCAACATTATTTTTAAATGTATGTTTTATAAATGCATTCAGGTACTCATTCACACAGAGAGTAATAATCACATGATCGTGTACTGTCGCGGTTTTACAAAGTTAATGAAATACTTTTAATATACAGGCTGGTTCACCTTCCCCTTTATAATTCTTGAATGAATGATTGAATTGAACGAACAAACTAACGAATAAATTGATTCTATTGCTGCTAGTGGGTTTTATCAATAATGAGTGGTAGAAAAAGAGATACAAAATATGCCAGCACAAAAAAGTAACCGAAAGAATGAAAAATTAACACCAAATATTATAACATCTCGTTAAAAACTAAGTTAATAATTTGTTTCATTGTGTTCTAATTTTTTCACTCCTGAAAGGCTACCACTGGCAAATTATGCAACTCCTCTAGGGTTTTCTAGCGATGGAAAAATTTTCAACATAAATTCCAGACATTTTACTAGTAGTTTTGAATGCTTTTTTATGAGATTTTGTAGCATTTTCTGAATGTCCGCCCATGCCTTTAAACGTATAGATGCTCTAAATCTTGCGCATAACCTTTTTCTTTTCTATCGTATTGCTAGTTGTTTCCAGCCTAATTCTTTAATCTTTTTGGAAATAAAATGTCTACCGTTTTTATGAACTTGATCTCCCTGTCTGTCACAGCATTCTACATGACTTAGCCTATAAGGATTCGAGTGTATCTCTCCATACTCCATTAAAGGACGCACTAATGACACAAAAACTGAAGATATGCAACCTGTAATGTCGTAAGGATGAAATCTCTGCTTGTTATCTATATAGTAGCGAATGCAAATCTATCCTACCGTTTAAAGGAAGAGAGACTTATGGGACAATTTTGCTGAAATGAAAATACCATTCTAAAATATGTTATAATGATGCTGCAACGCCAGATGCCTTTGATTGTATATACTTAGCTACCTTAGTTTAATATTATTCGTTTTTCATATAGGATATTTTTTGACTAATCTAGTCTTATACTCCACGCTGCTCAGATTTTTCTCACAGCGACTTGTTTTACCCCGCTGAAAGGGGAGTTTCCAGCAAGTAGACACATTTTGAAAAGCGGAAGGAAAGCTTTGATATTAACAGTCCCTGTGTGCTCTACAAATAGCACGAATTATTACACGGGTTAATTTTGATCCTCACCTTGAGTGACAATTCAGTCCTCTCAATCCTCCCTCATTTCTTCTGGCATGGAATACTGTTGGCATAAATTCTTATGTATAAATTTATTTAAATCTAACCCCCAAAAATAATACACATTAATAAACTTATAAATAAATTTCTTAAACATGCTCTTAAAATTTTTAGTAAAACCACCTCCCAAAATTTAATATTAAATCCCGAAACCAATTCAGCATCACCTCCCGTAAAATCAAAAGGTGTACAAAAAACACAAAATTTAAATGTTCATATTGCAGTTGCTAATGATTTCCCTTGAAATGATGGAGATGATAGGCTGTGACGCGTGATAAAGTGCTAGTCAAAAGCTTCACACTATAATCAGTGATATGAAACACGTTTTCAGTTCTTGCGAAGTATTATCTGGCTGTATCTATAGGTTCGCAATGAGTCGCCAAGGCTGCAAAGGATTTTGCGGTTCCAATTCTAATTAGTGCCAGATTCGTCGTAAATAAGAAATAAGAAATGCAATTTTATAGTTCCAAATAAAAATATATAGAAAAGATATTCACCATTATACGTCATAATGAAGAAAAAAAAAAGCTATCCCCAGAAAAGCTATAAACACTCTTTGGTGTTTAGCCCGCAGCAAAGGACTTGCCCTCGGGAAGGACACTGGTGTACAAATAAAGACACTGAAACTGCCCAGATCGTCTGTGGTACCAATATGGTAACAAAAAGAGTAAAACACTAAAAAATAAAATAAACACTGTCCAGGATTTACATGTCCTGGCTTCTGAGCACTTGCTATGCTTGCTCCTTACAATTTGGGTTGTGTGAGGGTTGATGGACGGCTATCACAGCTTCTTATAGTGATCGTGTACACTTAGGATCAGTGTATACAGAGTTAACTTGAGTTTAGGGCATAAAATTAACCACCAGTTATATTTAACTTAGGAATTTTGGTTGTATAAACAGTAATCTAAGATTATTTCATCTTAACCTCAAATTAAATCTAACTCTCAAAAATTCACAAATTAAAGTACTGATTAGAATTTAGAAATCATTAAATAAAACATTTCCTATAGTACAGAAGCACAATAACTTCATTTATAATTAAAACTGTGAGTTACTTTCATTTTAATTTCATGTAGGTTCCTACAATGTTTCATTTTTCGTTCCCACGTAATAACAATTGACAGCGTTGCGTTCTGTAGTAGGTTAAGTTAGGCTAATCTTCATGTATTTCATGAAAGAATCATTCAGTTCCTAAAACTGAATGACACACAATTCAAAAAGCGTTTTCGCTTAGCAAAGGATGTTGTCGAAAAACTGGAACAGACGTTACGTCCCGATTACAATCACAAACTAAGCATTTGAATTCCGTGTTCATGACATTACTAACTTTAAGGTTCTATGCGACAGAGAGCTTCCAAATAGCTATTGGAGATATGTATATTTAAAGTGTAAAAAAATAAGACAAACAGATCTATCAATAAACTTGCTAGAGTATATGCAGCTTTAAGACATCGATTCGTTAAAATATCATTCTTAATGCCTGGAGTTTTAGGTGCTATAGACTGCACACAAATATCCGCTACATCACCTGGAGGTAATAATGCAGCCTTAAATTAGAACTATATTCTTTGGAAAATTTCCTCTATGTACGTTCTTTATTCTTATTTGTAATGGATTTTTTTTCAAGTTTCCCCTCATATCTTAGCACCAGATTAATAATAATATTATTTTTACTTTTGAAAACATATGAAAGAAAACAAAAAATATATTTAGGAGGAGGGAAAACTAAATAATTGATTTTCTTAGGTTGAACAGTTGAACATTAACTCACTCTAAACAGGAATTTTCGTATTATTTCGCGATGTTTCTATACATTTGACGACTATAAGATACTTGACGTTACGTAGTAAGAGGTATTTTTTTTCCAACAGAAATTATGACTTAACTCTAGTTACTTTTTAATTTACAGTTAAAATTAATGTCCAGTTAGCAAAGTTTGTACAACTGGGTCTTACTGTAATAATGTAATATTCGCATCCGTGATCATTTATGAGTTCATCCCTGTTTTTGACATTGAATTAATTGTCGCTAATGCTTCATTAAGTCTTCCAGGGCGTCAACCTAACATGTTTTTATATTAATCGTGGATAGAAAAATTAAAACTAGTATTTTCAGGTTGTTTTCTTAAACGACAGGTTGCAAGAAACTGAAATTTAAGGGGCTAATAGACCAAGCTGTTTGCAAACATATAATATGTATATTTTTTGTTTTCTAGAATCTAAACCTGCAAATATAATCAGCGATAAGTGTTGGTTCAATAAAGTTGCATATTTCAAATACAGATTGATTATAAACTCTCGATACATGTTTATGAAAAACAGATATTAGATTCAAACCAATACTGTGATTTAAACCCTAACACACAGTAACACATAGTCTGTCTATGTATATTCCACATGACCACCCTGCACTTTCACACATAACTCCCAACGACGTGCTGAAACATCTTTTCCAGCATTGCAGGTGTGATGTTGAACACCGCACGCTTGATACGCTCCTTTAAATAATTGTAAATGGAGTTGATTTTGACTTCGTACTTGAGACTTTGCATCCCCATTCAAAAAACGTCAAGGGGTGTGAAATCAGGAAAACGTGGAGCCCAAATGTGGTATGAAGTCCTAAGAGGAAGTGTGGCTTACAGATACCCATGAACCCGTGTGAAATGAGGGGGTACTTCATCATGTTGGAAAACCACCGTTTCCAAGATGCCACCCTGCTGCAATTGGGGTTTGAGGAAAGAGTTACAGCATTTCGAAATATGAAATGCTTGTCACTGTGGGTTCTGCGAAGAAGAATGGTCCACACACCTTAGACTCTGTGATACCCAACCACACATTGATTTTTGGGATGTTTCGTTCCCACTCGAGGATCTCTTTTAGCTGTCCATCTGCCCACACTCTACAGTGTGTCGATTGACCATGCCACATGTGTGGAAGGTGGTTTCATCGCTAAACAGCACAATTTGCAGCAAGTTAACCTCTTCGACTGCCCGCAACAGGTCGGCAAACATTGCTCCTTGACCAGCATTGTCGTCCCTTTCCAGCTTCTGTTGGATTTGGAGGTAATATGAACGTTTTTCAATTTGTAGTGAAGAGTTTTCCATAGGTACACCCAACTTAGCCTACTGGTTGATGCATTTGAGCATCAGCTAATTGCTTCCCTAACCTGTTGCACAGTTTCAGCTGGCACACTGGGAATACCGAAACATTTCACAACCTGCACACTACCCTTGATCTTGAATTTTTCAACCATAAGTCTGTTATTTGCCCTGGTGGGAACGGGTTTGTGGGATTTTCGCCTAGTAAGTAAATCCTCGCACACAACACAGCTATGATTTCTTCAGTGACAGTATTCTTCAGATCACCAATAAAAGAAACATTATAAGTCACTTTGTCAAAAATGGATCGAGACTTTATAATCACCCTGTATTTAATGCCCTTAACAAATGCATGCAGGGAAAACATTAAAAGTTCCTCTACTCAACTAACAAAATTGCCTCTTTTCGTGATAAACTTTCATTTTGGAGAGGCAGAATGAGACAAGAAAATAAAACTGAAATATGGAAGCTTATCAAACACTTTAAGACTGACACAAATCTTCAAACATTAATTTTAAACAATGTCTTCGTTGATTGGAAACAATGAGAAATATTTTCCAAACCCTGACTGGACTATTCACCTGGGTGAGGGCACTCTTTGCTGCATCTGTTCTTCGGTCAGTACAGTTTAATATTCAGGAGGAAATGAAAATAAAAATGAAAATGGAAATGGTTGAAATCAGAAATTACTGAGGTTTTAAGTTTTATTACTCAAGAGTCAAACATGGATAATTATTAATTTCTCGTCGTAAAGCATATCCCGTTGTTTCCAAAACGGTATGAAAGTTCTTCTCTTTTCCACAAACAAGTGAGGCAGGGTTTTCTCCAATGAACACAATGAAGTGTAAGAAAGGGTCAAGCTGTTATCTCTAGAGGAGTGCGCTTCAAACCATTCGGCCACAATTCGAGCAGCTAATGCAAACAACTAAGCTCAGGCTACATATTAATTTTGATTATTAGCTATTTAAATTAAACGCAACATGTAAAAACATATTAATTTTCCACAATTCCTAAATAACAAGCACAACATATTTATACTGCAATTATATACGTATATATGTAGTATATTATGTTACATTGCAATAATATTTATCATTAAAGTTTATCATAAACTTTAAATAAAAATAAAGAAGTACGAGAGTAAGCCCACACATTTCCGGTCTAACCATTTTCTAGGTATGATATAGACAAATATATTTCACTTTTCAATACAGTTACCTTTTAATGCAATACACTTCCCACATCTTTTAATTAACTTTTCAATATCCCTCTAAAATAGTCAGAAGTCATGTATGCAAAATACCTTCCTGGAAGGTGCTTCTTGAGTTTTGAGAAGAGGAACTAGTCACTGGGAGCTAGATCTGGGCTGTAGGATGGATAGTCGATCTCCTTGAAGTCACATTTCTTCACAGCTTCCTTTGCAACAAGAGCTGTGTGCACAGGCGCGTTGTGGTGAAGAAGGTACACACCACCACTCAGCTTTCCTCGCCTTTTTTCTTCGATGAATGGAAGTACGTAGTCTGTGCTGTAGGCCAGCATAGTACTCCCATTTACTGTGGTGTTACTCTCCTTGAACTCAATGAAGGGTATTCCTTCACAGTCCCAAAAGATTGTGGCCATGATCTAGGTTGACTGGTGACCTTGGCCTTTAGAGGCGGTGCTTCTCCAAGTTTAAGCCACTCCATTGATTCTCTTTTGGACAAGGGATGGGTCATAGTAGAGGACCCATCGTTTCATTTCCGGTAACAATGGGTTGCAGAACTTCTCTCTCGTTGCCATGGCAGACCTACAAGAATGCCTGACAACAGATGACTCGTTGCTGCTTTTTGACTGAGAAAAGAAGACTAGGTACCCATCTTGCACTAACCTTATTCATGTTCAAATGCTCATGAATAATTCGAAGGACTATTGCTTTAGAAAGACCGAACCTTGCTGCTATTTCTGTAACTTTGAGCCGCCAGTCTTCCACAGTTTCTCTTTTTCACAAGAGCGATGTTTTCAGGAGTGAATGCCTCCATAGACCGACCTGCACGCTCTTCGTCTTTATTGCTTTCTCGACCTATTCGAAAAGATTTGGTCCATTCGTTTATGGCAGAATATAAGGGGAATGCTTCGCCATATACACCGTCCAATCGCTGTTTAATTTCATTAGAAGTAAGCCCTTCTTTTGTGAAGAACTTAATAACAGCTCGATGCTCCATTATGAATATGTCACACTACACATAGCCTTCTTTATGAACAACTAAACACAACGGAACGGAATTTACAGCTGTAATTATTTACTTAATAGATAAGTTATGACACTAGATAAGGATTTAGTGAAGGCTATAATCTTTATTGGGAGGCAGGAAACTTATGGGTCTACTCTCGTATGTTCACTTTGTTCATAAAATGTGTATATCGTTTAGCTAATATGAGTGTGTCGCGAAATTTTAAATTGCAATCATTGAGTGCTATAGGATAAAGGTTGAAATGCGCTGATGTACTTGGAGACAAAAAAGGGCAATAAATACTTAATAAAAACAGAGCTGGGCACATTTATGTACTTTAACATTCATGAAGAAAAGCATAAATATTGTGGGTAGTATTTCTCTCGATCCTCCTTTGAATCAATATCTTTGTTTATATTCGGTTAAAAAAAATGACTGTCGTATTCCGCATCGTAACATCTGTTCATATATGTGTAAATGAATTATCTCAAATGGGCCCAAGATTTCGGGCTCTCAGTTGGTTCCGATTATGCTCGTCATTTCGAAATACGCAAGATACGACCTAAGTTTTCATGTGAGACTCTAATGCGCTTATTAAATTTGCTCTTTAAAGGAAAACAATCCAACAAAACATTTGCTGTTCCGCACATCGTGAATATATTAAGGAAAAGTGAAATATAAGAAGACCAGCTTAGAGTGCTTGCTAAGATAACTTTGAATAGTATTCTTATAGCCTGGAAATTTCTGTAAGGTAGCTTCTTCCAAGTCTATTACAGCTTATCATTCAATGCAGACATGCTTCCAAGTTTTTTAAAAGGAAAGGAATAAAAAGTTACTGTAAGGCACTGTAACTTTGAAACTGGAAGTAAAAAGTTGCAAACAAAGAAAGAGCAACCAATGCCCAGCACCTTTATTACTCCGTAATACATATATTCACATTCAGACACTAACAGCCGAGAGATATTGGTGATGAGATAGTATACATGAGCTGCCATCCCCATTTTTAATTACAGTAATTGTGGCATGTACTTTTATGTAACTTCCGCATTATACTCATAAGTGTAATGTCATATTTTCTGTACAAGTGTTGAATATTGTGTATAAAATGTTATTTTCTTGCCAGGGTGGAGAAAGGTACTCCATCCATAAAACGTGACCTGAGAATTTCTGTTGCCTACTGTAACAATATTCGTAAAGATGACCCAGGCAAACCGATGGTTTTCTGGAGAAATTTCTAAAGGAGAATCCTTGAGTAAGAGGTTTATTTGTATACTGTTAGAGAATTGTAAAGGAGGGTAGGCATAATAAAACATATGGCAACTACGGAGATGAAAAGACAGACCGATAACTTCAAGGGAAGAAACCAGCAGCTTGAGTTTATATCTACATGTAAAAAGTCACGTAGTCCATGTATATTTAATCTTGTAATTTTGCGGCCCGCACTCAGTTTGACAAGAGTATTCAACGGGGCAATATCAGTGGAAGGCTTTCTCAGTTCAGTTCAGTTAGTGTAAAGCGTAAAGTGTAAAGTTAGTGTAGTCAGTTTTGGAAAGTATCCAGTGTGCGGCATTATTAGTGTGGAAGATAGGCACGGTCAGTTCAGTTCCGTTCAGTGAGAGAGTATTAAGTGGAAGAGCTTTATTAATTGAGTTCAGTTGTCTCTCAGGATTAGTTGATTTCAGGATCAGTCTTTATCAAATTAAGAAACGTCAGAGTGATCGTCATAGTTAGTGCGAAAGTGGCATATATTCTCCAGGAAATAACGGCAGTACATTTTATGTGGAATAGTTTATGAACAATAAATTGTGTTTCATCTCCCATTACAAGAAAGCTTATCAATCTCCATATACTCCTTTCCCTACAATCACAGGACCATAAAAGTATCCAGCAGCAGTCTCAACAGTCGTGGAAAAACTGTAAGTCAGCGGAAACCAATCGTCGGAGAGAAGAGATAATATTACCCCTGAGATTCCAAAATAAATCAAATTAATTTCCTTTTTCCAAATCTTTCCCTCCATCCGTTACATATTGATTATTTCCTTACCGCTTCGTTAATACCGCAGCACTGGTCACACTATGTCCGTATCATAAGTAAATCCAGAAAGATATTCGAATACAGAATGAGCTAATTGACATTTACAACCCTCTTTACTCGCTGATACTGCCCATTAAAAAGTGCTTCCTAACATTTGCGTCATATAATTCATTCAATAATTCTAGAAATATAAGAATTTAAAGCATTTAAAACTGTCACACTAAAACAGAGGTCCATATTATTACAAGCAAAGTAATGCATGATTTTTCCTTCGTGGAACCTCTGCACACTAACGGGCGGTCGGTAGGCTGAAGCTGGTACCGCGGTGAACGGGAATCATAAAGTCCACAGCAATGATTGGCGCTTTAATGCTTAAACACTTGAAAGGTACATTTACTCACTATCAAGCAATAATATGCTGGAACTGCCTCCCTTCACTTTACATTGTACCCATATTAACGAAAATATTGCTGAAATTTTTCTTCATCAGTTTGTAGTTCTTGGAATTAATGACGGATTTCTGCAAGCTCTCCTTTAGGAATATTAACTAAATATATCCACCTGCGCTTCGGTTTCAAAGTCAATATAAGCAATATTAATGCCTCTGCATTCAACTTTTAGTAAAAAAAAAAATATTATAGTACCTGATGTGGACAACTTTAAGTAAGTGACGATACCACAATCTTTTCCCCCGGATAAATAATTTCTATTTTCTTTACCAATATAATATGAGCACTTTAAAAATAATGCATTTTTACTCAGAAGAAACATACAAAAGTGTTCTTTTGTCCTAAATGATTAATAAACAGCAATTGCTCAAAAATTGTCCTAACATCAATACCTTTGAGCTCTTTAATATAGTGTCGGTCATGGTGGTGATAGCCATACTTGTCTCCTAAGCCGAAGATCGCGGGTTCGATGAAATTTTTCAGACCTAAAATCCTAAGTATGGCTTCCTTCGAAAAGGAAGTAAAACCGTGGGTCCCGTGTCGTACATTTACGGCACGATAAAGAACCTCAAGCCTGAAAAAAGAGGTCTCTGAGCAAAATTTGTCGGCCGTTTCACGCCCTGAATTGAATGGGACGCAGATGTCCCATTCAAATAATAATAAAATAATATTCTTTAATATACTTTAGCATAATTTATGTTACATGGAGATGTAACAGTTGGTTTCCATGCACGTATTTTAAGCAGAAAACAGACTACCCCACTAAGAAGTTTGAGACGCACCCTTAAGAGGACCGAATTGCATTCTTTTCAATTACGTTATTGAATAAACACGCCGATTTTTGAGAATCATGTTTTTTTTCTGAAAATTTATAACGCATCATGTTATTGATATGAATCTTCAAGGTAAAGCATGAATAAAGTAACTTTAATTAGTTTTTCACGCCCGTTTGCACTGCTGGGACCTCACAGAGGGTAAGCATTGGCGGTTCGTGAGATGAAATGATAAAATGAGAAGGATTTTCTTTTAAGAAAAGCGTTCCAGGTCTAAGTTTACGGTACCTCCCCGGCATTTTTCATTTACGAGGACTGAGGAAAAACTGCAAAAACCTCAGTCAGGGAGAAAGTCCTAGTGGAAACGGAACCCCAGACCTCTCATTGGTGAGCCGTACTTTACCGATCTCGGCTACCCGTTGCAGTTCAATGAACTAATAATGATACAAATTAGACTGTTGACAGGTCTAAAATTAAGTCATTCATCTTTGCAGAAACAGCGTGCGCTCTCCATCTTTGAGCCGGTTTGTGACTGGCGTTCTAACCAACCGGTCATGGAAATGACTGTGAGTGGATCAGACACTAAAGCTCAACTTCTGTAAAATGTCCATCACAAATATCTAAGCCGTCTAGTCAGGACAGAAAGTTTTCACGCACGATCCACTCGTGCTCTTATATTTTTTTTTACAAAAAAAGAGAGTAAGAGTAAGGAGGGAAGGAGATGCTTGCTTTGTGCTAGAGCTCTCTACATAAAGGACTCTTTTTCTTCTCCTTTATCCTCATCGGACTTTCCTTTGTCTCTATTCTTCGAATAAAAATCCTTTTAAAGTTTTCGTTTTTTTTTTTCTTTCTTATTTGGACCAGGTTCAAAGTGGCATCGACTTGGCACTGTCCGCGATTCCATGTATTGCTGTCGGCTATCCTGCAGGTTATCCTAAGCCAAGTTTGCCTACTTACAACAGCGCCTTAAAGCTATTGGGACACCCCAGCAGAAAAACTAAGAAAAAATTACACGAAGTTAAAATTTTTTAGGTACTATACACAATGCATCTCTAATCTTAATGTACTTTGACCTAAAGAAGCAACTTATCTAATAAGTGATATATGTATATAATTAATGCAAATATTTGTATTAATACTCTGCAAAAATATTCACTTGTCCATTAATGAGCTACAAGAATTATAATTTCTCATCAAAATAATTGTTAAAATTCTATGAGCTTTTGAAATTTTGCATAAAGTTTTGCAATTGTAAACTGCAAAAATGTCGTGATTAAATTGCAAAACTGAAAGAGTTATTCGCCCTTTTTAATATAAATAAGATAGCAGTGAAATTATAATTAAAACTTTTAAATATAAATCTAACACTACAGTGCACACAGTTTTTCTATTTAAAATTTTTCTTTTCAGTTAAGGGGAATATGAAAAAGCCTATCCCTGTAATTTACCAACTTCAGTTCCCATTTTCTCAAGGACTACTAAAGGTGATGAAATTAAACTTTTACAGCATATAATTGAAATTTGTGATCTATGTTCACACTTATACCTTGACGCTGAAGAAACTTATAAATTATTTCCAATAGTATGATTTTTTTCTACTTTTTCCCCAACATTTTATTGTTTTTTATACATTGTCACTATTTGACCATAATAGATCCACAACATCACAATAATATCATGAATAAGTGGTAAATGTTTCAAAGTAGTCGATTATACAGACTCTTAAAAATGGGAAAATTATGCAAAAAAAAATGTAGTTTTTCAATAATTGCAGTCTAAAAAGATTTTTACAGACAATCTAATTTTTGAGGGAAACACCAGCTAAAACTCACCCACATTGAAAAACAACAATGGATGATAGCATAGAAATAAACTCCGCCAATTTATGAAATACAATTTTAACAAACCACAACCTTCTAGAGCAAATGGTTCCCGAGGTATGGAATCTTAACTGAACAAGTGCTCGCGAAAAAAGAGCTTCTGCAATGACATAATTAAAAGGTTATTAAAATATTATAATCAAGAACATTATAATAAAAATAAACAAAAATCCAAATATTAAAATGGTACAAAAAGTATATAATTCTTTGACCTCTCTTTCCTTTAATACTTTCTTTGAAATAGAGATATTAGTTTTCTACATTATTTTTTCATATTTATTGCCAAAGACAGAGCAAGTTTTTCTTTTCCTTTATATTTTGAAATCGTGTATTATTAAACTTAAAGTAGAGCAACTTACTATGAGAAAAGTCCATACCAATACAAGCAAAACATAGCAACTTTGTTAACTGACAAAACTTCCAACCATTTTAGGCATAACGTTTATTAATATACTACTTCTGTGTCACATTGTGACAATCAGCTTCAGCGGGCGGCTACTTCATATTTCATTGTAGAAATGCCCATATCCTATTGAAACAGCTTCTGCAAGTCTTGCGCAGTTTATTTATTTATTGGGACCTTTCTATAAGGATAAGCCATATGCGATAGTAGTGTAAGAAGGTAGATCCATAAGTTTCCGGCCTCGCCAATAAGAATTATCTCATTCACAAAATCATTTCTGGTGTCATACCTTATCTGTTAAGTTAAAAATTACAGCCGTAATTTCCGCTCCGCTGTGTTCAGTTGTTCAGATGTAGTTGTATAAAGAAGGCTATGTGTAGAAGATTGTGACATGTTCAAAATGGAGTATCGAGCTGTTATTAAGTTCTTCACATAAGAAGAGCTTACCCCAAATGAAATTAAACAGCGATTGGACGGTGTATATGGGGAAGCATCTCCCTCATATTCTACCGTAAAAGAATGGGCCAAACGTTTACGAATGGGTCGTGAAAGCATTGAAGACGAAGAGCATGCAGGTCGGCACTTAAAGGTGCTCACTCCTGAAAACATCGCTCTTGTGGAAGGAGAAATTATGGAAGACCGGCGGCTCAAAGTTACAGAAATAGCAGCAAGGTTGGGTCTTTCTAAAACAACAGTCCTTCGAATTTTTCATGAACATTTAAACATGAATAAGGTTAGTGCAAGATGGGTGCCTAGACTTCTTGCCTCAGTCCAGGAACAGCAACGAGTTATTTGTTGTTAGGCATTTTGGAGCTCTGCCGTGGCAACGACAGAGTCAGAAGATCTGCAAACCATTGCTCCAGGAAATGAAACTATGGTTCTCTACTGTGAGTCCTCGTCCAAAAGAGAATCACTGGTGTGGCGTAAACCTGGCGAAGACCGCCTGTAAAGATCAAGGTCACTCAGTCAATCAAAAAGATCATGACCACAATTTTCGGGACTGTGAAGGAATACTCTTCATTGACTTCAAGAAGAGAAACACCACAGCAAATGGAGAGTACTATGCTGGCCTACTGCACAGACTTCGTGCTTCCATCAAAGAGAAAAGGAGAGAAAAGCTGGGTGGTGGTGTGCGCCTTCCTCACGAGAACGCGTCTGTGCACACTGTTCTTGTTACAAAGGAAGCTGTGAAGAAATGTGGCTTCAAGAAGATCGACTATCCACCCTATAGCCCAGATCTAGCTTGCAGTGACTATTTCCTCTTCTCAAAACTCAAGAAGCACCTTCGAGGAAGGAAATTTAAGTGTGACGAAGACGTGATGGATGCTGTTTATGCCCATTTATGCCCAGACAAGATTTCTGACTATTTTGGGAGGGGGGTGATTAAAATGTTAATTCAAAGACGAGAAAAGTGAATTGGAATAAAGGGTAACTATATTGAAAAGTAAAATATGGTGTTTGTCTTATCATACCTAGAAAATGGTTAGGCCGGACACTTTGAACCTACCCTCGTACCTCTGTCTTGAAGTTTCGTCAAATGTAATGTTTTCTTATATGAACTTGGCCATCAGACTTTGAAAGCCATAATTTCTTTAGCAGAAACCCTGACCGATACGCCATTGCTGTGCTAGTATTCAAGAGTATAGATTCGGCCTGTTTTCCTTAAAAAGCGCTTGCTTGGATCAAAATCTTGGGAGGAATTAGTGACCACGCAATGGTTGAGTGTTTCACATAGATTAAACACAAACTTCACACCTGTGTGTTTTTGTTTTGCCAAGCTACCCTCTCATTGGTCAAAACTAGTTCTTAATTGAACCTGCTACTTCATTCTAAACGGATCTCAATAAGAATGAACACACTTCATCTGGATTCCTGTTTACCTCTCTTTCATGATATACACATAACTTAGCTTTGCTCCATTTTAAATCGTGTATGCAAAAGACATTCACCCCACAGGTGGCGGAAATAAAACACAGAAATCAGAAGGAGGATAAATTAAGCATAAAGTCAAAACATGGTGCGTTAAATCATTCTTTTCAGTTGCACTTTTCAATCCTGTATACAATTGTGTGTCTTTTCATTTATATATCTCTACAGCAACGTTTCTGCATTAAATGTCGTTATTTCACTTCAATATGCAGACTTTAACATTGACTGCAAACTTCAACCTGTAGCTTGCCATATGTGCAATCAGTTTTTATTAAAATAGATGTAATGGAAGGATATTTAGAATTTTTTTTCAGTTTGGGAAGCTCATTTTCAAACATATATTGCATAGCAAGCATATTAATGATTGACTTCAAAATTAAAAATATGTTTATGGATTTTAAAACAAACATCTCCATGAATCGCATTCCAACTACAGTTTTTGCCCGCATGTCATGGAGACTTTCAACTCTGTGCGTGCGCGCGCGCGCTCGCGTGTGTAGTATTTAACGCCCTGAACACTGCACTGGACACTAATGATACATGAATTGAAATGGTGAATTGGGGAAGTAATATTGATTTTGGGAAGAAAACGCTCCAGGCCTAAGTTTAGAGTACCTCCCAGGCATTTGCCATTTATAAGGACTGAGGAAAACCTGAATAAACCTCAATCAGGGAGGACGGCCCTGATGGGAATCGAACCCCAGACCTCTCGCTGACAAGTCTCAGCCTTAATGACCTCCACCCACCCGTACCTGTTCTCTTCAGAGGTTGAAGAAACGGTTGGTTGCGGCGCATCCGTGCTCACAAAGATTGACCAATTTTTTTTCTTTCTGACAACGAAAACAGTTTTCCGGCATACCTGGAATCAATCCCATTAAATATTATATATAACGTGCAAGGAACTAATACCGATCATTTTGTCTATTATGTCCTAGTATATCTAAATAGAATGTTCCCATACTCGTAGGGGGATAGAACCCCTTAGAACTGCTGCTTGCCTGGTCTTTAGATTTAACATCTGCACATTTTTTGTATAGGTTCAAATTCAAAGTATGGAATTGCCTTCCTCCAAGAGTTCAGCATCGTCTGTGGCATTTATTGCACCTGCAAATGAATCTCAGCTCAACGAAATAATCCTTATGCACAAGTTAACACTCAAACAATCAGTTCCCTCAGTAAACCGAGGATTTTCTGCTGTCCAATAATGTTCATTAGGCCTGGGACAAAGTTCTTAGTCAGTGAAAGAAGCGAAACACTGAAACTGAGAAGAAAATATTTAAATTCAGAAGAATTTTCTTTCTCATCACTATACAGCCCGTATCTTGCACCATATTTCTAGTGCTTCGGTTCTCTAAAAGATGCAAGCCACCGGAGAAGGTTTGACGATGCGAAGAAGTTGCAGCACAGGATTAAATTGTATAAAGAGTAGGTTGTGCTTTTATTTATAATGACAACTCCTTGATGTATAAATTCCAATCCCTTACCTATATATTTACCGCGATTTTTTTTTTTTTTTTTTGCTATTAATAATTTCTTAAACATTTTTTCCGTATGCTATCATTATTTTATTTGCACTGGCTTCTTAAATACCTTTCAGTTCCTCCAAGATATATATAGTGCTCACTTCATAGCGCAATTTGTTCAAGGTCAGTTATACAGAGCGTTCCTTATATTACCGGGCCGTGTCTCGCGTGCTCCGTGCACTATATTACTGAGAGTTTTTCGTTCTAAAGCTCCCGCGTTACTTATTCATGAGTTACACAAACATGCACTACAATAACTACTAACCTTGTTAAAAGTGGTGTTGAGCGTGGTGTCAATTTGCATTCAGACATTCCTGGCATCTTTGGATGAAATTTCCATTCACACGCATACGTTCTTCTTGCGTAATGTTCATAATTTTTGTTCTTTTACTGTCGTTAAGTTCGTCTATGGTGTGTGAATTGTTGTATTTAAATAAAATCATGCCTCATCCGAGAATATTATTAAATGTGGGTCAACAGTGCGGTCAGCGATATTTTGTAAAATTCAGTACAGAAATTTATTCTATTTCGTCGTCACTAGATTGTAATTCATGAACTGTAGTCACTCTGATGCAGTTTAGTAGTTCTATGAACAGAGGTTATTGAAACACCCACCTGCTGATTGAAACACCCACCTGCTGTTCAACACGTCTTAGAGACTTCTTTGAGAGTGTTTGAATGATGCACCAATTTCGTCATTTTTTTTTTATTTCTTCTTCGCTTCTTAGGTTTAGCGTTTAACCAGACATCTAACAGTTTCTCTATCTGGAACTGGAATACCAGGATATTTTTCCTGAAATTGTCTACACACATGTCTACATGATTCGGTTTTTACATATGTTATCATAAATAAAACGTCTTTGTTCAAGCGTGAATTTTTCGGTAGACATTTCAGTGGCTTAATAAGAAGAATCTAATGTAATTCACACACTTGAATAAACTTTCACTATTGAGATGCACAATGAAGGAACTCTAGTCTTTACAGCTCAAACAGAAGGCAGCAACTGACACAGTATAACACAGGTGATAAACGTAGCCTTGAGCGGGTCATTCACCGGTAGTACTCTACTGGAATAACACCGAGGTCACTGCAGTACAAGCGAACTATGCATATAATCGATCTATAGCCCGGCTATAAACGGAACGCATGATATGTACTCTCTTCGAAAAATTACGATTTTGTTTACATGGGCACGAAGTAATTGTGATATCCAAGGCAATGAGTGGTATTCCGTCAAATATCCACCTCTCTTCAGAACTGGTACCATACCCGACATTCAAGTCAAGCAAACATCTGTGAAATAAAAGAGCTTCCTTTAATCTGGATACTTCATCCAGTAATAGCAGACATAAAGTAATTATAGATCGATTGCGGTGACCAGCTTTTTACCCACGTTTATCATCTTCGAGGCGACGTGACTCCTCTGTTGTGATTCATTGCCTGGTCCCGCTCACTGAGCCTATTTTGATTATTTACGACGTAGGTATCAGTTGCCTAGTAGCTTATGCAAATTTATTGGCAATAATTCTGTAGATGTAAATTTGTGCATATAGGCCTAACAGAGGCTATAGTTGAATTTTCCTATTTTATTGATGCTTACACTTTCGCCACGTTTTATTATCTCTTGCTCTGTAGAATAACTTTCTACTTTAAATTTATGGGCACTACTGGCCCTTAATGTAGATAAAGCCTTTAAACACCGCACAATTGATTTGATTTTATGAAATATACCTTCTACCAAGTAAGTCATATTATAGAGGTGCTGTGCTTTACATCTTTATTCATTTTTTTTTATAATGCTTAAAGCCCAATTTTATTACTACGCACCACAAATGGCGAAACTGAATGTGAGAAGAAATTATTAATTGGGAAATTATTTTTGTAAGGAAGGAAGCGTTCCAGGCCTTCCTCAGCATTTATGAGGACTACGGAATAGATTGTGGTGGAAATCGAACCCCAGACCGGCTCACAAACGTGTACTTTAATAACTTTGGTATTCTTGTCGGTATAAGAGATTTATTTTATATTATAATTATAATTTAATTTTGCATTTCAAGAGAGAAAGAAAAAAATATGAGAAAAACATGTAAAAATGTTCACTCATGCGCTTGACCCAAACAAATTAACCTGCGCCTCTGTATTTGCAGTTGGCTTCGGAGCGACCTGTAACACATGGCCTCTCTCGAGTGTGGAGCTAACTAATGAGGCACTCTGGCGAGCCAAGTGTAGTTAATGCACTATAATGCGGCACTGTGTTCTCTGAAAAACCTAATGTCATAACAGCAGCGTGCTCTCTGTTAATAAGCTTTCGTGCCTTAGGCTTTTGCTTCCATACGTTTGCAAAATGGAAGCTATTTTCAGCTGAGTCAGATCTGCTAAGTGAATTCATTGGTAGATGTTTGTATATGAAGTAATAGACTTTCTGTTTCAAATGAGAGATTTTCGTGAAGGTTCCATATTCCCAGTCTTAAGGTGTTTTCCACAACCCAAGATTATAATAAAGTTTTATAATTTTAACAATGAACTATGCCATTCTTGTGCTTTTTTATTTTTTTATTTATTTTGGGGGGGGGTTACAGAAGCTCTTAAACATCTCAGGTCATCAGCGTCCCATTTAAATCAGGGCGTGGAACGGCCGACAAAATTTTGCTCAGAGGCCTCTTTTTTCAGGCTTGAGATTATTTATCGCGCCGTAAATGTACAACACGGGACCCACGACTTTACTTCCCTTCCGAAGGAAGCCATACTTCGAATTCTTACGCCCGAAAAATTCATCAGTCCTGGCCGGGATCGAACTCGCGATCTTCCTTTTAGGAGGCAAGTATGATTACCACTACACCACAAGAACCGACAATCTTATACTTGATTATTCATATCCTTGCAATATAGTTCCTCTCAGCCGTGAAAATTTTGATTCTTTTCTCTTCTATTGGACAGTTAATTCCAAATTTTATTCAGTATCCTTTCGTCTTCTCCATTTGTTAAGCAATTATATGAAGTTTTTTTTTATTTGAACAGTTCTCGGAAAATCCATAGAGAGCAGTACTAATGCAACACGATTATTCAATTATTTGGTTTTATAGTGATATGTTTCAATAAATATCTCTGCAAATATATGCCCTTGCGCCACTTACATGTCAGAACCTACTCGTCTCTACACATCATTGTGGCAAAGACTGTCTCATTATCGTCAAGTTTCCTGACGCGAATTGTGTCTTTCGGAGGATCAAAGAGATGGAAATCAGAAAATTGTAGAACGAGTGAGAAAGAACAAGATATTGGTGATATCTTCTTGGGTGCCGTACAGCAAAAGAAGAAGAACATTGGTCATAATTTTATGAGACATGTGTTGGAATCGCTTCTTCAGCTTTGGAAGGGCTTTGACACATACGTGTATTTAATAGTTAGTTGTTCTCGCCACTTTGGTAAAACAATGATCAAAACAATCCATTCAGAATACAAGAAGATGTTACCACGGTTTTTACCAACTGACGTTATCGGCTTGAATGTTTCTCTCCAGAGGAGAATTTTTGAGATATCATTCATGAATGTCATTTGGCCCATGCTTGAAGGGTCGAATACAGTGCTGAACAAAATATTGTCTCCTTCAGCACCGTAACGAACAAGCAGTTCCTAATGATCGCAAGTAAGGGCAGAGATATTAAGTTGAACTGATCGGCAGGCCCGTCCTATCGTTGTAGTTGTGGCTGCAGTGACTGGCCTAGATGATGCGGTGTGTCTGACTCGACATGACGGTCTTTTTGCCAACAATGATTTTGCCCCCCCCCCCGTCATCTCTTCATTAAATTTCATAAATGTCTTTGAATGTGATGGTCTTATTTTGTTCCAAAAGAATTAGCACGTTTCACAACGCTTCCATCTTTAAAGCTAATTCATAATTGAAGTCCAACGGAAGATGATGAAAGTTACTGTATGAATTTTTGTATTTATAAATACCCAAGAAAAAATGTGCACTTGTGATTGATGTTTCTCCTACATTCTTGAAAATAAATGTAAAATAATATTCTATCATCGTAATAATTTTACCAAAATATATTTCACTGGGTCTTAAATTTGATTGCCATCATGCCAGAATGAACGCCATAAATGATAAACACTTGCGTTCGGAGAAGCACCAACGCTTTCAATACCTGCTTTAATTTTAGTGAACATTTATTTTATTTATTTGAAATAAACTACATAAATCTCTTTCATATTCCCAAAAAGTAAAATAAACTAGTTGACTAGTTTTGATTGACTGATATGATGCCACTTGGTAACTATTGTGCTTAACAATTAAAAGTGTTTAGAGTGTACTGTAATATAACAAGGGAGAATAAGCATTCAAGATGCAATTCTTTCTATAGGCATCTCAAATGATGTGTAGAAAAGGAGGAAAATGCAAATGAGGATTGACAAAAGAATATGTGAGAGAAGATATTGATAAAAACAGTCTTCGATATCAGGGAACCAAGCGCAAATACCTAGTGAACGGAGGAACGCCGATATGTGACAAGTTTCACTTTGAAGATGTTACAATAACATTTATAACAGAAGTTTAGAGGAAAATTTATGGAAAAGAACCCTGAACAAACGCACCCTAGTCACATGCTTATACATTCGAATATGGGGGCTGGATTGTGAAAGCAGGAGGAAGAGAACAGGTGGAACGAGCTCTTCAAAAGAAAAATAGCACCAGACTTTTAAAGTGAAAATCATGTTCGAATAGTTTAAGACATGTCTGAACTAACTGTCTGATACATCAATTATGCGCAATGGCTGCCTTCACTCGTCATGTGTGAACTAAGTTAAAGCATCAACAATTTAGGCATGCTACATTGCAATATGTAAGAGGGTAGGTCCATAAGTTTCCGGTCTGGCCATTTTCTACGTATGATAAAGACAAAAGCTATTTTCACTTTTCAGTATAGTTACCCTTTATTGCAATACACTTTTCATATCTTTGAATAAACATTTCAATTCCCCCTCCAAAATATTCAGAAAATGGGCATAAACAGCACCCATCACTTCTTCGTCATCCTAAAATTTCCTTCCTCGAAGGTCCCTATTGAGTTTTCAGAAGAGGAGCTGTCACTGGGAGCTAGATCTTGGCTGTAGGATGGATGATCGATCTCCTTGAAGCCACATTTCTTCTAAGTTTTCCTTTGAAACAAGAGGTGTGTGTACAGGCGCGAGTCGTGAAGAAGGCGCACACCAGCACTCAGCTTTCCTCGCCTTTTCTCTTTGATGGTAGGAAGCAAATAGTCTGTGCAATAGGCCAGCATAGTACTCCCCCTTTACTGTGACGTTCCTATCCTTATAGTCAATGATGAGTATTCCTTCACAGTCCCAAAAGATTGTGGCCATGATCTTCTTGGTTGACTGAGTGACCTTGGCCTTTAGAGGCGGTACCTCGCCAGGTTTACGCCTGTCACTCTATTGATTCTCTTTTGGACAAAGAATCATAATAGAGGACCATAGTTTCATCTTCTGTAACAATGGTTTGCAGAACCTTTCTCCCGTTGCCACGGCAGAACTCCAAAAAACGCCTTACAAAAGATGACTCGTTCCTGTTTTTGAACTAAGGAAAGAATTCTAGACACCCATTTTGCACTAACCTTGTTCATGTTTAAATGATCATGAATAATTCGAAGGACTGTTGTTTTTGAAAGGCTCAACCTTTCTACTATTTCTGTAGCTATGAGCCGCCGGTCTTCCATAATTTATCCTTCCACAAAAGTGATGAATTCAGTAATGAGCACCTCCAGGGCTGACCTGCACGCTCTTCGTCTTCAATGTTTTCTCGACCCATTTGAAAAATTTTGGCCCATTCTTTTACGGTAGAATATGAGGGGGATGCTTCTCCATATACACCGTCCAATCGCTGTTTAATTTCATTTGGATTAAGTCATTCTATTGTGAAGAACTTAATAACAGGTCGATTCTTCATTTTGAATATGTCACAATCTTCTACACATAGCCTTCTTTATGCAACTATATCTGAACAATTGAAAATAGAGCAGAAGAAGTTACAGTCGTGATTATTTACTTAACAGATAAGGTATGACAGTGGATAAGCATTTTGTGAAGGGAATGATCCTTATCGGTGAGACCGGAGACTTATGGGCCTACCCTCAAATATAAAGCTACATTTGCCTCTAAAAGGAGTAATATTATATATATATATATATATATATATATATATATATACACACAAGTTCGGAAGAATTCCAAAGTAGAAAGAGGACCGAAAAATAGATACCTCAAAATTAAGACAAATGGTCTCGGACTTTTCGTTGTGGTGCTGCAGGCTTTACACATGTACAGATGGTCAAGAGAAGTGAAAACAAAACCTTTGACAAATCATTTATTATGTCAAATACAGATTATTTCATCAGTGTAATACATTAATTGAGGTTCAAGTGAACCAATCATTTGTAAAACGTGCCTAATGTAGTTCCCAAATCGGCTACCACTTCCACGAAGTGTTTAGATTGAGGTGCAAACTACTTATGACTACGCCCCCACCAATGAGAATGGTTTATATTTCACCGGCTGTGAGCTAACGTCACATCGCAAGTTAGCTATGGCGTTGATCTATATCGATGCCTGTAGGTGCATACTGAAGCATTAGAAATCACTCTTAAAATGCTTAGTGTCAAGTCCCCTTCTACTCATAAGTTCTTAGTACATATTTTTTCCACACTCTGTATATTAAATTTATGTTGTAGTTCGTGCTCTATAGCAACAAAGAAAATCAAGTAAATTAATATTCTATTAATTTAGTGGTTAGTCTGTGAGACAACACAGAATAATGCAAGGCAGTGATTATTATTATTATTATTATTATTATTATTATTATTATTATTATTATTATTATTATTATTATTATTGTTGTTGTTGTTGTTGTTGTTGTTGTTGTTAAACGCTGTTTTCACTACTGGGGTACCACAGGCGGTGGACACTGATATATTGGGAAAGGATTTTTTAAGAAAGGAGACATCCAGGCCCAAGTTTTTAAGGTACCTCCCCGCCAATTTCCATTTATGAGGACTGAGCGAAACCCGGAAAAAAACTCAGTTAGGGAGGACGGTCCTGGCGGGATTCGAACCCCAGACCTGCCGCTCACAAGTCCGCGCCTCAAAGACCTCGTCCACCCGTGGCAGTACAAGACAGTGAAAAAGTACATGAACATTCCTTTGCCTTGGAGAACACTGTAGGCATCTGAACTATAGTGCATCATAAATATCAGAAAGTTTGGGCACGCCACTGCAGATTCTGTTCAGATAAATAAACCGAAGGAATATATGCACCACCTGGGTGTTTTCTGCGTCACATACATAATGCATGGTGGGACTACAGATGTGTCCACAATGTCTCTTCTTCCTCCTAAGGGGCACCAAAGCTGAAAACAAAGGCTATATATCTTTGCTCAAAATTTACCTTGACTGAATGTTGACAGGGTGACAAAGCGCTTACTCCATCTCTAAAAAAATAGATAATACAATGCAGCGTCCTATTCTGTCTAATTATCGTTAAGCTTCATAATAATCAGCTTTATGCTTAAAAATATGCAACTTTTATCACTATATCAACAGTATGTTTTTCTTGATGTTCGCAATGGTAAAGTAGATACGTGTATGAAAGTTGTAAAACTGCTGGCCCGCAGTCCGCACACTGTTCTTTACTTGTTTGTCATCAGGAGCAGCTGAGAATTGGGGGTAATAAGATTTGGGTTTTACATTAAGAACGGGTCTGGAAAATATAGGAATGGATAACATTTAGATCGCAGAGCGGGGAAACGGGGGTTGTTGGAGGAAAATTAAGAAACGCTTGAGGGACATTAATAGGCAGTTGATTATTCCGGAGTATGCAGAAAGAACTTCGCTGGATATACAGTCGGAGCTGAAAATCGGATGGGTAACGGAGCGTTACATCCAAACAGCGACCAAACTCTGCAATTAGGTGCTCCTTGGGTTAGGTTAAGTTCGTGGCGGATGACTAAATTCAGACAGACAGTATATGAGAATCTACTCTGGATGTGCGGAGAAAGAATCTTGGGTATATATTCTGGCGTACTGCAAAGAAATGAAAGAATGAAGAAAGAGATGTCTAACAGCCCCGGTTGTTAACGGGGGGAGAGGGCATGTGGTAGTGATGAACTTTACTATCAAATAGGAAGGAGGAAGAGGGAGTAAGTAAATTTTTAAACAGAGACAATTCAGATCGGAAGAGGCAGGCAACAGGGAAGGGGTAGGGGTGATGGGGATTTAAGTAATAATATTTTTGAAATTATGTGTGGGAATACGTTACTTACTTTTGTACTGTTTTTTTTTCTGTTCTTTTATTTATGTATTTTGAATGTCTATTATCACATCTATTTTATCATTTATTTATTTCATTATAATATGTTATTTTTCTCTTAATATTAAATATTGATTTGTTTAATTTCGTGCACTTCCTTGTATATTGGGAAAGCACTTACGGTCCCAAAACCCATGCGACATGATGAGTCAGATTTGTAAAAAATATATTTTGTGAACAAATAGATAGGAGTCCGTTTTACTGCTGTTTTGCATTGTTCAATTTCAAGTGACTGCCCACTTTAAAAGCCATTGATTTTGTCTTAGTTGTTGAAATCTTTAAATTACAACTCTCCATGAATTTTTTTTCAGGTTATTAACACTTCTCAAATTTATTAATTTGAATACCGCAGTAAAATGTCTGTTCTGGTGGTGTAGTGGTAGCCATACTTGCCTTCTAAACCCAAGATCCTGGGTTCAAACCCAGCCAGGACCGATGGATTTTTCCGACTGTAAAAATCCTAAGTATGACTTCCCTCGTAAGGGAAGTAAAGTCGTGTGTCCCGTGTCGTACATTTACGGCAGGATAAAGAACCTCAAGCCTGAAAGAAGAGACCTCTGAGCAAAATTTATCGGCCGTTTCACGCCCTGAATTGAATGGGACGCTGATGACCTGAGATGTTAAAGAGCGTCCAAAATAAACAAATCAACAAAAGCAGTAAAATAGTTTTTCTACTCTTTACGTGTGTATATATATATTTATATTAAATAATGCTTGCGATAAAGATCATTCTGATTTGAAGCCTTGGTTTATTTCTTCTGTTTTGCTTTCAATTCTAACGCCATTCTTGTACTTTTATATAGACTCTGAATTACCTATCAGATGACTCTGATATCATTTCTCTTACATTACAGTTTATAGTTTATTTCGGAGAACCCCATCAAAAACTTTTCCGTAATATAAAAATAATATGAAAGTCGGCAGATTAAATTCCGTTCTCTTTTGTATTAATTGTTCCACCGTAAATACACAATCTGCACAAGACCACATTGTTCTTCCTGTAGACCGCCACGGGTGGCCGAGGTCGTTAAGGCGCGGACTCGTGAGCGGGAGGTTTGGGGTTCGCTAGGACTGTCCTCCCTGACTAAGGTTTTTTCCAGGTTTTCCTCAGTCCTCATAAATGGCAAATGCCGGGGAGGTGCCCTAAACTTAGGTTTGGAATGTTTCCTTCCTTAAAAATCCTCTCCCAATATATCATTTCATCTCATGTATCATCAGTGTTCACCGCCTGTGGTGCCTCAGAAGTGAAAACAGGTGTTAAACAGCATTCATTCGTGCTGTAGCAGTAATTCGCTAATAACATTTAATATGCTAGAGATTATTTTTGCATATATTTGGTACACTGTATATCTCTATAATTATTACAACTATTTCTTTCTTCTTTTATAAAAATATGGACAGGCCCCTCCTTTTAGCCGAAATTCTGGTACTCGGTGTAATTTCTAACACTTATTAACATTTATTACTCCCTTTGATACATGTTTTAAAATATATTTATATTATCTCACCTATTGGGTAAGGGAACCTGGTGCATCACGTGAGCAGCATCGTATCTCCCTGAAATAGGACTATCTTAAGAGTCTCAACCGGCTACCCGAGAGATGAAATGTAAATTGGGAAACCAGTTTCATTTGGAAAGTAAGCGTTTCATTTCTTAGTTTAGGATACCTACCCTGCATTTAACAAAAACTGAGGAAACCCCGAAAAAATCTATTTCAGGGAGAATGATTCTGAAGGGATTCGAACCTAAAACGTGCCTTAACGACCTCGGCCACCCATGTAATTTTTAATGTTTAACAGTGAATGTACTAATTTCGGATATGAAACAGACTTAATGAATGTGACTACAGTTTAAAATAATTAGTAGAAAAGGTGTTTGTTTTTTAAATCGTTTCGATTTGTTCAGAGAATCGTGCAACATTTTATACTGGAAACTGCAATAACTGCATACGTATCGGGTATGTCATAAGGGATGAAGACATTAGCAGACCATTGTTGACACAATTCAGTGTTTACACCGAGTTAAGCTGCTATAAAACAGTTCAGTAAAGCAGAGAAGTTCTTTGCACTTTGTCCTCAGTCTGTTAAACGTTTAGCTTAGAATAATCTGTTACAAATAAAATTTTGCAAAAATAAGGGAGAGAGGGGAGAATACTTCTTAGTGGAGCGGTTTGGTCGTGGATGTTGTTGTTGTTGGCCCACGTTGGCGAGCCAAATATGAATCGATTTGGTATGGCAGCCACGTTAGGCGCCAAATTTTAAGATGGTTTGGTATATGCAACTATGTACTCCAGGTTGGGTACCAATCTTAGAGCGATTTGTATTTGACGTTGAGTGGTCTCACGTTGTGATGTCAATTTTGAATCGGTTTGGTAGATTGATTATTGGTCGTTTCGGTGTTTTTGCCCAAGCTTCAATGACAATATTTCTCAGGTAATTCTGCTATTTTGTTGGCTCGTGTTTAATGGAACGGGAGAGGGTTTCTATAGTGTAAATAAGCACGCGATGCGACATTCTATTATGTAATTAAATATTTTATTATATCCAAATTCTTTCACGTTCTCTGATGTTTTGCCTATGATAGACTTAGTTACGTTGAATTTAAACTTATTTGCCGCGTGTGAAACTTACAGACGAGTGCCGCGGCGCGTGGAACTGAAAGTTGCAGTTATAATGAGTATTGGTAGCTGTTTCAGCGTCGAACTGAATATCTTATAACCGCATGCCTCGCCTCGTATAAAACTTAAACTACTTGTCTCAGCAACGTCGAAACTTGAGAATGACTTTTCACCGCATGTAGATCTGATAACTGCAAAATCTTCCTTACATATTAAATTCAAATGGAGCAATCGTTGGCTTTAACAATGCCAACAGAGTCATAAAGGCACGCGCAATCTTTGCGCCTATATTTAAAAGTTAAAACACGTTTTCCATTGGCTGGTTTGATTTCACCTACCCCGCATTTCATTCCCTATTTTTTGAAAGTTTTAAAACATTCGTCAGTATTATCTGTTTTAAAGGGCGAGCGGTACAAAGCCTGCCAGGTTCAGAGATCTTAACTAGCTTAAAACATTATCAGTTTATTAACCCTCCACCATTTAAAAGTAGCCTAACACTTGACCCCCGGGTTTCTCGTTTTCAATTGAAATGTTATGGCCTCGCCTTTCAAAGCTATCCTAACGAAACACCAAGGTACTTTTTCTGTTGTCGACCTAATGCAATTCAGGCATTACAGTTACATTGTATTACACATTTATACATACATGATGTAGACATTACTTATTAAAATGCATAAAATTTTATGATTTGGCTTGCAAAAGTATACATTATAATTATAATTCTCTTGGGGGGGGGCGGAGAAACCGTTGCCACAGAAAGCAACAATTAGACTGTGAATTAAACCCTGTTTTACTATATAGGTGCCAGACATGGTCACTAACAGAAAAACAAAAGAACAAAATGAAACGCAAGATCCTGGGAATAACTTTGAAGGACAAAATACCTGTAGTATTAATAATCAGTTATCTCAGACAACAGACATCCCACAAACAGCTATCAGAAGTAAATGGCAACGGGGCGGTCACGTCGCAAGAATGCAGGACAACAGATGAACCTACAAGATAGGAATAAGGAAACAAGACAGACCCAGAAGAAAATGGGTAGACCTCTTCAAGTAACATTCAGGTCCAGATTGTTCGAGAGTAACAGAGGAAGAGAAAAATGGAAATCTCTCAAGCAGCAAATAGTGCAGGGAGAAATGGAGTAACCAAAGAACAAATCAGTCAGTGTCTTAAACAGCATACGAACAACTAGCTTGGAATAGCTCACCATGTTAGGAAAAAGCGAGCTTTCCCTGCTTGTTAGGAGGTCTTTATCCTTGAGGGATACAATAGGCTATCTTTATCTTTATCTTTACCCTCTCGTAGAGTAAAGTAATTGTTTTTAACAAGTCCTTTGATTTTGGTATAATGCAGTAATTGATAATTATAAAAACATACTTTTTAAAGCATTTCTTAAATAGTTGAGCATTGTCAGCTATAGCGAAACATTTTACATTACATTGCTTTTATTTGCTACATATCCCGTTGTTCTTAAGACGTTGAAATAATATTTTGATGAAATTCCTTATAGATTTTCATTTTTCAGAAGTTGACACAGCAATGTAATGAAAGCGTTAGTCATTTCATTAATTACATACAATCCAGTTATTAAACACATGGATATTGTATTATTCAGTTGCTTTTTTCAACAAATCTAATTCTAAGCAACACTAAACATTTATACCTCTAAATAACACTTAATAGGACGTTCTTACCTACATGAACTTAATAAAACGTAGATGCAATTATTTCCGTGCATTTGCAATATTTGGAACTGTGAGTTGATGTTTCAATTTCACTTAGAAAAATTGCGTTTTTGTGGGGTTCACAACCAATAAATAAAAATTGAAGCATTAACCTGGTTTTGAAAAAGGGACATGACTATAGGTAACTATGCTCAACAAGGAAGAGAAAACTGACTCATGAATTTAACACAAAGTTGACTAGCTGAAAGAATTTTTATAGATCTAGCAAACTCCCTGGAGAGGTACATAATTAATGTTTTGCTTGAAATGATCGTTAAAGGCTAACGAAGTTATTCTGCCTATTGGAACAAGATAAAGATTTAACCGCAATTTATCTCAATAGCAACATTTAAACAACTTTAAAAAAAAAATTGTCACTATCAATTTTACATGTGGCAGGATTTAGTTATATGATTTGTCCGCTTACGGGGTGTTTTACTTCTCGGCTAATAAGCGTACCGCAGCCGACGAAACCTTTACTCCGCTTCCTAACATGTATGTAAAATCTACCTTTTAGAAGATTCGCTTAAGCAGGTATTATGCTGTAAAAGCACAAGCACATTTTGACTAATACGAGTAGGTTCGGGCACCGTAATATTTCTAGTTTTGCTATCCTTTTCTTTATATTCCAACCTCCCCCCCCAGTGATTTGTTGACAAACGTTAAGGTTTGAGTCAACACTCTTTGCATTGAGCTACTCAATATATTTGAGCACAGTATTACAGGATAATAAGGATTTATATTGGGAGATTCGCGGTGGTGGTTGAGCAGAGAAGGGTAGCTCAAATGATAAGAGCATTAACACGGTAAGTAGAAGAGATCGTGACCTTACATTTTTTTTATTCTCACCGTAGTTCCAAATATAAGGAAATTTCTGAATAAATTCCTCATGCACACGCAAAGGCTATTCGTATTTAAAATAATGTTTGCACAAAAAAGACGTTGCTCTGAAGTAACTTCTAATTATCTTCTTGAATGAATGTACACTGACGTGAGACCGGCAGGGAAGAGGTTCAGAAAGCGAAGTTCAAAAACGTGACAACGGGAGGACAACTTTTTTGAGTGATGTTTAACGCCCGTTTTTACTACTGAGGCACCACAGGGGGTGCACACTGATGATACATGAGATGAAATGATATATTGGAAAACATTTTTTTTTAAAGGAAGGAAACGTTGCCGGCCTAAGTCTAGGGTACCTTCTCGGCATTTGCCATTTATAAGTACTGAGGAAAACCTGTAAAAAGACCTCAGTCACGGAGGACGGTCCTGGCGGGATTCGAACCCCAGACCTCCCGCTCACGAGTCCGCGCCTTAACGTACTCGACAACCCGTGGAGATATGCAGACAGTATCAATACAACAGTATTTCTGGGATGAAATTATTTTCTTAAGACTTTATGCACGATAAAACCAGGTTAATAACAGCATCCTTGGTAAATAAACTGCAAAACTTTTACCCCGGCATGGTAAAGGTGTATAAATCATTTCCATTGTGCTTTATTGGCCAGTTGTGAAGGAGATGTTGAGGAAATACAACATAACTTAATGAGAAATGGGTTGAAATACGACATTGCAATAGAGAAAATCCTACCGAAATGCTACAAAGTACCAATGCTGCCATTCGTTATAGTTTCCTCAATGAATACTTGAAAGTATTTATTTGGGCCATATTGTTTAATGAAAATTTACTTCAGTTTAATAATGTTACCCTTCCATACTTTGGAAACGATTATTATTATTATTATTATTATTATTATTATTATTATTATTATTATTATTATTATTATTATTATTATTATTATTATATTATTATTACATGCATCAAAGAAAGCACATATGTACACAATGTTAACTGAAGTACAAAAAGGTTAAAATAAACAAATATAATTAAAAATAGCAATAAGAATGTAATCAACTTACGGATGAAATTTTTCTTAAATATTTTTACTACTGAAGCACCACAGACGGTGGACACTGAAGGTACATGAGATTAAATAAATTGAGAAAGGATTATTTTTAAAGTAGCGGAGTATACTAAGCCTCAGTTAGATTAACTACCCGGCATTTGCCATTTATGAGGAGTGAGGAAAACTGGGTAAAAAAATTGTCAGCGATGACGGTCCCAATGGGATAATCGCCACGGGTGGACGAGGTCGTTAAGGCGCGACCTAGTAAGCGGGAGGTCTGAGGTACGAATCCCGCCAGGACCATTCTCTCTAACCGAGTTTTTTTTTCCAGGTTTTCCTCAGTCATCATAAATGGCAAATGCCGTGGAGGTACCTCTAAACTTAGGCCTGGAATGTTTCCTTCCTTAAATGAAATCTTTTTCAATATATCATTTCATTTCATGTATCGTCTGTGGTGCCTCAATAGTAAAAACGGACGTTAAACACTATTCATTCATAATTCCCAGCGGGATCGAACCTCAGACCCTCCGTCCACGAATCCTAGCCTTAACGACCTCGGTCAACCGTGTTACTGTAGGATGGAATTATATATTGTAATGAATTGCACATTTTCTACGATTAGAAAATTGTAATTTCAGTTTTTTGGTAAAGCGAGTACAATTTTGTGAAATTTTAGATAGAATGGAAACCAACTGGGAAGTAAATCATATTCAGTTAAATAAAAGCACGTTATGTAAATAACGAATGTAATGAAACTATGCAGAGATGCCGTAACTAGCTCAAAGAAAAGTTTCTTAATGATATCTGCAACCACATTAATTATTTTCGTATGATATTGTGTCACTAAACCAGTCTTTTAACTTGCTCTTCAGATGGCAGCACCAAACTGCAGTACAGCGTAACGTAGCGGCAACATTTGGCAATGCACCTATAGCATCCAGTAGGCAGCGCCGCGTCGCGGTAGTTGCACGCACTGTTCAACTTCCGCCCAGAGGTCACTATAGGAAATCTAGACGTAGCCATTATCAATATCACAAATTTTGCACCGCCTTCCTTTAAGGCGCTAAGAATTACGAGCTCATTTGCGCCATCATTACTTCGTTTTCATATTATTTCTGCAGACTACAGATCTACACTACAGTATTCACGTTTACAATTTATAGATATCGCGATAAGATCAATGCAATCAAAACGACAACAAATAAAACAGTGTTAATTAAAATACTACTTTGGTTATGACATGCTTTTTAAAAGAAGTATACGTTTATATTTTTAAATATGTTATTACTCAATCACAATAACTTTTCCTTGGTTGCCATGAAATCGTTGTCTGCCGGCTCTTACCAACTCTTACTATGGTTTAAACAAAATATTACATCCATTCAAAGTCACATGCTTACAGTAGAGAGGCAGATAATGACAATTATGAACTAATATAGGTATTTAGAGGCTTCCATGTTATAATTAATAATAACAATAAACCCGGCATATTATCTGGGGTTGTAATGTAAATACCGCGTTATATTTTAACCTTGATAGTGTAAATTAAAATAAAGTGATTAGTTACATGTGTATACGTCAGATGCATCAAAAATTATTATCGTTTTTTTATATATGTTTTTAACAAAAGTATTTTACTTTAGGAATTGGAATGTTTTCAATTAGTTGTTAGTTTATCTAATTACAATCGACTTTGTAAATAAAAAATAAAAAAATAAAAATAAACCCTATTCCCTTCAGCTATTTTCAAAGAATTCAATGACAGTTTCTTTAAATACGTCCTTAACTGTTTATTTAAAATTGCCGGAATCTACTCTAAAAATGTAGTCTTACAGTCTGTGTTTAATTTTTAAATTTAATATGCAAAATGCCACAGGTAAAATAATTTAATGACTGATTTTGACCTCCGCCTGTACACGTCTAAACAATTTTTTATCCCTGGGGGCATGCTGGACGAAAAACCCTGATATGGTCATTAAAAGTAACTTTGCAATACTAGGTAAGAAAAATAATTTATACTTTCTAAAAGTAAAAAAATCAGCATAATTTACTGAACAAAAATAGATGTATAAACCGTGTAAATTATACTTGAATTTAGAATAAGAACAAGTTGTAGTAAAACAGAAATCGACTTCAAATAAATTCTATGGCACAAGCTTATTGCAAAAATTTCTACTTTAGCAAGGATTAAGGGGCCTTAAATGTTATCCTTTAATAATGATAGCTTAGATATGTTGTTGGCCAAAACAATGATACAATACAAACAAGACTTTGCCTTTAAAACTTTAACACTACCTTCTCCCTGGGTACACATGATGAAGAAGGCTCCGGGCCAAGCAATTTAGAATAAAGAGCCGAAGCGTGTTTGCTTTCGGTGTGTCGAGGAAAGAGTCGTGAGGTCATCTAGCATGACTGGAATGCAGGTTTCCTGAACATTCGATCAGTTTGAACCAATCGCAAACAAAATTTACTACTCTGCTGATGTGGCTAGATGAAAAACGGGGTAGGAAAGACTAGCGTATCGGCCAGGAACTAAATGAATGCGCGCAACGACATTATATATACACCCAAGTCGTGATGGTATATCTTATTTCACTGTACTTCATAAAACGTTTGTGGTTGATTAAGTTCCGTCACCGTAACGTTTATGACTTAATTGCTAATGTTTTCCTTTACAATCTGAGGTCTCCACTTGTGCTAATTTTGTAGACTGTATTTTCAGTGAACATTCATAATTTACGTAAAATTATAGTTTTCCTCTAATAAACTATTCGTTTCCGGTTGTGCTGTATGTTTTGCACTAAACCAGTGATTTAAATTTTTCCACTTATGATAAATTGCAGCTCTGAAAAGCAGTTGATCAGGAAAGTTGTGAATAAATTGCGCAGGTATATAACATATTGATTCTTGTTTAAAATAACATTACATATAAAAATGGTGTTCTAGAATCAAATTCAAAATAACTGTTAAAATTATTCAATAACCCTGTTACAAATGTGATTTATTTTTGCCTTTGGTAGGATTAATATTATTATTTTATAACTTAAGTCTTAAGATTTTTTTTTACCCCCAGTCGTTTTTTATGAATTATTCCTGTATTATTATAATATAATATTTTTAAAAGCGTTCCGTTCTTTATAAATATCTATATTAATGACTTAAAATATCGATTCAGTTTATTGCAGTATTGTAATTTCTTACACGACTGTTTATGAAAGCTTTAATTTAAATATTTATGGCGGTGTTTCAATTTTTTTTTTGCAATGCTTATTTATCCTTTTCCGAGATATTTCTGCTTTCATTAAATAGCACATCCTTGTATCTATTCCATTGAGATGCTGAGTTTTTTCTTCACCAATATAACGAAAAACTACTTTGCTATGAGTTATGAATCCAAGAAAAAAATTATTTAGTTTTTCTTATCAAAGCTGCAATTTCTCATTGATTTGTCGTTTAAATTAAAAAAATTCTGACTATTAATTGCAACTTCTTTTTTTTATCAAAAGAACGGACTATTTGTATTAAAATTTATTGCAAATATTATTGCTTTTGAAAGCTTTAATTTACTATTTCTTTTCTTAAATATTTTCAAGATTGACATCTTAAATTGCCGTCTTTAAAATTGTTATTCTGTCATTTAAAGATTCGTAAACATTAATAGTTCTCGTAGGTTCTCTTTTGTTTCTGTTGCGGTTCTTAGTCTTTATTGTTATATGCTTATCAGTCGGGAATTTGTTTTAAGAAAAATGAGTAATACATTTTGTTTGGGAAGAATAGCGATCGAAACAAAAAATCACCTAAAATATCAATTACTTCGATCTTCATTATTTATTCGTAAAATTGGGTTAATTTACCTTTCTATTTGGGCTTCATTTTGGAGATTTCCTTTTCCTAGGCTTGTCCAATTGAATACGAATCGGGCCAAAACATGCTGAAGCCTATTTGAAATGCCAGATCTACCTACGCTATTTTGTGTAATTTTGTGGCCATGCAGAATGCAATTTTGCATCGGATAAAATTCTCTTGCTATTAGTACCATCTCAAAATTTGTACGTTTATACGAGCATATAAAAATTAAAGGTATTCATTACCTGTAATATACTCCATGCTCTGTAATGGCTTTGGTATATTATATTAATAACACATTTATTATGCATGGAGAGTTAATTGATCATCTGTGAACACAGTAAAATTTAATAGTGAAACTGTTTATTATTATTATTATTATTATTATTATTATTATTATTATTATTATAGCATTGTCTACACCTTGATTATCTCTCACACCACAAGACAACGGGCACTATTGGGGCGAGCGAGAAGGTATTACTTTGAAACACATTGATTTACACGGAACAGCTTAGATGCTGTAACATTCCTCACTAATGGACAAAAATAGACTGTACGAACAATTACAGTAATTTGGGGTTTATCTGCAGGATTATAAATATAAATTGCTCTTGATGAATGACTTTAAGGAAGAATTATCTGTTTCAGCATATTCATTTTGTAGAAAACATTCCACTTATTTGTATATATAGCTTTAAAATGTACTTTATATGGTTTTAATAGATTTTGTTCTAAATAGTATCTTGGAGTAAAAACTAGATATAATACTTTAGATTTCTATTCACCGATAGTCTATGGACTTTTTAATTTTTCACCATTAAACTTTTTGTCTGTGGTTATATCCTGTAATATTATTATGGTAATAAAGAAGTATTTGGCGAAAGGAGTAGAAGAGGGGTGTAAGTTACTTTGATGAAACTGTACAGCGGTTACTTAGCCTGCTACATTCCATTTAGCTAGGAACACGAACCAGTGCTCTGACAATATTATTGAATGAAACAGTGTGGTATTTTTCCCATTTTCCACGCAGCATGCCTAAAACACAAAAGTAGTTGATTCGGCGGTTATCAAACCGCCTCTAGAGTATGTATATATATACATACATACATACGTACATACATATATATACATATTGAATGGTGTTTAACGCCTGTTTTTACAACTGAGGTACCACAAGCGGTGGATTTTTTTGTTAAGGAAAAAAAACGTTTCCAGACCAAAGTATAGGGTACCTCCCCAGCAGTTGCCATTTATGCGGACTGAGGAAAACCTGAAAAAAAAACCCTATCAGGGAGGAAGATCCTGGCGGGATTTGAACCCCAGACCTTCCGCGCACAAATTCGCGCCTTAGCGACCTCGGCCACCCGTCGCGGTTTATATACATAAAACACTTCGTTCTTAAAAAAATAGTTGTGATTGCTTGTAGTTCTTAATAAGCCATGTCTCCTAATATCCTTTTATTTTCTAACTTTGATCTACTCTACATTTTCACTTTACTATCACGTTTTTGCCGAAAGTCTCTCAACACCTGCAGCCATGGAGATTTCATTTCTGAATAATGTGAGAGTTCTTTATTTTTTTAATGGTGTTTAACGCCCGTTTTTACTACTGAGTTACCACAGGAGGTGAACACTGATTGCATAAGATGAAATTATATATTGGGAAAGGATTTTTAGGAAACGTTCCAGGTCTAAGTTTAGGGTACCTCCCCGGCATTTGCCACTTATAAGGACTGAGAAAAACCTGGAAAAAACTCAATTAGGGAGGACGGTCCGGACGGGATTCGAACCCCAGACCTCCGCTCACGAATCCGCGCCTTAACGATCTCGGCCATTCTTGGCGGTAGTACAGTAAAAGATCAAGACTTGTCCCATACCAAACAAAGGATCTCGACTTCATACTTCAAGTGGAACAAAAATCATCTGAATTTTGTCTGACATTTTTCCGGAAATTGCACCTTCATCATTCCAGGAAATTCTATTGGTAATAAAAACCTACGCGAAGATTCTCATTAGCTTTAAACTTGTTTCTTTTTCAAAGGTTGCGGGAAAGCTCATTTGGGAAGATGGGGTCTGGTATCGGCAAAACGATTTGGAAGCAGTGCAGCCTCTAAAACGTTCCTGTAACAAGCACTTGTCAAATGTTTCGCAATTTTCTTTAAACATTATCCAAGCGCTATTTGCATCCATTTAATTATATGCAAACAAACCTTTGTTCACAAACTGGTAATTTAGGAATTCACCGAAATTATGTGCATAGCGTGTATAAAGCATGAATGTGTAGTAATTAACATATTACAGTTACATCTCAAAGCGTTTTGAACTATTTTTGTTTGTTGTTTAACCTCCGTCATAACCACAAAGATCTACAGAGACGATCCATGAAAGGAATATGTAAATAAGTGCGAAGTCCACAACCGTTATGTTACCGGGTATTCAACTTTACAGGGTAAGGAAGAACTTCGGGAAAAATCTTACCCAAGCAACTCATCTCACGAAATTCCAACATGGGACCTCCAGATTTTCAGGCACACCTGCTGATTACAAGATCACGGAGGTCGTTTTCAAGTATGCGAAATAAGCTGACCCAATGGCAGTTTCTCAGGGAACATGACCAGCATTGTAGATTACCACAGAGGTCGGAGGACAGAGATATTCTGGCTCTTTCATGGTTTTGTCGCCCGTTTTATGGCAACTGGTAGGTCGGCAGCCAGAGCCGTAGCTCCCGGTGAAGCGTATGAAATAATTACGCAACCGGGTTTGTCCTCGAAATGAAAACTACAATTACAATGAAAATAAGCATATACCATACGACATCTTTTAAGACAATTGTCTTTAACATATTTCAGTTTATCGTCAGAAATTAAGTCAGTTTCTCACTTTTTTCAATTCTTCAAAAGGGCGTGAATTTGCTCCATATACTTTATTTTACATTTCCCATAAATAAAAATCACATATTCTCAGTATGTCATTCCTATATTGTTTCTTTCTTTTCCTCTTTTTTTGAATGGTGTTTATCGCCCATTTTTACTACTGAGGCACCACAGGCAGTGGACACTGGTGATACATGAAATGAAATATTGGAAAAGGACTTTCAAGGAAGGAAACATTCCATGCCTAAATCCTTAGGCTTTCACGGCAGGCGTTGATCCAACGAAATGAACTTTCCTGGCTTGTTGGCCGTGGTCTAGAATATGTTGAAACACCCGACGTTTCGCTCGTCTCTCCGTCGGGCATCTTCAGAGGATGACTAAAGACTGTGTAGCTAAAGGGATGCTTGGAGTGGCACGTCCGCCCCCTCAATCTTATTGGCTGCGGTCCGCCAATCACAATATGATTGCGGCCGTTGTCCCGTAATGTGTCCAGTTGGTTTGTAGGGCTTGATCCTCGTGTTTTCCAGAGCTGTTTTGTGTATCCGAGTTGTTCCAGGCCTACGTTTAGGGTACCTCCCCGGCATTTGCCATTTATGAGGACTGAAGGAAACCTGGAAAAACCTCAGTCACGGAGGTCGACCTGACGGGTTTCGAAAGCCAGACCTGCCGCTTACGAGTCCGCGCCTAACGACACGCGCGCGCGCGCGTGTGAGTGCGCGCGTGACACACACATATATCTTTCTGCATTTATGTTATGCTCTGTTTGCATTTACTGCCCACCATACCTAATCTTTTTATCAACAAAGGGGATTTCGTGTATAAAATTAATTTTTTTGGTATATTTTAAAACACGATCGCGTAAATAGAACCATGCTTCTTGTATAAAGAATATTAAACGTGAATCAATTACTCTACCATTAACGTCCCCTAACGTTAAATCACAGAAATGTACCCGAATATGAGGATCATTAGCCTGCAATTCGTGGAAACAAGAGACCTTGTACGTTTTCAAGGAATTTTTCTAAAAATATGCCCTCAATCTGTGGATAAGGCAGGATATTTCTACCACGGGTGACAAAACCGGTAAAACGAACAAGCTGAAATAAAATACACCGAAAAAATAGCTATTTTTAAACAGTTCAAATTTGGTAATGTCTGATGTAATTCATGGCCCTTATTAAGAATTGATTGATTTGGTTTATTTAAGGACGCTCTTTAATATCTCAGGTCAGCAGCGTCTCAATCAATTCAGAGCGTGAAACGGCCGACAAATTTTTCTCAGAGGCCTCTTCTTTCAGGCTTGAGGTTCTTTATCGTGCCGTAAATGTACGATACGGGACCTATGGCTTTGCTTTCCTTCCGAAAGAAGCCATACTTAGTATTTTTACGCCCGAAAAAATCCATCAATGCTGGCCGGATTTGAACCGCCGATCTTGGGTTTGGAAGGCAAGTATGGTAACCCCTACACCACCCGAACCGACCCTCATCAAGAAGTATTCAATAACTATTGCAATACATTGTCTCACTTTGAACTTTTGTTTTATTTTAGTTTTAAACAGACTAAATTTTCCTCCATTCTTTGGTTAAATTACAATTATTTATATTTTTTGTGTATAATCTCCTTGCAAATGTATGACTAATCCCCATTTAGTTGGCAAACGCTTTCACAAAATCTTTCTCTAACATGTTCGTATTGCGGCTCTGACTCGGTCATTCTCCATCAGCGAACTGCACCTTTTAGAGATGGAAATTAGAGGGTGCTATGTCGGCACTGCAGGTGATTGACAATTTACCGAAGTTTAGTGTTGCGTGACTGCATTGTTTTGAGAACTTTCATTACCTTTTTGTGAGATGGATGCTTCAGAACATCTTATACTTCCGAAGAGTTTTGACAGACACTTCGGAGTTAATTGTTTTACTACGAAGCAATAACACATCAATCAAAATAAACTCTTCAGAGTATCAGAAGAATATGACCACAACTTGATCGGCTGACGGTATTACTTTGAACTTTTTATTTCGAAAGGAGTTTCCTGACACTGTGGATGGATTGTATTATGTCTCAAGCTCGAAGTGATGAATAGAAGTTTCATAAATGGCAAATGCCGGAGAGGTACTCTAAACTTAGGCCTGGAACGTTTCCTTTCTTAATAAATGCTTTCCCAATTTATCATTTCATCTCATGTATCATCAGTGTAAATCGCCTGTGGTGCCGCAGTAGTAAAAACGGGCGTTAAACACTATTAAAACTCCTTGGTCACGGTGCTGAACAATAAATCGCCAATCTTCAGAACACGGTTCTTTGTTCATTATATGAGCAGCTAGGCTTTATCGCTGATCTTTGAGTATTTATAGTAATTGTATGAAACTGCCGACTAAGATAATAAGTAAAATATAAAGTTGTTTTTTTTAATTTATATTTGCCGGTCGTTCCGATAAGGGTGTCGGCACGTTTCACATTATCGTGCAACTGTGCGGCCGCCCGCAGCGTTAAATCAGCGAGACTGCCTCTACTTTCTTTTGTTTATAGTAATATTTTTGCACTAGGTTCGGCAATGCCGCAAATTCTGAGTGCTGAAGGTTTCATTTTCCACAAAAAGACATTCAATTTCTGCTCATTGCTTATAACTGACATAAGTTCTAACTTCCTATTTAAAAGCTAATTGCATTCAATGCCGCTACAATTTCTGAATTCCAACAGAAGTTTGAACATCTGCTGGGCATTGTTGGTGCATGAAAGATACACACACAAATCGGGAATATTTCCAGCGAAGACCAGACAAAGAAAGTTAATGGCTATAGTGAAGAGAGGGGAGTTGGGGAGGAGGGGTAAATAAAGGAGTTCAGGGGTAGGGGTTCTTTTCATGTTTGTGTGTAAAATTACTTATAGAAAACGCGTGATGTAAGTATATCGATGTGTTTGTATGCATAGATTGTTACAGTAGTAGCATATACGACCGCAAGGCCCATGTTATACATACTTGTGTGTATAGGAGAAAATGAAACATACACAATATATCATGCAAAATTTAAGAGATAATAAACATAAAATATTGTATTTTTCCAAGATAAACTGATCCACAAAACATTGCATAACTTACTTACTGAGACCTCTCTTAGTTTGAACTTTGGCGGGGAGGTACATATGAGAAATTAATTTCACGAATATTATATTATTTTATTGCGATCTTACAAACAACCAATTTGGGCATTAATTACATTTAGTCATCTCAAATATTGTGAGATTCTTGTAATTTATGTTTAGAACATAACCATAACGCAATTAGCAAGAAACTAAGATCAAAACACTTACGCATACTCATAACCAACGGTACCACAAGTATCAAATTATAACATCATAATAAAGCTGTACTAAGAATAATCTTCTTCCCTGTTAAAGTTTATTGCATTTCTTTCTTGGAGGTGAAGCCTAAGAATAGGATCTCTATAAACAGCTTGTTTACAGTTTATCTTTCGTGATTTTTGTCCCCTGAAATATTTCGCAATACACGCACCTACTGTTATTGCGTTCCATTTCCTCAAACCAAATGTTATGACACCTTAACGCAGAAATGGAATATCGTGTTCTGAAAGTGTGGATAGATCCTTCATCCCAGCGATAGCCTATTGGCTGAACTATAAACAAACACACTACTGCGGTATCAGTGGCGGTCACACAGATTTTTATGAGTTTGAGAGAAAACACTGTTTGGTTAACACAAATGACTTTTCTTTAAACCAGCATCATTTCTGACTTAACAAAATGTAGTTTTGACATTGAATGTATATGAACCATTTTGTAAAAATGTATGTATAAGAAAGTAGGTATATAAAAGAAAGTAATTCAAAAGTCATTGTAAGGACCTCTAAACGAAGTCATGTGTTTGTTTACAACGCAATTAATAGAGCTAACAACAGAGTGAGTGAAGGTGGATATGCTCCGTTTACAGCATGTGATAAACTCCCTCTGCTCTTGTGCAATAGGCAAGACGTTACCATACGGTAGCTGGAAGGCACGTCTATCCACAGTTACTCTCGCATGAAGAAGAATTTATTTTTCGCAAATGAGCCTGTACCATTTGAACCTTTGACAGACTCGACGATTATGGTGCTCCCATATCATCAGCAACCTCTCCCGATTGAGATTACACGTCGTTCTCGGTGCAGGTTATCTACGAAGTTGGTTATTTCTGTAAAGTTGTGATTAAAGGTGATACTAAAGAAATACTCTCGAACTGCATCACATGAGCCCTATGAGAACAGCACGTTATTACTATAACGTGTGGGACTATAACAGAGAAGGCAGGGACACCTTGGACTAACTCTCTTTAAGGACTTGGGTATGGCTTTTAGGGGGAAAAAAACTTGTTATTGTTTACCTCGAGCCTGAAAGAGGTTTCTGAGCAAGATTGATCAGCTGTTTCACACCTTGAATTGGACTCTTATGCATTCCTAAATTTGTCATAGAAGGCTTTGAAATGAATGTTGATCTACGCCGTTTAGGTATACTTGACAGTTAATTACTTCATGATTTCTTCGACTCTAATCAGTGTATTATGGCTGCGGAAATTCTCTCATCAGTTTTTCCCAAGACGTTCTACGAGATCGGTGTCGTTGACTTACACGCAGGAAATTCTAACTCAAAGAAAACACAGAGATCAACTTTGCTGTAATGTTCCACAACAAAGTGCTAGATAACGACCCATCATGTACCTAATTTGTATACTGTATAGGATAATTATAATGACAGAAAAGATTTGTGCCACAGTTTCTTAATATAAGTTATTTGAAACATGTGTTCATTTGCACAATGGAAAGTGTTTCACATTTATGTTATAATAAATGTAAAAATGAATTCCCAATCATGAGCAAAAGCATGTACTTCAAGCTTTAAGAACGAATATGTTTGCGACTATTTATCAGCCCATAGTTTCATCGGTCGACCGATCTCTCTTCTACCTTTAAGTTTATATTCTAAAATTTCATCCTATCTTGATGTGTTTATTTAATATTTTGCCATTTAAATACACCTTTTTCCTATACTTTCATTTCGTATCTATTCCTGTAGTGTGAATTATTTTACTGATCTTACAGATCTCATTTCTTCTGTCCAAAATGTGCTTTTTACCTTCTAATGAGTGTTCAACATTTACTGCCATGTAAAGAACCAGTTACACCACTATTTTGTAACATTTGAGTACGGCTCCAATTCAAGTTTTCTTTAACTTCCTATTCATGACCCCAGAGATTTGATTGAATGTTTGTATTTTATGTTAAGCATATTTTTCTCCTAGATACTACAATTATATGCAACCCAAAAATTTAATTTATTGTCATAATGCAGTTTTTTAACAGTGCAACTATATCTTATTACCTGCTGTGTTTTTATACAGGCTGAAAGTTGTACTTTACTGTTTTGATAAATAAGAAAAATAAAATAATTAAATATGTTGTTTGCCAACAGGGTCAACATATTGTTTCATTGTATGTTTTATAGTGCGATGGTTCCCCCCCCCCATCTGAAGGATAAAAATGATTAAAGTAGCATTTTTTTAGTAAAAGTTTAAAGCAAATGAAACAAGAATGCAAAATCATGAAAACAGGCAATAATTTACAAGTATACTTCCTTGTATAAAAAGTACCAATGTATACAATGAAAATATTGACTTTATTCCCAAGTCATGACTCAGAATGAGGTAGGAAACTTCACCATAAATTATTTAGAACACTGTGGCCAGGCACTGAACTGCTGAGCATATTGATTGCAGAACTCCTAAGTATCTGCAGATCTTGAAATTCTGATTTTTGGAACTTGAATGACTTTCATACAATAAATAAGCTTTACTCCTTTATGAAAAATTTCCAACAGTTTTACAAAAAAAATTTTTGACAATAATATAGCTCGTCCATAGTACTCTTATCACAGGACGAGCATGAAATAGGCACCTTTTCTGGAAAAAAATGCTTAGGTAGGATGTCTAATATTTAAAAAAAAAAAAAAAAACTTTGTTGAACTTCAAGCACAGTAAAGCAGGATGGTTTTCTTTTCACACTTCCAGCCAGCTGAAATGCTCTATCCCCAACAAGAGACAGACAGAATGGATGAAACGTTGATACTACATCAGGTAGAAGCATTTCAAGCAATGCATTTACTTCCTTTTTAGCAAGTTTCTAGTCGAAAGTATAGAACGCAGATTCTTGGGCAATACATACATGTCAAATAACGGGGAAAAATTGTCTTATCGATACTTGAAATATTATATTTTTTAAAAATAAAAAAAAAACTGCTTCCATATGACTGGCTTTATAGCATAGATTATAGGACGACGCGACGTTTCTAGTTAGGGAATGTCACTGTTGTACTTGTTATATATTGTATTAACTACTTCTATATAATTAATTTATTTTCTATCTTGCTTTTTTCATCTTGCTTGCAAGCTGGAAAGAGACATTTTAAAGGAAACGAGCTTAACAATATCGACAGTTGCAAGTTGTAATAATATAGCTCTGTTTTTTGGGAATATGGAGCTATCATATCCATCGGATCAGGGGCGTTTATCCTTTATCTGACATATGAGAACATGTAATTAGTAATTGAAAAAATAATTATTCACTAGTTTTATTATATTGTAAGTAATTGCTTTTTTTTTTTTTCCTCCCAGACATTATCACCTCAGTCTAACGGTTAACGTTGCTGACTGGGAGGGCCAGGTATAATTCCACATTCCTTCTTAGGAATTTTTCTAATTAGGGAGGTCTGAAACAGGGTCCACCCAGCACATATGGGAAGCTGCCTGATGGAGAGGTGGCGTTCTTTGATCACAAAACCACATGATCGGCGACCTGCGGAGTGCCGGCATGCTCATCACATGCTCCCTGCAATACTGCACTCTATCAATGAAGTCGTAAGACGGAGGTAGAGGACGTAGCGGTCGCCGCGGCAGGCTAAGGCTTACCCCGGGCTGTAGTGCCAAATTAAATCATTGTATCGACATGTATTGCTATATAAATGCTCCGTTCTTGTTTGCCGCTTGAGCTGCAGTTCATGCTTTTATATAATAATGCGTTTTTAATGTACTGTTTGTGTGTTTTAAAGAAATAAAGAAAATAATTATGAATATCTTTCAGTTTTTATACTAGAAGAATAATAACAGCTGCCCTTACTAACTTATATTTAACTTATAAAGAAGTGGGGAATATGCCGGTGTTATGGAGAATTTTATGACCTCACTTTCATTGGTTTTTACTGCTAACTTTATTTTATCTTGACTAAACTTTTCCATTTAAATGCACCGAATACGATCTTCATTATTTGACATTTAATACATTTTTATAAAATTTAAGTAGAATGAGCATTTAATACGGTAATTGAATTACGCTAATTAGGCAGATCAATACAAATTGTGTTGTCTATATAGATATCCATATTCAGAAATAAAATACCACTACAAGCGGAATAATAATCCGCAATACAAAGGTTAATTTCCTTGGGAAATTGGGGAGAAATTATGTGCAGTCTGTCTTCATCTTAAACTTTTTTTAAAAAAATATTCTGGTGACTCCACAGAGTGAGGTAAGTTTATTTTACGACAATTCAATCTATACATTTACAGTTTATGATCTGTGTAGATGAAGGCAAAAAGACAGCGATGAAATTAAGAGATTTTTAATGCCTTTCGTGAAGACCCAGGCTATGAGGGAAGTAAAAGAATTTGTAATGTTTCTGAAAATTGGGATGGCCAAAAGTTCTAATTGATGGCCAAACATTTCCAGTCTGTGTGTCACATAGATTGCTTTAAAGGGGAATATCTAGAGTGAAGAAGAAGAAAAGACCAGTAAGGAATTACAGTATACGGTTATGGTAATCAGAACTGCTTAAGTGAAAGGAGATTTATATAATGGAAAAAAATCCCAAGGTGATGTAGGTATATGACTAAAGGACTTTGATAAAACCGGGTAATCATTTTTAGTTTAAAGACACGTGGCCACAATGCCAATTGGAATGATATTAAAGGGGTTCAGATGAAGAAAGAATTAACTCTGATAAGAATTAAAACTAATAGCTGTCCTGATCAGTTTTAGATGCCATCAAGTTGAAGCTTTTTAATCCCGTTATCTCTTTCTGTCGTGTTAATTTTTCAATATTTATAACTTAACACAACAGGGCTTACAACTCATGGCGTTACTACGCTAATTCTTCCACGTTTCTTTCTTTTCATTTCCATTGTTTCCATTTCTGTTTTCAGAAACGCTGTTAGATCTACAAACACCAGCTTCCATTATGAATAAACACATTTTTGTAGCCGTTAAAACATGTTTGTCGCTCTAGTAGCAAGATCATCAGCAATACAAGCTGGCCAACCTGACATTATAATTTTAGTAGACTATATCACTCTGTGATGTCATCTTAAAATCGACCAATGAAACGAAACAAAAGTTTAATTTATCAAATCCGTTTTATCACGCGACGTGCATTTGTCTTGTGGTCAGTGTAGCCAACGCTATATCTCCATTATGTAATTCCTGAGAACGCATCACTGATCACTTTTGCTAGCAGGCGGTGGGGAGCTATTAATAGCAACAAAAGCATGACAATCGACAATCATAACGCAAAATGGAGGTTTTCAAAGAGATATTCATAAGTATAACATTTTATGCAAGTGTTAATATTCTGTGTGAGATTTTCAAATATATATTATTTTTATTGATATTCTATTCGTGAAATAATTCTAAACCCGTATTTTGATCCTGTCTATTGGCATTACTTACAATCGGCATTCTTCTGTCGCAAAATGGTTTCAATAGGTTAAGTACAAATATACAAGTATTACAATTTTGTAAGACAAGTTTAGAGAAATTATATCTAAATTCTTATTTTATTTTGGAAATAGTCCTCATAAATATCACTCGAGTTTGAAATTGCCGATAAACTCACGAACGTAGTGAGTGATATTACGTGTTATAATTTTAAACAGGAAAATAATATAATGCTTGCACTTTGCTCTGCAAAAAAGCAGGACTTAGATCATTCTTCCATACAATACATGGACTATGGCTTCAATTCATATGGTAGACTGTAATCACTTTTCAGAATATAGCACCTTTCCAACTAGATAGCACCAGCAACTCAATTTTGTTTAAATTGGGCTTTTGATCGTTTTTCTCCGACACCTTCATCTGTTATCAACCTGAGAATGAGCAGGTATCGAAACTCCCGTCCTACGGTACACTTCACTCCAGCCGCCCATCTCTCACAACTAATGTAGTGTTTAGATATCCTCTCGACTCTCTAGGCTGATGTTGAGAGCATTGTAGAAAGAATTAACTTACTCCAGCACATTCATTCCTTCATAGATATTGCGATCACAGCCTATCATCCAAACGGTTGATTCCCTTTAAATAGGGACCGGACATCCTAAAGAGGGCTGTCCAACGTTCGTTTGTACTCGGGAACATTTGCATGAGAACTAGGGGTACGCGAGTGCCAGGTTCGATACTACTGCTACCAATACTACGACTAATAATAATAATAATAATAATAATAATAAAATCAAAATATATTAAATTCTATTTTTCATTCAAAAAATGTCGCTCTACGTTACTTCTTTTATTAACAGAGACGCTAGCATTACGCAATAAACACATGGGTTTTCCTTTGTTTCCACTAAAGCAATACTGATTCTCCCTGTCACTGTTAAAACTATACTTTTTTGCCATTTTAAGAAAATGTCCAATTTATCACAACACTTGGTCTCAAAACGTATTTCGCAAGCACACAAATAATACTGAAAGTAAGGAACTTGGAACATTTCTATTGTAAGACTGTTATGAATCGTTTATTCAAGGTTTGCGACACAGCTTTGTTGAGATTAAAGTTAATTTGAGGGAAAATTGGGTGTCCCATTGTCGTCTTGGTGAAACTCTGTCATAACAGGTGGATTATGGCACTGCAATACATCGAATCATAAGGAGGCGGGCTATTTTGCAGAATAACAAATTTCCTAAGCTTGAAGACGGTGCTTTTAAAGCGAAAAGTAAAAATCTTTATTCAAATGAGAAATAAAAAGAAAAAATTACTTAACAGTAATAAAAATTTTTATTTGGAAACTAGCTGCGAAGGACGCCTTAAAAGGGCATCGCAAGCGACAAGGGGCACGCGGGCGCCGCGTTGGAAAAGGGATGCTAGACGGTGTGACTCTGGTAGCATTATAAATACAATTTGGGGTCCACAGAGACTTTATAAACGCCACATTTTCATTAATGTTAACAAATGCTCTCAATTTTAGAGTTGTATCGTATTTTGTTGAAATGTGTAACAAAACGTGTGAAAGCAACGAAATCTTAGTTATATTTTTAAAACGCTTTTAACAGTTCTTAAAACTGGATTCGCTACACAGGCTTGTTACCGTCACGGATGGCAGAGGTCGTTATGGCGCGGACTCATGAGCGAGAGGTCTGGGGTTCGAATCCCGCTAGAACCGTCCTCCCTGACTGAGGTTTTTTTCCAGGTTTTCCCCAGTCCTCATACGTGGCAAATGCCCTAAACTTAGGTCTGGAACTTTCCTTCCAATTTATCATTTCATCTCGTGTATCATCAATGTCCACCGCCTGTGGTGGCTCAGTAGTAAAAACGGGCGTTAAACACTATTAAAAAAAACATGGCTTGTTGACGGCATTGCTTAAATGAGAAAATACAGGACGCAAGAAAAGAAGCATTCGATCCAGAGTTTCGCATGTCTGCAGCGATGTGCACTTGACAATATTCCTCTGCCTCTAATTAAATGGCTAGCTGTGCAATTTGTCACGCAGAGCTGAAGTCACAAGATCCCGTATTCACGAAGCGTGAGGCACTATTGCTCTCTGGGGATTGCATTTCTCTTCCTTACACAACACTACAGTAATCCTGGCATCGCCATAAACCGCTATTCCGCATGCAGTTGTTTCGCCACGGAATCTCTAAAAGCATGTCAGGTGAATAGCAAGCAACTTTCACAAGAATTGCGAAACGCGAAGGTTGAAATGAAGTCGCTATAAAGAACCTTCAAGCAACTGTGGTCGATACACCGGATTATTTTGCAATATGTTCCGATGTCTTCGTTATTGTTTTAAAGTTTTGCTGTCTTTCATTTCTTCGTTATTATTTTAATTATGTGTTAATTTACTGAATCTGATCGGCCAGTACAAGAAAAGATTCAAGTATCAATAATTCTTACTATGTTCATGTCTAACATTTATAGACGTTAGAAAACAACTGAAAATTTCGAAATAACTTGTCGTTGGGGTAGCATATGTTACAGCAATTGGCTCCTATGTAGACCTCAGAATTCTTGAGCACTTAGCATCAAGTTAGTACACTCAAACACAATATATGAACAACCTCCCTGCATGTAAACAAGATTTGATTGACAGGCGTAATGGGAGAGGATAGTTCATAGGTATTGCACCCTGACCTGTTGTCCACAGTCGAATGCAAACATAACTTCATTCCGGTTTTAGTGCTTATAAATTCTGGTGTCTACTCACAATCGGCAGGATGTTCTATGTGTTCAAATGGCTCTCTTTTAAGAGTATAAAGCATAAATGTTATAAAGAAATTATGATTCATGAAGGCAGGTGCTCACAAAATGTTTTAATTTATTTCTTTAAATTATTTATCAGCCACGCTCATAAAAAGCAAATGGTCAATTATATGTTTTATTTTGAAATACATCGCTGAATGAAAGGTTTAATATGCTGCTTGTAGTTAGGAAATAATACTGACACTGCTTTTCAAAGCAGCTCACCGCCATGGGTGGCCGAGGTCGTTAAGGCGCGAACTCGTGAGCGGGAGGTCTGGGGATCGAATCCCAGCAGAACCTTCCTCCCTGACTGAGGTTTTTTGCACATTTTCCTCAGTCCTCATAAGTGACAAATGCCGGGAAGGTACCCTAAACTTAGGCCTGAAACGTTTCATTCGTTTAAAAAATGTGCTTTCCCAGTTCATCATTTCATCTCATGTATCATCAGCGTCTACCGTCTGTGGTGCCTCAGTTGTAAAAACATGGGCGTTAAACACTAATTAAAAAAAACACTTCCAAAGTTAAGAAATAAATAGAGGAAATTTTTTTCACGAGCGAATAGAGGTGAATTAACGTAGTATAAATATAAATTTAATAAAAAGCTCTGTAATGAATTAGGTGACTGAGAACATGATGATATGAGGGACAGGCTAATGAGCAAAGTCTCAAACCAAAATGGGAATTAATTAATTACTTTATTCGTTGTTTGAATAGTTGCATCGTCTAAGATGTATGATCAGGAGCAGAACTTTGATGAATTGTTGAAATAATGTGAATGCTCGGATCTCTCATTTTTATTTTACAGTGTTTTATTTTTTGTAACCGCTCAACATACGGAAGGGGATCGAAACCTAGTCTTCTAAGTTGTTAACAGCCGCGCTGCAATCTGACACACGTCGGGTGAATACATCTCGACTTGCAATGGGATATCTATACTTTAATTTCCTTTAAGAAACATTGTGTAAGGGAACTAGTGAGAGACGAGGAAGACAGAATTTACATATTAGCGAATTATCTGTTAAACGTGAGTGGGGAGCTCATGAGCTTGTACTTCCTGTTCAGCGCAAACAAGAGTGTGCAGTTGAACTCTAATAAAATACTATTTTTTGCACTTATTTCATCCATAATCACAGAGGGTTAGATCGGGGAAAAATATTATTGATAACATTAACTATTTCACGCATGTGACGTCATCTTAAAATCGACCAATGAAACGAAACAACATTCTGAATTTTGACTAATCATAGCCGAACGTAGCAGTGAAATTATCGAAAAAAAATTATCAAACCCGTTTTATCACGCGACGTGCATTTGTCTTGTGGTCAGAGAAGCCAACTCTACACCTCCACTATATAATTCCTTACAACTTTTTCCGTATTTTCAGTTTTCAATAATTTTAACTAACTTAAGGCGTATTCACTCAAGCACTTGTTTTTGTGTATTCAGTAAGAAATTATTTTATAAATGATGTAACAATATCTGCCTAAGCAGCCATAAATCTTAATAAACACGTTGTTCAGAATGGTAAAACGTTTTCTATGTTTTAGTTATATCTCAGTTGGTATCAGTAAATTTAACGGTACATATTTAGCGATTGTAATAGTCGACTTTTGTCTATTTCATTCTCACTGTTTCTGAATAGGTAGGTATTCTTACGTAAATAACACATTTTATACAATTGTTAATAACCCGTGCGCGAATTGAAAATATTTATTAGTTTTATTCTTACTCCATTCATGATATATTCGCATTACTGACAATTGACATTCGTCTGTTGCTAGATGACTTGAAAAGGTTAAGTATTCGTAATATAATTGTATAAATTATTACAATATTGTAAGCCAAGTTACGAGAATTATATTTAAAATTTAATTTTATTCTGAAAGAGTCCTAACAAATATCACTAGAAGGTATGAGCTTTCCACTTAATGAATTTATCGGCAATCTGAGACCCTCTTGAGATATTATTTGCTAAAACTCAATGTTTGGACACTTAGTAAGTAAATTTTTTGCAGAGATACATTGACTATAGTGGCATCATAGAGTTCCGATGGGGAAAAAACAAAACAAAAACAAAACGAATTCTCTCAAGAGTTTATGAAACAAAGATGATTAGTTAAAACGATTAATCCTATTTATGATCATGAAGGATTTCTTCGTGCAGCATATTAGCCTTCTCAGAATGCCAGCTTTATTAGTTTTGCATGAACATGTTTACATAAGTGACAAGTTTTTCGTCGGAAAAAGGAATGAGGTTGGAATCAATTTCTTCATCATATATTTTGTAAAAATTTAATCATAAAATCTACTTCTGGCTTTGGGGTTACTGATTTAAGTAAGTGAACTAGTTTTAACGTATGTAATGTTGTAGTCACTTGCAGAAGGGCGAAAAATGTTCGTTTCCTGAGAAAATTGCACAGGACTTCTCCAAGCATTAGTCACGTGATATAATGTTCCTTCTGTCGCCACAGCACTCTTATTTTTGTTTCTCAACAATTACTGTTTCAGAATTTATTTAAAAAATTTTAAAACTTGAACAGCTTCGAATTTCTCTTGAAATTATTTCCTGACAACACAAGCAGATTCTTTGTGACCACAAGGGACATAAATGAACACTCAATGAGGAATAAAATAGTTTTCCTTGTAGACTGTACACACGCGGAAGAAATAACGCTGTTTTGGGGGGGGGGTTCCCAATACATGATGAACTGTGGGCTTAGAAAAATTCAAAACTGGCGCACGCAGGAGGGTCTTTCTATCAGTCCTATCAAAACAGCTGTTCTTTTTACTGACAAGAACGATCTTAAAGTCCTAGGAAATTTAAATCTAGAAATTCAATCCAGGAAAATTCTGAGTCAGTTAAATATCAAGGTCTTATACTGCATAAGAAGCTGACCTGATCATATTGACATCTCCATAGAGCCAGGTGGTTTCTTGTAACCTTCAAATGTACTATGGAAGAAACCTAGAGACTGTAACAACTAACAGCCACTGGCTATATGTTGCAAAGGCAAGGTGCTAGATATATTACCCCCATTGTCTGGGGGCGGAAACATTACAAACAACTATAACAGGTAATTAATTGTAGAACGTGGGCTTTCATGACTGGTGTCAATCATGTGAACTGCGTCTTCCGGGCTGGAAGGCCATAGCCCAATGGGATTCTTCCCCATCTTCTCAGATGTTTCGTCCACGACTGCGGTGGATTTTTTTATATGGGCCCCTCCTCCGCCCATCCAGTGACTATCGTCCAAAGTGGAACGCCTCCCCTACGTCTGCTCTAAGAAGCGGGTAGTGAAGTACGAGAAGTGGCGTCTGGTACCGCCGAAGTCACCTGAGGTTAGTGGACGCACACTAAAAGAGCGTGAGACGAACAGGGGTGGGCTAGGTCCTGACCTTGACAAGCCTCGAGCAGAATCTAAGTGTAAGTGATGGAATTTATATCTTCAGTGGGGTGGTCGCCGTAATTAACTAACTAAATGTCGGTCCTGGTGGTGTAGTGGTTACCATACTTGCCTCCTATACCCAAAACGCGGGTTCGAACCCGGCCAGGACCGATGGATTTTTTCGGGCGTAAAAATCCTAAGTATGGCTTCCTTCGGAAGGGAAGTAAAGCCGTGGGTCCCGTGTCGTACATTTGCGGCACGAAAAAGAACCTCAAGCCTGAATGAGAGGCCTCTGAGCAAAATTTGTCGGCCGTTTCACGCCCTGAGTTGAATGGGACGCTGATGACCTGAGCTGTTAAAGAGCGTCCTTAAAATAAATCAATCAATCAGTAATTAACTAACACTCCGCTGGCCAGGCCCAGGAGCTCCTGGCTAGATCCAAGACTCTGAACCAAGTGAACCAATCAGAGCTCAGTTCCACAGGCACTCCTATCGTATATAATGCTGTTAATTCCAACAATGAGTCAGTAAATGCCTCGCCTTCAAGAAGACAACGGCGACTACAACACTGAAATTGTCCACCGCAGTCGTGGACGAAATGCCTGGGAAGATGAAGGAGAAGAATCCCATTGGACCACGGCCTTACACCCGGAAGACTCAGGTTACATAATACAGCAGCCAAATGTACCTGGCTACAGAGATTAGCGTTCTATGGGGGCCTCTAGAGCACTCCAACCATTGCACAGGATACTTTGCGAGGAGGGCATCTATTTTCAAGCGCAAGCTACGTTTACTGTATACTGAAGCAGAGGGATTTGGAGAAGTAACTGTGTAACAAATGGATGCACATCCATTCTACATTCCCTGGATATTTCAGTATTGAGCATGAGATCCGACCTCATGAATCTTAATATTGTTTTCTCCCTCCATTTAAAACATCTCTCAGCTCTTGGGAAGATTGGACGAAAGGAACTATGCCTGAAAAAGGATATGACAACTCGTGTATAATTCTTGAGAAATATTGCACAATATTTCAGGCAGAAGTGGGTTGCTATCGTAAACAATTTGGAAAAGGATACCATGGTAAACGAATTCTCATCCTAACAGATAGTCTTTCAAAAGCACTTCTTTCCAACCAAGTAAAATCCAAACTGGTATGGGGTTGCTAGAATGCCCTGACTGCTCTGGTTTGAACTGGGGTGGGTGCCAGGTCATCGGGGCGTTTCTGGAAGCGAAAAGCAGATCGGTTGGCACTAAAGAATGTTTGGCCCTGAATCAGCCGTTGGAATCAAAACACCTACTGTTATTATCGAGCTAAAGCAGGGTTTGGAGATAAGCACAAATTTAGTTAGCAAACCTATCCTGACCCAAAACAGGCTAGGAAATTGGTCCTGTGCGCAAATAACACTCTTGCCTCATAGTTGCGCTAATTGCTGAACATGGTGACTTCAGAAAACATCTGCGTAAAGTGGGATTCTATAAAGATGAACCCATTTACAGAGTGTGCAAATAGAATGATGAGACTGCTTCGCAGATTCTGTTTAATAGCCCATTCCTGGTAACAAAAAATTGATCTAATTTTCTATAAGCAGGAAAATCGTGGTAACGGACGCTGACATTGGGACCAAAATACTGCAACTTGTTCAAGGAATAGATTTTGGAAAATAGTGAGAGCCTCTTCCTATGGAGTTTCACAATAATCCTTGTGCGGGGGGTTGACAAAACTCCAGCAAACCCCCCGTGTTCTAAATCTAAGGTATTAGTTTTAAGTGCTATAAATAAATAATAAAATAAAGTGAAGCATGCCAAGAAAAAAATATCTGCACTTATTTATTATAAAAGAATAACACAGGAGACGAAGACAAATATAAGAAAATGAAGAGAAATTTATCTTTATCTACTGATCTAACAGCTAAGCTAATATAAATATGTTGATAAGAAATACGCCTTATATATACGAGCAAACACATCTAAAGCAATAAAGTCAGCAAACCATTTTACACTGAAAAAGTTCCAAAGTAAGAGTGGAAAAAGAAAGCAACGTATCAGATCTCACTTGTACAATCTGCCTGACAACTGGCAAGATGCCAATATCTCCCCCAATATACGTGTGAACGTCTAATTCTTACTTATAGGAGTGACAGTCCTGGATTCTTTCCAGAAGAATTTCTTACTCAAAATTAAAATCTATCGACAAAGACATTGAAATAACAATTTCGCGAAGTACATATCTTTGCGATTAATTTCTCCTTAAAGTTCAAGGGTAATTCTGAATATTATGAAAATCTTGTGAGTTTCGTCATTTCTAAACAAAATCGCGCTGAATTTAAAATTATTATATGTGGTGGAAAATATTTCACGTTGTTAATACTGTCACCGTATTCTACGCTCACTCCATTTTATATTTGATTTGATTTTATGTGTCTCCAAAATCCTACTAGCAAGCCATCCCCCGTCGCTACTGAACTGAATCCAAGTATCAACTTACTGAGCACTTTACCAGTGTATGAGGCGTGTTCAAAAAAGACCGAACTTTTGCTATAACATCTTTATTGCTAATTGTGCAACATTTTAAGCGCTGCTCCTCTCAAATTAGTCTCCTTTACTGACAATACATCGTTCCCAAAGTTTCTTCCATTTTTGGAAAGCATTCTGGAAGGCACTTTTTGGGATGGCACGCAAGTTTCTTGTCGCATTGTTCTGAATCTCCTCTATGGTTTGTAAACGACGTCCTTTAAAAGTGGTTTTAAGTTTGGGAAACAGGAAAAAGTCTGCTGGGGCTAGTTCCGGAGAACAGGGTGGCACAATGGGAGTCTGATGTTTTGCCAGATAGCTGCGGACAAGGAGCAATCCGTGAACTGGCGCATTGTCATGGTACAACACCCAAATCTGCTTTTTCCACAATTCATGCCTCTTGCTGCGCATAGCATCCCTCAAACATGCTAAACTTTCCTGGTATACTTGCTTGTTTACCGCTAACCACCTGATACAAATTCCTGATGGATAATACCTTTGCAGTAAAAAATACAACCACAACCACCTTGATCTTTCACCGACTCATGCATTTTTTTTTTTTTTTTTTTTTTGGACAAGGAAACACTTTGTTCACCCACTGCAACGATTGCACCTTATTTTCAACATCATAGCCATAAACCGACGTCTCATCTCCTGTCTTAAGGAAGTTTTCATTGCCATTTGTAGTGGCAAGCAGTTCCTGACTGAGTTCAACATGAGTCTGTTTCTGACCGTAATTATACAAAAACGGCATTAATTCTGCACTGATACGATGCAACTCAAGTTTGCCATTCAAAATTTGATGGCATGATCCTGTGCTGATGTACCCTTCGTGAGAAACTTCTCGAACAGTTAATACACGAATTACAGCACGAACTCTCTTGACATGGTCATCATCTGTTGATGTGGAAGGTCGTCCAGGCCTGAGATCCTCACTGACGGACATTCTGCCGTGTTCAAAACGCTTAAACCACTCGTAGCACTGCGTGTGATTCTTACAGTCCTCCCCTTATGTTTGGCTAAGCAATGGAAACGTCTCTGTAAAAGTTTTCCCAAGCTTGTAGCAAAATTTCACACGTATACGTTAATCTTCAAGCTCTGTCACTAATCTACAAACAGCTTATGCATGTGCTCACTTCAGCAGCTGTAGCTCGGCAACTAACGGTCATAGCGAAAACAGTCAAATAGCAGTTTGTAGTCTAAACCTGCTATTAGTAGTAGTCATATAGCTTGCCCACCTCCTCAGACATGTGTGCTAATGAGCTTTTGTACCTTGTCAAAGTAAGGAAGGAAGAAGGGACCAGATGAGGGAAACAAGGGGCTGCCAGAAGCTAATGACCGCGATTCTAGGACATAAAACAGCTTCCAGGTCTGAGGTAGAACCCTCCAGACGCAACGAGAGCTATGGAGTAAAGTTATATGTTATAGGAGAGCGGAAACTTCCATCCCAGTGACCAGGATAAACCAAGATAGGAGGATTTGGACCCATAACTCGCTAATATGTAACCACCTTAGCCACACCGCTCAATTTTACGCGTAAGAGTTCCAGTAAACTGGCGTTATAAGTTGTTCGGAGTGTTCAAACTTATCATAACGTCTTTCAAGCAAGAAAATAGTCGTAGAAACATACTTTTAACAATGAATGAGAAGAAAAATAATAATAAATAACAAAAATCTTAAATACTGCACCCGATACTTTGTTTCTTACACCGGGATATGTATTGCAAATTCTTACACTTTATTTTTAAATTACAAATTACATTCTTATATTATTAATTTTCAGATGATATTCGTACCTAGGTTACAATTAGAAGTTTACTAAAATAAAAATAACAAAACTACATTCCCTTCAACTAATTCCTAATTGCTGAATACCAGCCACTACTTCTATTATTTCCAGTTAATCTTTAACTCTAAAGTATTAAAATGCTATTCACCGGTTTCAGATAGAAATTGTACTGGTGTCCAGTGCATTTCTTACACACTTTTATTTTACTATTTATATTTGTGTGTATCTATTCCTATGAGAAGAGAAATATCGATTTTCTGATAATGGGAATTAATTTGCCCTCAGAATCTTAAGAGTATCTTACAGTATATTTAATTTCGTGTCACAAATACTTTCATACAATTGCAAATGAGTTAGATATGTTCTAAAAACTTATTTTGAAGCAATGTATAAAACTGTCGTGCATACGTATTTTGACGAAATATGTCACTTCTCTTCTATAGTGTACTTAATATATGAATACTATCATGATATTATTTCTGGCAAATGCATACTAAGATGTAAGAAAAATAAATAAAATGCAAACTAAACCAACACAAGTATCCAAATTTTTAATAGAAAACACTTTCTGGCTATCTCGGAAGATTAGAAAATTGATGAAGCCTTTCACAGAAAGCAAATTTGTAAATACTACTTAAACAATGTTCCTGAAATACTGTATACACCAATTATTCATAGGTCAGAGGTGGTTAGGAAGATTGCAAAATTAATTGATACAAAACTCGAAACCAAAATTAACCAGTTTATAACTTACTCGCATTAAACGAAAGCAAGAAAGCACTGATAGAAATTGCAAAGCAAAGTAACCGTATTTATATGAATTAATGAGGGTTATTTGCTTGATTTAATTACTTTGAAGAAAAATAAAACTAGCGAAGGCCTTGAAAAGTGCAATGGAAAAGATCTAGGGTTTAAAATGGCTGTTACTATTAGCAACAGATGGGCTTCAAACATGATTGGAGAGGTAGGATATTAAAATAGTTGAAGTATCAGGGTTTGCCTAAAAAATTACATTGTATCATTTATTAATTCATAAGAACACGCAATAGAGTAATATAATGGATATGTGCATTCAAACTGTGAACAAAATTAGTCTCATCCAAGAAATATTAAAACAAAATGTCGTAAACTATTGGAGAGCTTTAGAAGCACCTGCTCTTCCACACAGGTCAGGTGGTTTAGTCGCGTTAATGCTTCTGTTTTTTTAAGTCACTCCTTGTAATACATGTTTAATTATAAAAAGCAATGCATATGTGCAATAGTATTGCATTTTTCCACATTGTTAATTGCAGTATTTTCCCCCAATTTTCAAGGGATCGAAATTAAAAAACTGGAGTATGAACAATGGTTAAGATGCGATATATTTTTACCGATATTTCGGTACATTTCAACAAAATAAGCTGGCATTTGCAAGGTCAAAATAAAAATATAGTCCAAATGTACAAAATAGTTAATCTTTTGTAGCAGAGCTGGATGTTTGGAAGGTACATCTTAAGCAATGTGAATTCTAAGTTTGCAGTTACTCATTAGAGCCTAGAAGGATATTGCTATAACGTGAAGGTAAGAAATTCAAATATAGTTCATTTGGTGACTCCGTTAATTATATAAAATATTTATCGTTTTTTTTTTTTTTGTTTTTTTTTTTCAATTGGTTTCAAACTGAACGTTGTAGATATTAAGAATAGACATACAGTCGTATTTTTAAAGCCACCGTGTAAGTGTATGGGTCACGTGTTTACCTCTCATTGCTGCAGGCTTTGAAATCCAGTGGCATCAAGCAGTCTGGCTGACGCTTTTCTTCAATCCTTACAATAAAGCAGAGAGCTTTAGCACAGTCATTAATTAACTCATTGTCCGGTTTGATTGCATTTTTTAAACTTCAACACAGAATATTATAACTCATGTCTACAAAAAGGCACATCACGAGGAATTATTACATGTTATAACATTTGGTTTTGGAGTTTATTGAAGACATATCGGAGGGCTTTGAAGTGATAGAGTCAGAGAATAGAACACTCTTGTAAACAGGGTGCATTCTTTCAGGAATGATGAGCAGTTTGTGTAGGACTTTCTGGACAGTTGCAGGTTGCCGATGACGCTTTCTCCATTTTGTATAAAAATGAACGGAAATAACTATGGTTGGACAAAAACTATGTGAGGACCAGTTTGACCAGGGAGACAAGGAGAGTCAGTGGAAAATTGTGGGAATGATTAGTTTGGTATTAACAGATTTTTCAGAATTGACATAGATACCATTCCAAATATTTACATAATAATCTTCTAGCATCTATAAAGGTTAAAGGACGTTATATTCATAAAGAAAGGGAGGGGGAAGATATTGTTGGTGTGGATATTTTTAGAACTATCGAAGTATTGAACACCCAAATTTTACATCCTTTACTTTGAGAATCACAGCTATATTTCTATATATATTTATAAATTATTTATGAATAACTTTTCTTGAAAAATGGATATCAAATAATGCAAAAAAAACTGCAGCTTATGAAATCACCCCCAATCTTGAAAACTTCGTAATGTAACTCAAGAGTTTATAACAACTAATAACAAACCTAAGCCGGATTATTTAACTGCTTCTTTTATTTATTTTTAAAGTTATTGTTCAAACACCGTTGTCCGCAGACAACAAAAAATGTAGAGGGATCTTCTTTTTCCTTCCATTTTATGTGATGAACAGCAATTTATTTACAACAAGAACCGTTTTGAGATCGCTGTTCCACACTTAAGAGCGTAGATCCAAAAGTTTCCGGCCTCATCGATAAGGGTTATCGTCTTCACTAAACCCTTATCTGGTGTCTTACCTTATCTGTTAAGTAAATGGGTGCAGCTGTAACTTCTGTTCCGCGGAGTTCGTTGTTCAGTTATAGTTGCATAAAGAAGGCTAAGTGTAGAAGATTGTGACATGTTCAAAATGGGGTATCCAGCTATTATTAAGTTCTTCACAAAAGAAGGACTTACTCCAAAGGAAATTAAACAGCGATTGAACGATGTATATGGGGAAGCGCCCCCTCATATTCTACCGTGAAAGAATGGGACAAACTTTTTTGAATGAACTGAGAAAGCATTGAATACGAAGAGTGTGCAGATAGGCCCTTGGAGGTGCTCACTGCTGAAAACATCGCTCTTGTGGAAGGAAAAATTATGGAAGACCGGTGGCCCAAAGTTATAGAAATAGTAGCAAGGTTGGGCCTTTCTAAAGCAACAGTCCTTCGAATTATTCATGAACATTTAAACATGAATAAGGTTAGTGCAAGATGGGTGTCTAGACTTCTTTCCTCTGTCCAAAAGCAGCAACGAGTCGTCTGTCGTCAGGCATTTTTGAAGCTCTGCCGTGGCAACGAGAGAGAAGTTCTGCAAACCATTGTTACAGGAGATGAAACTATGGTCCTCTACCTATGATCCATCCCTTGTCCAAAAGAGAACCAATGGAGTGGCGTAAATCTGGCGAAGCACCGACTCTAAAGGCCAAGGTCACTCAGTCAATCAGAAGATCATGACCATTTTGGGACTGTGAAGGAATACTCTTCATTGACTTCAAGGAGAGGAACACCACAGTAAATGGTGAGTACTATGCTGGCATACTGCACAGACTACGTGCTTCCAGCAAAGAGAAAAGGGAGGAAAGCTGAGTGGTGGTGTGCGCATTTTTCACGACAACACATCTGTGCACACAGCTCTTGTTGCAAAGGAAGCTGTGAAGAAATGTGGCTTCAAGGATATCGATCATCCACCCTACTATCCAGAATTAGCTCCCAGTGACTATTTCCTCTTCTCATAACTCAAGAAGGATTTTCGAGGAAGGAAATTTAAGTGTGACAAGGACGTGATGGATGCTGTTTATGCCCATTTTGCAGATTAAGAATTCTGACTATTTCTGGGAGGTGGGGGTGGATTGAACTGTTAATTCAAAGATGTGAGAAGTGTATTGAAAAGTGAAATATAGTTTTTGTCATTATCATACTATAAAATGGTTAGGCCGGAAACTTTGTACTTACCCTCGTACAGTCCACAAATCATTGCCACCACTGTTTTCCTGACATCATGCTTCTGTTGGCCAAACAGTAAGAATTCCTGCTTCCATGTTGTATCTTCAATCGAATGTACTTAAAAGCTGTTCAGGTTATGGGTTATATAACATGCACTTTCACAACGTTTCCCTTAAGCCAGTTAGACATTTTTTGGTCTGAAAGTTGGAAACATTCTCATGTATTACGAATGTGTTAGCCACGGTGTGCTGGGATTGGAAGAGCTCCATCTGCATCCCAAGCAGGCAGGTTTTGAGGGTGATTAAGGTCGGCGCCATGCTATCGTTTTTCATTGTCAGCAAACTCTGTGCGGAATACAAATCTTGGTCTTTTCATTTTTAACGGAGTTTAACATCCCACAATGCTCTTCCAGATGACGGTTGATAAATGATTGCTCTCTGTACCCGATACTGTGTGGGAATCATTCTTAAATAAATATATGCAGTAGCGGATTTGAACCAAGCCTATTTTTTTATCATAGGGATTAATTATTTATAATCTGGTAAACTCTAGAATTTCCAAGGTAAACAATGGTTTTGTCCTGAAGTGATTCGCAGATCTTCCTTGCGTGAAATTTCAAGACTGTGTTCTTCCCTTCCACCTCAAGGAAGGTAGAAATTTGTTAGCTGCCATTGTTTCATCAAATATAATTGCAATAATTACTTTGAAGACGGGTTTTAATAGAAGTGCCTAAACCTAATTTATTTATGATTATATTCTAAGACTTCCCAACCAGAAATCTGATTGTCTGATTGAGAAAAAAGTGGAATAGAAAGTATGTGCTTTTCATATACCTGCACTATCCATTATTTGCGATTTAGCATTCAAACATAAGGCTTACAAAAGTTCAAAAGGCATGTCTTGACTCATTTTTTAAGAACTCGCAATCGAACTGTAAATAAAGTGAATATATGTTACTTACTTATTTACTAATCACTCTAATTATATCATAATGACGACCTCCATAGTTTTTTTAAAGCAGTATACAGTTAGAATTTTATCCAGTAAATTACTTAGGTCAAATAGCCGTGTTTTTTTTTTCTCTTCATGTTCTACAATGCTTCTCTAAAAGGAATATTTTGGAATTCATCGTGACAAAAAAGAAAATTAATGTTTTCTTAGCCGTAAAACGGTAGATAAAACTTTATTTTGTGTTACGCAAGATTGGTGCTATTAGGTACACATTAAATTTAGATAAATTTATAAAATATATATATATATATTCTCCCAAACTCTTTAGTATTTTTTTCTTCGGCTCTTGTGGTCAACCACAAAAATTATATTGATAAAGATACAAATAATTGCAAGAGAGTTAATAAAAATAAGTTATATGAAACTTATAACTACTTAACTTTAAGTAAACTTTAAAAGAATGTTTATATTTCTACAAGTACAAGCACTCTATACATCTTAAGGGATATCAAAATAGCTTCAGGATAACGGAAAAAGTAATTGTTACATACATTTGCCCATTACGCAGCATTGGAATAAATTATAAAATAATAATTCTTACTATACATTTAACTAACCGTTTTATTTTCTTTGTTGATATTTTACTCAATCAGCAAACATGTCCGGCTATGAAATCGAACAGTTTAAACTTCGAACAATTTCCAACTTGTCACATTAGCAGTGATTATCATTTTATTTACTCCTTAGATTTACCTAAGTGATAAGAGCTTTTTCATCAATTTACAAGAGTGTAATGCATTCATAGTTTTTCTTTAATCATGTCGATTATTTGTTTTCCCCTCTCTTACATGGCAATGAATATGGACAAATCACCTGCAGTCTCATTGTACAATCGATGCATAGCCAACTTAATGTTTGTCTCATAACTATATTTATATGACACCCTTCCATCTTTAACATCTCTGATAGTTAGCATCCATTACATTCAGGCCGACGTACTTTGTTCAGAGATATCTTTTCTATCAGGCTCTGAAGTTCAGGATTTTAACGCCCAAAGAAATCCATCAATTCTGGCAGAGCTTGAACCCACGACCTTGGGTGTGTGAGGCAAGTATGGTTACAATTAAGCCACCAGGACCGACCCTCTACTCTCAGCAACATCACAGGAAGTTAGAAACTTAACAAAAGACATCGAATGCGCGCCATGAGTAATTTGGAGGGGTGAAGGGGTATAAAGGTTTTATTCTAGCTAAATTTTAAGATTTTCAGTGTGCACTCGAATCTAATCTACCATCAATTTTAATACGCATTCTAATTTTGGAGACATTTAACCAAAAAGTGTGTATTACATTCGAAAAAATGCGATATTGTGACGAGCTAAAGAAATTGAGGTTTTGTAAAACAGTGTATTTTCCATCATCTCAAATTATAAGTAAATCGTTAGAGAATGTGTTGCTATGCGGTTATTGCAAAGTTTCGGGGAAGTTATACCAAGTCAGTGTGCACAACAGTTTTGAAGCCTAGCCTCCAGTTAAGCCCAGATTTTCCTGTTGGGCTACCATCGTTAATATCAAGTAATTTCCCCTTTCTACTTCCGTTAGAGAGATCCTGTAGAACTTTCTAGAAGCTTTCGTGACGTAAATTATCAATCCGTTTGGAATATTTTAAGATTTAACCGGATATTGAAAAAGTGGCTAAAATGGTCAAACTGGGCCCTCACCGGTCGAAGCCTGAACCGGACGTTGTACCTGGCCACTCTTCGACTTAGTTCAGTTACCATCAACCGAAGGTAAGTTGCAGGTCGGGTGAGGATAATGTTCTCTGTTGTTCTCTCTTTAACTGATAAACTCAACTATGCATAGTGTAAATGGTTTTAGTGTTCTACCTACCACCACGGGTCTGGGATTCGAGATTCCCTCCAGGATCGTCCTCCTTGACTGGGTTTTCTTCCAGGTTTTTTTCAGCCCTCATAAATGGCAAGTGCCGGGAACATACTCCTAAATTTAGGCCTGGAACGTTTCCTTCCTTAAAATATCCTTTCCCAATATATAATTTCATCTCATGTATCATCAGTGTCCACCGCCTGTGGTGCCTCAGCAGTAAAAACGGGCGTTAAACTCCATTAAAAAAGTTCTCCACCTCTGAAACTCCTTGCCTCTTCCCATATCCCACTAGAGTCGTCACATTATTGGTGGACGAGTGACCTTTTTTTGTATCCTTTTACAGGAGTATGGGTCTCGATCTCGCTTCTTTTTCTAGTCCTGAATTTTGCAATGATTATGCATGGTTTACAACTGAAAATTATTTCTTCATTAATTTTAGTCTTTCATGTTTCCGGCCTATCCCACTAATGAGACAATGTTTAATGTGTACAGACTCGCTATTCACTGCAACATGTTTCAATAGAACTACGGTAGTTCATGTATGCAAGGGGTTCTCATCTCCTGGGGAGCCGTGTGAAGTACATGTAATGGTGTCCGGGGGGGGGGTCCTTGGCTCGCTTACAAGTGATGGTACTTGTAGCTAAGTGGCCCTGCCAGAGCTCTACCTAGTAACGTAACGATATCGTTGAACAGCTGTTAGTATTTCTCTTCATTTAACATTAACAATGCATCAAGACGCATGTTCCTGAAATACTTTCCTAGTTATTAGACTTTTTAAAATCTTAATTGAGTTTTGAATTAAAATGTTATTGGCCGCAGACAAACAATATTTATATTAATCTCGTTACGAAGTTAATATCAAGATAACTTTCATATTATCTGAAAAGTATATGCCTGAAAAAGGGTGATATTTCCATTGAGGAAAACAAATGAAATATATGACGTCATCATACGTAATCAAAAATGAACCGGACCTTGTGACGAAACGCGACAAGTTCGAAAAAAATTAAAAGGTCTCTTAGTAGTGATATTCACTTTTATAAGTTCTATGACGTAAATCATAGAGGCTTAAGCAAGCACGTATTAGGAAAATGCTGAGCTTTTGTTACACAATGTTTCTGCTCATGGCGTGTTTTATGTTGTTTTTTTTTTCGGCTACTAAGCCCTTCGTAGTCTGCGGTTACTACAACTTTATACAGAGGGTGCCAAAAATGTATACACACTTCAAGCAAAGAAAAAAAACTGAGTTAACATAACAAAACTGAATTCACACTAACAGAAAATGATGAGCACTAATCATCTTAGACTTTTAAAATTACAGCAGTTGCTGAAAATACCCACCATCGGCGTCGATACACTTCCGAGTACGTTGAACTACTGATTGAGCAACGTTTGCGAAAGTATCCTAGCGATTGCAGCACATGCCGTTTAAATTTCTTCCCGAAGTGCTGTCAGTGTAGCTGGTTTTCTACGGTATACAACATCCTTAAGAGTACCCCATAGGTAGAAGTCCAACGGATTTAGATCCGAAGAACGAGGTGGAAAACTCAAACGGACCTCCTCGTCCTATCCAGTGACTTGGAAGATTGTCATTAAGGTACGCAAGTACATCTCGAAGGTAATGTAGTGGTGCACCATCCTATTGGAAGTAAAATCCCTCATTTCCATAGAGTGTATGAATGGCGGGTAAGAGGGAGTTGGCGGTTTTGTTCTGTACACACATCTCCATTGTCTCTGAACTTCAACAGCATTCTCGGTTTTCCAACACCACTTCGAAATTGCTTTACCCTGTTCAAACGATAATCTTGGGTCCATTTTATTGTACCAACGTAATGTGAGTCACATCTGTTTACAGAACATACTCTTGGTTTCATTTGTTCATTGTTAATTTATTTGTCACGTAGCAACGCTATCATAATGTATGTGAGTCACATCTGTTAACAGAACATCATACTACACATTGCTGTTGTTTTTCGGTCCAACTTTGAAATATATTAAATAGATATCTACTGTGAAAGCGTGTATACATTTTTTGGCACCGTCGGTATAACCTTACTTTAAGTAAAATGCTGGAACTGTCATTTTTCCCTCGGCTAAGCAGACATTGTATTGGGAAAAAGCATTGTGATTGACATGATTAAGTTCAGATGCCTTACTGTTTTTTAATGTTTTCCTTTACATTCGGAAAGCTCTAATTGTGGTGCTAATGTTGGAAATACTATTATTAGAGAGTGTTCAAGATTAGTTATCCGCCATTTTCGTCTAGATTTTCCTCTGTTAAAACTGTACGGTATGTACTGTCGTTTTTTTTTTTTTTTCATTGAACCATTTAATTTAAATTTGTACACACGATCGTCAATTACAGTCCTAAAAAAAGACAAATGATAAAGAGAATTCTGAATAAATTCTTTTTACAATATTGTTTGTACACAAAATTGTATTTGTCTAACCATCTTTGAGAATGAATGTATACTGGTGTGAGATCGACAAAGACAGATTCGGAAAGCGAAATCAAGGACATGATAAGGGGAAAGGAGAGATGAAATACGAGCGCTGTCAGCTGTGGAATGTCTAGTAGCCTATAAATGAAGTTGCCTCTCCCCCTACTCTTATACCGGGTTTCACGTAAAAACTATCCCGCACAGCGGTATTTTGATTCTCGGGGGCTGGGCGTGTGGCAGCCGCCGAGAACGTACTTTAACTTCGCTTGTAAAATTGTATATAAAAGTTTTACCACATAGAAAATGCTGGAAATATCATCCCCCATCGGATAAATAGGCATTATATCGGCAAAACACATTCTGATTGAAACGTTTAAATTCCGCCAGTGTAATGTTTCTGATTTCATTTATTATATTTTCATTTAGTTTCTCCAATGTGTGAGGGTTTGTTTTATAAACTGTGTCCTTCAGGCATAGATAACATCGGATACTGTTAAATTTGGTGAGCGAGAGGGCCATACACCAGCACTAATCACTATCTTCAAGTCGGTCCTGCTGGTTTAGTAGTAATCATACTTGCTTTCAACCAGAGATCGCGGTTTCAAACCCGGCCAGGATCGATGGATTTTTTCGGGCGTAAAATCGTAAGTATGGCTTCCTTCGGAAGGGAAGTAAAGCCGTGTGTCCGTGTCGTACATTTACGGCACGAAAAAGAACCTCAAGCCTGAAAGAAGATGCCTCTGAGCAAAATTTGTCGGCCGTTTCACGCCCTGAACTGAATGGGACGCTGATGAGCTGAGATGTTAAAGAGCGTTCGTAAATAAAAAAATAAAAAATCTTTCTTCAAACACTTCCTTAATTTTACTTATGCACTCCGCTGCTCTATGAGTAGCTGCAGAATTCTGTTGAAATAATCCATATGATTTCTCTCCTTCTGTAAGCTGCTGAAATAATGAGATCAAAATATTCCTTCCGCATCTTTCTCCATCTATTGCCTCCTAAAAAACGGACCGATAATATGCCTTGCGCAAAAAGCACACCAAACTCCAACTTTTCTATCATAAAGAAGGGTTTCCTGTACACGATGTAGATTTTCAGTACACCAGTAGCGCATGTTTTGATTGTTCACACTGCCGTTCAGGTGAAACCAGGCCTCGTTTGAAAATAACAGAAGCGTTGGGTCCCACAATAACGCATTCTAGCTCCGGGTCGCCTTTTCAAACAATGGACACATATGATACACTTGTATGGTTGAAAGTTGGATAATTTTGTTGCTTTATATGCAAAACCCACTGAAGACCCCACCTGTTGTGATAGTTTCGGGAGTGTTTTTGTCGGCGAATTTTCAAGTTTGCACCAATTTCGTCTAGTCTATCCTCTATTAAAAATGTATGTTTCTGCGTGTTTTTTCTAGTGCACTAATAGCATAAAAGTTATTCGCAATATCGTGAATTGCCTTTCCGGAAGCAGACAGTTGACAAGGGAACTGCAAATGAAATTCTGCACGAGCACTGTGACTCGTATTTACACTAACATTTACACACGAAAATACGCTGCTCTAGAGTCAACAGTCCGATCTTGGTGAAGTTAAACTACTGCACTGTTACGAAGCGACGTTCAAAGACAGAATGGGAGATTTGTAAGTGAAAGATTGGGGAGTGGCGCTAGAAGTCGATGGGATTCAAAACACAGCGCATGCATGATAGTTTTTAAGTGAAAACTATGAATATTTAATATAAGTGCCTATAAATTTTACTCAGTCGGGAAATAGGCATAATGACAACTGAATATGAGTTGATTATAGATGCACTGTGAATGACCGCTTATTGAGAAACGAATATAAATCAATTTATAAAATTTATAAATTGTTTTCACGTTCATCATAGGATATATTTTATTTCACTTTACAAAAAGCTATTGCAGATTAATGATACATAAAGTTCCGCTGGTTGAAAATGTTTGTACGTTCTCGTAATTAATATCAAACATATTTAACAGATAACGGCATTGATGTAAGCTTCTTTTGTGATAGTGAGAGAAGTCACTATAATCGATAGAGAAACAAACACTTTCCTTGCAAGACAATTAAATTATTCCCATGACCATTGAATATTTTGTATTATTATAATCTTAATAAGAATTGGATATATAATTTTGTCTTTAATATTAAATAAAAACACTGATTGGTTAACATTAAATGGATATTATTTTGAAATCGTATGAACAATTTTACAAGCTGTCATTTTAATCTTTATTGTCTTTCTTTATTTACGAATTCTATATTTAATTGATGAAAATACCAATCCCAATTTAACTATTAAAACTATTGGACATCAATGATATTGAAGTTATGAATATTCTGACTTTTTTAAATATGGAATTTGACTCTTACAATAGTTGATGTGGAACTTCAATTCAAAAAGCGAAAGTTCACTCAATTAAAAGTATTGAAAGGTACTATTAATCCTCATTCTTGTCTTAACTATCACTCCAAGACGACAGCGTTTATCAGCAATGTTGCGCCGGCTACAGAGGCTGGTGGGAAAGGGATGCTACTGTGTAGTATCGATTGTGCTGCCGGTTGCAGCGTCGTACCGTACTAACAAACACTTCAATCACCATTATCACATGAATCGTAGTTAATGGGAGAGTGGGCCATTTTGCTTGTAGCTGAAAGCCATGTCTTAACCAATAGTATGATAGTATTAAGACTAATAAAAACTGGCTGTCTATTCTTTTGCTTTAATGTGGAAAAAATGATAGAAAGTTTAGACTGTAGTGGACCGTTAATGCTGAGAGTTATACAAATAAAATAAAATAAAATAAAAGTTTAACTTGTACCGTAAGATCACCATCGACTGTATTCCTACTATAAACTTTGGGAATAAGAACTTCGTGAATATTTTTGTTTTAGATGTGAACTAAATAAAAGGATATTTATATTATCTATGAGAATAATTAGTTTAGGTTAGGTTAGGTTAGGTTAGGTTAGGTTAGGTTAGATATTTGTACTGATAATTGAAGACATTAAGACCACTTTTTAATACGCTCTAGCTTCTTGTAGTAGGCATGGAGTCTAAAAGACGTGTAAATATATTCAAGGTGATCTGGTGTCAAGACTTTAAGAACCTTCTTCCTTGAAATGCTGCATTTGCAAGAAAGGGGTTTACGAAAGTGGGTTGATAAGAGTGATTATGTTCGTCTAAATGTTCCATTTGGCCAGGATCGGACGAATTTGGTAACAAGAACAAAACTGTGAAGTACTCGTGTTGTTCTAACAATTTGATTGATTCATAAGCCGCACAGAGTGATCATTCTGACGAAATTTACCACTCTTATCGCTGCAGACTAACCACAAAAGGTGTAATGATATTCAGCATATGAAAGTATTCAAAGACTATTCCACAGAAACAATGAGATTTAGTGTCTCCACGCGGAACATTGTCCAAACCATCATATCGCCTCCATCATCTCCCTGTCTTCCACAACTACTGTTTCTGATGGTAAAGTGACGTTTTACCATTCACCTAATGCAAACCGCCATGGGTGGCCGAGATCGTTAAGGCGCGGACTCGTGAGCGGGAGATATGTGGTTCGAATCCCATCAGGATCGTCCTCCTTGAGTGAGTTTTTTTCCGAGGCTCTCCCCAGTCCTCATAAATGGCAAATACCGGGAAGGCACCCTAAACTAAGAATTAGAACTCTTCCTTCCTTTAAAAAACAAATCCTTCCCCAATTTACCATCTCGTGTATCTTCAGTGTACATCGCCTGTGGTGCCTCAGTAGTAAAAACGGGCGTTAAACTGTATTAAAAAAAAAAAAAAAAAAAAAAAAAAAAAAAAGAGAGAGAGAGAGAGAGAGAACTGGATACATCTGACTACCTGACCTGATACACACATCTTCATTAGGACACACATATCTTCATTAAAAGTACCGCCACGAGTGGCCGAGGTCGTTAAGGCGCGGACTCATGAGCGGGAGGTCTGGGATTTGAATACCGCCAGGACCGTCCTCCCTGACTGAGGTTTTTTTTTTCCAGGTTTTCCTCAGTCTTCATAAATGGCAAATGCCGGAGAGGTACCCTAAACTTAGGCTGGAACGATTCCTTCCTTAAAAAAAATCCTTTCCCAATACATCATTTCAGCTCATGTATCATCAGTGTCCACCGCCTGTGGTGCCTCTATAGCAAAAACGGGCGTTAAACACTACTCATTCATTCATTCATTAAAGTGTTTATAATTTAAGCAACAGTAGTCCTTCCACTGATTCGCACTTTGCCGGAAAATCTCGGTTCTTCTCTGTCATTTATAAGATTTGGGCCTCTATAACCTTGTCGATGGTTTGCAGATTTTTTTTCATTCTAATGACACAATGGCCATTGATTAATCTACTTCGACTACTGTAAATGAAAAGCAAAATTTAAAGAAGGAATGAAGAAAAATGTACAATTATAAACAAGCATTCTGGAATCTTCTGAGACCGGAATTTGAAAACTTAAGAGTTACAATACGAAGGAAAGTTTGTTGATAAGGATGCCAACCAATAACCTTGTCCAAACCATTGAAAGGATAGATAAATCTGTTCCCACAACCAGACCCGTAAATACTATGACACTATTTGGACGAACGCACTGCAAAAAGCAAGAAGCAAAGTAAGGAAACTAAGAACATTTTATCATAGGTTGGTAACTGCGGAAGAAAGGGAGAGAAACTTAAATAATAAATAAATAGAAGTCAAAAACAACTTTTTCCCATCTAAGATGGTTATATATATAATCATCTTAGATGAAACAAGGGAAAACGTTCGTATAAAAAGAATTAGACACCAATATATGGGAAATGCCCTATAAAATTATCATGGAGAAAATTAAGAAACCGGAAATTCTGAACACAAACTATAAATCTCTTTTGGGTATGTTACTTCCCCTGGATGATAAGAGTATGAGCAATATTCTGCATATTTAAAAAAAATTATGAACACTATATAGAAATAATAGCTGCCCCTTTTGATATTTTGTAAATTGAACTAGCTATAAATAAGGTAAAAAGGAAAACATGACTGTACACGGAAAAGGCGCTCTACCTGTTGCTAGAAAGCAGTAAAAGTTATCTTAAAGAAAAATGCCCGACAGGGATTCTAAGGAGGCGAAATCGTATAGACCTATCTGTTTCCTAAATACTCTTGGAAAATTTTAGAAGAACAGTTTCTAATCTATTAAAAGTATTTAGGAGCATGAAAGAAAGATATGAACAATCAATTCGACTTTAGAAAAGGAAAATCGACACAAGACGACATAAACTATTTTTAGGAAATGGTAAATAATTCAAATTCAAAATACTTAATTGGAATTTTAATTGACATTTCCGGCGCTTTCGATAATTTATGGCGACCGGTACTATTTGAGAGATTACAGGAAAAAGACCTCTCTAAATGCCTATACGCAATAACAATTATGGAAAGACAGAAGGGTTCACGTAAAAGGTACTGAAGAAACAATGTACAGAGATAAATTGAGGGATGCCCACGAGGCTCGATCCTAGGACCAATTTTTGGGGACATAGTGCTGGAGACTCTTTTAGACGAACTACACAACGACAAAAATGTGACAAACACCATCGCGTATGCGAGCATGTTTTATTTCTAATAGAAGGAAACAATAGAGCAGATATGGAAAGAAGAGCAAATAACTTAACGAATAAATTAAGTAAACGTTGCAGTAAAACTAAAACTCCAAGTCGCCCCAACTAAATCCAGCTACATACTCCTGAAAGGTAATCTTAAAAGAGACCCATTTATAAAACGTGACAACCAAAATATAAGTCGCAAAAAGAAGCAAACTATTTGAGAATTTACTTAGATGAAAGAATAAAGTTTAGGAAACATACTGAATTCGTACGAAAAAATCCGGAAACTTTATGATGAAATTAGTTAGATTCTTCAGTTAAATTTTAAAATTTCATTAAACGCCATAACATACCACATGTCGGTCATTTTTGTTTCAATAATGACTTACGGAGCAGGGGTCTGGGCTCTGAGAATGAAGGATCTTCAAATAAAAAATGTTCTAAGAAGATCACAAAGGAAGGTATTATTAATATTTACAGGGACATTAAACACCTCACCCATCATGCCCCCATCATGAATATGGCCAATTGACTTATCGATTAATCTAAGAGACGATGTTTATTGGTTGTAGAAGGATAACTTGAGAAAGTAAATTTAATACTTGGCAGTCAATACAACAATTTACAGGAAATAAAACATAAACTAAAGGTACAATGGCAGCACAAATGGGAAAATACCGAGGCAGGTAGGAGAACTTTCAACTTCTTTAACAACATTTTTCACAGATTAAAGCTAAATTTTAGACAACATGCCCCACGGATCTTTCAAAAATATTAGAAAAAAATAACAAAACACAGGATAACCCAGAGCACGTATTATTTGAATGTACACTCTATTTAGAACAGATGAGAGAAGAAAGAGAAAATTTAACTGGCCGTCAGGTGGCACATGTACTTAGAAATAAGGGCCTATATAAAAACTTTGAAAAGGCTCCATTCAAAATAAGTAACCTAGCACGGGAAGAGGTCATACCACAAGAACAGATAATAAGAATTAATGAAAAAACAGAAGAGAAAGAAATAAGAATATCAGAACGCGTACGTATACAAGGACAATTCCAAATTACAATAACTTAACCAGAATAGATTACATACAAAACAATATTTATTATACCAACAGTAAGAGAATGGTAGAGGAGAAGACAAAGGCAAGAAAGAAGGAAGGGATGAAGAAGAGGAATATATTTATATTTATAATAGACGTGAATAATTTTGACCAATAACATGAAGTAGAGAATGGGGTGGAGGGGGAAGATTTTTATTTATAAGAGGTGGAAATCAAAAATGATGCAAGTTGCAAGAGGAATTTAGACGATTGATTTATTTATGGACGCTCTCAGGTCATCGGCGTCCCATTCAACTCAGGGCGTGAAACGGCTGACAAATTTTGCTCAGAGACCTCTCTTTCAGGCTTGAGGTTCTATAATGTGCCGTAAATGTATGACATGGGACCCATGGCTTTACTTCCCTTCCGAAGGAAGTCATACTTAGGATTTTTACGCCCGAAAAAATCCATTAGTCCTGGCCGGGTTCGAACCCGCGTTCTTGGGTTTAGGAGGTAAGTATGGTAACCACTACACCACCAGGACCGATGAATTTAGACGAGTATTGAAGAAGAAGAAGAAGAAGAAGAAGAAAACAGAAAGGAAAACAGCGATGATGAAGAGGAAGCAGAAGAAGAAAAGATGGGGTAGTAGAAATGTATAAAAGAAGGTTAATTAGTTTGGAGGATGTAAGTTAGGGGATCGGGAAGAAGACAGAAGGACGATTACAGAAGAAGAAAGGGGTGTTGAAGATATAAGGTATGGGACCGGGAATGAAAGAATAGTGTTTAACGCCCGCTTTTACAACTGAGGCATCGCAGGCGGTGAACACTGCTGATACATGATATGAAATGATATATTGGGAAAGTGTTTATTTTTAAGGAAGGAAATATTCCAGGTCTAAGTTTAGGGTACCTCCCCGACATTTGCCATTTATGAGGACTGAGGAAAACCTTGAAAAAACCTCAGTCAGGGGATGATGGTCCTGGCGGAATTAGAACCCCACACCTCCCGCTCACAAGTCGCGCCTTAACGACCTCGGACACTCATGGCGGTTTGTTGCTTTATGAAAAATAACACGACATTTCTTTACTTGTAACAATTTATGAGAATAAATATATATTACTATTTATACATATATAAATGTAAGTGTTTATTATTTGATATTCACTAAACTGCTTCTGTAGGGTATTTTATTATTGCGCTTAGGCCTACATTGTTAAGATTCACGTTGTCATTTTATTGAGTGCAGTCAAAAAAAATTAAGATTGGTTTATTAGCTTGTTAACGTAAATTTATTTTGAGTGAAAATGTATACGGTCAGAGTACAGAATTTCTATATTTGGCTTTGTCCCTTCTGATGGGGAGTTCTTTTGTCATTTGGATCTACGCTGTACCAAAGGAGGTAGTCCAAATTCCTTGGAAATGATTGCAAGCCAAATTCCTGAGAGATGCAGTGGATTTGCTCCTATACACCAAACCAAGAAAGGGGATTTGTTGAGCTTGTTACCACTTCTTGACTTCATGCCTTCTACCATTCATTGATATCTTCTGAAAGACCTTCCTATTTGATACTCATTGCATCTAAAAGTGAGGGTGAAGGCTTAATTTTAAAATGTAGTAATCGTGTATTAGTGGAACAATGTTAATACAAGCTATATTTCTCTGTTTGCTTCTCCAACTTGTCGGTTTTTTGATAGTTTAAAGATTGAACATTTAAATTCAATTTCATTACAAGTAACTCCTGTCAACCTTCGACACTATCATAACAATGATTTATTAGTTTATTTTAGTAACTTTGACTATAACTAGGTTACACGTTGCAAGCGATGGTACAGAGAATCAGAAAATAGATAGAGTTTATAATTAGAACTCACGTTCCCATAGTAGATACTAGACGTCTAAATTTCTGTGTCTATGAAGTCAAAGGTTGATGCGGTGCATGCAAAACATCACACGCAGTCCTGTGCAGCGATGGACACATTTCAAGCGCTCGTGTATTGGTGGAACCTTGATCACCTGGGTCTTAGCTGTGCCTTGTTATTCGTAAGAGCTCATGAACTCTCTTGAATATGATGTTTTGGGGTAGGTTGTCGATAAAGCCTTTCAATCTCCCTGATATTTCCTTCCACTTTTTCATTCCAAGTGTTATGTCAGATAGCATACTCGTATCATGACATTCTATCTTAATGCTTGAACTGAAACAATGACCTTAGAGTAGAAGTACTCTCGACTATTTTAATGCACTGAACCACCATCATCTTTTCACCGTGCTTTGCAAATTAAATTGACCTTCCAAGTGCTTTTGATAGCCTGATATAAGCCTGCTATTCAATCCAATCAACGCTTGTACCAGTATTTTATTATACAGAATAACATCGATATCAGCATAAATTAGGCGAACTGTAATGTACTGGGGTATCAAAATACTAATTATTTAACGTAAACGTTAATGAATGATATTATGAACCATGAAATTTTATTTTTGCAAATCTCAATTGAAAAAACGAAAAAATGTTCTTACCTACTCAACGAATAATCTGTGCTAAAGTTTTAAATTGTCTATACTATTGAATAAGATGGAAAGTTAAATATGGAGAATGAAATGTTCTTCAAATAAACTGACAAATATATTAAAATGTAGGTAATTAAACTAGATTGGAAATTTAATGACAATTTCAGTTAACTTGAGCGAGGAGAGGAGAGAAAAAATAATTAAACGAACTATGAGAAGGGGCTTATGTAACACACAATTGCAAACACAGCCTATAAGCGAAGTCAATGAATGATCAATGATTAGATTCAGCGGAAAATAAAAGTATTATGAAAAAATCTAGGACTCCCAATACTTTGTAAGTAAATTTACATAATATAGCAAGCAACCTGGATAAGGTATAACAGGTTAGATAAACATTCCATTATGAAACAACAACAAAACATGGATACAACAGCCTAAAGGAACTATAGCTAACTCAAAACACTAATTCAAAAAGAAGCAGCGTTTCTGGTTTGCTGCATGGGCATTTAGGTTCAAAATCACTCAATTATGTAGTTTTGACCGAAATGCAATTAGAACTGGTGAATGTAGGTGGTGAATATCTGCACCAGAATCAAACGTCACGAGAGAGTATGGATTTTAACTGCCTACTTGCCTTAAAGATATAGGAACATAAAACACAGTACTTCAATTGTTAATTACGAAACATTGCAAACTACAACATGAAAATAACATAAAATTTTCAGTAAAATTGAATTGACCTTCAACTCAAACCGTGCTCTGGGACAAGAATAAGAGGACATTTGCAGAAAAGAAAGCAGTGTATACGGCTAAATTTAGGCATCTCCTAAACTTATATAAGTTGATAATTTCTGTTACGTTGGCATGACAGTCAGGTCATAATAAGCAAGACGACTAACTACTTACCTGATTGTCCATTAGCTTATTACTGCATTACTCTAATTTACCTTCTTCCCCAAATACGGCGCTTACTCGAAAATGTATAAAATATCAATCAATTTGGTCTTTTGGGGAAAATAAAAGAAATGTAGTGAAGTGGAGATAGGATTGTTATATAATGTTGCGCGCGCTTCTATTGTTTTTTTAACTACTAACGTAAGCTAAAAACACCGCACAAAGTTGCCGAACAGCATGGGATAGGCTTTAAACACACGGTCATTCAACGCAAGTACTGAGTGCCTGACCCAAATCGTTCAGAATTGTTTAGGCAACAACAATTTTGGCATGAAGGCGATATTCGTTGGTTTCGAAGGCGAAACTAGGTATGATAACTAACAAAGGAAAGGCAAATATTACGATTTTAATGTTAAATCTGTGCAATCGATCTATTATGTTAAATGTTTTTGTTATTATATATCTATAGTTTGCTTTCTGTCCATTCTTAAATCTTAGGATTATTTTATCGAGTCACTTGCTCTTCTCATAAACCCGATAACATAGCAAACTAATTTATAATTTGTTTAAATTAAAATAAGGAACAGACATAACCCACAATGTTTATTTAAAATAGATGGTTTAGGGTTTTTACACTGTTTATTAATATGAAGATATTTTGAATAAGGCCCATAGTTACATTGTCATGAGAACATAACTTGAGCAGACGAGGAAAACGCTCCATATAGAGGTGAAAGTCTATTTGGTCTAAAACAACGTCCATGACAGCAATGCTCTCTTACGTAGGGATATCATCGCCTATGCTCGAAACGATGTGTGGGTATGATCAAGGCCAGCATCCCAGTTATGGCACGACAGCGGGCTGGTGTCCTTCGTTTGAGAATGCGATGGGTTTGTAGACCCGTCTCCCATAGTTTACTCTTTAAGGTACCCCATTAAAAGAAAGCAAACGAGGTCAACTCCGGCCATCTGGCAGACCAGAGAATGGGTCCATAACCCACCATATACGCGGGCATGATCGAGGTGTTTTACAACACATCTGTGACGATGAGAAAATGCGCCATCCAATGGTCGCCAGTGCCAGAGGAACATCCTCTAACTCTCCTACAGGTATAAACTTCCTTTGGAGGGAGTTTAGACATTTTAGGACCCAATGATGTAGCTCCGGCTATTCACACCATATCTTCACACTGGTGATGGATATTTTTGACGCTGTAGTGGCTCCACGTTGGACGCCAAAATTATGAAGCAGGAAATTTTAGTTGATGTGACCGAACTACCCGCGGGGGGGGGGGGGCACTGATTAGTATGATATTATAGATTGCCGGCCGCGAGCATCTCAATGAAAGTAGTATTTTTTGTGGAACATCTGCCCGAGGATCTCACTTCATACCCTGGGTTTCTCTGGGACCCGAAGTCGCCTTTTCGTGCCCTCGTGGTCACGGGAGAAGGGATGTCAAGATTCAAATTAGAACGCTTTGCTTCATTTAAGAACTGGAAGTGTTTATTCTTGTAGGAGTTTTCTGAACGGGCACCTGGTTCGTTGCCATTTACCGGCGAAGTTTTCTAACTGCCCTGAATACAAAATTATAAGAATGCTTACACTCCCCGAACTAAAGTGGAAAACCGAGTACACTAAAATCGTAAACTCCTTCACTGCCTAAACTGAAGACTAAAAATGCCATCCACTGCCCGAACTGAAGTCTCAGATTGCGTAACTTCACGAAGAAGTTTCCCTTTTTATACTAAGCATGAAATGTCCCCACGGCCTTTAGGTTTATCTATTTTAGTTTCTATAGTACGAATATATGGAAATGATTTTTTTAATTCTTTTGGATTGCTTCAGTGTTAGTTTATATTTTTTTTTGTATTGTTTTTAATTCCTTTATGTTTCCCTGTCCTCGGGATCCACACAGTCGCACCCACCGCTGCTGAACTTTAAAAACTCTTAAATGTCACTGGCGAGCTCTAACTCACCCAAGCGCGCTTATTTTAAACTTTTCGAACCTCAGGTCTCTGATAGGTTGAACTTAAATCGCGCTATTGCGTGGTGTAATGGAATATCTCATGTCTCCACTTGCTACTGAGGTATTTGTAACCCACTCTAAAGGATTTGCATCAAGTGAAAATACAAAAGATTTATGTCTCTCACTTTTACCGCACTCAATTAGCTTTTGTTGTAATCGGCTGCCTTTGGTTGGGACTAAAAAGGAACGCAATGCAGCCTACAAATGGACATACCTTTTTCCCTGTTACAGGTAATTTTTTATTCACTACCACAAGCTATAGAACATTAAATCATTATTACTGTTTATTTAGTATAAACATCCACTTCCGGGCATGTGAACACCTGTCACACACTCCAGCGACCTTGCTCCTCAACGGATCCTGCGATGATTTTCATCGGAGTGCATGTTGTGTTTGTGCTTTCATAGGAGAACAAACTTGCCAAATCATTCTGGGACTCTAATCTGTAGCATCTCGATACAATAGCGACGTCTTTTTGCGAAATCGTCCACATATAACTCCTGCATGAGCGCTGTCCAATGTGGATGTCAAAGGTTCTGTTTTATTTTGTGCTATATGGCGTCACTTGTAATATCCAAGTATGCAGTGATGGCTCTTGCATTCCAGATGCAGATCGCTGCGCAATCTTCGGAGAACTTGCTTTCGTAAATATCTAGCAATGGTCATGCCTGTTAAAGTTGTTTTGATGTACACTTCCTCTCACCTCTAATTTGAGGACTGCACGCCAGAAATACTTGAGTATTGGGGTGGGCGGTGATCCGGAAAGTTCTACCTGTAGTGTCTTCTCGTTCCCAAATATTGCCTGCATACTCTTCATGGTTCTGGAGCATGTCTTCTAAGGGAGCTCTCCCACTTAGGGCAATTTATTTTAGTAAATTTTTTAAATGGAATATAGTAGAATATTTGTTTTGTTGCGAAGTGAACTTTTGTTTCGTGTACAGCAGTAAATAATCATATAAGTTTTCGAGGTAAACAAATATTTGATAGTGCAGTCTAAAAACAATCCAACAACTTATTCATTAGAGCTCGGATGGTAATTTTTTTTTTTTTTTTTTTTTTTTGAGTAGTGTTTAACGCCCGTTTTCACTACTGAGGCACCACAGGCGGTGGACACTGATGATACATGAGATGAAATGATAAACTGGGGTAGGATATATATATATATTTTTTTTTTTTTAAGGAAGGAAGCGTTCCAGGCCTAAGTTTAGGTACCTCCCCGGCATTTGCCAGTTATGAAGACTGGGGAAAACCTGGAAAAAACCCCAGTCAGGGAGGACGGTCCTGGCGGGATTCGAACCGCAGACCTCCCGCTCACGAGTCCGTAGCTCAGATGGTAATATTGCACACTTATAAATAAACAATTGAGAATTTACGAAGATAAAGTAATGACCCTGGTTCAAAACTGTTCACAAATGCAGATAAAGTAATAAATATTACGCCCATGATAATTCTTGGGATGAAATACAGAAAATACAAAGTGCACAAAATTCAACGTGTGTTATCTCATATTAAAAAGTCATGAACACAATAATTTCGTTTCTTTTAGCTATTGTTTGTTTCCTCTTTGTATGCCTCTTCACATAAACGAGCTAGTGCTAAAATGCAATCCATATTCTACCGCTTCTGTTCCGTTGTTCTGTTCGGTTCTATTCGATTCCATTCGATGGGCGCGGCAGAAAGCGTTTCGTTTCGCTTCGATTCGATTCGGTTTAGCTAAGTGGGAGAGAGGTGTAAGGGAGTATGCAATTCTTCTGTTGCGATCTTTACTTTTGCACTCACAAATTTTAGACAGTTGAACCATCAACGATTACAGTTGGCAAGATTCTAAAATTTATGCCACTTTCTGATTTATATAATGTTCCACATTAACGTATTTCCTGTTACATATGAACCAAGCTCTTCTATAATAATAATAATAATAATAATAATAATAATAATAATAATAATAATAATCTGAAAGCGAAATTCAGGATAAAAATTGATCTAAAAGAGGATTCGAGGATCGACTATCTCTGACTACCTGTAAACATACATACAAAACAATTACTACCATATGCCTTAGTTATCTCGAGATCTTTTCCTGTAAAGCTGATTGTTTCGTGTTTCAAACACATCATATGAATCAATATGTCAAGCGCTCCATCCATCTATACCTTCCTATTTTCTGCAAAGTATTTTTGACTTACGTTATTACATGTTTACATTATTGTATCCGTTTCAACCCTTCTTTTACTATAATATAAACACCGGGAATTACAGAATTTCAAGAAGACAAAATAACCCCTGATCATATTGTGCGTGATTCGTAAAACAATTTATTAAAGCTTAGACTCAGATATCTAGCGCAATATTGCAATATACGTTTTAGTAAACAATCTTTATTTTTTACCACACGCACTATTGTTATCGACAATATATTGCAATTTTGGCAGAATATAAGTCCCAATGCTAAATACAAGATAGTTAAAAGCAAAGCATAATGCTGTAAATTTCAAGCTGATGCATCCAAGGCCGAATAGGATGTTTCACGCGGTAACACTGGCGACTCGAATTCAGAGGCCCCAGGTTCAATACCCATGATGTTGGCAATCCTGATCTTCAGTTTTTTGTGGTTTCCCCATGTCGCTTAAGTAAATGCAACGATGGATATTTACATTCTACGAATTTTGAGGTCTCCCATTTCATATTTTTAATTACATTGATTCTGAAACAGGGTCAAAAGTGCCAAGGCGAGGATTGGTGCAGTGTGACGGTAACTTGCGCTTTCTCAAGGTTTCTTCTCCGGGATCTGGAAATTATGCTCACCTCCTGATGAGTTCGAACCCTCAGGGGGAAGGCTCTAATGGTGTCGGGGTATTCTATCTGGAAACATGTTAGGAACCTCATAATCGTCCGCATAGTTACCACCCTTATTTCCTGACCGCCCGGTATCTTCCTCACCTTGTTCCTTCCTCCCGAAGAATTACTGAAGAACTAAATTGGGTACAAACGCAGTTTCTGCAATAGAACAATTGGTAGTGAGGGGTACCGGCGGCATTCTTAAGGATTATGATATCTATAATGATAGTAAACATTTAACAATAAGGACAATTAAGTTAAGAATAATATGGGGGGATTAAGTACTTACCCGAGCAGAGAGTCTGGGAGACCAACTAAAGATGGGGTATGTGTTGGGCATAAAAATAAGGAATTGCTTAGAATAAATTGGAACTGCTATATTTGGTTAAGGAGACAGAAATTGTGCGCAATAGGTTGATGATAGCAGATATTCGCGGGGAATAAATAGACAACAAACTGAGACACAATGCGATGAAAAGGTATCGCTTAGCCTAAAGGCTCAAACGGGCCAGGTGTAGGAGAGGTGGGCGGTTACTTAGATGTCTATGAAAGATAAAGTAGTAGTTTCGATTGGCTCATACAAGGCGCTTAGAAAGGAAATAAAATAACTAGAATCTCGTCACTGTGCAGAGAAAGCGATGTCTGGATGTACATTCTGGCAGAATGCAGGGAAACAGAGCATTTACCACAACAATTTCTGAATTCTAACAGAAATTTGAACACCTGCCTGGAAGTGTTGGTGCATGAGAGATGCATACATAAATAGGCAATATTTCTTCCGCAGACTCGACAAAAAGCTTATTGACTATAGAGAAGAGAGGGGAGTTGGGGAGGTAGGATGAGCAAAGGGAAGGGGCTAACAGGTAAGAATTCTATATGTTGGTATACATGTTTTTGAAACTCTTCATTGTAAATATGTATGTATATGTTTATATATAGATAGGGAGGTAATCATAGCAAAGTTACCGTTTTTGCATACAGTGTCTTTTGTTTGTTAAACGGACGGTATTCAATGGAACATACAAGCACATTACACGCTCTGGCAGCTCAAGGAACAGAGGCAAAGTACATTCGTATCTTACACAAAATCCACAATTTTGCGAAAGTAAAAACAGGACAACCAGACTAGAAAGAGGAGTTTGCCAAGGCGATCCAATCTCTCCCAAACTCTTCACCTGTATAATGGAGCATATATTCAGCAAAATGAACTGGTATAATAATTTAGAAATCAACATAAACAGCAGCAATCTAAGATTTGCCGACCATGTGGTCATATTCGCCAAAACACCGAAAGCACTACAAACTATGCTGGAACAATTGTGTGAGCATAGCAAAATGCAGGGTAGTCACTGAACAAACTGAAGACAGTTAATTTTAAACTGACCTGAAACCCCGATAAAAATAGATGGAACAGTCCTCACATATGTGAGCGAATATACATATATAGAACAGCAGATATTCTTCCATGATAAAATGGAAAAAGAAATAAAAAGAAGGATTTCATTAACCTGGAGAGCACTTTGGGTCCGTTTGTTTATATTGTTAGATCACACACTAACTAAGAAAATCAGATTCCAGACGCTCGGAACCTGTGTATACCTGTATTCCTATATGAGTGCCAGACCTGGTCACTAACAAAAAAACAAAAGAACAAAATTCAAATATGCCAAAGAAAAATGCAACGCAAATCCTGGGAATAGCTTTGAAGGACAAAATACCAATAGTATTAATAAATCAGTTATCTCAGACAACAGACATCGCACAAATAGCTACCAGAAGCAAATGGCAATGCGGCGGTCACGTCGCAAGAATGCAGGACAAAGGTGAATCTACAAGATCTCCATGTGGGACCCCCGGATAGGAAAAAGGACACAAGACAGACCCAGAAGAAGGTGTACAGATCTCTTCAAGGAACATGCAGGTCCAGATTGATCAAGAGTAGCAAGAGGAAGAGAATAATGGAAATCTCTCGAGAAGCAACTAGTGCAGTGAGAAATGAAGTAACCAAAGAACAAATCGGTCAGTGTCTTAAACAGCATACGAACAACTAGCGTGGAATAGCTCACCACGTTAGGAAAATAGCGAGCTTTTCCTACTTGCTAGGAGGCCTTTGCTCTTAAGGGACAAGGCTATCTTTATCTTTATTTATTTTATTAGCATGTACGGATATTAGAATCCATACAACTATTATAATTATTTGAATACTATCACAATAAAGGTCCAACACCATCACCAGAACCAAAACTATTACTATCACGAATACTACTATTTAAGATTTTGCAAGGCAATTTAAGCATCGTTGTCATATCATTCTTTTTCTTCTTATTATAGAGAAAGTTCTCTGCGCCAAGGACTCTGAGCTCATTTGCGCCATCATTAATTCATTTTAATCATCCCTGTAGATGACAGACCTAAAGTAATACCTACAGAATTCATGTTCACGTATGTCGCGATAAGACAATGCAGTCAAAGTGACAACAAATAAATAGCTAAAAGTTTAAAAAATAAAAAATGAAGCGTTTTGTGCGTACAAAGAGTAACCTATAAAAGCATTGCTATATTTTCAATATGTATATCTTACCTAACTGCGCATATGATTGATAAATTTAGTTAGGAGTTCCTTTATTACCTAATAAATATGAAACATTATTCTGGGTCCAGATTTCCAGAGCACTTTTCTGATAATGGAAAAAGAGCATGTGAATCATTCAAAGAAGTGAAATAATTTTTTGATCACAAAGCTATAATAAGCTATAATAAGTTGCTAATGAAGCAAGTGCGTTCAAGGAATGAAGTTCAACATAGTGTTAAAACTGCATTTTCTTCATTATACTTCAAGCATATTCTATTGGAATCAAAAAGGGGACATGCGAAGAATAAGTAAAGATTTTCATCTGAACATTTTCGTCATAGAGAAAAGACGTGTGAGAAAGAGGATTTATAGTGTGAAGAACAAAAGAAAATGTCTTATTTAATGGTTGAATTACAGTCCTTCTTCCAGATCGTGATTTATATTATTAATGATACCTGAAACCGCGCAACAAAGAAAACATATGTTAACTCGCCTACGGAATTAGTATTTAAGCATAAACGTCAATACTGACGTCAGTATCGCGGCCAGAAAAACTAAAAGGCGGAACATGTGGAAGCAATATCATTCAAAAGGTAAATAAACTGTTGCTTGCTGCTCTTGAACACATTAACGCTATAAAACTAATATAAATTACCATAAAAACGTTTCCCTGCACTCAGTTCCTCTACTTTGCACTATCTCATTTGTGCGCTTTTTCGAAGGGTCGAGAAAACATTGAAGACGAACAGTGTGCAGGTCGGCCCTCCTGAAAACATCGCTGGAGAAGTTGGAAGACAAACAGCTCAAAGTTACAAAAATAGCAGCAAGGTTGACAACAGTCCTTCAAATTATTCATGAACATTTAAACATAATTAAGGTTAGTGATAGATGGGAGCCTAGACTTCTTTCCTCAGTCCAAAAGCAGCAACGAATCATCTGTTGTCAGGCATTTTTGGAGCTCTGCCGTGGCTACGAGAGAAAAGTTCTGCTAATCATTGCTACAGGAGATGCAACTATGCTCCTCTACTATGCTCCCTTGTACAAAAGAAAATAAATGGAGTGACGTAAACCTTGCGAAGCACCGTCTTTAATGGCCAAGGTCACTCATCAACCAAGAAGATCACGAGTACAATCTTTTGGGACTGTAAATATAGCTTTGATCACAAAGCTATAATAAGCTATAATAAGTTGCTAATGAAGCAAGTGCGTTCAAGGAATGAAGTTCAACATAGTGTTAAAACTGCATTTTCTTCATTATACTTCAAGCATATTCTATTGGAATCAAAAAGGGGACATGCGAAGAATAAGTAAAGATTTTCATCTGAACATTTTCGTCATAGAGAAAAGACGTGTGAGAAAGAGGATTTATAGTGTGAAGAACAAAAGAAAATGTCTTATTTAATGGTTGAATTACAGTCCTTCTTCCAGATCGTGATTTATATTATTAATGATACCTGAAACCGCGCAACAAAGAAAACATATGTTAACTCGCCTACGGAATTAGTATTTAAGCATAAACGTCAATACTGACGTCAGTATCGCGGCCAGAAAAACTAAAAGGCGGAACATGTGGAAGCAATATCATTCAAAAGGTAAATAAACTGTTGCTTGCTGCTCTTGAACACATTAACGCTATAAAACTAATATAAATTACCATAAAAACGTTTCCCTGCACTCAGTTCCTCTACTTTGCACTATCTCATTTGTGCGCTTTTTCGAAGGGTCGAGAAAACATTGAAGACGAACAGCGTGCAGGTCGGCCCTCCTGAAAACATCGCTGGAGAAGTTGGAAGACAAACAGCTCAAAGTTACAAAAATAGCAGCAAGGTTGACAACAGTCCTTCAAATTATTCATGAACATTTAAACATAATTAAGGTTAGTGATAGATGGGAGCCTAGACTTCTTTCCTCAGTCCAAAAGCAGCAACGAATCATCTGTTGTCAGCCATTTTTGGAGCTCTGCCGTGGCTACGAGAGAAAAGTTCTGCTAATCATTGCTACAGGAGATGCAACTATGCTCCTCTACTATGCTCCCTTGTACAAAAGAAAATAAATGGAGTGACGTAAACCTTGCGAAGCACCGTCTTTAATGGCCAAGGTCACTCATCAACCAAGAAGATCACGAGTACAATCTTTTGGGACTGTAAAGGAATACTCTTCATTGACTTCAAGGAGAGGAACACCACAGTAAATGGGGAGTACTATGCTGGCCTACTGTACAGACTACGTATTTCCATCAAAGAGAAAAGGCGAGGGAAGCCGAGTGGTGGCATGCGCCTTCTTCACGACAACGCGTCTGTGCACACAGCTCTTGTTGCAAAGGAAGCTGTGAAGAAATGTGGCTTCAAGGAGATGGACCATTCACCCTACAACCCAGATCTAGCTCCCAGTGACTATTTCCTCTTCTCAGAACTCAAGAAGAACCTTCGAGGAAGAAAATGTAAGTGCGACCAAGAAGTGATGGATGCTGTTTATGCCCATTTTGCAGAAAAGATTTCTGACTATTTGAGGGGGGAGGGGTTGAAATGTTAATTCAATTCAAAGATGTGAGAAGTGTATTACAATAAAGGGTAACTGTATTGAAAAGTGAAATACAGTTTTTTCTACCCTCGTACATAATGACAACAGACTGCGTTCCATTCATTGTATTTTTTTCGTTCGACGCGTTAATTGAAAATTAATCATTCCTTCTTTTGGAGTGTGGTGGTTATGTGCAATACTTCCCTAACCTCAAAAAATATTTATGTCACCATAATCCACCCCACACCCGCACTATTGGCTGCAGGCGGATTTGACATCGTGGCTGACGGTGACTGATAACCTGCCACAAAGGAAGAATGTCTTGCGTTTCCGGAATGAAGCGAGGCCAGGAATAAAGTCGGAGTAACACAGTGACTCTGCGCATGCGTCCTTTGCAGTTCTGGCAGCAGGCCAAACGGAAGAAATCGCATACACCCACATGTGGGTTACAGAAACAAACAAAGTGACGTTGAAACATTGTCAGACACTGTAGTTTCCAGTTTCTGTAATAGATATTTGTAGCAAATGCTGATAAATATAGAAGTATTATTTATACATATTATGCGTCACATTCACATTAGTTTAAATAATCAAAATAAGTATGAAACATTTCATTTATTTATTTATTTAGGAAATTTCCCGCCCCTCATATCTTCTTTGCCGATAGCTGAGCCCGACTTATCCATGTGCCCTCTATTCTAGTGAAAAAGACCTTGAGTTGGGAGCTGGAGAGATGGCTAGTCAGGGGAATGTGCTAACAACCCAAAATGTCATAGGAGGGCGTTATTTACGAGTAGCACACGTATCGTAGAGTCTGTGCTTGTGTATGATGCGATTAGAAAACATTCACCACTTACAGACTGAAGTTAATATGCTTAACATTTCCCAACTTAATAACGAAATAATAAAATATAATGAATAAATGCATAGGCTTCATTTCAGGACACTACAATCATAAACGTGTTACTTTATATTCATTTGTCTGCTTATTAATGTATACCATTAATGATGATTTAATTTTTAATTACAGCGGGGTGAACATTTACTAACTTTGTGTTGTGATTAATATTGCTGAAGTGTGTATTTACAAATATTACAAAAGGATGTTGCGTCCCCCCCTCCCCCTATGTATAACAGAACTCGGCACCTATATTCAGGAGTGAAGGAAGTAAAAACCTTAAGGTATGTTTCAGTAACGCTTGCATATTAATTTCTCCACTAATATTTTTTCTCTCTTAGCAAGAGTTCTACTTTAGACTACGCAAGCTCAATGGGGTTCAGTTCACGTATGCATGTGGGCAAACTTAATGCTTCTTAGCCATATAATTTTAACACTTCGTCAATGCGAAATGTTTTTTCTTGCCATTTATGGATATCTATCAACATGTAGAGTTTAGATTTTATCATGTCTCTGGACGAATGAGGAATGCTATTTTACAGTCATAATTTCACCCTTTCTGCTGGGGTGCCAGGAACCCCTCTTGAAGACCTGTAAAGGAGAAATCCTGGATACATATCTAGGAGTCAAAATCGATTCAAGAGTCTTGCTCGGAAGATAGGGATTACTTGTTAGGAGATGAAAATTTTATATATATTTACGAATTTGAGCTTGAGACGAAAACATGGAATGATAGCACAAAATTATAAGGGGGGGAGGGGCATAAGTGAGGACAATTCCCACAGTCGGGAAGTACCACAGTTTTTTTAATAAACCCTGAAGGTATTATTTTGATAGAGGTATTGGTGATGTATATGTCAAAACTCTTCCCCCACAGTTCCGTCGCATCTATGATACCGAAGTTCTTCACCACGTCAATGCCAAGAAACACACAATCTATACACTGGCGAAGAAATCACTAAACGGTTGTATTTCCCCATTCATTTTACAGTTTAAATATTACAACTTCTGAGTTTGACCTCTTCGGATTCCAAAATATGCAACATCGTTACTTTAATTTTATTTCTGTTAAAAATTGGCATTTTACTTTAATGTAAAATTTTGATTAAATGTAGACAAATGTTATTTTTCTGCAGAAGATATTTTGAAACACACATAACATAATTTCATTGGAAACTATTGACATAGTTTTAATATTACATAGAAATATTTTAGACAGCACCTTTTGTTAGTACATGCTTAATGAATGACACAGCCATTATCATGAAATGCTTTTGAGCTCCCTGAACACCATTTTTCAATAGTGTTTAACGCCCGTTTTTTACTACTGAGGCACGACAGGCGGTGAACATGAAATAATATATTGGGAAATGATTTTTTTTATTAAGGAAGAAAACGTTCCAGGCCTAGTTTAGGGTACTTCCCCGGCATTTGCCAGTTATGAAGACTGAGGAAAACCAGGAAAAAAAAATATCTCATTCAGGGAGGACGGGCCTGGCGGGATTCGAGCCCCATACCTTCCGCTCACGAGTCCGCGCCTTAATTATATTTTCTTAGAATGTAAAATTTTAAAGTTTCCTCGCAGTTATTTTATAGACGTGTTACAAAAGATGCTGGTGCAGTACAGTTAGCTGGTATGGCTTTCCCTCCAGCAGCCGGGAGCGGAATGGAAGCAAGCCTTTCTCGTAAGAGAGTTATTGTAGTTATCCTGATAATATTGAATGAGTGTATTATTTACTATTTATATGAGAAATATGTGCAGGAGCACTGTCGAGCTCAGTGTCTCTGGGTGTTAGGTCAGCTGACAAAAATAGAACCGCTCGTTCAAGAAAGACTACTACTGCAATAAACGTCATACACTATTTACAATATAAACTCTATTAAAGTGTGATGTATGGGTGAAATGCCTGCTTAAATGATCAGGATATATCTATAGAATGGAAACAACAATTCAGTCGCTACAGCTCTGTCCCGCACGCGTTTCCCTCTCTCACATAGAGTGGGATTTGATTCTCCAACTTAGTTTCTCGTTCGAATTCAGTAACAAAATTAAATTGGGGTGATTTGCTTTTAACGGTACAGCTGAATCACAGGAAAGGGTTGCACCACATGTCTGGTAATCCAGTTACATTATGTGCTTACATCTGCGTCACACGTGCACCCTTTTAACTCCTATGAATAAACCAGGCAACGTACGACTAAGAGAAAATGTAATTAAAAGAAGCTTATGACATTAACTGAGCAATGGCCTAAGAGCATTTTTGATTGATTTATTTATGCACGTTCTTTAACAGTTCAGGTCATCAGCGTTCCATTCCACTCAGGGCGGGAAACGACCGACAAATTTTGCTCAGGGGCCTCTCTTTCAGGCTTGAGGTTTTTTTTCGTGCCGTAAATGTACGACACGGGACCCACGGCTTTAATTCCCCTCCGAAGGAAGCCATACTTAGGATTTTTACGTCCGAAAAAAAATATCCATCGGTCCTGGCCGGGTTCGAACCCGTGATCTTGGGTTTAGGAGGCAAGTATGGTAACCACTACACCACCAGGACCGACGTCTAAGAGCATGAAACTAATTTATCAATGAATTACAAACAACAAATCGGATTGGCTCAGGCGTTGCGACTCGTTTTTGGAATGTCTCAGATTCAAATCCTGCATCGACTAACTTGACATATTTTTCGGTGTTTTTCCGTAGTTCATTTCCAGAAAGGGTAAATGCCGAATTAGTCTTTCTCTAGTATATCTTTAGCACAAAGTATTTTAAAATTAATGATTGTGTAAGTTTTCCGAACACTTAAGCGAGAAATTTATTTAATTTATGTTTGAGCTTTATTTCACATTTATTCTAACCACTGCTCTAATGGTACACGGCAAAGGGAAAAAATTGCACCACGATAAAATAGTTTTAAACTAAACAAGTAGGAAGTCTATTATTAATTCTACCTTCACTCTTCTTTGCTAGTAAGCACTTAGAGAAGATGGACAAAGAAACGACACCCACCACAGAATATTTTTTTACATTATCTTAAACTTGATCTTTTCGCTTAACGATATTTAAGGTAACTAAGTGGAATTTCTGCACAGTAAAAAGTGAAATTTTAACTTCGGTTACACATTTTTATTTAAAATTTTTTTTTTTAATTAAAGGTTTTTAAATCGATGGAAGTTTTTACCTTCACACAAATGTTAACTCACATTAAAAGTGCTATAAAAATGGGACAAATAAGTGGCATATATTTGCTGCTTAAATGTACTTTCAGAGTTGCTCGTGATAGAACAGCTCAGAAACAGTGATAACATTTCAGCTTTTCACTGTCGCCGAAGAATTAGAATTATCCCATTATCTGGTGTAGAGGATGCGGTAAATTGAGTTTGGTTTTTAAATTAATTAATAATTAAATATGCCTTGTGGGTTTGGATTAGGTTATTTGGTGTGGAGGAATAATAAAATATGTGTATTTTTCGAAAGATAAGTCCATTGTTACTCAGCTAGATATTTTGAAATACGTTCCTGCATGTTTAAGCTTTATAATCTATGGCGTACAAATTTATGCTGCATGTTATTTACAAAATTAATAAGCAAAAATTGTAGTATATCAAGGACAGTCAAATAAAACAAATCAATTCCCAAAAAGCGTCATTGAACATTTATTACTCAGAAGCGATCTCTGTAAGTGTTAATATAATCGGTCTGAAACACATCGGTGGAGTTCTTGTAGAAACACAACTTTATTAGTCTCACATATGCTCCACCATTTCTAAGCGATGTTCGCGATTGTCTCTCTTCGGATCGTAAAAGATGAAAACATCGCATAAAAAGATCTGGGCTGTAGGGAAGATGTATAATTGTTGCTTAGACAAATCTCTGAATTATTCAGATTTGATGCGGACGTTATGGAGAAAGGAAATATCATGGATAGCATTCTAGGGCGTTTCGATTTATGGTACGCTCAATTTCTGCTAAGAGCTTCATAAGCTTCACTCTGATCGTGGCCTAATGCTCGAGAATATCGAAAAGAGGTGGGCCCTCGCAGATCGTTATGATTTCTTTTGTTGAGTTCGTGTGTACGGCTTTGGGCTTTTCCGGCGAGGAGAAACTCAAATGTTTCCACTAATGGCTATGTCTTTTGCTCTTGAGCCTACAATGGTAGCATCACGTTCTGTCTCCGATGACGATATAGGACAGAAATGTGTATTCTTTGTCATAGTATCGCAGCAGGTGATTCATAGATGCAGCCATTCGGAGTTTTTTCCCTCCGTCAGTTGAAGTGGATTGCGCTAAGCTCAAAGTTTATGGCATCGCAGATAGATTTTATTTATAATAGCCTGCATCGAAGGATGACATAATCCCACTAAAACTTGAATTTGTTTCATTATGATCTGTCGGTTTTCTAGGATCAGATAACGTTCGCATCAGCATCAGGAATAATGATACAACGGGTATGTCCTAGGCGCGGTAGTTTTACACTAGGTGCGTCCGTCTTGGAATCTGAAAGTTTTAAATAAAGCTCAAGTATCAATTCACGTCCTTTAGACTCTTAGACAGCAATTTGTAAAGTACGAATAGTGAATCAGTCACTGATGTTGCAAATGCCACTTAGAACGTGATATACAGTAAAACAGACTGTGATGATAAATTTCTCGACTTCCAACATCTCCAGTTGTCAAATAAAGAATTGACCGACACTCATAGAATAAAAAAATACAGCCTGTATAAAGATAAATGATAATATGTAGTAACGTTAACTACTCTAAAAAACATTTAGCATTAAGCAAATGTTCCAAACTAGTGTTAATTTTTTTTTATAAATATTCTTCATGTGCAAATCACAAACTGAAGTGGAGTGGAATTGTACTTCTATCCCTATTACTGAAATAAAATTATTTCTGCTACATTCAAATAATATTTTTCTAATTCCATTAAAAAGTATGCCGTATACGAAAAAAATCTTAAACCTATACGTAGGGCAGAGCGATAGGCTTACACGCTCTTCCTACGTCAGAATGAGATTGCGATAGGGTAAAACCACATGCCTTTCTATAATTAAGGCAAGTGGTAGCAGCTTTGGGGACTTGACTTTGTATTAAAACCGCTTTTAGTGAGATTGGTGGCCGTGTAACATTTACATCCACTTACTCTAATTTTATAGGAGTTATTAAAGGAAACAAGTGAGCCATACCAGTTCGTTCCATTTTTTTTTTTTTGCCTGACTGTACAATATTTTATATTAAAATATATACCTAAGATTTTTTTCATAACTTATTAAAATTAAACAGTAAAAAAATCCCAACAAATACTAGGATATAAATTGTTTCAACATTATATTATTATTGATATTTTAAGCATATAAAACAGCTCGATTCGGTTGTGTCCAGGAATAATTAGTTTTTGAAAAAAAAAAAACGTTTTGCTTTAATATAATGAAACCTATGAAAACAATTAGCTCTGGTAAAAATGAAATTAATGCAGTAATTGGAAAAAAAAATGTGGCATTATATGAGACGGTGTACAAGCGCAAGGTTTCCGGGCTATTTCTTTACTCCTGTTAGGAATATCTTGTTTAAAAAAACAAAAAAAAAAAAACATTTAGCATTGCTGTCAAGCATTGTTGAAAGGGTCTCCACGCGATATTAGGAAATCCTCAAAGTTTCACATAATCTTCAAATATAAAATGATGGAGTGAGTAGCACACGATTTTAAGAGTTAGGACAGCGAACTCGGCAATCAACAGGTTTCACCTTATCCAACGCATACTACTGTTGGTTGAAGTAAAAAGTCACCGCTTTAAAATGTGGCTGAGAGAAACACATCATGCGGATTTCTATAAAAAAAAAAATTATGAACGCTCATCATGAGGTTTTTGTTTCATCACATAGAAAGACAACGTCATAAAATAAGTTCCCTGTCGTCAACTTCTGATAGTTTTGTGACTAACTTGTAACAGAATTTCACTGAGTACGGTGCTGAGATACTGACCATTTTGACTGCTGTCTGTACAGGGAAAATGATTAGTTTTACGCCCAGTAGTAGAGATGTGTATTTTTGTAGGTAAATTAATAATTAATCTATACAATGATAATTTAAATCTGTACATGTTCATTTCTATGACAGGTATAAATGCCATGTTTAGTAGAACTTTGGATCCTTAGTTTGATTCCTAAAGTATGGTCTTCATATTATTTTCCTACATTCAGGGCTATTCAATCGTCTTAAATTTCAATAAAGTTTTGGGATACATCATATAAAAGGCATAAGATCTATAACTATGTGGTTGATAGAAAAACTCCCAGCTTAGTTTCGCTGTCCGACCAGAGAAACCTCCGCGATACTCTTTCTGTTCCTGTCGTGTTTAACGCACAATTCCGCCTTTCTATACATCGCCTGTAGCGCTCGAATCGTTTTTGTTGACATCCCCTTAATCCGTAATATGTGTCATAGCGCTTCGCGATGAACGGAATGAAACGCTTTTTTGAGATCGTACACAGTGCAATTTTCCCCGTTTGTTTCAACCTTAATGTGTCCAGAATAAAAACGTTGTCAATAGTACTGTATCCTTCCCTGAATACCAACTGAAATTTCGAAATTTTCCAAAATTATCTCCCCCAGATTTGTATTCTTTCATACCAATTTCTGTCATAAATTTCCCCCATAATCGGAAGCAGGATGATCCTTAAATTTGTGTGGAACTTTACTTGAATCCTTCCCCTTAAACATCACGTAATTAATTCCAGTAACCCAACAGGCTGAGTCCATTGCCTCGTAAGCTCAAGATCGCGGGCTCAAGCCAGGCCAGGGTGGGTGGGTTTTTTCGGGAGTAAATCCTAAGTATGGCTTCCTTGAGAAGGGAAGTAAAGCCGTGGGTCCCATGTCGTATATTTACGGCACGATAAAGAAACTCAAGCCTGAAAGAACAGACCTGTGAGCAAAAATTTGTCGGCCGTTTCACGCCCTGAATTGAATGGGACGCTAATGACCTGAGATGTTAAAGAGGGTCCATAAATAACACAAATTAACAATCAACAACATGATGGCTATTCCCCTTTATTAAATATATTGTTAAATATTTACAGCAACACTAAACCAAACATGTCAATGCATGAGGTAGCCCATCTCGCCCAGGAGCTTTGACTTGCTTTAGGCATATTTTGTTTTCGTTACTTCCCCCTTAGAAATTGCAGTGCCTAGCATTGATTGGTGTTTCTAACCCTTCTGCCCTTCCCCCCAACACATGAAACACGCTTCAACATCGAACCCAGTCTACGCAGCTTCCCCGTACTGCCGGTGCTCTGTCTAAAGCACATCCGAATCCGAGTGTACGCGCCATGACTTGGCCCGCCGCCTCTGTGGGAACAACAGCCACTTCATGGGCCAGGAAGCCAGTCCACTGCAGCCTAGATCTCTCCACATCAACGCCTCAGCCATCAGCCAAGACCTACCAGAACAGCAGTGTCATTCAGCTCAAACAACAAAAACTTCTGCCGCTACACCACTCGACACCTCTCTCAGGAAGGCCATCTTTTGTGCCATGACAAACAATCCAGGATGCAACTTCCTCCCACCTCGGCTGCCTACAAGAGGCTTTTACTGAACTCCAGATAACCTGCTCCCAAGCCAACAGCATAAAAAGACTCAGAACGACATCAGCCGTAGTAGTAGTCAAGAATTAGTCGCTTTAACAGCGCACATCTCAGACTTACTACAGGTGGCGTCTCAGCGCCTTAATGTCATAGAAGCTGTATTTACTGATCAACCCACTTCAGAGCAAACAGCCAACAACCTCACCAAACTAACTGAAGAATTCGCCGCCGGACCACACAACGAATTATCTCAATTATCTTACCTCTTCCGGGAAAGATACAACAATCCATCTCTTGGTACTGAACGAGTAGTTCGACAAAATTCAGCGATAACTGACTGCCATCACTTCTCCAGCTGACAATTGCACATTGGGCGCACCACAGCGAACCAGCGGCCCCACAGATCCTGAGGGGCACACACGTCCAGCCACATCTGTAGGAACTCCTACAACTAATCACAAAAAAATTGACACTATGCTCCTTCCCACTTCTCCTTCATCCCCCGGGGAATCATGTATGGGTCTCCCTCATCATCTCCGGTCCCAGTTATTCATGACAGCAATGCTGTTCCCGCTTACTTTTGAGGGCGCTTAAGCGGAATCTCGCCCATTCCACGCAATTTCTTTACCATCCCACCCTATTCTTTACCAATACCACATTCTATTTCATTAAAAAAATTAAAAAGATGTCCCTTTCTGATTCCATCGGTCCCCCAGCGATTTCCTTCGAACACTGCTCTGAAATGTTTCCTCCAGACCGCATGCATGCTGAGCCCTTGCCTCGAAACTTATTGATCACCTGCCACAACTCTCTGTATTCCCCCTGTCCAACGCCGGCCGAATTTCCTCTTTTATTGTCTCCTGCAAGCTTGCTTTTACTCCAAAATTCTTTATATTCTTTTGGCCTTTGATTAAAAGCCCTGCGTTCTTCATCTCCTCCCACACTTCGAAAAAGTCTTAATCCATTCTCCGTCCGCTTGTTTCTTGGCATTTCTGCATTCATGGTCATACTGCCCTGATGACTGTCGCCCTTTCCTTCTATTTCTACATTTCACAGTCTCGGCCGATTCACTTAATAAATTCGTCAATTACTCAGCTGTCTCGAGTTCACTGCCCTACACACCCTACTAAATGTTAGCCAGAAAAACTTCCGCTTGCTCCGGTTCCCATCTGTACCTGTGTATTACCCGCCTCTTTCCCCCATTCCTTTCTGCCCCCGACACGTTGTATCCATCTCCTATTGACAATTCCAGCATGACTAGGCAATGATGTGACTCAATGCGGTCCCCAACCCAGAATACTCTAATTTTGTCTATTCAATTTTGGCTGACCATCTCAAAGTCAATTACACTGCCACCATTTGCATCTATGAACGCAAGTTCTCCTTCCGAATTTTCCATTCACAATCTCCAAGGAGAAAAGAAGCGTCACAAAGTGTCAAATTCCCTCCTTCCGTATTTAATATTCTATATTTGCTCTTTCGTTGAGCATCTCGCTGTCCCTCCTCCTCCCTCCTCCCTGAAGTGTGACATCACTTCCTATCCTGTCGTTGAAGTCCGCTATGATTGCAATATCCGACCCTGGATTTCTGTCCTGTATTTGTACTAAGTTCTTTGCCATGTCACTATGGAAGTTATTGATCGCGTATCTGGACACTGCTCGCCGATTATAAATTCAAATAATTATTACGTTTACTCCCCCTCCCTCAAGTCAAATGAATTCCAACTATCCCTTTTAAATCTGTTTATTTTTTATATGTAGGCTCTCGTCTCAGACCCCTGGTCATCGCTCTCTTCTATTGCTTCTTGTTTCATGCCCCTTACTAAAACTATGAAATTGCAAAGTCCCACATTGTCACCATTGTCAACCACAGGGACATCCAAGTGTTTGAAAAAGAATAAAATTCTGTAATTGCCCATTCTTTTTTTGATATTCAAGGTAGCGATTTTAGGAAAGGTCGATGGGTCCTATTGTTTCTTTGCAACAGCTCCGCTACTGTCACACCTGCGATTACACCCTTTTTACATTCTGGAGGTGGACCTTAAGGACCTGTGATCCGTAACGACGACCTTCGCTGTCCTGGTGCTGCTACCCTCTTCCCACTCCTCCCCTTGGTTAATATCTGCCTGCCCTCTTGCTGTGGTGAAAGCTCTGAAGCCTTCTCCTGATTCTCCGCCGTCCTGGGTTCGATTTCCGTTGACTGGATCTCCCTGGGTACCTCCAACTTCTCCAGCCCTTGTCGACTCCAGACTCGCCCATTAATTATGAGCTTGTCGAACCTCAGCAGAGCATGGTAACGCTGTTTTCTAAACTCGAAGATGTGCGGCTTCAGGAAATCCCCCTCTCCTGTCTTATCCTCCGACCGAAGTCTTCCGCGATGCTTATTCCCGTGCCCCGGAGGTATCCGGTGTCTCGAAAGATGGCAGCTTTGAGTTTATCATGAGCGAATTTACATACCACTCTGCTACTTTGTGGTGTGCCCTCTCTATATCATATTCCTGGAGCATCACTCCAGTTTGGGCCACTACTAGTACCTCCGTCATCTCCCAGCTTTTCCCCTCTCCTGCACCAAACCTAAATCACTATATTGTTCCTGCGAGATTGATTTTCCAGGTAATCCATCTTGGCTTCAATAGAAGCCACATGCTCGTGCACTCCAACAACAATGTTTTCCCAAGTCTTCACGTTGAGCCTGTCACATCCTCTTTCATCTCTTCCCTCAACTGGTCAATAAACTTACGCATTGCCGAGCACGGCAATACGTCTGCCTCCTTTCACTGTCAGGTGAACAACTTTAAGTATTTCATAGAATGCAAATGTAGTGTTTTAAACTTTTAAGTTAAAAGTAGTGATCCGCAACAGCGAGAGATCTTTAAAGGAGATCTGCAGTCTATGGAAGTTTGAGAAAGGCTGTCTAGATCATCACTGCCTAGGCGGCAAAGATGTCGGAATTTTCCTGTTCTTGTTCTACGAACTCTGGTCTTAACATGGAGTAAATAGGCTACATTGGATATAACATTTTTTATTTCCTTAAATTCTTACTCCTTCTCTTTTCAAAATTGATGTCTTTTCTTTTTGTGAATGTTATACGAAAATGATTTTCCTATATAAATACCAGCCAAGCCATTCCTTATACACCTGTTAATACTATTAGCGAATTCCAAAGGAAGTAAGTTATGCGTTTGATCGCGTGAAACATCTGTTCTATTTTATTTTAGCGAATTTCAAACGAATGTAAGCTATGGCAGTTTTACCCATGGAAGGATTTTTTAATAATTTTTCCAAATCACCAACGATCGAATTTACTATGCCAATGCAATGAAAGAAAAAAATTAAAAAATTAATTTACTAACGTTAACGTTCTAGCGGTCGCAATTTTGTTTTTGCTAGTTTGTTAACTAACCTAAAGTGAAGATGTTATTTTAGAAAAAAGGTAAAAATCACTCCAGCGATCGTAATTATTGTTTATTCTCAACGAAACTCCGTAAATTACTTTAATATAAATAGATAAAAGCAGTTTTCGAAAATGAAGGCAACAGAAACATTAAAAGTTGGGGTATACTTGAAAAACGTGGGGGTTAAAGCGAAATTTGACAATCGCTCTATCGGCCGCAATTTTATTATTTTTTTTTAAAGGAAACTCGGTATATTCCATTGAAATAAAATAAGAAAAATAATTTATAAAAAATCAGTGAAATCTGACTATTAGGACGGGGATTATCTGAAACCTAAAACTTGGAAATCGCCCCAACAGCATTAATATTTATTTTATTGCAACAAAACTCCAGATATACCGTTTACCAAATATTTAAAAATCGCTCTAGCGGCACCAATATTTGTTTCCTCACAACAAAAAACGGCATATACCATTTAAATAAAATATAAAAAAATAGTTTCTGAAAATTGGGGAAATTGGACTATTAGAAGTTGTCGTATACTTGAAAACCAAACTTTAAAAAGCGCTCTTACTTTTAATTACCTCTATATTGTTTTAAAATAAAAGATCAAATTAAATGAACATACAAACTGTATTTATAACGATATATTTGTTTTATATTTAGCAAAGGTATCGTCGTGAAGATAGCAAATGTGAAATATTTATCTAATACGCGTGTTAGGATTATATTTGTATGTTATTCTGTAATAACCTTCAGAAACCGTTTACGTTACATGTTTTTACTATAATAACATTTCAATTAAATTTCAAAGCCAAAGAAAATCATGACTTTCGATTGTTTATATACTCCCATAATAGTTTTACCTATCAGTGGCCATACACTTTACTTAATAATAGTATACCATTAATTTTTGTGGTTTAATATTAATAATAATAATAATGATGATGATGATAATGATAATGATAATGATAATAATAATAATAATAATAATAATAATAATAATAATAATAATAATAATAATATAGTTTCTCTTTTCTGATACAGATACCAAGAATTCTAATTTTATTTCCCTAACAGTAATGCAATAACTTATTTCATTTCAGCAATTAATAAGGCCATAATCTGGATTTTATGTTCCTTTTTAAATTTTCCCTACAAGGTAAGGAAATCGCATAGTTTACGCAGCTATTGCTTGATGACCTTTTTTCCCCTCCCGTTTATGGCAGTATTCACAGGAGCCCATTAGTTTTCTTAAACCGTTCACTACAAACAGAATTTCCGTTTTTTCCCCTCGTTTTCCCCTCTTTGTTTATTTCCTATTTGTTTATTTATTTTTTTCCCCACAAAGCTGCAGAACCTTGCTATTGTATTTGAAGAAGGTTTCCTCGAGGCTTGGCGTATTCTCTGTATTGTTTGATTGTTTGTTTCACATATGAACACGTTGTAATTTTTAACCCAAAATGAGTTAACACAACATATGCAGGCACACAGTGTCTACTATTTATACCGAAAAATATATTCCTATCAGTCGCAACAGCTACAGAAAGAATCACTATTGTACAGATTTTTTCATAATTTTCAAAAAAAAAAAAAAAAAAAATGACTCATGTAGGCAGATAACGTTTCCTCATGTGTAAAATATTATCAGTCCTGAATTATTTACGTAATTTATGCTTTATGTACGCAGCTTTTCTCAGCATCGCGGATCCCTACTTTGCTCAGTTTTCTAGAGATGGCAATTTAAGCTTCAAGCAACTGAGAATGTATAGGTTGACAGAGAATCTTCACATATTATAAGTTTAAAGGAAATTTATTCAGGATCATGGCTATCAGTGAATAGCTGTTAAAGGATGTTAATATTTATAGAGCTTGCCGTCATTACAATTAACTTTTGAACATCAAGCACTCGAAAATGAATAACATGAAAGAAATGTATGAACTACTGCATCCAGAAAGCTACTAGTTCTTTCAATATTTCCAAACTGATTCACAAGTGATTTTAATAAGCATGTGGCCAACACTTTTGCTGGTTTGGTTTATTTATGGGCGCTCTTTAATATCTCAGCTCAAGCGTCCCATTCAATTCAGGGCGTGAAACGGGCGACAAATTTTGCTCAGAGGCCTCTTCTTACAGGTTTGAGGTTCTTTTTCGTGCGGTTAATGTACGACACGGGACCCACGGCTTTACTTCCCTTCCGAAGGAAGCCATACTTAGTATTTTTACGCCCGAAAAAAAAAAAATCCATCAATCCTGGCCGGGATTGAACCCGCGAACTTGGGTTTAGATCGAAAGTATGGTCACCACTACACCACCAGGATCGACATGGCCAACATTAATGGATCAGGTGACAGCACTGGAGGAAAATATATTAATATTTGTCGAATTTATTGTTAATTTACTAATTCAGAAACACAATATTTTCCATTGCATTAATTATATATATTTTGCATTTATATTATTTTGTTTCAAAAATGGTCCATACCACAATCTCCAATTCAACAATTATTTACCGATCTGTAATATATAAAAACTTAATGTCTTTATGAAATATCCAATTCTCACGTTAGGAAGGAATGGTATACTTTATTTTGTTTGAATGTTTTAATTTACATGGGTTGAGGGCTGATTTTGTTCCCTAAAAATCACAATTTTAAGATTGCTGTTTTTTTAAATAATTTGTTTTGGACAATTCTACAATTTCTGCAATTTTTCTCTGTATTTTATCACCTTTTGTCTGCCGCTTGTTCTTAACTGACTCATTTCCTTCCCATAATAGTGGCAACGTAGATTGCAACCTGTCAAACTCTAAAATTGTTGGTGAAAGAATCTCCTAATTGGAAAAAAAGGCAATAAGCAAGTGTATGAACCAAGTTTAATAGGGTCTATAGACATAATAAGAAACATACTCGGCAACAAACTCAAGGTGGGATTGTAAAGGACATGTTTAACCTTCAAAAAACTTAAGTTAAACAATTGCTGTAACTTTTTCATGTCTTGCATTTAAATATTTCTCATGCGTTCCTTTGGACACCATCATTCATAGCTATGTTATAACCTATATTAGAGCTACGAATATTCCTTTGGAAAAAAGAGCAATTTTTCATGCTTTAAATTGTCGACTTTTTAACCACTGTAGAATTATTCATTTTCATGTAAATTATAGTATTAGCAGATATGTGGAATATATAAGCTGATTTCTAATAATGGACTTATCTATGTTGTTTAACTGAAGACATTTAGGAAAGGAAAATCTTGCATTCACACATCTTATAGAAAATAATATAATTCCCATTTAAATTTCTGTTTTTATCAACAAAAACTGTTCACAAAGGCAGCCTAAACTAAAGCATGAAGTAATGATGGTCTCACTCGTCCACTTGCGCGCCTAGCTGTTGTAATTTTTCAACCAAGGTATGTTGGGTTAGGTTAGCAAACTTTGTTCTTTTATTATATGAGAGAGATCAGGTTAGACAACGCGTTTTTATTTGATACACACTCTTTAAACTCTGTTAATAATTATTCCATTGTAACGCTGGCATAAATTAATTTGCTTACTTACAGCATTTTTGCAAATTGAACTAACCTGACCTTAGATGCAGTTGTTACATTTTCCTCAATTTATCTGGTTTACAAATTACATTTATGTATTTTTTTATTTTCTTAGCTGATAGTGACTGAATTTCTTTAACATACACAAGATTAAGTCATTAATTAGAATAAATTGCGCAAAAATTGGGCTAAAACTCAATGTTTCATGTAAGCCTATATTTAAATTCACTATTCCCATCTTTGCCATTGCTGCAAAAATAAAATATTTTGAGTATACATAATAAGCATTATTCTAAGGCTGCCAAAAATTGTATATACACTTAAAGCAAGGAAAAAACTGTGTTAACATAAAAAAAACTGAATTCACACAAACAGAAAATGATGAGCACTAATTATCTTTGACTTTTACAGTTACAACAGTTGCTCAAAATGCCCACCTTCGGCGTCGATACACTTCTGAGTACGTTGAACTATTGAAAACGTTTGCGAAAGTGTCCTCAGCGATTGCAGTACATGCCGTTTCAATTTTTTCCCGAAGTGCTGTCAGTGTAGCTGGTTTTCTACGATATACAGTACCACTAGTCTCAAATTTGTCTCGAATGTGTGCTATTGTTACTCGCATTGGCGGTTCTGTTCTGTACACACGTCTACATTGCCTTTGAACTTCAACAACATTTTCGGTTTTCTAATCCCACTTAAAATTTTCTTTCCGCGATTCAAACGATAATCTTGGCTCCATTTTGTTGTAGCAACGCAATCATAGCGTAATGTGAGTCACATGTGTTTACAGAAAATCATATGATAATTTTGGCTTCATTTATTCATTGTTGATTTACCTGTCACGTAGCAACGCTATTAATGTATGTGAGTCACATCTGTTTACAGAACATCATACTACACATTGCTGTTTCGGTCCAACTTTGAAATATATTAAATAGATATCTACTGTGAAAGTGTGTATACATTTATGGCACCCTCGGTATAACCCCAAAATACAGTTAAATTGAGTTTCATAAGAATGTTGTTAATTATTTAATAAAATAAAATATCACATGTATTTGTAGACTAGATTTTCATTTCAAACCTTTCCAGTCAGAATAAGTGCCTAATTAATATAAATGTAAATTAAACAAAAACCACACATCTATTTAAATATTGAAGGGGAAGTATAAAACCAATTTTGATTAAATTTTAAGTCTCCGGTCAACCCCACTTTGAACTTTAAAATGACAGCCCTGAGTTTTGATACTTAATTTTTAAAGAGGATGCTATTATTAGTACATCTTTTGTTTTTTCAGTAATTCCCTGGCAACCTATACTGTTTTGTTATAATTTGAACAAAATAATATTATGAAAACTCTAAAGCATTTAATGCATAATTTGGGTTTTAGTAAAATGTTTTTTTTTTTCAAAATGGTGTATACTCTACAAGAAAGAACAAGACGTAAGCGAGTTTAACAGGACTTATGAAACAAGTTGTGTTAATGTAATATTAAAAATGGTAATATTACCCAAAAATAATGTTTTTTATTCTGTCCCTATTTCAACAACAATAAAAGCAACCCAAGTTGAGAGCGGAACGAAAGCGAAAATACGTGATAAGAGTTGCATCTTCTTTAAAAATCCAAACATCCAAAGGTTACATTGTCAGATTAAATTTAAAACATTGGGATAGCTGGGTGGGACATAAAATTTAATCAACATTAATTTTAAGCTTCTTCTCAAAATATAAATTAACATGCTTTTGGTTTAATTTAAACTTGTTTTAAATAGGTAGCCATTCAGATAGGGAAGTTCTGAAAAGAAATTGCATTTAAAAGTTTAATCTGGAATGTGGTCGTTAAAATTTAAATGGAGTATAAGAAATCACAACTCTATGTAACAATCTTATCAGTTTTGATAAGTAATAACCTATTGGTTGATTTGTTTTATTTATGGACGCTCTTTAATATCTCAGATCATCAGCGTTCCATTCAATTCAGGGCGTGAAATGGCCGACAAATTTTGCTCAGAGACCTCTTCTTTCAGGCTTGAGGTTCTTTATCGTGCCGTAAATGTACGACACGGGACCCACGGCTTTACTTCCCTTCCGAAGGAAGCCATACTTAGAATGGTCCTGGCCGGGTTCGAACCCGCGATCCGCCATGTACGTGATAAACAGAACCAGTACATAGGAATTTGATAATTAAAAATTCAAAATGTATTTGCTACTGTAGAAGGTGTTAAGTCGCACACCATAAGCTTCTTTATACAATATCTATAGAGGGAGACTAGAATACTTGCAGGGAACATGTTAGTTAACAAGCACGAGGTCCAAAAGAAACCCAAGCCAGCACTCCGCTAAAAGAACGCGTGATAATAATCCAGAGCCACTCGGTCTCTGCTCTGCACGCACTCGACTCCAGGGTGAAGTGAGGGTGGGGGAAGGGATAGTCGCTTCTCGCGCTCCAGCCCGAGCGAGCCGAGCGTCAGTCGCAAACGAACCTACCTAGCTATCGCTGGGCGCGACGTCACCTCAGTCTGGGGTCATAACAACACAAAGTGACAGTGGTAGTGGTGGTGCAAGTGTGTGCGCGGCTCGGTAGGTGCAGCAGACCCTAGCTGTGGTGCATATTGTGTTTTAACACTAGGTTCTCATCTGGAGCAGTAAGGGCTAGCACTGGAACCGATCTCATGACCTAGCAGTTCTGTCCCGTACCCTTGCCACTGCTCTGTAATCGATAACGCATTCCTTTAAGGAAGCTTTGCAATGCAAAAGAGAATCGAGTTTATATCGAAAACAAACACACATAGATATGAACCACCCAAAGCAACAAAACAATTTGTTCCAACTCCAAATATAAGCGAAATTAAAACAATTTTAAATGTGTAACTCTGCAGTTTCACACATTTTTTTGTTTGAAGGTCAATATTTAATGTAGGAAAGCCCTTTGTTTAGTACCCTAATCTACTTATTGTCATATTTTTCTCATCTTATTCCTACAGCAACTGAACCTGCCGAGAATCGAATTGGTGTACCAGCTATGAAGGCCATTGCCAAAAATAAACAAGTAGTGCAATTTTTTATGGAATTAGTAATTGTCAATACTAATAACTGAAGTTCCAATAAAGGCGGACACTTTATCTTGGTAATAAACTTATAATGATCCCTAAAAAAAATGAAATAGTTCCTAGGACCAGTTCCATGTAGAACAAATGGACAGAAGTCCAAACTAGCCCAAGCTTGCCTGACCTGTATTTTTTTATAGCTGCTAATTGATGTGCTTTTTAACACTGCCTGTATTATATTTCCAGAGGAAATACATTTTTGTGCCCAAACTGTTAAATTTACCTAAAATAGAGGAAAAAAATTAAATAGAAAAATTTAGGTCTAGCTTTAAGAAAATATCTCCGAATTATTTTCACCAAGAAACTAAGTATTATTTTAATTAGTGTTTAATGCCCGGTACCACAGGCGGTGGACACTGATGATACACGAGATGAAATAATGTTGGGGAAGGATTTTTAAGGAAGGAAACGTTCCCGGCCTAAGTTTAGGGTACATCCCCGGCATTTGTCATTTATGAGGGCTGAGGAAAAGCTGAAAAAAAAAATAGTCATGGAGGCCGGTCCTTGTGGGATTCGAACTCCAGACCTCCCATCACGAGTCCGCGCCTTAACGGCCTCGGCCACCAGTGGCGGTAAATTTAAAGTTAAATAGTAATTTTAAGGGAAATTGAGTTCAAAGATATACTTAATGTCACTTATTTATATCGAAAGGTAATAGTTTCAAGCTCATTTCATAAGTTTATTAACAACTCAAAAATTGAATTTCTGTGTATAGGAGACAGGCTAAAGGAACAAGTGAATATTCATTTATTGTATAAATTTAAAAATAAGTTGTTTTTTTTAATTAATGCAACATACGCCTTTATGGGGGCATACACATCCCTTTTCTGTACAATTGAAAAGTGAATCATAGTATAGCTGTAATCATTATATTAAAGCAGCTATGGCTTTTCTCTTCTATCATGTATGTTCGGTGCTGGAAACTTGACTCGAGAAAATGTCACGTTTTTCTTCCGGATTCGGCTCTGAAAAGTTCAACAGTTTACATGCTTCTGCCCATAACACAAAGCCTAGGTTATACATGCAGTCTGGAACAACTTGATAGCTGATAGTTTATAACAGATTCGAAACATTAAAGGTAATAATACAATGTTTTGCTTCTATATCAACTACAAAGCATTTAAGATATACAGCACATGAACAGAGTACACGTTGAGTTTACTCGGCGATATTATTTAGTGAACTTTGCTGTCCTAATTTGGCGGGCGGAGAAAGGAACAGTAAACCACGTTGTTAATCACAGCTCAGTGCGCGACCTTTAAATAATAAATACAGCCCTCAGAATTCACATGCGTAGTTGAGTACACTGAACTTATATGTCCTATGTAAGAAGCAAGTTTAATTTAGGGGGGAGGATATGTGTTCACTTTGTTTCTTTTCGTTCCACTACAAAGACTATTTAAAGAAAATTTGTGCACAATGACGTTTAGTATTCAACAGACATATTTTAACTCTCTAAAGAAACATACATTGCATATTTTCGTTGTTTTGTTCTATTCACAATTACCGGTAACAGTCTAATTAGGGCTGAAAGTGTAGTCAATTTTTTTATGTTTGTTTTATATAGGGAGGTGTTTAACATCTCAGGTCATCAGCGTCCTATTCAATTCAAGGCATGAAACGCCCATAAATTTTGCTCAGAGGCCTCTTGTTTCAGGCTTGAGGTTCTTTCACATGCCGTAAATGTACGACATGGGACCCACGACTTTACTTCCCTTCCGAAGGAAGCCATACTTAGGATTTTTACGCCCGAAAAAATCCATCGATCATGGCTGGAATTGAACCCGCAATCTTGGGTTTAGGAGGCGTATGCTTACCACTACAACACCAGGACGTACAAAGTCTATAGTTAAATATTACAGTTCACTCAAACAAAATAACAAAGAACACTACGTTAAATTCTTTGACTTCCTCCCGTTTCATGATTTACACGCCTGCTGACCATCTGGAAATGACAAGTTGTTATTTTCGACGGTTTTAGTGAGCCGCGTAATGTAATTCCAGCCTTGTGTACATGTTTTCCAGTTTTCACTACCTTTGTTTATCTTGGCACAAGTTTTGGCACCAATTTCATAGGCGGCTGGCAACTGCCCACAGCATCCAGCTCAATTCCGGATAACTCTGTTTATCAATGGGAAAATGTTTCTGAAAAAGTCATCTCAGACAGTGTAGCCGGCTATTGGAGTTTATTGATCTTAAAATTAAATTTATTCTAGCTCTCGGCCATTTGGTTGAGGTCGTTTACACGCGAACTCGTGAGTGGTAGGTCTGGGGTTTGAATTCCGCTAGGACTAAATGGGTTTTTTTTTTTTCAGGTTTTCCTCAGTCCTCATAAATGGCAAATGCCGGGAAGTTACCCTAAACTTAGGCCTGGAACGTTTCCTTCCTTAAAAATCCTTTCGCAATATATCATTTCATCTCATGTATCATCAGTGTCCGCGCCTGTGGTGCCTCAGTAGCAAAAATGGGCGTTAAACGCTACACAAAAAAAAAATTGCGAAACTACAAAAAAACTAGGAAAACGGACACAAACAAGCAAACGTATAGTGCAATTTCGCTCCAATTTAACATTTACAATGTCATCGATTAAAAATTGCATTAGTTTAATTATGCTATTAAACACTAGGTAATACATTTTATAAATACGATCTACTATAACAATTCTAGCATTAATTATAACCACATTTTAAAATTCTGTAAAGATCTCAATCTGCTTAATTAATTTATTTATTAATTTTTATATTAATGTTTTAAAACTGCAGCCGTAGCATGCATTTATAAAACACGATCTCTTCCTTTGAGATTCATTAATATAATAATATTATTATTTATTGGTTTTAAAAAGACAATTTACTTAAACAGATAATGAATAGGCTATATTGGATTAATTATATTAAGTTATCTCTGATGCCTGGTATTATTTAGATGAGCTAATGTGGGACCAATTATAAGTTTTCATGAAGAAATACAGCACACATCTTAAGGCTGATATCATCTTATAATAGAATTAAATGTGGTCCTAATAACTTTTGTACTTTGATGAGCATAATGCTATGCGGACTTGAATAAAAAGTATAACATTTAAAATCCTTAAAAATAGAGTAAACTCTGATCCCCGGTTAATTTATATATATATTGGCGTTGAATGTATTTTAATACCTTAAAAACAGCTGCAGAGACTATTACAAAACAGGCACAATTCCCTAAATTATTCATTTTCAGATAATATTAAGTCGGTACTGGTGGTATAGTGGTAACCATACTTGCCTTCTAAACCCAAGATCGCGGGTTCGATCCCGGCCAGGACCGATGGATGTTTTCGGGCGTAAAAATCGTAGGTACGGCTTCCTTCGGAAGGAGAGTAAAGCCTTGGGTCACATGTCGAACATTTACAGCATTATAAAGTATCTCAAGCCTGAAAGAAGAGGCCTCTGAGCAAAATATGTCGGCCGCTTCACGCCTGAATTGAATGGGACGCCGGTGACCTGAGATATTAAAGAGCGCCCGTAAATAAACCAAAATCAAATCAGGAAATATTAATTTTTTTGTAAACAGCTGAAATATAATCAATTTAAGATGTAAATAAGTATTTACCAAATTGTTCATTAGCAATCTGGAACTGCCTAGAGGTGCACGATGTAGAGTTCTTTGTACATATGGTTCAGCTTTTTCCTCCTGAAAAGAAAAGCGCACGGTAAAATTAAATGGTATTGTGGGAAAATTATACCGCAAACTTTCCATAAGTAATTGACCCCAATACTGAAACATATTGCTTATATCTAAGTTTTAGAACGAGCAGATTCCCGCTTATTAAAAATACTGAAAAATATTCCCAGCTGATACAATATCACAGGGTACTGGGCTAGAGATTCGCTTTAAGCTGGATTTTATAGATTTTTCTTTTTGAAGCTACGCAGAAACATAACATCAGCGGCTAGTTTTTTTATTTAATTATATTTTTGTAAAATCCTTAATATTCAAAACAGTTTTATTCAAGAAGATCATAAAGGAATGCTATGATATTTGATTAAAATGGGAAAATGTATTTTACAAAGAACACATTTATTAGAACACTTTTTTTTTTAAATATGAGTGTTATGATGACCTTAATATTAAACACAATTAAAATAATACTTGAACATGCTGTAATGATTTTGATCTGTTTACGTCACATGTATGGTGCCATAGTGAACGGGACAAATATATTGCCAAACTATGAAAATTAACATACATAAATAGGAAAAGCAAATTCCATAGAAAACGCTTTGTCCATTTTGTATTTTATTTAAGACAAATTTACACCACATATAGTTCTATCTATCTTTTCTTGGATATATTCCACATTGAAATTGTTTTTCACACCCTATTTACCGCCACGGGTGGCCGAGTCGAAGGCGCGAATTCGTGAGCGGGAGGTCTGGGGTTCGAATCCCGCGAGGACGTCGTCCCTGACTGAAGTTTTTCCAGGTTTTCCTCAGTCCTCATAACTGGCAAATGCAGGGGAGGTACGTTAAACGTAGGTCTGGAACGTTTCCTTCCTTTAAAAAAATCCTTTCCCAATACATCATTTCATTTGATGTATCATCAGTGTCCATCGCCTGTGGTGCCTCAGAATAAAAACGGGTGTTAAACACTATTATATATATATATATATATATAAACATATTAGCCGTGATATTGCCAATTTTTTCATCCTATTGTTCAGTTTAATAATTTCTTAAGTTATTCATTTCAGAAGCAAAAAACATATGACTTTCGCTTCACGGTTTATTTCATTATGTTTCATATTCTTTTCTAATAGTTAACTTCTGTTACATTTGATTCCCTTTATCTAAACTGAATTATAATAGATCCTCGTTTGTTCCTCTATTTATTCTATATACAATTTCCTCTTTACCATTCAATAAGATAAATAACAATAGCTAAAGAAGTAGAAAAGGGTAAATCAATTATATAGACCCAGATTGTATAAGTTTTGTTTTGCACCACCTAAATATGGTTCAATAACCTGAAACTCTGTGTATAGGAATATCCGTATACTCAGAACTAAAATATATATTTCCCACTTTATTTTAACTCCAACCTTCTTATTTTAAATGGAATACTCAATATATTTTTATATTTTCGCATAATAACGCTTATTAACAGCTTTCCAAAAGTATCCACACTGGATAATTTTGTACAAATTTATTGCTGCTAAATCAAGATAAAAAAGTTTAGCGAATAATGAAATGCTCCTTCTGTTTGGGATAAAAAAAAAAAAAAACTACTTCAACGTCTAAATTCTGTGTTCAAACTAGTAGCTTTCAACTGTTTGATATATGCGAGTCGATCATAGAAAGCATTTAAGGAATGACTTAAGCAGACTTTAGGAATGTCTTGCTTCGCTGCTATTATTCCATACTCCAGAGCTAAGTTTCTGGCTCTTTCTTAATATACTATTGACTTTAAAAGGCCTAAGTCTAAATGTGACAAATACGGTAATCTTGTTGGTCAATCTATGTAACCTACCCTACCAAATCATTGTGGAAAAACGTGGTCTAAGTGCTGACGTACATTTTTCCATAGCAGGAGCGCCATCTCGTTGGAAACAAACGTCATTTCTAGTCCAATGTTGACTGAATGTGGCAACAAATTTACGATAGCAGGTACTACATGATTCTGAAGCAAATTCAAATATGTAATATCATTTAGCGTTCTCCAAAGAAGAAAAAACAATAATATGATCAGTAGCAACACCAGCCCAAACATTATTTATCGATACTACGTGTGGTTCTCCTCCACTCATTGTGGATTTACATCTGACCAGTATCGGCAGTTGTGTCTGCTAACAAAATCATTTAGGCAGAATATGGCTTCGTCTGAGAAAACTGGATTGTTGTTTGGCACTGCTAAGAATTTTCATTACGGAAAGTTGACTTATATTTGATTCTAACGACAAATTTGCAGTAGAAACTTTCGGGTTTTTCTTGAACACTGAGGAGAACATCTAAGGAAGTATTGTCATCAGTTACACTTTTCGGTCGATCGTATCTTTGTATATTCTTTACGTTTCCAGTTGAGTAAATTTATTTATGGCCCTCGTCACTGTTGTATGTGAAACTGGATTGCGTTCCAGATACATAGCATTAGATAAATGTACTGCCTCTCGATGAGATTGTTAGACTGTTTTCACAGCCAACCATGATTAAAATTAGAATTCTTTCCGTTTCGCTCATCAGATAAAATTATTTAACACACTAGATGTCAGAAGTAATCCCTTAAATAAGGCCTTCCTGTATCAATATTTATGTTGATTTGTTTATTTACGGACGCTCTTTAACATCTCAGGTCATAAGCGTCCCATTCTATTCAGGGCGTGAAACGGCCGACAAATTTTGCTCAGAGGCCTCTTCTTTCAGGCTTGAGGTTCTTTTTCGTGCCGTAAATGTGCGACACGGGACCCACGGCTTTACTTCCCTTCCGAAGGAAGCCATACTTAGGATTTTTACGCCCAAAAATATCCATCGATCCCGGCCGGGTTTAAACACGCGATCTTGGGTTTAAAAGGCAAGTATGGTTACTACTACACCACCAGGACCGACTCAATATTTATGAATTATCTAGTGTGAGTACTTTTTGAAAAACTCTAAAACAGCATTATTTGAAATTATGAAAAATATTGGGTGTTCCATTTAAACTAAGAGAGTTGGATTTACTTCAAGTTAAAGCGGAAGTATAAAAAGCGGGTTTAAGTTATCAGTATACAGCTGTCCCCCAGCATCCAATTTCGTGACTGAACAACTTGCCTCAAAAGCTGTTTAGACGGTGCGGGAATTCTAACTTATCTCTCTTTTAATCCTTTACTCAACATGATCTATTCACTTAAAATGATTGCAGTAAAATATTTCTAAAAGCTTTTGCTAAGCTTCTCTCTCTCTCACACACACACGCACGCACGCACGCACGCGCACACACACACACACACACACAGTTAACAAACGCAACGCCATAGGCTTGTAAACTTTAAGAAACGACAATTACAGAATCTGCAGTTATTTCACTATACATCTGAAGATATTTTTTTGTTTTTAAATATTTTCCACTACAATAGCAAGATAAATCAATGGAGTTTAAGTACAGATGAGATAAAAAAAAACTTCTCCTAGTTAACCAAAGCAACAGTTTACTTCTCTTTTGTTGTACATATTTTAAAGTGTTTTTTTTTTTCAAAATGGAGATTATCATTTTAACATAAAATTCATATTGGGTAGGCATCAGTTTACAGTTGCAGGACATAACTATGGTTCTTATTCCGTTTATAAAACGACTGTTCTATCAACTGTTGCAATAGCTTAATTTCGTCAGATTTGTAGGTTAAAACTTAATATTTTAAGGATCCGCAAAGCAAAAAGTGACATGGTGTGAGGTCGCATATACTGGGGGGATATTCTGTTGTAAAATTCATTCTTTTATGAAATGTCAAACCCAAGCGAGGCTCCGTTCTGTTGCCATGCCAACCATAACTCGGCAATATGGGCTGTTTTCAATTTCTGGAATTTCTTGTTAACGCTTCCAATGCTGGTAGCCATTGCTTCAAAAAAAGAATGGTTTCATAACCCCCTCTTCTCCAAATGCCACCCCAAACAGTCACATCGGGAGTTATAGGTCTTCCGTGATAATTAAATTTGTGTTTTCACTAGCACAAAAACACAATTGTAGCGGTTTACCTGGGCGTTCAGTTTAAACGAAGCTTCATCGATGCATAAATGGTTTTCTACAAGTGAGGATTAGCTCCGCGTTACACGAAGAACCAACCATTCACAGAGCTCCATACTTGCAAATAGTTTCAAGTCATGTAGCAGATTTATTAAAGTGTAACGTTTAATTCTGCGTTTGGAAAACCGTTCTGGTGATGAAAACTTTAATAAAAGAGATAGCGTTTTCTTCCTTTCTAAAGTAGTACAGCGCTTCCATGGCATATGCTGTTTGCTGAAATAGTTCGATTAAACTTAGCATTACTTGACGTGCCAGCAAATTACTGATCAAAGTTTGCTATGCAAATTCTGTGTTCTTATTGTATTTCCACTGAAAAAGTTGTTGTGTAGTTAAAGTTAAATTTCTATTCAATTCACTGAGTGATTGCAAGAAACTGATAAAACACATGCCAATCCTACATCGCAACGCAAATAAGTTTAATAAAATGGGAAAATTCTAAAGGTTTATACTCCTTTTACTTGCATCTTAAAGGTATGCTATTGCGCAAGTTTGTTTTTAACTTATGGTAAATGTTTTAAAAATACATGTCAAATTTTGATCACAATATTTCTTTTTTGAATTGTCAATACTGCGGATGTGCTATTAACTCGTGTTTAAAATTGACGAACGTTTTGCAAATAGCTTTTTTTATACAGGTTGAATTAAGTTTCAGTACATATAGCATTATAAGCAGTCCCGACATGGGTGACCGAAGTTACTCGTACCCGATTCACGCCAGGACTGTTCTCCCTTATTGAGGAGTGTTTCCTGGTTTTCCTCAGTTCTCATTAATGACAAATACCGGGGCGGTGCCCTAAATTTAGGCTTGGAAATCTTCCTTCTCAAAAAATTCCCTTTCTAATTTATCATTTCATTTTTATTTAATAGTGTTTAACGCCCGTTTTTACTTCTGAGGCACCACAGGCGGTGAACACTGATGATACATGAAATAATATATTTTTAAAGGAAGCGTTCCAGGCCTATGTTTAGGGTACCTCCTCGGCATTTTCCATTTATGAGGACTAAAGAAAACTTGGAAAAAACCTCAGTCAGGAAGGGAGGTCCTGGCGGGATTCGAACCCCAGACCTACCGTTCACAGTACGCGCCTTAACGACCTCGGCCACCCGTGGCGGTGACAATTAACCGGTAAGGAATACAACTAATGAATACATGAATAAATACTTTAATCGCGCCTTATATTAATCTTAATTTCCTTCTCAAAAACGGGGCAAATTCTCCTAGAGATGATACAACAGTGTCGAAAATCGAGTTGCTATCTCTGGAGTTGCAGCAATGGGCTAATAAAATAAGTAGAGGGGACAAACACATGAGCATTTCTCTGCTCCACAGGTTTTGCCTTGTTTGTAGTAACTGAAGTTTGCTGAAAGAGGTTTGCAGAGTGTTCCATAAGCCATAAAACGGTAGTGTGATAAAACAGTGGAGCGCTAGCTAGGTCATAAAGTCGAAGCGTTGTGCTTCGCTACAATCAAACATTTCGGTCGATTCTCTTCTGCATATTTTATGGTGCTGAGTGCAGATGTTTTTAAATGTTGTCTCGCTTCCTGAAGGCCTTGCTTCAAGTGTTTTTTGGGAGGGAGGGTTATTGTACTTCCGTCCAGATGTTTTACCAATCTTGCTATTTCCTCATTTAAAAGAAAGAACGCTAGTACTTATTATGTCATTCCTGGTGAAAAAGATGGAAATTCTCCAGTAACAATGTTATCATTAGCATTAAAGGCCGCGGTGATACTCGTGCGGAGCAAAAAGTTGTCATATTGGTGAATTGGTATAATATTTGCGTTTCTAATACCGCGTTGATATCCTACAGCAGAGCTCCTCAGGTCTTGTTCTACTCCTTACATAAGAGAATTTTCAAATGCTCAGAGACTCGCTTGGTTTAGGTTAGACGCGTGGTAAATTACTAAAGTAACAGAGAGGGTACGAAATTCTGCCCTATATGTGCAGAAAAAGAATCTTAGGAACATATTCCGGCGGCCAGCGGACGAAGGAATGCAGAAAAAGACGCCTACTGGTCCCGTTTGTTAAGAGGGCTGTGGCATTTTTTTTTGAAAAGTATTTAACGCCGTTTTTACAACTAGGCACCACAGTCGGCGGACACTGATGATACATGAGATGATATATTGGGAAAGGATTTTTCTTTATTTTTTTAGAAAAGAAACATTCCAGGCATAAGTTTAGGGTACCTCCCCGGCATTTTCCATTTATGAGGAATGAGGAAAACCTGGAAAAGATCTAAATCAGGGACAAGATCCGAACCCCAGACCTCCCGCTCACGAGTTCGCGTCTTAACAACCTAGGCCAACCGTGGCGGTGCTTTGCTGGCAGATAGAAAGGAGGAGGAGGGAGTAAGTAAAATTTTAAACAAAGTGATGCAGATTAGATCGGAAGAGGCAGACAACCGGAAAGGGGGTAGGGGAGCATTAGTTACAATAGCTTTTGGAATTAATTGTACGTAATATTGCTTTTGTATTTTCAGGTATTTACTAGTGCATTAGGAAAGCATGTTCGGTCCCAGGACCCGTGCGACATGCATGAGTTAGATTTGTAGCAAATATATTTAGTAAATAAATGCACTACTACCACTACTACTACATTTCAAATGCCAACAAAATAAACGAGCGCTATCATACTTGTAATGCCAAAGAGTTTCAGCAGTGTAAATTTAATGAACCCCTCTACGACTCACAATTATTTCTTTTGCGCATTTACATGCTATGTAGATCATCATAGGTTTTCAGAGTGGACAGTTACAATTGGTGAATACACAACTGAGCCTCTTTGAAGTCTAAATCGGCATTTGCCCTTTTCAGAATGAAGATAAAATGCAAAAATAAAACGGAAAAAAAATGGACCTCATGCTAATTGAACACGATTCTACTAAGTACAGTGTTCTAGCCACCTACAGCACACAAACTTTGTGAGAAAAATACTAGAATAAGCAATAACTGTAGCTATACTAATTAAACTTTCCCAAACTACTTTCGTCAGACACGCTAATTTATCACTAGGTAACGTCTCTGATGTACGGTTTTCATCAATTGAGAAACAGCTAGCTTTCCTGTAAAACTATACTATCGGATATCTCCCATGTCCTTTGAAGTTTTCCTGATATATATATATATATATATATATATATATATATATATATATATATATATATAACTGGGTACTTCTGTTATTACTATGCTATTACTATGCACCATATATTGCTAACAGCTAGGGTCTGTTGTTCAGGGACCACAGAGCGACTACCGCGATGAACCCCTAGCAGAACCCCACCAAGCCCCCACAGCTATCTGCTTTGTATGTTTCTATTTTCATCGCTTTGAGCAGCGTTTGGTGGGACTCACGTCACTTGACTAAATGTCGGACCCTGACAACAATTTTGACGATGAGGTAAGTTCCAATTGTATCGTAATGATCAAACGCTTAATTAAAGGTATTTAGTCTCTTAGTATACCCCAAAAAGTGTTTACAAATTAAATTATGTTAGTTGGCGGACTCCAAAGAATAAATGTTTTCAGACAGCATGATGGGGCAAATTAATATATATTAGTACTAGTCTTAAAGTTGATGTCTATGTCGGCAATATTTCCGCTGTAACCATGCTGATAAACTTAAAATTCTGATCATAGTTTTTACTATATATCTATATATCATATAATTAAATTTATTATATTAAGTGTACAACTTTGTATACCACGACAATTATTGCTTAATGCTGTAATTTTCATTTATTCACCTAGTCATTATAAAATAACACATATTTCAAATAATATCTGCTCCATTTATGCTTTTATAGTTCATATTTATTATTATTATTATTATTATTATTATTATTATTATTATTATTATTATTATTATTATTATTATAGCACTTGAAATTCTTTTGTTGTAATTTTAACACATCTGTAAGCATTGCATTATGACTTATATCATTGCGTTCACCTTTATTATTATCAAAGTATCTTCTATAGAAAAAAAGCGCCAAACCTGTGTAAAGCAGACATGTTTTCGCTTCAATTTTAGTTTATAATGGGCTAATTTCAACTTTTTCATTATTTCGCTAGACAGTTTTTCATCCTTATCAGTTGGTTCTGTTTTCAATTACGCAAAATCTGTTTCGAAGTGTTGAACACTCGTTCTGAAACGACTTGTAAACATAATCTATGTCAGTGTGTTATTTCTGTAACCTTTTAATGTCGCACCCTGGCCGCCATAGGTTTTTGAAACGATTAATGCCATGGAACTCCTAGTGCGCCCATATTTACGTAGCATAGCATTTCCCAGGATGATATTCTCCAGAATAAAACCTACTCCAGAACTACCGAACTTCCTCTGAGAGGGACGTATTTGGTACTTTATGAGTCAGCTTTTCATTATGTTAAGAAATCAGTAGGAAGTGTTGGCTATAAGAGGATAACTGGAAGAATTACAATTCGATTAAGCCACTACTAAATCACTCAAAATGTTTGCTTTCAATATTAAGAAAGAGCTGAAAAAAACACACGGGTTTCTCAGAGTTAGAAATCCGCTATTTTCAAGATCTTAAATATTTCAACATTCCCTGTTGTATATAATAAATATACAAGAAATGTATAACTCATATATAAGCTATACATAGTATTCATATTTCATTATCCAATTAGGTAATCGTCTTTATTTTTAATGTAGGCTAGCCAGTTAACAGAATTTTAACCAGCTTTTAATTCTGAGAAACTCGAGTGATTGTAAATGAAATTATTAATCTTTCAAATAACTTATATTTGAAAATTTTCTTTTAAGTGCACCTGAAATATGCATGGAAATATTACATAATCATTACTTTTAACACGTTCACCAAATCTGCAGGATTAATTACCAGCATGTTGTCCAGAATATTTAATTACATTTTAACTTCCTTCCATGTAAAACAATGAAAGATGGTTCTTTTGATCTCTGTTTTGTTTGCAATTGTGCAAATAGCACTTAAGTTGTGTTAACTGCAGAGCAAAACATTTATTACTGAGCATTATATTTCAAGCTTTAAGGAACATTACGGCTGTATAAGTACCAACACTGAAACACAAAAAAAATATTAAAATGATAAATTCCTAAACAGCAACATTAGAAATGAAATCTTAAAAACGGAGTGATAAAGAAACAACAATATTTTCATATAAATATTAGAGGTATACATTACTAGCCACTTTTCTATATAATCATAACATTTCTCTCGATTTTATACCAACTTCTTTATTTCATCATTTCGTGACCTTAAAATAATATGGTCTAACTGCAACTTTTGTATTACTAAAACACATAATGGACACATATTTCTAAGTATATTACAATATTTATTATTGTTCCGAAACTATATACAATAAAATAGTTCTATCTGCAATATTGATTTTCAGTAAGAATACAAAAGTTATTTTTTCTCTCTCAAAACAAAAGCATACCATCAGCTTCTTGATTTGCTTACTGGAAAATCTGACACTTGGGTGGAGAGATGAGCAACAGCCGATAATGTTTCATGAATTTGGAAGACTTGGCTGTTAACAGCGGTAAATTGAGACAACTGTGTACAATGTTAGAACCACAATAAACGGATTTCTGTAAAGAAATTTTATAAGATTTTGGATCAGAATATATCCTTATTGATTGTGAAAATTGTAAAAACAATTATAGGTATAAATGTTGGCTAAAATAAGCCACGAAGACTATGAAAACTGAAGTTAGAAAGTTGTTAACAAATACATATATTGTGCAAAATTACTGCTAAAGAATCCAAAAGGAAAAATAATTATAGGTACAGATTTCGCATAGAAATAAAATCCATGTTTGTAAGATCCCCTATTTAAATACTCTTTGAATCACTTAGAAAAGTATACACTATGCCCTTAAAAGCAAAAATTTAATCTCTAGTACACGAAAGTCTGGTGGTCATGGTCAGATAAAAGAAAGAATGCCTACAGACTTGAAAGATAAAGTACGAGTCCACACTAGGTCCGTTCCAAAAGTAAGTCACATTTCTATATAGCCAGTTATAATACAGAATATCTTGATCCACATTGCATTAGAAAAATATATTACATGTCATCAACAAGTTAAGTGCAATTTTTTTCAAAGCATCAATGTATCGCAAAAATTTCAATAAGGAATTTAATATATATTTTTTGCACCAAAATATTACATGTGATTTATGGATACTGTTAGTCAAGAATTACAACATAAGTATACATTAAAGATAAAGAAGAAATTGTGAGATAAGAGGAAACTGATAACCAATTTAAGGTCTTTTATATTTTATATGTTTTATTTATTGTCGTTTGGATTACATTACCCTTCTCGGAACGTCTGTAAATTGTGGTTGTAAAAACTATAGGTATAAGTCTGTAGTGATGAATGAAATGCAATGAATTAATGATGGCGCAAATAAACTGGGAGTGCTTGACACCTTACTGCTATGTGGCATTTATCTTCTCGAGAAGTCAGTTCTGGTGGTGTAGTAGTAACCATAATTGCTTCCTAAACCCAAGATCGCGGGTTCATACCCGGCCAGGATAGATGGATTTTTTCGGGGGTAAAAATCCTAAGTATGGCTTCCTTCGGAAGGGAAGCAAATCCGTGGGTCCCGTGTCGTACATTTACGGCACGATAAAGAACTTCAAGCCTGAAAGAAGAGCCCTCTGAGCAAAATTTGTCCGGCGTTTCACGCCCTGATTAGAATGGAACGTTCAGAACCTGAGATTTAAAGAGCGTACCTAAATAGACCAATTCAAAAAAAAATCACCTTCTCAAGACCTTATCCGAAAAAGATCTTACCCAGACAGCTTGAACTGATCGGGAATCTAACCCAGGATCTCCGGACCTCCCTAATGTACCACTAGACCATGAAGTCTCGATATTATTCTGGTGGTATGATTTGACTTGCAGAATTTAATAGTTATATCTAAAGCGATTTCTTCTATAAATGTAAACTAAAAGTATATGGTATGACTTCACTTGTTCCACCAAAGTCTAAGGTCGCGGGTGTAAATCCGGCTTGAGTCGATGGATTTTAGGGCATAAAATCTTAAGTATAGCTGCTTTTTGAAGGGATGTAAAGTCGTTCGTCCCGTGTGTAGATTCACCGCACGTAAAAGAACTTCACGCCTGAAAAAAGAGACCTCTCAATTTATAACATTCTTGTATTAACGTTAATGTTACGTTTTCTTTTTGATATTACAAAAGAAGGCAATGTGAATAATGTATAGTATAAATAATAGAAAATATGTAGAGACTTATTGAAAAATTAAAATTTCTGACACTTCCTTGCAAGTCTATGCTTTTTTTCATCCACTTACACTCACCCAGGTGTTCTATTATAAAGGTATTCTTTGTTAAATTTGGTAAACCCTGTAATTCCTTTGTTAAACTGTTCTTAAATCCAGGTATTGTTTGTTAATTGTTTGTAAATACGGATTTTTAGATTTTGCTATACACAAATATTCCACATGTCGAAGGTATTACCGCGTTGAATTATTTTTAAATAACCTTCCTCTTCCCACACTCCATTCACTGACATTATCTGCTATCTTGTGATGCTAGTTCTCACTCGTAATTCTGTCACTTTTTAGGATCAATATATTTTACATTTAAAATGTACAACCATGAACGCTACGATGGCGTATGTCAATTAATTTATGACCCGACTAGAGAAAGCTTTTTACAATCTGACAGTCACGTTCCTACATTGTGGTTGAAGTTCATCGATGACAATTTAGACATGTCACGGAGGTTCACAAAAAATTTACCAAACTTCAGCAAGGTTAAGTCCATAAGTTTCCGGCCTCGCCGATAAGGATTATCACCTTCACAAAACCGTTATCTGGTGTCATACCTTATTTGTTAAGTAAATGATTGCAACTGTAACTTCTGCTCCGCTGTGTTCAGTTATTCAGATATAGTTGCATATAGAGGGCCATGTGTAGAAATGGAGTATCCAGCTGTTATTAAGTTCTTCACAAAAGAAGGATTTACTCCAAATGAAATTAACAGCAATTGGACGGGGAATAAAGGGAAAGCATCCCCCTCATATTCCATCATAAAACATTGATTCAAAAATTTTCAAATGAGTCGAGAAAACATTGAAGATGAAGAGCGTGCAGATCGGCCCTTGGAGGTGCTCACTCCTGAAAACATCGCTCTTGTGGAAGGAGAAATTATGGAAAACCGGCGGCTCAAAGTTACAGAAATAGCAGCAAGGTTGGGCCTTTCTAAAACAACAGTCCTCCGAATTATTCATAAACATTTAACATGAATAAGGTTAGTGCAAGATGGGTGGCTAGACTTCTTTCCTCTATCCAAAAGCAGCAACGAGTCATCTGTTGTCAGGCGATTTTGGAGCTCTGCCATGGCAACGAGAGAGAAATTCTGAAAACCATTGTTACAAGAGATGAAACTATGGTCCTCCTCTATGATCCCTTGTCCAAAAGAGAATCAATGGAGCGGGTTATACCTGGCGAAGCATCGGCTCTAAAGGCCAAGGCCAGTCAACCAAGAAGAACATGGCCATAATCTTTTGGGACTGTGAATGAATATCCTTCATTGACTTCAAGGATAGGAACACCAAAGTAAATGGGGAGTGCTCTGCTGGCCTACTGCACAGACTGCGTGCTTCCATCAAAGAGAAAAGGCGAAGAAAGCTGAGTGGTGGTGTGCGCCTTCTTTACGACAACGCGCCTGTGCACACAGCTCTTGTTGCAAAGGAGTCTGTGAAGAAATGTGACTTCAAGGGGATCGACCATCCCTCTATAGCCCAGATCTACCTCCCAGTGACTATTTCCTCTTCTCCAAAGTCAAGAAGGACCTTCGAGGAAGGAAAGGTAAGTGTGACAAAGAAGTGATGGGTGCTGTTTATGTCCATTTAGCAGAAAAGACTTCTGACTATTTTTGGGGGGAGATTGAATTGTTAATTCAAAGATGTGAGAAATGTATTGCAATACAGGGTAACTGTAAAGGGAAATACGGTTTTTTCTTTACTATACCTATAAAATGGTTAGGTCGGAGACTTATGGACTTACCCACATCTAACTAAAATAACAGAAGTGCGAGAAACAGTCCATGTACATTTTACAGAATAATTCCAACTGAATTAATGAACGAAGTTATATACATGTCTTTATATGCAGATTTCATTCTGATGTCCAGTTTCTTGGTCAGAACTTCTAAATAAAATCGAGTAATGACGACAGCCTTGCCCACCTTCTCACTAGTGACGATCGTGCTGGGACGACCAGAGCGTTGGTCATTTCGAAATGATGTTCCCTCGTTTCTAAGTGTGACTTCCACTCTTATCTCATTAGTGCAGACATAACCCTACTATGGTATAAACAGCAATTTTGTGTTTATCCCACTCCCGATTTGTTGGGTAGTTTCAACACCTGTAAGAATTTATCTTCCCTGCGCAGTTAATTAAAACTTCCTGGGACTTTCGTTTCATGAAATACTGTCCTTTTTTATGTTTTCGTACTAGAGTCACTTTATTCGCTTTCTTCATGCAAAAGCATAATTAATAACATGTTAAAAATCTTTAGAAATGTGACCATTTTATGCTTCTCGTTCTTTAGAGTATTCGAGAAAGAAATCACCAGTTTACTTTTAGTATCTGTTCAAGTAACGTAAAAATATAGATAGAGAGACGGTGTACGATCCTTCATGCAACCAGCTTTGCGCCATTCGGCCGGCCGGCGAGGCTGGCTGCTGTGTTGGCGGTGTGCTACTTCCGCAAGATGTCAACTCACTCTGAAGCCTCGCGCAGCGGAGGAGAAATATGCTCCCCGCCTCCCGCCACAGCGCTGCCGGTCCCGCGGTTGCGTCAAGCATTGCTCTATAACGATATATACACTTAATATCAATATTTAAACGCTATTTTAAAACCAATCCTTCGGTTTATTTTTTATCTGGTTACAATTAGAAATAACCTTACTTACCCAAAGATGACGAGATGTAACCCGTAAAAGAAAGAATAAAATTCAATTTATTTTGAATTTTAAGCATTCTAAATACCATTTAATTATCCTCCTCTACGTGCTCTTCCTCTCTATAGTTTGCTTCTCTCCAGACAGAGTGAAAAAGTATATGTACTTTCAGCAATATTATCCCTATACTATTTTCCTTTTGCATAGATCTGTAATACTTAACCTCATTTCACTTTCACTTCTCTGTGCAGTTTCCAAAGTAACGCACTGCTGGCCATTAAAATTACAACACCCAATAAGAAAGAATTCAACCCATCCACATTTGCTCAGATAAATAAGTGTGCCTTATTGATAAAAACGACAAAACCAGCAACGGTAAGCATTGTATTTCCTATCTCGCACTTGATCTTAATCAACCGTGTTACTTAAGCAATGATTAAAGTATAAATGAAACATATATTATAAATGGCCGAAAACTGCCTGTTTTCCATTTACACCCCTTGACACCATATTTTTGGCATCATGCTACTAATTTACAAAAGCAAATTTGGAGGCTGTCACTTCTATTGCAGGCAGGTTCATTCAACGATGTATGGACTTGCAAAGTCCTTAGTGCAATTTCAGCAGAGTATAACAAAGTGAAAATGCTCCAATTCTTAGTACTTAATGTCCGTTTTGAAGCAGTAGATTCCCATCCCACGTAAAGAAACACCCAGGTAATCACAATGGTTAAAATGTCTCAAAATTATAAGGCATAGTATTTGAATTATACTTAAAGCGGCAAGCAATTTCCCAAAAGCACTTCGCTGCGCTTCGTGTGACAATAGTTGAACTTACTGTTACAAGAGAAGGGTGGAAATAGGGAGCGGTCCTCAGCCATAAACCGCTCAGATCCTTCTCGCAATAACCACGGTGATTATGAAGCAAGCAAAATACCGTTAAGTCTTTTGTGTAAGTCAAATAAGGGAAGCTCGACTGCTGCACCCTTAGGAAAAATAACACACAACTTCTTAAAAAGGAAAGAAAAAGAAGTTACAGTACAACTTTTCACTCAAGGATACAACAAGCATGTTATTTTGATGGTCAGAGTAACACCCGCTGCGCCTCAAGCCAGGAGAGGTGCGAAAAGATTAGCCAATCAGAAAGTTCCGCCGCAACATAAGTTGTAATGAACAGTCAATGAACGGCAGAGAGGAGTAATTAAACGATTACCTTAAGTAGGATTAAGACCATACAAGCGTCATACGGACCGACGGACTATCACCGAGCAAAAGTATCGGAAAGTGTCGAATTCACAAAGAGTAAAAGTAGTTGCAAGGACGCAGGCAGTGTATTGTGGGCAGAGTATTTTAGAGCAGTTAGCAATCAACAGTGTAAGTCAGTAATCAGTAGTAGACAGTAGGCAAAGTACCAAAAACGCATTAGAAGCCCTAGTAATGAAAATTCAAGTGAGAATTTAAATATAAGTGCGTCGTTAAGTTTTGAGTCTATTGTTAGTGAAGCCGCAGAGTAGGGAGAAGTGACTGGTATAAAACGTGATACGCGATTACGAATCTCAGTGAAACCAAAGTACGTAAAACAAAAGTTAGGAACGTGAGATTAAGAACTGGAAAAGTACAGTGACAACGTTGTTCAGCGTGGACTGTGCTAAAGTGAAGGTAAAATTCTGACTTATTTTCCCCGAGTGAGCAAGTTTTGGAATGTAAGAAACCGCTAATCGAAATCCATGTCGTATACATTCAAAGTTCCTTGCAAAACAATTCTTATAAACTATATTCCCTGAGAGTACATATTCTCCACCAATAAAATCTCTTGAGTGGACCCAATACATTTTGTTTCCTTTAACTTGAGAAAACCTATTCAGTTTCTCTGAAGTGTTTTACACTCCAAAATTCCATTAGGTATGAGTCTCAAATAGCTGGACCGAGACTTCAAAACCCAGTCTCACCTAAGAACTAACTCCCGGAGGAGTGAAGAGCATAGAAGACTTCCGCATCCACAGTACTCACCTTAAACCAACCTACCCAAAAGTTGCTTAAAATTGGTAAATCAGACAATAATGCATTTCGATATAAATACTTAGCATTTTATCAACTGCTGCTCCTCTTAATCCACCCAATCCCCGCTGCAAAATGTGCTCCCCAAGGTGTGGCATAGTAGTAATAATTATTCCCCGCCGCAGCTTTTACTATTACAGGTGGTGGATATTGATGATACATGAGAAAAAGTGATACATTTTTGGAAGGAAGCGTTCCAAACCTAATTTAGAGTATATACCCGTATTACCTATAAACGAGAAATGGGGAAAACCCATGTAAAAGTTGGTCCTGGTGGTGCAGTGGTTACCATACTTGCCTCCTACACCCAAGATCGCGGGTTCGAACCCGGCCAGGATCGATGGATTTTTTCGGGGCGTAAAAATTGTAAGTATGGCTTCCTTCGGAAGGGAAGAGCCATGGGTCCCTTGTCGTACATTCACGGCACGAAAGAAGAGGCCTCTGAGCAAAATTTGTCGGCCGTTTCACGTCCTGAATTGAATGGGACGCTGATGATCTGAGATGTTAAAGAGCGTCCATAAATAATTAATAAATAAACATGTAAAAATCGGGGAGAACAGTCCTGGCGGGGTTCGAACTGCAGACCTTCCGTTCAGAATCAGAGTCTTATCGATCTCGGGCCACTCGTGAGTCGGCCTTTTGGCTGGTGTGCGGTCGAGCATTGTCATGCAACAAAGTATTCAGACACCACTTGTCCTGACGACCTGCTGAATTTGGCTCTGAATTTGTAAAGTTTCACTATTTATGCTCATGCCACTCGTATCTAATACTATAACTCTTTTCTTTCCTGATGGAGTGGATTCTCTTGGTTTTGATACTTCCCTTGTATTTCTATTTTCTTTGTTCTTTTTATTTCCGACATGTTATGATGAAACCAGGACTCGAAATCCGTCACCAGGAGTGAAAAGTATTGCTAAGAATGTTTCACACAATACAAGGAGTTACGAAATCCTTGCATACGTGCCCCGCCGAGGTCGTGAGCTGGAGGTTTGGGGTCGATTGCTACCAGGACCGTTATCCCTGACCGAGGTTCTTTCCGGTTTTCCTCAGTCCTCATAAATTACAGATGATTGGAAGATACTCTAAACTAAGACCTTTTCCAAATTATCGTTTAATTTCATGTATTGCCATTTTTCACCACTGATGATATCTTTGTAGTGAAAATGGGCGTTAAACACTGTCAAGTTTTTTGCACATGTGTGTCCTTTTGTTCCGCAGTCATACCCATGTACGATTAACACGATGTGAACAGATTTTCGACAATTGCATTGTTCCAACCTACACGAGTGACCTTCAATTCATCAAAGCTTATCTGTTTGTTCTGGTTGATTACACACTGCACTCTGTTAAAGTTGGTAAGCGGAAAGATGATTAGAAATAAGTATTGGGCTCCTTTTTGACCTTTTTTCCTCTTCGCCACTGGATAAACCGGAAACTTATCTTTGGACAGCTGCTCATGATGGGGCCTTATCGCCACAAACGCCGATTAAACGTCAATGCATATTTACTAGCCTTCCATATAAATTAAACGATTCACTTCTATCCTTTCTCTAGCTTTGTCGCGTCTTTATGCACTTAGATATAAAATACCACTATAGTTTCCCTTCATAGTCACACAAATGATGCCAATTTTTGCTGAGCAACCAATAACGTGCCTCCTATTATTAAATGGAAATTAAATGTCATTCCCTTATGATTTTCTCAGACAGATTACAGAGGGCAGTCTCATTCGTTTCGGAACTGGATTCAATAAATAATACTACACGACTTCTACAAAGTAGTAGTAGTACTTGGTTTATTTGCGGAAGCTCTTTAACATCTCAGGTCATCAGCGTTCCATACAATTCAGGGCGTGAAACGGCCTACAATTTTGCTCAGAAGCCTCTTCTTTCAGGCTTGAGGTTCTTTTGTGTGCCGTAAATGTAGACACGGGACCCATGGCTTTATTTCCATTCCGAAGGAAGCCATACTTAGGATATTTATACTCGGAAACACCCATCAACCCTGGCCGGGCTTTAACTGCAATCTTGGGTCTACGAGGCGCGTACCTGTTACCATTAGACCACCAGGATCGACATTACCACAAAGAAGAGATATTGTTCAAACCAAAGATTATTAAATTCGCTTGAGTAGAAAATAGTCTGTAAGTTGCACAGATATCTACAGTAGATTGTTTGAACGATTTCTTTAGCCGAACGCAGTTGTCTCTTGGGTGGATTGTTGTGGGGGCAGAAGAGAATACTTTCGGTATTTGAGCTTTGATCAAATGTTATGTGCCCTCACCCCCAATGGGAGCAATTTTTGGAGGAAGGGATTGGGTGAGGGAGACATCGACCGGCATCTAGGGTGGTGGCTGCGCGAACGCCGGTGTTTCCCTCCCCTTGATTTGTTCGACCCCCTCAGAAGGCTCGCCTCCATTACAAACATAATAGAATATGATAAATATTCACTTCATAAGAAATCATTTCGAGTATTCCAAAATTTAATAACATAAAATATACTTATGAAATAAGAAATTAACACTACTTACATTTTTTTAAAATTCAATTAGGGTTAATTCATTATATGTATGTTCGGTTGGAAGAAAGTTAATTTCCCAGATATCTTTACAAAGCGCAAGCCACCATCATACCGCACGAGTCCTACTGGGTCTGCCACTTTCGACTTTGTAACGGAATGATATATTATGAAAAATGGAAGAGCGAAAAATTCCTGGAATGAAATATCCATCCGAGCATTGGCCTAAGTGACCAGGGGAAACCACGAAAATATCCGAGATCAGTACGGTCGGTCCAGACGAGAGCCTCAAGCGTTACCATCTGAGGCAACCCGTTCGGTAGCTGTCTCTTGATAAGCATCAAGTGTTGCAACAGTTTTCTGAGAATTTTCAAGTGATTCTCGGCACACCAGTGATAGTTGTTGCAGAGCTTTCGCGAACTTTGGTAGTAGTAGCAGGTGTATATCATTATAAAACTATATGCACATTACAAATAAATTTATTGTATCGCTCGTAGATTAAGTATGATACACAATTAGATAGATGAACAAATAATAATACAATAAAACAGTATTATTAATAATAAATAGTTAAATAATATTTTTAACATGTTTAAAACATGAAGAACGGTATTTACACACATATGAATTGAAACATGTTACATATTATTTATAATTTTACTAGTTATTGCATTCTAACCAAAAAATAAATTGCTTCTAGCTTCACGCATGAAATTGTCCATAATTCAATCAATTTGTATGACTTTCAAACAGATCCCAGCATACCAATCTTCCTCTAATTGTCTTAAAAATGTTTTCTGGGAATAGTGTTTTCTCAAGCGTTTCCAATTGGTACATTCTGCACCCATTTCTCGTCCCCTTCACAAAATGGGCAGATTCTCCAACCAGAACTAGCCTTCCAACTTCTTAGTCTAAACCAGTCCACTCCTAGCCTCGCCTTTCTCCCTAAACGAGCATATATGCCTCTTAACGCCAGGATAGTTTAATTTCATTCCATAGGCTCAAGTATAATTTCGCGTTATATTCTGCCTCGATTTCCTGCCTGCTGATAGCTTCTATCCTTGTTTTAACCTTCTTCCACACATTTTTATTATTTTCATTGCCTTTTTGGATATAATTGGGCCCAGGCCAATTCCTCCGAGTCCTTTTTCCACCTCTGCACTCCAAAATGTTGGTGTTATATTTTGCATCTGGTGTCTATAGCATTTAGCGCTGAGTATGAACTGGTTTCCCTGCATTAGTCTAAGTCAATATTTCATTGTCCTTATTTTCTGTTTCATAGCAACCCACCTCCCTCACGACTCCACAGTTTGACGTTCCTTTGGAGAGTCCGAGAACCCTTTCCAAAAATCTACTTTTATTTTATTTACATGTTCAGCTCTACCACTTCCATATAGCAGAATAAACTTAATCTTGGTAGACCATATTCTTTATTGCATTCTTGAGGAAACGACGGACTGTAGCTTATGAATGCCAAAATGTAGCGAGTGCTTTAACTTTGTTGCATTGAATTTATATCACTCCGTTTTACCTTAAACTGGAAAAAATTGACCAGAATGTGGCATCTGTATTCAATTATATCAGTGGTCGCAAAAATATAATATATATTAGGATATTTTAGTACACATTTTGTGTATATTCCTTTACACAACTCTGTATTCGCCTGTGGTGCCCCAGTAGTAAAAACGAGTTTTAAAAACCATTAAAAAAAAAACTCTGATTATAAATTAACTCTTTACATATTTTCAAAAAAAATTGTGCGGTCTTTTCAGGTGGCCAAGGGTTCGATACAATTTCTTTGTTATATGTATAAGTAGGATGGTTATATTTAACATTTTAAAATTATAAAATGATAACTTTGGTTTTATTATTTGGCATTTGAAGGAAATCAGTGTCGACAAATGTATTATTACTTTATTGTTAAATATATGGCTACAACTAATATGACAGTTTTGTGATCTAAAAAGTCAAAATTCTATATTTTCCCGTTAATGTCAGTTCAAAGTTTAGATAGACTTGGAAGTGTACTGGAAGGAAAACCCCCAGGATATGGCCATAGTAAGAGAACTTTACAACCCCGAAGAGGTGGTGTTTATAATTCTAACATGATTTATAAATTGTAAAAGCAGGAGTAGGTTTGAACTTGAAAATAGCAAAGTTACATAACGTGTAAATAAGCAATATCCATTGCAAAAAGATAAAATAATACCCAAAATAAAATATATCTCAAATTAATCCCCTCCTACCCAAATATCTGGGTCTTTTTCTCCGAAAAGGATAGAAAAAGTACTAAGCATTCTCAACCAAAGTGTCACAGAATAAAGGTTGCTAATAAGTAATGAGGGCTATGTTGAACTCGGCTTTTGTTAATTGCTTGAGAGGAGAGGGGTTTACCTCTTGGAAATCAGTTATGTTAAATTATGACCAAATGTATGCGTTTTTCTTGGATAATCTTGTTTCGCATTTACATTGCATTTTCTCATACATTTCTCATTTTGAAGTAATTTTTGCATTTTTATGATGAAAAACGAAAACATGAAAATAGAAACATTTTAGTAGATTTCGCTTTTTATGGCTATTGCGGGGGGGGGGGGGAAGAATGCAGCTATTGCGAAAAAAATGCATTTAATATAGGTTATCAAACTTATCTTTCTTTCTTCTTTATTTTCTATTTTTATTTATTTATTTTACTCAATATGGAACAACACATTAATTATTCCTATTGTATTAAAAATGTAATTTGAGCTTTTAAAAGCACATAAAATTCTGTATTCCGAGTTTTTCCATATTCAAAAGGCAAATATACACATTTGCCAATCATACCGCCACGGGTTGTCAAGATCGTTAAGGCGCGGATTTGTGAGCGGGAGGTCTGGGGTTCGAATCCTGCCAGGACCATCTTCCTTGAGGTTTTTTCCAGGATTTCCGCAGTTCTCATAAATGGCAAATGCAGGGGAGGTACCCTAAACTTAGGCCTGGAACTTTTCCTTCCTAAAAATCCTTTTCCAATTTATCATTTCATCTCATGTATCATCAGTGCACCGCCCGTAATGCCTCAGTAGTGAAAAAGGGCGTTAAATACTATTCAAAAAAATATTAATCTTGCTGGATAAAATGTTTAAACTGGTTAAATAAAGTAAATTTTCACTCGCAATATGCACAGAAACTTATAACAATTTATATCAAAAATAAATATATATGAGAATAATAGTTACAATATAAAAAGAATTATAAGTTAACACAAGTAAACAAATACTACAGGGTGCAGAACATTCACACCCTATTCATTTATTGTATTAAATCACAGAAACTATAATGTACCCAAGAAAGGTACAATATTTCGTTTAGCTACTATTTAATAGTTTTTCGACGATTACTTGTGTGGAGCTAACATGACCAATTCTGTTATTTTGCAAATGTAACTATTGCAGTATACAGCTATTTTAATTTTAAAATATTTTTTAAAATGAACTTAAAAGGGCAGTTTGTAAAGTACGTTTATAAATTACAATTCTGAGCATAACACAAACTGAAAAAGCGAACAAAATAATTTTATGTTAGAAAATATTGATTAAAATATAGCCTTCTTGCTTGCTATCCTGTGCCAATAAATGCTTTTATTAGGGCGGCAACATTGTGCAATATTTAAAAGTTACATAAGGCTTGCTCTAAATATACTGACACCCTTGTAACGTCCTATTGCGATATTTTGGTCGTTTCGTTGTTTTTGCGTGCGCCTTGTAAAAGAGCACAGCTTTGATAATAAATCACCTGAAATGTCATGGAAACGGTTCATCATAGCACAATCGATTGCGCATAGGAACTCGGCCCATTTTTCTGACATGCAAAATATATTTTTAAGAATTACAATTTTCGATATCAAGATCATTTTAAATGACATTATATAGAACTAGGTTTGCTAGTGCGTGTGTAATTTTTTGTGAAGACACAAAGCTTTCTTTTTCTCTACTACAGCGCTTCTCAACCTATGGGTTCCGACGCCCTAGTGGGTTCTGATGGGGCTTTTAGTGGGTCATAAGCGAAATCTCCCTAAGGAATAAGGAGCAAACAGAATTACTAACGTTAATAAACTCTTACTATTGCTTAATTGGACAAATTTTTATTTTTGTATTAGAGCGTACTAATATAATTTATGAATCTCGCGATAAAGCACTTTTAATAGTATTTAACACCCGTTTTTACTACTGAGGCCTCACAGGCGGTGGACACTGATGATAAATGAGATGAAATGATAAATTGTAAAAGGATGTTTAATTTTTTTCAGGAAAGAAACATTCTAGGCTAATTTTAGGGCATTTCTCCGGCATTTGCCATTTATGAAGAGGAAAACTAGAAAATACTTCTCAGAGAGGGCGATCCTGGCGGGAATCGAACCCCAAACCTCTCGCTCATGAGTCAGTGCCTTAACGACCTCGGTCACCCGTAGCGGTCTTAAAAACATACAGAACTACTGCTCTGCTAATCCACTAACACTCTCAATGTTCCCGTGAGGATGCACACCAGAACTTTGTGACTAATGAAACGGGGGAAAAAAAAAAAGTTTAATGTTGACCAATCACAGCCTATATCGCAGTGAAATGATATAAAAATTGTATCAAAATCATTTTAATCGCGAGATGTTCATTTGTTTTGTGGCCAGTGTCCCAAGTCCATACCTCCACTATATAATCCCAGAGCACGCATCACTGATCACTTTTCTGTGTTTTCAGTAATTGTACATTTAACTATCTTAATGTGTATTCACTCAAGCAATTGTTTTTACGTATTCAGCCGAAGAGTCTGAAATATTTTTGTAAATTATGTAACAATATCTGCTTAAGCAACCACAAATCTTAATAAATACGTTGCTTCAGAATGCTAAAATGCTTTCTATGTTTTTTCTCAGTTGGTATTAGTAAATAGAACGTTAGTGACTGCAATGTTGACTTTCATCTATTTCACTATCACGGTTTCTGAATAGGTAGGTATTCATAAGTAAATATAACATTTTATATAGTTGTTAATAATTCGTGCGCGAATTTCAAATATATATATATTACTGTTGTTATTATTTCATTCATGAAACAGTCCAAAACCGGAAATTTAGCGCTTCTCTATTGGCATTACCGACAATTGACATTCGTCTGTTGCTAGATGGCTTGAAAAGGTTAAGTATCCATAATACAAAGTACAATTATTAAAAATATTGTAAGTCAAGTTTACGGGAATTATATTTAAATTATTGTTTTGTTTGTGAAACAGTCCAAAAAAATATCATTCGTGAATTTTTCGGCAATATCAGACCATCTTGTGATATTACTTGTGAAAACTTGTAAAATTGTTCGTGAAAAATTAATAAAATACTGTAATTAATAAATAACAATAGTATTTCTGCTAAACCAACCTTATATTAATGTAAATGAGTTTCATACAAAAGTGTTATTTAAAAAGAGAAGTGTGTACAAAATTATCCATCTCTCAATTAATTTTAATCATATTAATCAACATGTGAAAACATTCTCTTCGTGTTTCTATTTTATTTTGTAAAGAAACAGTTCACTATTGGCGTTTGAAACTGGTAACCACAAAGACTTGATACATTTATAAATATATTCTTAAAATGAGTCGCTTTTTTCTTTTACTGTAAATCACCTTGATCACTAACATCACAGACTCTGGCAGTTTACTGAACATTCCTTTGAGTCTATCAAAATGATTCATCCCAGACCTTTGAATGCAATTTTGTTCGTTTAAAAATATAATCTTAAGGTTTTAGTATGCCAATGTTACATTCATATTTGAACAGTGTATTAAGCGTTAATCAGCTTACATTTAGGACCAGAAGTGCATTTTATTAAATCAATTAAATTGTATGTAAAATATACCTAGAATAATTTTAGAAATACAATTTTTGTTTTTGTAAACATTTACAGAAACTGCTAATTTCCGCGAACTTTTTGACTGTTATTATTAACTCACATTTATAATAATATATATGTATATACTTCTTGGTGCAACTCTCAGCTACATTTTGCGTTTATCGCTAGTAAAAAAAATTCTGGTTCTGCCAGACAAGCTTAGGAACCAAGTAGTCAAAATTCCATATTAACTGTGACGAGCCATGTTAATTTCTCAGAAGAGTGAGGTGATAAAAGATACGACCCTCACTCCCTTATATCGGTCCTGGTGGTGTAGTGGTAACCATACTTGGCCTCCTAAACCCAATAACGTGAGTTCAATCTCGGCCAGGATCGATGGATTTTTTGGGGCGTAAAAATTCTAAATATGGCTTCCTACAGAAGAGAAATAAAGCCATGGGTCCCGTGTCGTAGAAAAAGAACCTCAAGTCTGAAAGAAGGGACCTCTGAGCAAAATTTGGCGGCCGTTTCACGCCCTGAATTCAATGATGACCCAAGATGTTAAGAGCGTCCATAAATAAAAACCAAAAACAAATTACTGCCTTAGCCAAAGGTAGACCATCCGTTCATTGTACGGAAGGTAACGCCTATGAATAGACGCGGTTATTAAACGTTGGAGCTGAAATCTAAGTATTTACAGTTTGAGAAATGAAAAGGTTGTGTTTATATATGAGTTTATAAGATTATAGATTAAAGGTTAAAAAGGTCGTTTGGCTATTGCGTAAGAATTGGAATTGTTTGTTTTAATTTTTATTTTACAGTTGCAATTTTTCGTTTTGAACCTGTAACGTTATAAATTCCCATAGCTACCACCTTAATATATCTGTTATGTATAATATTTGTTTATCTTTTGTATACCTTTTATTGCAGATGAGAAATAACATCTTATTAATATAGTTAGTGACATGAATATTTAAATTAGTAATATCAATATCTCTAAGACTGCGTAATCAAACGCCAGCAATATAATCACAGTGTAAATATTCTCTTAATGTATTTATTATGTAAGGAAGGTACAGAAATTGTAGCTGGAAAGTCTTTGGTGAACCTTACGCAGCTGTTCTGCGGAAACGCAATCATAAATGTCACAACAATAGAAAAAAGGTTCGCCTTCCAAAGATACGGACAAAAGATTTTTCAAATGGATAGAACCTTCCCTGGCCGTGTGAACAAATATTCGCGAGAATTTCAACCGCTAACCCGTCAAGGACATCGACCTGTGTGGGAATCACATCTTTAAACCTCAGAAGGCAAGCCAACGGCCCGACTCATATTTTCAATAAATGTTTCTAGTGAACGAAAGATTTTCGGAAGGCATCCAATAATTGACGGTTTTATGAAAAAGTGGCGTGGGCAGCGTTATGGCAGCTAAATTGGTATTGCCTACATAAACGAGCCTTCGCCACGTTTTGACACAACTATTATACTGGCATTTGTCTTATATCTCCGCTTCTAGGTGCGTGGTTCGACTGAGATCGCAAGGAATTTGGCAAAAGCCCCAAGCATCAATTTCAGTACTTAATTATCAAAGCTTATGTTGCTTGCGACTGTTGTATTCACATTGGCAGCCCAAGCGGCGAGGTTCACCAATCGACCATTAAATGATCCTACATTAATAAACAGCAGTTACATCATATGTCATGTGCAGCGTTCTATTTCACCTGTTAAGTCCCACCTTATCCACGTTGAGCCTCCTCAACGAAAATCAGCGAAAGACCCGTGAGACAGAGTCCCAGAGGAAGTGGCGGTCGACGTGAAGTTCCTACGTCATCAACTCACACCACCAGCTACCATCGACCACTTAACGTACATTGAAATTAATTGTAGGATGATATGAATATTAATACGCTCTGACATTCTAAAGAGTCGTGGTATACAGAAAATAAACAAAAATTATATAAGTAAGAAGTGTTGCTATTCTCTCTGACTACAAACTCAACCAACACTCGCAAGTAACAAGGAAAAGATTGCGGGGGTAAGCAGCTTTTTAACGATTTATAGGAATCAGTCCGTAATGTCACACTCCAGTAGCGATGATCAAAAGGCTGCTGATAATCTGGTTACAGAGCTGGAGCATGAGGGGCTCCATCAATAGCGGCTTTTCATGCATCGCTAGGCGTTGTTTTTCCAACTGACTGCGGGAAGAAATGGAGCAAAAATATTTTCAGGCTGACCTCCACACACTTATATCTAAAACTGGCACTGTAAGTGAGAGTTTGCCGTACCTTTGAACCCACAGCTACCCGCACTCAACAAAAGAGGTACTTAATTCCAAATTTAGATTTCACAGAAATAGTTCAGTGACTTTATGAGGAGAACGGTACCGAAAATGTGAAACTTGTAAACAAAGTTCGTCATGCAAGAACTGCGTAAACTAAGTGAATTCCTCAACGGTTGAATAACTGTAAATAAAAATGATTACGAAATCCAAATTAGGCTTTGTTGATTAATGAAACGAAAAAAGTTAATTCTACTGTGTACAATTCTTGCATCCTGTAAATAATACAAAAGAGAAATCACATTTTTTAGAATTATTATTATTATTGAAATTAAACCAAAAATTAATGGTATACTATTAATTAAATGAAATATATGACCATGATAGACACAGCTATACTGTGTGGGGATTTTTAAACGTTTTTAAATGTAACCATGTTGAAGAACTTACTCATTTATATCTTCACACTCACTTAAATAGAGAAAAATAACAAAGAGTTTTCAGTAATATTGGTATTTAAGGAGGTGACAGTATTAACCTAGAAATATAGATACAGTTTCAAACAAAAGAAGAACAACATTTTGAACATAACACACAAAGGGGTGAAAGCATATGTTAATTGAAATTCACTAAGTTTTAGTTACTTTTGCGCAACTCCGTATATGATATATTGTGCTATTTTCAAATTAGTGCTCTTTTTGGAAGTATTGTACAAATCTGTACAGTAATTAGCAGTTGTTTTGCACTAAATTATGTAATTACATCATTTCTCACATATGAGGGAAGGTCCACAAGTTTCGGCCTGGTCTTGACAAAATCCTTCTTGTGTCATATCTTATCTGTTAAGTAAACAATTGAAGCTGTAACTCCCGCTTCGCTGTGTTCAGTTGATCAAATATAGTTGTAAAGAAGGAAGGTTATGTGTAGACGGTTGTAACATGTTCAAAATGGAGTTTCGAGCTGTTATTACGTTCTTCACAAAAGAAGGACTTCCTTCAAATGAAATTAACAGCGATTGGACGGGGAATATAGGGAAACATCCCCCTTATATTCCATCATAAAACAATGGGCCAAACTTTTTCAAATGAGTCGAGAAAACATTGAAGATGAAGAGCGTGCAGATCGGCCCTTGGAGGTGCTCACTTTTGAATACATCGCTCTTGTGCAAGGAGAAATTATGGAAGACCGGCGGCCAAAGTTACAGAAATAGTAACAAAGTTGAGACTTTCTATAATAACGGTCCTTTGAATCATTCATGAACATTTAAACATAAGGTTAATGCAAGATGGGTGCCTAGACTTCTTTCCTCAGTTCAAAAGCAACAACGAGTCATCTGTTGTCAGGTGTTTTTGGAGCTCTGCCGTGACAACGAGGGGGAAGTTCTGCAAACCATTATTACAGGAGATAAAACTATTGTCCTCAATTCCTTGTCCAAAAGAGAATCAATGGAGTGGCGTAAACCGGGCGAAGCACCGCCTCTAAAGGCCAAGTTCACTCAGTCAACCAAGAAGATCATGGCCACAATCTTTTGGGACAGTGAAAGCATATTCTTCATTGACTTCAAGGAGTGAAACACCACAGTAAATGGGGAGTACTATGCAACCCTACTGCACAGACTACGTGCTTCCATCAAAGAGAAAAGGCGGGGAAAGCTGAGTGGTGGTGTGCACCTTCTTCACGACAACGCGCCTGTGCACACAGCTCTTGTTGCAAAGGAAGCTGTGAAGAAATGTGGCTTCAAGGAGATCGATCATTCACCCTACAGCCCATTGACTATTTCCTCTTCTCAAAACTCAAGAAGGACCTTGGAGGAAGGACATTTAAGTGAGACAAGAAGTGATGGATGCTTTTATGCCCATTTTGCAGACAAGACTTCCGACTGCTTTTGGGGGGGGGGGATTGAAATGTTAACTCAAAGATGTGAGAAGTGTATTGCATTAAAGGGTAACTATATTGAAAAGCGAAATATAGTTTTTGTCTTTATAACACCTACAAAATGGTTAGGTTGGAAATTTATGGACCTACCCCTGTATAATGCACATAAGGCGCTTAGTGCCTAAAAGTATTTTTTATCTTGTCTAATGAAATTTTATGTAATATAATAAACTATTGTATAATAAAAATAATATATTAGAATAACAACAGAAGAAGGAGCTTTGAAAAGTCAATTCAAATTGAAAGCTACGCTCTCACTCTTTGTCTGTCTCACTTGAAAAGCACATGATTAATGCATAGCCTAGAACTACGTATGCCGAAAAACGTTCCAGCCCTATCGCGGAATTCTTTGATGATCGAAGTTAGAGTTTATAACAAAGAGAAAAAAGCGATTCCAATATTTTAACACAGCAGAAAGCCTTTGAATGAAAGACACACAGGAAATCCACTACTGCCCTATTTCTGCCCTAGTTCTATTCTCAAAATGATCGAGGATCACTAGTTAGTCCCGTTTCAAAAATCTGAATGCGCAGCCTGTTGTACTTTAGTAATTTTTCATAACTTACTAGATATAAACATAGAAATCTGTTATTCAGAGCGTAGGCTCATTTCAAGCGCTGTGCACTGTAAATTAAGAGTTTACAATTATTTTATTTTACAGGACAAATGAAAATGTTTACACCCTTGCTCATTAAAACAAAGGTAATAAATATCAACGTTTATAAGTCGGTAAGTCGGTATGTATTACATAAAAATAAGTAAAAGAAAATGGTTAACGTATTACGTACTTACGAGAATAGGTCCATAAGTTTCCGGACTAACCTTTTTATAGGTATGATAAAAACAAAAACTATATTTCACTTTTCAATACAGTTACCCTTTATTGCAAAACACTTCTCACGTCTTTGAATTAACATTTCAATCCTCCATCCAGTATTAGTCAGAAGTCTCCTCTGCAAAATGGGCATGAACACCATTCATCACTTCTTCGTCACACTTAAATTTCTTTCGTTGATGATCGTTAATGGTGATCAGTATAAGAGGTAGCTTCTATTATTTAGTTATATTGATGAATCGATAAGAGTTAACCATAGTACTAGATCTGCGGTTAATACTGTATCTTAACACACACAATTTCCTATATTTTCCAACTGGAATAAACAGTATGAAAAATATTGCATCTAAATGCTAGCTAGATACGAAAGCTGAAAAAATTAATGATCATATTTAAGATGAAACTTCTTAGAACGAAACCTAAGAGCATTTGGAACTGAGACGAAACCATTTACCTTTCACGTTGTGCAGATTTGATGAATTCAACCATTAATAACATGACAAATTACAGCAGGCCAAATTTTTGAAACAAAAAAGAAACGTTTGCTAATGTATTGAATGACAGTGGCGGCTCGTGGCCCTTGCAGAAGGGTGGGCCGAGGGCATAATTGCATTACACCCAAATGCCATGAGGGAAAATCTTTTCTTTCAAAATTTATACTCCTTCTCCTGACATTCTCTCATAACTGTGCCTATCGTACGTTTGTGTTATACACTTCTGGTTTATGTGGACCTCTTTTAATTCAGCTGTTAAAGCACGCCTGCATTCGATTCAAAAACAATGAATTTTATGAATCTTCCAACCGGTTTATCCTCACTATTGTATTGTAATATCACAACAAATTGTGACATGCATGTTATGTCTGTCGTTTCGTCAGCCTGTACAGAAACGAAATTTGCCCTTTCTAATATCATTCCTACAGACTAGATACCTTTTTCAATAAACACGCTGCCATCCAAGATGTCTTTTCAAACCATAAAAATATTACTCTTGCTAAGTAAGCTCCTATACCTTTCGGTTGATGAGGTCCAAATCGTTTCGCTTCCAATTTAACAGGTAAAATTAGACGCGAAAATGACGTTTTCAATAAAACTTTAACTTTATTCATTGCCACAAAACAGATAAGCATTTTTGTTTTATTTAACAGTTAACACAGTGAAAATCAACTTTTCACTGATGAATAGCGAGGAAGTCACACAATTTCAAACAACTCTTAGTCATTTATGCATAGAGCCAGTAACTTTTCAAAATCTTTTCTTAAGAAAAGAGAGAATACCGAGTGCTGACCATTGGCCGTCTTCCTGCAGGCCCAAGAGAACCCAGAAATAAGCAGGAGAATGAAAAATATAAGTCTGTAAATCTTTGCTGGCCCATGTGTTTAAACCTTAAGAATATCCGGGCTGCCTATGAGCTTTCCTCGCTAACAGAGAACGCGAAAGCTACCACTACTACAGTAGAGAGGGAATGAGCTTATTGCATAAAATAGAATTTAGAACTAGTTAGTTATTCACCGCTGTTTTCGTGTATTTGTGTTTTAAATGTTCACTTGGAAAAGAGGAAATGGTAAATAATTATGGAATTTTCTTTGGCGTTTGACGGGGGGGCACCTGGCCTTAATTGACGCGCCGCCCCTGTTATGGAAAATTCTACCCTTTCGTTCATGTTCTAAGCAATAAATTTTGCAAAGGTTTCAATTTTCATATATGATGAACTCGGTTATAAAATGTACACTTTTCTGTCATTTTTTTTTTCTGATAGACGGCAACTGTTTGTCAAGTTTTGCCTCAAAAACGTCATGGTGCTCACTGAAAAGATGGCCTTTGGCGGAGTTATTGCTACACTGTATGGAAAATACAAAGCTATATTTATGCTTTGTTTTGTTGTTTTTAATTTGACAAGTTCTGAGATAAGTTTAGTGAATAGTTTCGAAATTAGCAAAGTATTTTTTATTTTAATCGGAAGAACTACGATTCCAATTTTTTTTACAGAATGTTTCAATAAAAGCGGGTAAAAATTAAGCAAGAAATAAGGAATGCTCATTTGGACATTTTGAGATAGAGAACCTAGAGAGATATTACTCTCTATCACTATTTACAAGTAATTTGACATTATTTACATTTGGCTTTTATATTATCTACAGCTAATTTTACGTTTATATCTTTCCATTTAGCTTTGACATTATTTACAGTTATTACTCAACAGTATCATGTCATTGACTCATTGGCAAAGTGCTCAAAATGATGGATATCAACCTCATTCACATCAGCATATCGATCTATAGAAATAAACATTTGTCTTGATGGATGTAGCCTGATGGAATATCGTACTGCGCCATTGTTCTGTTCGATTCTTTGAACGACATGAAAGGGTCCATCGTTGATTCATAGCACGTTTTCTGTCATATAACAATGTCATTATGATACCTTGGTGAAGATAGATAAACTGAGGGAGTTATAGGTGGCGGGAGGAGTGGTGGTCGGAGTTTGATTATATGCAGATACAGCTCACCAGTAAATAACTCTTCTTGTCGATCTATAGGGATGTTGGTGGTTTTTGCGACTTCATAGTGCCGGGTTAAATAAGGGGAATCAAAGATGATGTGTATGATGAGAAAGAACACTTTGTCATCTGCCAGTTGACTTCGTTTATTCAACCAAGTGCGTACCAGGGCGTTTCTCGTCGGACCGCAGAAGAGCGACCACTTGGCAGACTCCTGGACCTCGTAGTGTTGAAGTAATAGTCCAAATCGTCGAATGAGAAGTGTTAGTAGTAGTGCTCGAAGTAGCAGGCGCAGTAGAATGAGTAGTCCTAGTGTCCTTTTAATGTGGGCGGCCAGTCTTTATATACCTTATAAGGCCCGCTTGACCACGTCATAGAGGGATGTTCTATTTTCCCGCCACTGTGGGTTTAGACATTCTTACAGGCTATCGGTGACATCATGAAATTCTCATATTATTGACTAGTCAGATTATCTGAACGTAACAATTTGGCGATTCGTCCACTGTTCAATTTCAACTTCTACCGTACGTTAGAGTTCAACGTTCTTTAACGGTAGCACAGGTGTTAACAGCGTTCGTCATTGCCAACGTACCTATTGGGGTAAAAGCAGCCCCCTTCCAATGAACAAAAGAAATAATTTACTCTATTGTCTCCCTCTGCTGTCCGAGCGAAAATGCCTGCTTTTCGTGGCATTTTTACACACCTACACAACCCTTTAGTTACATCTAGCTGAAGTAAAATGTTGCATGTATTCTAACCGGCTTCTCACAATTGATGGGGTGCCAAGGAAGGTATCAAAACAAAACAATGCTTAACAGATTACCTATATTCAGGCTCTTCCCCACCTCTCCTTAAGACGGCTTCACAGACCACAAGTTTCTTATCTCACAATGTTCAATGGAGCATCCTCTATTTCACATTTAATTTTTTCACACTTTACTTATACACTAACTATATGGAATAGCCGCATCAAAGAACCCTTCGCAGCTGGTCACAAAAAAAAAAAACCAAATGGATATTTTTTTTAAACAATTTAGGTATCGCATCTCCTCTCCAAGAATCATGCATCTTCCGGTGAGTACCCAGAAATAAAATAAAGCATCAGCTCTTTATCATGAGCGATAAATGGACTGGATACTTGTTCTCAGTGTTGAGTTACATTTTCATTTATATAATATCTATAAAGTAGCTAGATACGAACACAGTGCAATAGAAAGTAAACAGCTAATAAACCTACCAACATTTTTGCATGAAACACTTTCCATTTCTCTGCTGTAAACATTTGATAGTCATCTTTCCATCTTGTGAACCGAAGCATAAAACTCCGTAATTGCCTTCTGCTCATTTCGCTCAGCTGGAGAAAGCAGTCAGTAATCGCTAGGAATTAGCGTAGTAGGGAGGGAATATTACAAGGGCTTTAACATTTATGAGTTAATTACTTCATGACCGTACAAAGGTATCGATCTGCCTCGATATTTCATAACCATTGCCTGCTTGAGCTGGGTAGATTTTCTCACCGTTACGGTCCTCACAGAAGCAATCAGTTCTTCATTATATTCATTCAAACGTGCCTTTATTAACGTATGAAACGTTCATTATGTCTCTCTGTTAATATCTATCCCCTGCCTGAATGCTAATCCAGATCCACACTCCTATGAGGAGTCAAAGAACACGTATATACCTTATGTAGCTACAATACCTGGGAAGAACAACATTAAATTTTTATAATTTTTATAGTAGATATAAGCATAAGAAACATAGATATATTAATGAATGAATTTAATTCTTCCAATTTGTAATTTACAGACAGATATTTCGTTAGGTAAGTTTTCCCTCTTTCGTAATAGGAACTGTTCCCTTCAAAACTTGGTTTGCTTGTAGTCTAATACACAATGCCAAGTACTTCACACATTGGACATATCCCCTTAATATTTCCATTTCTTATCCCACTTATCTTCCGCCCCTCCCTGCCTTATCACAGGTTTCAATGTATCTTTCTCTTCCCTACACTTTTAAGTGTGCTATAAAATTTCAGAGATTTTTTTACATTAAGATTAGTCCATATTTCCTGTTTTCTAATGTCCTCAATTCTTGTTTTTATCTCTTTCTAAAGTTGATCCTCATGGTGATCATACTTGCCTTCTAAACCCAAGATCGCGGGTTCAAACCCGGCAAGGACCGACGGATTTTTTCGGGGCGTAAAAATCCTAAGTATGGCTTCCTTCGGAAGGGAAGTAAAGCAGTGGGTCCCATGTCGTAGATTTACGGAACGTAAAAGAACCTCAGAGGCCTCCTCTGAGCAAAATTTATCGGCCGTTTCACGTCCGGAATTGAATGGAACGCTGATAACCTGAGATGTTAAAGAGCGTCCGTAATTAAACCAAATAAAAAAAATCTCTTTCCAAAATCCTTTTCCCATTCTTTACCCTTCATACCATATTGATCCCATGTTCACTTCTTGTATAATATTTTGGATTTTAGATAACCAAGTTTCTCTGCCCTTGATTTTTCCTTGTGTTACCAAACACTGATTGCCATAGATATATAATAAATGTATATCTTTTTAATTAAAGCTAAAACTCTATAAACAAAATAATCATAAACATAAAGCTTTGAATAGTTAAAAGATCTTTTTATTCGTAGCGATATATTTTATAGTTCTTAGTATTTGGCATTTCTTGTATTTAAACATCCACATGTTCCATAGTTTATTATAACATAATCTACGTTAACTTTTGTCATTATATTCAAGTTATGTACGTGTACATGTTTTCAAGGAATATTGGTGCATTTAAAATTTAGCCAAATTGTAAATTAAGACAAAAACATGGGTTAATATCTTTTCACATGGGGTGAAAATGCATTAAGTAGATAAACAGTGTTAGTATAGTTTCTAGATTAAAGAGTTTCAAAAGAGTGATGAGTTTTTGAATCACAATTAAACAATTTATTTACTATTTAACTACAGCAAAACTTTCATAAAAGAGGGACGACCAGAATGAAGTTCTTCTTGGCCACATGCTATTAAAAAGCATCTAGACATGTCTCATTTAATTATTATAGGCATCGTAGATGAGATAAAATAATAAATTGGGAAATATTTTAAGACAGAAAGCGTTCCAGGCCTTAGTTTAGAGTACCTTCTCGGCATTTGCCATTGATTGGAACTGATGATAATCTGAAAAACCCCTCAATCAGAGAGGATAGTTCTGGAACCCCAGATCTCGACTTATTAGCCCGTACCTTAACAGGTTTCTAAATCTAATTATTATATTCTGGATGACAAAATGCATCCGTAAGGGATACAATTAGATTATATAGTGTTGTGCGAATATTGTATACACAGGTTACTGGCATGCATTAGAATAATAGAATACAAAATTGTAGGATATTATGCCTGAGAAGAACATGAGATTGCGATAGTAAATCTGGGATTTTCCAAGTATTTTATCCTTTTGCTTCTTATATAGTTATACAGAGGGTGCCAAAAACTATACATACACTTCAAGCCAAGAAAAAACTGTGTTAATATAACAAAACTGAATGCACACAAACAGAAAATGATGAGCACTAATCATCTTAGACTTTTACAGTTACAACAGTAGCTCAAAATGTCCACCATCGGCATCGATATACTTCTGAGTACGTTGAACTACTGATTGAGCAACGTTTGGAAAGTGTCCTCAGAGATTGCAGCACATGTCGTTTCAATTTCCTCCCGAAGTTCTGCCAATGTAGCTGATTTTCTACAGTATACAAAATCCTTAAGAGTTCCGTAGAAGTTCAACGGAGTTAGATCCGGAGAACGCGGGGGAAACTCAGTCGGACCTCTTCGTCCTATCCAGTGCCTTGGATCCCGAGCGCGGGGCTTGTTGCAGTGCTAGGTCTGCCAAATCTGCCCTTGTGAACATCGCATACGGTACCATGAGTCTCAAATTTGTCTCGAATGTGTGCAATTGTTACTCGCGTTGGCGGTTCTGTTCTGTTCACGTCTCCAATGTCTTGGAACTTCAGTATCATTCTCAGTTTTCCAATATCACTTCAAAATTGCTTTCCGCTGTTCAAACAATAATGTTGACTCCATTTTGTTGTAGCAGCGCTAACATAATGTAATGTGAGTCAAATTAGTTTACAGAACATCATACTACACATTACTGTAGGCCAACTTTGAAATATATTAAACATATATTAAATAGCTAATGTGAGAATATGTATACATTTTTGGTACCCTATATAGGATGCGGAAAGAAAATATGTAGAAAACTGAGGAGTAGAAAAGCAATACGAATTTAAGCATTAGTAACAACTGGTGGCAGATGCAATATAATAACATGAACACGCATGACCATAATTGAAATCTGACGTTATGAAACACCTTCATTGCCAGTAAAAATTAAATGTAACTTACTGTGTACGAACGGTTACAACTAATAAGTACTGGTACACAATGAGAGACTAAATATTACATGCGATGCTTAACTGATGTACCATGGAGGCCACCGAGTTGGTCCACCGCGCCCGATCCATCTGTCACCAAATGTTCTGTTTAGGGGATTTCAAGCTGGAAGTGAAAAATGTGCAGGGGCGCCATCGTGTTGAAACCGTAAGTTTCACCTAATTTCAAGATGAACGTTCGGTATTAGCGCACCATACAGTAGGCTCTAAATACAAATGCTGCATTGAACATGAAACACACCTAGCGATAGTAACTAGTACTGTACAAGCGTGCGTTTTGTTTATATCATGCATACTAATGACAAATTTCACAATCTGAGACTTTAAACGTGACGGGTTTAATGTTGAAGCATGTAGCGCAGCTTCTGCGACCCCCCCCCCCTTGTTCCTATTCTCAAAATGCTTAGCTTGATACTGCCTACAATTTTCTGCACATTGCGTCTCCGCACCAAATATATATATATATAATCGCAGAATAATAAAGACTTCTAAAAAGCATAAAACTCACAAAAGCACTAGGATGCAACATAAAGAGATCACATTAAAAGTTCACACAAAAAACCGTAATAACACTAAACACTAAAGCCACAATATTTCGAGTTTTGGCTCTTGAACACATGCTGAGAATACTGTGGCGAGCGATATTTCTCTTAGTGAGGCATAAGGGTTATGATGTGGCGGCAAAGCTGCCAACTATAGCTGAGCAAAGTGGTTTGGCGAACCCGACAGTATTACAAAGAAATATTGAGGCCTGGTGTAATACGGGCCTTGTGCAAAACAATAGTTGCCATCTCTAGGTCTCTAGGTGAAGTATGTTTGGATGGATCTCATTAGTTTTCAGTTTTTTAGAGCGAACTTTTAATGTGAAATTTTATATTGTATCTTAGTGCTTTTTATGATATATATATATATATATATATATATATAATAGATGTATCCTAGTGCTTTTTATGATATATATACATACATATATATATATATATATATATATATTTAATAGATATTAACAGATAGATTAGTGCTATCATTCTGCCGCTGGTTTCTTTAGACGATAAACAACTGTGCCCTGCAATTCTGCTCAAGATTTTTGTCTGGCAGCATTCTGCTCTGTAGTAGAAATGTATGATTTACTCGTTCCTAAACTGTTTCCAAGGGAATCTTAGTCTTAATGTTCATTGGAGATATGCAGCATAATGTTTATAGGCACGAGGAAAGTTAACCAGAGCTCTAAAAATGTTGAAGAAAAGAAATGTGTTGTAAACGGTAACAGCTCCTCCGATCAACCCCCACTGAAATATAAATATACATTGTGTAAGCTCAGTTGTCATATTTTTGCATTGTAATTAGTAATATAATTATTAAATATAAACGTGTATCATAAGCTTTAACTTCAAAGTATGAAAGGCTAGTTCTCTGATGTAGCTGCCTATGGGAGTAGGAGTAGGAATGCTGAGGAAGCCACAACCCCGATACAAAGGGAAGGGACAAGTGTTATGCTACTTTTTAATAGACCTTCCATTGGCGAGGTTTAATACAGCGTAAGTCTACAGTTAACTTTAAACCAGCAAATGTAATTAAATGTTTTAAACTTTCAAATAGTAGCAAGTGGCATACGTTAGCAGGTGAATTTGAACCAGCCAATAGTTTATGTATATTGTGAAATTTTAAAGCAAGGCGCGATACTTGCGCATGCTGTGTGATCCCTGTGGCTTGATAAAGTCAACGAATCAACTATATAAGGAAGCGTTTGCTCGGCTGGGGCACTCAGTTCCGATAAGCATAGGGCATCACTGCAACTCATTTGTAAGTTCTACACGCGGCGAGACAAATTTTAAGTTGGCTCTATGGCACCTGTTTTAGATTAGTTCACAATTCGTCAGTTTAACAGTTCAGTTAAGATACATCAGTCCGTTTCCTTGAAAAATGCGTCATCTTAATTTATGTTCAACGTAGCTAAGGCCAATCGTACGCAGAACACCAGAGAACGCGAAGTTGTTGCTAGTAGTAAATTAACATATATGTGTCGCATAGAGCGATCATTCACCCAGTCGATATCCTCTCTCAGTAACAAAATAGTTAAACAAATCCCTGAGATATAGTTATTATGAGGCGTGGGCAGCAACACCGAAGCGATCATTAATCAATCTACCAAACTTGAGGCACTCAACCAGAGCCTACGAAACCGCTTCTAAACATCGCATGCCAAAACGACTGAATGCTTCTATTTATGCCATTATTACCCAAATGTCTCAGTGATAGTAATGTATGTTTTGGGTACAAAACTCAGTAAAGTGGATATGTTTATGTTTGTGTTTACCTTGGATCGATAACCGTCCCTTCCCGTCTAGAAAGAATATGAGAGTGGCATGTGTTGCTAACTTAATGTGTATATTAAAAGGTTTTATTTGCACACCGTTGCATTAGACAAAAGTATACATAAGCGCCGAGTGTTTGTTCAAACGAGCTAAAAAGAAACTTCATAAGAAGAGAATTCTGGTATCATTAAAAAAATTCGTGCTTTGCAAAAGTAAAATCTTTATTGAAATACTGAAGATAAAAGTTTGATATCTATATTTTCAATCAATTGCAGGTTATCGTATGGAAAGCGCTGTTCCGCACTCCAAACGTTTATTAACGTATAGATCTCCAGGCAGGCCACTTTGACTCTGGCAGTGATGAGTTTTGAGTGGGTGTGCAATGGACAATATTGCGTACATACTGAAAGAGGGAAAAATCTCTAGAGTCACAAACAGACAAAAAAGTAAATTTCATTCATATGGCTGTTAATGAGAACAGAAACTCAATATAAGTTGTAATAAATTTTGCGAATTCTTAAGTAACAATTTAAAGTTTTTATCTGGTTCCTTTACATATTTAGGCCGGGAACTTAATTTAAGTCATTGTCTGGGATATTTCAAGCCAAATAATTGCAAGTAAGGGTTACAGTACAACCGTATACAGTTGTAATGCAATCTGCTGTGTTATCTGTCGAATTACTGACCGCAGGCTACTACTTGTAGGCAGATACAAATTGTTCATTTATTACTATAGAAGTGTGCCCAGCTCGTAAACTCTGAGGAACGAAGGGCAGTGTGAGAGAAATAAAGTAGGTGGTATATAATAATAGTCATGCTACACGCTGTACCAAACGTCATATGACTTCTTACGTTAGATACGGAACTTTTCTAATTCCATTATCATTTTTTCATAGTACTGTGTAAACAGCATCTGATTTTTGTGTGTTTATATTCTTTGAAATATTAATAAACTGGAAACGTAATTTTTCTAATTTGTTATTGCATAAGAAACAAATGTTTTGGTTTTAATTTGTAACCATAAGTTTTTAATTATAAATAGCTAGGAAGTTTGAAGTGGTAAGAATGTTTCATTATTTTGATGAAATTTAAACTAAAAAGGTAACATACCGGGGAAAAAACTAGATAGATTGAATATATTTTATAATGCGATAGTGGAGGCAAAAATGTTTTATGGGTGGAAATTTGCAGTCTTGGCCAACACCAAATGGAGTAGCATTATTGGGAAGATCGGGCAAGATAGGCAAAGTGGTTGAATGGATATTATATATAACACCAGAAAACTAAATGATTGGTATATTATGAAGGAGCGTTTAATTAATCAACCGTTTCTTAAACGGTTGCTACAAGTAGGGAGGGCTACTGCAAATTGTGGTGTTCATAAAGAGTTTAGTATTTCTAACGAAAGTGTGAATTTAAAAACAAGAGCAAATAAATATGGTTAAGAATAGTACGGAGGAATCAAGCTCTTCTTCGAGCAGTCTGTCTAAGGGAGCAAATGAAGGAAAGGTGAGATACGGGATGGGCATCAAAAATAAGGAAAGCCTTAGACAAAATTGGATTATGGATATTTAGTTAAGGGGAGAGGACATTACACGAAATAGTTGGAAAATAGTTAACAGACGTTTGCGAGATATAGACAAAATAATGAGTTACAATGCGCAGAAAAAGTATCGCTTAACCTGCAGGCTCAAATACATCCGGTGTGGGGGAGGGGGACATTATTTAGATATCTGTGGCAGAGAAGAAAGAAGTGGTCTCGCATGGTTCAGATTAGGGGCTTGGAAATGAAACAAAACAATTAATGCTCTCGGGGAAAGAGTTTGCCCATTGTGCGGAGAAAGCGATACCTGGAGGCATATTTTGGCAGAATGCAAGGAAACTGAGATTTTTAAGAAGTGAGCATTTATCACCGCAATTTCTGAATACCAATAGAAGTTTGAACATTTGCCGGGAAGTGTTGGTGCATGCGAGATATTCACACAATTTGGGAATATTTCTAGAGAAGACCCGACAAAGAAGTTTAATGGCTATAATGAAGAGGAGGGGAGTGGACAGAAGATGTGAATAAATGGAAGGGGGCTCAAGAGTAAGGGTTCCATTCACGTTTATGTATTTGTATATAAAATTGATAGAAAACGTAAATATATCGAAGTATTTGTATATTTGTATGTATGCATGTAGATTTGTTTGTATGTATGTATGTATGTATGTATGTATGTATGTATGTATGTATGTATGTATGTATGTATGTATGTATATACATTTGTATATATGTATGTATGTGTATGACCATTTTAATTGTTACAAAGTCGATATTAGCATGTAAGGCCCATGCGACAGTTGTATTTATTTCAATATATTTCTAAAACTGGTAGAATAAAACGTCCATTACTGCTACTACTAATTTATGACTATTTCCAACCCCTATTGTATGTGATAACACTGCTTCCATTGTTTCATATTCTTCCCTCTGATAGCTTGAAAAATATCATCGTGGTGCACAATTCTTTCCAGCATTCCCAATAAGAGCCCCTCCCTCTCAACCCCTGCATTAGTTTCCATTAATAACAGTCCCTGCCGTTTCAGGATGTTGTGAGGCTCTTTTCCCCACAATAGGAAGCTTTAATTTTATCAGCAAAATAACACTGAAATATCCTGCATATTCAATCCCAGCCTAAATAGCTTAGTCTGAAACAGAAACGCTGAAAATACAATTTATAAGGCTTTACATTTTTTTATATTTTATTTATTGGCACTTTATATTTGTCTTCTTGCGACGTCTGTAGATTGTTGACTGAATATTAAAGGTGGGAATGAATGAAATGAATTAATGATGGCACAAATAATTTCGGAATCCTTAAAGCCTGAAAGCAATTTCATCTTCTCAGTGTAAGGCAAAACTCAAAAAAAAAAAAAAAAAAAAAAAAAAAAAAGTTACCGAAAAAGCTTGACCTGATCGAGGTTCGAATCCAGACCCTCAGAATTATTCTCTGTAAACGTTACCACTAGACCACGAAGGCGATCAATTTTTACGTATTAAAATTAATGAATTAAGAAACATTTATAAAAGTACAATATTTTATTATTAGAATCTGAATTTGTTTTTATTTTAAGAAATTCTACTGAGAATTGTGCATACGTAATGTTTTGTATCGTCGTGCTTATTTAACAACAGAAACAAAGAAAAATGAAAAAGGAAAGAGAGGGTATAAAAATGTCTACCTGCTTGTACCAGTCACGGATAGTCTGCTTTGCAAAGGTTACCTCAGTCTATAAGATGACATGTCCTGTCCTGCCTTTCCATTATGATTAATTGAAGAAATATTTGTCAAAAAGGCCGGTCATATTTTATTTCCTTTTGTAATCGATTCTTTGCTCCATAGACACAAGAAATTATTTTCGGAACAATGCAAAATGTTGTACCTCTAAATCTTTCTGATATATGTCAACAAGTAGAAATCATGAACCTCTGTTTTCTAAACATAATTTACAGTTATAACTAGAAAGCTGGACTTCTAAATCTTCATTAATGAATCTATAATTATAAACAGCAGTTTAGTTATGATGAACATTTTTCGCTCATACTGCGGCGCATTTTACCCCCCCCCCCCCCCCGTCGTGACCTTGAACGTTACTTTCTCAACCTATTCCGTAGGTGCTGGTGATCTAGTGGTAACCATACTTGCCTTGTAGGCTAAAATCTCGGGTTCAATCCCGGCCAGGATCGATGGATATTTTCGGCCGCAAAATTCCTAGGCATGATTTCTTTCGGAACGGAAGTACATCCGTGAATCCCGTGCCGTACATTTACGGCACGTAAAAGAACCTTTGATCAAAATTTATCGGCCGTTTTACGTCCTGAATTGAATGGGACGCTAATGCACTGTCCTGGGATATAAAAGAACATTCGTAAAAACACCAAATAAATAAATGCAACTTGATCCCTGCAGGTCTTATAGCTGTATAGATTAACCCATATTTTTGTGTAAACATTATTTTTAAATACGAATAGGTTCGTTGTATACGCGTGAAAATTATTCACAACTTGTCCAAGCAATTGCCTTGTTTTACAACTGCAAAATGAGATCTTCTGGTTCAGTAGAAAAAAGAACAGAAATATGCAGTTTTTACTAGAAACTACACAAAATTGAAACTAGTTCGCCAGCAAAGTCTCTCCCAAAAATTATCAAAATTGGAAGTTTGGGTATGTAAAGGAAAACATTATAATGAAATTAGAAACATTACGTTGTATTAATTTAATCGTGTCAATTTTAAACTGCTTTCCAAATTCAATGCCTGTTTTGTTAATAAAGATGACAATTCCGGCAATATAAATGTATAAAATTTTAGAAGCGGAGTTGAAGTTGGAACACCACCCGCTGCGGCAGGTTTAATAGCCGGGATATGAACACTGCGTGAGCGGACAAGATTTATACTAAAACACGACACGCATTAGGGCAAACACTGTTTTTTGATAAATAGAAAGATGGAACAGCCATAAAAGAACATGAGATTATTAAACAAAGCAAAAGCATTAGAGGTAATAGGACTGGATTTTCTTTGACTGTTTCGCTCATATGACGTGGTCTTCAAATCGACCAACGAAGCAAAACACAATTTTGAATTTAGAACAATTACAGCCGGATTACGGAATGAAATTATAGAAAAGAAATATCAACTTTGTTTAATCACGCAAAGTGCATTTGTCTGTGGCTAGTGTAGCCACCTCTATTATTTCACTTATAATTCCTGAACACGCATCACTGACCATTTTGCCAGAGGCGGTAGGGAGCTATTGATAGCAACAAAAGCATCGACAATCGACAATCATAACGCAAAATGGAGGGTTCTTCAAAGCGATTTGGTGATGCGTCAAAAATGCAAATTGATCTTATCATTTGGGATTCCAAACCACAGTATACAGAGAGAGAGACTGCATGCTATCTTTTTTTCCCTCAGTTGGTATTAGAAAACCGAACGGTAGCGATTGTATTGTCGACTTTTGTCCATTTGAGTCCAATGGTTTCTGAATAGAACAGATATTCATAAGTATTACATTTTATACAAGTGTTAATGTTCTGTGCGCAAATTTAAAATATATATATGTCACTTTTATTCTTATTCTATTATATAAGAATAATCCTAAGCCCATATTTTGCTCTTCTCCATTGCTATTATTGACAATTCGTATTCTTCGTAGCAAGATTGCTTGAAAAGGTTAAGTACAATTATTACAGTTTTATAAGTCAAGTTTAGAGGAGTTATATTTAAATTCTTATTTTATTCGTGAAGTAGTTCTAATAAATATCACTTGACAGCTCAGATTCCAGATAAACTCACTAACTTTCGTGAATTTGTCGGTTATCTCAGATCCTATCGTGATATTACTTGTGATAAACGATAAAGTTTATTTTTAATAACTGATTAATCAGATTAGGAATTACTCAGTATCACAAGGAAATTTATATTGATGTCCTTTTAGTGATCACTGGGTCTGTTTTATTATCGTTTATCTCCACTGATGTTGTTAATGATTTGGTTTATTTACGGACGCTCTTTAACATCTCAGGTCATCAGCGTCTCATTCAATTCAGGGCGTGAAACGACCGACAAATTTTGCTCAGAGGTCTCTTCTTTCAGGCTTGAGGTTCTTTATCGTGCCATAAATGTACGACACCAGACCCACAGTTTTACTTCCCTTAGGATTTTTACGCCCGAAAAAAATCCATCGATCCTGACCGGGTTTGAATCCCCGATCTTGGGTTTAGAAGGCAAGTATGGTTACCACTACACACCAGGACCAACTATGCACTGAAGGAATTCATATTAGGATAGATCGGAGCTTCCTTATTGCATTCTCTAGGCTGAACAACGTAACAGAATGTTACAAAACAGCTTATGTAGTTTAATCATTATAGTTTTAATGACAATATTTATTATTTCTGCACAATATAAAATCAATATGTGTAATAACACAACTTCCGAATATTCGAAATGTGCAGTAAAATACATATTTTTTTTCTTCGTTCAGTGTACACAACATAGTGCCATGCCTTATATGTTTAGCACCTAACCCAATATCGGTTGGTAAATGACTGAGAAGAAAAATATTTTAAATTAAAAAATTCATAAGAAACATTTTCATCTTTGTCTTGAAGTGGCACTAGAGAGAAATCTTCATCAAGTGACTCTTTTTACTTTTGTTCCTCTAGAGGGCTATAAACCTCAGCGGACGGTGTAGGGGAGGAGAATGAGGTGATATCTTTGATGACTTCAGGCTGTTCTTTGAGGTCAAAGGAGCCGATGAGCTTGAAGGGGAAGTTGCTCTTTCCACGCTTATAAATTTCGTTACTTCTCTGGGTTATTTAGAAGTCGCTGTTTATGTTAAATGTTCATAAAATACAGCGATATGCATACTTACGGTTTTGTAGACGCCAAAATAACCTCTACTTTCATTAATACTTCTGTTTTCTACTTGTTGCTTTAGTTCTCCCTGGTTCTTTTAAATATCATAGTCACTTTTCAGGATTCCTCGAGTTGATACTTTCCTGGTATTTTTTTATTTGTCCCAAGAATAATGGAAATCTGCCTTGATCGCAAAAGTTATATTTTCATTTATCTTCAAAACTGTAAAACAGCATCTAACATAAATGTAGCTTGCTTGTACGTTGTATTTGATTGTTTACTGGTTCAATGAACTCTTTAAGGGGTTGAAACTATACTTTAGGGAAGAGGTGTGATACTTGCAGAGCAATTTCTATTCATTGTAGTTTTAATGGTACATCCGTTGTCTTTCCTAATTTCATTAAAGATTAACACTTGTAACTCAACTAAATTGCAGACTACGTCTATAACTGTGGGAGCATCATGCAATTTTAGACTTTTTTTTAAAAAAGAAAAGCCAAATCTAAATTACTGTCTTGAAAGTTTATTTTTCGTATATTAATTTACTAATATTAAAATAAATTTTAAAATTCACTAACATAGAGAATATGCTAGACTTACAGGAGGGGGAAACTATTTTTATTTATTTGAAATGAACGGACCTGTTAGCGGCCAAACTCCACTCTAACCCTAACCTATGAATTCGATCCCGGTAGTGGTAGCCATATTTGCGTTTTAGACCCAAGATCGCGGGTTCAATCCCGGCTAAAGTCGATGGTTTTTTCGGTCGTAAAAATTCTAGCTATGGCTTACTTCGAAAAGGAAATAAAGCCGTGGGTCCGTGTCATATATTTACGTCACACAAAAGAACCTCAAGTCTGAAAGAGAAGGCCTCGAGCAAAATTTATCAGCTGTTTCACGCCCTGAATTGAACGGCTGACGACCTGAGATGTCAAAGAGCATCCATAAATAAATGAATCCATAACCTATGAATGAACTTAAAACAAACTAGCATACAGATATCTCCACTCATAAATAAAATATAATATACAAACAGGTACGTTGAAAACATCTTTCATTAAAATTACTCAATTTCAATAGTTGATGGAAAATGATATATATTTTTTAATCTAAAAATTAACAAATTTTTTAAGTTTTGTAGAAATAAGTTTTATATTGGTTTATGAAATACACTTTCTTTTCACAATGAATATTTCATTTACGTGACGCCATCTTTAAATCGACCAATGAAACGAAACAAAATTTTGAGTTTTGACTAATCATATCCCGATATCGCAGTGTAATTGTCAAAAAAACTATAATACATGCATTTGTCTTGTGGTCAGTGTAGACAATTTATATCTCCACTATATAATTCCTGAGTACGCATTACTGATGACTTTTCTATGTTTTCAGTAATTGTATATTTAACTAATTTAATGTGTATTCAATCAAGCAATTGTTTTTCATGTTCATCCAAATAGTCTGAAATCATTTTGTAAATTATTTAACAACTGTCTAACCAACCATAAATGTTAATTAATACATTGTTCAGAAGGGTAAAATATTTTATTTGTTTTATTTCTCTAAGTTGAAATTAGTAAATCGAACGGTAGCGATTGTAATAATCGACGTTCGTCTATTTCATTCTCACGGTTTCATGGATAGGTAGGTATTCATAAATATGTATAACATTTTATACAATTGCTAATTAACCGTGCGCAAATTTCAAATATATATTATTTTTATTTTTATTATATTCATGAAATAGTCCTAAACCTGTATTTGGCTCTTTTCTGTTGGCATTACTGACAATCGACATTCGCCTATGGCTAGATGACTTGAAATGTTTAAGTATTCATAATAAAAATGTACAATTATTACAAGTTTGTAAGTCAAGTTTACGGGAATTATATTGAAATTCTTATAATATTCGTGAAATAATCCTAATAAATATCATTCGAGGGGCTGAGCTTTCCAGATAAATTCATTATTCACTACATTCGTAAATTTATCGGCAATCTCAGACCCTCTGATATTACTGGCGATAAAGAAACTAATCGGTTTAGATTTGAGGGAATATTTTGAATTTTAATGAAACAAAATTTTCTTTCTTTCTTTTTTTTAAGACTAATTAACTCACGAATCAAAAGAATTTAAGGAATTTATACCAATCATAGCTGTCTGTCGCCACAATTTTATCGTTCCTGTTTTATCATTTTAACTTTATCTCACTTAAGTGCAATTAATTTTTATGCAGAACAGGAAACTGAAATATTTTTACAGCTTCTTTGGCCTAAACATCAGTGTGCACTAGAAATCAATAATCAACATGGCGGAAAATTGAAAACGTTGACGAGGCGTAAACGTACAATTTACCTTATAATTAAAAGTTCCAAGCCAATAAATAATAAACAAAATATAAATAGCGTGTGAAACCAATTTAATCAATAATTTGATTTTCAAAATTGTGATCGTGAATCCTGCTTCGGCTACCTTCAATTTGTTACCAAAGAGTTTAAATAAAAAATGAAGTGTTTATCCCGCAAATGGTTTTAATTCCGACCTTCACCTGTTTCAATGTTAGCGAAAATTAAAATGACGGACTGCACATTCATAAATATAGGACATTTTATGGATATATTATTTTAATTTTATAATTTTATTCACTAAATGGTCAACATAAAACTATTCGAGCTCCAAATTATTTCAAAATAAATTCTGATGATTTCGTAAGATTGTTTGTTTGTTTAATAGTGTTTAACGCCCATTTTAATTACCGAGGCATTACAGGCGGTGTGCTCTCATTATTTTACTACAGATAAAATTTATCGCACTGACACATAACATTGATGTAAGGAGCAAACATCTTTCTTTTCATAAGAATTAAACAGGTAAACCTAATTGCATTTTTATTCAGTATTAAAATATACTTTCTAATCTTTTTACCTTCGCTGTGATGTACGTTTGAAGTTTTAAAAAATCAAATACTTAAATAGCAATACACAACCTACTTCCACACTACAAACAGTTAATATAAGTTGAATTTGTTTTAAATGTTTCTGTGAAGTGTCTCCCTTAAATGTCCAGCAATAGGCGCCCTACATACTGCAACTATATTTAGGTTGGTACTTGTTTCCGCTATTGAAAATGGTGTCTGTACTGACCATTGAGAGCTAGAGGGTCTTCTGGGAAGAGGTCTCAGTGGGAGAAAAAATTTAAAGACACATTACAGCCCATAATTTCTTATGAATTCAGAAGATCACAATGGTTGTCTGATTTTTGATTTTAAAAATACCATGACCGATATAAAGGGAATGCCAAAAAACGTGTACACATATCAAGCAAATAATAAACTGCGTTAACATAAAACTGAATTCACACAAACGTATTCTTTGTCAAGCACCGAGCAGTAGCTCGGGTGGTAACGCTTCAGACCCGTATTCAGAACTTGTCATTCTGATTTTCGTGGTTTTCCCTGATCGCTTAGCAATTTTCCGTTATCCGATTTCCCTTCGTTTCATTCCATAGCGCCAGTTAAAGAATCGGAAGCGTCAGGAGAGGCGGGTTGGTGCCTTGTGGTGTGGCGGTAGCTTGCGCTCAGGAAAGTTTCTGTCCCAGATTTTAGTAGGTTCAATCTGGGGATTTCGGGACGACTCGCGCAACATCCTAGTGGTACGGGTAGTCATCACGAGCGCGCCAGTCGATAATTCTTGCCATAATGTTTGATAGTTAACGAATAATATGTTTGTAATTTTCTGACGGTCACCATTATAAAAAAAAACATTTTTCTCTTGGAGTCTAGTGATTACAAACAAGATTAACATATGCAATTCGGGAAAACAGTGTTGGAAAATAGAAAACTTAGTTATTGTGAGTTATAAGTTCTCATTTTCAAACAATTATGGTTTGATTTGAAGCCTGAACGTTACATCCTGTAAGTGGTAGATTACTTCTGACTTCTCTTTTTAGTTGTTTTTGCGGTGTTCCTCTACAAAGTGGATGTTGACCTTAAACCGCAGCAGGTTGTGCCGATCCGAGGACGTTCATGAATATGCAGAGAGGCAGATAGTGCCGAGCGTGATGCGCTGCTTCGCTTTAAACTGACCTTTAAAATGAGAGACCCCTAAGACTTTTGCTTAAACCTTTCTTGATTTTCTTTTGTTTCTTTTTCCACAATGAATCATTCATATTACAAGGTGCAGGGCATCAGCAATGATTTTCTAGGAGGAGATTTACATAGAAAATGTAAAATTCAAAAATCCGTCTCCGGTTTACCGTAATATTGTTCCAATAATGAGCTACTCCGGCCTTTAGAAATTATTACTCTTCATATCCTGGAGGCGTGAGAAGCTATCCCGATAAATCTAGGAAGCGATTAGAATATCTATTTAGCCCAAGCTAGTTTAACACACAACAGTTGTTAGTTTAAAGTAAATTTCATACTTATATGTGTACCTTGTCAAGAGTTGAGAAGACGTTAATCTCTTAGAATGAGATACTTTCTATGCTTAAAAAGGAGGCATCCAAAGAAGGCAGTATAGCTTAGTGGCAGAGTATTTTACATCAAAGGATGTAATGGGTAGGTTTTAAAATCACTCGTGAGTTCAATAAATATTTACATGTGCATTTTCCAACTCATTTAAATGCATAAATGCTTATTCAGTTTTCACTTAACTCTTTATTTACCTACAGATAAACGCTAAAAGAAATAAACTGTAAAAATGCGTTTTAATTTAGTGATAAATATAACAAATTTAGATGTTATGTAATAAATAAGATCCCTTTCATCAGATCAGAGAAACAGCGCACAGATATTTTTTATGGTCTCAAGCCATCCTTTGGCCTATATGCACATAGCGCGGTGTGTTGCGTTTATTAGAGCTAGCATATCATTCATATTAAGGCAATTAAGAATCTTTATTGATTTAAAAGTATAATTAAATTTGATATTTATAAAACCTTTCCTTAAATAGTTAACGCTTTATTGACGTTATAGTATAGAGAGGGTGCCAAAAATGTACACACACTTCCAGCAAAGAAAAAAAATGTGTTAATATAACAAAAGTGAATTTACACAAACAGAAAATAATGAGCACTAATCATCTTAGACTTTTACAATTACAACAGTTGCTCAAATTGCCCACATCGGCGTCGATACACTTCTGAGTACGTTGAACTACTAATTGAGCAACGTTTGCGAAAGTGTTTTCAGCGATTACAGCACATGCCGTTTCAATTTCTTCCCGAAGTGCTGTCAGTGTAGCTGATTTTCATGAGTCTCAAATTCGTCTCGAATACGTGCAATTGTTACACGCGTTGGCGGTTCTGTTCTGTATACGCGTCTCCATTGCCTTTGAACGTCAACAGCATTCTCGGTTTTTCAATACCCCTTCAAAATTACTTTCCGCTGTTCAAACAATACTGTTTGCTCCATTTTGTTGTAGCAACACTAGCATAACGTAATGTGAGTCAGCTGTTTACAGAACATCATACTACACATTACTGTTGTTTTTCGGTCCAACTTTGAAATGTGTTAAATAGATATCTACTGTGAAAGTGTATATATAATTTGGCATCCTCAGTATTTTAAAACAAAACAAAAAAAATTAAACATGACTCTCAGACTGTCTTTTGAAGCATTTATACAGAATGAATAATCCTCAATCATAGATGCACACACAAAAGCTGTACAGTGCCACTGCATAAATTCCAACCATATTTGAAGGAGTGTTTTCCCCACTTTATTTATAAAACTTTCAAATTAACAGTGCTACTAGAATTTAACGGAGCTTGAGAAGCATGATTTCTGAAGAACAAGGATATCGGCGCTACACTCTAGCCCTTTTGTTACCTATGCCCTTTTAAGCCCGAATGTGTACTATCTGCGGCAGTAGTATGGAGCATTTGATTGTGCTGTTGTTAAGGGATCGTCAACAGTAGTTATACATTTGTAGTGTGGGAAATACAGTACGTGCAGTACAGCATGAACCGGCTGTATGGAATAGCGCATATTGGAAAACTGTGTCCATAAAATAATGTCCAAGATAATTCATTGCGCAGATTGAAACTTGAAAATTGCAGGTAAAATTTCCATTCAATATCTGGTGTTGGAACTATAAAAACATTTTTCGATGTCCATAAAGAGAATGTATAAAACTACTAGTAGCAACGGTGCAGAAAGTGAAAAAAAGACAATAGGCCTCCCAAGAGATTGGAGTTTCCACAAGCATATCTCAGCTAGCTGCATAAAAGTAATCTATATGCATATTATGTTACTACTGTGCAAGGAATGAAACTCTTGATATATGGAAGATGATCACATTCATTGTTTGACTAGTGTGGGTTCTCACATGGTGCACGAGACCTGTTCATGGTCAAAAAAATTGTAGCGCAGTATTCTCTCTTATAGCGCTGGGTTATTGGTTACATTTTCTCCCATACAACGGTGTGCCTCGCGTTTTACTTGAAACATTCCCTCCAGTTTGTGAATCACTTGGACGAAAAAGAACTCCGATTGGAAATTTTAAAGTATGGTTTTTTTAATAGTGTTTAATACCCGTTTTACTACTGAGGCACCACTGATGATATATGAAATGATATATTGGGAAAGGATTTTTTTTAAGGAAAGAAACGTTCCAGGTCTAAGTTTAGGGTACCTCCCCGGCATTTGCCAGTTATTAGAACTGAAGAAAACCTGGAAAAAACCTGTCAGGGAGAACGATCCTGGCAGAATTCGAACCCCAGACCTCCTCACGTGTCCGCGCCTTAACAAACTCGGCCACCCGTGGCGGATTCAAGGATAGTATAATTGTCAAACTTGTTTGAACTTTCTTTTTTTCTTTGAAGATCGCATATTTCAGTAAATATCATTCGTAATATGAAGAGGCGTGCCTTAATTGCTAATATATCCATATACAACATTTACTATCATATTCTTTTCTCATTCTCTTTTCTCGTCCACTACACAAATATGTGTAGTGTTAAATGTCAGAAATATATCCATTAATTGGAATTAATGGATGTATTTGTGCCGAAAATAAGGAGCCAAGAGCGAGTGAAACACACGCTTTATCAGTTATTTTAACTTTCTCAGCAGCTGGGTAACAACTATTTGCATGTCATACTTTATTTTGACCGCTAACACTTTCTATGATTAACTCTCATATTCAAAGTAAAATGATCTCAACACGAACCCTTTGTGTCAGTATGATTCTTATGCAATTAAATAAACAAACAAACAAACAAACAAACAAACATTCTTATTCTGGATATCGAGAATCGCTGTCCGTTTCTTTAAGCTATGCTACCATGGCTCACGCGTCAAATGGGTGAATTTTTAAAGGATTTCGGAATAGTCATTAAATTAGTCAATTAATTTTTATCAATAATTATGGAGTTATTTGTGTTTCTATTGAAACAAAATAGAATGATGTGTGTGTCTTGGCATATGTAATGTGTCATATGTGTATAAATAATTATTTTAGATTCGCATAAATTATTATAACGGCATTCTTGTGTGATAAAGAGCGCTCCAGGTTTAATAACTTCATTTGAGTGAGATCATTCCATTACAGCTTCCTTGGCAAAAAGAAATTCCATGTTAAGTGATTCTTTTAAACTGTATATATTATTTTTGTTAATCATTATGAATTACCTGGATGTAAATGTGTTATTTTTAGTAAAAAAAATCGTTCTTTATTAAACAATCGGCCATTGTGGAACTAAGATGGTAACTACTAGATTGTAAAATAATCTCATAAGAATCGCACGTTTGCTTTTACAAGCAAAACTCCTGCAGTAAGTCATATAGGCAACATGCATCACACCCCAGAGGAAGTAGTTGCCGTAAGAGCTAGGCGCCTTGTGGTTGGTAAGAAAAGGAAAACTGCTTGGATAGAAACATCCATTTGATTTTCGCTTCGGTTAAGTTTTCTTACCGATTAAACAAGAAGAGCGGAACGCTTTCTAGCTAAAATTATTATTTAAATTGTTATTAAATATCATCAAATATATAGAAAGAACGAATACACACATAAGTATACACTCACACACACCATGTCTAGCCTAAGCCGTTCATTTTGGCGTAGACAGCTCAAAGAGCATTCGTGTCATGCGAGATGCATTGTATGTGCTTGCATGTCGAACTGGGGGCTGGTACTGTCGTGTACGGACCAGGCATCGTACTAAAGTTAATTTTCGAATGCTACTCAACTGTAGTATAGTGTATGTCCACACAGCCGAAGCGCCAGAGCGTTGAACTATTGTGTTCACTGCTATACTACCGCTTTAAAGTTCACAATCCAATTTGCAATATGTGTAGCTGGCCTAAAAGTGTTATGCAAACTATATTAAGCATCTGAAACACTTTCTACTGTATTACAATAAGGAATGCACATAACCATAAGAAGTTTTTACAGAACAGAGTGTATACTTTTTAGCAAAATATTAAAATGTATTTAATATGCGTTCAACAAGCTATACAGTTCTACTGGTTGACATGAACAAAATTTTATGTTTAACTAATAATAGTACAAGAGGCAGTAAACGGCCCACATAGCAAGATGTACAAAGACGATGATGATGCTGCAATGGTAGGAAACTTGTGATTATGAAAGGCTGAATCACTGCCTATTTTTGCTTAGCTAGGTGTCGCAGACACACCTCTCTCTTTCACCGTAGATTGTTGGAGTCTTATGGCCTCATCCAATCGGCAGCTGATCTATTGAAAGAAATATATTTGAGGTAATTCCAAAGATCCAGCGGACCAGAGAACATTCCCAGTGATCCTTCATTGTAAATAGTTTTACGACAATGCTGCATACATGTCTGTATGAAGTTACATGGCCTTTATAGCTCATAAAAAAGGAGAGAACGATACTGAAGAAGATAAGGGAGAATCCACGGGCACAGTAGAGTTTCGCTTATGATTCTTACCCAAATATTAATTGAAATTCTATGGTAAAATTTGCTTTTAAGCATAGCTGCTTGTAGAAATTGATGTATTCATCCATTTCAAATTTTTATTTGTCCAAAAGTAGTAGTAAAAGTGGAAAATCAACCTTTTGCTGAAGCAACTCCTCGGAAGAGGCGCAAAGTTAGCTTCGAAAAGAAGCTGGATATTACTGAAGGCCTCCAAATTCTCTCTTAATGTTCTCAGAACAGTTCACTGGCATACCCCGACAAAGTGAGCTATATCACGTGTACTTCCATTATTTATCCACTAAGAGCAGAATTTCTTCTTCAGCAACGCATTTCTCACAAGCTCATACACGTTCTCCTGCTTGGAAAATTTATTTGATAAATTTGTATCTTGGCAAACTGATTGCCAATCGTTTCATTACAAATGAATTACACTTCAAGATTAGTTGAAACTATTAAACTTTTTTTTTTGTTTTGTTTTGTTTTTTTTTTGTTTTTTTTGTTTTTCGTTTCCAAGATAAACTCGTAAAAATAAACAAACAGTTGAAGTTATCTGTTAAGACATATTTGATTCTTTTCTTGCAGCGGTGCCATTTTGTGTCACTTCAATTGACGTAATAGTTAACAAACTTTGCAAGGTTTACAGTCAAATCTTATTCTTATACAATTTTATTAAGTTACATATAAAATGCATTAATTGATTAAAACATATGTTTTGTAAATTTGTCACAAAGAAATCTTCTACAAAATACCTTCATGCCGTGTATCAATAATGTTTTTTCCTGACTGCACTTCCTGAAAGTGCAATAAGTACCATTTCCATAAAATACAAATATTCTATTTTCTTAATTATAAACTTCAAACTGTAAATGGGGACAATATCTGTGTTTTTATATAATTAAAGTAGGCATTCAATGAACTGGATATCAATCCATTTTCTAAGAACTGGGGTTGAAAAGATAAAGTTAATGTATGCTAATTTTATTACTGCATATTTTATTTGTTTTTTAACACGAATAACCGAGATCGTTCAAAGCAGGAACTCATGAACGGGAGGTCTGGAGTTCGATTCCCGTCAGTGCCGTCCTTCCTGGTTCAAATAGAAAATTCCGGGTAGGTGCGGACTCGTGAGCGAGAGGTCTGGAGTTTGAATCCCGCCAGGACCGTCCCCTCTGACTGAGGTTTTTTCCAGGTTTTCCCAAGTCCTCATAAATGGCAAATGTCGGGGAGGTACCCTAAACTTAGGCCTGGAACGTTTCCTTCCTTAAAAAATCCTTTCGCAATTTATCATTTCATTTCATGTATCATCAGTGTTCACCGCCTGTGATGCCTCAATAGTTAAAACGAGCGTTAAACACCATTAGAAAATTCCCTTGCTTAAAAGAAAATTTCTCCCAATTTGTCATTTCATCTCATGTATCACCGTGTCCACCACTTGCGATAAGAGCGTTTTTTTTTTTTTTTGATTGATTTTATTTATGGACGCTCTTTAACACCTCAGGTCATCAGCGTCCCATTCAACTCAGGGCGTGAAACGGCCGACAAATTTTGCTCAGAAGCCTCTCTTTCAGGCTTGAGGTTTTTTTTCGTGCCGTAAATGCACGACACGAGACCCACGGCTTTATTTCCCTTCCGAAGGAAGCCATACTTAGGAATTTTATGCCCGAAAAGATAACAGCTTTAAACACTGTTAAAACAAGATAAATAATTGCGATTATGGTTATTTCAGAATCGGTTTTCAAACATATGCCTAGAGTTGTAAGGTGTGAGATGATACCCGGTAGCTGCAGAGATATTTTCTCCTCTCTGTCGTGTCCATTCTGTTTTGGTTAAGGTCCGTTCGGTCTGCTATTCAAATGACTTACTGGGTAGATTCCTTTCGCAGAAAATTCTCCGATAGTAGTAGAATTTCCAGAGCGTGCTGACAGTTCCATTTCACGCTATTGCCGTTGTTCAGATAACGAGTAACTGACCCTTCGCTGGTGGGTCTGGTCGTACCCTCCATGCAGGAAAATGAATGCCCAGTAACTTTAGACGAATGCAGACTTCGGAATCATTTCTATCGGTAATTCATTCCACGAAAGGATGAAAATCACAAAAGCGCGTAAGCTACGCTGAAATGAACTAGTCTTCAGTTTGCTGTTGTCATTTATTTTATTCCTTGAATCGTTCTATTCTCTGATTATATGTGTTATTTGAAGAATCTGTCCCCCAAAGTATATTTTAATAATTAGTGTTGAAATTGCAATCTCCTTAAATGTAAGGATTGGTTTGGAAAGTATTTTCCACGTTATTATTTGCGTACTAAAAAGAATAATAAAGATAATAAAACTCGCTATTGTTACAATAGGTTTTATACCCAACAGCAATATTAAAACAAAGTAATAAATCAGAAAATAAATAGATCTTTAGAAAGAAAATGAACTGTACTTATTTAAACAAATAATTCTGGTTTTACGTATTAACATAGTAACAAGCGGAAAAACGCACTTCCAAAACTGCCTAAATACGCTTATACGAGGGTTAACTTTCAATTTTTTATAAAAACTAACAAAAACTGTTTTTAAAATGTTCGCCTTTGAGATTTATACACTTTTGCTGCGTTCAAACCAATTTTCGAAACATTTTTTCCCACTCTGAAGTTGGCATCTCTAAAACATGCTTTTAAAGATTTCAACAGCTTCTTGAGACGATGAAAATCGCTCTACATGCATTTTTTGTTTGACATTCGGGAAAAAAAAAGAAGTTTTTGGGCGATAAATCAGGCGAATATTGGTAGCGAGACATTAATTTCTCTCCTTGAAATAATCAATTGATGTGCTGTGTGAGAGATGGCATTATCATGATGAATAACGAGACGTTTTCGGTTGTCTCTGATTTCGTCGATGACTTCCGATAAATAAATTGCTGTACATCATCCAGCGTTAACTGTTATTCGGCTTTTGAAGGAATGGTTGCGACATGTTTAGTACAACCGAAGAAACAAACGATCATTTCCTTGGAAGTGCTTCGTGAACGGACAACTGTTGTGGCATTCGGTTCATATGAATATATCCAAATTTTGTCACGTGTTACGATGTATATGAATTTTCAAGATCCTCTGTGGAATTTTTTGAGCATTTCATTTCAGCAATTAACACGAGCGATTTTTGAGCCTCGGTCAATTTGTGCGGAATCCATCGGGAACAGATCAATCCATTGGGAACAGAACTTTTTCACAGTTAAATGTTTCAGCAAAATCGAATATCTTTGATATGCTTAAGGATGCCTCTATCTCACTGTAAGTCACATGTCGATCTTCTTCAATCAGTTACGCAGAGCATCGATATTTTCGGAATGACAACCGATTTTGGTCGACCCTCATGAAATTCATCTCTGAAGGATGCACGAACACGACAAAATTCTCCAAAAATTTTGTAAACAGTCTTTGCTGTTGGTACTTCATTACCAAAAGTTGAACGAGGCGATTCTAGCATTGCTGTTCAGTTAGGCTTTTACTAAAATCGTAAAAAATCGTCCAACGGAAACCTTCACTCGAAATTTGCATTTTTTCCCGCAAAATTGCTTTATTTAAACGCTCACTCACAAACTACTCGGTCAATTTCTAAGCTGCAACGGTTTTTACAGTAACAAATGTTAATTCTTGCGAAAATAATAATGACATCTCAATAGCGCCGCCTAGCGTTTGTAAAAACTTATAGGGTAACCGCCATACACTGCAACTGTAACTTTATTCCTAATAGGCAAAGTTGTTATGAATAAAACCCGATAAAGTTTTATATTATGATACATAACACATATAAATCAGTCGAGATGTCCTCTAAAATCACCGAAATGTTGCATAAACGTTATACCGAGGGTGCCAAAAAAGCTATACACACTTTCACAGTAGATATCTATTTAATATATTTCAAAGTTGAACCGAAAAACAACAGTAATGTGTAGTATGATCTTCTGTAAACACATTACGTTATGCTAGCGTTGCTACAACAAAACTGAGTCAAGAGTGTCGCTTGACCAGCGGAAAGCAATTTTGAAGTGGTATTGGAAAACCGAAAATGTTGTTGAAGTTTAAAGGCAATGGAGACGTGTGTACAAAACAGATTCTCCGAATATAACTTCGTTGGATTTCTACCTATAGGGAACTTTTAACGATGTTGTATACCGTAGAAAGCCAGCTACACTGGCAGCATTCGGAAAGAAATTGAAACGGCATGTACTGCAATCGCTGAGGAACTTTCGCAAACGTTGCTCAATCAGTAGTTGAACGTAGAAATAGAAGTGTATCGACGACGATGTTGAGCATTTTGAGCAACTGGAAAAGTCTAAGATGATTAGTGCTCATTTTCTGTTTGTGTGAATTCAGTTTTGTTATGTTAACACAGTTTTTCTTTGCTTGAAGTGTGTATACATTTTTAGTACCTTCTGCATATTTATAAATTCTCTTTCACATTAAGTGATGTTTATAAAACTATTAAGTTAGTCAGAACTGTGACTATCAATCTTCTGCTTACCATATGCTGGTTATTCGCCTATGAAGTGCAACTTTCTCCTAGGATATTATCCATTATTGGCGCAACTGATTATATCCCGTTACGTCAAAGTTTTTCTCAATGGAAGAATTCTAAGAATTTTAGCTCGTTTTATTATAGAAATAATTTTAGTGTACACAAAAAGAATATGTAAGAATTACAAAAGACATGCGAGTTGATGAAGATCAAACAGTCGAAGTTTACACTCATTCGATTGCATATCTCTGATGCAAAGTATTTCCGCTAAAAGTTACCTAATTAAAGACCACAGTCCATGTTATTGTAATCATCAGCTACCTCTTCGCTTATACTCTCTCAGGTTACTTCGAAAAACATGTTTCAATTCCAGGATGATTATATTTTGACCCGCTGTACTCTCAACTTTGTCAGTAAACCTTTCATTCATCTTGTATATCTTAGCACTGTCACTTTTTTGCACGTAATTACCTCTACTTTTACCTTATGTCCCCTTCCTTTCCCATCCTCATATCTACACTGGAATCCAATTTGAACTCTAGTGTTTCTATTGATTGGAACAGATGAGGTATATTCTAGAAATGAAGTGGTGCAACCTTTTCTAGCCTAAAGTTTTTTCTGCTGACAAAGAGAGCTCCGGATTCATTGAGGTAACACATGTTTTGATAATTATTTTAAATTTACAGGAGCACAGCTCCCTTCGTTAGCCCAACCCAATGACCATAGCAATATGGTATTGTAAACTTTTAATGTTATTTTACATTTCTGGTTGTTTTTAATAATAGAAAATTCTGTATATAAAAACATATTAATACTATTCTGAAACGTTTGAATTGCGATTTTGCAAAGTGTTTGCCAAATATATTATTTTTTAAATTTTAAGAGTTGTACTTCGAATTTATTTATGCTGTTGAGCGCCTGACTCTGAGTCAGCTACGAGGGTACATTCATAAATTTCCGGCCTCACTGATAAGGAGTATTGCCTTTACAAAACCTTATCTGATGTCATACCGTATCTGTTAAGTAAATAATTGCAGCTGTAGCTTCCGCTCCGTTATGTTCAGTTGTTCAGATATAGTTGCATAAAGATGGCATAAAGATGTAGAAGATTGTGACATGTTCAAAATGGAGTATCGAGCTGTTATTACGTTCTTCAAAAAAGAACTCACTCAAAATGAAATTAAACAGCGATTGGACAGTGTATTTCGGGCAGCATTCCCTTTATATTCTACCGTAAAAGAATGGACCAAACATTTTCGATTGGATCGAGAAAGCATGGAAAACGAAGAGCGTGCAGATCGACCCTTGGAGGTGCTCACTCCTGAAAACATCGCTTTTGTGGAAGGAGAAATTATGGAAAACCGGCGACTCAAAGTTATAGAAATAGCAACGCTAGGCCTTTCTAAAAAAACAGTCCTTCAAATTATTCATGAACATTTAAACATGAATAAGGTTAGTGCAAGATGGGTGCCTAGACTTCTTTCCGCACTTAAGCAGCAACGAGTCATCTGTAGTCAGGCATTTTTGGAGTTCTGCCGTGGCAATGAGAGAGAAGTTCTTTCAACCATTGTTACAGGAGATAAAACTAATGTGCTCTACCATGCTCCTTTGTCTAAAAGAGAATCAATGGAGTGGCGTAAACCTGGCGAAGCACCGCCTCTAAAGGCCAAGGTCACTCAGTCAACCCAAGAAGAATATGGCCACAGTCTTTTGGCACTGTGAAGGAATGCTCTTCATTGACAGGAACACCACAGTAAATGGCGAGTGCTATGCTGGCCTACTGCACAGACTACGTTATTCCATCAAAGAGAAAAGACGAGGAGTGTGGTGTGCGCCTTCTTCACGATAATGCGCCAATGCACACAGCTCTTGTTGCAAAGGAAGCTGTGAAAAAATGTGACTTCAAGGAGATTGACCATACACCCTACAGCCCAGATCTAGCTCCCAGTGACTATTTCCTCTTCTCAGAATTCAAGAAGGACCTTCGAGGAAGAAAAGTTAAGTGTGACGAAGAAGAGATGGATGCTGTTTATGCAAATTTTGCAGATAAAACTTCTGACTATTTGGGGGAAGGGGGTGGGAATGAAATGTTAATTCAAAGATGTGAGAAATGTGTTGCAATAAAGGGCAGCTATATTGAAAAGTGAAATATAGTTTTTGTCTTTATCATACGTAGAAAATGGCTAAGCCGGAATCTTATGGACTCTACACTAGCAAATAGACATACTAACTAAATTTGCTTCATTGTGAAATAATAAAAATAATTGGTGAATGTCTTCTCCTGTATTTGAAAGTTACCTTTCCTCAGTCATATCCGGGGGATACGTCGTATGTTAACTCTCGTCCAGTCATCAGCGAGAGGGTGTCGTATTGAATGTTATAACACTGATAATAGAAAAAGACAGGTTCGACCATTGTGAGCTGTATGCAATGTTATTCCCTTCTCTAGGTTTTTGTGATATCGAACGTGGAACCCTGGAGGGAAGGAAGTAATATCTCTATTTACACATCCGTCTGTTTTTCGTTGTTTTGTAAAATACTAAATAAAACAAAGGAAGCAAAGTTTGAAATTGGAACAGCCTTGAATCAAAAGTATTTCAGAGGTACTGTTTAGCAGGTATTTGGCATTTAGAGAAACAAGAATGAACTTGCAAGAATGAATAAGAATTGTTGGTATAGAATCATGCTCAATTTTATAAAAGAAAAACATTTAGATTTATTTCTAATACTTTGACATTTTTGGACTTATAGCCTCTATTAATAATATTTATCTAAACCACTTAAAACTCCTCATAGACAGATACAAAATTCGAATTAATCTATAAATGTTTTGGAGCTACCTACCTAAAATATTAAATTAAATTAGAGGCCCATAATGCTATCGGTATTCAACCGCGCTAAACTAATAAGGTTCTGAAGAAGTGGTGAAGTGGTGAAACGATTAAAATAAAAATAATATAACTAGAATGAAAATTAATATACTTTATTGCAAATTTCTGAAAGTTATATTTTTTCACTTTATCTTCCAGTATTTTAAAAATGTTTAGCATGATACAGCCCGCGACTTTATTGTCCTTGCTATTAATGAAAATTAATGTGCAACTAATGCTGCAGTTTGGACAAATGCAATTAATAGTCATTTTCCCGGAATATTAGACATCTTGAGAAACTAGTCGGTCCCGGTGGTGTAGTGGTTACCATACTTTCTTCCTACACCCAAGAACGCGGGTTCGAACCCGGCCAGGACCGATGGATTTTTTCGGGCGTAAAAATCCTAAGTATGGCTTCCTTCGGAAGGGAAGTAAAGTCATGGGTCCCGTGTCGTATATTTACGGCACGAAAAAGAACCTCAAACCTGAAAGAGAGGCCTCTGAGCAAAATTTGTCGGCAGTTTCACGCCCCGAGTTGAATGGGACGTTGATAACCTGAGAAGTTAAAGAGCGTCCATAAATAAACCAATAAAAAAAATCTTGAGAAAATTTCTTGCTTATCAAGTTATCCCTAAGTAATACATAAACATGTTGGTTTCTGACTCCTAATTCTTTTTATTTATCAGTGATGTGCAAAGATTTCTATAATAAAAGCATCATTAGCGTGCAATTTGTTGATTGAGGTTCAAGGACAGAAGCTATAGCTTCATATAATAAAAGTTTAATCGAGTTTACGGTTTACTTCACCCAACACTCAAGACGTAGTTAGAAGCGTTGCTTGATTAAACCAGTAACAGTCACTTAAGCCATTTAATGTGATCCGCAATAAATAACAAATGACTTCTTTATCGATAAACAAAATCTGAGTGTCATTGACATTTGAATATCGTTCAAGAATGGAAATAATTGCACTACAACATTTAAATAATGGTTTCCATTACCAATACTTTCTGATATTTTATTTTATCTTCTTTAAAAGCTTCTTATATAGTCAAATACATTCATAAAAAGAGGTGTAACGGCGTCTCATTTAGATGTGTTTAATAAAATATTTATTACTTTACCCTTAGCGAGTTCTTGAGAGATAGCTTTATGACTGCAGGAAGAGTAGAACGGTAAGAGACAGAGGCTGTTTAGAGCAACTTGTCGTGCAGTCGATTGATCGATTACAAGAAGAATGGCTGCCAGTCGATTACAGCTATGTTGAAAGACAATAAGGGATCCGATAGTGATGGCACCAGAAGGGCAGGGCTGTACAAACTCTCTTGCACTAAATCTAATACTTTCTATAGTGTAAGAAACTCAGTCGTGTTTCATGTTGTAAAATAATGATAGATAGTATTTTACATTTAGTATTAGCTCCCAGCAATACACAGTTTATAATGAAAATGTTCCAAAATCGTACCTTACCCTAATAGATATTAGTTTTCATGTATGAGGACTAGTCAGTAAAGACTGAAAGTGGTTGATTTTCTAATCACACAGTGGAGATTCAATAGTAAAACAATTTTCCACGAGAATAGATATCAGTGATTGGTGAAAAAATTGGAAGCGATACGCGCATGCGTCTTAAAGCCGGCAGAGAGTGTTTGTCAAATAGCTGCGTAAAATGGAGTCGCTTCGTAATAACGAGCAATACCTACTCTGAAATTCTGCTTCCATCTGCAGAGATCCGGAATGGACGCATATGCCATGTTATAGTAAGCATATGACGATGAAGCTTTGCCACAAACAACTGCGCTTTGATGATTCAAACTGTTTAAGGAGGGCCGTGTTTTAGCAACAAAGCAGGACGGTCCAGGTGTTCCAACCACTACAGTGAACGAGACCATGATTATTCATTGTTCGAAAAGAACTACTAATAACGGTGCATAGACTGGCAGACTTGATATTTCTCATGGTTGCGCATTTACCATCTACACGATCGTTTACACATGAGACGCGTCTCTTAGTTGGGTGCCGAATTGCTGACGCCTGAACAGAAGATGGTGCGAGTGAAGCTTCAGTGTCTGGTAGTGCGAGGCCTACCTAAATTCCATAATTACACATAATGTATCTTAGTTTCACCATCCCCAAAGCAAACAGGCGAGCTCATATCACCTGTTTGGCAGGAAACGCTATGGTGCTTTCGTTCTTCAACTTTAGTGGAATGATTTATCAACGTAGTCCCCTCCCCCGCAAACAGCGGTTACAACATTTTTTTCAGCGTCCTGACTGGACACATCAGACGAAAACGCTTTAATCTGCATCCATCTGATAAGGGCCCTCACCATAACAATGCACGTCCTCACTTTTGCAAGATTGTTGCTCAATATTTGACCAGAATAAACACAGAATGTGCCCCACCCTCCATACAGCCCGGTCCTAGCTCCTTGTTTCTCTTTTCTTCCTTGTTCTCTCGTCTCACAAAAAAAGATGTTGGAGTAGCTTTTTGGTTCATCAACGGGTGTCGTGCAGCAGGCGAATCGAAAGATGATCAAGACTATGCCAAAAAAAACTGTTTCCAGTACTGGCAGATACGTTGGGTCAAGTTCATACAACTACTCCAAAAATACCATACCAAGTTAGACCCTACTTGCAGTACTTTGTAAGTAAACAATAATTCTGTCTTTATTGACTAGCACTCGTAGATGGCTTGTTGCTATCACCTATTCAGAGAGATCTGTACAGAGGGAGAGGGTTAATGTTTTAAACCTGTTTATAATGTTTTATATGATATATAACATCCTAAAAGTCAAATTTTAGAATTAAATAACAATTTTAAATTACATGGGAAATGTTGGAAAGTAAATAAAATTTAAAATGACAAAAATACGAACTCCTCACAGCAGTTGTTTGCAATTTAAGATAAAAGATGCATAGAATGCAGTGTTCCTGAGGGCACATGAGCTTTGAATTACCTTGCTATTGGAAAGTATCATGCGTAGCAATCAACCATCTGCCGGTCACATGCGGAAGTTGAAATGGCCAGCTTTATCAATTCATAATTGCCCCTTATATTAAACGTTCGTACATATATGAATAATGAAAACATGAGCATAATCGTATTTATATGTAATAACGAATATAAAGGATATTCGTCTGCAGTCAGATATTCTTGACGTGATAAAATTAGCGTTCATATGCAGTACTTCGGTTTTTATAATGTCATTCAGTAGTATGATGGCTATGCCTAAAGACTTATTTTTTACGGTTCGCCAAAATAATAATCGCACCGATAACAGCTAGAGAACGACAAAGTCTAGACGGTATTATGATTAAAAAATCGCCCTTAGATACTCCAAAGAATCAAGTGTAGTGTAAAATGTGGCAGCATTTTTTGAAAATATCTATCTTGTCTCTCGATACTGGATAGCCTTGCTGCTACAACGCACTATAACTAAATTTTTCATAATACAAGGAAACTTGGAATTGAATTTATGTTATCCAGTGTCTATAGTTTTGCTAACGAGCGCAACCATGTAAATGAAACCAAATATCATCGGAGAAAAATAAATGCTGATCAGCAAAATCCAATTATAGAAACTCCAACAACCTAGGTCGTCAAGTGGTTGGTTTTCGTCGTACAACCACTCTGTAAAGTTTCAATTTTAGAAGTTTAGTATCAAGTTTTTATTCTGTTAGAAATTCCGTTTTCGGAATTAGGAATTCTATCGTTTATCAATCCTAAATTTTAGTTTTCTTTCAGTATCTCTGTCGGACTGGAACACCAGGAAATATCTCTACAGGTTTTTCTACAATATTCTGTTTTCATATGTGTCATAAGAAAATAACTCTTTGTATAGTGCTTTATTGCGGAATAACATTTCAATAATAGATTAAATTCACACCAAGAAAAGTTTTTAACGCACTACAAGCAAAACACCAGTTGACTTTGTGATAAGAGCAGACTTGGCATTTGAAATTAAGTTGATCGGGGAGATTAGGGATAAATAACGTCGAAAATTTGTTATAGACTGGCTGTTTAGATTCGCAGCGTGACCAGAAGTTACTGATTGCAACACTTAGTAAGTGTGGGCAAAGCTCTATCAAATCGCAGAATTTTAACAACTCAGACTGTTTATAAAATAAATAGCTTAAAAGATCAAGAGAAGATGATCTTTTGATTCACTTTCTTAGTCGCGTAACTGAGAAGAAGCATGATAAAAAAAATCCCCCAAAGTCAAAAAGACCAAGTGTCTATCTTTTGACTACTTTTAGCTAATTTTCATACCGAGGGTGAGTGAAAAAAAAAGATTCCCTGTTTTATTACTCCTGAATAGGCCACACAGCTCATTGTAGCTTGTTTACTTGTAGTGTATAGTTCCACTGGCAGGTGGCACACAGAAGCAATGGAACATAGATTTAAAAAAGGACGAGGATACTGAATAAGTGGTTCAAAGTAGGAAGTGAGTGCAGTTATTTGGTTCTTATGGACAGAAACTACGGAACCTGTAAACATTCATCGATGAGATGTCATTCATCGAAAAGGTTCCGTGAATTTACAAATGTCCAATTAATACAAATCGCCTGTTAGACAACTGGACGGAAAACTGTGGAATACACGATATAGGCTGTCAAAAATGAAATGCTGAAATAGTTCAACGAGCAGACGCCAATTTTAATCGTATAGGTAACGAAAAAAGGTTACGCCATGGCAAATAGATGAATAAATGTGATGGTTATATAGAAAAATAAATAAGTAGTGTTGAAATAAAACGGCTTTCTTTACCTTTATCTATTTCATTCACCTATTAAAAAAAAGCATGGAACCTTACTTTTTGACTTACCCTCGTAAAACATTCGCGAGCAGACAGAACCAAAGTTTCCCAAATGAACGACATATCTTTCTCCCACAATAAATGGAGTACAGCATTGAAGCTGAAGGGCGTTATGGATTGGAAACTCGGGGAACTTTTATAAAAACTACTGTGCTGTTCTGTTGAGTTCTAGCACGCAAGCAACGTCTGCTGAAATTGTGCACACAGTTTTTATAACTCTTTCTGTAAAAAGGAACTCAGTTTCGTGTCAGCGTGAGCTTGTCACTGTACTACGTGTATAGCGTGCTGCAGAATGCACGTGATGAATGACTTCACCTCGCAATATTACACGTCCTTGACTTTCCCGTGCCTAAACCTCTTTACTATAAGGTATCATATATTATGCCTAAATTACACGATATTGCAAAACTAGGCAAAGGAGGATTATAAACCATGTTAGATATTTTCGGTAATATTAGGCATATTTTGTATTTCAGATACCTGAAATACTTAATGTATATTTTGTATGCCTTTTTTATTTCGTCAATAAACATTAAGCATTAAGAGAGTGTGAGCCGCTATATGTTAAACTTGTGTACAACCATTTTAAATATTTCCTATAACATACTCTTAACGTATTACAAACATATATGCAATGGCACAATTCATGGAAAAAGAAGAATAAAGAAAAAATGTATATAAAATCTTAATCGCCAGAAATTACATTAATATTAAGTTTCTCTTTGAAACAAATGAGCATGTGGGTATATTAAAAGTAATAAACTTTAAATAGACCTTTGATCTACAAGGTTAACATAATATTAAGTTAAATCAATATTTAATTATTATTAAGATTAACATTAAGATTTTTAAATTTTGTTATGTTTATAAAAACCCAAGTTAAGCCCTTAATATAATTCCTGCAATGGAACGCATACAACACATACACAAGTTTAAAAATTAGGCATTATGTATTTACTTTCGTATAGTATTTTAGTTCCAGTACTAAGGGACCTGAAATGTCCATCGACACAAAAACCACCCAACCAAACTACACACTAAGATCATGCAAACCTTATAATGTATCAACTTATGCAAAGATATTTAGCACTCTTTTCATGTATCTTGTTAGAGATAAGGAGAGCAATTAAATTTCCCATTTCTTTTACTTAATTGTGAAATCACAATTTTCGCCATAATCAGTTAAGTAATACAATACCTTCATTTTCAATTGATTCTCCATTCTTTCGCTATACAGCTATCTTTCAATATGATCTCCTTGCAAATCTATGTCGGTCCTGGTGGTGTAGTGGTAACCATGCTTGCCTCCTAAACCCATAATCGCAGGATCAACCGACCAGGGTCGATGGATATTTCCGGGCGTAAAAACCCTAAGTATGGCTTCCTTCGGAAGGGAAGTAAAGCCGTGGGTCCCGTGTCGTACATTTACGGCACGAAAAAGAACCTCAAGTCTGAAAGAAGAGACCTCTGAGCAAAATTTGTCGGACGTTTCACGCCCTAAACAGAATGGGACACTAATGACCTGAGATGTTAAAGAGCGTTTTAAATAAACAAATCAAAAAAAAAAAACACGTACAAACTCCCTTATGAAAGCTAAGAACATCGCTGCCACTTGGCGGAAGAAAATAATCATGAGATAATACGCGAAGGTTCAAATACTACACATGAACTGTTGTATTTTTTCAGGAAAGCTGACCAAGAAAAAAAAGTGTTGTATTACTTATTTTTATAATTTCTTAATGGAGGTTAACCATATTCTAGGAGAAAGTGCATAAGACCGAAGAAAAACTATAATTAGCATGACGTAGAAGATACCTAGAATAATTAATTATTTGTTTATTACATACTCACAGACTTTTCCAACTATTACCCTATCCCTGAATCTTCACTAGGCTTTTTGCGAGTAGATATGAAGTGTATTTACAAACCAAAGTTATGTAAATAATATATTTCTAAGTGTTAATGTAGATCAACTTCTCTTGGAAAACATTTCAGGGTGTCAAAAACTGCCAATACTTCCAGAATAGTGGCACAATTAATTTCCAGCACCTCTGGAGATATCGATTGGACAATTGACTATCATTTTAGTGTAAGGCATGAGTATAAACACAAAGCGAAGTGTTATAGTGTTACAGTTACATGGAATGCTAATCAGGGATGTTAGTTTTGTATCCTGTTCTATATTCTTAGCTGCTATTTTCCATTTTTAGGCTAATAAAGAAAAGAAAACTGCGTTAAGAGCTTAGTGGCAGGGCAGTATCGGTGCCGCTCTCACTAAAGCCTTAGGAGGCAAAATGGACGAAGCTGTAAGTAAATCAGCATGCAGGTGTGTTTTGTTGTGATAAGGTGTGCTTATTGCATCGATGTGGCAAATATGTGTGACCCTGAAGGGAGGACCCGTCTTCCTGGGTTTGGTATATCTTAAGTGTTGTGTTTGCTTTTTGTGCATTATTCATCCATCATATGCTCACTGCAGCCGGTCTGTTCAAAGTAACGCCGGCTATAAACATTATCTCATATAGCGAAATTTTCTCTGTTAGTGAAACAGTGAGACGTTTATTCGTTCATTTGCTTTTTATTTTTTTATTCCATTCCTTATAATGTTTTTGCTTCTTTATCAAGTGGAAGGAGGGCTTGGATGCTTTGTGTGTGTACGCGCGCGCGGTGTGTTGCATGACACACGTGTTGGTGTTGTTTTCACAAGGATATTATTTTGAACACAGTTCTAATGATCTACATGCATTGTAATGTTTACATGTTTATCATAATTATGAAAATTCCCGTTTTGAAGATAATTCATAAATAATATGTTTATACCAACAAACTTCCCCTTCGCCTGAGGGGGAATCCAAACTGCCTGGAGTGTTTACATACTTCCGACACAGGTGAAAAGTGAAGCTATTTTGACTTTTTGTCTACCCTCTCATTATGATTTTAGATGCATTTCAGATTTTAGTCTGGCATTATTTACTGTTAGCATAGTACTCACAATAAATTTTAAACAGAGGGTGTCAAAAAAATGTACACACACTTCAAGCAAAGAAAACACTGTGTTAACAAACAAAACTGAATTCTCATTAACAGAAAATGATGAGCACTAATAATCTTAAACTTTTACAGTTACAACAATTGCTCAAAATACCCACCATCGATGTCTATACACTTCTGAGTACGTTGAACTACTGATTGAGTAACGTTTGCGAAAGTGTACTCAGCGATTGCAGCACATGCCGTTTCAATTTCTTCCCGAAGTGCTGCCAGTGTGGCTGGTTTTCTACGTATACAACATCCTTAAGCGTTTCCCACAGGTAGAAGTCCAACAGAATTAGATCCAGAGAACGCGGTGGAAAGCTCTTCGGCCTTTGCCTAAACTTCAACAACATTCTCGGTTTTCCAATACCATTTCAAAATTTCTTTCCGCTTTTCAAACGATAATCTTGGCTCCATTTTGTTGTAGCAACACTAGCATAACGTAATGTGAGTCGCATCTGTTTACAGAACATCAAATGATAATCTTGGCTTCATTTGTTCATTGTTGATTTACCTGTCACGTAACAACGCTATCATAATGTATGTGAGCCACAACATACTACACATTACTGTTGTTTTTCGGTCCAACTTTGAAATATATTAAATAAATATCTACTGGAAAAGTGGGTATTCATTTTTGACACCCTCGGTATATGCCATTCATAAAAGCAGAGAGAGAGAGAGAACAGAGTAGGGTGAAAGAAGTGAGGTATGAAAAAAAGCCTGGTTTTTGGTGAAGTTTCTGTGACAGTATGTTTGCGATAATAAAGGAACACGAGGAAAGCTAGTTTGTCGCCACTCAGGGGAACACAGAGAGAACAATGTGTACACCTGGACCAGCCGATAGTGGACTTATCTCGTCTGCTTCCTCTACACGTAGTACATTATTGTCTGCCAGCTCTGGTTGCACGGAGCTGATAACATTCCGCCCTTGTGTGCACATTCCGTGGTTAAAATTAAAACAAAAAACAAACAAACAAAAAATCACTCGTGGTTCTGAATATGGTAACGAATATTAAAGGGTAAAACTCTGTATGAAATCTGCAATTACGACTGAAAATAGCGGTAAACCACAGAAGGCTTGTATACCGTCTCTTGAGTCCTAAATGTCCACAATAGTTATGCTGGAAAATCTCTTCAAATGCATTCAGAGAAATTATTTTCTTGTAAAGAATTGCTCATTAATTTTGGTCACTAAACCGATAGAAGCCGATTAGTAAGCACAGGTGCGTTCAAGTTCTAAGGTATACACTTTTTTTCCTAAGGATTGGAAGCAGGTAGAAACATGCGGCTTAGCTTAAAGTATGCTGACAATTACAAGAACAATGCGCAATCATTCGCTTTCTCCACTTGCTGTGCTGTTACACCCATTGAAATTCATCGCCAGTTGAGTGAGACAAGTGGTGATTGTGTTATGAATGAGAAAAATGTGCGTTCGTGAGTGCGACAGTACAAAGAAGGCTGAACGTCATGTAGACAACGAACCGAAACAACCTCGACCTCGCACCAGCCGGTCAGACATCATGGATACCTCAGTGGAGAAAGTTGTTTTGGAGGATCGCCAATTAAGTGAGGAAGATATCGCCTAAGTTGCCATTTCCGTGGGATCTGTGCACACAATTCTCCATAAAAGCGTGAAAATGCGGCAAGTGTTCTCCAAGTGGGTAAGAACATGACGCATAAAATCAAATATGAAGCTCCCTGATCTAGCTCCCAGTGACTTATGGCTTTTTCCAACAATGAAAGAAACTCTCCACGGTTGCGCATTCTCCAGTCGGACCAGCGATTTTCCAGTGGTCAAAACAGACTTTTAAAGAAGCGTTCGCAGTGGCCATCCAATCATGGCGTCGACGTTGTGAAAAATGTGTACGACTGCAGGGAAATTACGTTGAGAAGTGACAGATGTTTCAAATTTTTGGTGCAAATATTTTGTGAGGAAAAAAATTTGGAGACCTCAGAACTTGAAACAACCTCGTATAGCGTTTGTTCACATCTGCCATTTTGGCAGGGTGAGGGGGAGAGATTTGTTGTGACGTGTGATTCAGGTGCATTCGTAAATTTCTCCCTGAATAAGTTATCAATTACGTCAAAAAATACTAAGTTAGCCTTTATGCCATCTTACTTTCCCCATAAGTTCTAAAAATTAGTCTATTTTTATATTAGTAATAAAAAATCTACTTCCTTGCTCAGACGAAGCAACCGTAATCTCTGAACGGACGGAGTAAGTATCAGTTTAAAGACAACAAAAAAGAGACAGTGTTTATCATTAACAAGTGATTCTGTATGACACAACCAGCTATTATTTTTGTCACTTCAATACGTTAATTTACATGACTGTTCATATGTCTTTGAAAATACCTGCGTGAACCTGTAATGTTTCTGCAGAGAATTAAATTCTTATTGCATACCTACCTTTTTTTTTACACTATCTGCCCATTTGGCTTATTTCTTCATTTATAGAACCCATAAAACTACTATCCATGTATGCTAAAACCATACATCTAAATATACCACACATTCAGAAACAGCAATACATTTTTAAACCTCTCTCGCTGTTCACTTAACCTTTCAAATATAACGATGACGCTCTTTCTTAAAGTACTGCTTATGAGCTGAACGTGGCGTGTTCTGCAGCTGGTGTATTTGTCACGCAAGCCAGAAACACGTGGCTGACGCACGCCTCACTTACAACTGCAAAAACTTTAATTGGCGCGGCAGTCATGGAATGGAACCATTCTAAGGTAGCGCGGAGCTGATTAAACTGTAACCTGCGAAGTGAATAGATTAATACGGTTAAAACAAAGAAGGAGCTGCTATCGGCACGCGATATGATGGATGAGCGGGTTCAAACTATTGGGCAAAGGTTGGCAGGAAGTGATTATTCATTTTAGCTAAAGCTGCGCATACCAAAGTGCACTGAAATAAAACCTTCATCACAAAAATGTGGAAAACAGTAATATCAATGTTTATAATAATTTGTACGACACGAGATAATATCAGTGATGCCTTTTACATAAAGTATTGCTAAGACTTAACTTTTAGCATATTGATATAAGTTAAAGTCTTTGAACAAAGATTATTAAAGAGACAGAAATGTTCAGAGAGAAGTAATATAATGTAATTGTTCCAGATAAAAGCATTAACATGCATCAATTGCAAAGGAAAACAATTCATTTATAACTACGTATAAATCTCATCTCTCAGTAAAGGGCTCATTCCAAAAAGTATGTCTCCACGGTACGGCTTTTTGTGCACCATGCTCCAATTTTCTGATCGTGCAGAGAAACTTCAAAAACAGCACTGGAATTTACAGTCTTTCAGTTGGCAATGAATACTAAGAGTAAAACGAACCACTAAATAATATCAAGCGCGGATCAAAAATTTCATCCTTCGTATGTACGTTAAACCGATTACAAAACTGTACCGTTTTCCATAACCCAAAGGTTTAATCTGTTGCAGGTTACTAACTTAATAAGAATAGAAATGTGGAAGTCATGCCGCATTCCAAGAACTGGAAAGGAGAAATTCCAAAGTACTGTGCTAATCATCATAAAATATTTCTGAGAAGAAACAATAGCACATTTCATGTAACTGCTCCGCTGACATTGAGCGAATTCCGAAATATTTTTGAATAATTTCTTCAAATCTCCATCGATCCTACCTGCTAGGCATCGAAAAAGAAGATATATATAATTTACCGAGGGTGCCAAAAATGTATATACACTTTCACAGTAGATATCTATTTAATATATTCAAATATATTGTACCGAAAAACAACAATAATGAGCAGTGTGATGCTTTGTAAACAGAAGTTATGATAGCGTTGCTCCGTGACAGGTAAATCAACAATGAACAAATGAAGCCACGATTATCATATGATGTTCATTCATACACTCTATAGAAATGAGGAATTTTACTTCCAACAGGATGGTGCGCCACCACCCTATCGCCGAGATATACGTGCGTACTTTGATGACAATATTCCAAGGCACTGTATAGGACGAAGAGGTCCGATTGAGTTTCCACCGCGTTCTCCGAATCTAACTCCGTTGGACTTCTACCTAAGTTGGACACTTTCGCAAACGTGCTCAGAAGTGTATCGACGCCGATGGTGGGTATTTTGAGCAACTGTTGTTCCTGTAAAAGTCTAAGATGATTAGTGCTTATCATTTTCTGTTTGTGTGAATTCAGTTTTATTATGTTAACACAGTTTTTTCTTTGCTTGAAGTGTGTATACATGTTTTGGCATCCTCTGTATATATTTTGGTAAATGGCCATACAAGATAGTAGTATTAATTTTTAAGACTTTAAAGAGGGTGTTCATGGATAAAGATAGTTTTTCTACCACATATAAATGCTGCTACAAAATAAAATTATATAATGAATCAGTTAACTACGACGCAAGCTAGTAACACTACATCAGAGTAAGAACCAAAGGAGGAATGAATTCATTCACTTTTATGGCTATAAAAAATTAAGCTTGCAGTGGACATTGTTACATATTTTAGTGATGTTAAAGTTTGTATTTTATTAAATCATTCTTCGTCTTTCTACCTTAGTTTCGTCTTGTTTACATTTTAACACTGTCCCACAATTTCCTTCCGAGTTATGCAATTTCCCATGAAGATGCTGTCAATGTTATACTGCCATTTTGAACATCTTTTATAACACAGGTTAGTGCTTATATTAACAGTTTTAAATATAGTTATTATTTTGTGCCTTCAATAAAAATATAAATACTAAAACTAAAATACCTGTACATGCGGTGACTATATCTGCCTTTTTTCGGTTGTGACGGCTGCACTTCTCATATAAGCAACCCCATTCAATGGCCCTTATTTAAAATAACCTCATTGTATTTTCCCATGGTGATACTATGTCATGAATATATTTCCTTGAAATGTTTTGACCGAAAACTAAAATAACGTTTAATAGATTTGTACACTTGCTTCCATTGAAAATGTGATTTCCAAAAAATTTTGTATAGATATTTAAAAATCAAGAATTCCAATGTACAAGGATAGATCCATAAGTTTCCGTCCCCGCCGATAAGGATTATCCTTTCACAAAATCCTTATCTGGTGCCATGCCTTATCTGTTAAGTAAATAATTGCAACTGTAACTTACGTTCCGCTATGTACAGTTGTTCAGATATATGAGTAGTTGCATAAACAAAGTTATGTAAAGAAGATTGTAACATGTTCAAAATGAAGTTTTGAGCTGTTATTAAGTTCCTTACAAAAGAAGGACTTACTCCAAATGAAATTAAACAGCGATTGCACAGTGTTTATGAGGAGGCATCCCGCTTATATTCTACCGTAAAAAAATGGGCCAAACTTTTTCAAATGAGTCGGGAAAGCATTGAAGGTGAAGAGCGTGCAGGTCGGCCCTTGGAGGTGCTCACTCTTTAAAACATCGCTCTTATTGAAGAAGAAATTTTGGAAGACCGGCGGCTCAAAGTTACAGAAATAGTAACAAAGTTGAGCCTTCCTATAACGTCCTTTGAATTATTCATGAACATTTAAACATGAATAAGGTTAGTGCAAGATGGGCGCCTAGACTTCTTTCCTCAGTCCAAAAGCAGCAACGCATTCGTTGTCAGGCATTTTTTGGAGCTCTGTCGTGGCGACGAGAGAGAAGTTCTGTTACAGGAGATGAAACTATGGTCCTCTACTATGATCCATCCCTTGTTCAAAAAAGAATCAATGCAGTGGCGTAAACTAGAAGCATTGCCTCTAAAGGCCAAGGTCACTCGGTCAACCAAGAAAATCATGGCCACAATCTTTTGGGACTGCGAAAGAATAATCATCATTGACTTCAAGGAGAGGAACACCACAATAAATGGGGAGTACTATGCTGGTTTACTTCACAGACTACGTGCTTCCATCAAAGAGAAAAGGCGAGGAAAGCTGAGTGGTGGTGTGCACCTTCTTCACGACAACGCGCCTGTGCAAACAGCTCTTGTTACAAAGGAAACTGTGAAGAAATATGGCTTCAAGGAGATTGACCACCGACCTTACAGCCCAGTGACTATTTCCTCTTCTCAAACTGAATAAGGAACATCGAGGAAGGAAATTCAAGTGTGACAAAGAAGTGATGGATGCTGTTTATGCCCATTTTTCAGACAATACATCTGGTTATTTGGGGAGGAGGATTGAAATGTAAATTCAAAGATGTGAGAAGTGTATTGCAATAAGGAGTAAACTATATTGAAAAGTGAAATATAGTTTTTTTTGTCTTTATTATACGTAGAATATGGTTAGGCCGGAAATTTATGGACCTACCTTCGTATGCCAATGAGATACGACATTAATTTGCTTATAAGTGAGCAGATTTAAACTCTCTACTGTTCATCATTCAGTGAAGTACTAGATAACAAATCAGTGTTCCTGCAGTTTCTTAAACTTATCGAAGTACAGGCCCTGAACCATCATCTGTCTATCAAGGGCATTCTGTGCATTCAAAGGGAGTTGGAATACGCAGTTTAAAACCCTCAAGTTCCGTCACCAATAGGTTCAGATAATCTGTCAACTCTCTACTGTGCTCCAAGTTCAACCAGCGAGATGCAGCACCTGGCTTCTGGTCGAATAAGACTTCTGTGTTGCTAGGATCCGGTATGCCCCTATACTGATGCACGTTCAGCCAGTGAAATGCAACACCTGACTCAGTCGAATGACCTGGCTAGACCAAGGTCTCCCGTAGCTCCCTACAGGGTTCCAGCCATGTTTCTGTTGAAACTTTCAACAGTTGAGTGGTATGGGGGTGGCCTGGACGGATCGATGCTGGTCCGGACAGCTGGGATACCGCGCAGCCAGTGGCGGCTTTCTTGCTGTCTTTGCGAATATCCAAAAGCTGCCAATTCCTGCAACTATCTTATGCACTGTATGTATACAATTAGGCCACCCAAGAGAAAACTACAGCCTGCTTACTGTGACTATTTCACTTGTGTGACGTTATCATAAAATCGACCAATGAAACGAAACAAAAATTTTAACAATCACAGTCAAATATCGGGGTGAAATGATCGAAAAGTTTTATCAATTCCGTTTTATCAGCGACATGCATTTGTCCTATGGTTAGTATAGCCAACACTACACCTCTACTATATAATTGCTGAACAAGCATCACCGATCACTTTTCGGTGTTTTCAGCAATTGTAAATTCTAAATTACTGTATATTCATTCAAACAATTGTTTTTACGTATTCAGCCAAACAGCCTAAGCAACCATAAATCTTAATAATCACAATGTTCAGAATGAGAAACTGTTTTCTCTGTTTCGTTTTTTCAGTTGGTATTGTAAATCAAACAGTAGCGATTGTAATAGTCGACTTTCGTTTATTTCATTCTCACGGTTTCTGAATAAGTATGTATTCATAAGTAAGTATAACATTTTGTACAATTTTATAAAATTGTGCGCGAATTTAATATATATAACTTTTAATTTAGAGAGAGAGAGAGAGAGAGAGAGAGAGAGAGAGTGTGTGTGTGTGTGTGTGTGTGTGTGTGTGTGTGTGTGTGTGTGTGTGTGTGTGTGTGTGTGTGTGTGTGTGTGTGTGTGTGTGTGTGTGTGTGTGTGTGTGTGTGTGTGTGTGTGTGTGTGTGTGTGTGTGTGTGTGTGTGTGTGTGTGTGTGTGTGTGTGTGTGTGTGTGTGTGTGTGTGTGTGTGTGTGTGTGTGTGTGTGTGTGTGTGTGTGTGTGTGTGTGTGTGTGTGTGTGTGTGTGTGTGTGTGTGTGTGTGTGTGTGTGTGTGTGTGTGTGTGTGTGTGTGTGTGTGTGTGTGTGTGTGTGTGTGTGTGTGTGTGTGTGTGTGTGTGTGTGTGTGTGTGTGTGTGTGTGTGTGTGTGTGTGTGTGTGTGTGTGTGTGTGTGTGTGTGTGTGTGTGTGTGTGTGTGTGTGTGTGTGTGTGTAAAACTTTTTTGTTATTCTATTCGCGCATTACTGACAATCCATATACATCTGTTGCAAGATGGCTTGAAAAGATTAACTATTCAAAATACTATATACAATATTGTTATTCAAGTTTACGGGAGTCATATTTAAATTCTTATTTTATTCGTGAAATAATCCAATAAATATTACTCGAAAGTCTGAGCTTTCTCTAAGCTCAGACACTCTTGTGATATTATTTGAGATAAATTAATTCGATCTAGACCACTTTTACTTTCGTTATCGTTATCGGCTTGCTCACTGAAAAAATTCTGGTGTTTTCTGCATCATTATCAGAATTATGTTAAAAATGCATTGCAAAGACAAAAACACAATGCTCCTTTTGTTAGCACCTTTAAAATCTATATTTTATCTTAATTTTTACACCACCACCACCAAGTGTAAATTGCACAAGATTTTTGTGGCTTAAGAAAGTTCTATTTCAAATGTGTATAGCATCATTAATAATCTGCATTGCTTAATATAAACTAAAAATAAAGCAGAAACCATATCATGTTAAAACTCGAATAATTAGTTGGAAACTGCAGCGAAAGTGATTCTTATCAGTTTTAGGAGGGATTATTTTTAGAATATTAATACTTTCATTGTTATCTATCCAATTTTTAATGCTTTCAGTACACTTGTAATTTTTTTGTTGTATTTACCTTTTGTTTGATTATTATTTCATTTAGTTAAAACTAAATTTTTATTTTTCTGCTAGAAACAAGCAATTTATTGTCGAAACAACTTTCTGAAGAAGGAAAAAAATTAGCGTCAAAGCCATAATGATATTGATGGCGATGGTGAATAATAGTATGTAGGTAATGTGTGATTCTGCGCAATCAATACATCGTCACAATATCTTCAACCCTTTGTGAATATGCTTTCAGCTTATTCAGTATATTTTGTCAAACAATCAGATTTTGTATACGCTGTTTCCCCCGGATTGAACTCGTATAGTACTTTGCTCCTTTACATTTCTATTTCAACCGATAACCAGAGCTCTACCATTGTCAACTGGTACTCCTAACATAGCGCTGTCCTCCTGAGTAGACCGCGAATGTAAATCTGTGCTGTGTTGTGTTTGAGGTCTGCATATCACACAAAACTTTATAGTTTAGGAATATTTGCGAATGCCGCTTATCTCACATTAGGGTGGAAATAAATGGATAATTCTTGAAGTACAGCTTTGTCCTTAAACGGAGATTCTTACGTGCTCCTGGTCAATGTTTTTGGTTATGGTACGCACATACTGTATTTCCTGCAATATTACAACTTATGTGAAGTATTTCTTGTTTTTGTTTTTAGTCAATTCCGAAGGAATTGTACCCATGAAACGATTTTTGAAAAATTTCTTCAAACATCCATCGATCCCACCTACTAGGCACCGACAATGATGAGGAAGAGAGAGAGAGTGAGGGTGAGAGAGAGAGAGAGAGAGAGAGAGAGAGAGAGTGTGTGTGTGTGTGTGTGTGTGTGTGTGTGTGTGTGTGTGTGTGTGTGTGTGTGTGTGTGAACACTCCTCGGGTTATAAACCATCAATTAACAAACGATTCTTCGAGTTTGTTAACCAACAAAACTGGACCAGTGGGGGTGGGGGTAGTAAAGCCGTGGGAAGCATGTCGTACATTTACAACACGTAAAAGAATCTCAAGCCTGAAAGAAGAGGCCTCTGAGCAAAATTTATCGACCGTTTTCGCCCTGATTCGAATGAGACGCTGATGACCCGAGATATTAAAGACCGTTCGTGGATCAAATAAAGAGATATAGCACACTAGAACAGATCACTACAGTTCTATGGCTCTTCCTCTTAAACCCCATAGCCGGATTTTTAGTTTTACGACTTCCATCTCTTCGTCCCCCAAAAGACGCAGTTTTAGGAGTAGATTTGATGACGGCGAGGAAGCAATACAAAAATAGCCTTCACAGTAGTACAGCGATGACATACAAGCTCTGACATTTAGGGGCGCAAGGCAAGGGTTCCCAAGCACATTGTACTTATAGCCAGAACTACAGAACAGTGTGTTTTAAACTGAAATAAATAGTCCTGAAAGATAGAACAAGTGTTATTGGCCTCCCTTAGATAGAAATATTAACACACTCTCTTAAAACATTTCCCCTTAAACCGTAAAAGGTTCCTTGTAAATGTTAACATGATAGAATGTTTATTCTTAATGTGATTTAGATTGACTGTAGTTGTAGCAAAGGTTGAAACAACGTGACAGAAAGAAACTTGCTAAACTAGCCCAAAGTAAGTACTTGAATTTTTGCATCACGTTATAAAATAAAGATTTACCTAGTCGCCGGTCCGAAATGTCTGTATGCATTACATTTGTGTGTTTGTATTTGTACATATTTAGGCGCTGCACACAACCTTGATCTATTTATTATTCCTAAAAATTAATGAAACGAAAGCAAAAATTAGCCTATAGAACGTCGGCGTTCTAAATCATTGTATTTCACATTTTCCAGCAGGGAAAAAGTGAAAAGGAAAAACATAAAATAAATTATTATTATTATTATTATTGCTATTATTATTATTAAAACAAAACAGCCAAGCTACTTCCACCAATAGAAATCGAAACCGGATTCTCCGAGCAGCAAATAAATGGACTATGGTGAATTTCTGTACCACGATTGCTAAAAGTGGAAAGGAGGACACAAACCGCAAGCTCTACAGAGAAGAGTTGAATATCAATGAACACTGGAGGACAGATGCTCCACATTTCGGGGCATCCCAAGACATTCCTTTAGCATTAAGCCATGTAAGTGCTGTAATAGATGACCAAAATGAGACAACCATTTTCCAAAGATGGGTCTTCAATGTGCCATTAAAGCAGAAAATGCCATCGCTAGTGTTTCATGCGAAACCATTTCAAATAGCATCGCTGAATTTCAAAAGCAAGGAATGGATGAAACCAAAACACAATGGATTGTGCTGTTTTGTTTTCTAATAGTAGCACTTTAGGGCATTTGATAGGTCTCCCTATTGCCCTGCATTGCTTAAGAACAGTAACACCTCTCTGCAGTATCATATTTTCCACAACTCTACTTATGGACATACTGGCACAAGCTGCATGCAATTCTTATGCGGGTATACAAAACTTTAAAGATCCAATAAGGGCGCAGAACCCGAGCACCAAAACTTGCCTAGATGCGACTCAGGTTTAAGGACCTCTGTTTGTGGAATGCCGTAAGCTGATTGATTAATTAATTAATTTTTTACTGCTGTTGAATATCCGTTTTTATTACTGAGGCACTACAGGCGGTGAACACTGATGATACATGAAATGAAATGATAAATTGGGAAAGGATATTGTTTTTTAAAGAAACGAAATGTTCTAGGCCTAAGTTCAGAGTATCTCCTCCGCACATTTGCGCAGCTCCGAGCGATTCTGCCATTTTTAAATGCATCCTACAAATCGTGTTCTGGAGCGTGTTCAACCCCGCCTTCATTGCTGCCTCGATCACCTCATTTGTCTCAAACCGCAGTCTATAATTTCTAGTCTTAATCGGAAAAACAAAGGTGACATTTTCTCACAATCGCCGCAAAAAGCTACAGCTGCATGCGAAATTGGCTGTTTGGCCTACCGAAATGAATTTATTGTGAACAGCTCCCTTCATATAAGAGAAAACTGTTAGAATTAGGTATTTTTTGCTTTTCACTAGGCGGATTGTGGCACTGTATGAGGTCATAACCGTAAATTCAGCTCTCTTCACTATTGTTAGATCCAATCTGATTAAACTCTTTACAGACGCAAGCATGCTGCAGCTCCTGAAATTACCGCCACGGGTGGGCGAGTCCGCGTTAAGGCGCGGACTCCTGAGCGGGAGATCTGGGTTTCGATTCCCGCCAGGACCGTCCTTACAGTCAGGTTTTTTCCAAGTTTTCCTCAGGCATAAATTTTAAATGCCGGGGAGGTACCCTAAACTTAGGCCTTCCATTAAAAAAGCCTTTCCCAATTTATCATTTCATCTCATATATCAGTGTCCACCGTCCGTGGTGCCTCAGTAGTGTTAAAAGGGACGCTAAGCTTTAGCGGTGACATGATGCCCAATTCATCTGTTAGGATTCGTTGAAATGTCCTATAACCAATTCCCATGCCATCAGCGAGCTCATGAATTGTTCGAACTCTATGTGGAATTTTTGTTATAATTTGCCGCTATTGAGCCTTCTTGTGTGCACTTTGCGCTCAGCATGTAGATATCCGACTGGCCCTAAATCAATTACTATCCTGTGTTTGATTTCTTCTTCTGCTTTCTTCTCCAAATGTCAAAGTCTCTGTTGCATTTTTTCCGTAGATGTGCATAATATTGAACGAAATCGCACTTTTCCTTTCTCGGATCCATCTCTAAATCGCCACGGTCCAGGTAAACAACTCCAAATAAGAGGATGTAAAAAATTCAGCGCGTCCACCCAGCTTCTTAAAATTTAGCTCACAGACTCCTAAGATATACTAATATCTTTAATATTGCTACTAGATGGCAGGATCATCCCGAGAAAATGTTTGTGTATTACCTTTCATTACTTAGTGCTTAATATGCAAATACAAGTGGACGTTACGGATATTTTACTATTTAAAAGGGATCGGTTATTTTTTTCCTTCATTTTCTCGTTTATTTTTACAGATACTCTGGCTTTTCAATTGCAACTATTATTTTTGATGTACAATTGTTATAATTATTGAAGTAAATGAAAGATTATAAAACAAACAGTGCAATCACAGCATCTATTTCTTTCGATCTAGCATGAAATGTCGGTTAGAAAGTATTATTCACAAACAACCAATCTGAACCACACAAAATCCTGTATAACAAAATGTTACCGATTTTCCTATTCTATATCTCTACGTATTCCTCGAACAAGACCATTGGATTCCGACTTCCCAAAACGTTATTTGTTGAAACTGTCGTTTATATACGCGCTAGTTCGTATTTTTTCGCATATCCACTCGCGTTGATCGAGTATTGTAGAAAATTACAGACATAGCATTCAAACTGACTAAATATTTTACATTTATACTTCCTAGCACCACGTGTTTGTTATGCATTCTGTCCCTTCTTTTACTCCCTTTATATGTACTATAGGATTAGAGAGTTAGCTGAAGATAAGAACATTACATGTTCTTATTGTTTTTGTTTTTTTTTTTAATGGTTTATTTATGGACGCTCTTTAACAGCTCAGTTCATCAGCGTCCCATTCAACTCAGGGCGTGAAACGGCCGACAAATTTTGCTCAGAGGCCTCTCTTTCAGGCTTGAGGTTATTTTTCGTGCCGTAAATGTACGACACGGGACCCACGGCTTTACTTCCCTTCCGAAGGAAGCCATAATTAGGAGAAAAAATCCATCGGTCCTGGCCGGGTTCGAACCTTGGGTTTAGGAGGCAAGTATGGTAACCACTACACCACCAGGAACTTATTGTTTTGAGGTTATTGTTACACACTTGTAAAAGAAATGTATAAATCATAGTTCTAAGGTCACATAATTTGTTTTGAATTACTTTAATTTGTGATTTTATCGTTACCTTTGATTTTTTAGTTATTTAAATTTTATTTGCTCTTCTGTAGCCTCCTTTTAGAGCCTATTCCCTCTATCAGGTACACGTGATGAATTGAAAATTGATAATGGGAGGTACTTGTTGGTGCTAATGATTAAGAAAGAGCAGCATCTAAAGTATATAAATAATATTCTAAAATGTTATTTAACACAAATATATTCGTAAAAGTGAGCTACCGCTTTTAAAATACAGAGGAGGCAAATTAATGTTTTGAAAAATATTTTCAGCAGTAAACTAAAAAGCTAAGCTTTTCAGCGTCTCATTTCTATGTTATTCTGCATCGGATCCTAAAAGGAATACGACTTTCGTGATAAAAATCTAGATGCCTCTAGCAGAAAGTTAAGTTGGTAAACTACACACAATAGCTCTTCTGTTGAACGGACCAAGCGCAAAACTATACACGCTGATTAACTGCTGCTTCTATAGAAGAAGCAGATTCCACCGTTTCCTCATTACAGGTTTTCTATGCACGTGCTCCTTTCAATTGGATATTTAGCAAGAGTAATTACCATTTAGTATATTTTGAAAGCTAGTAGTCTCTAATTAATGTTGCGAGGGACTTTGAAAAAAAATGCAAAGACCAACTCTAACATTAAACTTTCACAGTTGAGGGAATGCTAAATAGCTTAGCTTTACTTTAACGTGTTTGTAAGACCTTACCTTGCGATACGAGCATAAAATATGAAAAGAAATTCGCAAACTACACACTAAGTTACTATAAAATATATTCATGCTAGTCAGTTACAGGATTTTCTATTGCTCTTTCTGAAAACGTTTATGATTCTAGAAATATTTTTAGATTTTTTATGTAATCTTATAAGTCAAAGGGTGTTAAGCCACGATCTACAATTTCAATTTTGTTCAAGTCTAAAAGTAAGATTCATTAATACAATCCAAAGGGCTACTAATTAGCAAACGGTGTTTAGAAATGTATGCTAGTGAGAAAATTTTGCTTTAATTTTAATTAAGTACAAGTGCCATGTAATAACAAAATATAATTAGCGCACTATTCCACAGTTTGTCAGATATTATAATGTTTTGCATACCAGAATAAATATTTTGCAATGGGAATAGCAGTAAGTACAAGCATATTTAATTAATTTCAAACACCTGGACATAAACCTAGGAAAAGTTTAGATCCACTTGAGTGTTCACCTTGTTTACCAATTATGAATTATTCCAGTTTTTTTTTTGTTTTATTTTACCAGATTACTGCGACAATATACTTAACTAAGCGCAATATAAGCGTATTTGTAATACGATCATTTATTTCATTTGTCTTCCCACGGCAATCCTTAGAAGACGTTAAAGCTTTTAAATAAAACATTTTAAAATATTTGCAAAAATTAATATAAATCTTGTACATTAAGGAGAAAATTCTTAACTAACGTTTTAAAGGAAACGTTTAGTACTATTAAATTACATTATAATCAAATAGAGAATGTTTATTAATATTAATTTATGGTTAGTTTGTTAGATTTAAATAGATACATTTTTATGTTCCTTATAAAATTCTTATTTTATACTTGTTCTTACATTTTCATTTTGTATACTTTCTTAACTGTATTGTGTTAAATCCTTAAATGTAATGTATTTTTATGCTTAAGGTTAGAGTTTAATCTCAAGAAATTGAAACAAAGGTTTTAAAACTGGAAGAAAGAAAAAATCGCACTCAGGGCTGGTACTGGAACTATGGCTGGCTTACAGTGTGGATGCTATTACCATTAAGTAAATTTTCCCCATCTTAAATCGAATTGAGCACAGTGTTTAAATGGTTAGAATGATCCATGGTTCAAAAGTCAGTTGTTACCTTCCAAAACGTTAATCAAAACAATTGAATTGTGTTAAAATAATATAAAATAATAAAACATATTAAGATTGAGGCCACAGTAATTTCAAGATTTCTTTATCAATATACTGTTTACATTTTATAAGAGCAGGCGTGAAATTTGCAACCCAGTAGAGAATAATGATAAAAGGTACATCACAGTACATAACAGTGGTTACCATAAAATACTAATAGATACGGTTACCAGACTCTCATTAACAATGGATCTTATTTCGAGGATATGCAACATAATTTCGTTTTTGAGAAAACGCAGATTAATCAAAGAGAGTAACCAATAATATCAAATACGAGTATATGGAAACATCATATCGCAATGCCGATAATATGGAAACGCAGATATTACAAGATAAATAAGCTTGAATGCCAACAATGTTATGAAGGATTTTGATAAATAAAAATGTATAAACAATTTCAAGAGTGTAAATTACATTTTTGTGGAACGAATGCTGTTTGAGGGGGGGGGGGAAATGTGGGGCATTACTTATTAGGCGGCCTCGTGGCTTCAAATTTTTCTATTCATTTAGTGATTATGAACAAACGACAGTTTTGATGATATGACTTGACGTGACATAAACCCTCACTGGACAAAAAAAAAAAAAAAAAAAAAAAAAAAAAAAAATTAGAAAAAACATTGGCCCCAAAACCTCCTCCTGTATAGTTAAGCGACCCGAAGAATCGGCTTATTTGCAAAATAACGGTTTTATTAAACAGAAATATATAAACATCAATTTATCAGCATCCTCAATATAAAACAAATAAGGTAGTAAAATGTGTATGCCCGTCCTAAAGTCTACAAGAGATACAAACTAAAATGTCCTTAATTCTCTGGTGGCCCACGAAAAACCAGTACGCCATGACTTTGACTGCTTTCACGCTCCAGGCTGGTTCACCGTGGCGGGCTGGTGTATTTTAACCACCCAAGCTGCATATGAGATGTATTTATGCACGGCGGGATTGAAAATTGCAAAAATAAATAAATAAAAAATACTTTGTTACAGCACTAAGTTATCTCCGTTTAGTAAGTCAACGTATTACTAATAAAATATTAATACAATAATAATTACATAGAAGTATATTACAGATATCTATTTTAACCCCTTTGAGCTAATTTATAAATTACATTTTCCTTATAGCAAAAGAGCTTGTTTATATTCTTTAGAAATTATAACAGCCGACATAAATATAAAGTATTGGTAGTTAGTTATAAATATTGTTCGTTCATGTGGTGTTTTAAGGTATCACATATTAGGCCTACCGCAGCCGGTTGCGCCCTATTTCAATTCCGCTTCGCTTTTATTGTCATTAAATTTCTTTTTTTTTTAAGGAAGGAAGCTTTCCAAACACAAATTTAGGGTAACTCCTGGGTAATTTCCATTTATGAGAACAAGAAAACCTGGAAAAAGCCTCAGTCAGGGAAGGTGGTCCTAGCGGGATTGGAATCCCAGACCTCCCGCTCATAAGACGCGCCTTAACGACCTCGGTCACCCGTGGCGATGTCGCTTTCTGATTCTGTTCCCTTCTGAGCTAATCGTAGTATAGATTTTATTCGCATTTGACAATAGAGAAACGCATTTTGGCATATAAACACAAATGTTAATGAATCAGCTCTTCGTGTGCGTGCTGCATTTATTTGTAACTTTTTTTTTATCAATTGTCGACTTCCAGAACTCAATTCATGCTATTGATTCAATGTAAAATATACAAAACACAGTTTTTAATACAGTAAATGTACACGAAAGTCACGCAAATCTTCAACGTTTGCGAACAGACAACAATTTAAACCATATCGCTTAACCTGTCTCATACTCTAATATCTGATGACCGTTGCGAGTTGCGAAGCGTTTTGCACAAGTCTTGATGGCAGGAATGATACTGTAGGCCAGCTGGTATTCACAGATTTACGTTTTACCTTTCTAGAAACGTAAATACAACCATTGTCCGAATTTTGGGACTACAAAATTCAGTTGTTTGTTGAAAAACGGCGAAATCCCAGAAAGTGAACATGTATTTTGGAATTGGGCGAAGAAATGATAATAGAATTTCTTGCCCTGGCTCTATCGATATCCCGACTTCACACCCCCCACCCCCTTTTAATATTTGCGTGGAACTGTATAAACAAAGCCGTCTATTTTCTTCCTCTACTGTAGACCATTAAAGAACTGAAGGAACTCATTAATGAAATCATTCAATCACCACAAGATATTCCGGTAAATGTGCCAGAAATTCCAATATTGGAATGCTATTTGTTCAGTTACTAGAGGGGAGCATTTTGAGATTTTGTATTACACTAAAAGAAGCTCCGTGAGTATAGCTTAAAATGAGAAATAAAAATATGTTTTTGTGTTCTATAAAGTTTAACTGATGATGGTATTCTGAAATCTGGACAACCATTTGCATTTCAAGAACTTTTTTTCTATTTAAATCATCAATTGCACCAATGTATAAGGACTGTCACGGAAAGAATTATTAAATAAAATTCTAGAACAATTTTATATTCAATTATTTAAGATTTAATATTCTAATGGAAACAAAATCTCTTTTCAAAATTAAAGATTTTTAAAGGAAATCAATGTAAAAACAACAATAAATACTCATGATTATAACCCCTAATGAAAATATTCGTGCTCAATTAAGTTATAAAATACCAAAATAAATATTATTAATGAGATACCCCGGATTGCATAGTGAAACCTAACTCATGGTTTAATCTCGGCTCCTCACCACGTGCAAAAACCGCCACGGATGCCCGAGGTCGTTAAGGCGAGGACTAGGGTGCGAATCCCGCCAGGACCGTTCTCTCCGACTGAGATTTATTCCAGGTTTTTCTCAGTCCTCCAAAATGGAACATGCCCAGGAGTTACCTTAAACTTAGGCCAGGAACGTTTCCTTCCTTTAAAAAAAAAATTCTTCTCAGTTTGTCATTTCATCTCATGTATCATCAGTGTCCACCGCCTGTGGTGCCTCAGCAGTAAAAACGGGCGTTAAATACTATTAAAAAAACACCTGCAAATTGTTTCGTTATTTTATTTTTGACGAACTAGGTGCAGTATCCTTGCTTGTCGGATTTATCGTTGAAAGTTAACTTAATGGTCTGTTGATGAGCTTTAACTGGTGTATTGCAGCTTAGTTACAAATAAAAAAAGAAAGAAAATGGATGCGCCAAAGCTCATCAAATGGTTACTTGCCTTAAACATAATTAATGTTCATTGGCTCTGCGTATATTTTATAATATTTTTATTCTTGTTCGTTTCATACCTTCAGAAAATGCTTTCACCATTGGGTGAAAGTCGATATTTGAAATGAAATGAGTCTCAGATAAAGAATATGAATGAATATCTCAGCTGTAGTAAGGGACGAGGAAGGTATAGGAAGTCACTTTGACATCTTAAGGGTAGAAAAGTGCTTTTTTTTATTTCTTCCTACACGTATCTTAACTGAATTAGATTTAAATGTATGATTATGATTTTTGAACCGAAGAGATTGAAATGATATATGCGGCTACTGCTGATAAAAGTGTAGAAACTCCGAACTATTTGATGCCAGTGTATCGCCCACACCCGCCAGGTCAACTGCCTTCCGCCTGTCAAGCTGTTCCCTCACAAAGAAAGGTTAAAATAAGCTCCTCTGGCATCAAACACAAAGTAGTTTTCGGTTTCAAACATATGGGATGGAACAGTCACGTCATCCCAGCTATGAAAATCGCTCCGCCTTCTCTAACACTACAAACCGTATTCATTTATATACAGCGTGTTTCGCTAAAAATGCCCTATTTCCAAAAAGTGTATTACACACCTTTTGAAGAATATAGCATACCTACCTTATTTAACATTGTGAAAATTGAATCTTCAAATGCAATCCACCAGTTCACAATAGGATGACTAAAAATAGAGGAAATTAATTTTGATAGTTTTAAAAATGTATATTCTACACCTACTGTTAGTTTATAGAAATAGTTTTTTTACAAATTGAAATTAGAGTACAGTCAGTCCTTCTCAAAATCACACAATTCTAACAGTATCTAATGTACATATCTTATCCGTAGATTCTATTGACCAAGATTAATCTTTTATTACCATCTATATAATATGGTAATAGATTACCACATTCAAGTGTTAAATATAAAATTTAATATATTAATAGAAGTTAACAAAGACAAAATGTACAACAATTTAATGAAATATTAATTTTTAGACTCAACATAATTCATTTGCATATTAATATCATATTTATTATTCCAAAATATATTTTTGAGTACCTTTCTTGATTCAGTTGCAAAAGAGAGAAGCTTTTATTAACACACCTGGTTAAATAACCTCTGTCTTGGCGGCAAATTTAACATACAGAAGTCTTTTACAAATATTCTTCACGTATTATTGTAGGAGACTGTGCTAATAAAATAACTTCAATATAGAGTATAACAACAATATAATAGGCTAAAAGCCTAAATTCGCACAAGAAACCTTTCTGCAAGACAAGGCAAATGTAAATTTAAAAAAATTGTACGTAGACAAAATATCATTCTTTCATGAGGATAAATTTCATTTTTGTGGAAAAAATGCTTTTTGAGGGGAAAAAATGTGGGGCATTACTTATTAGGCAACTCTCGTGGCATCAAAGTATTCTATTGACCTACTATTTATGAACAAGAGACAGTTTTGATGACGTAACATAAATCCCCACCGGATAAAAAAATATTAGAAAAAATATTGGCCCCAAAAACCTAAGCATGGGTTTATTTGCTAAATAACGATTTTATTAAGTAGGGAAACATAAATATCAGCTTCTCTATATATCACCATCTTCAATAAAAAAACAACTAAGATAGTAAAATGTGCAGGCCCGTCCTAGGGTCTGCAGGAGATACAAAATTAAAATGTTCCTAATTCTCATAGTACAAGGTGGCCCACGGAAAACCAGTACGCCATGATTTCGACTGCTTTCACGCTCGAGGCTGGCTCGCCGTGGACGAGCTGGTGTATTCTAGAACACGCAGTTACACACGTATTAGTTTCAATCATGTTGGTGCTGAAAGGTGCACATGGTGGGATTCAAAACTGCAAACAAAAGGACGTCGCATGCAGGCTTGCATGCATTTGAATATGATATATGGATTTTATTTTAAAGATAATTATTGCTGGTCAAACTTGGTTACATCTTTTCGATCCTGAAAGCACACAGAAAGGTTTGTGTGGAAATCTTAATTATCACAAAAAGAAAGAAAAAAAAGTGATTGTTTCTGCTGGGAATGTTGTGGTTATCTCATTTTTCGATATTCAGGGAATGATTTTTCAGCATATCGTACTTAAACACACTGGGTAATACTATAGAGATAAAGTTTTCAATAATGAGGGTAAAACTGAACTCTGTGAAGAATAATTTCTTATGAAAGTGGGAAAATGTATCAAATGAAACAAGAAGCAAAAGAATTTAAAATTAGATGAAAACATTAAGGGGGCTGGGAAAATGCATAGGTAATGTGAGGCAAAATGGTTAGGATATAAAATACTCAGGAAACGTGTGTGAGAAATGGTCTAGATTCGTTAGATAGTGAAAGGAGAATGAAAAGAGATGGGAGGAAATGGAATTAGTTATTTAGCATTAGTTAAAAAGGACTCTTATACACCAGTAATCAGGACGTTAATGTGCATGTCCTAAGAAATAAGCAACTCTCAATTTAGATAGAAATTTACTTGAAAATTAAACAAGAAGGGAGGAAGTTTAGTATTGCATGAAATTTAATGCATAAATTTGTGTAGGAGAAATGTAAAGAAATTAGTGACTAATAAACTCATTAATTTATTCAATAACTAATAAACCAGGCATTTTCAGACTAGTATTTATATGCTTTTTTGTTCTTGTTTCAGTATTAGGAATTCACCCCGCAAAGCTTGACACATTATATTTGTTACATCCTTCATTTTCTATATATTTATTCACCCTAATTTGAATGTTCTGTTCCCTCTAATGACCTATAGTAATCAGTATGCAACTCCGAAAGATTAAAAATAAATTTAGAATTAGAAACGACGTACGCAATGTAAAATTACTTAGGATGTCTAGTGCATGATGATTATGCATGTTTAAACGGTCACAGTATACGAGTACTAAAGTTTCAGAATCACCAAAGAAAGATATAATTTTTGTAACTATAATCTCGGTAGTGCCATTAAAAATATACGTACTTCTAAAACCTACAAGTCAAGAGTTCTTCTCTGAGGTCCATATCAGGTCATTAGGAGCACCCAAATACTATGGCAAAACATCTGACCAAAATGTTACAGCCCACCTTAATCAGCTTTGAGGTGGAGTCCCTGTTTACGTTATGGCGGGCCTTCTTACCTCAAAAGTCTATTACGTGGATCGCTAATGAGAGACACACAATCCCACTGTTTTACTGTTTTGCGAGAGGTTCGACTTGGAAGGACAAACTGAGAGGTGTGAACGTTGATCTCGGAACCTGCTGGTGATAATGTTAATTGCTCACGATTCGAGTAATGTTTTATTTTTTGGGTTATAAATTAGTAAATTGCATTCAGCATTTACTATTTTTTTGGGGACAAAACAATTTTTCTTCGTCAGCTGTTGGTAAATAAAATGTTCATTCCCGTAGTACCCGATTCAACCATGAGAAGTAAATTTTCTTGCCTTTATTTGAAAGTCTGCTATTTAAAATATATATGTTTTACAGGTACATTTTAATCAGATTGTTTTACATTGTTGATTTGTTCGACATGCATTTAGAACCTTGTAAAAATTTAAAGTCCAACAAGTAAAGGCAATATACTACATTGAAGCTACCTTTATATATATATATATATATATATATATATATATAATGTAACACTATTAAGAATGTAACTAAAATAACAATAACTAGAAAAGCAGAAAAGGATAAAACACTGAGAAAAATTCATTATTAATCGCTATATTTCGAACTGCTTGAGTTCTTCTATGGCAAGAAGACAAGTGAAGGTGGAAAAATAAATAAGAATATCGAAGGTAACGTTGTGCATGGAAACAGATGAAACAAGCAACAAGAGCGTGTGAGGGAAAACAAATTAATACGTAAGATTTAAACCCGGTGGTATATGCGCTTTGTGTAAAAATATAGCTGCCATTTCTCTATCTCTGAGTAAACTTTCAGAGCTATGTGTAGGTAACGCATCAATAAGTGTTAGATTAAAAGCATCATCAAAATCCTTACAGTGAGATAAGGCATGTTGGGCAACCGGCAAGAGAGACTTGGTTTTAACAGAACGTCTATGATTGTTCATACGTAGCGAAACAACAGTAGAAGTTAAACCAATATAAAATGCTTTGCAAAGCTTACAAGATAGCATATATACGACGTTCTTGGAAGAACAAGTAACAAATAAAGAAATGTTAAATTCTCTGGATAAATTAGGGCTGCGGAATGAATGACATGGCATAATTAGCGCACAGGTTTTACATTTAGGACGTTAGCAAGGATGAGACTGCAACGGACGAGGTAAATTTGAAGGAGATAGGTTTCGGCGAAATATACTTTTAAGGTTAGGGGATGTTCTAACAGTAAGGCGGGGTACAAATTTAGCAAAAATCACTTAAAGATGAATGCATTAATGAAGTAACGTGACATTCTTTCAAAATTCGTCTAATGCTTTCAATTCCAGGCACGTAAGTAGTAACAAGGTTAATGAAGTTCTTATTAGAAGTTTTAGGTTTGCATTGGAAAGTTTTGTGCGCTGGAATGATACGGGTTTTTAAAAGAGAGGAAGGATATTTTTGGTCTTGGAACTTTTGAGCTAGGTTTTTAATACACTTGTCAAGAGATGAAAAGTTGTTACAAAGACGATGACAAAGAATTGAAAGAGAAAAAGGAATAGACATTTTGATATGCAAGGGATGACAGCTATCAAAATGAAGACATTGCTGTAAATCGCAAGACTTTAGGTGCACAAACTTAAGATATATATATTACACTGGAGGTTTTCCGTTCTAAAACGCCCGCGTTACTTACGAGTGTTAATAATGTGCACAATGACTACTGACCTTAATAAAAATGGTGCTGAAAATGGTGTCCATCTGCATTCAGACATTCCTGGCATCTTCGGATGAAATTTCCATTCACACGCTTAAGTTCTTTTTACGTAATGTTCACAATTTCTGTTTTTATATTATCTTTAAGTTCGTCTCTGCTGTGGGGACTGTTCGTATTTAAATTAAACCATGCCTCATCTGAAAAAATGATTAAACGTGGGTCAACAGTACTGTCAACGATATTTTTTTAAAATCCAGTTACAGAAATTTACTAGTTTTTCGTCGTCACGAGATTGTGATTTATGAACTATGTAGAGATGCAATTTTAAAATTTTTAGAGGTTTTTGAAATACCTACTTACTGTGCAACACGTGTAACAAACTTCTTTGAAAAGCGTTCGAATGATGCACCTATTTCGTCAATTTTTTCCACTGTTAGAACATTTCGATTTTGCTTCTTAGGAATAATCTAATGTAATTCACTCACAACACAGATGTCTTGAATAAACTTTCACTTTTGAGATGCACAATCAACTAACTCTTGTCTTTCCAGCCGGAACAGAAGGCAGTTACTAACGCAGTATAACAGCTGATGAACGTAACCTTGAGCGGGCCATTCACGGCTAGTGTGCCTCGAGGTTACCGTAGTGCAAGCGAACTACGTAAATACGCCATCTATGACCCGGCTCTAAATGGAACGCATGGTATATAAACTGAACAAGAGCACCTTAAAATATATATATATATATATACTTTATTATTTGACTTTTAAATCGCAATAAAGCTTGTACATGTTAATCAACATTTTTGTGTATTTTAGGTATTTTCCCTAACAATCCAGATTGTAGTAAGTCAACTCTTCTCGGGCTTTACCTATTTAGGAAGGAAGAATTCCCCTCCTTTGTTAAAAAGTGCAATTTACTCCAATATCAGGAGGGGAAGAGTTCAGAATTCTTATTTTTCGATTCAGTGCGCTCGCGTTGTCACATCGAGATCATGAAACTTTAGAAGAATGCTTTTCTCCAGAAATAACCAAGTTTTTTAAACACGCCTTGAAAAAAAAAACAGAGTAGAGATATATAGCGGAAATGTTCAAGTTTGACAATATTGCTCTCCTGGTATTCTTGAAGCCATCAACAATATTTTGTTCCATATTTCGTAAGATTGATTTGTAATAGTTAATGATAATCTGGGCATCACGAATGACAAGCTTTTTTAATATTGATTTATAATACAATTCGAGTGTCGTGTACCATTCGACCTTAGTCAGGAGAGAAGTTTCTAACAAACTCCATATGATGCAGAATTAATACGAATCTAGTATTTTAGTTTCGGTTAAATTTATGTGAAATAAGTGGATTTGGTGAGACAGAAAATGGAAATGTAATTAATTTATTATTGCAACTTGGAGTAAAAATGCTTAGTTTTCTCTACATTTTTTAAATCATGTAGGTTATGTTCTACTCTTATTTATTAACGAGATTGCTTATAGCAACCAAATGAATACATTGGAGAAACGTGAGAAGTCAGTTCTAGCAAAGGATGCAAAGATTACTAATAGAACGAACATGATTCCGGGCGTTCTCTCTCTCACTATCATCGCGATGAAACGCGATGTGCAATTAATGCGCTGTTTTCACAGAACAGAAATACAAAATAAATAAATAAAATAAAATAAAAGCTTACAAATGTACTCCATACAGAGATTCCAACCAAACAGAAAAGTTTCACCAAACATTAAGTTAATATAAGGTTAGAATTACAGTGCCCCCCTTCTCTCTCTCTCTCTGTCTCTTTCTCTCCCCCCTCATGATTCGAGTGTATATTTAATGAAATATCGTTACTTCAATCTTTGAAACAAAATGTCGCCTGTTCCTTTTGATAGTCAATACTAGGGCGTATACCGTGATTACTGCCTACTACTGCGGCCGTATTTTTGGTTCTATGTTTAAGTTTTGTTTCTTTATATCCATTACTTCCCAGTCAGTAATTTGTAGTCTCTCATAGAAGTAAGTTGTACTGGAAATGATAGAGAATGGAGAAAACATTTGGTGCTTTCCTGAAATATATGAAATTGAAATTTATTGAAATGCTAAGAAAAATACAAACTGCAAGGGGCTACACCTATCCTGCCCAAGCCAATTTATGTGTACCTCCTCACGATTATAGAAATTTTAATACAATGATGATTTTATACTAACTCTTTATCTAAATTCTAAATAATTAAATAAAGAACAAATATTCTACCCTGATTGCATCAGATCTCGATCCCCCAGGGGACTAAAATAAAATATTCCAATTATCCACCTATACTATTATTTTATCAACTAGCTACATTCTCTCCAAACTACCAATTCTTTTGTTTCTCAAACATATACTATAATGAAATTTAAATTTTATAGCGTGCTAAGAAAACTTCAAAAACAAACTACAACGGGGCCCCCCATCTATCTTGGTGGCCGAGGTCGTTAAAGCGCGGATTCGTCAGTGGGAGGTCTGGGATTCGAATCCCGTCAGGACCGCCCTCCCAGACTTAGGTTTTTTCCAGATTTTGCTCAGTCCTCATAAATGGCAAATGCCGGGGAGGTACCCTAAACTTAGGCCTGGAAGTTTCCTTCCTTAAAAAGCCTTTCCCAGTATATCATTTCATCACTGTGGAGCCTCAGTAGTAAAAACGGGCATTAAACACGATTCAATTTATTCCATCTATCTTTAGGTGTACCCCTCACAATTACGTTGTTGAAACAATAATACATTTATATAACACCTTTATCTAAATTCTACATAGTTAAACAAAATACACATTTCCACACTAATTACATCAGTTCCGTGTCCCCGGTTCATCAGCAGCATCCTGCTGCAATTCCAGGGAGCTCTTGAAATACATACACTGAATGGATATTCAGACAGATCTTCATCTCTTTAAAGAACTAAAGGTAACGCCTTGAAAACATTCCCGAAACTAAAGAGTGATTGGAGAAGAGAGTGAAATGAGTGTTTTGACTGCTGTTGCTACAGATCCACACACTAATTTCCCGCATAGTAGTATGAATTAGACAAGTGTAGAATGTATACGTTCGATTCCCGCCAGGTCCTTCGTCCTTCCCGACTGAGGTTTTTTTTCCAGGTTTTCCTCGGTGTTTATAAATGGCAAATGCCAGGGAGGCACCATCTAAACTTAGGCCTGGAACGTTTTCTTCCTTTAAAAAAATTCTTTACCAATATATTATTTCAACTCATGTATCATCAGTGTTCACCGTCTGTGGAGCCACAGTAGTAAAAACGGGCGCTAAACACTATTTCAAATATATATATACAATGTAATACATTTGTAATGTAATTTAGTTAATTACAGGAATCTAATTTTAAAAAAGAATTATCTCTCATCTTCCTAGCCAAGCAAGTATGATAATAATTATGTAGTTACTCATTCAGTTAGTTAATGATCCCGTAGGGTTGCGTTCTTATTCTTGGATGTCGTAGAACGTGACAATATTCCCAGTGATAGTTTTAGGTATTCACATGATGTAGTGTAAAAAGAGGGATGGCTTCAACGAAAAAAAAAACTAACAATCAAGCTGCTACCTTTAATGAGACTTAGATTTTCAATGGCGGTTTCACTCATGGGACGTAATCTTAAAATCGACCAAGAAACGAAACAAAATTTTGAATTTGACCAATCACAGCCGGATTGGGGAATGAAATTATCGGAAAAAATTATCAAATCCGTTTAATCACGCGACGTACATTTGTCTTGTGATCAGTGTAGCCTATACCTCCACTATATAATTCTTGAACACGCATCACTGACTACTTTAGCTAGAGGCGGTGGGGAGCTATTGATAGAAACAAAAGCATGGACAAATGACAATCAACGCAAAATAGAGGATTCTTCAAAGTGCTTTAGTGATGCGTCAAATGTGCAAATCGATCTTATCATTAAGAATTCCAAACCACAGAATACAAAGAAAAATAGAGACACTGAATATTTTTTTTTTCTCGGTTGGTATTACAAAATCGAACGGTAGCGATTGTAATGGTCAACTTTTGTCTGTTTCAGTCTGATGGTTTCTGAATAAAATAGATATGCATAAGTATAACTTTTATACAAGCGTTAATATTAAGTGCGTGAATTTCAAATATATATCACTTTTATTCTTATTCTATTCATGAAATAGTCCTAAACTCGTATTTTGCTTTTTGCCATTGCTGGCATTCGGCATTCTTCTTTCGTAAGATTGTTTGAAAAGGTTAAGAAGCACTAATGTACAATTATTAGAATTTTGTGAGCCAAGTTTAGAGGAATTATATTTAAATTCTTGTTTTATTCGTGAAATAGTCCCAATAAATATCATTCAAGGGTCTGAGCTTTCCAGATATATTAAAACTTTATTTGTTATTTTATTCTCCCTTATATCAAAAAGATAACTTCAGTGTGTGCTATGCTAAAAATTCCAAAAACGGAATAATAAAATCTTAATTCTAAACAATGTTTAAAGCTGTTACCGGCTGAAAAGAAAGTAGAGCCAGATCAAGAAATATGGACGGAATAAAAGTGATAAGAGAAATAAGGGTTGGATGTCGACCGAGAGGAATATGATAAATTCAGTAAGAAAATTAATATAAACAAAGCTAAAATTGGCCCAGGAAAAAAAAATCTGCATATTGACTTCTAGATCAGAAAACAAACATAAGAAATGAACGTTTCTTTACCACACAAAGAACAGGATTGAGGCTACGAAGTGCTGACGTCACGATAATGTCCACTCTTGCAGTCTTGTCCCTTCACCGGGAAACCTGAGAGAAAGGGTGGCGTGGAGAAAGACGACCTTTCTTCTGGAGAGAGTTTGGGTTTGTGTGCTGGCCATTAGTGGGCTATCATATCGATTTCTAGCTTGCTAATGGAAGCATCTTCCTAGCTTGGCGTCCAACTTTAAGAGGCATGTTCTTGCCGCCCCTTCAACAGACAAAATGCTGTGTAATTAATTACACGATATTAAAATTAAATGATCAAAAAATGCCTATATATAAACTAACCATAACTTGAAATAATTTACCTATTGTTATTTGTGCACCATTTTCGATCAAATCAGTGCTGATCGAGGGATACTAAATCATGATTAAACTTTGATCGCGGCGAAATTGTAGTTGTGGTGCATCATAGATAATTTTCGTTCAACGAACCGCCATCAGCTGACCGGGTGCTAATTTGCAAGATTCTACGATAATTACTCAAAGGAAAGCATCTAACTCTATGACAAAGAGGTTGCAGTGAAATTACAATCTCCTTGTCTATATCGCTTCGTTTTTGTTTTGTGTTTGATTACCATATGTAGGTAAACGAACATGGAAAACAAATAAAGGTCTTCAAATGTTTCTTAGCACGAGATAACATTCTGTTAGAACTAGCTATCTCATATTCCAATAAACTGGAAAATAAAAAGACTGATTCATGTTCTTTAAAAGAAAAGGAGGCATGGAATGATTTAGCCATGCATTTCAACATGACACCAGGCAAGTTCTAATTACCAAAAATAAATAAATCGCTCTTTGTTAAAACAGCGTGAGTCATGAAGTGTAAAATTCTATTCGAGTATAAAACAGAGTGATTGTTGATTGTTGGAAATCGTAACCTCTCAGTCATTTCATTTACTAGCAACCACACTGTATCCTTTGTTAGCAGGAATCTTTCTTTGAATTACCTTTCTCCATAATCTTCAAAAGGTACACCTCTTTCACAATGATCCGGTTTTGACTTTGGCCTCGATTTAAGTAATCCACGTTTATAATTTCGTCCTCATAACCTTCAACAAAATCAAAACGAGCAGCTATTTTCTGTAACTTGACAGCAATCGACGATGGATTTGATCGGCCCAGTTCCCGCGGTAAAAATTGACCATGATCAATTACCTCGTTTAATGTGGTCATTGTTGTTGCACTGTAAAATCGAACTGAACGCGGTCAAATGCCAATTTGACAGCATTCAAATGTTTCAAACAATGATCGAGTATTGTGCACATGGCCATATAAGTCACGATCAGAGTAATACACAATTATTAAAAAAATTGCTCTTTCTTCTCTGGTTCCCATGATCAACAGCCACTTAAGAGCATAATGTCAAAATAAGTAAACGGTCTAAAATGTTTTGATAAATTAACGCGTAACTCCCTTGTAGACGCGTGTTTTAGAATGGCATGCCTTTGAGGTTACTCGTATTTCTGGCTTCATCAAATATAAAGGATGTTCAATAAGTAATGGATTACGTTTTTTTTTTTCTTTGAGAAGTTGTTTAATTTAATTACCAATACACTAAATTGTTCCTTTATTCTTTATTTTCAATATAATCTCCTTGCACGTCTGCAGTGTTGCCGTCATGGGTGTCTGCCTTTCAGTCAATTTCGTACTGCGGCTATAATTTCATCACCTTGAAATCTCCTTCCGCGAATTACATCTTTCAGACAACTGAAGATGTGGAAATCAAAAGGTGCAAAATCTGGTCTGTAGATTGCGTGAGTTAAAGACAATGCACCAAATTCAGTGAGCTCTTCGTGTGTATGTCTCGGCATTGTCGTGGTCATATTATGGTGCACAGGATCCAAAACCATTTCTTACACTTCTGATATGTTTTCGCTTATATTTCGAAGGTAACTGTTTCACTATCAGACAACAGTTCCTTTAAAGTCCCAGCGGAATGTAGTAATAGTAGTATTTATTTTATTTATGGATGCTCTTTAACACCTCAGGTCATTAGCGTCCCATTCAATTAAGAACTTGACATGATCGATAAATTTTGCTCAGAGGTCTCTTTATTTCAGGCTTGAGGTTCTTTTACGTGCCGTAAATCTACGATACGGAACCCATTGCTTTACTTCCCTTCCGAAAGAAGCCCCCCCCCCCCAAGAGAAGATTAGTGATACCACTCGTGGATTGCTTCTGGGTCTCGAGGGAATGAACCCATGTTTCATCTTTTATTGCAATCTGCACAATAAATCACCAACTTCAATCTCGTAACATGGAAGTCACTCTGAACGGATGATGATTTTTTGTTTCTTATGATCGGTAGTTAGACTGCGTGGGATACATTTGGCACAAATGTTTTAATTTTATTATATATGGCTGCAGTTTTAATAATTTCTGCATTGTTATAAAATTAAACAGTGTTTTTTTTTCAACGTGTATTATTCGCTCACTGTTCCCGAATTAAAGATGTCGACATGCCATTTTTACAGATGTGTATGTTGCCCGTTCTTGATACTGCCTCGATCCTCTTTCGATGGCAGCATTTTTTCGCCTATGCAGCTGCAAATTTGTGCGCGAAGATTAAAAAAACACTGTACCTTAAGTAAATGTTGCATTTTCCCAAGACAAACTGACTTAAGAAAATAATGCTGCATGGATCCATTACTTAATAAAGGCATATTGTGTTTTGTTGATTTTGTTTATTTATATCAGGTCATTAGCGTCCCATTCAATTCAGGATGTGAAACGGCCAATAAATGTTTATCAGAGGCCCCTTTTTTAGACTTAAGGTTCTTTTACGTGCCGACACGGGACCTACGGCTTTACTTCCTTTCCAAAAGAGTCGGTCCTGGTGGTGTAGTGGCAACCATACTTGCCTTCTATACTAAAGATCGCGGGTTCAAAACCGGCTAGGGTCGATGGATTTTTTCGGGACGTAAAAATCTTAAGTATGGCTTCCTTCGGAAGGGAAGTAAAGCCGTGGGTCCCGTGTCGTACATTTGCGGCACGAAAAAGAACCTCAAGCCTGAAAGAAGAGACCTCTGAGCAAAATTTGTCGGCCGTTTCACGCCCTGATTTGAATGGGACGGTGATGACCTGAGATGTTAAAGAGCGTCCGTAAATAATAATAATAAAAAAAACCCTCCGAAGGAAACCATACTTTGGATTTTTACGCCCGAAAAAATCCATCGACACTTGAACCCGCGATCTTGGGTCTAAGAGGTAAGTATAGCCACCAGTAGAACACCAGAAACGATCACTATAGCGGTCAAGGTCAAGATGTCTTCATGTCTTCATAACGGATATTCATCGAATTCTGAATGTACAGTCTGCTACTTTAATAAGAGTTCAGCTTCCAATAAGCGGTAGATTAGCGGCTGAAAGAAAGCACGCGAATACATGACAATACCATGGCTATCGTCTAGCACATAGTATGATGGAAGTAATTGTAAATTGTTTGAATAAGGTTCAGATACTTTCTTAGCGAGCCTGCCTATAGAACTGTTTTACATATTTGACTGCATAATATCAACATTAGGTGCATGCAATGAGAAGCCAGCAGTGCCAAAGACACTTTATCATCAGAGAAATAAAGGCGGTTACTAGTTCACCGCCGGTGTGAAACAAACAGATCACATACCGCCATGCAGATCTGGGCTAGCCCAAGTATCGATTCAACTTGCCTTGCTGATATTTCATCGCATTCCTCGCTCTGTCTAATTCCTGTGCAGAAAGATCCGCAGGAAACTCGCGAGGCAAACATGCAAATGCAGTTCCTTCCACTAGAGGTTTGTACCCATTGCAATAAAATGTGTTTAGTGTCGAGACGGCGGAAACGATGAAGGGATAATGCTGGAAACGAATTTCTTTACTTTTAGTCATGGGAGAGAGAATAGTTTATCTGTGTCATATTTTGACAGAAAATTGCAAATTTAATAAATATTAATTACTTTCTGAATACGCCATTTCTTTACAACAGAATAAGCAATTTCTTCCAGAAAATGTGAACTTAAATATCCCGGAATACATGTTAAAATAAAACTCCATTAATTTATGTTATACTATTGCAAAAACAAAAATAAAATTTTTAGAATTTTTATTTTCTGATAACGATTCTGCAGGCCATGGTTCGATTTCTACCACTTTCAGGTCATTCCTTATATAATGGATCTGAAATGAGGTCCATATTGCTTCTTACCAGCTGGGAGTTACATTTATAAGAGCAAATTCTAATGAACCGCCTGTGGTGCCTCAGTAGTAAATACTGGCGTTAAATACTATTAAAAAAAAGTCAAATGAGATTAGAGTTGCACGGACAACGGCACTCTGTAAATAAAACCTACTCGACAGCTCAGGGTTCTATACTAACTTCATCTCCATACCTTTGGTCCATCCTGGTGATGTAGTGGTAACCATACATGCCTTCTAAACCCACGATCGCTGGTTCAAACCCGGCCAGGATCGATGGGTTTTTTTCGGGCGTAAAAATCCTAAGTATGGCTTCCTTCGGAAGGGAAGTAAAGCCGTGGATCCCGTGTCGTGCATTTACGGCACGAAAAAGAAACCTCAAGCCTGAAAGAAGAGGCCTCTGAGCAAAATTTGTCGGCCGTTTCACGACCTGAATAGAATGGGACGCTGATGACCTGAGATGTTAAAGAGCGTTCGTAAATAAACCAAATCAATGAAAACCTCCATACCTACTTCATAAATAATAAGTAAATGGCCATAAAATTGGAATCTTCGATAAATGCTGTAATGTTTTATCTTGTTTATGTCTGGTAGTTCTGAAGGTATAAGTTGCGTGGCATTCTCGATCAGTTTATCCTTAAAATAACGTTTTATCTTTGAAACTTTGCACGATATCCCGCGAGTTAGGGTGGCGTTTTATCACAAGGGCGATTAAATGTGAAGTCACTAGAAAATGTTTGTATCTTCGTATTTTAATTTTCGTAATAAAAATATACATTTAAGCTGCTTAAAATTAGAAATATGTTCAAAATGAGAAACTTATGCAAAAATACAATGTAAATGTGAAACAACAATATCAAAACAATATTCAAACTTTTGTTCGTATTTTAGAACAGCTGGTTTCCAAGGGGAAAAAAGTCCTTATCTCTCCTAAAATTGATAGCTTTTCTCTCTCTGATCGATGACCATTTGAATTAGAATGCTTATTGGTTTTCTATCCTTATCCAAGAAAAATGACCAGACATTTTGTCAGTTGTCCAAAACTACTTAAAGGAAAGAACCGTCGTTTTATTTCCACTACGTGAACAAGCGAAGTGTTTCAAGATGGTGAGAAACAAAATATCTAAGGAAAACATTTTTATATAAGTGACTCCGAAACTTTCATAAGCAAAATCGTGTAACCTACGTTTGTATTGACAAAAAAAAAAAAAAAAAAAAAAAAAGACATTTTAGTAAATCATACTATAGGACGAGTAAGCATTTGTTTAAAATTTACAGATACATTTTTCCAGTCATTGAGCATTAGGTATTGACTCTTTAATTCAAGGATTAGCCTGAAAGCAAAGAAAGGTACAATTTTTCCATGTTTAGATAAATAAATAAATTAATTGAAGGATATGAATATTTTCATAATCTAATTGATTAAAAATATTCAGTGGAATTAAAAACATGTACGGTGTACAAATATGTTGGCTATAATCATAAAATTCCCGGATTTCGCTAAAGCAGCTCACAAATGCATTTTGGGGGCCATACAAACGTGTAGATTTTTCAGTAAATATGCATAATTCAGCTTTTTTTTAACAACGCAAACGATATATAACATTGTTAATTAATGTAACTTAAATATGAATCAAAGCTATTATATAACTTAGATCCAAATGATCTTGTTTCATTTCTGTAATCGTTGAAGAAATCTTAGTGTAATGCCTTATTAATATTAAGTACATTTGGTGTAAAATTACTTGTTATATAAAATAAAATTGTTATATTGTATCTATTCAAAATGCCGGAAACCACCACCCTACTCATGAGTTTCATTTTATTCCACTAGGTGGCAGATGCAGTTAGCTTTCAAAATGCAGCATCTAAGTGTTGTGCATATAACAAAGAACAGTAACTGAATTTATTTTAGCAGAATATGAGACCATCAGCTACATCCAGAGGCGTTTAAGAAAGTTACATGGAAAGAGGCGGTTAGGCGTTGGGCGATAAACTCTTCGGGTGCACGCTGTCGTCACACCTGCCGACCAACATCGGCGAATAATATATATATACACGACAACACGAAGCGAAACATAATTGTACGCATACTAGAAGTGTAAACTGTCCTTTCCTTACTCATTCACCCTACAGCCCGAATATTGCACCTTCTAATTTTCATATTTTTGGTCCTCTGAATGTTGCAGTCCGCGGGAAAGATTTAACGATGACGAGCAAGGCACAGCCGTAGTACAAGAGAGCAGAGATAAATATGTAGAATGGTAACGTCATCATCCTCGATCCTGGCCGTGTTTGAACCCGCGATCTTGTGTTTAGGAGGCAAGTATGTTACCACTACACCACCAGGACCGACAACAATTGATCGTATTATATCTTATTATACCCAAGTGATTTGGGGGTATACCACATGTAAATACAAAATTAACTGTAAAAAAACCAAAATTACTCAAATATTGGAGCAATAGGACAACGAGTTAAACTCTGCTGTTTTCAGAGATCTCAATTTTTCCTATCTGATGCTAATTTTAAATGATTCTGTTATCCAGTATCCCATTCAAATAGCCACAGAATGGGAAAATGGAATTTTATGCAACTAAATATTTACCATCTGTATCAGTTAGTTAAAATTTAAATTTATCAAAATCATGCAACATGTTTCTACTTATAGCTTCTCTTATTTCAAACTGCAAAGGCAACAAAGCGAACAAAAATTCGTTTAGATATCTCTATAAGCAAATATGAATACCAACACTAATCTGTCGGTAGTAGATGTGAACAAAACGCCTGTCTGCATAACAACTGATGTTGTTTTACACTAAGCTAAGGTAGTATTTCATTTTCTCTTCTTCTAATAATTAAATTCGTTTTGATTTCATTTTTATCTTCTTTGTGATTTACAAATACATGTTTTGTTTTGGGTTTTCAAAACTATATTTTTTTCCACTTAACTAATTAACTTATCTCTTCCAAATATGTATATTTTAACTTATATTGAAACATTTTCTGTTCTTTCTCCTATTTTTTCTTAAATAGTAGTTTTAACAAAGATGCGAAACATCATAGTTGACCAGACCATTAGGGTTTACATGTTCTTTGCGACCGTCTTCAACTATTTCTAGTTCTCCGTCATAATTCCGAAGCTAGACGGCTGGACGGACCTAGGCTCTATTTATAGTCGGGACAAATTGCCTTGATGAGGTTTTCTCTCAGTTTTCCTATTGAAAAGTTTAACACTACAGAGCATTAGAATTCCGGACTCATTTGCATCATACCATCCACCGTCTTGAATGACCTTGGCAGTTGGCGGATGGTCCAAGGCGGAGGAGGCTTACGGTACATGAGCCTTGCTCACGGCTGGTCCTTTATACTTACCCCCCCCTAACGGGGGTAGCTCCGGGAGGAAGGGATGAGACGAGGTGAATGTGCAGATGGGGTCTGTAACATTTTCAGAGAGAACACGCCAACTTCAGTGGAACCCTCACTTAGTTGTTTGAGCCCTGCAGAGCCGGGGCAGAAATTTTTCCACTTCGCTCTGGCACCTGTACCAAAGGAATGAAATGAGAGAACGGAAATTTGGTGGAACGTAAATATCTGATCAAGAAATACGCAAAGTGGATTTGAACCCGGAATCTTCCAAATGCGAGTCTCAAGCCTGTAGCACCCTGCTCGATCATTAACGCTCACAAAAATATCTCTGTAACTTCGATTTTAAATGTCTCTTTTACTTTCAGAAATAAACTATTGCTATTTTCATTTACCTCAACTGCGATATTTATCCCTCCAGAGCCAAAAGACTAGAGGATTTAGAAATATTAATCTCGACGGTAAGGGCCGATGATCGTGTGTTCATAAATGTCGATTAAAAGTGATTCAGCAGTTTTCAAAATATAAATATCTTTTGATCTCTGAATGAAATAGCTGTTGTTATTGAAAAGGAAACACCACCTCTTGACTTGTTCATATCGTGAACAACAGTCAGGCTCAGTGTTGCTTAACTTTCAATCCATTAACAAAGACCGAACTTCTACTTTGGAAGGAAACTCCTAATATGAGTTGCTGGTACGAGCTACGATGATTTTCTCATTAAATTACTCCATGTTCAGAAAAACCAAGACAGGGGTTTCAGTCTGAAGTTGATAGCACAGTGACATGGCACCTTTCCAGCCTCGGCACCCTTGGCAGAGTATGCTGGCAACTTAGAAGCCAGGGGTTGCTATTTTTTTGTCTTTTTATTCCGTGAGCTTCTATAGGACTCACTGAATTTGGGTCAAAAACTGTTATAATTATGATATATTTTTAGTTTAAGTCTTAAGGATTGCGCAATAACTCCATTGTGACATTTGTTTTTTAAAAGTAATAACAGTTGAAGGTATAAGGTGCTACGTCACATAGAGTATAGCATTAGAAATGCCAGAATGAGTTTTATTCATCTTGTGCAACGGACTTTCTCAAACACTTGTTTAAAACGTAACAAATGTCCATTATGTTATAAATATCGTATTTGTTACATCAGGACACTTTTATAAGACGGATAGTATTTCTAATACTTATCTCAAAATTGAACTTCCTTAGTTTTACAATGTACCTAAAGATGTTTTTTCTTACAAAAGATTGCTCCTGAAAGCATTGGTTTCTTTGTGTTCATCACGTATCCAACTAATACTGCACTTAATTGTTGTTCCATTTGGGTCAAACAATATGAAAATCGACACCAAAGAACGTTATAAACTATAAATGCGTAATGTGTAAGAATTTATAAAAAGGGTATATATAATATATACATACATTTATACTCTATTAATAGAACAATAAAAACTGCTCTAAAGGCATAAAATACATAAACGGCACTGAGATGTTCCAATGTAAAAAGTTACCACTTGCAACTATGACAAAAATGAAAACTAAAAACACACTATATATTTAGCTAGGCTCTTGTACCGCTGTAAGACAAAACGAAGTGAGTACCTATCCTGATGAGACATTCAAACATGGCTGCCAGAGCCCTGAACTATAACACAACGGAGTTGTTTGGCAAACCAGGGGAAATTAGATTAAGGCCTGGAGGAGTCCGGGCTTTATGTAAAACTACTGCTGCCATCTCTCGATCTCTCGGTGAATATATATATAGTATGTGTGTGAGTGACCAGGTGAAAGCCGTTTTTTCCTTCAAAAGTCCGTGAGTTTTCTTGTTTAAAACGATATTTACATTTGTGAAAAACAGCAACTTGGAAGAATATAAACCCGTAAAGACTAATGCAAGACATTTAAAAAAAAAGTTGATATTACGTTGATAGCACAGATTCTATATATAAGTATGTGTTTTTACGGGGACAAAAATCAATAATTTATACTTTACTAACTTTCCCAAGAAAAAGAGTAAAAACTAAAATATCATCTGAATACTATCTCACTCTCTGATAAAAAATGTGTCAGAATTATTTCATCAAAAGAAATTCCCATAAAAATCGTGAAATTGTATTTAGAATATGCGGGTTTTGCTAGTTGTATAGTCGTGTGCAGTCGAATGAGAGGTCAGCTGTATATGACCTTGACTTGGGAGTATTGACTTTAGAGTACCGAAGCTCGGACTTATTTGCCTGTTCATTATACGATTACTCAAAACAAATTATTTACGACTTTACCTTGCAGTGGTTGGATGTCGGGCAGAACAACTTGATATCCCATCTGAACTAATTAGTCGTTTAGTGTGTGTCTTTCAGTTGCCTTCCTGCAGTACATAAAACAGAAAAAAAGAAAAAAAAACCGTCATTCGTTTCAGACAATCATAAATAAAAACAAACTCCAAGACTGTTGATTGCGTAACAAAAGAACGTTCTTGTGCAACTGGCATACAGTTGAAGATGATGTTATAGGAGGATGTAAAGCTTCTGCTGATGAAACTTGGCTACATCTTTTCTTGAGAGCAAGCAGTAAGGAAAGTTCTGTGTGGAAATCTTCACCGTTACCAACACCAAAGCTAATTTCATTTTTCGATATTCAAGGAATGCTTTGCCACCATGTCGTATCTGCACACACAACTGTAAATAAGCAATACTAGAAAGATGTCAAGAAAACTCTGCAAGACCATATCACACACAAAAGATCACATTTTCCGACATGATCTGGATCCTACACCACGGTAATGCACATTGTTGCTGAATATCTCAGAAAAATCAATGTGAAGTGTGTTTCTTCCTATAGTCCAGACTTTTTCCATTTCTCCATTTCTCCAAACTGATGAGACCCCATCATGGGAGGCATTTTTCATCAGATGCAGCAGTGAAGGCTTCGTAGGCGATTCTGAAGAGCTTGTCAAAAATGTTTTCCAGCATGTCTTTGAAGACAGTAGCAAGGCTGGGAACTACTTTGAGAAATATGATCAAAATTATGGGGATGGGTAAAGCATGTTATCAAATAATAAACTATGCTCAGTTTTCATATTTTTACGTACTAGATAACATAACTTTCATGCTTATTTCTTTCATTTAATATTCTTTATTATATGGAAAAGAATATATATTGTTTTACTACAGCATTTTTATTTGTGATATTTTATTTTTGAGTGTTAACAGTATCAGCTAGTGGATTTGCATTTTTATTTCTTATACCTTTTAGGAAGCTCACTGGGATTTTAGCCCACGTGATTATCTCCTGAGAAATGCTGCATCATATTACGAGACAAAAAAGTATTATTTTTTAAAAAATGTTATTTTTAATTTATTACAAATAGTGTATGAAGACATTAAAATTTTCAACAAACGCACTCCCAATAAAATTCTCTATTACATAAACTTCTACCCAGATACAGTACGCATTAGTGTAATAATTATAAATTTTAAAATAATTATATTTAAATTTAGCGTAATAAAACAAATACAAAGAAGAATTTAATAACTAATTTTCTCAAGAATACATGGTACAAAATAAGTATAACGAAAACCTGGATTTAAAAAAATGGACAAAGGAGTTCCATTGATTATCAAAATTAACAGAATTTTGAGCTACTAAATTAACAAACAATAGAAAAGAATGTGTGCTCGCCCGGGCCCAAATCTGAAGCCAAAATCATTGTTTGCCCGAGAAAACAGATGATCAATTCCTCGTGGTCAGGGTAGACCGGGCAATAGAAAATAAAATGAATGACGCCACGGGTTCTATCCGATCAACGATAAACGCCACTTACAAGAATGTTCTAGAAAAGTGAACGATGCAGGGAGGAAAAGAAAACGAGTAGAAAAGGAAAAGGAAAGGAGAATTTCATGTGATTTCACGGTACGTGAATATCTTAACTTTTGGAATATTTATTTAGTACTGCTTCCTTCAGTAATTTAATTTGCATTTTAAAGTTATTTAGTTACAATTAAAATTTTCTGTCTGTTTATAACTCAAAAAGAAACCTTCCACATTTAGTAATGCATTTTTATCATTATTTTAACGTATTATTTACAATTTGTTCGTTTTCAAATGTTCAATAAAACTTCAGATGTTACTAAAAAGGAAAGGTCGATCCTTTGACGCGGCACAAAACATGAAATGCTTAAGAGACCATTTCAAATAACCCAGCAAACATTTCCTTTCTGTTCGTTATTCTGTGTACTCGTATAATAACGCCACAGTTTGTTGGCTTGGGGAACACAATCAAATCTGGTCCGTTCATAACATATAGAGTTATGTTTACATGCTAACTTGTAGGTGCCATAATGGAAGGAATGTGAAGCTATTGAAGGTGAGATAGCTAATATAAGCAGCAGTTTTAAAAATCAAAAATTGTACAAATTTGAATTACTTGTCCCCGCGATTGAATTGAAAACTTTGCGAGATAGCTATAGAAAGTGTGTAACTAAGCAATGAAAAACGAGCAATAAAGAAATTACTGAATAATTGGAAAGGGTTCTAACGGATTACGTATTCATTATGAAATTTCATATTTTGTGATTCAATATGTGCTTTTTAGCTATTTTAAATAGAACAAGCATGATTGTGCTCTCCGTGTCTCCTAGCGTGACATTTCTTTGTAAGAATAGTCCTTTGTTAAAATTATATTTTACAAGTATGTGAAGAACAAAATATAATGCAGAGTTGTAAACAGCATTTTAGTGATACCATATTATACACGAGGCCACTTTGAAAGTCTGTTACTATTTCGTTGCTATGCTTAATATCTTTAATAAACGTCATAAACAATTAGTTTTAATAAAGATGCTAATCTGTTAAAAGCAAGAATTACGTTATTAATTAATCACAAACGATGCTTTTCATTCCATTCTTCGAGCAGTTTGTCTAGGGAAACAAATAAGGAAAGGGTGGGATATGGGATGGGCTTCAAAAATAAGGAAAGACTTAGACAAAATTGGATTGTGGTATATTTGGTTAAGAGGAGAGGACATTACACGAAATATTTGGAAAATAATTAACAAACGTTTGCGAAATATAGTTAGGCAAACTATTGAGTCTCAATGCGCAGAAAAAGTATCGCTTAACCTGCAGGCTCAAATAGTTCAGGTGTGGGAAAGGATACATTATTTAGATATCTGTGGCAGAGAAGAAAGAAGTGGTCTCGCATGGTTCAGATTAGGGGCTTGGAAAGGAAACAAAACAGTTAATGCCGCCGGGGAAAGAATTTGCCCATTGTGCGGAGAAAGCGATAACTGGAGGCATATTTTGACAGAATGTAGGGAAACGGAGATTTTAATAAGTGAGCATTTATCACCGCAATTTCTGAATTTCTATAGAAGTTTGAACATTTGCCGGGAAGAGTTGGTGCTTGCGAGATACTCACACAATTTGGGAATATTTCTAGAGAAGACCCGACAAAGAAGGTTAATGGCTATAGTGAAGAGGGGGGAGAAGGAGAGAGGGTGTGAGTAAATAGAAGGGCGCCTCAAGAGTAAGGGTTCCATTCATGTTTATATATTTGTATATAAAATTATTAATAGAAAACGTAAATATATCAAAGTATTTGTATATTTGTATGTACGCATGTAGATTTGTATGTATGTAGATAGGGAGTCGGTCCTGGTGGTGTAGTGGTAACCATACATGCCTCGTAAACCCAAGATCACGGATTCGATCCCGGCCAGGACCGATGGATTTTTTCGGGCGTAAAAATCTTAAGTATGGCTTTCTTCAGAAGGGAAGTAAAGCCGTGGGTCTCGTGTCGTACATTTACGGCACGAAAAAGAACCTCAAGCCTGATAAAAGAGGCCTCTGAGCAAAATTTGTCGGCCGTTCTACGCCCTGATTTGAACGGACAGCTGATGACCTGAGATGTTAAAGAGCGTCCGTAAATAAACCAAATAAACAAAAATGTATGTAGATATTTATGTGTGTATGGCCATTTTGATTGCTATAAGGACAATATTAGCATGTTCGGACATGCGACAGTTGTATTTATTTGAATGTATTCTAAAACGTAAAATACTTAAAAGAAATCGGAAAGTGTGTAATGGAAATGTCTAATAATTTTTCCTATACCTTGTGTTTAGGCAAATCATTCACGAGCAGTAATATATGATAATAATGTTAATAATGGTGTTGGCGGAAGTTCAAACACATAATGTTGTTACTGTTGTGCAGCTGTCGTTATTCTCTTGTGTGCGTGCACTGAGAAGAGTCACATTGATTAAATAAAATTTTGAAATGATGATATAACTACTCTGAATAAGAAATGACGTTTCATAGCACAAGGATTTCTAACAAAGAAAACATGCAAACAGCTTACGGAGGGTGTGAAGAAGGTTAAGGCCCCAGAATTGCTGCGTAAAGGTTACGGAACAAAGGGTAAAGGGAACCTAGAACACTTAGATTTACGTCTCTGAGCTGGATTGCAGTACTAGTAGACTGGACAGTAAATATTGTGGGATTCCCCGGGCCTGTCTACTGGCTTAACCCCTCTCACTATACTTTGCACTGCTTGACAGGATTGTCCATGTTAAAAGCCTAAACGCTTTAATTTATATGCTATTTCAGTTCATATTTAACTTCCAATAAATTATGAGCAGAGCCCGGAAGTTAGACAAAATTCCTTTTCTATCTGCGTGAATGTATTTTAGAGTCAGATAGTAAAGAACATGTACATTTGAGGTCAGTAGGGTTGAAATCTTGCCCCTCCCCCCTTTTCTCCTATTTGGGCTTCTATTGCCTATTTTAAGATTTAGAATTTTTTGTCTGATTTAAATGGATTTTTTTCTGCGATTATTTACGTAATTTAAAAACACATACAGAATTTCAGTACATCGAAATGAAAAAAAAAAAAAAAAATTATAAAAATTAAAGGCCATATTCACCTCACAGTAGCATCTATTGAGAATCTTGTTATTAATTTATTTCTTTTCAGTAGTCAACAACTGAACCCATTTACTTAGGCTCTTTAAATGGCAGAACGTTCATTAGTGAAAGGAGCATGCGGCTATCTCGGACATACGAATACCAGGAAATAAGATGAGTGAAGTACAGTAGTTTTGAATAGTCCTGGCGAACGACCTTATATAGATCTGTGCGAAACAATTCTAGGGAATATGTGGTGAGGGTTACTTCTCGGCTGTATAAATGTAACAAACAATTACAAGCGAGAAAGATGAGAGCTGTAAAGCTGTGCAATAAACCTTTCCTACAATGTGCTTAGTACAAAAGTAACCGAGATGCTAGCCTGATTCCCTCATAAACGCATAAACAGAATAGGAACTCGACCAAAAACCTGTGTACATCTTTTGCTCATTCACCAGGACTATTCAAAACTACTTTACTTTGTCTTGTTCAACATTTCCACTTGTTGCAATCAGTAAAAAGCTCGTATCAGTTTGATGCTTCCTCACAATAGGTCAGGTCTTAATATCTAATCTCTCACACCTCTCTTATGATGAAATTGCACAATTAGTTTTTCCCAATCTCGAAGAGATGAGGAGTAGAGAAAGGAAGAAAATTAATTGTCTCTAACAGGTGCAATATGCAATTGAGCTGTTAGTCAGCTGTTGAACTTGACATCTCAGCCTTCCCTGGATCTATGCAAAGTTTTTTTGGACTCGGAAATTCCGTTTTATAAACTGGTAAAACCAATCCTTCAGCACGTTTCTGCAAAAGTACACTAAAGAAGAACCTCCATCAGAAAACACATTAAGAAAAAAAACTTATTTGATTGTATACTATCAAGAGGCTCTGCAGAGGATTCGAAAAGGAGTTGTGGAAAAAAAAATATGGATCTCCATTGTTGAAACAATGGGATGTAGCAAGGTCGACGTCATCATCAGAACTATGGAAGGAACACAAAGTGACTTATCATCAATATTTCTTTTGACAACGGAAGAGTTGGCAGAGGAAATAGTTGCACAGTGGCTCAATTGTTTGCAAATTCTTAATGCTATTATGGCCACATGCAATATGGCATAATGATGTTCTGCTTTTTGTCACAGATGCGGCAACTTACATGAAAAAAGCAGCTAAAGTCTTGAAAGGCCCCTTCTCGAAAATGCTCTCTCTCACATGTCTAGCGTATGGACTGCACAGAATTGCCGAAGAAGAAGTTTGTATCCTCTCATGGATAACTTGATTCGAACACCAAGAAAGCTTTCCTAAAATCACCCTCCAGAATTCAGGATTTACTGTCTATGATTGTTACTCGTTATGAGACGTAACTCTGCCTTCACCTTAATGAACTTTGTCAGAAAAACAAGAAGCAAAAGAAAAAAAGATATTAGTGAAGGCTAGGCTTTTATGATCTCTTTTCATTTTACTATACCAGATAGATCTCGTCGATTTTATCTGAATAAGTTTGTAATTTCCTAAACCTAAGATGGCCAAGATTACTACCACTTAAAGCTTATTTCCCTTGTTAAGTCTCCGTCAATATGACAACATGATAATGGAACAGGATTTTCTAGTAAAATTATAATCAGTATACAAAATATTTTCTCTATTTGAAGAGAATACTTCGATGACATTATCAAGCCAAGGAAGTGTTGAATGAGTTACTCAAGATACAAAGATGTAATATCAACTTCTCGGAGGAATGTGAAAAAAATTAACTACTGGAGTGGAAATTTGTGCTTTATCCAGTTTATGAAAATCAGGTCCTTACACTCAAAGCGATCAGGATTTTTTGATTTGGTTTATTTACGGACGCTCTTTAACATCTCAGGTCACCAGCGTCCCATTCAATTCAGGACATGAAAGGCCGATAAATTTTGCTCAGAGGCCTCTTCTTTCAGACTTGAGGTTCTTTATCGTGCCGTAAATGTACGACACGGGACCTACGGCTTTACTTCCCTTCCGAAGGAAGTCATGCTTAGGGTTTTTACGTCCGAAATAAAATCCACCAATCCTGGCCGCGATCTTGGGTTTTGGAGGCAAATATGAGCGATTAGGCATTCTGATATCTCCTTATAAAAGGCGAATGCTATTAAACTTATTTTTAACGAGTATGAACATTTTACAGTCTTCAAAAAGCACTGAACAAAAGAACCAAGTGAAAGAGCGAAATCGATCCTACTCGACTGGCAACGCTTTCTTACGAGGAGGTATTAAAATTCCTTGGTCACGTGTTGCAAAGCTAGTCTACAAATTGAAGAAATGAATTTGTGAAATTTGCGACCATCCTTCAGTCAGTGCTAGTTGCTAAACATCCTAAATGACTCGGTCGCGGTTATATACAGACTACCTCGTATAACTCGTGTGTATTTTGGGAATGCAAACAATAATAAATAATGAGAAAAAATCAAAATTCAATTTTCTCCGTTGATGAATTAGCTGGCAAGCATTATTATTCAGTTGGTATCATAAAACCTCTTATTGAGGAAATAGATTGGTAATTTGTTGAGGGAGTTTTGTGTTGTTTTATTATGTCTATGTCAGTTGTTCTCTATTTTTCTTCAACAATGAGAGGTGCTATAAAATATTCCTGTAATAACTTAACATTTTAAAGTTTTCAGAAAATTTTAGCTGTGGGATAAGTTAACGAATTCTTACTGATGAACTGTCGCCGCTTGTTTATATCCAAGATTCTAACAGCTGATCAGAATCAGACTCCTTTAAGGAGCTTCGTCAGATCGTCTCCAACGATGCAATCTTCTTGTCCAGTATTATCCTGGGGACGAGAGCTGGATTTCTGATTATGACCCTGAGATAAAACAACAGTCCTCACTAAAAATTTTAACTCGGATGAGCAAATCAAGAGTAAAATCAAAAGTTTGCTAATTATTTTCTTGGACATCAAGGAGAATCCACAAAGAATTCGTCCTGATGACCCAAGCGGCCAATTCACGGACTATTATGCCGTTCATTGGTCACTGTGTAAACATGTGCGAAGACATTGCCCGATATCTGGTATCCAATCCAGCAATTAGTTACATTACGACAGTACATCGTTCCTTATTCAACAGGTCAATTTTGACAACATGACTGACGTTCGCCATGCACCATACTTGCCTGGTTGGCCTCCTGCGACTTTTCCCGATTGAAGCTGGAACCAACATGGTACAATTCATATGATCAAGATAGAAAAGCAGGTGTTTCTGAATACTCTTACTGAACAGGTTTCTCGGATGAATTTTTTTTTTTTTTTTAAATAGCAAAAGCTCTAGTAACTGTGCACAAATACAGAAGGAAATTACTTCCAGGTTGATGCTAGTCAGTAGGTTGTTTGATTGGTTTATTTAAGGACGCTCTTTAACATCTGTTGTCATTAGCAGTCTATTCAGTTTAGAGCGTAAAATGGGAGATAAATTCCTTCTCTCAAGCTTGAGGTACGCGGTCAAAAGGCAAATCGTTACTTTCCGATCAAATGCCTCCAAAATTACTGAAACTTTTTATATTACACCGAAGTAACTGTAAATACCTTATATTCATGACGCAGCCGTTAAATGTCTTTCTGTGGACTGGTCGATTAGTTTCGATTGTAGTCGAATAGTTAATCTCTTTCCATCTCTCTGCACTTTCCCGGAGGATGAGAGCAACTTTAGGTGGCGTTGATTCCCGTATTCATGATGCATTGATAATTTTGTTATTAGTTCATTCATTCTTCATGGATGCAATGACTCAGGTTTGGAAAAAAATGGGCACTGGGACCACAAAGACACGGTCTCGTAAACTCAAGGCCCGCGGGGTTCGAGCACATCGTGACTACCTTTCCTGAATGAGGTATTTTAAAGGTTTTCCTCACACTTCATTAATGTCAAATACTGGGGAAATATACTAATTTTAAGCAAAATTAAAAAATCTCAAAAACATTTCCTAGTTTATCATTTCATTTGTTAGATTTGGAAATATAACAGAAGAAATAAACCAAGGCGTCAAAAAAGGATGCACTTTATCTCCAATTTTATTTCCTGACGATCAGGTTATTTTTGAGAAAAAAAAAAGAAAGTGGCCTACAGAGAAGTGTTAATAATCTGAAAGATACCATGGATATATATAATTTAAAGATTTCAACAATCAAGACAAAATCAGTGACCTTTTAAAGGTAACAATGGTGTAAGTTGTAAGGTTGTTATTAATGAAGAAATAATACCAGTCTCTAGTTTTAATTGTTTAGGTTTTAATGTATCATACAGTAAAAATTAATATTTGAATACAAAACCAAAAATAAATTAGGACAAATGAATGAAACAATAAGGAGAACATTAAAGAACAAGAGGTCAAAAGCAACGCAAATGAAAATCTATAAAGTAGTACCGTCCTGCTTTCCTCGTGAGCGGGAGGTCTGGGTTTCGAACCCCGCCAAAACCGTCCTCCCTGACAGGTTTTTTCCAGGTTTTCCTCAGTTTTCATAACTGGCAAATGTCGGGGAGGTACCGAAAACGTACGCCTAGAACGTTTCCTTCCTTAAAAAAATCCTTTCTCAATACATCATTTCATTTCATGTATCATCAGTGTTCACCGCCTGTGATGCCTCGGTAGTAAAAACGGGCGTTAAACACCATTAAAAAAAATTAATAGGACAGACAGGAAAAGAATAGCAACTGCAGAGATGAGATTTTTAAGACAGTAGCTGGGTTTACTGTCTTAGACAAACAAAGAAATAAAAAATATTCGAATACAATCTAAATGAAAAAAAAAACAATGAAAATAAAAACAACTAGTATCAGATATATTAAAATTGAAAGGGAAAGGATATCAAAAGTTTTACCGCATATAAACCTAAAGGATATCGCCAAGTAGGAAGAGCATGAACAAGATGGAGTGACATGTTTAAATGAGGACGGAACAAGTAGATAGGCTTGTAGAAGAAGAAGATAATTTCATTTCACTTATCGTCACTGTCCAGTGCCTGTGATGCCACAGTAGTAAAAACGGGCGTTCAACGCTATTAAAAAAGACACACACACAATAGTATAAGTAAATGAGGTAATAAACAGCATTGCTAGTTTGTATCGTACTATCTGGTTTGAAGTTTTGTGGGCGACAGGTCGTTAAATTTAAGTTGCTTTAAAACGTGAAACGTAAAAGGTTGTAAAACCATTCTGTCGCGATTAGCTACAGAAGCCCTACAAACAACCCTAGAATGGTAAACAGCTGACGTAGCTTTAAAATGGCATAAAGATGAGGAAGAACAATGAAAGTTTAATAAAGAATAAATGTGTGGAACGCCAGCAATGATAATCGACAGTAAAACCGGCTTCCTCCTGGAGTAATTATCGCTTTATTGCGTGAACACTGCGCCTTTATGAGCTTGGGGCACTAAAACCTTGCAGAGAAGACTCGTAATGACGTTACTGCTAGGGGGGTAGAGGGGCTATCGCCGCTTTCGAGTTGCTTGTCCACGGCAGTCCATAGCAAATAAGATCAGTTCGGTTACTTTCGTATTAACTTTCTTAAGACCGCGAAATATTAACTATATGAAGAAAATTTAATTTGACGGAGGCTTGATCCATACATTCCAGCTCATATATGATCACTTTTGGGAGTTTAGTTGTATGCTGGAATGAAGATAAAAGTTTTATCACTACAATGCTATTTGCTTTTGGTTCAGGGCTGGGTGTGCTGGGTATGTAATATAAAACATGTGAGACTATTGCTGGTGAGATCAGCTACGAGGGTAGGTCCATAAGTTTCCGGCCTCGCCGGTAAGGATTATCGCCTTCACAAAATCTTTATACCTTATCTATTAAGTAAATAATTGCAACCTTGCATCTGTAACTTCCGCTCCGCTGTGTTAAGTTGTTCACAAAAGAAGAACTTACTCCGAATGAAATTAAACAGCGATTGGACGGTCTATATGGAGAAGTAGCCTCCTCATATTCTACCATAAAACAATAAATCAAACTTTTTCGAATATCACTCTTGTGGAAGGAGAAATTATGGAAGACCAGCGGCTCAAATTTACAGAAATACGTTGGGCATTTCTAAAACACTAAAACAACAGTCCTTCAAATTATTCATGGACATTTAAACATGAATAAGGTTAGTGCAAGATGGGTGCCTACACTTCTTTCCTCAGTCCAAAAGCAGCAACGAATCATCTGTTGCCAGGCATTTTGGAGCTCTGCCATGGCAACGAGAGAAAAGTTCTACAAACTATTGTTACAGGAGATGAAACTATGATCCTCTACTATGATCCCTTGTCCAAAAGAGAATCAATGGAGTGGCGTAAACCTGGCGAAGAACCGCCGCTAAAGGCCAAGGTCACTCAAACAACCCAGTTCATGGTCACAATCTTTTGGGACTGTGAAGGAAAACTCTTCGTCGACTTCAAGAAGAGGAACACCACAGTAAACGGGGAGTACTATGCTGGCCTACTGCACAGACTACGTGCTTACATCAAAGAGAAAAGGCGAGGAAAGTTGAGTGGTGGTGTGCGCCTTCTTCACGACAACGCGCCTATGCACACAGCTCTTGTTGCAAAAGAAGCTGTGAAGAAATGTGGCTTCAAGGAGATCGACCACCCTCCCTACAGCCCAGATTTATCTCTTAGTGACTATTTCCTCTTCTCAAAACTCAAAAATGACCTTCTAGAAAGGAAATTTAAGCGTGACAAAGATGGATGCTGTTAATGCGCATTTTGCAGACAAAACTTCTGACTATTTTTTTTGGGGGGGGGGAGGGTTTGAAATGTTAACTCAAAGATGTGAGAAATGTATTGCAATAAATGGTAACTATATTGAAAAGTGAAATATAGTTTTTGTCTTTATCATACGTAGAAAATGGTTAGGCCGGAAACTTATGGACCTACCCCCGTATGTAAGTAATCAAACCTAAATGTATCACGTTTGAACATTGGGGGTCAGTTTACAGAGCAAGGGTGCGCCGACTTTTGGAGAATCGATTACTGCACTCTCAACTGAACTCATCCCAATTATCCACCGCACCGACGTGGTGATGGGGTGCCGGCTGGCTGCCAACAGTAAAGGTTACCCCAGCGCTGACTACATGGTGTCCCATCTCACATTGTGACGTCCCTTATCACTTAGTTGCAAAAATGCATTCAATGGTAAAAATTAATAACATTTTTGTCATTGCTGTTTTTATATGCTCCGTATCTTTATATTTACCTTATATTATGGACCATACACTTTTTGTATTTTCAACAGCTCATTTTGCTTAATATATTCTTTTTTATTTCAATATGTATTGCCATTCATTTTTCATACCTAAATAATAATCAGGATGTAACTAATATTTTCCATTCTTGAATTAAACACTATAAAACAGTTTCACATACGAGGGTAGGTCCATACACTTCTTTTTTGCCTTTGAGAGCTTTGAAGAGCCGTTAGAAAAACAATGAAATTTTGTGATTATTTAAGTGTTTTATCTATTTCTGCTTCTCTAGTTCTTGCTTTTTTTTCAAGAGTTACTATTTTTCATTTTAATATACACACACACACACACACACACACACACACACACACACACACACAAAATCTTGCATATGAGCTCATATTATGTTTACCTTTGCCGGAAATGCAATTATTAATATTTACACATATTTACTGATATGAAAGGCATAAAATGCACTCACACACAATTTTACTTAAAGAGCCCAGGCTGTGTTTGCGTAAAACTGGTATAGAGGTATCTCAGTAGACTGAAGCATCTGAGGTCTACTGGGTAGCAGATATTCCCCAAGATAAAACCTGGTACGTTGCCAAAAAGAAACGGGACTATGGGGTTGTTGTCTTCAGACATGAGTAGGAAGCAATGAAGCTGAATTTCAGAACGTGACTTTTCTCTTAAGAATATGGCGACTCGATAGCGAGCTTACATGATGTAGTTAATGGAGTGTCTCGTTTAAAACACTAATAAAAGAAATAGGTATTACCAAACATGTACACCAAAAATAAATAAATATTTTAATGCAGATCTTTCAATTTATGTTACAATGGGTATATGGATTTAGATTGAAAAACGAATAAATAATAAACTGTTAATTCTGTAAAGCTAGAGATATGTGGACGATTGATCAGAAAAGCTCGGCCACTTTGGTTAGCAGGAAAAAAGTCTGTGAAGCATGTACAACGCCAATTCGTTGAGAATACTGTGTTTAATGACACGATCTCCTTCCTGACTATGAGAGAGTAATGGCCTGGGATACAATGTTCTTTTGTTTATTTCGTTTATTTACTGACGCTCTTTAACATCTCAGGTCATCAGCGTTCCATTCAATTTAGGGCGTGAAACGACCGACAAATTTTGCTCAGAGGCCTCTTCTTTCAGGCTTGAGGTTCTTTTTCGTGCCGTAAATGTACGACACGGGACCCACGGCTTTACTTCCCTTCCGAAGGAAGCCATACTTAGGATTTTTACGCCCGAAAAATCCATCGATCCTGGCCGGGATTGAACCCGCGAGCTTAGGTTTTGAAGGCAAGTATGGTTACCACTGCACCACAAGGACCGACATACAAACAGAAAGCTTATTGCCCAAAACTGGTCAGCGTTCAAAAAAATAAAATTCTGAATATAGCATTGAGCTTATCGAACCTGCTTTACTAATAGCCCAAGAAAACGAATCCGAAAAGCTGGTTTTGAAACCTTCCTTGCTGCAGGTTCAAAATGTTGTCACAAAAGGCTCCGTCCAAATAACACTGCAGATCCCGGCCAACATTAAAGACAAAAGGGTGTGTAATTTACGGAGTTAGTTCGTACTTTGATCGTATGTGTTTCTCTGATGACAATTTATCAGCAAGACTACACTCCCCTTCGCTTCGTATTCCAGGTACGCTGTTTTCTTAATGACAAATTTTACGAGACAATAGATTGGCAGAGAATCCGTGATCATATCTTAGCCGCCTAGGTCACCAGAGCTAACATCCTTGGGTTTTTTCTTATATATATTCGTAAAGGATCAAGTGTATAGAACATCAGTGGTTGACCGCCATTTAAAGTGAAGAATCCGCCTTGCGATTCAAAATGCTGAAGAATATCTGCATAGAGTTTGACAACACGCTTGGAATTTGCCGGTTTTTTTTTTTTTTTTGAATGGTGTTTAACGCCCGTTTTTACTAATGATGCACCACAGGCGGTGGACACTGGTGACACACGAGATGAAATGATATATTCAAAAAGTTTTTTTTTAAAAGGAAGAAAGTGTTCCAGGCCTAAGTTTAGGGTACCTCCCCGGTATCTGCCATTTATGAGGATTGAGGAAAAACTGTAAAAAACCTCAGTCAGCGAGGACGGTCCTGAAGGGATTCGAACCAGACCTACCGTTCACGAGTCCGCGCCTTAACGACCTCGGCCACCCGAGGCGGTGGGCATGTGCCATGGTAGTCATGTTGAAATTCATTAAAGATTAAAATTGTAACTCATAACGCGTCAAAAAGTATTAAGTTTCAATTTAAAAAGTTTTCGTATAACAGTTATAGCCATTTGTTTTATTGGTATGACAGTCTTGATGATTGATTTTTCCCAGTGCGCAGCCGCGCTCTGCCAGCCAACAACTCAAATAACCTCACTGCATTAGATGAATGCAAAGAAGAAGTTCCCTGAGTTTTCAAATCTCCAGTTCAGATTTTCAAGTTTAACACTCTAATCCGGAAGTGCAATTATAAAAGAACACAAGCTCTTCATTTTCTGTACTTACAATACCGGCAAGGATGGCCGATTTCGTTAAGGCGCGGACCCGTGAGAGGGAGGTCTAGGGTTCGAATCCCGCCAGGAATGTCCTCCGTGAATGAGGTTTTTTCAAGATTTTCCTCATAAATGGCAAATGCCGGGGAGGTACCCTAAACTTAGGCCTGGAGAGACTTCTTCCCTAAAAATACTCCTTTCCCAATATATCATTTCATTTCGTGTATCATCAGTGTTCATCGCCTATGGTGCCTCAGTAGTAAAAACGGGCGTTAAACACAATTCATTCATTGTATCTACAATTGAAGCACAAGAGCAGTTTTAAGCAGCAGATTCTATAAATAGTGTTAGAGAAATGCTTCTTAAGCTCACAGTAAGATATGATAAGTACTAGAATTGCGTTTTCAGGAAGATAACATTTTTCAGGATACTGGCCAAAGTAAGAATGAAGAGAGAAATCGCCCATATCTAAGCAGTTAATGGGGGAGTCTTTATTTTCACAATGACAGATGCTCTTTGATGTCCCAATTTATTATCACAATATTCACACTCCTATGGACAGATGTATATCTTAGTACTATCGCAGAATTCAGGCATAAGTATCGATTTTCTGTCTGTGTATGTTCAGGAATATTAGGGGAATTCATTGGTGGACATAGGACATTGCTTATTGGGCTAACAAGAAAAGTTTATCGCCATTTCTTACCAGACGAAATAACAGCCAAAATACTTTCATTTCAAAGCCAATGGAGGCGATTCATGCAACACAGAAGGCACATCATTTTCAACTTGTCCTTTGGCACCGAATCCAAATGGGTAGGTCTGATCTAAATTCTTTGTTTAGCTTAGAAAATGTGAAGATATTGTAGTATTTAACATCTGTCAAAGACATACAAACCCTGAGGGAATGAAGTACCGAATCCAAGTGGGTTGGATTGATCTAAATCCTTTGTTTAGCTTAGAAAATATGAAGATATTGTAGTATTTAACATCTGTCAAAGACATACAAACCCTGAGGGAATGAAGTACCGAATCCAAGTGGGTTGGATTGATCTAAATCCTTTGTTTAGCTTAGAAAATGTGAAGATATTGTAGTATTTAACATCTGTCAAAGACATACAAACCCTGAAGGAATGAAGTACCGAATCCAAATGGGTAGGTCTGACCTAAATTCTTTGTTTAGCTTAGAAAATATGAAGATATTGTAGTATTTAACATTTGTCAAAGACATACAAACCCTGAAGGAATGAAGTACCGAATCCAAATGGGTAGGTCTGACCTAAATTCTTTGTTTAGCTTAGAAAATATGAAGATATTGTAGTATTTAACATTTGTCAAAGACATACAAACCCTGAAGGAATGAAGTACCGAATCCAAGTGGGTTGGATTGATCTAAATTCTTTGTTTAGCTTAGAAAATATGAAGATATTGTAGTATTTAACATTTGTCAAAGACATACAAACCCTGAAGGAATGAAGTACCGAATCCAAATGGGTAGGTCTGACCTAAATTCTTTGTTTAGCTTAGAAAATATGAAGATATTGTAGTATTTAACATTTGTCAAAGACATACAAACCCTGAAGGAATGAAGTACCGAATCCAAGTGGGTTGGATTGATCTAAATCCTTTGTTTAGCTTAGAAAATATGAAGATATTGTAGTATTTAACATCTGTCAAAGACATACAAACCCTGAGGGAATGAAGTACCGAATCCAAGTGGGTTGGATTGATCTAAATCCTTTGTTTAGCTTAGAAAATATGAAGATATTGTAGTATTTAACATTTGTCAAAGACATACAAACCCTGAGGGAATGAAGTACCGAATCCAAGTGGGTTGGATTGATCTAAATCCTTTGTTTAGCTTAGAAAATATGAAGATATTGTAGTATTTAACATTTGTCAAAGACATACAAACCCTGAGGGAATGAAGTACCGAATCCAAGTGGGTTGGATTGATCTAAATCCTTTGTTTAGCTTAGAAAATATGAAGATATTGTAGTATTTAACATTTGTCAAAGACATACAAACCCTGAGGGAATGAAGTACCGAATCCAAGTGGGTTGGATTGATCTAAATCCTTTGTTTAGCTTAGAAAATATGAAGATATTGTAGTATTTAACATTTGTCAAAGACATACAAACCCTGAGGGAATGAAGTACCGAATCCAAGTGGGTTGGATTGATCTAAATCCTTTGTTTAGCTTAGAAAATATCAAGATATTGTAGTATTTAACATTTGTCAAAGACATACAAACCCTGAGGGAATGAAGTACCGAATCCAAATGGGTAGGTCTGACCTAAATTCTTTGTTTAGCTTAGAAAATGTGAAGATATTGTAGTATTTAACATTTGTCACAGACATACAAACCCTGAGGGAATGAAGTACCGAATCCAAGTGGGTTGGATTGATCTAAATCCTTTGTTTAGCTTAGAAAATATCAAGATATTGTAGTATTTAACATTTGTCAAAGACATACAAACCCTGAGGGAATGAAGTACCGAATCCAAGTGGGTTGGATTGATCTAAATCCTTTGTTTAGCTTAGAAAATATGAAGATATTGTAGTATTTAACATTTGTCAAAGACATACAAACCCTGAGGGAATGAAGTACCGAATCCAAGTGGGTTGGATTGATCTAAATCCTTTGTTTAGCTTAGAAAATATGAAGATATTGTAGTATTTAACATTTGTCAAAGACATACAAACCCTGAGGGAATGAAGTACCGAATCCAAGTGGGTTGGATTGATCTAAATCCTTTGTTTAGCTTAGAAAATATGAAGATATTGTAGTATTTAACATTTGTCAAAGACATACAAACCCTGAAGGAATGAAGTACCGAATCCAAGTGGGTTGGATTGATCTAAATTCTTTGTTTAGCTTAGAAAATATGAAGATATTGTAGTATTTAACATTTGTCAAAGACATACAAACCCTGAAGGAATGAAGTACCGAATCCAAGTGGGTTGGATTGATCTAAATCCTTTGTTTAGCTTAGAAAATATGAAGATATTGTAGTATTTAACATCTGTCAAAGACATACAAACCCTGAGGGAATGAAGTACCGAATCCAAGTGGGTTGGATTGATCTAAATCCTTTGTTTAGCTTAGAAAATGTGAAGATATTGTAGTATTTAACATTTGTCAAAGACATACAAACCCTGAAGGAATGAAGTACCGAATCCAAGTGGGTTGGATTGATCTAAATCCTTTGTTTAGCTTAGAAAATATGAAGATATTGTAGTATTTAACATTTGTCAAAGACATACAAACCCTGAGGGAATGAAGTACCGAATCCAAGTGGGTTGGATTGATCTAAATCCTTTGTTTAGCTTAGAAAATGTGAAGATATTGTAGTATTTAACATTTGTCACAGACATACAAACCCTGAGGGAATGAAGTACCGAATCCAAGTGGGTTGGATTGATCTAAATCCTTTGTTTAGCTTAGAAAATATCAAGATATTGTAGTATTTAACATTTGTCAAAGACATACAAACCCTGAGGGAATGAAGTACCGAATCCAAATGGGTAGGTCTGACCTAAATTCTTTGTTTAGCTTAGAAAATGTGAAGATATTGTAGTATTTAACATTTGTCACAGACATACAAACCCTGAGGGAATGAAGTACCGAATCCAAGTGGGTTGGATTGATCTAAATCCTTTGTTTAGCTTAGAAAATATGAAGATATTGTAGTATTTAACATTTGTCAAAGACATACAAACCCTGAAGGAATGTAGGAAATCAGAGATTAGCCAGGTGTGTTCGCACGAGGGGTTATTCAAAGCTGGAGAATTTGAGGGTATAAACAAAATACATGGCTATACCAAATATAAGCAGCAACTACTTGCTATACGACTTTTGTTCACTAGAACTTTAGACTTTTTGTTTTTCTACTTTTGATACTAATATCAATATCCTCTGCTGTGAATTCTTACTTATAGCAGGTAAACAAAAGCTTGCTTATGTTCCTGCAATTAACTTTCTTTTTCTACACTTCATATTTTGAATTTATCATATTCACAAGTGATATTTGCCCCCTAGTGAATACATTATTTAGTAACTGACTGGATTGCTAGTTGCTGGAGACGGATGGAAATATTACAGTACTTTAAACTTGCTCTAGAGTGGCCGTTTGTGCCTATGTCCCAAAAGGAAAACCTTTGGGGGTATAATAATAATAATAATAATAATAATAATAATAATAATAATAATAATAATAAACCTCTAGAACTTTTATTTTTTATTTGAACAAGTACATGATTACATTTATTTAGATTTATCCAAACCTAAAGAATAACTAAAAACAAAGCGATCAAATAATAATAATAATAATAATAATTAGTATTATTGTAATTATAATAAAATAGCAAAAAATATATGGAGAACAAAAGAAAAAGTACTATAGGAATATCTTCTTTAACATATACAATAAAACTTATTCATAAATTAAACCAATTATAAATCCTCATAGATGCTGGAAGCTTGCACTGACCTGTTAAAACAAAAGTACAATTTATAAATTAACACTATTATTTACTTACTAAATTAAAACAAAAACTGTTCCACCGGTTTTAGGCGAAAATATATACTGGTATCCTGTGCAATTATAATTTACCTTAAATTTCTTTCTTCTGTATCGCAAATAAGTTACGTAACTTTAAGCTAATTCTTGTTAATTATATATAAAACAAGTGTAAATATACTTACATTTTCTACCCTTATACCTAATCATTCTGTAATTTAGCCTCCCTTGCGTTAAAGTATGCATTATTGTTATTGATAATAATCTTTTAATACTAGCTACTTTTTATTAATAAATAAACATTTTATAGACCTTATCAAGTTTAATATTGTTCACTTAATTTTAACCATTAGCTTGTGTTATTTTTCTCTCAACACTTTACTAGAGTTTTGCGTGTTATATTTGGAAACTATGCATCTATAACAAAACATTCCCTTAGTAATTAATACATATTATCTTCCTTCCCGTCTCCTCTCCCTTCACCTCACTACCTCTTCTTCACAATTTCCTCCCTTGGTAGCTGCAGTTTCCTCTTTCTCTGTGTTGTCGTCCTCGTTCTTCTCTTTGAATTCGCCTACGCCGGCTCCTTTCTCCCTTCACCTCCCTTCTTCTCCTCCTCCTCCTCGAACTTTTCCCTTGGTGGCTTTGGGAGTAAGGAATGGGGTGAAGGAGACACCAGGCGGTCAGAATCTAAAGGTGGCGAGGCAGGAACGTAGACGAGATCCAAAACATTGTTTCGTGATGCCAATAAAGTTCATTTCCATGAAGTTTGAACCTCTCATAAGGGTCATTTCATACCAGACACCGTAGAAGAAGCTTTTCCAAAGCGCAAGCTACCGTTACACCGCACCTATCTATCTCGCCTGCTTTTTCAATCCTGTAACAGCAGAAATTATATGAAATAAGAAAGCGAAAAAATCATAGAAAATAAAGATCCTTCCCAGCAGTACCCTAAGTGATCAGAGGAAACCACGAAAAAAACTAAAGTGAGAATGACTGGCCCTAAGGGATTGTACATAAATGCAAAGTTTGTAAGAAAGTCTAACGTACACATTTCATGTTGGTACTGCTATTATCCCCATAGAGGTCGTTCACCTAGCTCCTTACAAGTTGTTATACTATTCATTTAATGTTTTATGGATGTAATAAAGTCCAGGTAACCGATGTTTGCAGTGTTAACGACTATCACGTTTAGGCTCATAGTGTTCCCCCCATAAATGCACATACAATCGCGGTACTTGATAGTTTGACAGAAGCTGATATGAAGGAATCCCTTGGGTTTAGAAAACTTCTAATTGGCATTTGCTTATCATTAAGTGCAGTTCTTCCCCCTCTCGCACATTGATGATACAGTAGCCTTCAATTTGCGGATTACAAACAAACTTGCAGGTGTCATTATCAGAGGAAGTTCTGACGTTATGACAAGAATGTGTCGGGTGTAGAAAGCAACCTAACCCTTTTACCTTCATATCTTTATTACAAAATGCGGTTACAACCAGATTGTTGTTTTGATCCGCATCCACAGCTGAGCGCAAGCCGCACGGGACCAAGGTCGAGCCTGTTGCCAGCTCCCTCAATGAACAGTGTCTCCTTGCAGCCAACTCGCACACTTTGATCAATGCATGCATATAGCAGTTTCATTTAATAATGGATAATAAACTTTGTTATGGGAGTAGCGTTTGCCTGTAGCTACACATTTCTGACATTTTTAAAGCAAATTGCTTTCAATAGCAACATCTCTGCTTCTGTAAAGCTTTCAGTTTCTGCCCTGAAATTTATTTAACCCCCTCTACATTATGATGATTCAATCCAAAAGATTCCATAAGAAGTGGGCATGGGATCAATATGATATGGAGGAGGAAGAATGGTAAAAAGATTTTGGAAAGAGATTTTTTAATGGTGTTTAACCTCCGTGTTTACTACTGAGGCACAACAGGCAGTGGACACTATTGATATATGAAATGAAATGAAAAGGATTTTTTTTAAGGATATAAACGTTCCAGGCATAAGTTTAGGGTACCTCCCCGGCATTTGATATTTATGAGAACTGAGGAAAACCTGGAAAAACCTTAGTCAGGGAGGACGGTCCTGGCGGAATTCGAATCCCAGACCTCCAGCTCACCAGTCCGCGCCTTAACGATCTCGGCCACCTTTGCTCGTTTTGATAAGAGATAAAAACAAGAATTAAGGATGTTGAAAAACCGGAAATATGAGCTAGTCTTAATGTCAAAAAATCTTTGAAATTATATAGCGCACTAAAAATGTTCCGGGAATATATTTATATTTTGAACCTGTGAGGGAAATCTGGCATGGTTTAGAACATGAGTAATACATGGCATTGTATTTTAGAATGTAAGCAAACCAAGTTTTTGGGGAATAGTTCCTATTACGAAAGTGGGGAAACTTACCAGATGAAATAAGAGGCAGAAGAATTTTAAATGTAAAATAGAAGAAAATATAAACACACTTGAAGAATACATGGGCAAAGTGGGACAAAAAACGGTTATGGAAGAAACATAAATAGTAACAATTGCACTATCTAGGGGTTGAATATATTCCCATTACATACTCAGCCTGGTGTTCTGTAATGGGGTGTACAATGGACGCAACTCTATAAATTGAGGGTGATTAAATAGGAAATTTAAATATTTTAATAGTAGATTTTTTTATTTATTTATGGACGCTTCAGCGTCCCATTCTAATCAGGGCGTGAAACAGCCGATAAATTTTGCTCAGAGACCTCTTCTTTCAGACTTGAGGTTCTTTTTCGTGCCGTAAATGTACGACATGGGACCCACGGCTTTACTTCCTTTCCGAAGGAAGCCATACTTAGGATTTTTACGCCCGAAAAAATCCATCGAACCTGGCATGGATTGAACCCGCGATCTTAGGTTTAGAAGGCAAGCGTGGTTACCACTACATCACCAGAACCGACTTAATAGTAGTAGGTTTACATGTATTGAGTGGAAATGTAACCGTTTACTTTGGTTTTAACATATTTACTTTTTTATGAAATATCTGCATGAAATTGGTTCTATTTATATGTTAAAAGCATTATTTCTACATGTAAATTGGAAATTGTAAGAAATAAATTCATTCGTTTATTCATATGGTGATTCCTGTAGGTTTTACTTTTTACCTGTTCTATAATACAACACGTTACAGTAAAATTAACTTCACTATAATTTAATATCATTTGCACAGCAATGGACTGTAATAACGCATAATTCTAGTACACAGAGATTTGAGTTATACTGGCCTCTTAATCGCAAACTGTGCTATAATAATACAAAGATAGAAGTCATGCTTGCTCTTGCAACGGCAAATTGACTGTCCACATGCAGGCAGGTAATAGAGCGGGAAGTTCTATTATTATGGCAGGCAACTTGCGTGACTAGCCAAACGCGCGCTGCGCAAGTGGCATACCCGGTCATAATATTTTGGGTATTTAGACTATTACCTATAAATGTTTGTACCATCTCATGATAATGAACATAAAAGCTTAAGAAGAAGGTCCAAGAAAGTATTGCCAACCATAGTATCAAGGGATCAGCTATTTTCATCGCCTTGTAACTTTTATTCCAGATAGAAGAAAATTAAGGATATATTGAGGAAGACTGCTTTTTAAATTGTGCATGATTCTAGCAGACAATTGGTGCAAGAAGTAAAGTCACAAGTTCGTTTTAAAAAGGAAATATGATTTTTAATTCAAATTATAGTTTTTTATTTTATTTATTTTTTCATAACCAAAAAAAATGATCTTGCAGAAAGTTATTAGTATATCAAGAGCAATTATTTATATAATTATTCTTTAAATGTTTGCAATGGTAGTGCCGTAATGGATGGGACCACCATGTTACCGCCATTTGCAATTACCCAAAAAATATCTGCTTTGGTGTTTGTGCCAATAACTTATTATGCAACATTTTCGTTTTAGGTTGTACCACGTTACCTTTTTTTTAAATTTTTTGAATAGTGTTAAACCACAGGCGGTGGGCGCTGATGATATATGAGGTGAAATGATAAACCGGGAAAGGATATATTTTTTTTTATTTTAGAAAGGAAACGTTCCAGGCCTAAGTTCAGGGTACCTACCCGGCATTTGCCATTTATGAGGACTGAGGAAAACCTGGAAAAAACCTAAGTCAGGGAGGATGGTCCTGGCGGGATTCGAATCCCAGACCTCCCACTTACAAGTCCGCGCCTTAACGACCCCAAGCACTGAACCTGGCTATGTAAGGGCTAATTCCAACAAAAATTGTAGTAATTTTATTTAATCTGTCAATAAAGAGGTAGTAAAATCATAACTTTGACTTCAACAGCGCAGAAATGTGAGTGAACATACACAAAATAATATTTTTGTTAGAAGTTTGTGCTAATGTACTAATAAACATCAAGTGAAGACTTTATATGGGCATTCTAAATGCTGAGCATGCACTTGTACACAACTCTGCAGTTTTCTCCACAAAAACTGGAGAATGCGTCCTGGCAATCTTTGTATTTTTCATTTGTTGGAAGGCATCTACAGTCCAATTATTGCAATTAATTCTTCAGGTGCGGTGATATCCGTTGTATAAATTAGACTTTTTGCCTAGCCCCCTACACAAAAATCCAAAGAATTTAAACTGCTGGTTTGGTTTCAATGGAACGTCTTACAGTACATTTGGAAGATCATTCTGCAAATGCTCTCCGTTTAACATTCTTGGGGGAAAATTAGACGGTCGCTATTCTTGCCCAGACATTGAAAGGAACCGTTGTTGATGTCGCATCGGCCTACACGTGACAGTTGTGGAAATAAAAATGCAGTCACAGGTAAACTCAACTTCGTATATGTTGTTCGTAAAGAAAATACTGGGGGTCTGGGGTGCTTTGTTGCAGAAAGTCGCGCTGGGAAGGAAGTCCGTGTTTTTTTATACTCGCTGCATATGGTATGCGTACAGTAATTGCAAGATATTGGAACTTGAAGAACCAGAGGATGTCCTTGATGATTGAATCACTTCAGAGCAGGAGATTCTGGTCATCGTCGTTTTCACGCCCAATCCATTATTCAAGAAATGGCTTACATGCTTGTAAGATCAGGAGAGGCCGCGCCCAAATGTTATTCTAGTGACACTTCTTTTCTCGGCCAAAAATGGGTCATTTGACATTTTTTCCGATGACCCTTTTTTCTGATACCACAAAAAGTGTGTAGTCTCCAAATGTATACATTTTACATGTTTATCTTTCCCAAAAAGTGAAATTTAGTCCCATATGTGTATTCAGTTTGCTATAAAATAATTTCATTCTCATCTTATCAATTATTGCAGAGACCTTGGCTTTTACGACAGTCCTCGGGACATAGCTAAACGAGGCATGGTTTGAAGTACCATTTCCATAAAGTACTCCGCGCGGTTATTGAAGCTGTAATAATTTACTTTCTCGGGCTCCGCATGCACACTCCTTTTCTTCTGATGTTCGATCACTGCTGTCTCCTTGCAGAGATATCCTATTTCCGTAACTGAGAATACCATAGTTCAATAAAATCAAGGTTTCTCCATATGGCAGTTTGTACAAAAAGGCGATGAACCTGCTGCAGTATTAACGAAGTGGTATAGAAATAATTAAATATGTAATGAAAGGAATGTGGAGGGAAAGATTTTGGAAAAATGATTTGATTGTTTTGGATTCTCAGGGGTAATGTTATTTTTTCCTCTCCGACGATTGGTTTCCGCTGACTTATATTTTGCCACGGCTGTTGATACGCTGCTGCTGGATACTTTTATGGTCCTGTGACTTAGGGAAAGGAGTGTATGGAGATTGATAATATTTCTCGTTATGGAAGAAGAAATACAATTTGATGTTCATAAATTATTCCCCATAAAATGTACTGCCGTTATTTCCTGGAGAATATGTGCCACTTTTGCACTAACTATGACTATCATTCTGACGTTTCTTAATTTGATAAAGACTGATCCTGAGACACAACGAACTCAACTAATAAAACTCTTCCACTGATAATATCCCGCTGAATACTCTTGCAAAACTAACTATGGGCCGCAAGATTACAAGAGAAAAGAAATACATGGCCTACGTGACTTTTTACATGTAGATATCAACTCAAGCTGCTAGCTTCTTCCATTGAAGAGGCTATCGGCCTGCCTTTTCATCCACGTACATTTCTCCAGAAAACATCGATTTGCTGGGTCATCTTTTCAAATATTGCTACAATAGGTTACAGAAATTTCCAGGTCAGATTTTATGACTGGGGTAGTTTTCTGCACCCTGGCAAGAAAATAAAAATTTTGCACAAATAATTCAACACTTGTACAGGAAATAAAATAACATTACACTCATGATTATAACAAGGAAGTTACAGTTTCTCAACCCACTTTATTTGGTGGAATGCAAGAGCGCAGTTTCGATAATTTTAGCTGCTATTTGGCAAAAACTGCTCTCTGCAGGACGAAACATAAGATAAACTCCTCCTTGTGTGTTGTGCAACATATAAAAAGAAATGAATATAGGAAGGAAACGGTTAATTTAATAACCAAAACAGCAAATTAGTAAAACCCCGATAGTCGTTTACGAGAGCTTTAGTGGAAGTAGTTATCAAAATAATCCCGAAAGGATTTCGTCATCGCAATTTCAGAGCTTTCTAGAACACAACATATATGTAGCAGTTATTAAAACATCCCAACGTTCATGTTGCTGAAAATGATTCGATTCTTTGCTTTGTTAACATTAGCAACTTAAGTTAGGCTGTCCAGCCTATTCCGACAGACACAAAAAGCGTACTTTTTTTAATAACGGTCTTATGTCCTATTCTCTACGCAATTATCATCTTTGGTCTATAATTTAATTTCATATTATACCTCCCTAAATATATCCCAGAGCATAATTTTCGACCTGTATTCTGCTTGTCTATAGTTAATTTATGACCCAATCATACAGCAAAATAATAGGGCCATAATTTCACATAAATAATTTTGATTTTCACCTCTCGTTTTCCTATATAATTTTTTCTTGATAGCCCTTACATACAGAATGTTCCGCTAAGATATATCGAGAAATAAGTGGTATTTTGAGGTGTAATTAATTGTCTTATTAACATACCTTTACATATAACTGACGTAGAAACTCTCGAAATTTAGGAGAATGGCCAATGTGCGCTCTTCAAACTTGTCCTGCAGACATGCAGACCCACTCATTTCACCCAAGCTAACGCATCGTTATGCAAGTGTAACACGTTTCTGCATTCTAACCATAGTATGCACTTATAGTAGCAATAAGAAATTTGGACTCACTAGGAAAACTAAGCATGTAGCGCAGTGTTATGATTATATCTGCTAATAAAAGGAATGCCTCTTAAAAGTCATTAAGAATGAATGAATGGTGTTTAACGCCCGTTTTTGCAACAGAGGCACCACAGGCGATGGACACTGATGATACATGACATGAAATGATATATTTGGAAGGAATTTATTTTTTTAAGGAAGGAATCGTTCCAAGCCTAAGTTTAGGGTATCTCCTCGACATTTGCCATTTATGACTGAGGAAAACCTGGAAAAAACCTCAGTCAGGGAGGAAGGTCCTGGCGGTATTCGAACCCAGACCTCCCGCTCACGAGTCTGTGCCTTAACGACCTCGACCACTCGTGGCGGTAAAAGTCATTAAGAAAATTATGCCAGACCTTCGGGAGAATGTGTTATGCTTTATATTACAATATAAGTATCGTGTTGCAAATTTAAATGTGATAGATTATTTTGTAAAGATAAGCATGGCAGAAATCCTTGGAAAAGTGTCACAATAAGAAAATGCACGATTTAAAGCTGCGAAATCGGCAAACGACTATCGCGGATATAATACAGGAAACAGACAACTCATAACATAGTGTTTACTCGTATAACATTCAACTAAAAAATTAAAGATGAAAAAGTGGCAAGAAGAGTGTCTCGAATTTCCATTGAGAGTCTGCATTTGTAAGCGACATTTAGGTCATATTTGGAGAGATAAACTCAAATCTCTTGACAAATTTCTAACTATGGGTTTATCAGTATAACCGTGAAACCAAAATGCAAACTCATCCACTTCAGAGTGTAGCCATTAGCAAGCAAACCAACACAATTGTCCAGGTCAGGTGCGAACTCATAAACTGCAGCTATACAATTCCTGCCTGACTGTTTTCTGATGATCCTTATCGGCGAGGCCGGAAACTTGTGGATCTACCCTGGTATATATGAAAAGGAATTTCATTTGAGAGGCGTTAAAGACTTCAATTTACGGTATCTCCCACAGTAAACTGAAGTCTGTAACAAACACTTCCTTCTCAAATGAAACGCCTTTTCATATATACAACAGTACGTCCACAAGTTTTCGGCCTCGCCGATAAGGATCATCTCCATCACAAAACCCTTATCTGATGTCATACCTTATCTATTAAGTGAATAATTGCAGCTGTAACTTCGATCCTATGTTTTCAATTGTTCAGATATAGTTGCATAAAGGAGGCTATGCGTTCATGTTCAGAATGGAGTTTAGAGCCCTTATTAAGTTCTTCACAAAAGAAGGAATTACTCCAAATGAAATTAAACGGCGATTGGACGATGTATATGGGAAAGCTTACCCTCATATTCTACCGTAAAAGAATGGGCCAAACTTTTTCGAATGGGTCGAGAAAGCATTGAAAACGAAGAGCGTGCAGGTCGGCCCTTGGAGGTGCTCACTCCTGAAAACATCGCTCTTGAGGAAGGAGAAATTATTCAAGACCTGCGTCTCCGAGTTATAGAAATAGCAGCAAGGTTGGTTTTTCTAAAACAACAGTCCTTCGAATTATTCATGAACATTTAAACATGAATAAGGTTAGTGCAAGATGAGTGCCTAGACTACTTTTCTCAATCCAAAAGCAGCAACGAGTCATCTGTAGTCAGGCATTTATGCAGCTCTGCTGTGGCAACGGCAGAGAGTTCTGCAAACCATTGTTACAGGAGATAAAACTATGGTCCTTTGCCCCCCCCCCAAAATCTAATTCTCCCAAGACCGTCCTCCCTGACTGAGGTTTTTTCCAGGTTTTCCTCAGCTCTCATAAATGGAATGCCGGGGTGGTAGTCTAAACTTAGGCCTGGAAAGTTTCCTTCTTTAAAAATTCTTTCCCAATATATCCTTTCATCTATAGTATCACCAGTGCCCACCGTCTGTGGCGCCTCAGTAGTAAAAACGGGCGTTTAACACCATTAAAAAATTGTCCAAAAAAGAATCAATGTAGTGGCGTGACCTGGCGAAGCACCACCTCTAAAGGCCAAGGCCACTCAGTTAACCAAGAAGATCATGGACACAATGCTTTAGGACTGTGAAGGAATACTCTTCATTGACTTCAAGGAGAGGAACACCACAGTAAATGGGGAGTACTGTGCTGGCCTACTGTACAGACTACGTGCTTCCATCAAAGAGAAAAGGCAAGGAAAGCTGAGTGGTGGTGTGAACCTTCTTCACGACAACGCGCCTGTGCACACAGCTCTTGTTGCAAAAGAAACTGTGAAGAAATGTGGCTTCAAGGAGATCGACCAGGTCCATATCTAGCTTCCAGTGACTATTTCCTCTTCTCAAAACTCAAGAAGACCTGCGAGGAAGGAGATTTAAGTGTCATGAGGAAGTGATGGAAGTTGTTTATGCCCATTTTGCAGACAGGACTTCAGACTATTTAGGGGGGGGGGGATTGAAATTTTAATACAAAGATGTGAGAAATGTATTGCAATAAAGGGTTACTATATTGAAAAGCGAAATATAGTTTTTGTCTTTATCATACCTAGAAAATGGACCGGAAACTTATGGACTTATGGACCTACCCTCGTATATTTTCATCTCGTGTATACTGCGATGATTCAGTGGTGAAAACGAGCATTAAACAATATTTTTGAAGAAAACAGCAATCAAAACTATGCTGTTTATGTTTCTGAAAAACATAATGCTTATCTGGTTTGTTATTTCAACAGAGCAGTAGATTTGATTTCGAAATTTCAATACGAAATCAAGGAGGAACTTTTGTGAAATTGATACTGGATGTGCTCTTTTCAGCACAGTGCGTCAAGCCACAAGTTCTTATATTGGAACGATATAGTGATTTGATTCGTTTAAAGCTGTTTTGGCTTAGAAATGTACATATTTATGCATTACAATATGCCATTATTTATTTTCTCCATTGGTTCTTTCAACTGTTAGAAGAATTCTTTAATTTGAAGAGTCTTGCTAAGCTTTCTTTGCGTACCCTTTCCAGGTATAGAAACCTAATTGTGTAGGTGAAAGTTAATTTCTACGTTTCTTATTTGTTTTATAACGATTATTCCAGCAATATAGTCGGTCCTAGTAGTGTAGTGGTAACCATGATTGCCTCTTACACCCAAGATTGCGGGCTCAATCCCGGCCAGGACCGATGGATTTTTTCGGGCGTAAAAACCCTAAGTATGGCTTCCTTCGGAAGGGAAGTAAAGCCGTTGGTCCCGTGTCGTACATTTACGGCACAAAAAAGAACCTCAAGCCTGAAAGAAGAGGCCTCTGAGCAAAAGTTGTCTGCCGTTTCACGGCCTGAACAGAATGGGACGCTGATAATCTGGAATGTTAAAGAGCGTCCGTAAATAACGAAATTCAAAAATCCATCAATACACACAACGGGCTAAGCTATTAAGTGCTAGCAATGCTAAATATTTGTCATTATTTCACATTATATGTAAAACTTTGGAGAATACTTTCCTAAGGGGATATTGCATCATTTCGGGGAAATTGTACTAAGCATTTGTACACACCAGTTTTGCAGTCCAGCCTCTGGTTAAGTTCAGTTTTTCGTCTGTTACTAACGTCATGTAAAAAGCCTGTTGGCTAACCTATTTCCATTATAAAATCTTTAGAAGCTTTAGAAACTTCTGAAAACCTTTATGACGCAAATTACGAAATTCTTTCGGAACATTCTAAGAACCGACCAGGAAATGAAAGGGCGTAAAACACAATGGTGACTCATAGGAGGCCGTCAGATTTTGGTAATGTCAGGCTGAACCCTCGCGGTTCGTAGTTCGTACCGGATGTGTGCCGCAGCCAATGCTCTGCTTAGCTTCGATACACGACCTAACGTAAGATTCAAACCTAGGTTGGGATGTTCTCCGATGTTCTTATATATTATAACATGCATAATTTATGGGGATTTATTGGTCTTACCTCTGAAGCCCCTGCCCCCCCCCCTCGTGATATCATCACCATATCTTGCAGGAATTTTATTAAAATCTTAGGAGTGGTTCTGTGGTATTCCGGAGCATTCCTGATATTTTTCTAAACACATTTTACAAGGGCTGGAAATAAATAGAGGCAACACTATTGCCATGGTGTAAAAGTATAGCTGCTCAACACACTCAGCATCACTAGTGCACTAACTGTAGACAGGCGAGTAGGAAGCTGTTGAGTAATGATGTAAATCTGAACCGCCAAAGTGATGGTTTCTAAAAGTGAGCAGTGTGCATGGATTACAATCGAGGTCGCAGTATTAGGAATGTGCGGGAATGGCATGCACATTTCGAGAAGCCGGCAGCAATAAAGCTTTGTTATATGGAACGCCGGTCCATTGAATGGTAGATCATAGACAAGGACGCAATAGAGTGGAAAAGCAACATGTTTAGGTCGTCTTGTCCTTGAGGCACATTATATTGGTTTGATTCGATCACTACTGGAAGTTGGATAGTTAGGGGGTTTGCCGCAGAAGTCAGAACAAGCCACACTACAGTGTTGCGGTAGTAGGGCGTTCCTTTTCAAACATTAACAAAATTATTTTATCTACGGATGTCAGTATCTTCCAGAAGAATGACAGTGGGTGATAAATTGAAGGAGTGTAAAAGCCTCCAGGTATAGAATAAATAGTTATTACTTATGAATATGCTGTCATTTTTTTTCCAGCTCTAGTATATCCAACATTTAGCAAACGGATGCCCCTATAACTTGTAGTTTCCTTTTCGTTTCTTTTCTTAAATCCAAGTTTAAGCATATCTAGTTTCCTGTCTTTGATTTGACACACATTCATATGATATAAAGTGATGGATGAATTGAATTGAATTTATTTCCACTTAATAATGCAACCAGCTTCCACAGTACTCTTTTACAATCACTCAGTCATACAAGAAATACAACCACAGTCACTCTGGTAAATCTTCCCGGGTTGCTGTGTAACCAAGTGGCCCGAATAGTTTCAACCTTGCAGTTACTCAACTATCAGATAACTTACATCTACAAAATTAACTCAATCACAAACAAACTTAAATTATGTTTCTGTCCGATTTGGTTCCTCATTTCTTACTTATTTTCTTCAACCATTTTCTTTTAACCTTACCTAAATAATTCCCAAACTCCAAGATTTACTGTCTTGTTTTCATGTTCACCAACTTGTTTCCTCTTATCTCTAGTGGTAAGTTGTTCCACTTCTCTTTTGCTCTCATTTTTTTAGTTTCTCTACATTCCGCAATTGCATGATCTTGCATTCCACACATCGGACATTCCTCTATATTTAAACCTCCTCTTATTCCTTTCAGATTCACTACCCCTGTCCAGGCCTATGCAATTCCCTCCCTCGTCCACTTGTCACCTTCATCTACATAATTCACTCTACCCCATATTTCCTTTAGCTCCCTATAAACCCTTATTGACTTTTTACTACTAAAACTACCTAACATCTCCTGTCTTTCCATATCATCAATTCTTTAATATCTCTCCATAAACCTCTTTCTTTAATTTCTCTATTATGCCAGACCATGCCCAAGTCAATTTTTTCCATAACCTCATTGATTCTACTAATTCAAGTGTTTCCTCATAATTTGTTTGCAGAAATATAAAGCGATGGTTAAATAATGCATCTGCATATTTAACAAGTTCTGGGTTTTTTTCCATTTGAACCAGAAACCTTACCAATTTTAGCAATTGTTTGCTTCTTCTAATGCCTTTGGGTTTATGTTACATTTTTCTTGTCTAGGAATTTCTTCTATTCTTCTGTTGCCTCTTTCCCAGTATCTGAAATTTATACGACTTATGTGTGGCGAATAGGTCATGTTCTTAAGTTTTATATATTTGTACCACACTACTTATTGTTTTTTAGACTTTTTTTTTGAAAACATTTATTTTATATTATACACTTAGTTTCTTCAGTTATATTTGGATGTATATTTTGTATAAAACCTTCTTTCTTAATTATAATTGCCGTTTGCGTTTGTTCGTTTCTGTTTTTCGAGTCGTATTTTTATATTTACATGCACAGAGATTAGAAAAGGACCCAATAAAAACGTATTTTTAATTTATCTCTCAATTTTTAAATATTTACAGAAAGAAAATATATTAATATTTATTTTTATGTTGCGCTTTACATGGGAAACTAAAATAGCCACTACCACAAACTCTATAAATGTAAAATAAGCTGTGCAAAAGTGAATAGCCAATAAATATTCCAAAAGTTCAAAATGTAATCAACTTGTAACACTCAATGGTCAGGAACTTTTGTGTTTAAATTCCTTTCGTTTTACATTAAGCTTATAGTCGTCCGTTAATTAAGCTAACTGAATTTGCTCTAACACAGCACAGCACAGCCTGTTTTAGAAGATCTTTCGCAGGAATTATTTTTTCACATAATTTATTCTACAAGATAATCCCAAACACATATTTGTCCATTTTCTGTTTCCATGTAAAATATAAACTAATTCCCCTCCTTAAATATAACTGTTTGCTATTTCTTGGCGTTGATCTGCACTATCTCTTGCAAACTAATATCTTGTGTTTGTTGTTTTTACACACTAGTATTTCATACGGGCTGCTGGACCCTGACATTCATTGCGTCGTAAATAATTTCGAACAGTGCCGACAACACATAGATGTCAACATGATTTTTAACTGCAGTGCAATGTTCTGGTGCTCCAATAAAAGAAAATTCCTTTAATAATCATATACCTTGATGTTGGAGTCCCTCATTTTTTAAAAAATTTCAAATAATTTCAGTTGTATCTTTCAATCACAGTATGAAAGACAGTTTGTGGCCTCTTCAATATTTCAGAAATATCACTGAGAGAAAGCACATTTTATGCAGGCGAACTATTTCTTCTTCTTCTTTTTTTTCAAGTTATCTCCCCCTTCCCTTTTTCTGTAGATCCATTTTATGCAACAGCACGATAGATCAAACAGTTGGAGTGTTATGCTATAGTTCTGAAAATAATGATTTCGAATCCTCATGTCCACAATATTTTTTTCTTCTTCTTTCTTTCTGCCGAAGTTAAGGGAGATCTCTCACAATTGCAATGATTTGCTCGGTAATATAATATCAGACACAGAATAGCCCATAAATTTATTTTTTCTGCTGCAATCAAAGGAGATCTGCCACCATTACAGTGATTTACTCATCCCTTTCAATTTATATTTACGAAAAGGAGGCGAGCCTAGGGCGTCAGGCCGTAGCAAGTCGCAGCAAACCATTGGGTTCATCAATTTCTAGGATTTACCCGAGGTTAGCGTTACGTTAGTGTGTGTGTGTATATGAATTAATTGTGGCTTTGAATAAGAGCAAATTTCCCACATAATATTTTACCCGGTAACAATGTCCTATTAATTTATACTTAATAGGACAACTATAAGTTACATTATATTTAACAAATAAAAAATTCATTCAACATTTACACTGTTACAAGCGGCCAGGCATTCCCAGGACTGAAACTAATAGTGTAAATCTTGGTGCTGGCAGGCACCCAGCAGCAGGAGTTGCACGAGTTAGGCCCCATTCACAATGAAAATTGAACATAACGTAAACTAAACGTAAAAGCTAGCTGCTACGTATTGCAATGGAACCATTCACAATGAATCGCGTAAACATAAAAATAAACGTACAATTAGACGTAAACTTAGAAGAATGCGTTTACGTCAAACTTATACTTAAGAAATCAGCCAATCAGAACACAGCTGCTCCATTTGTAGAGCTCTATGGTAGAATTTATCCATACACGGAGCACGGAAATCAAATGCAACCCTTACCATACTTGCCTCCTATACCCAAGATCGCGGGTTCGAACCCAGCCAGGACCGATGGATTTTTTCGGGGCGTAAAAATCCTAAGTATGGCTTCCTTCGGAAGGGAAGTAAAGCCGTGGGTCCCGTGTCGTACATTTACGGCACGATAAAGAACCTCAAGCCTGAAAGAAAGGCCTCTGAGCAAAATTTATCGGCCGTTTCACGCCCTGAGTTGAATGGGACGCTGATGACCTGAGATTTTAAAGAGCGTCCATAAATAAATAAAAAAAAAAAACAATCAAATGCAACCCTTGCTGTTTGCTGCTGCAAGTCCCGAGCGACGGCGGAGAGAGCCGAAGATAGTAACCCACAGATATAGCTAGATAATAAGACTTTCAAACGTACATAATGCGCTATAAATTGACATTTATGCTTTTTTTCTGCTATATATGTGTATGTGTATGTGTGTGTGTGTGTGTGTGTCAATTAATTGCGAATTCCAATATGAGCAGATTTGCCACTGTTACAATATTTTACCCGCCTAGCATCCCCTATCAATTTAGATTTAAAAGTTACAGAGGACTACACATAGGTTATATTATGTGGAACAAAAAATAATACATGCAACATTTACGCTGCTGCCACGCACAGTAGTTCGGCTCTCTCAGCTGTTGCTCGGGACTTGCAGCAGCTAGCAGCAGGAGTTGCACTTGATTTCCGTGCTCTGTGTAAGGGCAAATTATGGTACAGACAGCCGAAGATCAGTGAATCTGTAGACAGAATGGCGTCAATGAACAAAAGATTGCTCATATTACTCCAAGCAAATTAGTTACTGCACTTTGCATATGCATAAACGCTACCGCCGTCTGCTCAGAAGCAGCCATTTTCAATCAGCTGTTACTTAATCTTCGTTTGTTCTTATTTTTGATTGGCTAATACGTACGTTTGCGTCTTTCATTATGAATGCCTACGTACTATTAAGTTAATGTATTACGTCTTATTATATTGTGTTTAAGTTTAATTTTCATTGTGAATGGGGTCTTGCGTTAGTAGCAAGAGTTGCAGTAGTGCTTTCCATTCAGGGCGTATGGGCAAGTGTTGAGAAACCAGCTCTGGATATTGCTGCCTGGTTGTTCCACAATCAAACCAACTAACCACTAGTCTTGATACTCTCCTAACCCATAAGATAATGTTGTTTGCATTCTGTTGTCAAATCTTTAGAACCTGATACTGTGATCTCCTAACTCAGAGCTACGTCGTTAGGTCTTTCATATCCAGACGCACTAGCTCTGGTGTCTAGGGTATGACAGCACTCTTCCAAGTCATAAGGCTCAGTGTATTGATGATAATCGTTTTCTTTTGCCAGGAGCTGGTGTCGAGCAACCCGAACCAACGCAACTGGCGCGGCATTTTGATCGCACTTCTCGTCATCGTCATAGTACTGGCACTGATCGTAACGTCGGTGGTGCTGCTCACACCACCGGACGATGGTCCGCGGGTAAAGGGGCATCGCTTCAAGCTCCAAGACATACTCGGTCACGAGTTCACGCCGCATCGGTTCAACGGCAGCTGGGTTTCAGGTAAGTACCGTCCATCTCATGGATTCCGTTCCAACTTATGGAGAAAGTGCGCTTTCTTCAAAGTGTTTTAAAAAGCTCGTCTCATACATTGCATTAACAGTCCCGTCTGGAAATAGTTTCGTTGTTTTTACTTACCTCAAACGAGAACAACAAACGATTTCAGAATCTAAACTATGGATGCCCTAGCATTTCCGTAATAGGGGAAGGGGAAATCACCTCCTTTCAATTACTGCGAAAGAAGTTTTTTGTTTTGTGGAGTTGGTAGCCTACGAAATCTTGACAGCTCATCTAACTACTGTGTAAACGATTCCCAGATGGCGTGTTTGCAGAGTAGTAGGCACATTGAGTTGAGGGACAAAAACATTTTGAGACAGTCTATTGAAAGTTTTCATGGAGGTGACTCAAGAAGGCAGTGATATAGGAAAAGACTTGTAAGAGATGGCTTCAAGTTTCGCAAAGTGTACACATATACAGGTGGATATACTCTGGCATTAAGAATTGTATTGCCAAAATAACCCCATGGATATGAAAACTGTAGCCGGTCATAATTACCAGAGCAATAAAAGAGTCTTGTATGTCAAAAGTTTGTGTAAAAGGAAAGGAGTTAGTAACTTTAGTGAAAAACCAAACATTTTGATATACAAAACATTTAATGAGAATCCCGAAATGTGTGTTAGTGTATTGCATTTTAATGACGTTAAACTATTAAGTAAAGCAATCTACTGAAAACGTCGTCACCATCACTAATTCCTTATACATTACCGCAACAATGCCTATTAACGCTATTCTATTATAAGCGAACAATATACCCATTACCGCAACAATGCCTATTAACGCTATTCTATTATAAGCGAACAATATACCCGAAATTACAACAACCTTACTGAAGTTCACTAAGCTGTAGGTAACTCTACTAGCTAAGATTTTGTGCTAATGAATGACCGCGAAAGCAATGTGATTATTTTTGGAGGTGACAGCAAGTTTGTAATATTCTTTGGTGTTTTGTTTTATAAAGGAAAAGTCGAATGTTTAAGGCTGAAACTTCTACCACAGAAAATAACTGCAGATTTAGAAGTTGCTTTACATGAATTAATTAAGTTAACATGGAGTGAGGCACTCAAATCTTGGGTTGTCGGTTTCACCTGGATCAGGCATGGTGGCGTGAAGTACAAAGTATAGCAAGTGAGTTCTAAGACAATTCGTCTGACGTTGAGTGGTTTGTTTACCTCTAGAGGAAGTAGGGGTTTGTTTTGTTTTTGGTATTACTGAGAGGGAGCCAATTTGTCCAAAAATTGAACAGTTCAGTGACATCTTGTTGATTACTATGTACCTGACGAGGCCATATTCAATTTTAAAAACCGCCACGGGTGGCAGAGGTCGTTAAGGCGCGGAATCGTGAGCGGGAGGTCTGGAGTTCGAATCCTCCCAGGACCATCCTCCCTGACTGGGATTTTTCCAGGTTTTCCTCAGTCCTCACAATTGGCAAATGCCGGGGAGGTACCCTAAACTTAGACCTGCAACGCTTCCTAACTTAAAAAAAATATTCTTTCCCAATATATCATTTCATTTCACGTATCATCAGCGTCCACCGCTTGTGGTGCCTCAGTAGTAAAAACGGGCATTAAACACAACCCCCCAAATTTTTTTTTTTTTTACAATATAGGCAGAGCAGTTGTCTGAAGCCACTCACACTACGAACGCACAGTAAATTCACCGCTTTATTTTACTGTTTTTTTTTAAAAAAAATTCAGTTCTAAAAATATTCAAATAGAGACTTATTTGAAAATTAATGGCATGCACCAGCAGGCCCATAAAAGAAAAGTAGTAATCAAAGAACATAAGGATGAAAATTACATTAAAAACTACAGTGAAAGTCGGATTTCTAGTATTACTTTTGTGAAGTACGTTTCGTATTTAAACGGACCCCTCACATGCCGACCATCACATTTTTAACACTTTTTAACACAACCTGTAGTTAAATCACACAAGCACAGTTTCTAACCACACCGCGAATATATTCGCTTGACAGTCTGTGAAAGTGGAGCGGAAAATTGGGCCCTAACTTCGTAACGTGGTACCAACCTAAAACGAAAATGTTGCCTAATGAGTTTGAGTTAGTGGCACAAACTCATTATAGATGTAAAGAAAGTAATTTTGTCGTAATTGCAAGTGGCAATCATGGCGACCCGGTAAATGTCTTGTAACTTTAGGTATCAATGGACTGTAGGCTCATTTGCGCCATAATTTCATTAGTTTCACGCATCGTCTTCCCACAGTAGTTGTGAGAGAGCGATATAACAAAATCCCACACAATGAAAACTAAGGCAGATCGATACAACGTTTTTGACTCCCCCCCTCCCGCAAATAACTGGTACTGAATAATAACAATGTGGTATAAAACCTGTAACGGAATATCCAAATTTATCTGCCTAGTAATTAATTAACGGAGTTCCAGATTTAATCCCGGATGATTAATAAACATTTATCATAATGTAAACAACTTAACCATATATTAATATATATGTCATAATATATCTATACAAAATGTTATAGAATGAACAAGAAATAGAAATCTGCAATAAGGGTGAAGCATTTATGCAATAATGAAGCGACACTCTGGTGCCATGTTCAAGGTCAGTCTTAGAATAGACAGGAAGCATTCTTTTCATTTCTGTGAAAAAAAGTCCTTGAAGCAAAACCTTGGTAGACAGCTTTCACCTTGGTCAAGCGACCCTTAAAAAGAAAAATCCCCGCTACTGTGTAACGTCTCTAGCGTATGAAAGAATGAAATAAGCGCAGCCAATAAGCACTCGAATTTCAAAATATATCTTCGAGAATCTTCTTACGGAAAAATACTAAGCCAATCAGGGAGTAAAGTATAGGACGCCTCTAGAATGTTCTAAGATTTGAATTCTCGCGGAGATACGCGTAGAAAAGCCATTAAAAGCATAATTTGAGGCATTTTCAAGTCAGTTTTGGGAGATGTGAGAGTTCAGTTCAGGAGATGTAATTTGTGAGATGAAACAGTGAAACTCAGGTCGGTTTAGGAGATGTGAAAGTGTAACTCGTTTTAGGAAGACGAAATAAGTTTAATTCAGTTTAGGCAATGCAATCGGAAGGAAACTGCAGCTAAAATTATCTCAAAGGGAACAATTTTCAGTGTAAAGCAAAAGACATTAATAATCCAGAGTCTAGCTGAATTACATATGTTAAGAAGTAGAAGAACTTGTGATTTATTACATTAGAAACTTTACCAAAACATTACAGTTCCTTGCAATTGGTACATATGTATCGCGAATGAGACACAATGATAAATAAAAATCGTGGTGAAGTGTGAACATTATTATTATTATTATTATTATTATTATTATTATTATTATTATTATTCCCTGGGAACTTTACAGAAAATCTTTACAACATTTACAGCAACCCTGGGAAGAACATCTCTACAAACAGCATCGAAGCCGAGGCATTCAACATTCCCAATTAATCATTTCAAATTCGCGCCGCAAGCCGCCCTAAAGAACAATGTTACCATATACTCCATGTAGTTAAACAATGTTACCATATACTCCATGTAGTTAAACATTTATTTATCCGTTTACAAAAGTTGTTTGTCATCCCGGACCTCCATAATTGTTAGTGTAAGCCAAACCTGGTACATAATTCTTTATCGCCTTTCTTAAAATCTAAAATCGTTTAAATATTGCCCGGAAATTTTTTTCAGCTTCGTTCCGAGGATACTCCACCTTGCTGAGTATATCAATTGCTAGTGTACTCAACTTGATTTACACTGCATTTTCCATATTTTGATTTTTGTTAAATTTTCCGGACTATTTCAAACACCAGAAATACATGTATATAGTTTTTTATTGTGTCAGAACTACTAGCTAAAGGGGTTCAAATCTTCAAAATAATCGAATATACAATGCTTACGAGAAAATTATTTATTTGCTCTCTCAAGTATGACTTGCACAGCTGTTGGTTGTAACATTAATCTTAGTATCGCAATGAAACTATCGAAATATATGTTACTCGTATGATTGTTTCACTTGTCATCTTTAAATCTACCAATGCAACGAAACAAAACTTTTAATAGATCAATTACAACCGGATATCGAAGTGAAATAATAAAAAAAAATTGTTAAATCCGTTTTAGTAAGCATTTATTTTGTGCTCATTCTACTGTATAATTTCTGAACACACAACACTGACCACTTTTCTGTTTTCAGTAATATGTAAATTAATGATGTGTATTCACTCAAGCAATTGTTTCTGCGTATTTAGCCAAACAGCCTGAAATCATTTTACAAATAATGTAACAATATCTGCCCAAGTAACCATAAATCTTAATAAACACGTTATTCAGAATGGTAAACTGTTTTCTCCGTTTTGTTTCTCTCAGTTGGTATTAGTAAATCGAACGGTAGCGACTGAAATAGTCGACTTTTCGTCTACTTCATTCCCACGGTTTCTGAATAGGTAGGTATTCATAAGTAATTATACTATTTTATAAAATTGTTAATAATCCGTGCGCGAATTTAATATATATTACATTTTTCTTATTCTATTCATGAAATAGTCCCAAACTCGTGTTTGGATCTTCTCTATTCGTATTAATGACAATCGATATTCGTCTGTTGCTAGATGGCTTGAAAAAATTAAGTATTCATGTTTACGGAACAACATTTAAATTCTTGTTTTATTCGTGAAATAGTCCTGATAAATATAACTCGAGGGTCTGAGCCTTCCAGATCTTCTTTTGACATTACTTTTGATAATATTTCATTTTTGTATAATCTTCTGTTGTATTTTTAATATACCACTCAAGATTGCAGCTCTAACGCACCAGTAGACTCGGATCTTTCTTGGTGTAAGGGCATCCTAACTGCTCAGACTACCATGCCTCATTTTTGAATCCGCCACAATATGGTTGTTGTAACTAGCTATTTATTATTCAAATTCCAATATCTATGTTTGTTCAAGTATGAATGAAAATAAAAATGGGCAATTTAACATCAAATGAACTGTTTTCCTAGTAATTTTATACCTGGATATTCCTTTTGAATAGAGAAAGATGTAAAACTAAATGATTTTAATCTTCCAAAAGATTACTCTTTCCTTAAGATTAAAAAACATAATATGAGATGTTCACCACCTCAATTCTGGGTGTGCAAAAAATCACACGGTTCATAAATGAACATCAGAAAACACGTAGTTTTTCTTAGAAATGCATTTTCCTAGGTAAAAGCTTTGAGAAGTTATGTTTTTGTAATCCGTTAAGAGAGTCGATTGTTCTTTGTTCCTTTTGTTGTGAGCTGAATGTTTCACAAAAAGATCATTTAACTGATAACGATTATCAAGTGCGATAATCCACCGGCAAGTTCTATTATGACTAAGTATCCTTGGAAACACTGGTCTCTCACAAGTTACGGCACTTAACAAAGAACGGCACTATCGGCAACACAATTACTTTGTATGGAACAGCTGTAGAAGGTGGTGCAGGAAAAAAACCTGTGACGTCACACAATGAAGCAGTCCATAAGTGGTTTATGGGCTCTGACTATCTCAGAGGTAGATTAACTTTGCTATAGAGATGGGGAAGCTTGTAGAAAGGAAATGCTGACCGCAAAGAGTTTTAGGTGTGCTTTAATCCAACAGAACGTTGAGTTTGTTTAAATACTTTATAAATTTAGATAAATTACATCAGAGAGGTAATTATTTTTAAAATACAACTGGTAGAAATGTAGTTTAAGTCTGCACCTTGTTTATTATTACAAGTGGGTCTTGTTAATTGAAACAAAATACAAAGATAAAATATTGTGTTCAATCTTTTTTTATTTTCCTTACGTGTTTCTTTGATCTGGAATTAATAATGGAATATAACGTTGAACCAGAATCATATTGCATACGTTTTGGGCTCTCACATCAGAAACCAGCGACAAGTAATTCATAAGCTCTCTCATTTGCAGAACTATTCAAAATATCTCGACACTTTTAAAGGGTCATAAACAAAGGATGGTGACTACTGAGTCATCAAATGAAAGAATTGCTAATCAAGTTCTTTTTCACAAATGTTCTATATAATGGGCAGCTGACGTTGCTTGACTATCAACCAATCAATAATTCATTTTTGACCATATGCAACGCATCAATGTTGCGATTGCATTAGTGATGCGACATGAAAACTCTCGTAAGTTATAGGCAGAGACCGGAAGTTCAGGCCTTTATTTTGGTTAAAATAGACAGGTAAAATGCGTTTAAAATACTGAAAATAGGCAGTAATATAATTAAAATAGGCCTTCATTAAAAGTGAAAACAGAAAGTATGTATCACTCATTATTAATGAAAACAGGATTTAAGATATTTAATAATTTATTTATCACATTTAAGTACTTAAGCTTACTTTTATTGATTGCAAGCAACAACAAGATGTTTTTTTCAAGGATCAGCTGTCAGAGAAAATTTTTCATAATGGAAAAAGAACGTTCAATGTTCACTGAAGGAATTGGAGTATATTTAAAACAAGTTATTTCGGAAGCGCTCTTACCAGTTACAACAGAACATTTACCTTTCAGGGCATGATGGAAATGCTGATCAAGACAAAGTAAAGTAGATCTGAATAGTCCTGGCGAATGAATAAAAGATGCGTAGTGGTTTCTGATACAGTTCATTTTTATTTATGCGTTTATAGGGGAATCAGCTCAGCATCTCTCTTAATTACGTACTGAACGCTTATAGGAACGGTTTGTTGCATAGCTGTACCGCTCTCATCTTTCTCGCTTGCAATTGTTTGTTACACTTATGCAACTGAGAAGCTACCCCCACCACAACTTTCCTAGAATTGTCTCGCGTATATCGACACAAGGTCATCCGCCGGTATTTAAAACTACAGTAAGTTCTTCTTCATCCATTCTATTTCCTGATATTCGTATGCCTGAGGTAACCGTGCGTTCTTTTCACTAATGAAGGTTCTGTTATTTAAAGGGCTTAAGTGAATGGGTTGAGGAGAAATGTTTTTACAGGCTGAAAAGAAATAAATGCATAACAAGATTCTTAACAGATATGTTTGTGAAGTAAACATGCCATTTAATTTTTATAACACTTTTCAGTTCGATATATTGAACTTCTTTACGTGCTTTTTAAAACGTGTAAATGATCCAAATGCGTAAATGTACGATCCAAAACAGTCAAAAAAAGTTTTAAACCTTAAAATAGGCAACAAAAGCAAATAGACAAATAAATAAAAATATAAGCAGGTCCTACTGATCCCAAATGTAAACATGTTCATTTCTATCTGACTTAATTATATCCATTCAAATTGAAAAGACATTTTGCCTAAATCCCGGGTTCTGGTTATCAGGAAGCGGGGGAAACGTTGTCTCATTTTTCCAAAGAAAATGATCATCAGGAGTCAGATATGGCACTTTTGAACACCATGGGATTTAGACCTGATCACCATTGGTTGTAAGTCCCATCGAACATAATACATGTTATGACATCTTATCGTTCAGATACCCACGGATCTGTGTCCTATTCCACAAAAGGTCTATTACATATAAGTGTACTACAAGTACAAGTCCTTGAAAAGTATAGTGTTGTAACTTTCTGTTGCACTAGGTGCAACATTTATAAATTTTTAGTAATTACAAGTGACGTTATACAAGAGCAACCACCCACGATCTTGGGTTTAGGAGGCAAGTATGGTTGCCAATACAACACAACATAACGTTACAGTAACTGTATTGCTATTTCCATCTTTTTTTTTTTTTTTTTTGAGTAGTGTTTAACGCCCGTTTTTACTACTGAGGCACCACAGGCGGTGGACACTGATGATACATGAAATGAAATGATATATTGGGAAAGGATTTTTTTTTTAAGGAAGGAAGCGTTCCAGGCCTAAGTTTAGGTACCTCCCCGGCATTTGCCAGTTATGAAGACTGAGGAAAACCTGGAAAAAACCCCAGTCAGGGAGGACGGTCCTGGCGGGATTCGAACCGCAGACCTCCCGCTCACGAGTCCATGCCTTAACGACCTCGGCCACCCGTGGCGGTCTATTTCCATCTTAAAATAATAATAATCCCGAATGCAGAAAGTTCGTACCATAACATTATCTGTTGACTATGGAAAAATAACCGCTTTCTGATGCAAATCCGTTGGATTCGTGTCATTTCAATATCATGTTCTGTTTCTTAATGTTGCTACACAACTCAAAATTTGCTTCGTCGGACATTATCACTCGCCGAATGAGATGTTAGTATATCTGTTCACTCTTAGCATGATCATAACGTCAACAATGTATCCTTCCCGCAATTCGCGTCAAGAATATTCTCGATTGTCAGAAACACGTGGCAAATAAGCGAAATAAAGACAAGAGAGCACCGATAATTTCTGAGGTTAGGTTTGCTATCTCCTTTATCACGAGTGCCGGATACTTTTTGCTGAGCTTTGAAAACACGTTTAAAACAATTGTTTTTTTCTTCGCCAGTAGTTAAAAGCCTGCCCGTTTATGCTTTACATAATATATCTCCGCACTCATTAGTATCAGCCATGATAACAAGCGCAAACTGCTTACGCCTTGCCTTGTTTAAACAACCGTTGAATTTGGCGGGCTGCATCTTGAGAGTTGGATCGCATCCATTTGTAACTTCTAAATTCAATTTCATAAAGTCGACAGTAATTAAATCAAAGTCACAAGTATTGCTTTTTGTATAGCAGATATTATTTACTTCTAAACCCATCCTCAAATTTAGATTGCTAATGTAGAACTACTTTCTTGACGTGCATAGCTACTATGTTGTACTTGGCTGCACACAGTCATGTGACATTGTTTTGATGGGGATCACTTTAAGGTTGAATAGGGAGTAGTCAATAAATTGCTCACAGAATGTTCTCCTAGCAGCAAATAACGGTCTCGAAGTGTCTGTACCACGTGAAGCTATGGGTGGAAATGCATGTCTTTGTACAAAATTCAACCCACTGATCTTCTTGAGAGCTTACCTGTTTATGCATGCCTGCGTGCTGATCGTTTGAAATTTAAATGAAAATCAATCGACGTTTTATGCGCTTGTACAGTATTTGGTGTGCCTTATCTGCTGTAGACGCTGTGGTTCGAGGATTGTGAACCCAATTGTTTATATACCGTACGTGTCCATAACTTTCAATGTTAAAATGTTGTCGAAAGTTTCGCTGCGTCATACTTCAGAATTTAAAAAAGCCTCTCCAGGGAAAGCACAATTTACAGATGGCTAGCGTTACATGTGTTTAGTAAATGACATTGTTTGGTGATCAAACCTAGCAACTACATTATTGTTTTTCGTTGTCAGAAAGATCTGCGCATGTTCACAAGGGTGAGCATTGCCCCACCCTAAAATAAATATGCTAATAACTTATTGTATATCTGACTGTTGAATTACTGCGAAAGAAAACATGTCTGTATTTTCACTTCCTGGTAATAGACAAAGAAGGAAGTTCTGAATTAGAAAAATTTCAACAGATAACTGAACAGTAACAAAAAGCACAGAGGTATGTAAAGACAAAATTGTAAGGAAAATGAAAATAGCTCCAACATATGGGTAGGGTTATTGTTACATCTATTGATTTAAATCGGTTTTATGATCTAATTAATTAGAATATCTTATTTGATACATTATATTAGCCGTTTCATATCTAAGATCACAACCGCGATATACTGTTTACCCTGTTTGATTAATCCTGCTCGTTTCCTTACACAGTCTAGTAATTTTCTAAAGGAAAATTGTGTCAGTAATGGCAACAGACATTGCGGATCATTGGATATTTATTTCAAAGTTAAAGGTTCCGATCTGGTAGTAAAAGGTAAAAAGTTTGAATTAGAAATCGATTATTTCCCAACAATATTTCCAAATTTGACACGATAAATTGAGAAAAGTACCATATAAATCCGATAAATTTAACTTGATTATTAAAAACACTAAAAATATTTTTATTTTTGAAATATTGATTTCAATGATTTCCCATGTGTAATTTTTTTATGTATATTGCTATCCAGAAAGTAAGTCCCAATCGCGCCTGGAGATGGAACCAATTATCGGATAGGAATGCGCATGCGCAGGAGTAGAGAGGAAGTATGTGGGAATAATGCAGTAAAGTTTCAGCCTTGTGACGGCCGTGGTTACCGCGCTGTGCTAGAAGAAAATGGCTGCTCTGATATTGTCTCCCGCCAACTGCGAGGTTCGTGCAGTCATCCGAGGTTTGCTCGCTCAAAAGCAAAGTCCAGCAGAGATCCATCGCCAATTGTGTCAAGTGTATGGATACGACATTATGGTAAGACGATGGTGCAGGCAGTTCACTGAAGGACGAACCAATATTCACGACGACGACCGTAGTGGCCGACCGTCCCTGGTGACGGCAGAAGTGGTGGAAAGTGTGCGGCAAGCAATTGAGCAAAACCGGCGCTTCACAATTTCAAAACTATCTTGTCAATTCCCCAGATGTCTCGCTCCCTTGTGCACGAAATTGTCTCCCGAAAGCTTGACACAATTGGCGATGGATCTCTGCTGGACTTAGCTTTTGAGCGTGTAAACCTCGGATGACTGCACGAACTTCGCAGTTGGCGGGAGACAATATCAGAGCACCCATTTTCTCCTAGCACAGCGAGGTAACCACGGCCGTCACAAGGCTGAAATTTTACTGCATTATTACCACATACTTCCTTTCTATTCCTGCGCATGCGCATTCCTATCCAACTAGCGGTGTCATCTCTAGGCGCAATTGGGACTTACTTTCTGGATGCCGTAATATTAGCAATTTAATGTTAGATTTATATGTGATATTATAAATCAAAACTCAAGTAGTTTGAATCAATTTTAGACCATAAATACATAAAAATAAAGTTAAAAATAGCCTATTGTGTTTCTTAAGGGTCCTTCTAACAAGTAGGGAAAGCTCGCTTTTTCCTAATCGGTGAGCTATTTATTCCATGCTGTTTAAGACACTTTGGTTTGTTCTGTGGTTATTCCATTTCTCACTGCACTGGTTGCTTCTCGAGAGATTTCCATTTTTCTCTTCCTCTTGCTACTCTTGACCAATCTGGACCTGAAAAGAGGTCTGTCCATGTTCTTCTGGGTCTGCCTTGTGTCCTTTTTCCTATCCGGGGGTCCCACATGGAGATCTTGTAGGTCCACCTATTGTCCTGCATTTTTATGACGTGATCTCCCAATTGCCATTTGCTTCTGGTATCTATTTGTGCAATGTCTGTTGTCTGAGATAACTGATTTATTAATACTTTAATATTTTGTCCTTCAAAGCTATTCCCAGGATCTTGCGTTGAATTTTTCTTCGGGATATTTGAATTTTTTTCTTTTGTTTTTCTGTTATTAACCATGTCTGGCACTCATATAGTAATACAGGGTATACACAGGTTTCGAGCGTCATTTTATTAGTTAGTCTAATAATATAAACTTAAGGGTCCAAAATGCTCTCCAGGTCAATGAGATCCTTTTTTGTATTTGTTTTATCATGGAAGGAAATCTGTTATCCTAGGTGTGTATATTCATTCACATATGTGAAGACTATTACATCTATTTTTATTGGGGTTTCAGTTACGTTTGAAATCAACTGCGTCTTCAGTTTGTTTAGTGACAGCCCTGCATTTTTGCTATGCTCACATAATTGTTCCAGCATTGTTTGTAGTGCTTTAGGCGTTTTGGCAAATAAGACCACATCGTCGGCAAATCTTGATTTGTTAGTCAAATGCCGTTTATGTTCATTCTGAAATTATCATGCCATATGAATATATGCTCCATTACACAGGCGAAGAGTTTGGGAGAGATTGGATCGCCTTGGCAAGTCCTCTATCTAGTCGGAATATATTTGCTATTTATTGTAAATGAAAGGTTCTATTAATAGCTATAATAAATGTAGCATATGGATCTGGGACGATAACAAAATTAAATATGCTCAGAAAGATGAACGCAAATAAGATTGTGAAGAAAATGGCATGGAAGGCCTTAACTTTTATTACCAAACCGCTTTATCAAAGCAGTTAAGTTATTCTGTTGATTTACTTTCCACTGCTAGCAGTCTCTTTTTTTCTATTCCAGCCGCTTATAAATTCTTTAGGGATTTAAAAATTGATTTAGCACTTCCATTCTATATAACATTTATAATTTTTCCAGCATTACAGAAGGGATGATTTAGCCCCTAAAGAAATATTTACAAAGCTCTAGAACCCAAATTCTATAAAGTAAAACCAAAAATATCTTACAAAGGTAAAATTATTGTAGGTATAGCAAGAAATGCAAATCATCTAAAAGCAGCTACAGCAGTTCAAACATTTATAATGATTTCATTTTATAAAAATATAAGTAACAGAAACTCAATTACAAGTGAAGATGAATGCATTCTTTATCATTTAACTATCACTGATGACCTGAGATGTTAAAGAGCGTCCGTAAATAAACCAAAACAAAAAAACATTCAATTATAGATATTTTGAAAGTTGTTCATGGATTTGGTTACGATATTGCTTGTATCAATGCTTGCAATATCAAAGTATAAATTATTATGTAACAATATAAGAACTCAATAATCTATTTCTTAATCATGTGACAATGAAAGAGGTTGTTCCTTCCATTTGATACGGTTCAATTGTTGAAAACTTTAAGAAATAATTTGTTAAATGAGAAAAACTGCTCTTTTATATACCTAGCTGTGGATAAAGGTAATGAAATAAAATTCCGTAAATTCCGTTATCTTATGGACATGCATGATGAACAGAGGAAGATCTGTCATTTGCAGTTCCAGTTTTTTATGAAACAACTATAAATACAGTCACCAAATTGATAGGTTATGATGAATAGGATACTAAAAATAATTACACATAATACAAAAAAAAATGTAGTCTTTTTGTACTTGACTACAACAGTGGAATGACCTGTCGTCATGAGCCACTCTCCGAAATGCAGGAAACTCACAAACGAGACATTTTTTTGGCATTAATACAAGACCACCGAGACCTTCATAGATCCTTGTGGTTAACTTCTCAAAAATTTAAATTTCAATTGTCATGTAAGGAGTTTGAAAACTTATGATTTGGAGAAAACTTTGGGAAATATAGGCCATTGAGTGTGTACAGCTGTCACGTGTAAGTACAAGAAATTGTTGAATGCGAAAGGAAATTAAAAATAATTACAGTCTCACAAACAACAAATCTTTTGATATTCATAGGCTAATAATTTTCCTGAATTGTATGTATCGATTTATTCTTTGTTGAGGAAAATTATAACATTGAAATTAAAGTTTAAACAGGAATTAGAAACATCAAAATTCCAATATTTCTGGCTGGCTATGTAACCTTTAAGATGTCTGCAAAGCTCAAGTGCCCCATCTGTAAAAATGTACTGTTCAGTGATTGTGACTTCATTTTTGAATTTCTTCTTCTGGATCGTAGGGGTCTTAAGTATCTTTCTAGTATTTTCTTGGATATTGGCATTATTATATGTTTAAATCATTTCAAGTTCTAGTGTTAAATAACTATAAGGGATTGTACAACGTAATGATAAAATCTCTTACTTTAGATATGTCGAATTAAAGTATTCTGAAACAGATTGTGTGTGGTAAACTACTTATGATCTTTTATTTATTTAAATACTTATTTAAAATTATTAAATGCTTACTATTACATATATAATATTAAATAATTACTCTAAGATATAAAACAATGTCCCTGTGAAAGAAATTTCTAAAAAGATAGAATGTAAAAGAGTTTTTAAAGTGATATAATGGTATAGAATGGCCTCATACCGTGTGCATTATCTGCTTGGTTTTAAAGAGAATATCTGCCATGTATTTTCTCAACTGTTTGAAATAAATATAATTATACCCAGCATATTTTCGTATAAGGATAATCTCGAAAGGGTTTCATCATTTTAATACAATAGTAAAAATGATGTTATGTTATTCATTCTGTATATTTTTTCCAATAATTTCATTCTATATATCAACAGAACACAAAAGAATGTGGAATAATGTATCTCACATTAGTTTGTGAAAAAATAGGAAATAATATTTAAAATTAGCTCATGTGTCTGCATGTATTCATTCCCACGTTCGCCTCCCTTTCCAACTCTCTCGGCTGAATGAGTGACGTCATTAGTCGTGGTAGTCAGTTTGGAGAGAAGAATCGCGAAGGCATTGATTTAGCAATATTGCAAATAGTGTGACATTTTAATGTGCCAGAATGCGCAAATCTAATTCCAATTTTCAAAAGATTTGCTATAGCTTTTGAAAATGTATAACTTAATTATAGACTCCATTTTGCATGATCTTTACTGCTACAGCTCTTTCAAGAGCTTTGGTTATGCGTATTTTCTAATTTATAATCCATGTTTAAAGCCTTATAATTATATACATAATTTACACGTTTTAGACAAGATCAAAACAATGACATTGAAGAAATGTGCAGTGTACAGCAGGAATGAGAGGTGAGTGTATGCAGGTCAGGCACTAGAAAATATTAAGAAATGCACATACTTGGGAGTCACTTTAGCTATGAACGGGAACTGGGGGGGGGGGGGGGAGAAAAAAAAGCATAGGCAACACAAAGCGCAAGTGCATAATTAAATATATAGAGATATTAAAGATCTTAGTAAAAATACCGGAAACTCACCTAGAACAATAGAGTTTGTATACAGGCTGGTTGTGAGGTCAACTATGGCATACGGGGCCGAAATTTGGGGGTGGGAAAATACCGAGGAACTTAATCAGGTACAAACACAGTTTCTAAAACAGTTGCTACCTACAAGTAGGGAGAGGTACAGCAAATTGTGGGGCTCTTAAAGAGTTTGGTATTACTAACGAAAGTGTGAATTTAAAAATAAGAACAATTAAATACTGGTTAAGGATAATAAGGGGGAATCAAGCTCTTCTTCAAGCAGTTTGTCTGAGGGAGCAAATAAAGGAACGTGGGCTACGGGATGGACATCAAAAATAAGGAAAGGGTTAGTCAAAATTGGATTGGGGTGTATTTGGTTAAGGGGAGAGGACATTACATGAAATAGTTGGAAAATAGTTAACAGACGTTTGCGAGATATAGATAGGCAAAATATTGAGTCTCAATGCGCAGAAAAAGTATCCCTTAACCTGCAGGCTCAAATACATTCGGTATGGAAGAGAGGGGATTATTAGATGTAGAAAGAAATGGTCTCGCGTGGTTCAGATTAGGGGCTTGGAAAGGAAACAAAACAGTTAATGCTCTCGGGGAAAGGATTTGCCCATTGTGCGGAGAAAGCGATAACTGGAGGCATATTCTGGCAGAATGCAGGGAGACGAAGATTTTAAGAAACGGGCATTTATCACCGCAATTTCTGAATTTTAATAGAAGTAGAACATCTGCCGGGAAGTGTTGGTGTATGCGAGATACACAATTTGGGAATATTTCTTGCGAAGACCCTACAAAGAAGGTTAATGGTTATAGTGAAGAGGGGAGTTGGAGAGGGGTGTGAGTAAATGAAAGGGGAACTCAAGAGTAAGGGTTTCATTCATGTTTATGTATTTATAAATAAAATTATTAATAGAAAAACGTAAATATATCGAAGTATTTATATGTGTGCATGTAGATTAGTATGTATGTATGTATGTATGTATGTATGTATGTATGTATGTATGTATGTATGTATGTATGTATGTATGTATGTATGTATGTATGTATGTATGTATGTATGTATGTATGTATGTATGTATGTATGTATGTATGTATGTATGTATGTATGTATGTATGTATGTATGTATGTATGTATGTATGTATGTATGTATGTATGTATGTATGTATGTATGTATGTATGTATGTATGTATGTATGTATGTATGTATGTATGTATGTATGTATGTGTACGGCCATTTTGATTGCTATAAGGACGATATTAGTATGTATGGTCGTAAGGCCCATGCGACAGTTGTATTTATTTGAATGTATTCTAAAACTGGTACAATAAAACGTCCATCTACTACTACCACTACTATATGCTTTACTACATAACTATCTATCAATGCATTTCTGCCTACAATGTATTAAGCTTTTGATAACCTTTATACATATATTGGTAAAAACAGCATTTCAGTCGGAAAAAAATATTTCTTGAAACTCGCTTCTAATGTAATATCTTATGCAGTGAAGACGCTAACGGAAGATTTTTTTTTTTTTACTTGAGGCAACCTGTCTTGCCTGCCAGTTCTTATCCTGACATGTGTTGTTCAGGATTGAATGTTGTGCTCGCGCGTCAATGATGATGCTTATGTTGTGCTACCAGCTTTAAAATAGTTTCAGTTCGCTAGCGGTTAATGCTTTGCATCACACATTGCGGTTCTAAACGGTGCCAAATCATAAAGCATAGAACTTCTCTTTCCAGTTTTACTGCAGCTTTTCCGGTTTTGTGTCTTCTACATCACCTAATTATTACTTTTTTCCTAATAAATTCTTCAATTATAACATCACTTTTGAAGTTTGGCGTCAACAAGTTCTACTAGATCCTAAAAACGATGAGGGTTCATGGTCTACAAAAAGGGCGCAAGTAGATATATTACTGACATTATTTTTCCATTTATAACAATGAATTTTTAAGCTTAAAATTGATCTGTACTACAGTTCTAGCTAGCAAAACTGAAGTTAGAATGACCCTGTCTATTATTTCTTGGATCTGCACCTCTACAAATAAATCGGTGAATGATCTGTTCTGCTTGGCGAAAAATCTTAGTGGTACTTTTTACGTGTTTAATATTTACATTATCTATACATTTTCACTTGTATTCAACTTTTGGTTTATTCACAAGCTCTGTTAGAGTATTTATTTCTCATGCATCAACACACAATTTTTGTCAAAATAAACACAAATAAAAAAACATTAATTTTAAAAGTAACAATTAGGACAAGTGCCTTCGGCATTTCCAGAAGTCACTAACTCTAATCAACATTTATTCCAATTTGATTGGCTCAGCCCCCCAGTCGCCGGTTCATCTGCAGCTACCTACTGGAATATCCAGGGGACCGGGCTTCCATACAACCAAAGGAAAACACAACATTAAAACTAATTTATACATTCAATACAATATTAAGTTATATTTCCTACAATACTAAACCTTCCTTCTTTATAAATTAAACCCATTCAGCCAAATTTCTATCCTTTAGAGTTGCTTACTCCTTGGGACCTTATACAACGCCCTGGTTATTGGTGTATAAGGATCCTGTTTAACTAATGCTAAATAACTAGCCCCATTCCCTCCTCTACTCATTTCATCCTCCTTTCACTATCTAACAATTCTATACCATTTCTCAAGCACCTTTCCTAAGTATTTTTGTCTTACCTTGCCTATGTATTTTCCCAGTTCCTTAATGTTTTCATCTGAGTTAAAATTTAAAACTCTTCTGCCGCTTATTTCATTTGGTAAATTTTCTCACTTTCGTAATAGGAACTGTTCCCTCCTAAACTTATTTGCTTACATTCTCGTATACAATGCCAAGTACTATCTGGTTCTTCATACAGAGGACATATCCCTTTAGTGTATCAATTTTTTATTCCACTTAAATATTTTACTCAGAAGCTCTATAGAAAATTGTGTTTTATGTATATTATTTTGCTTTCCCTCGTATGTTGTTACTTTTCCCCACTAATGCTAATGTAGTTGAACGAAGCGATTCTGTGCTTTGCTGTTGAGTTAGGTCTTTATTAAAATCGTAAAAAATCATTCAACGAAAACCTTCACGAGAAATGTAACTTTTTTTAGAAAATAATAATGTCATATCTCAATAGCGCCACCTAGTGGTTGCTTGTAAATGTCATATGAGTCATAAATGTCGCTGCATTTAAACTGAACTAAATGTAGCTTAACTAAGGTTAAGTTCTTTGTTTTTGGAAACAATTGCTTGCGCTTCTTTATCTACTGTGCATCGATGAGTGAAAACGCACGCTCAGCATTTTCATCAAGGCTAAGTATTGCAAAATAGATGTTACATTTCTTCAGTCTTTCACTGTTCACGGTTTGACTTATTTTCTACTTTATTATGTTTATTTAATTAATCAATACAACTACGTAAAGCACTTACTGGTGCAGATAATTCTTGTAAATATTCCTGACAGTTCTTGTAGAAATCGATGGCATATCCTTGAAGCAGTTGCATGTCGTCTATTTTCAGCGAGTGTCTTCAATGAACGCTTTACTTTTATGAGAAGAAATCTTTCTGCAATTCTGTGACCTGTAGTGGTCAGCCTGGTGGTGTTCAATCTGACTGTAAAAGTAACCAAAACCAAATAAACAACATAAAAAGTTTAGCTTTTTCGTCATTCAATTAAAATATATAATTTGAGGTAGTACTAAAATTAAGCATTAACTTTAGACCAAAACATTTTTAAACTTTTTCTAAGAGCAATAACACCAACCAAAAATATTCCGGAAATGAAAAAAATTAAATAAAAATAACAACAATTACACATCTATTTAAACTGTTTACTTCTAACAAAGATTCAACAACACAAAAATATTTGCATTTAGAATATTATCTAGAGTTAAAAAAATGCATATTTATTAGGAAGTGAATTGACCGAAATGATAGTGTATAACTTTTTTTGAAAACTCATCATCAACATAATGAAACTTTAAAAGCATCAATTATCGACCTATTTTAAATTGTCTACCTCTAGCATTAAATAGATATATCACATTATTTAAAATAGAGGCATATTCGAATGTAAAATGAATAATTTTATTGATTTATTAGTTATTTATTGTTTTTATAGACTATACGCATGTTGGTAGACGTAACACTGAAACATGAAATTTCATTGGATCTTATATTTTATACAGGAAATCTATTTGTTTGGCAGTGATTTTTGGGGGAATTTATAAGAACATTTCTGGAAATATTTTCCAATGAAAGAAAATTGTTTATAAACTGCTTTTGTCAACGAAATAGATGTTTCAATACAGTATTTGAGATTTTTTTTTATTGATTTATTTATGGACGCTCTTCAACATCTCAGGTCATCAGCGTCCCAATCAACTCAGGGCGTGAAACGGCCGACAAATTTTGCTCAGAGGCCAGGCCTCTCTTTCAGGCTTGAGGTTCTTTATCGTGCCGTAAATGTACGACACGGGACCCACGGCTTTACTTCCCTTCCGAAGGAAGCCATACTTAGGATTTTTACGCCCGAAAAAATTCATCGGTCCTGGCCGGGTTCGAACCCGCGTTCTTGGGTGTAGGAGGCAAGCATGGTAACCACTACACCACCAGGACCGACTGTATCTGAGATCGGTATAGAAGAATACTAGAGCAAATCATTTTGTAACATTTGCTAAAGCACACACCATTTCTTAAATCCACGTTCTTTCCTATAATGTTCTTGTCTAGGGAACCACACTCAACATTGATAACACACGTTAACACTAACATAAATGCCACTTACTAACAATTTTTTTTCCTTGCACCCAACAATTTTTTCCGCGCGATTTATAGCACCATTGTGATCTTTTATAAGCAATCTTCTTTTCATTTTTACAAATTGAAGAAAACCCTGAATCCTTTTACTTCTGCTGCTGTGACGTGCTCATTACAGATGTAACATGAAGAGAATAGCCAACACAGGTTGTTTCGTTCAAGGCTTTTTAAAGAATCCTGGGGTTTTCGTAACATTTGTGCAGTTTAACAAAGAACTTTTATTAATCCACCACACTCGGCTATATTGTAAGGAATATTATTGTTTAAGTCATGATCAAATAGAGTGTTAATTTAATTATGTAACGAAAGATCCAGATTCAATCCCCAGATAATTAATAACCATTTATTATAATGTATGCAGTTTAATCATTTATTAACATGTATCTTATAACATTTATCTATGTAGAATGTTATAAATTGAAATAGCAATAGAAATATAATTTGTGCAGTGAGGAAGAGACATGTATATAATAATACAGCGACATTCTGGTGCCATGACCAAGGTCAACTTTTGAATATAACAGAAACCTTGGAAGTCCTTGAAGGAGACCTTTACATAGAAACTCTCGCTATGTATAACGCATCTAGCGTACGAAAGAAAGAAATTAGCTCAGACAGTAAGCATTCGAATTTTAATTATATCTCTGAGAATCTTTCATCCACAAAATACCAAGCCAATCAGAAAGTAATGCTCAGGGTGCGTCTTTAATGTTCTAAGTTTTGAATTCTCGCGGAAAGACTGATAGAGAAATCGTTTAAAGGAATTTTTGGAGGTATTTTAAGTTCAGTTCGTTTTGGGAGACGTGAGACAGCAGTATATCTTGGGAGACATAACTGAGCACTTTAGTTCGGCTTAGGAGAAGTAAGAGTTCAGTTCGATCCGGAAAATGAAATAATTCAGTTCATATCCATAACGCAATCGAGAGGAAACAAGACTTAAAAACATCTTCATAGGAACAGTTATAATAGCAAGAAATGTACATTAATTAATATGCACTCTAGGTAAATTTTGAATACGAATAACAAGTTTAACGTGTGACTTAGGTCATTAGAAACATTACCAAACTCTTACGGCTCCTTGCAAGTGGTCCAGACTAGTCATGAATAAAAAGTGACTAATTAAATAAATGAATGAAATGTGAAATATTACTATTATTTAGTGAAGTCCCGTCCCGGTCTTTTTCCTTCCCTGAGAACATTCCAGAAAAGCTCAAGAACATTTACAGGGGCTTGAGAAGAACGGCAGAAGACGGCGTTCAAAGCAGCATAGCCGTGGTATTCATCGAGATCAGCAGCATCTCCATCGATACATCTTTCTCCATTTCACTAAAATCAATTTCCCCCACAACTTAATATAAACTATCAACCTTCTTAACATAATAAAATGAAACATACAACTCACTATAAACTAACACGCTATTAAAATCGCTGCAAATTAGCGCTTAAACGAGCTTAGACACATCTCTTGTTGTGTATTGATGAAGTTGTTATTGTCGTTGGCATAACGGAAACACAGGGGCGCTACTTGTGGTAAAAGAAAGAAACAGTGAAAGAGAAAAAAAATTATAATATGGTTTGATCTTTCAGGATAATTATAAAATATCTGGAGGTCATGTTAGCATCTTGTTCGTTCTACAATGATGTTATTGTGAACCAAGGTTATTGTAAAAAGAGTTTGCACCACCGTTTTTCATACAAAAGGCTAGGCTTTTTACAAACATGAAGAATTTACGATTATAGTTCTTATGGCAGAGCATTCTTTTTTTATGCACAGGATATTCTCGGTTATTCTGAAAAAGCATCACCCTGACTATGAGCAGCAAGTTATCAGCTACTTTCTCCCAGTCTCGTGCATGCTAATGCAATAAAATGTCTGAAGAAAAAAAAGAAAAATTCATGAAGCAAATCGCCTTGGTAAAGTATGCCATCATTAGCTACTGAATAATTGATCCATTTCGTTTTTCATTTTAAGTAAACAGCTGATGCCTGTGTTTATGTGACAATGACTTTCAGCGGAAATGTAATTTCTTTTCCCGATAGAATTTAAATACAGCACTCAAAAGCTTGTGTTTATTAAGAGCAATTTATGAGGTGCTCCGGGACAGAATAAACAGCCACAATGTTCTATCCGTCTCTGATTTAATCCCATAGGATTTTCGTTCTTTGTGAATCTTCAAAGACAGGATGTATATAAAAATCCTCACACTCTGCTTAAGTGGTTTTCAACCGTTCATCAGAACGTCATCCCCTTTAACTCAAAAGTGTTGTAAACATAATATTTAAATTGTTTTATTCCTTGTGTATTAGTACATAAAATGTTATTTTTTTTATTATTTTATAGACAATTTTTACCAATTAGTACCAATCGAAAAATGAATTGAATAAAATATATTCCTTACATTTTTAGCTGTTTAAAACTTAAGTATTCCTTAATAAACAAAACTGTTTGATATAATACCACATTTGGGTACAAATCACGTGCCAAAATCTGTAACTGATTCTGTATCAAATATACGTCATATCCAGAAATGCATTTAGCCAATAATCAGGATTTGTTTAACGGCTAGGCTTTCGCCTAAATCCCATTTCTTGTCATTAATTTCAGAAAAATATCTGGCTAAACAATTTTCTACAATAATTTTATTATTTGACAAATTCCGCAAATATTTCATTATCCACATCATTAAGATCTGACAATGAATTTTCAAACATTTTAATATAAATTATTTTTACCTTTCTTTTTTAATATTTCCGAAAATCTTCGAAGATTCAATTAATGTTATATTTCCTTTCTTGTACTTAGCTGAAATTTTCATTTATTCAGCTGCTGAAAAATATCTATCAAGACGCATTAACCATTCCCCATTTTGCACTTTAATATGTAGATGACACAGATAGTCAGGTATCTTAATGCTAATACCAGCATAATAGGCAGCCTTACAAAAATAAAACTTACCCAACGGAACTTATGGACACCCGTCTTGGTAAGGGGCATGCTTTTTTATCCAATGTTACGGGTTCTATCAAGCCCGTGCAAAGGCCGCCCTGAAAAGCAGAAAGCACAATGAGAAGAATCAAAACTGATAAGCCATAAGAAATGTTGAATGCAGGATTCAAGCAGTGAAGCTGCGAATAGTTCACGGAGATCAGACATTAAATAGGGAGATCTGCTATAGGAGCAGCTGAGAATGGGAGGAAATAACGCCTGGGTTTCAAAATTAAGAAGGGATCTAGAAAATATAGAAATGAGGATCATTTGAATCGCAGAGCGGGGAAACAGGAGGGGGGCGGGTTGGAGGAAAATTAAGAAACGCTTGAGGGACATTAACAGGCATCTGACTCTTTCGGAGAGTGCAGAAAAGTTTCGCTGGATATACAATCGGAGCTGAAAGATAGGGGATGAAGCGTTATGTCCAAACAGGGCTAAACTGTGCAATCAGGGGCTCGCTTGGTTTAAGTAACACTAAAGTAACAGACAGAGAGGGTAGGGAATCCATACAACATGTAGAGAGAAAGATTCTTGGGGACATATTCTGGCGTACTGCACGAAGAAGGAAGAATGGAGAAAGAGATATCTACCGTCACCGTTTATTAACGTGGGAGAGGGCAGTGGCAGTGCTGGACTTTGCTGGCAGATAGGAAGGAGTAGGAGGGAGTAGGTAAAGTTTTAAACAAAGTGAAACAGTTCAGATCGGAAGAAGTAGACTACGAGAAGAGGGCGGGGTAGAGGAGTATGTTATGATATTTTTTTGGAATTAATTGCACATATATATGAGTGTAAGTTATTTACTTTTGTATAGTTTTATTTTCCGTTTATTTTATATACCTATTATATATTGTTTCTTTTCATTTATTTATTTAATTATGTATATTTTCTGTTTCTTGATAGTTAAATATTGGTTTGTGCAGTTTCATGTATTTTCTAGTATATTGGGAAAGCATGTACGGTCCCAGGACCCGTGCGACATAAGTTAGATTTGTAAAAATATATTTTGTAAATAAATACACTATTACTACTAGTACTAAATTAAATGTAAAAAGAGGTATTCAATACAGGCAATTACACAGCAAACGAGTAATCAAATCAATGTAAACATTTATATTTTTTTATAGTTCCCATTGCCCTTCAAAAAGAAAAAAAAAAAAAAAAGCCTGCCCCCCTTTGTCGAGTATATCTACCCAAGAGGAATTTAAAATTAGTGTTCATCAGTCGATTGACAATTAATTTCATACAAATGCTATAGATATCTGGAAAATGTAAGTAGTTTTAGTATTTACCTGCTTCTTTGGACACGCATAGCTATTATAAAATAATCATATTAAGTAATATATTAATTTTCTGAGATCCTTTCGGCGCCGGCAACTACAAAAAGGGCTACCGAGAAAATTAGTGCCAGGTGACAGTAGGCCAATGAGTCAATTGTTTTACGACAAGACAAGTATGTGAAAGTCAATCATTTCGATTATACTTGAATGAGGGGACACGGGTTGGTTATAAGCTACATAATGTGCATAATACTTAGGCATGTTCGTTGTAAAGCATTAAAATAATTACTTCACATTAATTTAACAGAAAATATCTTACTATTAATGGTTTATTTTATTCGTAAGTTTTTCACTTACACGCAATGCAGAGGGTTGTGCTTAGGTCGAGCATTTAAAGTAATGCACAACGCAAAATACTGGCTAATTATAAAACTTCTATAGATTTTTTGAGAAAAACAGCAGCAGTGCTGGACTTTGTTGGCAGATGGGAAGGAGGAGGAGGGAGTAGGTCAATTTTTAAACAAAGTAAGACAGTTCAGATCGGAAGAGGCAGATAACCGGAAAGGAGGGGGGATAGAGGAATTTTTTTTGGAATTAACGTATATGTAGGGGAGTGTAAGTTATTTACTTTTATATTGTTTTCTTTTCTGATTGTTTTATTTGGGTATTAGAAAAAATGTTTACCTTTATATTTCATATATTCATTACATGACACATTTCGATGTGACAACCCTTCGTTTCGAAACATGGCCATTTTCAACCTTTATCTTCTCTTATATTACAGGAAGCGTAAGATATTGTAAAGATGTGCTGGATTAGAAGCAAGTCAAAGAAGTCTTTTTTTGGCCAATTCCTCAAACGGGTCCAATCTGGGCGAATGTCAAGCCAACTGAAGTGTCAAAGTTGAAGTGTGTCCAGGCAGCAAAGTGCAGCAATTGAACGCAGTTCATGCATCTTCACCGTGACAGCTTGCGAAGCAATATGTTTCGATCTGCTGGAGGCTCTCAACAATAAAGCATTATGCAATTAAATGCAAAACATTTAATTCAGCGAAAAAGCAACATTTCACGCTGTGGCATGGTAAACAAACTCAACTATCGCATATGAAAAACGAACAGAAAAATTTATTAGAGAGGCTATTTATTTATCTGGTTAGGTGTAATCATGAACGACATTTTCGGTCCATTCATGTTTGCAGAACTTAACGTAAGGTCACAGGTCAAATTTTGATTTTTTTTTATTCGAAATAATTATTTGCCTATTTCTGCTTAATTTAGTACATTATTTATTGAACATTCTAATTGTAATTACTTTTAATTACTGAATGTGTTTTAAGTGTAAAACTATTTTTAATACCCTATTGCATAAAAATATCTCTGAAACCATTTGTTATAGAAGGATGTTTCAAATGTTAATAGCAGCAATGGCCGCTTTATAAGCAATTGGAATTTTTTATATTTATTTTCAGTTTTACAAGCTTATATCCCAATTTTTTTCCTAAATACATTTAATACTATGCCTAGATTCACCAGAGTTTATAAAAAATTTAAAAACCAAGAAAATATTATTACAAAACGTATACAATAAAGCATAGTAGTAGTGATAATGAAAATAATAGACCAATTTCTGAAGAGAATAATTCAGTGAATGATAAACCAGTTATTATACTCCCCCCTAGTTTTTTTTTAATCGTGTTTAACGTCCGTTTTTACCACTGAGGCGTCACAAGTGGTGATATTGATAATACATGAGATGAAATGATAAACTGGGAAAGATATTTTTTTTAAGGAAGGAAACGTCCAGGCCCAAGTTAGGGCATCTTCCGGCATTTGCCATTTAGAGGACAGAGGAAAACCTGAAGGGGAAAAAAAATCATGGAGGACGTTCCTAGCGGAAATCAAATCCCAGATCTCCCGTTCACACGTCGGCGCCTTAACGACCTCGGCCACCCGTGGCGTTTTCTTCCTAGTGCTTCCAAGAAAGATACATAGTAATCATATGGAAGATGTTGAAGACAACGAAGGAAATATTAATATAGTGATTGACTTGAATATTTTAATTAGAGTGTTGAGTGAAATTGTATCCTGTAATGTGTGTGGTGTAATCACTTTCTGTAAAGATGCAGCGGCAAGAAAAGGATTAGTATGTAAATTGAAGTTGTAACGCAATTTTAGTCGTAAGCGAATATGGAACATGTGGAAGCATGAAAAATTTACAACCTATTTACATTATTACATTCATTATTGAGATCTAATTTCAGATCATTTGCATAAAAATGTTTGTACATGAACATTAATATAAATTTATTTTTATAAAAAGAGTATAAATTATTGTTTTTATGAAGTACGTTCTCTAAACTAGAGCTAAGAACGTATTACATAATGAACACTTTCTGAGAACTACATAAAAATGAATACTTTTGCATGAGGAGATAATATAGGGCCTCTGAATCACCTAAATATTACTGGTAAGAGTTGCTTCGACATGTTGCAACAGTTTCTTTATCCTGAGTTAAAGCAAGACGGTATAGCTGAAACTATTAAGTTTCAACAAGATGAAACACCTCCACATTTTGCGAGTGACATTCGTGACTTTCTAAATGAAATTTTTCCAAACACTTTTTCATCGAGTCTCACAACGAATATTGTCACCCTCAAGGGAGGATGGCGGGAAGGGGAAGGTATGTAGTTGTTGCACACACAGTAAGAAACCTTGATGTTGCCATGAGTTAGTTTATTCATGAGCAAGGTAACAGTGGGTGATACACATTACACTAGATTTGCTATTGACGGGTGAAGCCCGTTACAATGTTCTTTAAATGGTGGGTAAAGCCCATTACAGTAGTCTTTAAATGTGGGTGAAGCCCACTACAATAGTAGGTGCCGGAGTACAACACAGTACTAATGAAACCCCACCAGACGGGGCTTACCTTCGAGGCGATGCCACGGACGTTCGTCAAGATAGATGGTAGCCTTCCAATCGACACTCTGGGCAACGGCCTACGTGCGGACTGTCTCTCTCTGACTGTTTCGAGTCTTGCAACTCGTTATTTGGCAATTTTGTCCTAGAGGGTCTTGGCAATTCTGCCATCGAATGTTCCGATGTGGTCGGATTACGCCCCGACATTAACCAATCAGGGTAAAGTATTCAAATCGTTCTAGAACATTTTCTATGTGACGTATCATGACCACATTTCTGCATGGAGGTGTGCAATTTTGCACGTCGCCCCGAGGAAGCTGATGTAACAGAAAAACCCTCGGGTTTGTCACCGGAAGTGGCGACCTGCGATCTTCCCGTAAAACAGTTTCTGCTACACTCCCTGAGTCTCGAAGGGCTATGAAGTAATAACTTGTATGCAAATTAGAATTGTATAATTATTTAAGTATAATTTCGGAATCTCCAACCAGACGAAAGTCCAAGCTACGCATCCCTCAATTGTGTCCGTGACATTGTAGCCCAGTGTTAAAACTTTTTTTTTTTTTTTGTGCCTTTTGTTTGGAGGTTTATTAAATCAAAGGTTTACGCAACTAAAGTTAGCAACTTTCAGAGTCTCAGAAATCGGCTTAGGAAAAAGCTACTCCAGCTGTGGTACTGAATGTTTTCATTACGACAAAGAAAAGTTGGAAGGGAGGAGAATTTTGAAATGGAAAGTTACAGCAAAACAATGTAATGGATATATGAAATAGAATGGTAAAGTTTGATTGACCTAATATTTTAAGTATTTTCTAAAAATGGATCGAAAATTTACAAACATTCTGTATTTAAAATGCCTAGTCTAAGTGAGAAGATTAATTTATTGTTTTAACAAATGAAATAAATTTAACATTTTATTTGTAGCATGTTTACTGTGAGTCTAAACCGAATGCTTGCATATTCAAAACAAATCAGCTTACATGTTCCCGGTATCACTTAAGAACTTCTTTGCAATTTTAAAATTAAAAATGCAATGTTTTAGTAATCATTATTCAGTAACAAGAATACTATAAAAGCATCAGTACTGTCGGGCCGCTAGGGCGTTAATTTATACTCCATCGTAATTAGAAAGTAGAATCGATGAGATTTGAAGAAAACTTTCAAAAATATTTTCATTGCTATAATATATTCCTTCGGAATTCGCAACATATGATGTGAGGCTGTAGTGCTTGAGAGCTTCTTGAATTATGTTACCGACCAGCCGTATGAAATAAATTGCGCCTGTTTACCGACAAGAAGGCAAGTACACCCTTGTGCAAAGTAATCGTGAACAAAGATATGATTTAATTTTTTTTAAGTGATTTAACAAAATTTCAATATTACTTTTTACTAGTCAGTGTTTTTAGTATTTAATATGCCTATCCTTAGCCTTAATTGCCATTTTCACTCGTTTGGGCATAAAGTCAAAGAGTTTCTTACATATTTCGCTTATTTCTGTGTCATGAAACTAAACTGTTATCACAGCACAAATCATTCTTTCTTTGGTGGATCAGTCCAGTTTCCTCATTCTTTTGTTGACCAAAGAGTCTCTATAAAGTTCCATTCCGGTGAATTTCCCGTCCAAACACTGAAAACCATTTTTCGCCATGAAGTCTTTTAACATTCTTCGAAGCATGGCATGGGGCAACGTCTTGCTAGAAAATCACCGTTCCTCTTTCAATTTCTTCAGTTCTGTAAGGGGTATTTTCTCTAAAATTGGGATGTATTTGACGCTGTTCATCATTTCGTCAATTGAAATGAAACATTTAGTGCCTGTGAATGCAAAACAGCTCTAAAACATCTTTTTTGGCAACTTTACAGTCTGATGTGCTTCGGTTAGATTTCCTCTCCATCACTGCTCCTTATATTAAGACGTTCAACCCCTGCTCTCCTCTTCAAAATGAATTTCATCACAACATACGGCCTTTTTCCACTCTTCTTGTGCCCAGTTCTGATATTTTCCAGCCCAGGTCAATCCCTTTTTCTTATAGTACACATCAACAGCTGTTTTCTGACCAGTCTACTATCTTTCCTTCAAGCTTTACTCATTGTTGAAGCATCGATTTTCACTCCTGCAGCCTCCAATTTTGTTTGTAAGTCAAAACTGTTCTTTTCAGAATTATATTTTCTTAGATAGGCATCATTTTTCTTGGACATATTTCATTTTCAGCCATATCATCCTTTCCTATGAGATGAAATTGACCCAATATCATTTTTCCTTCCAATAATATTATTAACAACACCCAAACTTAAGTTGCATTCAGCTGCCATCCGTCTGAGCCATATTAGTAAAGTAATGAAGGGTTATGACCTTACTTCTCTTCTTAGGTGTGATAAGCATTATGAATAAAAATACACTTGCTAAATAAAATGTTAAAACAGTTAGAAATACAAGTAAGTTGCTTAACTTCTAGTAAAACCAACAAAAGCAATAACTACAATTAACTATCTCAATAAGGGGTATCAATAATGCGGTGTAGAATTGGAGGGAAGCAATTATGAACAATGAATATCTTATAAAACTAAGTTTATCTGCTTGTTCACATTAATTCGCACAAGACTGTATAGAAAAAATATAAATGTAGTTGTATTAATACAACTGTGGTTCATAACCACACAACAAGAGCATGCCTCCCAAAGGTCCTTAAGGCATACACACGCTCTATGTTTGACGTTGATGAATAAGAGCTTACGTTAGGGCAACAACCACAAAGCTTTTTGTGCCATGTATCGATTTTCCATTAAACTCTCTTTTTCACTCAGCACTGGTGCTCTCTTTGTATCTTCCTTCCCTTAACAACTGGTTGTCCTGCTCTGATTAATCCTTCTTTCAGCTTCCTACTATATTTCCATTCATGTAACTAGAAATTTTATTCACAGATTTCATATTTGGCATATTGCGATAAATTACCTGTTTATTACATGTGAGAAATATATAAAATATTTAGGTATGTACAATGTGATTAACTTTTAAGACTTGTTAAATCTAACAATTTTTGGCTTATTACATCGCGTGCAATAGCCAATTTTAAAAACCAAACTATTCGTATTAGACCATTCACAGCGTAATTGCAATCATAGACTATAAAATCTGACAGGGTCATATAACATGTCTGAGCAAGGTTATTTCCGGAATTCTCTTTTAACTTCAAAAGGCGAATACAAAGCAATTTTAGTCGCCAGCGGACTGCCTTTTCCTCTGTAGTATTATGTATTAATTATATTCATGGTTTTACATGACCCATAAGTTGGCAGAACGTTAAAAGCTTACAAAAATAATATTGCATAGTCATGCGTGCTACTTTTCAGTGATCGTGTTTCAATTGTTTCAACTCGCATCTCCTCTTTAATCATGCATGCTCTTGAATGTCTCTTTTTTAATATTGCCAATCTCATGGTAGTATAAATTCATTGGCGAAGGTGGTAAGACACCTCCTCTGAGTCCAGCAAGGTTGTACACAGGGGTCTGTGCCCTTGGTTTCTTTTCATTTAGGACGCCACCTGGTACGTTTAAACCGATCCGCCTTTCAGCCGTAGACGATTACGTCGCACAAACGCGCTAAGCGTGTTTAGTTTCCAGTATTTCACTGCTGAATAGGCCATGCTCATATTATACAGGTGAGTCACCCGAGCATTAGGTAGGCAAACATCGTCCCTTGATAAGCAGCGCTTGAGGACAACCTCTGCCCATCAAGGTACACGCCTGAGGTACCCCTTGTGCCACATTGCCGCCGCAGTTTCCCGTGAGGTGCGGGACTACTACCCGGCGGAGACCAACGCATCCGACAATCCCTGGGAATGGCTCGAAAAGTCCAGTTCGGCCTACTTCTAGCAATGCCAAAAGTACCATAGGCACCCAGGGTCTCCAAAGCTTGCACTGGAGCATTTGAAGGTCAACGACCGCAGCCGCGAGACAAATGACTTTAGAGTAATTTATTTTTTGTGTAAAAATTTAATTAAATATAAGCCAACTCGTAGTCAGAACCTTTCTGATCAATCAGGGCTGCAATTCACAATCATATGCACAAATTTAAATCTAGTGATTCCGTGCAAAAGAGAGGGGAAACGTACGGTCTTAAGAGAGAGAAAAAAAAAAAACGGATATAATTGGCGCCGTAGATATTGAACGCTCGTCAACAAAAGTATTCCGAAAATTAGCACAACTAGTGAGGTGTTCAGAATAGAAAAGAAATGTTTCAATATAGATCTCCCCCCTAATCAGCAAGACACACCATTCCCCTTGTGAACTTTTTCCATTAGGATGGTACCTAGAGACTAAACCGAAAGAAGAGGCACGCTACTTAACCACGCTTGGGCCATTCGGCTAGGCTACCAGTTACACTGGTTGAGCGGCCTAATCTAGCATCAATTTCCTCAACTGTGCAGATTAGTAACCCGAGTTCTTTTAGCTGATTCACCACCATTGCGCTGCACCATATTCAGTTTCCCCTGAGTCGCAGAAACCACATACCCCACCAATTCCAACCCACCCAAACCACTCCGGGGCGGGGCTGTGTCCGGCCAGACGTACTTATAGTCACGTCAGGAGAATCACGGGTGCTCAGGGTTCGCAGAGCTTGCACCAGAGCATTTGAAGGGATTTACCCTCTTTGCTTTGGAAATAGAAAGACGGAAAAATAAATACATCTGCAATATTACACCGCGGCACTTTGTTGTCTATACAGGGACGTAGATTCAAAATTTTATAGGTTATTATTTATTAAGAAGTTATTTCAATATACATAATACATTTTACAGATGTAATCTATAAAGAAAATATAACTTAATATAATGATAAACTGAATAGAACATAGAATCAAACAATTCTTAAGTAATTTAATAATTTACATGTTACTGGAAACCATAGTTACCATTGCCTGGTAACCAGCTAACTACAAGAACAAAATACACCGTCGGAAACCGAACGGTCAGAGTGTTGGTAACCAGTACCTACCTTACCCTTGCTGTTTAAGAGAGCTTAATCCTATTTTATTTTTAGTTCCACATTCTGTATTCACTTCTTATTTAAATCGTTATTTCCCTGTGTTCTTAAACTTACAATATTAATACATGCTTTGAACTCTACCTTTCCTAATTTATTTCACTTAATATATTGAGCATTCACTTTAAGTATGTTTTACTCTTGTTATTCTGTCACTAACACTATCTGTACATTTAATCCTTACTCGCTATTCTTCAATTTACTTTCATTATTAATATAACTTATCTGGTGTTTCATTACTATTTATCACTCAACTTAACACTCATCAAACACTTTTACTATCTCCTTCTAATTACCACCATTTTCTTCTGTACTGCTAATCCCTGGCTCCTACTTCCCCGTGATCCTTACCTCCCCTTCATCTTCATTCATCTCCTTTTGCAGTATGTTGTTTACTATAACAACCATGTCTACTCTCGGTCTTCTTTCTTCTTCATTAGTTAAATGGTTGAGTAACTGTTGGTGACGTGTTAATGATATATTTGTGATCGATTATCACTCCCTTCTTCTATCTTTACTCTCCACTCGGTCTTCTTTCCTCTTCTCCTTCCCTCACTTTTCTTTCTCTCTAATTGTTATGCTGTTAGTTATTGTTTTGCAATCATTGATATAACTATTACCAACTTCTTTTACTCCTCGCTCTTGTGTTCTTCCTTCTTTCTCTTCATCTTGTTTTCTTTTCCGCCTTACTCTCCTCCCTCATTATCTTGCTGTTCCTTTTATTCATGATAGAAAGGAAATCGTTGGCAATGAACTCAGCAAAAGTACGTGGTCGAGCGTTCAACTCGGACATGTACTCCAATATAATGTTTTTAATCGAAAGTCACCAGCTGCGCCATATTTAGAAGCCAAAACTAAAACTACCGCGTGCGCGGACAAGGTTTATAACTAAACCTGGGGTTCCGATAAGTAAATATTAACATAACAAGGCATATCTGCAGTAATAAGATGAAACCTTACATGATCAGTTAGAACTTGGCTATAAAACGTTGAAACATAAAAAGTGAAAATTTCGTGGGGTACACTGAACCTTTTCGGCAAGCAGGTCATAATAAATAAACAAATACAGTAATTTGTAAGAATAAGTGGAAGGAAGGCTAAGGAAGAGTTGGCATTAATGATCCATTTCATAAACAGCTTCTCGTTAAGTCTGTTCCCCTCTATGGGTTAGGCACTAAGTACTTTTTGCTACTCTCTGGTCAAGGTTGGACTCCCTGTAAATGTAAATATCGGGAACTCATTGAATACTTTTATATATCATCCCAAAAACCACAGCGCTATGCACCAAATATTAAACGTTGTGTATATACCGCTATGTTCAGGTATTCTTAACCGTCTGTACTGCCCCAACATTGTTTGACATTCTTCCATTTAAATCGAAGCAAAGTGAACTGGTATCCAAGATACTCTAGATATATGGTGACTGCTTGCTATTTCTCGCTTCAGTTGAAGTTAATAATGACGCATTAATTTAGTTCTAGCCTGCCCCAATCATTCGCACTAATTAGTTCATTCTATGATCGATCTCTCCTCCATTTAGTGGAACTATTTTACCATTGACAATTTCTAAAAATAATTTTCTCTTTTATATCACACACTCGGAATATTCCCTCTAAATCTTATCGTGATCACGATAAAACTAAAACAAAAAAGTGACTTGGAGATAAGAGGGATATTAATTTTGAGATATTAGTGTATCCCTATATTTAGGCACTAGCTGAACTCATTAGCGTAGCTAAACTTAACACCTACTATCGTAAAAGGTAGATGAAGTAATGCAGTTTTCACAACAATTAACATCTACTGGCAATGGGTTATATAGACAGCATTTTAATCCAACTATCTTCATTTAAATTTGCTCACTTTTCCAGTTAAGAACGGTATATTTGTTGTTTGAATTTTGGAAACAATTGTTTTATGGTCTTACTTTACAATAATACAGAATAGCATCATTGTAAATAGGTGAACTGTTGGGCTGCACGTCAGAAGTTAAAAGAAGATTTTTCAGAGCATAAAGTGAAATATCTGATTATATTTCTCCAGGAAGTTGAAGCAGAACGTAAGAGATGCAAGAAAACGTCTGCTGCGTAGAAACGATTGAAGTACTATGACCCAGGTACAGAAACTAATATACAAGGGTAGGTCCATAAGTTCCCGGCCTTGCAGATAAGGATCATCGCCTTCACAAAAGCCTTATCTGGTGTCATGCCTTATCTGTTAAGTAAATAATTGCAGCTGTAACTTCCGCTCTGTTATGTTCAGTTGTTCAAATATAGTTGCATAAAGAAGGAAGGCTACGTGTAGAAGATTGTGACATGTACAAAATGGAGTATCGAACTGTTATTAAGTTCTTCACAAAAGGATAGATTACTCCAAATGAAATTAAACAGCGATTGGACGGCGTATATGGGGAAGTATCCCCCTCATATTAAAAGAAAGGACCAAACTTTTTCGAATGGGTCGAGAAAGCTATGAAGACGAAGAGCGTGCAGGTCGGCCCTTACTCCTGAACACATCGCTCTTGTGGAAGCAGAAATTATGGAAGACCGGCAGCTCAAAGTTACAGAAATATCAGCAAGGTTGGGTCTTTCTAAAACAACAGTCCTTCCAATAATTCATGAATATTTAAATCAGGGTTAGTGTAAGATGGGTGCTAGACTTCTTTCCTCAGTCCAAAAATAGCAACGAGTCATCTGTTGTCAGGCATTTTTCGAGTTTTGCCTTGGCAACGAGAGAGAAGTTTGTAAACCATTGTTACAGGAGATGAAGTTATGATCCTCTACTTTGATCCCTTGTTCTAAAGAGAATCAATGGCGTGGTATAAACCTGGCTAAGCATCGCCTCTAAAGGCCATGGTCACAACCTTTTGTGTCGGCGAAGGGACACTCTTCATTGACTTCAAGGAGAGCAACACCACAGTAAATGGGGAGTACTATGCTGGCCTACTGCACAGACTACGTGCTTCCATCAAAGAGAAAAGGCGAGGAAAACTGAGTGGTGGTTTGAGCCTTCTTCATGACAATGCACCTGTGCACACAGCTCTTGTTACTAAGGAAGCTCTTCAAGGAGATCGACCATCCACCTTACAGCCCAGATCTAGCTCCCAGTGACTATTTCCTCTTCTCAAAACTCAAGAAGAACCTTCGAGGAGGGAAATTTAAGTATGACGAAGAAGTGATGGATGCTGTTTATGTCCATTTTGCATACAAGATTTCCGACTATTTTGGGGGGGAGGATTGAAATGTTAATTCAAAGATGTGAGAAATGTATTGCAAGAAAGGATAAATATATTAAAAAGTGAAATATAGTTTTTGTCTTTATCATACCTAGAAAATGGTTTGGCCGGAAACTTATGGACCTACTCTCGAACCTTGTTCTCATGGTTTAAATATGCATGCTAAATGTGAAAGAAAAAAAAAACATAGTAACTGATTTGTCTCTCAATGATTTAGAAAGAAATATTATTAAAATGATAATGAAATGAAACAAGGTACATTTTTACTTAAATATATGACAGTAGCAGAACCAGCAAGAAGGACAGTAGAGAATAAAAGATTAGTGTAGTATGTCAGGTGAAAAAGTACATGGCGGCACTTCAATAGTATGTACAGCCGCATTTGCTAGCACTCTGAGTGTGTCAAAGAGTAGTTACTATGTTCAGTTAAAACACATAGGAGACATGCCTATAGAAAATCGTGGAAATAAAAGGCTGAAGAAAACCCAACTTATTAAGAGGAATATATTCAAAAACAAATGTCCAGAAGTCCATTATTCTAGAAGGGATTCTTGTTGCTCTTACCTGCCACCTGAGCTAAATATTAAGATATTGTGAAGGTCATTTGTAATGTTCCCTCTCAAAATACAAATCAATTTTCTGCAAACATATTAATCTTCGATTTGGAAAATCTCGCTCAGACTTTGTATGTACTGAGTTCTTATCGAAAATTAAATCTACCCCTAATATAGTAGAAAAAAAACAGAATTAGCATTGATTACAGGCTCCATAAACTACGTTAAAAATGTTCTTTCAAGTAATGAAGGAAATAAATCAACCCCCAGGAGAAATACTTTATAGAAGACAAGTGTGGCTCACAACCTCACAATACTGCAGGTGGTAAAGGACAAGAGTATGAATATTTCTCAACACTTGGTCGGAGACTCAAAGTAGTCGTGCGTCGAATAAAATTGCATCTGCACTTAATTACTATTTGACTGAATTGGAAAATAAAATAGGAGAAGCCTTGATCTAGGCTGTTCTCTGATTCGCGTGCCTCACAGAACAAATATTCTACAGTCCTGAGCAACCTCATGAAAATAATACATAAAGCTTCTGTTTTCGCGATCATAGTTAACTTCTGCCAGACCGCATCTTAGGAAGTATTGACAGTGTACCGAAGAGTACATACCATCACTTTACCTTCAGAATACCACGCGATATTAAGAAAACATGGTAAGTGCCCGAATTTGTTACAGATTGGAAAATGTTCGATTTTAAAACTAAACGGCATGTAATTTTGAAGAAGAAATGACCGACGTCCGTGTTCTGCAATATATGAAGGGGCAAGTAACCGTGAAAACAACATACACAGGGTCCAGTATTGAAGTTTTGTTTTAATAGTGTTAAACGCCCGTTTTTACTACTGAGGCATCACAGGCGGCTGACACTGGTGATACATGAAATGAAATGAAATGATATATTGGGAAAGGATTTTTTTTAAGGAAGGAAACGTTCCAGGCCTAAGTTTAGGGTACCTCCCCGGCATTTGCCACCTATGAGGCCTGAGGAAAACCTGGGAAAAAAACCCAGTCTTGGAGGATGGTCCTGGTGGGATTCAAACCCCAGATCTTCTGCTCATAAGTCCGCGCCTTAACGACCTCGGCCACCCGTGGCGGTGGTATTGAAGCTGAAGTTGTTAAGCAGAGAACAAGTCCTGCAAAAACCATTGACACAGCTGTGAAACTTACGTTCATAAATCACTTTAGTGAAAGAAAGAGTGCCCATAAAGAAGTTGTTGAACTTCAGCGTGACTTCAGAAGAAATTGTAACATTTAATGAAGACGGGTGTCAGGATTGTCAGAGAATGTAGAAGATATCGCTGCGTCTGGGCACCTTGATGAAGAACCTTGTGATTGTGTTTATCAGTGAAGTGTCCTGCTCCTATTATGTCTTTGTTATTATTGTTGGACAGAATTATTTAATGACACAACGGAACAAAAGATATTTCTACCTAGATCTTTTACTGCACAGTATTTTTTAAATATCAAAGGATAATTTGTTTTGTTCCTAAAAATCGTGATTAAAAAGTTTAGAAAAGTGTGTTATTTTAAGGTTAATTTAGGGACAAGTATTTAGACATAAAAATATGGAAATTACCCATGGTCTATTTGATTTCTCTAAACTGATATTAGCTGATAAAATAATGTGTTACATTTATGAATTTATTAAAGAAATGATATCTCCTGAAAATTTCTATTTTTGTAGATGTCAAGTTTTGTGAATCTTCCTCAAAATGAATACGAATAAAGAATGAAGAGTTCAGTTTCATGACAGATTCATAGTTAATGACGACTTGAGGTGGACGGCTGAGGTCACTGGAGAGACGGAAAGATCTTTAACTTGCCAAGAACTCTTGACAGCACAACGTGCCGAGGCTGGTGTAAGGAGCAGAGGAAACAAAGCAAAGTACGCGTCCTTCAATGCGGTGCAGAGAGACTTTGCATTTATTTTGGGAAACCGTCAGAGAGGAAGAACGGGGGAAAGCACAAAAAAACAAAAACTTACAAACGAGCTTTGAGAATGGCACGCTTGCACCAAGCCGCTTTGATTAGTTTCCGACTCATAGCTAACATGCTTATGCATGAGTTAACGTTTCGTTTCTCAACATAATACTGTGGCAAGCAAAGGATTCATTCACTTCCATCTTTCATCCTTTTCCTTTCCCTGTACTTCGCTCGCTTCATGTGTTAGGTTCCATTTTAATACTGTGGGATGACAAGATATTTTTTACTTAAAGTGCATTCATCGCCTTGGAAAAAAATCACACACGGGACAGTGGCTGGACTCTATGATAATGTGATTATCATCTTTCAGATAACAGAGAGAACATGCAACAGACTGAAACATTAAAATCGATTCAAGCCCACGTGCGCCCCTCTAGCTAACAACTTGTTTTGTTCTGTTGCATCCGGGAGGCAAGTGGAAACACAACCGTCCCGGGCGGAAAAGGAAACCAGCGTTTGACGACTGAAGCTCAATTGTACAAGAAATATTTTTGGCCCAATAGTACAATGACGCCAATATTGCTACGTAATAGTATGAACTTCAGAATTATTTACGAAACTGTGAAAATAAAAACATACCGAATCCTTCTGCTTCCTTTTCTGTTGATAGACTTTGTTTACTTAGTGCTGCTCTCTCAAATTTTGTGGTATTTTAATTTATAAATATAAAGTCAATCCTCTACCCCCACCACGGTACTCAAAGATTAGCTAAATATAATTATGCAATGGTTGCATACACATTCTGACATGCTATAGTCGTACCTAATTTTTTACATTTTTTAAAGAATGTGCAATAAAACAAACTTTTTAACACATAATAATACGTATATAAATATTACAGGGAGCTATTTTGGTCTATGCTCATAGTTGAATTAAAGTCGCACCACTCACCTGCGTTCCTCTCCTTTCTACTCGGATGACTTTGATAAACATGCACTTGATATTCTTTATTTATTTTTTTGAGTAGTGTTTAACGCCCGTTATCACTACTGAGGCACCACAGGCGGTGGACACTGATGAAATGATATATTGGGAAAGGATTTTCTTTAAAGGAAGGAAATGTTTCAGGTCTAAATTTAGGGTACTTCCCCGGCATTTGCCATTTATGAGGACTGAGGAAAACCTGAAAAAAACCTCAGTCCGGAAGGACGGTCCTAACGGAAATCGGTCCTAACCGCAGACTTCCCGCTCGTGTGTCCGCGCCTTAACGACCTCGACCTCTCTTGGCGGTGGTTTATTTACCGAGTTCTAATCTGTACCGTACGCGTTGTTCGAAGAGGTGTTTGTCTTGAAGTCGCACACTTTTTACGAAATTTGCATTCACTCGCAACAGTTTTATGTAGTCCTTTCAATTTCTGCCATGATATTTTCTTGATTTTCCTGTACAGTGTGTTTGTGCAGGGTGCAACCCCCCCATAACTTTTCCTGGAAGACGGGAAGGGAGAATCCTTTCATTGTGAAACCACATGAAAACTGTACAATACATACATTACTGAAAATAATGCATTGTGTATTTCTATGAACTAACAGCAATAACACATACAGAAATAACAGAATGACGATCATATCCTCAGTATTGTGGCAACTCTGCATGTATTCACAATACAACTGCAGGCAACAATGAAGTCTCAGATTATTAACCGCACTGTTGCCAAATCAGTAAAATTATTCTACTTATAATTAGATTCTCCCCACTATTTTTAAATGATTTCGCACCCTGTTTTTGTAAACTTTCACTGTTTTAGTGGTAACATTTTAACACAATAACCACAGTAAAATTCACTTCACTAGCAAGTCGTAATTAATAACACTGGTGCACTGATAGCCTTAATGGCACGTTAATAGCACAATAAGTTTATTTATACTGACCGCAAACTGAGTTGTAATATCACAAGAGGAAATAATGCCTGTTTTCGTAACAGCAAACGGTCATCGATTATCCACATGCAGCCATCAGGGCCAGAACTATTTGCTATCGTAACAGCAATCAGGTGTGACCTTGAACCAGTGCGTTCTGCGCTTAGCTGCAGACACGAGAACAAGAAAGATACATCTTCCACTTCATGGGTCATATATTTTTTCCCTTCCTGTTCTACTAGAACATTCCGTATAGATATATGACCGAGAAGAGTATTGAATGAAAATAAATGAATAATCCTGTCGTAAGCATATGACAAAGATCATAATCTCCAATGAAAAAATTGTAAAGAAGCACAGCACTGAATATCGATAAGAATATCGACGAAACAATCGACAAGATTTGATCCGGAAAACATGATCTAGCAGTAGCGCATTGGCATGTGCCGATTTCAGGAGGAAGTGGATATTGGATTGTGTTGGTGGCAATCTGTGGAAGATTTATGACATTTGTGTATAGTGCTTGGATAAAATCTTCCTGGAAATGCGATGTTGCCTACAGTTCGCGTGAACAGAATAACCGTTCGCTAAGTTGTTTGTTTCATCCTCACACCCGCGCCGCTGGCGCTTTTGTAATTTTAAACTACGCGAGTTCTTCTTCATGTTGCCACTAAGTGACGTCATGATAAGAAAATGAAAGGGCAACTAGATAAAATTACTTCTTTGCACCGACTCGGTAATTTGAAAAGAAAAAGTGCTTGAAAGATTCATTCCGACATACAATATGAGTATGTGCGTAACAAAAAATTGGAGTTATAATAGTAAATAAATGTAATACGTGTGATTAAGTTGTCCCGTTCGAACTAATAATATCGAATGAATTGAGTAATTATGTACAATTACTTTTTCACTTGGCTTTTTGATATTTTACATGGGAGGATTTCATTGTTTTACTAAATTGGTTTTCAAATATCGATAACATAAGTAAATATGGAAGTTGTCCCTGGATCTCCGTCAACTATATAGTAATGAAAATAATATTTGTAATTTTAGAATCAGCGACTCAGTAATTGTGTTCAAGTATGTGATGCATTTTTTTCCAGTGGAGAAACTTTAATGACATAACTCATATATGTACAATTAATATTATATAGTGTTTAAATGCATTCATAAAGTGTATTTTTGTAATATTTAAGAAATAACTTTTTGAAATGCAACAAGGTAAGGAAAAACTCAGAAAGACTTGGCAAAAGTCAGACAATGCAAAGTAATCCCTTCTGGTATGCGGCTAGGGTTGAAAATGTCCTCGCCTCAGTGCAGAAGCCGACCTGTTTGTTCACAAAGTTGTCCGTGTAAAAAGTCATCGACAGTAACGTATGGAATCTATTTGAATTCATCTTAGTGACGAATAGCGAAGCATTTAGCTTGACCAACATTTTCCAGTGAATAGAAATGAAATTCAGTGAGGTAAGCACTCACCTACAAGTCTCCTTAACACAAAATTGGCGGAAGTATTTCGCGCCATTGCCATTTGATATCGTGTATAAAACGGCTAGATTTTGTCCAAAAGGGGGCAGGCTCAGAATTTTTCAGGCCCAGATACGTGTGGTTGCCGTCGCCAGCAGATCAGCGGAAGAGCAGCCTAAATATCAAGTACCAGTTCCGGTGACAACGAAGCTTGAGTGCCAGTAGCCACGTTAACTGACGAGACATCATTGAGCTGCATTAAGTATTCAGTTCAGTTAACAATTTCATCACACACGGCACCCTTTGATCAAAGCAATAAGTTTCCAACATTACCTTGCCGTGGTTCGACGAAAGAAGTGAGTTTGCCCGAATATTCAAGTTAGGAGCATAAACTATATCAAGTAAGCGTTATTTGTCGTCACCTTTGGAGTCTCGTTCACTCAGGCACATAACCGTCAAAATGCAGCGAAACGTCCTCGAGAGAGGCTCATCGAAGAAGAGTGGGGGTAGTCTGCAGCAGCCGTGGCGAAATCTACGATGATCAGCGGACATAAATTATTTACCACAGTACCCTTACAGCCCAATTCCCATCCCCCGCAAACATTCCTTCTTCAATGTTCATTGAAAAATAGAATGTTTAAGAAATAAAAACAGTAGGATGGTTTTGTATTCTAATGTTTACTCTAATGGCACTGTGAGTAGAACTCTTCTGTGCTTAAGGACGTTGGTTCTGTTCCCGGCAGAACACAAAATTGTTTCTTTCTGCCATGTGTAGAGTCCGGAGTATGTGTGTCGGTTATTAAAATAACTACTTCGCTCAATTTTCCAAGATTATGCACTTACTTTAGACTACAGTGATATCAGATTTCACATTTTCCTTTTTGGAGTTGATGAGAAAACTTTAAAAGGTCCTTATAGGCAGTGAATCAGGTACTATACATTTTATGACTAATCCAATACTAAAATTTGTTCATAAATAGCTTACTGTAAGCTACAGTATATGACATTCTAAGACATTTTAATACAGTTTCATGAAAGCAACCTTTAAAATGTTAACACCTGATGATAATTTCTGTAACATTCAAGAAAGAAAAACAACGTGTTATACTTTTAGTTTATCATACTTAAAGGAATAAATAATGCCCGAGAAGAAATGAATTATGTTGTATATCATGCTCATGTGATATAACATTAGACCTTTTTGCACTGTTTTTTTTTTTTCCTTCTGCTATAAAAATTGCTTTCAGCGGTAGGTGAAATATATAGTTAATATGTAAGATGTATTACTTTATTAAACATCATCCTGTGAATTAGGAACATTGCACAGGTCGGTCCTGGTGGTCTATTTGCCTCGTAGATCGAAGATCGCAGGTTCAATACCGGCCAGGGTTGATGGTAAAATCTTAAGTAAGGAAGTAAAGCATGGGTTCCGTGTCGTAGATTTATGACACATAAAAAAAACCTCAAGCCTGAAAGAAGAGGTCTCTCAGCTTTTGAGCTGTTTCACGCCCTGAATTGAATGGGACGCTGATGGCCTGAGATGTTAAAGAGAGTCCTTAAATAAACATATAAATAAAAAAATCCCTTGCAGTCGATAAGGCTCTTCTCACCTACCCAAAAGTATTAGCCATGTATCACTAATCCTTGTCATTTGATGAACGCATTGTGTCGTTGTCTGTGTCAACTTGAGATGATTTGATCCATACAGATTGACTGTACAACAGAAGTCCTTTCCTCCAAAGGTTAAAATCTCTTAGACCATCAGTTCAGAAAGAGGATTGTAGTCTGTGAAGAAAATCTGCTATATTTACTGATACACGACCACGATTCTGTTGCTGAAAATCCGGGTTGGCATGGTTGATCTCCCCCCCCCCCCCCCCCGAGTTTCCTTACCCTAAAAAGAAAAATGACCGGCATTATCGTTCCGGTCTAAAAGTTAACATCGTCATGTCTTTAATTCTTCGATTCATGTTCGTTTCTCGCAGCATAATCCTGTTCTTGTCACAGATAATGAGATGTGTAGAATTATGCACATTTTCGTGAAGTGTCTACGTGGTGTGTAGACAAAGTTGCTATTTTGAAAATGTCGATATATATCGCTATTCAGAGTGAATGACAGGAGTTAAAGAAGTAAATGCAAAGCTTGCGTGTGTAGTCCCTTTACTTGCCGACAATAGTACTAATGGGCTCCTGGAATTCCGAAGTAATACAAGTTATTGTGGTTATACCTACGAAAACATTTTTTAAATACCTATCCAAAATTGCATCGAACGTACCTAGATGCTCCTGCAACTAAAACTTAAACATCATATATAACGTTCAAGCGGCCGCAATTTTCATATTTCTCAACAAAACTAGGCATAACAACGTCAATTAACAAATGGTTCGTCAAGTTCGTTAACCAGCAAAATTGGAGACTATTGGGGGTGGGACTTAACCTAAAGCGAACATTTTTTTTTAGAAAAAAAAAAACGAAAAATCGCTCTAGCGGTAGCAATTTTTGTTTTTTTCTCAACGAAACTGTTGATTTCTCTAAAATAAATTGATAACATTTTTTCACAAAATCGTGACATTCAGACCATTAGGAAAAACCTGAAAAATGAGTGGGGGGGGGGGCTAATGCGAAATTTTAAAATCGCTCTAGTGGCCATAATTTTAAACATGTTGAAGGAAACTGGGGTATATTGAAATAAAATACAAAAAATAATTTCAGAAAATTGTGAAATCGGACTATCAAAATGGTGGTTTACCGAAACCAAAATTTAAAAATAGCTCTAGCGATATTCATATTTGCTTTTTCGCAACGAACCCCTGTATATAGCATTTAAATAAAATAAGAAAAATAGTTTCTGAAAATCAGAGAAATCCAGCTATTAGAAGTGAGGATTTACCTGAAATTCAACATTTAAAACTTGCTCTAACCGCACCAGCATTTGTTTTTTCACAACAAAACTTGTCAAATACTATGTAAATCAAATAATAAAAATAGTTTATGAAAATCAGCGAAATCAGATTATTAGCAGTGGGGGGTTTACTGAAACCCAAAATTTAAAAATCGCTCTAGTAGCACCAATGTTTGTTTCTTCATAACTAAACTTAGTATACACCATTTAAATAAAATAAGAAAAGTAGTTTCTGAAAATTAGAGAAATTGAACTAAAGATATTCTTGAAAACAATTTAAAAAGCGCTCTTGCTTTTAATTTTCTCTATATTGTTATAAAATAAAAGGACAAATTAATTCAGCATATGAACTTTATTTATAAGCATGCATATGTTTTATATTTAACAAAAGAATGGTGGTGAAGATAGCAAATATGAAATATTAATCTAATATGTGCTTGAGAATTATATTTGTATGTAAGAGCTCTCTGTAATAAGCGTATGTTTTCACTATAATAACATTTCAATTAGATTGTTTATTGTTGATTGTGTATATTTGCTTAGTACATTGAAACTGTTTTTAATTAGTAACATGTTTTTGTTTTATTGGAATACATGAACATAATCTTCTTAAATACAAAATTTAATTTGAAACTTTCTGTTATTTTCTCTATTTTAGTGAACGTAAATATATCAAGAGCTCACTTCATAAACATGGTTACCTTTAAAACTGTTTAAAAATACCCACATAGTATATCTTTATCTATTGATGGTCATATATTTCATTTAATTATTATTTTTGTGGTTTAATCAATAATAATAATAATAATAATAATAATAATAATAATAATAATAATAATGTGGTTTCTCTTTTGTGACACAGATTACAATAATTCTAATTCTATTCCTCTAATACTCACAGTAATGTCATAACTTATTTCATTTCATTAATTAATAAAGGCAAAATATACATTTTATATTCTTTTTTAAAGATACTCTACAAGGCGAGGAATTCGCTTAGTTTGCGCAAATCCTGCGTGACGAACTTTTTTCATTTGCAAATGTTTGTGCAAAATGTTATGCACATGATCTCCAGAAATGCTCACAGCTTCAGCAATCTCACCCATCTTTCGTTTCCGGTAGCCCAGCCTCATGTAGTGGATTTTTCCAATCATTTCGCTAGTTATTAGCTCGACAGAACATCCGGAACGGCCCGCATCGCTTGTGCTCGTTCGGTCATATCTAAACTTATCAAACCATTTATACACCATTTTAACTTAAGGTGCTCCGCAACATTTGTCCAACTTCACCTTAGTTGCCTCTTTCAAAAAGTAATATTTTATTAATACGTGTTTCTTCATTTTCAAGGTTTGATTACAATTTAAGCAGGTAAATAGTTCTAAAACACAGACTAATCTTCATAACTGTTTATGGCTGTACATAATTTCACAGTCCCCACGTTGTCAAGGTAATGTTACGTTAAAAAGAATTTAGTGTAGATAATACACCCAATTTATTAGTTAATTTTTTCGGGTATTATAATTTCATCTTAATTTTATTAATATATGTTCACTCTTCTGTCATTTTAACCACTTTCATATATTATTCACTGTTTATTATAAACGCAATACAATTTTTTATTCAAAGTAACGCTGGCTGCATGATATATAACTCCTTTCTAACACAAAATCATCTAAAGGGAAGTCCACCAATACTGGAGACGTTGTGTCATAGGAAACGCTACAGGTCAAGTGTAGAAATTGTATCCTTTTGTGTCGTTCTGTAGCTGCTATAAGGGTTAGGTGTGATAAATCAATGCGACAGCCGGTAAAAAGTATTCGAGGAGGAAGGTTGGTTTTTATGATGTGATAGAGAGTAGCTGTTTGGGGGTGACTTTTGTGGTTAGGAGGAGGAACATTGTGGAAGTTGAAGGCCATTAACTAGCAATATATTCGCATATTGAAGAAGATAATGCCACCCAACGTCCGCATGCTGCATCCAAATAGAAGGATGTGTTTCCAGCAGGTAAAGAAGGAATGCAATATAAGGTAAAGTAAATAATGCTTTTAAGATAAAAGCTGTAGGTTGTGTAGCTCATTTTTAAAACTCTCAGTAGCCGTACTTGTGATTCCCACATGAGCAGAAAACTATCGCATGTATAAACATAGACGTACCGAACGGAATGGTTCAAGCGAAATTCGCTTGAGGTCCCAGGTTCACTTACCTTTAGGCCAACCATCCTGACCTTAATTTTTTTTCTCCCCCTTCCTCTGGTCACTTAGGCGACGCTGGGATGGATAATTGCATTCCATGAACTTTCCGCTCACCCATTTTCTTTCATTTCATTCCGTTGGTTCTGTTACAAGGTCAAACGTAACAGGGCGTGCTGGACTGACGCGATGTGATTGATGGTGGCAGGGCTTTGGAACGGTTTCTGCTCCGGTGTCTGATATAAAAAAGAACTTCTGAGGAATTCGAGCTCCTTAGGGGAAGGAAAATTCATGGCGTCGTGGTGTTCCATCTGGAAACATGTAAGAGACCTGATTTTATCCGTATAGTTACAGCCCGTGGATCCTTCCACCCGTTGTCTCCTTCACCTGATCCCTTCCTTCCTTTGGGACATAGACACAAAGGGCAGTCGCGAGTATGCTCAAATACCGAAGTGTCCCTCCTATGCCCCAAAGAATTCAGTCCAACACATAAATCACACAATTTTCCGCAGATGTTCACAAATATCCTCAAATCAGTTGCACATTTTACTAAGTTTTAAGTTTCGGACTTGTATAATTAAATTGACATTCACTGCTGATCTTTTTAATGGAAGATATGTTGTGCCAAAAGTGGTTTGAAGCTCATCTGACGATTCGTTCCTCAGGTTACTGCAAGTCCTGATCATAACTCAATAGAATATATTTAGGACGAGCGCAGCATAGACATGTCATACACCAAAATTGTTGACTTTCATGAGACCAAAAAATGCATAAAATAATAATAGGTGACGTTAACTTGAATGTCTGATCTCCTCCATGTTCTAGTCGTTATCACTGCTGAATGATGACCGGGAGGCCCGTCCGATACCTAATTAGGAATGTTTTTAAGTTAGGGAGATCTCAATCAGGGAATTTGCCTGATGTTTCGCCTCTGCGGCGAAAGCTACGTGATATATGACCTGCGGGGTGCCAGCATGCTGATCACATGTCCCCTTGCAAGACTGCCCGAAGCAGAGATCGCCGCGGCAGGGCAAGGCTCACCTCGGGCTGCAGCGCCAAATGAGAAGAAGAACTTGAATGGCTGCTAATCGAACTATAAAAATAAACGTAATAGTTCCATTTTCATTCTATCATTTCTTCATTACAGCAAAATCTGTTCATTAAGCAATAGATATAAATGTGACAGTTTAATTATAAACGTAAGCTGTTTGTGTTGAATTTGTTTTTATTTGGGGAGTTTGTAGGCAAAAACTTACTCTTTTTTTAAGTTTTTCAACAATGAATCGCAATACTTTTTACTTTTCTGAATGATATAATATACTTTTTATTGTGAAGCATAACTTAGAGCGTTTGTTTTATTTAAAAATACAGCAGAGATTTAAAAACTCCTGACTTTGACACAATCCATTTCAAAATTATACAGCTCTCGAACTAGTTGAGGTATTAAGTTCTAGTTTTTAACATTCGCCGAGGAAATGTTACTTTTACTGTTGGCTATACTGACGTTAACAGTGTGTATAGACCCTGCAGACATGTATATGCTACAGGCTGGGGCTGTGAGTAGGTTTTAAACATTTTTTTTTTCCTTTGATCACAATTTTCTGAACACTACATTGACCTACCTGTAGAGAAAAACTACAACATCAATTGCCTTGAAATTTTCAGAGGTGTTTTAAGCATAATGAAGCAAGAATAGAGTAGATCATTAAGTAAACTACAAACGAACATGAAATCTAAACAAATATTGATTTTAAAAATACTTTATTTCTCAATAAGCCCCTGAAATATATCAGCATAAATTCTTTGGACTGCTGTCTGAATCAGGCGGTGACTTCCCTTTCCACGGTCTCCTCGTCGCTAAATATTATGTTTAAGAGGACCAAACAAATCGAGTTGCTTGGAGCAAAGTCACGGCTATACATAGAATGCTCGAGGACTTCCCTCTTGAAATTTCGCAGCGTCTCATTTGTCTTGTTGGCAGTATGACGACGCATGTTGTCATGCAAGAGAAGTAGGGCCTTTGGTGAAAAGTCCTGGTCGCTTTGTTTGAATTTTCCTGAGGAATTTACAGTAGAAGTCGGCATTGGTTTGTCCTTGAGGCTGGAATGGGGTGACCAGTATGCTTTCATGATCCCAGAAGAGTGTGAGCATCACTGTCTGAGCGGATTGTGTCACTTTAATTTTTTCTTGAATTTGTAATTTTTTAAATAGTGTATAACGCCCGTTTTTACTACTAAGGCATCACAGGCGGAGTACACTGATGATGCTTGGAATGAAACTGGGAAAGGATTTTTTTAAAGGAAGGAAACGTTCCAGGCCTAAATTTAGAGTACCTCCCCGACATTTGCTATTTATAACTGAGGAAAACCTGGAAAAAACATCAGTCAGGAAGGACGGTCCTACCGGGAATCGAACTCCGAACCTCCAGCTCACGAGTCCGCGCCTTAACGACCTCGGTCACCCGTGAGGGTTTGGTTATGGTGAACTCAAGACTCAACCTGTGACAATTCGGACTAGCATATCGTAACCTTCGCGGTGTCGGTCTGGTAGTGTAGTGGTAACCATACTTGCCTCCTATACCCAAGATCGCGGGTTCAAACCCGGCCAGGATTGATGGATTTTTTTTCGGGCGTAAAAATCCTAAGTATCGCTTCCTTCGGAAGGGAAGTAAAGCCGTGGGTACGAAAAAGAACCTCAAGCCTGAAAGAAGAGGCCTCTGAGCAAAATTTGTCGGCCGTTTCACGCCTTGAATTGAAGGGGGTGCTGATGACCTGAGATGTTAAAGAGCGTTCGTAAATAACAAACCAAATAAAAAATCATACGCGCGATACGCGGCCCAGCAATATAAAAAACGCTCTGTATACAGTATAAGCTTTGGGTAAATCTTCGCTAAAATCTTTCGAACAGAGTCTTCAATTGTATTTATCGCATTGATAGTACCAGAAAGATGCTACTTTAAATAGTGGCGGCGCCGCTCCTTTTTTGTTTAATACAATTAATTGTGAAAATAGTATCCAAAAATGTGTGGGTAGGAGCAGAAAAATCCAAGTGAATGAACTTGCCCATAGAGGTTCCATAATTAACACAAGTCACGATTTAATATTTATGGTTTGACTTGAGCATCCACTTTATACCTTTTTACCTTATTATTTTATGTCACTACAATTAAAATTGCAGCAGGAACAAACACATAATTAAAACCACAAATAGTTTTCGGGACAGGTTAGTTGAAAGTGTTTTTCCTTTTGTCCGTAATATAAATATTCAAAATGTCCATCATTGTTATATTTCTTGTTATTTGTTATAGTTATATTTCATACCATCTTATATTTCTTGTATACCAGAACTATACACAGTCTTTACTGTTAGCCAAAATCGTTAACAATATGCTACATTGTGACGCCAGCTGTAAGCATCATAGTGGTAATTATGTTATTAACTGCTAAAATGTTGTTCTCAACTGAATATTATGTTACAGGATAAGAAAACAGTTTATGAGTTACTGAACACAGAGTCAGTCATTAATTATCATTGCAGAACACATAACTACTGCATTAATAAGTTAATATTAGCTACCAAATGAATAAGTGAAATTTTATAATACTAACTTGTTCTGAAATATGTATACGTGGTTTAGCTTTTAAGTTTTTACAAAAAAAAAAAAATAGGAAAGAAAAAAGATTTAGAACTGTTATTTTGCTTTTCAAAATATTCACATATATTACAATTTTGCTTGCGTTCAAACCAATTCTCGAAACTTTTTCCACTCTGAAGTTGTATTTCTAAAACATGACTTTTAAAGGCTTCAACAGCTTCTTGAAGTGGTGAAAATCGCTGTGCATGAATATTTTGTTTGACATTCAGGAATAAAAAGAAGTAGTTAAGCGATAAATCAGGCGAATACAGGGCAATGAGACATTAATTCGATGTTTCTCTCCTTCAAATAATCAATTGTTTCACGTGCTGTGTGAGAGATGGCATTGTCATTATGAATAATGCGACTTTTTCGGTTGTTTTTCCTGATTTCGTCAATGACTCCTGACAAACAAATTGTTGTATATCATTCAGCATTAACCGTTCTTCGGTCCTCTAAAGGAATGGTTGCGATATGTCCAGTACAACCGAAGAAACAAACGACCCTTTTTCTTGGAAGTTCTTCGTGAATGAACAACTTTTGTGGGATTCCGTTCATCTTGGAACATCCAAACAGTGGATTGTTGCTTAGTTTCCAATTCATGCGAATATATCCAAGTTTCGTCATCTGTTACAATGTTGTAAACAGCTTTTGCATTTCTTCGGTGAAATTACACCAATTATCACGAGCGATTTTTAGAGATCCGGTCAATTTATGCGGAATGCATCGGGAACAGATCTTTTTCAGAGCTAAATGTTCATGCTAAATCGAAAGTACTGCAGTCTTCGATATGCTTAAGGATGCCTCTATCTCACTGTAAGTCACATGCCGATCTTCTTCAAATATGTTGCGCCCAGCATCAACGTTTCTTGCAATGACAGCCGATTTTGGACCATGACAAAATTTGTACAAACCAATTGTAAACATTATTTTCTCATGTGTTAAGTTAGGCCTTTATTAAAATCGTTTAAAAAATCACGAGAAACGTCCATTTTTAAGCTGCAACCGTTTTCACAATAACAAATGCCAATTGTTTCGCAAGTAGTAAGGACACATTTCAATAGTGCGACCTAGTAATCGTTTGTAAAAAATACTTAAAAGATAACCTTCGTATAAACATTAAGGTAAGTGTCATAAGGTTTTCTCAGTATTAGAGACAATGCAACCTTTTCATATAGGACTAAAATTCCTTGCGGCAACAATAATAGCGAACAAACGAACTAAATAATCTCCAACAATTGAATGACTTCGTAGTAGGCACTGATTTCAGGGTAATTTATTACAAAAGCTATACTAATATTAATTGTATTTTATTAAAATCCGTTTGTAATTATGATACGCAGAAAAATATGGTATGAAACTCCCTTAAATGTTGTACAATAATTGCATTTGTAAAATTACGATACAGATTTCGCTCTTTTCTTAAACATTTACTCGTGCAATACGATATACTAATATCATAGTATACTATTGCGTATCTAGCAGGCTTCGAGCTCCTGTTGCTCAGAGAAGAGATCAGTAATGAAATTAGGCGGGGATAGGAGCAGGCCTTGAGGCGAATTAAATGTGATCCAGTAATTAACCCGGAAAGGCAGTCTGCGTGCATGCTGGGAATATTGAGAAAGCGAGGTCTCATCCCAGCCTCACAATATACTTGGCCTCCAGTATGTGCGGAATCTCATTTTCCAGCACTGTAAAATCTGCATAATACAGCAGTAGCTAAGCGCTGACGGGAAGAGCTGCTGATGCAAGTATAGCATAGTTATTATGCGGTAAAAACCTGTATCACATTGTGTGGTCACAAGCCAGAATGACTATACACAATTTCAGAGCACCAAGCAACATATCGTTTATACCTCCCCCCCCCCGCTGCAAAAGAGGGTAACTAAGGTAATTAAATGCTGAGTAGTTTGCACGGTAGTGTTAATGGGCTCTGTCATTCATGTTAATGTTACAAATAACAGTGGTTTTAGATGTGGCTTATCTAAAGAAAGTTTCTAAAGAACCTTAAGAGCAAATAAAAACAATCGTTTATAAAATATAAAACTCATAAAATATTTTGAAATGCAAAAAGAATTCGTTCAACGTTTGAAACATATATGGAATATTTGTGAAAGAACAATTATTATGTGACTCACATCATTAACAATGATGCAAATAAATGCTTAGTTATAAGTACGTAATTCTTCCACAAACCGTCACGGGAGATCTGGAGTTCAAATCCCGTCAGGCCCATCCTCTCTGACTGAGGTTTATTCCAGGTTTTCCTCAGTCCTCATAAATGACAAATGCTGGGGAGGTACCCTAAACTTAGACCTGGAAGGTTTCCTTCCTTAAAAAAAAAAAAAGCCTTTCCCAATATATCATTTCATCTCGTGTATCATCAGTGTCCACCACCTGTGGTCTCTCAATAGTAAAAACGGGCGTTAAACACAATTCAGAACACAGCTGGAAAGACATGTTCGCGAGCGTCCTCCGCGCCACAGAACCTGGAAGAACTTGCAAATGTATTCACTGAAGATTGGGTGATACTCCCACAAATCTTTATTAGGAAGCTGGTGCGAAGCATGGAACGTATTTGTTATGAAGTCATCGCAGCTCAGGGAGGACACACCAGGTACTGAAGGGGCTCAATAGGCTCCGGCTAAGTGCTCCAGTTTGGGCACCAATTTTGAAACGATTTGCTGTCGGGCCTCACGTTGTGATGCCAATTTTGAAGCAGTTTGACAGATTGATTAATGTTCGCTGCGGTGTTGTTGTCCAATCTTCAATGACAACAATTTCTCAGGTGAATTCCGCTTTTTTGTTGATTGGTATTCAGCGGGATTGGGAGAGGAGTTCAATAGTTTAAATAAGCACGCGATGCGACATAATATATGTAGTGAGACATTTACACGGTAGTGACCATTTTTATCCGAAACGAAAGGGAAAATTAAAAAATGCCTCAGACAAAATTTGAAGTGCTCTTAAGGGGACATAAGATAGTGAACTTAACTCGTCCTTTAAATGTCATTCTCAAGGTCTTTCAAGATCAATTTGATTTTTTTCAAATGGAATGATATGTTTTCTTTCCGGGAATGAAAAGAGCATTCCATTTTCATTATAAAAGTTTTAATACATCAGCTAGAGGTGATGTGATACATGATACCTACATTAACAATTACAATACTTAAAATATTATAATTAGGTTTGCAACATACATATTGGAGATGGACTGTAGGAACTGTTGCAATACTGAGATAACCATGGAAACAAATATAATCTTGTATTTCCACTTTGTTTTCTGTATCAGTCAATAAATTGTTCATGTTTCTAATCCTGTGAAATAAAAGTTTGTTATAATGCCTATTCTAATTTTACACAATCCTTCGATCTATCGATACAAACTGTCAAAAATTACATTGTATCGATATTTATTTTGGGAATTTGACTTAAACATGTGTTCCTCTAATTTTTTAGTAATATATTAAGATGTTATTTTTTATATATCTGCCGGACTGAAGATGTTATACATCAACATTAATGATACGAACATATAGAAAGAGTCTGTCCCGATCACGTACTACTGCCAATACTTATTATAAACAAAAGGTAAACAGATTATAGGACTTTCAGAAAATAATTGACGCAACAGTTCACGAAATACTAAAATAAGAAGGAAACTCCGTGTCATAAATAAAAAGCCGATAAGAGAACTCAATCAAAGGGAAAAGGTCTAAATAACTTTTTCCCCATCTCTTAAGAGTTTTCAGGAAGATTGATGCTTTTCCTCGAAACATGTGGCAAACTTGACCTCTCTTGGTGGATGGGAAAGAGAACAGCATCGTATTAAGTGCGCGCGAGTTAGCCAGCATGTATTGCATCAAACTTTCAGCCAGCATACAAAGTAACAAAAAGTAACAGCTTTCCACTCTTTATGAATCATCAATTAATAATACTATTCTTAACTTTATTCCTTATTATTAACAAGCCAAAAAGATACATTTGGAAAATTTGCTATTTAAAGAAAGTTTAACATAAACTCAGCGAGCAAATAATACCATTTAGAACAGAAATACATAGAAGAAAAAAAGTTCGTCTCGCAGGAGCTGTGTTAACTAAGCGAATTCCTCGCCAAGTTGAATAACGATTAATAAAAATTATTATAATATCCAAATTAGGCCTTATTACTTAATGAACTGAAATAAATTATAGCTTACTGTGTGGTATCAGAGGTACAAAATTAGATTTCTTGCAACCTATAGGTATTACAAAAGAGAATTCACATTTTTAGAATTATCATTAGAATGATTGAAATTAAGCATGATGGTATAGTATTAATTAAATGAAATGTATGATCTAATAGACAAAGCTACAATATGTGAATATTTTTAAACATTTTTAAAAGCAGACATGTTTATGAACTTAGCCCTTGATATCATCTTTACATTCACTAAAATAGGAGAAATAACTGAAAGTTTCGAGTTACATTGTGTATTTAAGAAGAACATGCTCACATGTTTCAATAAAACAAAAGCATGCTACAATTCAGAAATAATTACAATGTACAAAGAAAGTTAAAACAATCGAATTTCATTGACTTGGAAATTTAATTTAAATATTATTGTAGTAAAAATATACAATGCAAATGTTTTCTGAAGGCTATTTACAGAGCGCTCTTGCATACAAATATAATTCTCGCGCACATATTAGATTAATATTTCACATTCGCTATCTTCACGACGATGCTTTTGTTAAATATAAAACATATGCATGTTATAAATATACTGAATTAACTTGTCCTGTTATTATAAAACAATATAGAGAATATTAAACCAACAGCGCTTTTTAAAATTAGATTTTCAAGAATATTCCTACTTCTAATGGTCCAATTTACCTAATTTTCTGAAAATGTGTTGCTTATATTATTTAAATGGTATATTTCGAATTTTGTTATGAAGAAACAAACATTCGTGCCGCTAGAGCGATTTTTAAATTTTGAGTTTCGGTAAACCCTCATTCCTAATGGCCGGATTTTCCTGATTTCCTAATACGGAGTTTCTTTGTCAAAAAAACAAACAAATATTAACGCCCCTAGAGCGATTTTTAAGTTTTGGGTTTCAGGTAAAACTCCCCTCCTAATAATTCGATTTCACTGATTTTCAGAAACAATTTTTATTATTTAATTTCAATGAAACACGCCGAATTACATTTAAAAACATTTAAAATTGCAGCCGCTAGCGGATTTTTAAATTTCACATTAACCCCCACTCTTTTTTTCAGGTATAACTTCACTCCTAGTTGCTCAATTGTCTTATTTTCGGAAACAACTTTTATTAATTTATTTTAAAGAAGTTTACACTTTCGTTAAGGTAAAGCAAAAACTGCATCCTAGAGCGATTTTTCTAATTTTAAAATATTTTTGTTTTAGATTAATCTCCATCCTCAATGGTCCAATTTTATTGATTAACGAACTCGACGAATCGTTTGTTAATTGAAGGTTATATGACGAATTTCGTTGTGAAAAAAACAAAAATTGCTACCGCTAGATCATTAATATATATTAGGAAATCGCTAAAATAGACACAAAAACAATTTAATACTTATCTCACAATGCCAAATCTAATTTTGGGAAGCCAAATGATTTAAATAATACTTTACAGATGAATTTACATCGAAATTCTTTGAGCTATGAAAAAACAGCAAAGGGCACCTTTGTTCTATTTCTCCTTTATTACATTCCGAAATTTACATATCCGTTGATATATATCGACATATATAAGGTAGCGCAGAAATTAACAACCCTTACTTAGTTCCCTTCCACTCCGTATATTCATAAAACATATTTACAGTTCATATTTACTATATAGGTACATTTATATTAAATTAGCTATTTTAAGCCTAATATTCCTCTCAATATCAAAAGCTATAAAGGTGGAGTTTAAGTTACTGCTACAGTACTTTTAGAACTCTGTTTGAACTGTTATTTACTGCTAAATTACTAACTTCACACAAGCGACAATGCAGTTGAGTAACAAGATGAATGATTTTAAACTCTGCACAGTTCTTTTTGAAAAATTAAGCGCTAATTTAATGCTAATTTTAATTCCAGTCCATTGCAATTTTTAAACTATGGTATGTGTTTACAGGGCAGGAGCTGGTGTTTAGGGACCAATGGGGTGGCATCAGTTTGCTCAATGCTGCCAATCTTACCACTCGTCTGCTCATGACCAACCAGACTTTCGTAAGTATTTTGTTTTAGTGTTCTTAAAAGAAGAACGTAGCAAGCAATAAGCATAATACGAGGGAAAGTAATTAAGATATAGGTATTCTATAATAACTGTTTAGAAGGGTACTTGCAGAAGTTTTATCATGTCACCCTCCTCAATATACTTGCTTCAAAAACTTGCAGATGATGTGAACAAAAAGTGTTTTAAACAACTTTCGGCTACCACCATTATCTTATCCACTATCGACATCTGCAAATTTCTGACCTCCACAAATGTTATTTCAAGTGTTCAAACGAGCAAAACTTCCACATCACAACCGAATCCCGGTACTTCGATTGTGTCTGTACTTCAACTTGTTCCCTAGCATGTCACTGTAACGAGCACTAGTGAATGATTCTCTTTCTAAAAGTGTACTGAAACAACCCTTTCGATCCACCACCACCAAAATATAATTAACAAAAGCCCAATAATCATATCTTGGTATTGTAATTAGTAATATAAATATTATATATGTTTGTGTCATAAGCTGTAACTTCAACGTAACAATTGTAAACAGAGAAAGCCTTTGGTGTTTTTCCTTTGCAATAACTTGAAAAGTCAACAGGGTAATAAAACCATACAATGGAAATGGGTCGCGTGCTGAGCGCCTTTCTTCTTTTTAGAAGGATAGCTACTGTAGGGTAAATACGCTGATGCACCTTTAAATCCTTGAGGCTTTGGCCAAATAACCTTTTAAAGCATTTAAATGCTGCCGTATATTTTAAAACTTTCAAAAAATAGCGAATGAAACGCAAGGTAGGTGAAATTAAACCAGCCAATGGAAAATGTATGTTTGAACTTTTAAAGATAGGCGCGAAGATTGCGCGTGCCTTTGTGAATCCGTTGGCATCTTTAAGACCAGCGATTTTTATTCGAATTTAATATGTAAGGGAGTGTTTTCTCGGCTGAAGGGGCATTCTAAATTCCACACGCAATGAGAAGCCGTTCTCAATAGGCTAGATACACCAGTTCACCGGCATTCCTCAGCACTCATTTCAGCAAGCAGTTTACAAGTTCTACGTGCGGCGAGACAGGAAGTATACGTTTTATACGAGGCGAGGCATGCGGGTATAAGATATTCAGTTCGATGCAGAAACAGTTCGCAGTACTCTAAGTTCGACTTTCACTTCTGTAAGCCGCGGCACTCGTCTGCAAGTTTCACACGCGGCAAATAAGTTTATATTCAAAGTAGCCAAGTCTATCATACGCAAAACACCAAAGGATGGGAAAGAATTTGACATAATAGAACACGCAATTACCTACTGTGTCGCATCGAGCCCTTATTTACACTGTCAAATTCCTCTTCCGGTCCTGCTGAGTCCCAATCAACAAAATAGAAGAATTTCTTGAGAAATGTCATTGAAGTGGGCAACAACACCGAAGCGACCAATAATCAATCTACGAAACCACTTCAAAATTGGCATCATGTTGTGAGGTCGCTCAACACCAACAACAGATCTTGTTTCAAGATTGGTGCCTAACCTGGGGCACATAGCCGGAGCAGACGAAGCCATCTCAAAATCTAGTGCCCAATGTGGCTGCCATACCAAACCGCTTCAGTGACAATATACGACGCTTGACGTCCCAGAGGGTCGTCAGTGTGGCTTTCCCTTGAAACTGTGTCTTGGCCGGAGACACTTCTCTTACTCTCAGGTTCATACTGATGCACCCAGGACGTCTCTATTTTAGTTCGTCAGAGAAATCATAAGTACTCCTGAAAAATCACGCTTGTGCTCACCGGGCAGTTACCTTAAGATCTAACAGCGAAATACATCTCTCTACTCATTGGTACATTCTCCGCTGACTTAAACAGATGTCTCCTGCTGAACTTTTCTGCTATAGATTTCAGAAGAGCCCTCTCCCTTTGACACGACGCAAATCGACGACCATGTTTTACATACATTACGCAGGTGCATTCTACTTGATCGCCACGACCCCTACGGTATATTTTAAGAAACCATTTTGTAACCCGAAATAAGAGTTATGTTTGTGTGTATATATTTCTATGAACTTTATTATAAAAGTTCGGTTATTATTAACTTTCCTTCGTGCTGCTAACATGAGTTGCGAATAATCTTGTGCTTGCTTAGTTTTGACTTTTTAAAATTAAGATGAATGTAGTAGAGAAAAATAGAATTACTTAATTAGTTGGAGGATCTTTTGATAGATACTTTATACCTAGGTTGTGGTTTAAATTTTTTTTGTCTGTTTTGAGTTCATGCCAATTCTTCCTTAATATCTTATAGCTAAATAAATAAATTTTACATTCTGTATCAGATGTTAACTCATCATGTTGTGAGGTCGCATCGATCATTATGATGTCCATTTACTGTGGTGAATTTCGCACTGACTCGTTTTACATATCATAATCTATAGGTAAAATATTATAGGATTTTTCACTTATTACACTTCGTAGAATAATTAAATATTACTAAATTATTTGCAGATATTAATAAAACTGTTCCTTTTCCCGACTCACTGAGTACATATGTAAAATGTGTTTACTACAAACTACTCCGCAAGTATCGCTTAAACCACAGTATTTTACAAATGAGAGTACTTAAGTACTGCGTAGACATTATGCATTTCTAAAAAACAGTGCTTGTTTATTAAAAACATAAGTTTCTTGATTTAACCTGCCCACTAAAAGTCAACTATTACAAAAAAAAACTGCTTATGAATGTTTTGACGATCAAAGTAAATAAGTAAACTGTATAACTAATTAATAGACCCGAGTTATTTAGAAATGGATCTCCGAAGCATTTGGAAATGTGAAATACTAAGCCTCTCGAAGGAAGCTAGAAATTTCAAAGTGGCAGTATCTGTTCAGTACAAATGCTTAAAAATATTTATGGAAAAGAATCATGAAAGGAAAATATACTTTTGTTTTTCTCATTAATTTTTGTTTTATCATTATTTGCCTCAGGAACGACAAAAAAGAACAAAAGAACTGCACAAAGTTTCAATTTATTATTTTGTTTTCTGAAGAAAATAATTAATATAACTTACAAATTAGCACAGATGAAAGAGTTATGAGTTTTTACAGTCTATTATAATGTTTAGACAAATGCTGTACTATGGATTTCCTCCAAGCACTCATTTCACTATTTCTCATAGTCTTGAGTTGCAACTTCGCTTTCGTCAGTGTCTTCATCACTTGCATCAACATTTTCTGAATCTTCATTTTTCTCCTCTTTATCTTCGGTTAAAGTAGCTTCAGATTCTTCATTTTCCTGATCTTCGGGCTCACTTTTTACTTCTACACCCTCTTTCCCCTCATCTTCTTGCTTTACAGACTCTTCTGTCTTGACCTCAGCATTTCCCTTATCTTCATCTTCTTCTGCACTTCCCTTGGGTTCTTCGCTTTCATCTTCTTCTTCCCCCTTTTCTTCATCTTCCAGTTCTTCATCCTTTTTATCGTGTTCTGCACTTCCCTTGGGTTCTTCGCTTTCTTCTTCTCCTCCTTCCCCCTTTGAACCTTTTTTTCCAGCCTCCTCGTCATCTTCCACAGCGCTTCCCGAGGTAATGAGTTTCGCGTATTGTTTAAGCACCTCTACTGTATCCAAGATGGCTTCGTCGATAGAAGGCCCAAGTGTTAAACGCAACATCACTAACACAAAGTCACCTTCGTTGCCGTTCTCTTCCTCTGAGCCTTCCTCACTGGAAGAACTTTCCTCCGATTCACCATCTTGATTGTTTCCTTCCTCTCCTTCCTCCCTTGTACTTTCAGTTTGTTCACTTTCTTCCTTATTTTCCTCTGAGTCGGGTTCTATACTTTCCCCTTTACTGCCTCTCGATGTATCTTGTTCACTTTGTCCCTCGTTCTGTGAGCTTGTTGGCGACTTTCCCTTATTCGGATCCGTATCTGAATCGCTTGCTTTCTCTTGATCTCCCATTGCTTCACTCTCCAAACTGCGGCAAATAATTTTACCACTGTTTCCTTCCAAGTTATTTTGTTTCTGAATCAACAAATCCCTTTGCGTTTTGTTTTCTTTTTGTTTACCTTCTAATAGGATATTATCATATTCTAAATTGCTCTGAAGTTCGCCTGCTTTATTGTTTGTTCGCCATTTTCGGTTTTCAACTTCATTTTCGAAGGCTGCAGAGTTAAAATGAAAAATATTTTCATCTTTTAATTGCATGGCATCATACCCCGTTTGTGTATTTTCAAAGCAAACAAATCTGGAATCTACTTCTGCATGAGGAACAACTTTGGGTTTCATGGAGACGTTACAGCTTTTATCAAGCAATTTATTAAACTCTTCATTTGTAGTGACCCATTCCAAGTGCTGCTTATTAGACTGACTCTTTAAGTCATCCTCAAATACACACAATAAACCTCTTAAATTTTTGTTGGAGTTATAATTACATATTTTCATCGCGTCTTCCCTTTCCCTAGATTGCGGATCTTTCACAGAAATAAAATCATTTTCTTCTACTGTAGCCATATTATCATCACTTTCCAAAAGAGTGTTCACTTTTAAATTGCCATTAAACTCTCCAAGCTCTTCCACGCTGTTATCTCTTTTCGGATATCTCAGTAAGTCCTTTAATTGTTCATTGCTAGAAGGACATACTTCCTTATTCCAGTTCAGTTTATTTCGAATAGGCTTATCAGAATCGTTTGACAGGGTGTTTGAAAATTGCGACAAGGGATTGGTTTTACTTTTAGAGGTCGCCACTTTAGATTTTGCAGTCGGAATTGTACAGTGGAATATTTTCTGTAGTCTTTCCTCCAACGCTGCGTTTACTGTTATAGATGCTACAGGATTAGCGTCTGGCTGCTGCCAGTAACAGACATCAGCTGTTTTATGCGACCCAGCACCCGAACAGAGGTTGTCAGCATTCGCAGAAAAGTCCCGATGCCACTGGTTGCTTTCTGTGTTTCCAGACTGAGCATGTGCAACGGAGACACAATTATGTTTTTCGCTTACTTCATTTTCTTTAATACTAGAGCACGGTGGTATGCTAGTGACACGATATGGATGTTTAATTTTGTAACCAAACGATTCTGTTGAAGATCTAATGCTGGTCTTTGTCGACTCAACGAAATTAAAGCACTGGGCAGCATTTGCGCCCGATGTACTACAATGGGCAGCTGCAGAAGATGTGCCTTGTGCAAACGAGTCTTGAATCTCTTGGTCGGCTTGTGTTTTCAGGTCCTCCTCAGTTAAAGGTTTTTGGTTAACAGAGAAAACTATTCTGCTAGAGTCTGAGATGAGGTTCGTTAGATATAGAAGTTCAGAGACAGCCGACTCGGTAATGAAGTTTGAAGATTCGAGCTCGACATTATTAGAACTGGACATGTCTTCCAAATTTTGTGTCATCTTTATATCAGAAATTCCTAATGAATCCTCTACATCCTTTTTTGAAACAGAAATTACATTGGGAGCTCCTAAGCAGCTTTCAGTTTCTTCTTTTTGTTCTTCACTGACGTTTTCTACACTTTCTTCATAATCATCCATTACTTTGTTCATATTTCCAAAGCATCCATATTTTTTACCTTCATCATTTTCACTGTGCTTTCCAGTTTTCATCTTCTCAAGCTCACGGTTGCAAAACATGTGTTGAAGAATAGTTAACACCAAAAGCAATAAACCTTCGATCAGAAAAATGCAACAATATTCCGCTGAAGTTTGTTTTCCGTAAGATGGTAAAGGTTTCAGTCTCGAGACCTCTTGAAGCCCACGTCCAATTTTGAATGTTTCACTCGTAGCCATTCCACCATCCCTTTTCCTCTTATGGTGAGAATTTAAACTATTAATCATTTTAGTTTTTGGAGGTCTGGTACCGGTTCAGTCTCATTCTTGCGTTTGGGAAGAGATTTTCTGCTACTGAGCTGCTGGAACTTTAATCTTGTCTCTCAATTTTGCATCAGCTTTGGGATATTGATAGAGTCCATCCTAGAAAATATATGCACTAAGTCATTATGTATATTAGATAGAATTTTAAGAAAAGTATTGAATAAATTTGCAAGTTTTGCGGCAATGTAATATAGTCACAGGAAACTAGTATATAAATAGCATTTTTATTTTCCGACAGAAATACGAATTATATAATCTGTTAACATAATTTGGTATCAAGGGGGTGTCTAGAATGGAAGCGGGTCATCTCATGGGTTTGCGCAATTGAGAGCGGGGTTCTCCACCGGCGTCGGGATGCTCTGTCTGGAAAATATGTTAGGGCCCCAATCTGCGTCCGCGCAGTCACCGCCTATAGCTCCAGGTCGCTCAGTGTCTCCCTCATCACATTCTTTTCCCCCTGAGATGTTCCCATTGGGGGCGTAAACACAAAGGGCTAGCCGGGAACAAGGCTCAAATACCAAAAATTCATTCCTCCGCCTTGGACTATCCGTCTATCCCCATTCCGTTACTGAAAAATGAATTTCAAAGTTCCGCTTATTGTTTAACATACAAGTACACATTATTGAAGGGTTTCTTTATATCTTAACATTAATAATATGAAAGATAATAATTGGTAACGGTCCTCTTCCTCACGTTTACTGAAGACGATTTTTTTTTTTTGAGTGGTGTTTAACGCCCCTTTTTACTATTGAAGCACCACATGCGATAGACACTGATGATACATGAGATGAAATGATATATTGGGAAAGGTTTTTTTTTAAGGAAGGAAATGTTCCAGGCCTAAGTTTAGGGTACCTCCCCGGCATTTGCCAGTTATGAGTATTTATAAGGGGATCCCTTCCATTACCAGGGGATGTTGTGGTGTTCAATTTTTTTCACAGAGGTCTGGGCATCCCGTAGGTTTTTACATTAGGACGGCACCTAAAAGCTATTCCGACCCGTCGTTCGGCTGTAGACGTTTGCGACGCCCAGACGCGCTAAGTTGCCTTAGCTACCAGATTCTTATTGGTGGAGAGGTCTCATCTAGCAGGACCTACTCGTGTTATAGAGGTGAGTCACCCCAGCATTAAGGTAGCCACCACCCTCCCCACAAACGACAGCGATTCAGGAAAACCTGACCCTAGGGTACACGCCTTCAGCACTCCCCTGGGACACGCTGCCGTCGTGGGTACTCAATTTCCCGTGAGTTCCGGGACCACTGCCAAGCCGAGTTCAACCCAATCCGGACAACTCCCTTGCGGGAGATGCTCGTTTCAAGTCCGGCCCGGCTCCTTCTAGTAACGTCAGAAGTACCACGGGTACTCAGGGTCCGCAGAGTCCGCGCTAGGAGCATCTGAGAGCAACGACCGTAGCCGCCCCCCCTCCTTAGGGGAATTATAAGGACTGAGGAAAACCTGTTAGGGAGGACGGTGGAAAGAAACATATTACATATTTTTATTTTTCTACGCAAATTAGTCTATTTGGTTTCTTATTAGTTTTATTCTCAACGCGTTTAAAGCAAGCGTAATTTTTTTCCTTGAGGGAAAGATTCGCCCTCGATAACCGTTTTTACTGTAGAATCTTTCGCGACGCTAATTTTTATAAACCAAAGAATCCATAGAAGTTTTACAGAAGAATATAGAATTACTAGTAAGTATGAAAATACTTTACAATTGGTTTAAATCATGTGACTGTTAAAGAGTTTATTTTTTATGACAGTAAAAATAATAAAACCTTCAAATACCATTATATCTTATGTGTTTTCATATGAAACTTAATTGTGGCATACATTTGTTTGCATTAGTGTGCAAGATTCAACATTGTAAATAGTTATAACCTGAATTTTGAAATGCACTTTGCCATTGTATGCAGATATTTGTTTAAATTTGGTTGAGTGGAAGAAAGTTATTATAAAATAGTAACTAATTGACGAATTACAGAACAATTAATTAAATTTTGCTCTAAAGTATGCATGTTGTTTGACAAACCCTAACTCCATTCATCAGATTCACTTTATTACAGAAAAGTGTAGGATGAAAAATACAGAGATGTCCTTTGGTAAGCTATAAGCATTTATTATTCTTATCAGACCTGGTACGTAAATTATGATGAACGGATGGATTTTTAAGATGGGAAGCAAGTAAACTGGAGTAACGGTGTGCAGAAATAGATGTAACAGATTAAGAGAATGCAGGATTCACATAGTCTTGGCTAAGAAAGTCTCTGACACGCACATATAATGCATTAATAACGGGGATTAATAGTTAAAATGCTAATAATGAAATCAATCATTATTGTAGCAAAGAATTCTTAAAGTCAACACACGCAGCTAATTGCACGCTCATCTGGAGTGTGTGAAATACAGAAAAAGGCAAGTTCTGCGCATGCTTATAGCTGCAATGTATGACTTGAGGTACAGACAATCCTGGTGCTGTAATCACGAACGGCAGCGGAGAAAATCGGATCCCGCAGTCCCTGGAAACTAATGCAAAATGTTGGGCTTACTGTAACAGGTTACATGCTGAACTCAACACCAGCATGCATATAGAACGAATGTACCACACGCTCAAATATACCTATCTACATAGGAAACATGTGAAACCTCTAGATAAAGCAATACTTGCTCTAATGTCATTTGTTAAAGACAAGCGCTTTGACAGTCTCGTTGTTCTTACGAAAGGAAACCTGACCAGCAAAATGAAGGACATTCACGTAGGCACAAAGCAAGCTTGAAAATAAACACGGACATCATTATTAAGAAAAATTGTGATTGGAAGATGCCATCCAAATCGAAAGTGACCGAGATATATTTTGCGCAAGACAATAATGTGCAGTGTAAATGCAAATTAATCTCCAGTTAATGTAATACATTCATACACAAATACTCTTCCATGAGCGTTGGTTTCAGTATTACATCGAATATGTATATATCTACACAGCATGTGTCAAGTCCGCTATGAACACCCTGGAGGATATGCTGAAGATATTAATGACTTTATGATAGACACTGAAGATACTTTTTGCTCAATGAAAAGTAGGAAATACTAGCCCAATGAGCAAACAAGAAAGTCACAACTGTTCCGTGCTCCTATCAGAACAAAATGAAATAGTTGCTTGCAAGCTTTCGAATATAATTAAGAAAACTTCCACAACAGCAGACCTTGAAGTTGTGAAGAAACTCGGGGCACACTTAAAGGCAACATTAGGGCGGTTCGCAACAAAAATGAACACGTGTTCATGCCCAAAATTAAAGAAATATCCCAAAAGAGGACAAATTTTCCGCATTAGATTATTTTGGCACACTTTGATCTATAATGGTCTATTAGGATAACCTGAGACGTGTAGATATATACTTGGGGAAAACAAATCTTAAAAATTGTAGGTGACACAGAGTTTTGCACTATAAGCTTCCTATCAATAATGCCCACTTCTTTAACTGCTGTTGAAAACTCTGCACAAAACTGACTGCTGTAATTTTGTTCTTTAACCACAGTAAAACCGTGGTTATTATATTTCTGTTTTGAACTTTTTTTTGTTTGTTTTTTTGTTGTCTGAACATTTTGAAATATGCTGCTTCAATAGAACATAAAGGGCACTAGTAATTGAATTTACTCCCCTACCTGCCAATTTTTCATTCCAAACAATGCAATATGAAGTTTTTGTTGTTATTATTTAGCTGTCAGGTTATAAACTGCTAACTTTCTTGAATAATAGAGCAATATATATATATATCATAGCTTGCAAGTCAAAGCATATAACATCAGTTATTCACAGTTTTGTATTGTTTAGTTTTTCCCTGGCTACAATCTTCTCAAGAATGTTATGTTGCTTTTCATATATATTTACAGTCTCTCCTTTGTTTTGGAATAGAACAAATTTCGGAAAGTGCAAAAAGAAACTAACATTGAACTCATTTTTAAAACTTTGTCTGTAGATCCAAACTTTCTGTATTGTTTTTCCTTCCTTGTCTTTGCACAGCTCACATACTTTTGTTAGCGTGAGATCTGCTGTCTTTTCTACAGTAATGAGATGGATTTGTCGGAAACTAACGCTTATTTTTTGTTTTTATATTTTTGCAGTTGCTCTCAAAGAAGTCTGGCCTCGTATATCAGATTCAGGTGTTGCACTTGAGGTTGCTTTTGTGGCATGAAAATAATTGACTCGTTGCTGGCTCACACACAGAGTACCTATTTAATTAAAACCTTTTGCAAAGACAATTTTTTGACCCACAAATCCAGGGTTAAAGAGAATGATCTAATGAACTACCTACTTCTGTTCTACCCTCTCTTCAGATGTAATTTCATTTCTCAATGTCTATCACTAACCAGAACTTGTGCAATAGCTGCATTTGTTGATTCTTTGGGATGACACTGCATTTTCTATGTCCTATCATTTTGGGTACAAAGCGGTCATTTACTCTAATGCATTGTTGCCGAAGCCTATGGCGTACATTTTCCTCATCAGCTGTCTAGGCACATTCACCAGATTCACTACACCATCAGTTATGTCACAGTTTGCATTGGATATAAAATAAAATATATAAAATGAACTGGTGTAGAATATTAAACTGAAAGTTGCCAAGAAGTAAAATTACTCAAATTTGAAAGTGTCATTAATATATATATTATATTAATGTATATATAAAGACAATAAATATTCATCCATAAGTATATATTTATCTATATTAAATAATATACTAAATAGCTCAATAAAGAATGAATGTAATTTTTTGACAACATACAAGCTACTCATACTAATCATTTTGATGATCTTTATCTTGATCTTTATCGAAGTTATTGCCTTTGGATGCAATGCACCTGACCTAGGGTTTCTACCAGTCTTTAAAGACAAACCGGAAACAAATTTTTGACAAGTACTTCAAAATCGCCTCCGCAGCCTTCACCACTGCTTCTGATTGTGGGAAATGCTTCTCAAAATTCAATTTTGAGACAGGAAAACAGTCGCATGGAGCTAAATCTGGCCTATAGGGAAAGTGAGGGACACAATATTGATTTCTGTGAGGTATTCAGCAACAACGTTTGCTATGTGCGGCCTCAGCTGAAGATTTGTTGAGACAAAAGCAGAATATTGTTCGTCCCGTGTCACCTCCATTTTGCAGTCAGTGAATGGGCGCCAGGAAGTGACAACAATGAAACTAAGACCTCTTTAAACAATAAGCTAACAAAATGTAAATTTAAATTTTAGCGCCAGAAATTATCGTTCTTTATTGAACAGCGCGTAAAAGTACACACAAAAACTGAAATTACGACAAAACTTTGATCAAAGAGGCTTAAGAAGGCGTAAGGTTAGACAAGCGGGTTGTAAGAGCTACCATGGCGGTTAATAATAATAATAATAATAATAATAATAATAATACATTGTTTACTAACCTAACATAGCAACATAATCTAGATTGGCAATATTTTCCTCGAGACCATTCATTAATTTTTCTTGTAAACGATTACAGTCTAAGAATGAATAACAACTATAGTTATATGCAAGACTCTTATTCCTTCATTGCGCAGATAGTACAAATTGGTGATAACAGAGCTGAATCAAGTGGACATGGAACGAATAATTCTTACAATATTGATGTGTAGATAATACCCCCTGCCGCTGCCAGAGTTCAGACCCCGAACCGTTCAATCTTTAGCCACACGCCTTATTAACCAAACAACACCGGCAACATATCATCATTTCCAAATATAAGAAACAATTTAAATATCAATAAAATGATATTCAGAATGTTCAGTTTGTGAGCCTGCGAGGACATTGCAACATTTCTGCAGAATGCATAATCTCTTTGCTCATTATTGCTAATTGTTAATATGTACACATTTATAATTATAATAAAAAGTAGTATTTATGTCCATTTAATAATTGTAGTGACTTTATCAAAATGCATACAATATGCTAACAGTTTAGTAAAATTTGTAAATCAAATTATATACGTATATATGTCACAAACATGCTTGTATTGGTAGCATGAGATGATAAATTTTATTTTATTTTCACCAAAGAAAATAAATTACGAATCTCAAAGTTTAAAAAAACATTCGATTTTGCACCATAATCAGGAACTAAAACAGACGATATTTATTTAGCGCCCATACTTTTTATAAAGTATTTACTCATCAGAGTCGTCATGTAGAAAATATTTTTGCGTTATTGTATTTTTAATCAGCTCTAGAATTTAAATATCTTCAAGCAGATAATTTTCCAATTAACATTTAAAATTTTTTTTTGAGTAGTGTTTAACACCCGTTTTCACTACTGAGGCACCACAGGCGGTGGACACTGATGCTACATGACATGAAATGATATATTGGGAAAGGATTTTTTTTTTAAGGAAGGAAGCGTTCCAGGCCTAAATTTAGGTACCTCCCCGGCATTTGCCAGTTATGAAGACTGAGGAAAACCTGGAAAAAACCCCAGTCAGGGAGGACAGTTCTGGCGGGATTCGAACCGCAGACCTCCCGCTCACGAGTCCATGCCTTAACGACCTCGGCCACCCGTGGCGGTAACATTTAAATGTGACTATAACAATATAGCCTGGTGATAGAGTGGGTAGCCCAACAGTTAGTATCGTCAGTGTAGATTTTTTATTTGTTTATTTAAGGACGCTCATTAACATCTCAGGTCATCAGCGTCCCATTCTAATCAAAGCGTGAAACTGCACACAAATTTAGAACAGAGACCTCTTCTTTCAGGCTTGAGGTTCTTTTTCGTGCCGTAAATGTACGACACGGAATCCACGGCTTTACTTCCCTTCCGAAGGATTAACTTACGATTTTTACCCCCGAAATAATCCAACGATTCTGGCCGGGTTCGAATCCGCGACCTTGGACTTAGAAGGCAAGTACGGTTACCACTACACCACCAGAACCGACGTCAGTGTAGAAGGCTGTACGTCTATAATCCGATACTTTTATCATGGGCTGCGATAGCATTCTGACTGTCAGACTGGAATGCAACCAATGTGCTGTTTTCTCGTTGATGCAAATAAGCTGGTTATCTTAAATTACATAAATAATAATTCAAGGACATTACTGGAGAAAAATATCCGAGAACCGTTAGGATGACTAATTGTACATTTAGTTCCACCATATAACATTTTCACAATCTTCACTTCACATTAGCTACTTGCATTTATGAAGTTCTTTGGTTTTAAATATGAAATAATTAAGAAGCTGCAATTGTCGCCCTTCCTTGGCTAAAACAAGCATTATGTCGGCAAACCATTTTTGATATGATTAAATTTGCCCTCCTTAATGTTTTTGATTTCGTTGCTGTTTTCTTTACATTCCGAAATCTTACTCACCTAAAATTTAAATGGATTGTTAGTAAACGTTAAAGATTTGTGGCAGTTCCCCTGTTAAAACTATGTGTATTTTATTTTCGGCTTGTTTGTTTTTATTTTTATTTGTTTATTTTCATTTTATTTTTATTTATTTGTTTATTTTTTGCACTGAATCAATAAACTTAAGTTTGTGCACAATCATGAATTGCAGTTCTGAAAGAAGGTAATTGATTGGAAAATCTCTGAATTAATGTCACATGTGTATGATGAGCTGGTACGTGTTTAAAATGACCGAAGGATTTTTTCGGGGCGTAAAAATCCTAAGTATGGCTTCCTTCGGAAGGGAAGTAAAGCCGTGGGTCCCGTGTCGTACATTTACGGCATGATAAAGAACCTCAAGCCTGAAAGAAGAGGCCTCTGAGCAAAATATGTCGGCCGTTTCATGCTCTGAATTGAATGGGACGCTGAGCTGTTAAAGAGCGTCCATAAATAAACCATTCCAAAAAAAAAAAAAGTGTTTAAAATAACGTTTATATGCAAAATTATGTTGCTCTAGAGTGAAGGTATACTGCTGTGAGACCGTCAAGAAACAGATTCAGAGAACATTTTCAAGAACATGGCAAGGAGAAAGCGGACAAAGCGAGCGCCCCCGCTGCAATACGCTTAGTAGCTGACAGATAAAACACCACATGAGCGGATAAAGTTTGTAACTAAAGCCCTCTGCAATATAAATTTCGTCCTTACCCCCCCCCCCCATGTTACTCCAGTCCGCCCAACTCTAAATACCTTCTTACCGAAAGATGATATAGGTCTCTTCCAATCTGGCCAACTGAGTTATTAAAATAAAGAAGTTAAGCAGATATTATACTTGTGAATAGACTTATTTATAGACCAACAGATTACCCAAGAAAAATTCAAATATAAAGTCTATATTTTGACATACATTCTCCAAGTAATTATTCATAACTCTATTTTGCATGTTTTCTGTTGCAGTACTTGCTAGTATTTCTTAATACATTTACTTCATATCTCCTTCAGCAAGTAATATTGCTTTGGAATTTATTTTCACCTCAAGAACAGTGTTTGTATCCGTTTTACATAAAAACTAATATTGTTAAACATTAATTGCATTCAAATTCAGTTTAATTTAAAGTGTTTTAAATATAAAATAAATAATTCATAACAAGAAATGTACATACTTTTTTTTAAGCGAACTGCGACATTTGTTGTTTAAATTTCAGAGTTAATTTGGAACTAAAGTATAAAGCAAGAAACGTTTTCCATGTAATATAAATTCCCTAATGATCGAACTTGTACAGTGTAAATCCGCGAACGTTGTTCGTGTTAGGTAGGGGGGGGGGGATGAAAACTAATTTTGCAAAGAAGCCATAAATAACCCGCGAATCTGCATCGATGATAGTTATTATGTTCTTATATTTCAACTTTTAGTCTTTGCCATATATTTGTTATATCATACCATCCATTTGTTTGGGTCTAGGTTTCCAAAGCAAGGTGTTCCTGGCATTCGACAACAGTACGCGCATCCACTTTGAGATCTGGAGAGAAACAACAGATGCCGTGCTTTAAAACACAAGAGTATACTTGTATAACCCAAGTCCTCGAACACTAGCAAACTGAACAAGTATACGAGAAGAACGCAAGCAACTTGTGAACCAAATTTTTGTCTCTAAGCAAATAGTGTACATTTTAATGTCTTCTTTGAAAAAAAATAGCCATTTATAAGCCAGTTCATATATATATATATATATATATATATATATATATATATATGCGGTTTATTACATGTGTTCTTTATTTATATTATAAGATTTGTGTATCTGTTTAACTCAATTAACAGTATTGTGACTTACCGGCATTGAGAGGGCTGATATAGTCCACTCTCGGCTGATGTCTACCGAATCACTGCGCCCAAACAAATGAACTACAAAATATGTATTTAATGCCGTATAGTTTATATACCTAGAAAAACTAATTTCCCGTAACTGAAAACTATTCAGGGAAAAAAGGAAGAAAGAAAAGAACATTAAAAATAAAATTTGCTTAGATACGCTGTGTACAGCCCGTAGGAACTTCTTCAGAACCTTGCATATAAATGAAGAAAAATGTATGACCAACTTAACGGAAAGAAATGGACATCCGCTAGTGTCCGCCAGATTTGTGTCCACTAATTCAACTCGTTAACTTAAATCTAACTTATGGATTAAGTATTTAAGATTGATCCCTCGCATCTTAGGATAGGTTTAATATAGGTAAGGACTACTTTTTAATAACGAATAGGTTAGGTTAGGTGATCTTTAGTTTAAACTAAAACAGTCACGGAAGTAGCACTGCAGGAAAAAGTATAATATCCGTTTTAGTCTTACTTTCTTACCATGACTATGCATCTATATTCATTTTTCTTTACCCTCAACACTATGTTTGCAACATCTCCTTTGGTGCTCCGCGATACATGATCGCTAATTTTTTTAGAGCAAACATAATCTAAACAGAAGCTACAGCGAATCAATTTCACAATTTAATGAAAACATTCATACCTATAAAACTTTATTTTAAAAGCCCTGTTATTACTAAATTGTCATATGGTCACAGATAGGATTATATCTTCATTTCTAAATGCTTTTAAAAATAACAACCTGTGCAACCATCAGTGAAAAGCATATATAAAATAGGCACGAAGAAATAGAGAAGTTGCATTTTAGTTCAGGGGAAAGAATGTGGTTACCTGTTTCACTGTAGAGAGGTTGTCCAAAACTACTCCTTTGAAAAGATTGCACCATATAAACTTTCAATTTAGAGCCAAGACTATAGTTTCCGTGATCTCCTCCAAATTATGATTGCTTTGCTATATCATATACCTTCCACAACACTCGTCATGACTTATTAATTTAGGTTTGTTTTGGCTCTCTTTTTTTTTCTGAAATAAGTGGACTGGTGTTTGAAACATTTCCGGTTTGTTGATTTTCCGTAGCAACAAAATATAAAATGTTTGTGTTTTTTTTTTTTCATACTAACATTTCATCATGCATTCGCTTATTTTAAACAGCACAACAAACTGCGTAGTATGTTTTGCCATTTAAACCAATTATGTGAACCTGAATAACTCTTGTTTGAAAGTAGTAATGCTAAGGGACGTATTTGATTCCATGTCTATCTAAAATGTGTATACCTTTCTAATTGGAATATGAATATCACCCCAGGCCATTGCTTGTTTACCTCCCCAACTCTCTATTCGTTTTCTCATGTTTCATATGCGCTTCCGCACTTCTCCCCCCATTTTTTCTGTTTTTACCCGCTTGCATAACGAATTGTTTAACTATTGCATGTTCTAAAATATATATTTCTACAGGTTACCGATAGTTTTTCTTTGCGAAATCTGCTATGCTGTACAAATGACAATCTTGTCAAATTAGCACAATATAGCGGTTGTTTCAACCGAAAGCTGCCCAATGCAAACTCTAAAACAGACAAAAACCATGAACCTTTATTTCAAATCCTAATTAGGTGGAAAGCAACAACCGGACGTTTTTGAAGTATGTATTAATTTCATACATTAATTATTGACACAGTTCTTACGGCTCAACACTACTAAAATATAAATATAATGTTATGTTTCAAGCCTAATCATATCTGGAGCATTTTAATGCAGGCAGTGAAAATAGAAAGTTCCCTGTAGTATCTGTCTATGGTAGCCAGTCAAAAAACGGAGCAGAGCCATGGAGGCCATAAGTTATTCAAAGGAAGAATAAATCAAAAGGGACAAGTGTTATGTCATTTCTTAAAAGACCTATGTTGGCGAGTGTTAATATGTTAAATAGGTTAAATAGGGGAAGGGGAATGAGCTTACCATCTTTTAGTACAGTTAAGTTAAACCAACCAATGTTAATAAATGTTTTAAATCTTCAAATAGTGGTAGCGTGTGTTGGCAGGTGAATTTGAACTAGCCAATAGTATTGTGTATATTTTGAATGTTTAAAATAAGGCGTGGGACTTGCACGTGCCTTGTGACTGGCTTGGTGAAGCCAACGATTGATTAATTTAAATCGAATATATAAGAAGCCGTTTGTTCCGGTGGGATGTTCAGTTCTCGCACTTAGTTTTAAGATCATCAGTTCATCAGTTATCTGAGAGATGCAATTCTCAAACTCACGCAGTTCAACCCAGTTCAAAGCGACAACTACATATGCATTTCAGTCAGTGCAGTACAGATAGTTAATCTGATTCAGTTTGTTTCTAAGGAAGCGGCAGCTAATCATAAGTTTACATTCGACGTGGCTAGGTTCTATCGTACGCAGAACACCAGAGGACGCTACAGATCTTGTGAATAATAAATTACTGTATACTGAATAATAATATACTGTATATACACATATATGTGTGTGTGTGTGTGTGTGCGCGCGCGCGCATGCGTGTCGCATCGCGTAATTATTTACACAACTGATATCCTCTCCCAGTCCTGTTGAGCACGAGTAATGTAATACATGTATTTCCTCAGCCAGCTTATAAACAGCAGTAATTGGATTTTTAGCGGAAATTGAGTCCCTCAGCAACTTTCAGAGACGTTTGAAAACTATGTGTGGTAAAAATGTTGGTAGATAAAACCATTTCCAATGGCTGCCATTGTCTGAAGTCTCATTTGCAATTATAGAACGTGCCGACATACTTATTCGAAATGATCAGGAAATAATAGGCGGACAACTCGCTGTTCAAAGTGATATCTCTGTTGGCAGTATTAACACCTGTTGAAATACACAAAGATTCATGTTAAAATGTGTGGGTCTTTCGAAGCCTAACTGCCGATTATGAGGAACAGATCACAAAACTTCTCGAAAAGCTAACTTTGTAGTATATGTTAAAATCCTTTGTCACTTGGTTCCGGCACGTCTATCCTCACAAAGATGTTACCAAACCCTTTCTTCCTCACAACAGCACAAAACGACTCAGAAGTCAACATACCCGAACAGAGTTCGCTAAAATTCTGTGGTTTGTCGTTCCCCACTCTCTTTAGAGTCCTAATCTTCTACTTTCAGATTTCCATCTCTTCAGTACTGGGAATTCTAGTTGCAGTAAAAAAATGGCTGAGAGACAGACGTGCAAACTGCTTCGAGTTCTGATGTCTAGGAGATGCATAATCATAGATTTGAAAACAATAACATTAAAAAGAGAACTGTCTAGTCAAATAATTGAACAACAATACAATGTATTTGAAATTGAAGTAAAATAAATTCAGAAAGAGGAAATAATGTTTCGGTTTTTTACTGAACGCTCGTATAAGCACCTGGTGATTTGTAGTGTTGTTCTTCTTGTTGTACTGAATCACATAAGTTACCAGCAAAGATATGCGTTATTAAAATTACAGCTGACTGTAGAGGGTGACAAAAATGGCATATAGAAAACCTCACTACTTCCATATATTTTGTTCTGTTACAGAAACGATTAAACCCAGCGAGGTTTGTGATGTCACCTGACCATCGCTTCATTCTCCTGGCTCACAATGTACAGAAGGTTAGTGTAATGTTTTTACACGGACAATAGATACATTTTTCCTGGAAGCATGTCAGGTTGGTTAATTCATACGCCAAATATTCATTTAAACAAGCTACAACTATACCATAAAAATTTAATGTAATACGTTTGAAGTGTATTAATTTTGGACAAATAAAAAGGGAAAAAATCATTTCTGAATTCGTCAAAATTTAAAGGTTAGAACTCAATTAAAACTTAGCATTTTATTAAAGAAAGTATTTTGATAAAAGGCATTAATCCTCTTCTTTAGCCATTACTAAGCTGTAAACCATCTTTATTAACTTGTTAATATATTTTTATTTGTTTTTGCAGCTATTCCGATACTCCTATCTAGCCCAGTACACAATATATGACATTGCTACCATGTAAGTATAGCTAACTTGTTTATGCAACATAAATAGAGGAATGTGACGTTTTCAATCTTAGCATCTCAGTATAGTGTAAAAAACGTAGAAAAACAGAAATGTTACCTTTAGGAAAAACAAATAGTACTTTTATCTTAACTGTTTCTGAAAATGCAAATATTTTTGTTGTTAATTTAAAATGCATTATATTGGCTTGTGATGTAAGTTCGTTTGACATTATCATCAATGCCTAAGGACTCTGTACTTTCTGTGCAGACATATCCTAGTTGCGTAAATATGTCTGCGACATAGGATTCAACAATCTGACCAGCTGTTGGACAGTTTCAGCACATGCTTATGACTGACCTTGAATGAATAACTTGGACTTCATAATATTATACTTTGAATGGACTTGCGTTTAACGTGAAATTTATAAGCTTCCAGAAAAAAGTGCAATATATTGTCGATGACAATGGTGCAAACAGACCAAAACAAAGTTTGTTTACTAAACTTATACTACAATACTATGCTTTTAATGGCCGTGTTTAAATCCTATTCCCGGCCGTCGGTAATTTCACTACATAGCTGTACTAGGTCTGTGAAACGATGTCAGATTCTGTAAGAAGCAAAGGAATTTACGTGACAACTTTATTTCATATTTCCTAAAGAATAAAAGGATTTTCTAATCTTTAAGCAGCTCCTAAGAAATAGATATTGTGAATTTTGTCAGCAGAGATTTTTGCACAAATGAATTGTTTCTTTGAGGTGTTAATGGTAATGCCGTAGAAGCTACATACATATGCTTACTAATGCAAAAACTGGATGTAATTTTCTCAAAAACTCTTAACACTAGAACCGTCAACGCGGTCATTTTGAACGCTTTTAAAATTTAAATGCATTATTACTCTAACGGGTTTCGCTGTATGTTATTGTGAGCTTGTGAGCTCCTCTCCTAGATATTGTATTATTTATTTTTAATAATTAATTTAAATTTTAATTTTAGTAATTCAAATTTAACTTAATGCTCAACAATGGATACAATGTTTTGAGCTTGCAATAATATGTCAGAATAGTGTTGGAAATTCATTTAAGAACTAATTTTTGAGCAGTAAATATGCCAAAGTGATCGCAGTGGTGTAGGCAAGGTCTCCCACAGAAAAAGTGTTGGCTTATTGGAATGAAGTTTCCGAGGATCAGTCAGAATTTGAGGATTTGTTGCATCAGATGAAGATTATCAAGCAAACGATGCTCTTTAAAAGTACCATTCACAAAATAAAGGTGACTTACTTGCAATTCCCCATGAAAATGCACACACATAAGGTAATTTCATTTTTATAATCCTTCGTTATTACTGTTGCTGATTTTATTATCATTATTATGGTTATTTTACTATTGTTGTCTTCAACAATATTTTATTATTACTAGTATTATTGTGATCTTTACCAATATCACGGTCGGTTATAAAAATATGATTTGTGTCCTGTTCTGGCAATATAATTTTATAAGCTAAGAGGTTCTATCTGACACATTTTTCACACAGATGCTGAAACCTGAATATTATATACAGTTTGTTTCGGTACACGTCCTTGGACAATACACGTTTTTCCTTGATCTAACTACCATTAACTCACGGATTATATTCAAGTTTGTGACTGGACAGCAGATAGGCCGAAGAAGAATTACGCATGGAATAAATGAAATCTAGAAATCAAACAAGAAGAAGAGGATGAGATGCGAGAAAGAAACAGATAAAGCAGTGCCAAATGAAGAATTGTAGAAATAAGACCACTTTAACTTGTAGCAGATGGAACAAGTGAATCGTGCATCAAAAAAACAAAAAACAAACCAACAAACAAACAAACCCTTACAGCCAAAATAGTTACAGCATATTATATTGATTACGCTTTAGATAATGCATGTCTACAGAGAGAGAGTTGTCATGTATACCAGTACGTTATACGTTATACAATAATAATTCAAACAAAATATGTCAATTATCTTTTATTGCATCAATTCGTATCATTTAATAATAATAATAATAATAATAATAATATTATTATTATTATATAAATGAATTTAAATTGATATATTAACAACCACATCGAGTCAAAAATTGTGTTTTGGATATCCTCAAAGCAGTGTGAGAAAAGGAAGTGAAGAAACAAACTCAAACTTGTAAAGTTTCTATAATAATAGTACAGAAGCATGCATATTACACTTTATTAACTTGAATTCCTGTGATTTTATTACTAAACATAGTTTATGCATTATAGTACCATTGTGTTGATTGTTTTGTTTATAACCTGTGTGCGCTAACAGCAGCGGTCAAATTGACCGCATCGGCCTTTTTAAGCACATAACTAGTTCCGGCGGTTCTAGTGTTAAATGCTGTGAAACCTTGTCTCCGGCCTCCGTTAAAATGCTAATGTAACATACACGTATTGCAAACATTTTATTATATTTTATATCACATAATTTATAGTTTAAATATTAAGTAGATGTTTTATTGCGTCTTTTTAGAATAAGACTTTTGTCAGGTGGTAATAGTTCACTGTAACTCAGGGCCTAGCATGGAGCAGTTTAGGATTACGAAATTGCTGAAGTAACCAAAACGGGAATGAGAAACACAAACTTTGTTTTTTTAACGACCCAGCTGCAAGCTGAGAGTAGTTCATAGTAGAGAGAGTAGTAGTTTAGAAACCACGTGGATAGGAGTTTTGTGAAATATATATAGAGACAGTTCCTAAAGTTTTTGAGAGGCACTGCTGAAGTCTTTGGTTTTTCGGTGTATGTCTCTTATTGCTGAGGATATGACCAACGTGCGGGCGTATGGGTTTCATCGCTGAAGTAGAGAGTTAATATGTTGATGGCTCGCTTGAGTAGAAAATCAATACTTCAATGCCGTGTGAATCGCGGAACGTTTACATATGATAATTAGCAGGTCGGTGACCCCAACGCGGGAATAGGTGAAGTCCACAAGATAAAAGTCACATCGCTAATATCTTCTCAGCCGAGAAGTAACTTTAACAAGACTGAATGTAGGCCAAGGTCATTATCCTAAATTCGGTTATGCTCAGAAACACCTGCTATTGTAAAAGAACACTACTATTAGTAAACTACAAAGTGTATAATGTTACGTCGTGTAATTATTATGACAACTAATATCCTCTCCAAGTCCGCTGAGCACGGACTCAACAAAACACAAATACCCTGAGATGTCGCTGAAGCACAGGCAATAAATGAGGCAATCAACATTATCACCAACAAGACTGCTTGAAAATTGAGGCAAACAGCGTGGAGTCGGCATCGCCAACCCCTACCCACATCTACCGCTGTGAGGGGCCATTACACGAAATCGCTTCAAACATGGCGCCCAACTTGGGATTACTAAAAAAATCTGCTTCAGCTGCCTTATTCAACAAAAAACTTTCTTTCTCTGAACTATTTCATTTTTATGAATAAAGGAAACATGGGTAAAGGTCATTACAAGGAGTAGAGAAATTATGTTAGGATATTCCCAAGTCAGAAACAGTAAGAGTTTAGGATATTTTTAAATACTCATTTGTTGAATCCATAAAGCGCCTTTACCCTGAAAGTTACTCTTAAAATGTAAAAAATGTCAACAAATGTTTCTGTTCTTTAAGTTAACAAGACCAATCCTGGCATAGTGTACTGTTTTTAGAGGATAAATCTAATGATATTTATGTTTTCCAAACAAAGACTATTTTAATTGCATACAACTAATTTAATTTGATTTAGAATTGTAACATAAAGGTAATTCAGTAAGAATATGATTAAGTGGTTCTTTCGATGTATGTATTATTAAAAACATTTGTTTTAGGAACAAGTATCTTTGAAACAGCTCTGTTGCTTGAAAAGTAAAATCGTTTCAAACACCATAGAAATAACATTAAGACTATTTATATTGCAACATACATGTGTGAATGAAATTAATGGTAATACACAGAAAATATTGAATACTCCTAATATTGTATCAAAAATATAATATTAATTCTAAGGTACACTTCATGCCAATTTACGTATTTATTCACAATATTAGGGGTATTCAAGTAATTTTTATTAGCCGTAAATGATAGACGTAAACAGGAAGCCCGGAATGGAAAAATTTACTTGTTAAGAACTAAAATATATCAGAACAAAGTATTAAAAGGGACAAATAGGCATTTATATAACATAAAGAAGCATTATTTATAAGTAAAGTATATAAAATTCTATATTTTATATATAGCAGTTAATAAAATGTTTGTTGTTTTCTGAAAGGGATACGTTTCCTCTGACACCAACACCAGAAGAAGAAGGCCATCCCTTCCTGTTGCATGCAGATTGGGCACCCCGAGGTCACTCCCTCATCATGGTTTATAACTATGATATATATTATCTCTTGAGTCCGAGAGGGGGTCAGTCATACAGAGTGACCAATAACGCTATTCCTGGAGTTGTCAGCAATGGTGTTCCGGATTGGCTATATGAAGGTAAGTCAAGCCTTTGCCTACAAGATGGCTACGGTCATACACTCTTGATAAATTCTGGGCAAATTTCTACATATAAAAGTCCATGGAGCTGGCAAACAGAAAAGCAGAAAAAAGCCTATACTTAATCTAAGTGAAAAAATGCAAATTTTCATAAGAATCAGCACATCTCTCACACTAAACTTTGCTAAAATACACACACAAACTCCAAGTGTTTTATATACTTCTGTGATCCAGAGCTCAATTGTGTTTTTGCTTGTTAAATATGTGTATTGTAGTTCGACACATGAAATGAAAAATACCACAATATAGTATATTGCTTTCTTTGAAGCCTTAAAGTTATCTTGCATTCTAAGGTAAATTTTTTAAAAAGCTTTATCCAGACAAGGTGACCGGACCGGGACTCGAACCCTGGATCTCCATTAGTACTATTGCTACCTCCAACCATGGTGGTATTTCTTTAGTCTTATTTTGGGAATAATATCAGCAAAACAGTTGCATTTATAATTAATTTTCATTTAAGTTAATTAGTACATCTTTAATTGAAACTGAATTATTTTTACTACATAAAAATTATTTTTGACAGATATAACTTTAATTAATAATTATTTACTGCTGTTTTGGTATCACATAACACTTTTGTAAGATGTCAGCATTTAAGAAGGGGCAGCTTGTGAAGGCATAAGCTGCATGGCTGCAGCCTTTCCCTCCAAATTATATTAATGAATGATAAATTTATATCTTCCTATTTGAGAGATTAATTTGTTGGAAGTGACAAGCACTGTCTTCAATGTTCAGTGATTCCAGTTCTCCCTTGCAGTCTGCTAGTTAACTTAAATGTAGCAAACTTTGGAAGTACTTGATTTAGCTTTCTTGTTTTGACCATACGCCCATCAACTTTTGCAATAGCGCAACTTCTAGACAGTGATGGCCTGATGTATGCATGACCTATAAAAATAGTAAGTATTTCTAGAATTGTTAAAAATCAGTTTCGAGGCATATTAGAAATCAGTTCGTTGTTGGAGTATCAACAGAATAAATAAGATCAGCATCTCTGCAGGGACTTGAAAATAGTGTCTGTGTTGATGGCTCTGCAGCTGGGATATCCAGAATACTGTTGTTTTAAAGAGAATGGAGTAGCTAAGCAAAGATTTCTAATAATGTGAAATCAGACAGAAGTCTCTGAAAGTCAGAGAGAATTCAGCAATGGCAAAAGTATAAAACCCTGCTAGCAACCCTACACCCTAAACTTGGAGTAGTGAAAAAATTCATAAAATAGTAGACCGAATTAGATCAACATTTCAGTACCCACCTGAATGACAAATTCTTCAACTCAGCGAAACGAAATTTAAAGAGGGAGTCTATGAGATATTAATATTCACATTTAATGAATATTAAGATGTTCAACAATGTGTTACAGAGTGACAAGGTGTTTTGTCTGCTGCCAACTAGTTTCCTCATTGGCCTACTATAGTTTGGAATGATTTTGAGCTGAAAAGTAAATAAAAGCCAAGTTAGCATAAATTTTGGTTTGTACTTGCAACTGAAATCTATAAGAATAGTCATGTATTTTGGGAGTCACTTTTGCACACTTTTGTTGACCCATCAAACATATATAACTTTTTGTTTCACCAAATGCAAGGCATTACTTTTTACCCAAAATGGTTTTGAATTGAAAAGAATAGTGGATCACACTTATCTTTTGTGTGATACCATTACCAATGATGAAGAAAAGGACTGTAAGCATAGGTGCTGACTTCTGTAATATATTATGAGATTTTTAAATATACATGTCAATGACATCAACTGAAAGACAAAGTTTGTAAATGCTCATTTTAATATAAAAAAGTATATCTCTATTAATTGTATGCATCAATAAACAGACAAATTAAAATAAAGTAACAAGTTTATGATATGTAGTAAACTGAAATAAAATAAATGCATTAGTTCAATAAATATATTAGATTTTAATTTAAAAGATCTATGAACTGAAAACATGCAAACCAATATAAATCAATTAAGACCTTAAAAAGAACCATTATAAATTGAAAAATTGCAAATCAGTAAACACATTTTAAGAAACAAAAACTTAATCAAGAACCATAGCTACCACACCAAAGCTGCACTCCAAAAATATTAGATTCTGTAAGTGCTTCCCACAGCTTTGCCATCTCTAAAAATTTGTACCCACTAATGTTCTTAATTAATTGATGTTTAAGTTTAGTTTTTCTATCTAGATTTAAAAGTGGTGCTTCTCATCTATTAGTTTTAGATTGTTTAATTCCTAAATGAAATAAACAAAAATAGAATTGTATAAAAGCAAATAACTTACACTCCCACACTGAACAATTCACCACTAATAAAAGTGTTGATATTTCAGATATTGCCAGTTGTCCTGACAGGTTGACATTGCATCACAACATGTGGACATTTTGGAATCAAAGGTGAACATGAACTCCCTAGATAACTTTTCCTCATCAGTTATACAGTTTCTGAAAACTGATGATAGCTGTATGCCTGAAATTCTTTCAGAGCAACCAAATTTGATGACTCATTTTAAATGTTCTGATTATGACTTGTATATCTGTAAGATCATTCCTGAATCTAAGAAGGCTGAAGAAGTACTTAAGATCACAAGAGGGACAGAGACATCTTAATGTAATCACCATTTTAAGCTGCCACCAAAACATAACCAGCTCTTTGTATAACTGATTAGTTACTCACAAGAAATTAATTATGGTGACAGATGTTTGTTAGGCTTTCATTAAAATATGTTTCTAATTCTAGTGAAGAGATGGACACTTTTTATTATTTCTTCCCAAAATGTGTAAGTGAATCTGATATTTGACAACATATGTGCCAGATGCTGAACCTAAAAATATGTTGTAAGAAAGCTCTGTGTTTTCTTCTGCCAAACAGTGTTAACTGCATCAGCGTGATAAAATATCTTGCACAATACACACACAAGTAGAAATATAAATTAAATGAATGCATTTGAAGACAAAACATTTGCTTTAAAACCTACATCTGATGAGTTTGTTTTTGACAGTTCTTCAAGAAACAGAACAATTGCTCATAATTGGAATTAAAGAAGTAAAGTACCTGGTGAGAACTGCCTGCAGAGTAGCCTTATGTTAACCGTATCATCGCCAGGTAACTGCTTGAATAATGAAAGCCTTTTAGGAAAATTCCTCACAAACCAATCTTTTATTAAATATAACACATTTAAAATAAAAACGAAATATATGTTGATATTATCACCAACCTTTGGAAATAATGGGGGGAGGCTTGACCCCTTCTTCAATAACTGGAAAGGCCCCCTAGGAGTCAGCATCTATGGCTATGAGTGGGAAGTACTCTTTCTCTCCTCTATATGCACAGATCAAAGGATTTACCTAATTTAACATTTATTAATTTGAATCCTGTTCACAAATTAAGCTAAATGTTCCCTTTTTCTATAATCATCATCACTTCACTTTGGGTAACAGGCCTAAAGATGGTCTTATCACAAAAAGGAATCTGTTTCACTGGCATAGAATGAGTTCTCAGAGTTAGCTAGGCCATATTAGAAATATAAGAAATTCTATTGTGGAAATAGAGATAATTTAGGATTTCTTGCATAGAGTGGATTATGCAGATATGGTTTTTGTAGCTTTCTCTCTGGACAGCACTCATGAATTCTAATTTTGAAACCACAGTAATACTTGTCCTTGCATATAAACAAAAAAATAGTGCTCAGATTACAAAATGCTGGAGTATATAAATATGTGTATATATATGTGTATGTGTGTGTGTGTGTGTGTTTGTATTTTTCAGTTTTTATCATTTTCTGTTTCTCTAGTTCCTGTTAGTTTAGCTATATTGTTCCAAGAGTTACTTCATTTTTTATTTTATATATAATTCATACATAATGTATATATTACATAATGTTTTATTATATATATATATATACAAAGTGTCCCAATTAAAACACCCATAAAAGAAATGGCTGTAGCTGTTAAATGAAAAATTATATAACTGAAGCTTAACTTTTTCTGATACATTAAGAGTTGCAATTTTAATCCTAATAGACTTCAGTATTTCCTGAGTTCTATGTTGTGCCAAGCAAGCATGTCTAGAACTTGCAGTGACTGTATCTGTGGCTTATGAGAACAGGTTGACAGTTGCAATGCTACAAATAAATCACAAATGTCCAGTTATAGATTCAGCAAAAAATAAGGGATTTTTTTCATTTAGTCACACAATAAACACTAATTTTGGGCAAATCACATTCATGTTCAAACACAACATGTAGATCATTGCTTTCCCAGATTCTACAACTTATCTGTGACCCTTCCTGATGTGCATTTGTCAGAAAAATAAACATACTTGACCTAAGTAGGAATTATCTTTGTAATTTTGTCCCAGACATTTGCAACCTAATCCAGCCTTTTGTCTTAATTTAAATTTTAAATGCTTGTGCACAATATTATGAATGTTGTAAGAGGAAACTAAAGTTGCAAACCACCTTTTCGCATTGATTTTTTTGGGCTTCTTGTAATGCGTTCAATGATATTTTCAGAAAAAATTTTCTTAGAGTACTTACCAAGGTTCCTGTTTGCTTGAAGTTGGTATACCAGGCCATTTTTCTCTTAAGTCAGGAATGGAATCATGTCTTTGAATACTGTATTCTCCAAGAAATTGGCAATATATGCTTCACAGACTTTGTTTCTGTTAATTAAAGAACACATAAAATTTTCTGATCAATCAACCAAATAGCTTTATAAAATTAAGAGCTTATTATTATTTTAATCATTTCTCAATGTGAATTTCCATGATTACTAATGTCATATAAATTGCAAGATCTGCACTACCAAACCTGGGGTCTCTTTAGGATACACATTTTAAGTTCTAGCCATTTCTTTTATTGGTGTTTTAAGCAGGTTACTCTGAATATTTATATAATGCTTTATTGTAATTAATGTTTCTGATCTTGTGTTGCAGAGGAGGTACTAGGGAGTAACCAAGCATTATGGATGTCAGATGATGGTCATCTCCTGCTATATGCAACATTTAATGATTCATTGGTAGAGGAGCAGCGTTTCCCCTGGTTTGGTGTTCAGGATGAGGGCAAGCTATATCCCGAGATACGAAGTCTTCGATATCCTAAGGTTCTTTTCAGTAGAGTTTGTACAATAACAAACTTCTTTGGAATGAAAAATTAACAAAATTTAAATTACTACCACCAACCGCTAATACTACCATCATACTGATATCATCATTATCACAATCTCTACTTCTGCAAATATTTGAGAAATTGAACATAAAGAAAAAATTTGAAAATTTGTGAATAAAATGTATGGATTTTTAGCTACTAAATAGACTCTGAGTATTCAAGAATTCATCCTTAAATATGCCTTCTTTTGACCTTTTACTGAAACAAATATAGTCATAGATCTTAAAAAACATTATGTATTTGAAATAAAAGTAGACAAATTGGATAGCTAAACTTAATTTGTGAAAAATGAATCAGGGGAAGTATATATACACTTTCTGTTAAAAGATGCATAATACCATTATATATGAATGAATTTTATTTCAGCAAATAACATTACAATTAAATTTAATTTTCCTTCCTACCTTTATAACCCATTTCATAACTTCATAATTTACATCAATTAAGAAATTATACATTTTCAATATATTGTCTTCTAATCTTGCTTATTTAACTGATTATGAACCCTTGTCCTCAGCTCATCAGCATTTTCCTACTGGAATATCTGAGAGAGTTGATCAATTATTCTATTGAAATTGAAATTAAAAATACATCTCAAACTACATGATATATCAAATATACATAAGTTAACAATCCAATAAAAAATAAGATCTAAAAATAAAATAACACTAATCTTATTTATCTCCTCTAAATATTTTCTTCTTAGTGTTACTTGTTAACAGCCTGATCCCAATACACACAACTCCGGGTTATTAGTGTGTTGATAGTCATTATATTTATTCTGTATTATCCTATCCTTTTTTATACTTATCTTGACCTGTTATAATTCTAAGGTTATGTTTCACTCTATCTTCCTCTTAATTATTATTATCCATTTCTCTCTAACTTTGCTCAAATAGTTCCCTATCATTTTTATATTCTTCTCTCCTTTTATAGTTAAAATCTTTCTAATTAATATTTCCCCATCTAAATTCTTCCATTTTTGTTTGCCAAGCATGTTCTCTCCTCAACTTTGTTTGCTTGCAATATAATAAACAATGAAAATCTGTATTTGTTTCTTCACACATTGGGCATTTCTCCACATCTTTATCATATCTTAAACCTTTTAAATTCATAACTGCAGTTCTAGCCCATGCAAATTTCCCCTGACCTGCCCTGTCACATTGGTCTATATATTTTTCCTACCCCACTATATTTTTATTTCTCTATAAAATCTCAATAATCTCTTTTCTCTCACACGTTTCTGCCCTTCAATATTTTCCAATCTTAGGTTTATTTCTTCCCAAAATCCTCTGTTTTGAAATTCTGTATGTACATCCATAAGTTTTCCATATCTATCAGTTACAATCCTTCCTACACTTTGAGATACTACATCATATATAGTGAATATAATATTACCATTCTCTATAGTGAGTATAATATTACCATTCTCTAACTTCTACACTTAGTACAGTTAAAAGTATATAAATGTGTGAATGCACTCTACCCTTCATAAATGTTGATGTTCTCTGAAATTAGCAATAAAAGTTGAATAAAGTAGATATAGAGCAAAGAGTCCATGGTTCATTCAGCTGTTGTAAGAACTGTTCCCTGCCTTCTCTTGTCATTTGATTTTTTCTTTCATGTTTTATTTATTGTTGCTTTGATTGCATGGTCTTCTAACAACATATGTAGATTGGACCTGAATACTGTAGGTGTAAGTCTGTAGTCATGAATGAAATGAATTAATGATAATACAAATGAACTCACAAGTCTTTGGTGCTTTAAAGCTATCTGGCACCTTCTCAGGGCAAGAAAAAACTCTGAAAAAATCTTACCCAGACAGCTTAACTTGACCGGGATTCAAACCCAAGACCTCCAGATTAATAATTGCAAACTGGCAGTTAACTGTATTTTATTGTTGGGTCTCCTGACATTTTAATAGATTTTGCTTATATTATATTAGCTTGCATTTCTTCATTAACTAAATGGTAGATAATAAATTTTACAAAAATGAAAAGGTGAGTTCTCCAGTATAAGTGCAGATTCTATGAGCAAATTACAACATGATAATTTTGTGAATAAAGTTAAAATAATGAAATTAAAATCCAAAGGAAGGCAATGATTTCAGATTTTTAAGACAACATGTATATTTGAGATAAATGGAGTTAAATTACCACATATTCTCCTGAATATCTTTTTTTCCCATCTTCTCAGAGTTCTTCATTGGGTTCAAGTCTTAGAGTCATATGCCACCATTAGCATTATCAATACTGTATATCTTAATTTTCATATGTCTAATAAGATGACATAATCTGAAAACTCTTAAAAGTAAAAAATACCTTCCACTACCATTGCTAATTTTGTTTTTCATGTTATCTGCAGTGAGTGTATAGTTCAAAATTATTTAAAATATATTACATTTCCCATAATTATGTTCGTTCAGCTATATAGAATGCAGTTTCCCTCTACACCTAGTCTAAGTTGAGTACATGTATTAAGTACTGTCTTGGTTTATTTTAAGTCCTATTTCTTCATTTGCACTTTCTAACCTTATCACACTAGGTTTCAAATCTTGGAATCTTCGAGACTTCATATCAGTATCATATCATAAGCTAGGTTTTTACGCTAGCAATTGAAATGATGCCTCATGAGTTATTCACTTCTACATTCCTAATGTCTTTCCCCAGCATGATAAAGAGGATTGTGGACAGTAGATTTCTTAGCATTAATCCCAGGTTCACTGCAAAATCCCTCATACATTTTCCTTCAAACTTCACTATACATTTTGTATCTTTTAAGGCCATGCTTGCCAGTCTTATGATCTTAGCTGGGATCTTTAATTTTCCCATAGCCTCATACAGCTTTCTATGGATAATACTGTCAAATTAGTAAAAATTCACAAATAGCTGAAGGATATCAATCCATAATAATTTGCCAAAATCTGGACTATGGTGGATCTATTTGATCAAAAACCACATTGGTAGTCTCCTAAGCATTACTCAGTAATTGGCATCAATTTTCAAGAAAATCTTAGAAAAGGCCCCATAGATTGTGCTCAATAATTCTACGCTACAATAATTATCCCATCACATATTTTCATTCTTTTTGTGTACAGTGCTTCACTCTCTGTGCATCTGTTCTTGCTCCCATATATCACATATCAATGGTGAATATGATAAACTAGTTGAGTTCCTCAACCATGTCAAATGTAAAACTGCAAGGGAAAAATCAAATGATAACAGACCTATAGGATTTAATCTTTGCCTTTAAGATGAAGTTGGATCACGGGATGAAGCAGTTAAAATCAAGGAATTTCCATCACTTTCTTAGACTCACATTACTTTATGAGTTGAGAATTCACTACTCGAAGTATAAGCAGAAGATCTGCAACATTTGATGGCAAAGTCATCACTTGATTCACTGATGGTGAAAAACTAAAGGCATGGTTTCTGTATTTGCTATTCCATTCTCATAAGATATAGATGAAAATTAATGAAGCACTAATGAAAATAGAACTCATAGAAATGAAATATAATCGCTCTATAAAAATAATTTTGATAATACATGCTCAGAGAACTTAGTGCAATAATGCAGTTTTACAGAAAATTTGACAGAGCACAATTTCAAAATTTGATTTCTAATGCTACAAAGAACATAGCAATGTTTGGTAGCTAATATATTTGCTAATTATTAAACTCATCATAGATATAGACATTCAGACAATAATTTATGATCTAACCTATAAATTTGTCTTTCAAATTCCATTCCACCCAATGTTGAAAATTTTGTGGATTCAAAAAGAATACAGGCACCCACGTTCACAAAATTGTGTAATTTTGTAGGGCCATCCCTTTTATGACAGCTGTTTTCTTCAGTAAGAAATTTAAACTTAAAAAATTAATAATCATATATAATTATAAAACAGAAGTGGTAAGTATTTACTTTTGAGTTTCAGTTTCATGCACATAAGAGAATGCAATTTTTTTATTATTATTATTATTATTATTATTATTATTATTATTATTATTATTATTATTATTGTTATTATTATTATTATTATTATCATCATCATCATTATTATTATTATTATTATTATTATTAATTCTTCCATATATAAAGTTTATGCTTTTGTTTCTTATATCACTAACTGCATTTATTACATAAAAACATACAAAAGAGGGTAAAGTTTTACTTTTTGAAGTAGTCATATGGTCACAAATATGAACTGTACCTCATTCACTGCAAACTGATATGCTTATATCTCCACCCACTCAATATGAGCTGCATCATCTGCCTCAAGCCTTCTGCCTTCGCTGTATGCTTTCTGGTGGCATTGAGCTTGACGTAACTTGCATTATGGTGAACTGTATTGTTCAAGATGTTAAAGAGAATGGGGATGAAGCAGGTGGTAGAGTAGGGGAAACCAAAAATCCTGGAGCAAAACTGCCCCAAAGTGCTAAAGTTACATTCCATTTTTTGGGGTGCTCTATCATGCTTTTCTATTATTCCAGAGGAAATTAATGAGACATTAAATTGTATTTAACTAAAATAAAAAATTATAGGCTTCAGCATATTGATTTACACAGATTGAAAAATTGCATAATTTTTTAATTTTTATTATGTAGTGTTAACTATTTTTATTATTTCTAAGACTTTCACAGTTGGCAATATTGTCAAAATTCTAAATTTGAGGTGCTGTTTCAAGATCAAAGGTTTGCTTCAAAACCAAATCTTTTTCTGCTCATAATTGTCAACAAAACTTTCATTGTAGGAAAACTTAAGACCATAACACATCAGCTTGGAAATTTAAAATGTCGATAATATCAACTTATTTTTTACATTACTAAGATTATAATTAATTTTTAATGAAATAATTTAACTTATAATTAAAGTGATGTCTGTGCAATTTTCACAGTGATAATATACAATGTGGCATTTTAATATATTTTATTCTAATATTTTTCTAGCCTGGGACACCTAATCCACAAATCTCTCTCTGGGTAGCAGACCTAGCTGATCCCAAAAATATACGCACAAGAGATCTTAAGCCACCAATAGCACTGCAGCACACCATGTAGGTCTTTATTTTTCTACTATAAAACTTATTGTCATAGCTTATGTAAATATATTTAGCTTTGTAGCTTACAGTTGAAGAGTAAATTGCAAAAAAGAGCATTGCCTGATTTTTTTGCAGGAAATTAATTATAATCTTTGGAACCATATTACCATACATTAAGCATATAAAATTATTTATTTTTTTTATCATATAATTCAGTGCATATTACATATTACATTAGTGGTAGCTATCTCAATATTGCTGTAGGTGAGAGAGCTGATGTTAGAATTACACACTTAATGGAAGCATTACGTTTGTTGCAGTGAGTACTATTTCACAGCTGTTGCATGGGTGAGTTTGACAGAAGTATGTGTTGAATGGATGAACAGACCACAGAACATATCCTTGGTAACTGTGTGCAAGAGCCCAATGTGGTACTGTCAAGAGGTATGGAAAAATTCCTATTTAATTATCACTTTAGATTAGATATAATAATTTATTATAATAATAATAATAATAATAATAATAATAATCATCATCATCATTTAATTAAATTGCTGTCAATAGACTCCAATTAGCAATTTTAAATATTTGGATAATTTGTTATAAAATATTTTCCCTCTACTGAATGATTCCCCATTTATCCTATGCTTTTTATAATTGATAATAGTTTTCCTTTCCTCTGGTGCAGAAACTGTCACAATTCTTAAAGTAATCTGATTGATATAGTGTTTGATTCATTACAAGTAATATTACATTATAGATATACAAGATATTACAGTCAGCAGTTTCTCCCTTAAGAAGATATCTTTGCACAATCAATATAAAATTTGATCGGAATCAACACGTAAAACATATGTAGTTTTTTTATATAAAGAAAATCTTTGCACAATGTCTGATTTCCTAATTTGTACATGCATTTCTTTTGTAATTACAGTACTCTATTCAGATTTACCATTCCAATATTTTCCCATATATCAATTTCACATTGTATATGTGAAAGAAAATGCCATAGTGTTGATACATGCCTTAGCAAATATATATCTGGGCATATGCTGCCAATTTGTATTTCAAAAGTTAGTTTATCATTTATATGTGTATTCCTAGGAAATTAAAATGCATTATTTTTTCAAAAACTGTACTATTTATGATAATTTTTAGTTGTTAATCAATATGTTTGCCTTTTGAACAATGAAATGCTGTAGTTTCACTTTTTTTTAGTTTGATGTTAAGTTATACTCTTTAAAATATTTTGAGATGATTTCTGCATTTTCTGATATGCTATTTCCAGAGTGGTAGATTTTTTTTAAATAGTGTTTAATGCCTGAGGCACTACAGGCAGTGGCCACTGTGATACATGAGATGAATTAATACATTTTGTTTTTAAGAAAGCACGCATCCAGGTCTAGATTTAGGGTACCTTCCTGGCATTTGCCACTATTTATGATAACTGAGGAAAACCTGAAAAAAAAACCTCATTTAGGGAGAATGGTCCTGACAGGAATCAAACTCCAGATCTCCTGTTCATGAGTCTGTGCCTTGCCAACTTCAGCCACCCAAGCCAGTCCAGAGTATTAGTGAAGTGTCATCTGCATATGAGATGGTTTTTTGATTTTGTATCTCAGGCATATCTGTGACATACATTAAAACAAATATTGGATTGAGCACAGTTCCTTGTGCTACTTCCACTCTGATTTCATTATAACCTAATGTCATTTTTATATGTTTCTGTTGTTTATGTTGAATCTCTACATAGTTTATGGCCTGTCAAGAATGAAGTAATTGACCTAATACTTTATCTATAATACCATAGGTTTAACTTGTCCAACATTCCATTCTGAGGTACAATAATTCTATGCTCCAATAATTAACCCATCAGGTCTTCATTCTTTTTGTGTAGAGAACAGATTATTGCAGTGCTTCACTCTCTGTGCATCTGTTCTTGCTTCCATATATCACATATCAAATGGTACAGGTCCCATTTTTGTTTGAATTTCCACAGCTTCAAAATTAATTTAATTACAGTACATTTTATTCCAATTTAAAATACTTCCACTATACTCTTTTCTACCATATAAAGCTACGCCACTATTTTTCTGTTTTTTCCTACAAAAATAAGTATTCAATTATAATTTTGACACTTTATAATTCATAAGTATTACTCTGTGTGACCATTTTCATTTATAACTAATACATGTGATTCACATTCATCTTACATACTCTCAGTTATTTCAATTTTGTTCAAATTATATTGCACATTTTGGTGGAGTATTCAAATTGTTTTTAGCCCTGTGCTGTTTTTTATATTATGTTGATAAAATAGCCTTTTGTTGGAGTCATTTGACTCCATACTTGGTTTCGAAATATTATTGGGATATTTTCTTTAACCCACAACTATCTCTGTTATTTGCACTGCAGTCTTGTTTTTTACCCTTCTTCCTTAAATGTAAGCCATGTTTAGTATAATTTTTCCTTCTAAAAGACAGCATAAACAGTAACATTAAAATCACACAATTTTTTACCTTTATATTACAGTCTAGCATTGACCTATTTACACAAGATTCTTTCATCCGATCATGTCTTGGTGACAATCATTTGAATGTGCCTTAGGCTTCATAGCACATTAAGTAGCTTGGAGATTAATGCTTACTAACAGCTTTCTCCAAAGTATTTGAAAAACTAATGTTCAGAAGTTCATACCATCAACTTGATGAAAATAATATTTTAGCAAGGGAACGGTTTGGATTTAGAAAAAGCATGTCAACAATGATGCCATTTTCAAGCTAGCTAATGAAGTTCTCAAATACCATAATAATAAATTTAATACACTTGCAATATTCCGTGATCTTTGAAAGCTTTTGACTGTGACATAATATAATCTTATCAAAATTATCCCATTATAGTATTAAGGACAAAAGTCACCAATGAATTACATCATATTTATCAAACAGAAAGCAAAAAGTTATGATAAATTCTTCAGATAACTACAAAACATACTTGAAACAGTCATTTTAAAGCACAGGCATATGAACAACTTTTGGTCTTCCTTGATCCATAGTTTGAGGTGCTATGGATCCTGTCTCACTAACACAATGATATACAATAGCAAATGTTGGATGACTCGGCTGTTTTGGGTGTGGGAATGCAACCGTGCAGTCTTGTATCCATTACAATACATGTAACCATACATAATCACATCTGCCTGATCATGAAATGAAATGGATATCCTGCCATAGTAAATACTACACCACATGCAACACAAGTGAAATGTGAGAAACAAATTAATCACAAATGTATCCAAATGACAAATGTAAACAAATCTCCTTGGCAGTAAATAGCCATCTAGGATACAATAAGTGCATCAGCAGACTTGTATCAATAATATCATTCAACTACTTAACAAAATAAATTTTATTTTCAGTTACAAATGTAAGTTGTTAGATTGCACCTTGAAACATGTAAAGTAAACTTTAATTTATAATTCAAAAACTAAGGATTTCCAAATGTGTTTATATAAATTTTTTCTTGTTTTGGTGTGAGAAACCCTCCACCCAAGTTTGTAAAAGTATTTTTGAAAATGCCTGAATAATTTAATAAGGGTGAATAAAACACAGTTTCCACAAGCCATTTTAGTGATAAACAGCATATCAAAATACACGATGTCCCAGTGAATTACTTAAATTCTGAGTCAAAAGCATGAGTTGGGCTTGTGCATTAAAAGCAATATTTATTGACATGGATGAGAAACTGGACCATACTCATACAGGGAGGGATTGCTTACACCTAAACTTTAAAGGGTCCTATCTCTGAAGTAAGGCAATTGAAAATGCATTTAAATTAATAAGTATGAGCCAGTTAAACTAATTCCCTAGAAAGATGGTGATAAGCAAATTTCCAAAAGAGCAGAAGTAATAAAAGACATACCTAATCCCATAGTTCACTGTAATTCTTTCCATAAGAGACAAATGAGATAATGGAGAAGCAGAAATGCTGTCATTAGTAAACTTAGGTATTCATTTTTTACCCTAAACTCCACTTACTTACATAAAAATAAGAAGCATTTCAGGAGAATCTTTCCCATCTTCAGTTGCTCACTAAACTGCCATTCCATCATTTCTAGTAATGGCGGTTCAGTGAGCAACTGAAGATGGGAGAGATTCTTCCAAAACGTGTCTTATTTTTATGTAAGTAAATGGAGTTTAGTATAAAAAATGAATACCTAAGTTTAGGATATATTACCACTCCATTGTTAACTGCTTCATAAATACAATATTTTTGTCATTAGTAAGTTTAGCAGACTTCGAGCTATTCCATAATAATGTCCAATTCTTATCCAACAAGATGAATGAATTCAAAATGATATTATTAAATGAACTCTCTAGAATATCAGTTAACTACTTCACAGAACAATGGCTACCTTCTGATTTATCACAAAATATTAACATCCCAAACTACAAACTAGCACAAAGTTTTTGCAGAACAGTACACAAGGTGGAGGAAGCTGTATCTGAGTAAAAAAACATTTAAAATAAAAATCTTTACAGCAATTGCAGTCCTTCTCTAAGGAAAAGGATAGTGAAAACACAGCTATTGAATGGGAACTTCCAACTTAAAAATAATTTGAATATATAGATCCCCAACTATTAACAAAATCACTTTTCTAGATAGGCTTGAAAATGTGTTCAACAGAATTAAAATACTTCAAAATAGATAATAATTTGCCGTGAAATAAACATCAACTTGAAAAGTGACTTAAAGCGTAAAAGAAATCATCAATCTGACATCCTCATATAACATAAAATAAACTGTCAGCTTCCTCCTTGTGTCTCAAGCAACAGTTTTACATTTATGGAGCAGGTTTTCCAAACAGGGCCCCAAGTATCAAAAACAGAACCTTTTGAAATGGGATTCAGTGATCACAATGCTCAGATATTAACACTTTCACTAATACAAGCAACCACACCAGAAATTAAAATCACAAAAACAAGTCTTTGATGATAGTAACATTGAACTTTTTCTAAATGTATTAAAGACTGAAACCTGGGAAATAGCCAATTCTGGGATAGAGTTGTTTAAATATGAAATTTGATAGCTTTCCCATGCAAAGAATCACTGATCTCTTTCAAAAATAAAAGCTAAGGGTTTCTTGCACTAAAAATGGACAATTTATGCAATCTTAAAAACACAAATATGCCCTCATCAATCAAAACCTACTTCCAGATACATAAATCAATACTAAACAAAGTCATATAATAAACTAAAAAAACAATCACAATGGCAGATATATACAATCAGTTCCAAATAAAATGAAACCGAAAAAACCCTCAAATGACCTTATAGCTAACAATGAAAGGGAATAAAATTACAGATCTGAAATTATTTGCAAACACATTTAACAATTATTTTATAAACATTACTAAAAATATGCCAACACTGACTTAAATAACCACTATTCACGGAACCAAGCTAATACAACTTGCATCTATACCCAACTGATTACAGAGAGGTCCAAACTATACCAACCAGCATTAAAAATAAACACTATCAGGAATAAATAACATCCCGGATTTCTTATTAAATATATGTGCTTCAGTCTTAGTACACCCTCTTACAGATATCTACAATTATTCACTGGAGCAAGCAGCCTTCTCTCAATCTCTTAAAATAGCAAAAGTTAAACTCTTGTTTAAGAAAGGTGAAAAAACAACCATGAACAATTACAGACCAGTCTCTACTATCTGGAGTCAGCAAAGTAATCAAACATACCTTCTATAATTTATTATTAAAATTTATAGAATGTAAAAAGCTTATTACTTATAATCAACATGGCTTCAGAAAAATAAATCAACTAAACTGCATTGTTTCACTTTGTCAATCATACCCTAAATGTGCTAGACCAAAAAAAGAATATATCAGGTATATTTTTTGACCTATCTAAAGTCATTGACATATTGAAATATGAATTACTCTTCACAAAACTAGAAAATTCAGGAATAAGAGAGCCTGCCCTAAACTGGATTAAATCATATCTAAACCAGAGAGCACAAATAACAGAAATAAAATATTGCCATTCGACATAAGGGAGTATCATTATTGGAGTACCACAGGGGTCAATACAGCGACTAATTACCTATCCCTTATTTGTAAACTGTGTAACATTTAAAATATCTCAAATAACAACAATTCAATGTGCTGATGATACAATCATTTTAGCAGAGAGTTCAGGGAAAGAAACTCAAAAAAATTCTCCTAGATAAAAATCGCGCACAAAGCATTAAAGTGGTTTGATGTGAATAAACTAAGTTAATACAGAACAAACCAAATTCTCCACTTTCATCTAAAATAAAATAATTCTGAAGAACCAATAATTACTTTTAATAAAAATATTTAAAACACTAACAATATAAAATCCCTAGGCATTATGACTGAAAACAATCTAAAATGGGATGCACATGTACAGCAATTGATTAAAAAGTTAAATGTCATTTGTTTCAACTTTAGATAACTTGACAAAACGTAAATACAGCAACTCTTAGAATAGCATATTTTGCATGTGCACACTCCATACCAAGATATGGTATAAGTACATGGGGTAGCTCTCCTCCCTGCACAACCAGAAAAGACTAATAGGAATAATGACTGAGTCACTTCCTGCAAACCACTGTTTAAAAACCTTAAATTCTTCCCCTTGGTTGTATATATATCTATGAGACATTAAGGCTGTTAAAAATTATCCCTCAAAGAGTTTTAAAAAAATGATAGTTCACATCATAATAGAAGACAAAAAACACATATATATATATATCACCAGAACCAACACAACAGTTTTTCAAAACAGTGCAATGCATATGGGCATAAAATTATTCCATAAATTACTAAATTACCTATAAACAATAGACAAGAGAACAAAATTTGAAAGATCACTGATGACGTTTCTGTTATCTTTCATTCTCTCATTTTTTCATATTAATGTGGAAACAATAAGAATTTATGATACATATACCCAACATAAATCTTACATACTGGATTATTTGTTATTAATGATTCAAATGTTATACTGTATTTTATAAATCTTTTTTAAAAGTATGTAACATGTTTCATTACAGACTCAAAGAGTGACTGGAGAAGGTCATGGCTGGGTAGATGCCCAAGAAGCTCCATTTTTTTCACCAGATGGAAACAATTATGTCACCATAGCTCCTCTACGAGATGGACCTGCAGGATATTTCAGACATATTGTCTCTGTCAACATCCCAAAGAAGAGGGTTATTCCCCTTACACATGGAAAATTTGATGTAGCAAGAATATTAGCATGGGACCACAATGAAAATATTGTGTAAGCAGCAAAATGGCTTACCATGGATGATTAAAATATCATTGCCATTTATCTGATAGCATTCCTTTATTCTGTAAAAGCTCAAATTAATTTCTCTTTTTTTGACTTCATAGAATGCAAGTAATACTGCTGATATTTCCAAAAAATTAGAACAATAGGAATGCAAGTGAAGACAAAATAATTAATCCATAATTAAGGATCAACATAAAAGAATGCTGTTATAAGATGGAATTGAATATCCTAGTTGCTTTCCATATTATAATATTTAAATACTATACTTTTAGAAATTGTGCTAGACCAGGGAGTCAGAATATCTGAATTTTAACAATAATGTGAAGTAAAGCCCTTTGGGCAATAAGAGACAACACCATTACAGACTTTCATTACTTAGTAATTGAATACTAAGATATTTCTTTAAGCTTAGAAATTCAAGAATAAAATTAATTTAATTTTTTATGAATAAGCTAAATGTTCACAATACTTTCTCAGAAGGGTAGTTGTTTACATTTTCTTCAAAAGAAATGTTAGGACCACTAGAAATATAACAGTCTTGTTTCAGATTATGTTAAATGTAGCTTTATGTGCAAGAAAAATATTTTTAATGAAGGACCATCAAGTTTTACCTTGCTTATAAAGAAGGTAACCACTAGATATAAGCACCAATGTAGTCCATGAATGTCACAAAAGGTGACTAAAATGCGTATCCAGTGCCTAGGGGAATAGCAGGACTACCCAATCTCTGGAAGTTATAAATACACAGGTCTGGTCCTCCAGGTTGGGTGTTGGATACAATTTAAGCACTAAAAAATTTAAATAAATATATGCCAGATAGATTAAAGGACTTTGACCAAAGCATGTAAAAAGGTCTAAGGGTACTTTAATAGTTGGAATGTGGGATGTTAAGACATTATTAAATGCAGGAAAAATGCAGGAGTTAGCTGAACAAATTGCTAAAACAAACATTAAAATAGTGGCATTACAAGAAACTAGATGGAGAAATGATTATATAATTAATAAAAAAATATTTTACATCATTTTATTCTAGTATGGAAAGCAGTACAGGACAGGCAGGTATTGGATTCTTAGTAATGAAGAAAACAGGACATCATATAGATTTTGTGCTGTACAATGAAAGATTAAGTAAAGCATTAAGGGAAAATATAATATCTTGACAATAATAAATAGTTATGCTCCAATTAAAGATAAAGAAGATTAAATTAAAGAAGGATTATATGTTGAAACACAAAAAGTAATAGTGTTTCCAAAAGTGACACTAATAACATTAGGTGACTTCTATGCAAAAGTAGGAATTGAAGATCTGTACTCTAAACATAACAGGTAATGCTAACAATTTTAATGGAATGCCCACAGGGCATCTTTAGAAAATCTACTAATTAGGCCTCAAATAAATGATAGAAGTGTTATTTTAAGTGACTCTAAAACAGCACTACAAAGTATAGTGAATTACAGTTACTCATCAACACACACTATAAATGAAATAAAAGTATAACATACAAAGCAGATCAGATATGCAGAAATAATTTTACAATGAATCCTAAGTCATATGAGATTAAAGGGAAATGAGATTGATGATACTTTAACAAAAACAAGTCATCATTAAATTAAAACCATCTTTTGAACTATAGCTTCCTTCTTAATTGAAACAAAAACAAAATATCCAACAAAAACTTAAAGAAAAACCTTATGAAGATCTAAAGACTTTTAAACATCTTTTATTTAAATATTGTACTTATGAAACTGTTGACAATGGAGTGGTAATATATCCTAAACTTCGGTATTCATTTTTTACACCAAACTCCACTTTACTTACATAAAAGTAAGATGCATTCAGGAGAATGGGAGAGATTGTCCCGAAACGCATCTTTACTTTTATGTAAGTAAAATGGAGTTTGGTGTAAAAATGGGAGAGATTCTCCTGAAATGCATCTTACTTTTATGTAAGTAAAGTGAAGTTTGGTGTAAAAATGGGAGAGATTCTCCCGAAATGCATCTTACTTTTATGTAAGTAAAGTGGAGTTTGGTGTAAAAAATGAATACCTAAGTTTAGGACATCTTTTATTTAATTGGAATTTCCCAATTCCATTTAATTGTTGGGCATGATCGCCTGCCAGAATATCTCTTCAGGATGAAATTAATCAGAGACAGCCACTACCCATTGTGTAAAGACATGAATGCTATCCTAAAAAAAAGATCATCTACTGAAATGCAGCCAATTTGATAGCAAAAAAAACAAATAAACAATTTGGAAGCTCTTTATTGGGAAGCTGGGGGCTAAAATTATAAATATCAGTATCCCCAATGGCCACTAGCAACCAACTAACATAATTATAAATTTACTCTAGATGAACAAACAAACAGAAACAGAGAACTCTCATGCAAGTTTGCTACAATGAATAGTTTGGTTTATGAGTATACAATTTCAATATAAACAAATACACAAAGGAACAAGAAAATTACTGAATCATAACACATTTAATCAAATTGACTATATACTAATTAATGATATCAAGACAGATCTAATAGAGGGTGTAAAATCATTGAGAGGGTTTAATATGGACTCTAATCACTTTTTAGTTTAAATTATTTTGGAAAAAACACTACCAGCTATTTATAAAAAGAGTTAAACATGAATTAATAAATATAATCTGAAAAATCCAAAAAAGCAGAAAGAATATCAATGCAAATAGCAGTCAAAAAAAGCAGCCAACAAAAGTTTTAAAACAAGAGAAAGCATTATGAAATGAATGGTGGGCTGAAGACTGTAAAAGCATATTACAAGAAAAAAATGAAGCAAGGAAAAAAGCACTGCAAATAAGAACAAGAGCTTGTCAGAAGAATATAATAAAAAAAGAAAAATAAGCCAAGATATGGAGGGATAAGAAAATGAAATGATTAAATGGGAAAATAATTCTAGTAGAATCAAATTATAAGAAGAATGAATCAAGGAAATTCTTTAAAGGAATACAAAATATTACTAAAAAGCAAAGTACATTACCTATGATATGTAAAAATAATGAAGGAGATATAATAATACAAAAAACCCAAAAATTAAATAGTTGGAAAGATTATTTTACTAGAATGTTTAATAGTAACAATATATTAAGTAACCCCAGGCTTGAGGATCAAAATGCTAACATTTTAACAGAGGTAAGTACCATCATGAAATAAAATAAATTATATATTACAACATTTAAAAATGAATAAAGCTGCTGGTTTGGATAATATATCTCCAAAATTAACTAAATATGGAAGACAAACATATAAACGGAAACTCTACAAGCTTATCTTAAAAGTTTGGAAAGAAGCAGAATTGCCATTAGAATGGAATGTGGGAATTATATGTTCTGTGTTTAAAAAAGGTGATAGACTTGTATCAGATAATTATGGAATAATCGCTCTATTGAATATTATACATAAAATATAAGTACTTCTCTTAAATAAAAGATTAACAGAATATGTAGAAAACAAATTAAATTATGTACAAGCAAGGTTTAAACCAAACAGACCAATAATAGATATCTTCATATGAAGGCAAATATTACATGCTTTCAACTCAGTATACAGAAATGAAATAACAGATTCCTTACAGCTATATAAAATTCCAGATAAACTAACAAGATTAATTATTCTTAAATAGCTAGTCATTTACTTTGCTCTTATGCTTACTCTCAATTAATACAAACAGCAAAAAACAATGAACAAGTTGCAACATTGACATCAAGTAAAGAAATTACCATTCATAAGAAATTTACTTATCATCCTTGGGGCACCAACATTTCCACAAAATACTCAGGGAATTTGCTATTACTTTGTCCCCTGTGAACAAATTCAGCTTAAATAATCTGCTCAATTCTGGTGATAATTATAGAAGAGGCCAGGAATCTATAAAATCAACTGTTCAGAATGAAATAAAGTATATATTGGAAAAACAAAAATAAGCATTGGAATTAGGTTAAAGGAATACTGGGGAAACATCGGGTATAATCAGATTGATAAATCGGCAGTTTCACATCACTTTTGGAGAGATAAACATGATACAAATTACTGAAATTCGTAGATAAAACTTTGAAACTGGGAATAGGGGGAAACAATTTTTATAAAAATATGAAGATAAGGTTATGAACTTCAAGATCCTAACAGAAGACAAATTAATCCAAAAGTTCATAAAATGTTCATGAGAGCTACACCAAGTTCATTCAACCATCAACAAATCTGGCAGTCGACTCACAGCTGATAATGAGGACAAAGGCCTGTAAAACATGTTCTGTATAGTTCAATAGTAAGTGAAGCATAAGGGTATTAAAGTGACTCACTAGCTATTTATGAATACATTAATTGCTTCACTATGTTAGTATAAACACAAAGTTAGTTTTAAACTTAAGATTGTGTTAACATTAGCTAATAACAAGACAAGAATTAAGGTTAATAATGATATTAGGGAGAAATTTTAAATTTAATCAGGTGCCAAACAAGGAGAACCCATTATCTGCTACCTTGTTCTGTGTGATAATAGATACAGTGTTAAATCAATTAGATTTAAGAGATAATATATCCACAAGACAGAAGCAACGCTTAGCCTATGTGGATGATAAACATTAAAAGCTAGAGCGAAAAAAACCACTGTCTGAAGCATATCATAAAGAAGTCAATCAAATATGGATTAATAGTAAACACACAGAAAACAAAACATCTAAAATGTACAAGAAACAAATTTACTCTAGTATGCATAAATAGAAGCTATATTGAGCAGATAAATATAAATATCTTGGTTCAATAGAGAATGATAGTAATACAGTAGAAGAAGAAATCAAGGCAGAACAACATATTATGCAAACTTAGATTGTTCAAAAATAAGCTAATATTTAGAAGTGCTAAACTGATGCTATATAACACAATAATTAGACCTATAGTAACTTATGTATGTGAAACATGTGTATTGAAAGAAAAAGATATACAAAAGTTATTTATATTTGAAAGGAAGGACTAAGAAAATATATGGACCAATTAAGGAGATAAATCATAATTGGAGAATATTCAAAGCCATGAGTTATATTTATTAAATAAAAATGCCAAAAGAAAGATTATCTAAAGAAATATATAATTGAAAGGCAATGAGAACAAGAGAAAGCAAAAGACCTAAAAATAGATGGAAGTTAGCATAATGAAAGCATGTGCACATGATAGAAATGAATGGTGGAAAATTGTTCAGAAGAACACAACTTTCAAAAGAAAGATGTAGTGTCTGATAAGAATAAGATTAGATATGCTACATTTTTATTTAGAAGTTGAAAACATTTGAAAATAGCACAGAAGCATAAATGGTTAGAAAACAGAATAAGCAAAGTAGCTTTTGGTACATAAATACAAAATAAGAATTTAAGCTGATTAAAAATATTTTCAAGAAAGGTTAAACACAAACTTTCACTATTGTCATGATTTACTTATAACATCTCTTTCATAGACAGATTGAATATTTCTTCTAACAATCGGAATGTAACATAACTGGATGTGATAAAAATGCTCCCTTTCAGATACTACTTGGGAATTCCAGAGGCACGTCCTGGTCAAATGCACCTCTACAGAACAAGCTCAGTAATACCACGGGTTGGTATTCCAATGAATGCTCCAACATGCATTACATGCCATCCTGAACAGCCACCTACACATCCGTACTCATCATACTATGCAAGCATGGCAGGGGGAAGAACTGGAGGGTTGAATGGGGCAAGTGAGGATGAATGGGGAGATGAGGACTCTGAGACAACACCAGCACCAACGCAGCCACCACCAAAGAAAAAGAAAGGTGTGTGGTACTGATATTTTTAACACTAGACTTGGTCAAAACCTAGATAAGAAATTCCCACAACGATTATTAGATAAGTGACAATGGCAGCCCATATCTAGTGGTAGTATTTGCAACTATTAATCCAGGGGTCCTGTGTTTGATTCCTGGCCAGGTCAAGTCATTTGGGCAAGGTTTGTTTTTTTCAGAGTTTACCTTATTCTGAAAAGGTAAAAGACAAATAGCTTTAAGGCTCCAAGGATTATGAGCTCACTGGTGCCATCATAATTCATTTTATTTAATTCCATTCCATTTATAACTACAGACTTAAAAACTACAGTATTCACTTTCAAGCTACAGATATTGTGAGAAGACTAATGTAGTTAAGGCAAACACATTAAAAAAAAAGATGCATAATGGATAAGATTTCTCTGAGACTCACTCTTGTTAAATATTAGGTCTAACAAACATTTCCCCCCATGTTCATCCTGTATTTAAAAATAATAAACTTTCCAACTAATTGGTTCTCAAAAAGAAGTGCTAGATAGAAAACATGGAAGACAAATAAAAACAAAAAAATATTTGGTAGATATACTTATTTATTTAAGTATAATGGGGTAAATCAACATAAACAAAATGTCGAAATCTATCATATATACAGAATTATTAGTGATTCCTTACATTAAAATTTTTCTTTTTCATCTAATGGCTAGTGTTTGAAGGTGATTTCATTAGCTTTCTTGCAGGCCAGAACATTACAGATATTTTGGAGAGTCTGTCTACTTCTTTCAAGTCCATTACAGTGTTTGATTCATTGCAGATTGTACAATTGGCAATTTTGCTAGTTTGGCAGCCAGTTACCTGATATGTTTGATAGTGAATCTGAAGAGATTGATTGATTGATTTATTTATTTATGGACGCTCTTTAACATCTCAGGTCATCAGCATCCCATTCAATTCAGGACCTGAAACGGCCAACAAATTTTGCTCAGAGGCCTGAAACTCTTTCAGGCTTGAGGTTCTTTTTCATGCCATAAGATATACGACATGGGACCCACGGCTTTACTTCCCTTCCGAAGGATTTACTTTACTTTACTTTAAAGGAAATCCTTTACTTAGGATTTTTACGCCCGAAAAAATCCATCGGTCATGGCCGGGTTCAAACCCACGTTCTTGGGTGTAGGAGGCAAGTATGGTAACCATTACACCACCAGGACCGACAATCTGAAGAGAGCAGTAACTTCTTTTGTGAATTTGTTTTCCAGGGTTTGCTATGTTGATTTAGTGGTTCTCTATTACTTTCCTTCTAGTATGAAATTACCATTCTATTTTGATTTCTTGTTTAGAATTTTTCATGGAGAATTTTTCTAACAGTTTGATTGGTTGATGGAGTTTTATCCCTTTTTGGGAGTAGGTCTGTTATCTTGTTCCCAACTACTCAAAATGGCAAAGTATCCATTGAAATGTTTTTGTACAAGGTGATCTGTATTCAGCTGGTAAGCCATCAACCCTAGGTCATCACTTAACAGGTGAGAAATTAGTTAAGGGCATGATTACTTTTATTTCATTAATGGTTTTTGCCTCAGATTGAGAAATTTTTATTGCTTGATTTGCTCATTTTGCTACATGATTAATATTTTTTAATATATTTTATATACGAGCTGTTTACTGGCAAGTGGTGTAGCTAAAACTTTTTAAATGGAATACCAGTACTTTCCAGTAGATGGGGGATCTCAGCTCTAAATTTTTAAAACTGTAAATGAAACATGGAGTTTTGATATAACTATAACTATCAAGTGACTGTAAATTTTACATAACTTACTCTGTCAGAAATCTTCCAGAACAGCAAATAAGTTAAAATGTTTTTAAAACATGTCAAATATGTGTGTACTATCTTTTAAGAAAGCAAACATATGCTTGCAAAGCTGTAGACATTGGAATGGTAATATATCCTATACTAATGTGATCAATTTGTTCACACTAACTCCATTTACTTACTTAACACTGGGACATATTTCAGAAGCACTCGCTTCCATCATCAGTTGTTGACCAACTGCTGCTACTCCAATTTGTGGCTGGATCCCAAGGTATTTTTGTGGTGGTCTCTGCTGGTTCTGGTAGGAGCTTGCTGAATTCATCATTGATGTTCCACCCATGGATGAACTCAGCAAGTTCCTATTAAAACCAGTAGAGATCGCCACAAAAACATCTTGGGATCCAGCCAATTTGAGTAGCAGCAGTCTGTCAACAGCTGATGATGGGAGCAAGCATTTCTGAAACATTTCCTAGTGTAATGTAAGTAAATGGAGTTAGTGTGGACAAGTTGATTACATTAATTTTGCTTTTATTGTACAGTATTGTTCATACATGCATATATGGAGGGTATGAAAATTAAATCACTGGAGTTCACAAAGGCAGTATAACGGTGCTCTCTTTGAAGATTTTCAAGTTCTTATTTAGTTTTTTTGCCAAAATATATGCTAAATGCCTTGAAACTAGTGAAAAACCTACATGTACCTTAACTAATAATGATACACACTAACTCCATTTACTTACATAACACTGGATATGTTTCAGAAGCTAATAGGATATATTATCACTCCAATATATACAGCTTTCTAACAACAATTTATTCACTTAATAATGGTACCTATATCTATATTGAATATCAAATGATTTCTGACAGTCCTGCAGAATATGTATGTCTAATTCTCATGCAGCAAATATGTTCTGGTATCTTTCTTTAACTATAAACACTTATTATAGCTTAATGGACAAATACAGTGTCAAAAACTTTCAACTTTGTCTTGAAACTAGAATTTGCTCCTCCACTTTGCCTTTCATTTTTATATTTAATATATTAGCTCTATCTTATAAATAGGTGCACAACATTATACCATTTCCACTATTTGGGGGCTATCTCTCTTAGCATTCCTTATAGGGAATGCAAAAATCTACTGAAAGAGATCCAAGAGTTATTGGTAACATTTTTTATAATAAACTGCCGCTAAAAATGAAGTCAAAGAGGGAAAATTTTTCAAACAGAATTGAAAAAATTCTTGATAGTTAAATGTATGTATAACATAAATTAATTGTAAATGTATATGTAAAATATAGTTGAATATATTTATAGTATACACAGAAATATCCCATTATTATATGCGGTGAAATTGGTTCTTGTTTTAAATTGTTTGCTTTATCAATGTATTTTGTGATTAGTGTATTTTCTGACAATGACTGAAACTCAAGAGTAGAATATATTGTCTGCAGCAGCACCAACAACAACAATAATAATGATTATGATGGTGCTGATAATAAGCATCATGTTTATTGTTGGTCCCTGTAGATTTGTATGCTTTTATTTCAGTATTTATTAATGTGTATTTAAAACAGTAAAAAGGTTAAAATAGACTTGTTGAAATTACCATAAAACAAATATTATTACATAAATGTTACACTTTCCTATTTATGAAGAATTTGATATATGGTTTCTGATAGTCCTGCAGCTGTTTCATTCTTAGAAACATCATAAAAACTCACAAAGTTCTCAATTCTCTCATTCATACAATATCATGTTGTTATGCTCATTTGACTCTTGCAATTTACATCTAAAGTCTTGCCAGCTTGTATGGAAATAAAGGGAGAGTTGTTTATTTCATGCATGATTTTTTCATTACATCATTCCCAACTCCTATCAGATCATTTTATATATTTGGTGATATTCCTTTGAATTAAAGATAACTGTAAATGTTCTCTTTTCACAGTCTCATTTTGAGTCAGTAAATCCAAAAACTCTAAATAATTTCATTTATTGGAAGAGCTTTCATCTTCTTAATATCCACAGAATGCTAATTCTTGTTTCAATAATAGATTGAAATATTTCTGTAGTATCTGTCTGTTGGTAAAAACAGCTTCTATTGAATTATTTTAAGTCGGGCAGTTTTCAGGTATCTACACTTGTCTTTCCTAGAAAGTCACATCATGTAGCATATATTTATAAGACCAGTGTTTTATTGCTTTTTTTATTGAAATCGCTCAAGTCAGCAAGTCAAGTCTTTATACCATTTTGAGTCATTTTCTCCAAACATAATGCATACAATGGAAAACTTTTTTTTCAATACACCTAGTTAGTCAAGGAGTCCTATTATACCATGAAATGAAATGTCCTGTTTGATGTTTACTTACTTCTTTAATTGAGAAGTTAGGTTTTGGACTTTTAATTTTTAAATGGTAGCGCTGTTTATGTTAAATTCAAATAGGAGTAGTCATTAAAAAATCATTTAGTTCATTTGGATCTGAAAAATTTACATAAGTCATGTTTATTATTCAGCACCACATATACACACAGAGAAAAGAGAATGAACGTGCTGTTATATATACTGCTGTGGGCCAGTATATGAGCAGACTGCTGCTGTTAGAGTATCTGCTACAGCACCAATATATTCTCTCTATTACTTCTATCTTTCCTTTGTGAAATACATTACACCTAACTCCCAATAATTCACAGTAATTTGTGTGTGAACTTCTGTGAATTACCGAAGTTCACGAATTACCCATAAAACTCAAATAAGTGTACTTACGAAGCTGTTGACAATGGAGTGGTATATATATAAACAATGTATACAGTTGTATACATATGTTCCAAATTTATCAAAATTTATGTAAGTGAATGGAGTTAGTGTGAAAAAAACTGTATACATTGTTTACCCATAAAAGTTTGTTTCTTGCACCTGAAGTTTGGTAAAAAGTACTTTGACAGATTGGACAAATAAAGAACACTTCAAAATCAATATATTTGAAACACTGCAATGCATTTTAAGATAAATGCCTGATGTGATACAAATTTTAAAAATAATAAACATATGTTTCACTTTAAAGAAAAAAATTAGTAATTTTGTTTGTATGCTTGAAGACAATTTTTCCTCATTTTAGCACACAAATTTCATAGAAAAACAATTCCATAAATGAAAAATAATCACCATTTTCTGTATACAATAGAAGCATATTGACAGTGATTGGCTGTGTGATATTTTTTCTTCCTCTTTATAAATAATTTTACAACCATTCATTTTTAAGTGCACTATGGAACACAACACTGTAAACTCAAAAGAGACATGCATCACAGTATCAGCACCACCAAGTCATAATACTGAATGATATTGAAGGGAGATAGCTTGGCTTCAATACATCATGTGCAAAAATCTGAGGACAGAGGAATGACTTCAGTGGAAGACAGAAAGACACATTACGTGCAGAATTAGGAGATAGAAATTTATCACTCCAGTAAAGGTGAATTGTTTTATATGTAAAAAATGAGAGAGAGTTGGACAGAGAGAGAGAAGATGACCGCTTATCTGCGAGCGAAATGGGTAGTCTACTGTATATTTTTAACTTTTTTTTATTTTGTTGTAAGTTAGGGAGCACCAGATGTATTGGCATAAAATGTTTGTGTTTTTGCCCAAAAGATTGTTTAAATATACCAACTTATATGTCATGGGAGAAAAGTATAGTATAAATGCCTGTAGCTGTTTCTTCTCGACTTAATATTGGTTCATTGGTTATATATATATGCAACCATGTTGGTTATTTTTTGTTGTGTGAGCTGACTTAGTTCTTCAGGAAAGGATTTTGTTTCTGTACATCTGCTACTTCTGAGGTGAGGGTTTTCGGATTAGTGATGGGTTATAAAAGTGGTTTACTTTAGCTTTTAATCTGAAACTCATGAAGAAGTTTGTCAATTATATTGATTGATGTGGTTTGTATTTGCACTTCTGGTCTTCCAGGGATTTTATGTTCATATAAGTGGCTGTTACATTTTTGATGTTAATATACATTTAAAGAGATGTGATGATATGGTTTTGAGTGCACCTGCCATGAGCCTGAATATTCTGTGTGGATTTTGGAAATCATAGAGCTAATACTATTAACAGAGCATTACTTCTATATTTTATAATAGGTTTGCTATAGGTATGTTAGATCTGGCTCAAATTTTCATTGAATATATTTCAGGTGATTTCATTTAAGCATTTCTGTATATTTAGCTTCAACGTCACTATTTTTAGATTTTAAGCAATTTGCAGTTTTGGTTCAGTTTGTTATATACGTAGATTCCTGGTTGCTTAATTAAGACCACTTTTGATTGATTCGTGAGGTTTGAAGCCATTATTTTATGTTTTAGGAAGATAGATTATTATATAATTTTTTATTGTTGACAACAATAAAAATCATGCAGCTGATACAATGCTTTATTTTTATTTTCTCCATGTTAGAATTTTTTTTTCACAATTTTTTTTCCCCTGATTGTTTTCTCAAATTATTTGTATCCGGCAATCATTTTGTTTTTTCAGTTTGCAACTTGCTTGATCTCTTTCTCTCTTTCTTTTTTCCTTGAATTCTGTTAGTTGTTTTATCCACAATGGTTTGTATTTGTGATGTTTCCTCAAGAGATGTGGTTCTTTGCAGTTTCTCTGCAGTAACGGAGATTATCTTTTCTTCTATGATGAACCGGTTTTTTGGCCAGTTAATTTGTTGAAATTATGTAACACTGTTTTGTTTTTTTGTTTGTTTTTTTTTTTTGTTTGTTTTTGAAGTGATACTAGCAGGGCTTGGTGGCTGCATTCTCCATTTTCTCTTATTTAATGTTTACCTGAATATAGAGATCTGAATTTGTGGTGCAGAAATGTTGAGAGATCCTTTGTTGTGAATTATTACATTACTATTATATTGTATTGGTGTTGTATTACTATTCTATTGTATCAAATTAATTATTTTACTTCTTCAATAACATTGATGCATTCAATAACATTATGTGTATAGTAATGTACTTATTTAGTAGTTATAATATTAGTGTGATAAACAGTTAATTATTATTGTTAGTTATTATTGTTAACTTTTACTTTTCCTTAGAAAGTGTTAAAATCCCCTATGCTATGAATTAATTCTCATAAGGGAAAATGAAATCTATTTATTAAATTCAAACATTTTCAGTTTTGTTAAGGGATGAAATGTTCAAATTGCAGTTAAGACTGTGGAATAGGTAAGACAAGTGTAAATCTCATGTACAGCTGCTTGGGTGGTATGCACAAATCAAAAGGGATGTAGAAAGGTTTAAAGATGACACCAAACTTGGGTGTCCAATTTATTTTTATAACAAGGAACTCATTGCGAGTGCATAAAAGATGATTTGTTGAGTAAATGTGAGAATAATAGCAGATGACTTTGGTTCTAACAAGGAGATGATTAATCAAATATTGTGGAAGATTTGGGCAAAAAAAAGATAATTTCCTGGTTTGTGTTACATTCATTGTCTGATGATCAAAAACATGAATATGTTCAGTAACTAAGAGACATTCTTTGAACTGCCTGTAAAAATGAAAATTTCTTGAATTAAACACCACATGCTGAATGAAAGGCAACAGATTCACCAAATGCAAAAAAAGTACATTTTTGGAAGTCTAAAGTGAAGACAATGTGGCAGTTTCAGTGACAGACAGGAAATTATTCATCATGAGTTTGTCTCAATGAGGCTAACTCTTGATCTTGTGGTCAGTATAATCTCCCTTCAAATCTGGAAACCCCTGGTTTACAGCCTTTAAGGTCAATTGCCCAAGTAAGATTTTTTTCTCAATACCCTGAAAAGGTGAATGCCAATTTTAAGTATTGTGAACTCTAGGCTTATTTATGCATTCATTTCATCTAACATTCATTTATTATCTCTTTAGATCTTTGTTGATATGAGAGGCATTAAATTGTAATCCTCTCAAAAAGAGAGAGACAAACTGTCACCAGACTTTTTATTTGAGTATTCTGAAACACCTTTGAAAGAAGATTTGATGTGATTAACCAGCACCAGATGCCAGGATAAAACATTAGTTCATCAACCGGTAGCTAAACAGGAATTGTTCAGCTGAAAAACAAATATGCATACTCATTCACTTGTTGTACTCCCTCCTTGCAATTATTTATCTGTTCCCAAACTGAAGTTACACTTTAAAAGGTGTCACTTTGAAGATACTGAAGATGTTAAAAGGGCATCAAATCTTTTGAGCTACAAAAACACATGCAGAGGTCTTCCAGTCTTTGTTAGATCATTCTATGCTGAAATCACAACAGGAATCAGTTATGCACTTTGATAGGAGAGACAACATGTTTGTTAATGAACTGTACTATATTTGCACAAGTGTGATCTGAATGAAGCATACTTCCAATATTTAATCCGTTCAATGCTTGCAATTCATAAACATTTTCGAAAAGTAAGCATGATTCATTTCCTTTACAAATGAGATATGCTGTTCTAAAAACATGAGCAGTCACGTGTAATTTCTCTAGATATTTTCTTCCCATTTTCTGAAACCTTCAGAGAGAGACATTTTAATTGCTCCCTTTTTCTTTTCATTCAAAATCAATTTACATGTCAATTAAAACTTACTCCTCCTGTGATCACTAATTTTATCATTTAACTTTTTATTTTTATTTGATGCTTATAATACCTTCAGAACTGTTTGCTGAAAGCCAAGGGCAAATTGTTTTCCATTTTTCAAATCTTACTTTGTCTATACATCCCCCATTAGACTATCACACTAAATCTGACAATTTCCGCTATATTGTTTCACTGACACTTGCCCCCCCCCCCCTTCCATTGCTGGAAGTTTTACCTGCCTCTGCCTTACTACTTGACGCTTGAGGCTCTGATAGCCTGCATCACTTAATTCTGTTACTTTATGCTTGTCAACCAACTATTAATGCATACCTTCTTTAAAAGATATACTCAACTGACTACTACAAAATACCAATCACTACTGCACTCATTATCATAGCATATATTTAAATTGTATTCAGCTTAAAAGCAATTGGCATAAAGAAACAATATGAATCTTACAGAAAATAAAACATTTCAGTTGAATGTCTTAATACTTGTTAGATGATTTATACTGCTGCAAAGCATTGTGCAGGTGATTCCTTCACAGAACATTGTTATGAAGAAATGTAAGTGATTTTTTCAACAATTGCATTGGAAATTTAAAATTTGCATTTTCACACTGACATTTATTAAATGAGGGAAAAATATTTCTCTGGCAAAGAAGGAATTTTTATTTGAAAAGTTTGGGAAATTCTTAGATGAAAGGCAGAAAATTATTGCTTTCCCCCCTCTCCTTCAAATTGCATCAGTAATGATCATTCACTTGACATGATAAATAGAAACAGTTTGACTTCCCAAGGTACATTCTTGTTTAAGGAACAATTTGAAAAATCTACCTCAAATCTTTGCTGAGGAAAAGAAACAAATTTAAATTTTCAGGAACATTCATTTGAACATATCTAACATTATATACTTAAAATTAATTTGAACCCTGTAACTAAGAATAGACATGCTAACAAATACATTCAAAATGGCAAAACTACCAACAAAATCCCAGCAGGAAACAATAAGGCTTGGCTAGGAATGTCAAGTGGAACAACACTAAACCTTGATATTTTGCATTGCCTAAAATCTGTCATATACAAGAATAAATAGAAAAATACAGCCACCCATATGAACCATGGACATTCATAAAACAAAAGGAAAGCAGCATCTAGAATAAGAAGGTAGGAAAGAGGCACAAGACATAAATCAATCTTTTTTTTTTTCTTCCTGAAATGAAATCAAGCTAAACTACTCAATATAAAATGCATGAATGATAGGAAGAACACTTTGAGAGCATTTTAATCAGGAACAAACAAACTGCAGTCTCATTAAGACATGTGCATAAAACAAATCAGTATATTCAGTCCAGTATCATAAGAAGTGTACAATACAATATCAACCCATAGAAAATGACATTGCAGACCAGATAGTATTTACATGAATATTTGTAAACTTGCAATCCAGTACTCAACTTTTTATTAAAATGCCTAAGGCAGACCTAGGGATTAGAGCATGCATAGTATATAGAAAAGTACCCATAGAGAGCATGGATTCTTATTAGCAACATGAATCTGGTAAGTTTAAAGGAAGCATTTAGAGTTGTGGTTGTTTTACTTGTCTTCTGAGTAAAACAACCACAACTCTAAATGTGACTGATAAGGAGAACTTACCATAGCAAAAGTCTCTCTCTCTATCCCCTAGAGAAAAGAGCTAAAAATGGTTCTAAGTATGTTGAAGAAGCATGCACACTCTTCTATTCTATAAAAATAAAATTTTAGGCATATGATGTTATATATATATATACATATTCAAATGAATGTTGCTGAAAACTAAAATTTGTTCCTTTTCCTCATCAAAGATTTAGGGTAGATTTTCCAAACTTTTCCTAATACAAGAATATAGCTTGGAAGTCAAACAGTTTCAGCATTTCTGCTATTTATAATGTTAGATCAAAGACCATTACTGATACACATATAAAAAATATTCAATCATGGAATAAAATATTCACACTTATGCATATTTATAGCAGCTAAGGAACACACCACATTAATGTGCTTAGTATAATTAATAATCCTTGATAAAGTTGTGGGAGAAAAATACTCCCATTGCTCAACAAATAACAGGGAAAAAAATAGCATGAAAGAGGATATAAAACATTATTAGTCAGCGGCGGCTCGTGCCTTTTACAAATTGCAGGGCTGCTAGAAAAATTATGAAATGGTTACATACCTTAGGTATCAGTTATACATAAACTCCTTATGCCATTTACAGCAAGCAAATTTCTTCGTTGAAGTTTGGGATGCTTTTCACAATGGTCCTTTTTATCAAAAGCATTCAGTCAATGCTCTCTGTTTTTTCATTTTTGTTACAGAGTAACTTTTGGGAGATAAAAATACCGGGGTTTTGCAAATTTTCAAATTCATTGTGTCCTCTTAGTTATAGTTCATTTGAGGCACAAAAATTTATGCAGTTTATTATTTTGGACAATGCTTCTCTGTTTTTGCGAACTTCACTGTTGTGTCGCAAGACTGAGTCTTGGTAAGCGATACTTAAACCCACATGGAACATCAAACGATCCTAGAAGAGCACGGTTAAAGAATGTACTTTCCAGATTTTGCGTGTGTTGTGAATTTTTTCATAAAGTCTTTAAGTTGGACACTCCATTTATCAGTCCAAGCCGTATTTGAAGCGTCACCAAAAATCCCAAAGATAAGACATGGAAAACAGAAAAGTGCATTTTGAACTTCACAGCCACAAAACCTATCAAAATTGTTATGAATATCATGATTAAAAGTTCTAGTGTGTTGTTTTTGTCTACTGTTGCACACTAACAAATTTTTAACATAAGAGTAGGACGTCCATGTGCTTTTAACTTTTCATTCAGTGTTAAATTACTAAATTTCAATGGTTTTAAGAACTTCTCACAGATCTTATTAGCCTCCATTATTGTATTTGCCATCCATACAAAAACTACATTAAATTGAACTTATATTTAACTCACCTATCAGAGTTCACTGAAAGTGTTACACCACGGTACCCCACGTGTTTTGTTTTGTAAGTTGTAACAACTACAAACCTGATGGACATCCCAGTCTGGTGTATGTAATGCGTGATGAAGAGGGAGAAATGGTATCAAGAGCTTTGATTGAAACGAATGCCATTGGTACTGTCAGGTGCAGAGAGGCAAACAGGCCGCACGGCGGACAATTATTGAAGCAAGGAGCAAGGGCATATGGCACTAGACAATCTAGTTCAAGTCAAAGTAATATTTTCAGCTTGAAATCCACAAACATGAACTACATTCTAACAAAGGCATTAAATGCATACATTCTCTCAGGCTGGTCCTAATGGGGGGAAGGGGGTGTAGCTCACCTTAAAAAACTGCCATTGTTGTTAATATATGCATTTTGACCAATTCTACAATGATTGCTGTATGAAAATGATTTATTTATCTTTTTATGACTATAATAATGATGACACTATATCTCTAGCAACCACACTCTATAAGATTTTGTCACATAATACATTATAATATTGATAAATAAATAAAAACATATCATTTACAATATTTAGAGAGTATTATTAATTATGCTTGGTAAATTTTGTTTCTAAAAATGCCCTTTACCATTTCCTCTCATACTATAGTTGTGAAATTGATTGGTGTAGGGGATGGAGGCTGTGACTGTAATCGGGTTGTATTGGAGATGGTTAGTTAATTGTGACGGCTGATCGCAATTCTCAAAACAGATGCTGCAGACCACCAATTACTCCTCGTCTAGTTGATCTTCACGGTGTTTCGCTGAATTTTGGAAGCTAAAACTTGAAGGGACTGAGTTAGGGAATTAAATGGGGAAGACGACAATAAATAATGCGTTATTCCCTAGCTAATGTAGTTTATTCGCTCTCCCATGAATACCTGGGCTTTCTCTTAGGTCGAACCATTGGGCAATGGAAGTTTGGCAGACATGTAGATATGTTATGTTCGGCAAATGGTGCTGAATACAAAGAAAATGCTGCTGTGGTGCTATTTCAATGCGGGAAAGTAGTTCCATAGAGTAACTCGCGTGATAATGATGATGGGTTCTCGGTGGTACCTGACTCTATACCGCGGACTTAGGCCGTTCTTCCTTGGACTGCCGGGCAGAGCAGCAGCCGCACGGAGTTGGAGCACTGAAGATTCCAAGACGTGACTGCATAAAACTGCCTGGCGATGCAATCGCCGCACGGGGCTGGTGCATCGAGGATCCTAGAATGCCCGATTTTGTTGCAGTGTCTGTTCCTTAAATATTCGATGGAGAACTGATCTCACCACAGAAAACTGACGCTGGGTTTCGCGCCTTTTCTGTGTTAGCCTCACTTATAGACTACTGCTTACGTCACTTATCTGTCATCCTACTCGCTACATTATTTTACCATTTTACCATTCGTTCGAAGATAACTTCGCATGGAGACTATTCGTTAAGGCCAATGCCCCATAACGCTACATCAGGTGCTTTCACACGCTATCTTTAGACAGCTTCCCTTCTGAGGGGTAACCATCCCTTTTCACTTACATTCCCGGGAGCATTTAGCATGTATTATTTGACTTTGCCAGCTCGCCTTACTGCTGTCCGAGAGAGACTTGAGTTTTTACCAAACATTGCTGCAACATTGCTTATTACTGATTACATTAACTATCCTGTAACTGATGGGAGGCCAGGAACAGCTACAAGTAACAATGATAAGACTAGTGATTATGTACCTGAATCTTACCTTGGCAAAGACATATTACCTAATCTTTGAACAAAACATGTAATTTATTTTATTTCAGTTGTTTAGTAGCTTGGTTAATAGGGCTGTTATTTCTTTCCTAGATGTTTGAGCATGTTCTGTGACTGAAATACATATATACCAATATCAAATTGAAATACTGTTCATTTTACAGGAAAGCAACGTCAGCGCTGGGATGCAATGGAAATTTTGGTGCGACCTTGCCTCTATCACAATGTTATTTTTAGTCCTGGATTAAACTACTTTGTTTTGGAATGTCTTGGACCTGGGGTACCAACAGTTCAGCTATATGCCACAAAGGGACAAGTACCAAAACTGCTGGCAACCCTCCAAAATAACACAAGGCTTTTGGAGAAAGCTTCCAAAATGGCTTTGCCACAAGTGAAGACTTTTCCAGTACAAATTTCAGGAGGGTATCATGCCCAAGTAAGATTGCATTTACCCCCTGGACTCAGGGAAGAAGAAATAACTCGCTACCCATTGGTAGTGCAGGTGTAAGTATTTAACTGTACAAAAATAGTAAGTGCTACATGTATATAACTAAAAATTCATAATTTTCAGTATAAAGAGGAAAATATTTTGGAAATGCATTTTCATAATCTTTTATAGTTATGGTGGACCAGGAACACAACTAGTCACAGAAAGGTGGAAATTGGATTGGAATACATATCTATCTGGTAACAGAGACTTCATTGTGGCCCAAATTGATGGGCGAGGTTCTGGTGGCCAAGGATACCAGATGCTTCATGAAGTGTACATGCGACTAGGAACAGTGGAAGTTGCAGATCAATTGGAGGTTACAGAGTAAGTTTACTGTAACTCTCCAGAAATATTTATCAGTAGTCATATTACTTACAGGCAATGGTTATATTTACTTATTTTCTTTATTTATCATCATATAATTCACATATAAAATGAATCCAAAGATTACGTTGATTGTAGTATAAAAAAAGTCCCTTTCATATCTATTGTGCTATATTTCTTTTTCTCAATCCAATATCTTTGCCTTCTGTTTATCTATTTCATATTTTTACTCACATAGCTCATGTTGCATCTCAGAATTGTATGATCCCTTTCTACTTACTATAACATGTATTTTTACTTTCAAAGACAAAAAGTCCTAATTTTTTTCTTTCTTGGAAGTCATCTAAAATAGATACAGAGTAACCCATGAAAATCCTGTCCCTGTGGCCTTGGCTTTATGTATGCACAAGATTGGCTTACTGTAGCTGAGTCACTGAGTACAAGAATTGTTTTCCCTTTCTGGTCTCCTAATATATAAATGAAATGCAAAAGCAGCTAACCATTGAAAAGGTCACAAAAAATGTTCCACGACAATGTTTGAAAGTTACAATTAGCCCAATTGTTGTTAATATCCAAAGTGGGGCTTTAAAATTCTTGTGCCTATAGAAATAAAATTGATATAATGCACTGGTATTTGATTACACACTGAAAAAGATTTGCTATTTTGTTATTTTTTAATATATACTCCACTCATTAGTAAATGAATGATTTACCTTCATCTTTCACTACATAAGTATAACACTTATGTAAATAACATTTATATTTACATTTTAGCCTGTATTATTCTCTAGTTGTATGAGTAGGTACTAATTGCTTGCACTGTTTCTAGGATCTGAGGAAACTTCACTTTTTATCAGTTAATTTCACCATTACTTATTTCTTTATGGTTCTAATTTGATTAACATTTTTCTTTGAACACCATTTCATAAACTTATCATAACAAATTATTATTGAGGAAATCACTCAAATTTAACTAATTTTGTTCCACTTACTTGGATATGTTTCAAAGACAGTTGCCTTCACCTTTAGTATGGTCCACTGTCTGCATCCCAGTGTGGTATTAAGATGTCTTTCTGTGGATTTTACGAACTTAGTGATGATGTTACTACTGTTTGGGAGATCAAAATTAACCAAAATTTCGTTGTTTTTGTTTATGGATATATTTTCCCATGCTGTTAATTTTATGGGTTTTTGAAGAGTTTTTAAGCATTTTGGTCCTTTTGGAATTGGTGGTTCGTTTACTATAAATGGTCTGGTATTGCTGATTTCTCCATGTGTTTTATATTTTACATTTTTCGTGAGTTCCTTAAATCATATGGTAATATTTCTTTTTGTTTTGCCTATGTATTTCATATTGCAGTCTTTGCAACCGATTTTGTAAATGCCTAATTGTTTTGCTCCCAGAATTTTGTCTTTTGTGTTGGTTTTTAGGAGGTTTTATAAACTACATTTTTTTACTGGAGCCAAGATGATGTTTGTTTCTTTAAAAATCTTCTGGAATTTTTGGTGTCCCATGGGTGGAATGTGAATTTCTTATATATATAGCTTTGTAGCCTTTTAGTGCGGTGATGTCTTTTATTTGTTTTTTGAATTTTTCCATTTTCTTGTTGGCCAGATCTATTGTGCAGCCATTTTTCTGTGCTATATCTATGATTTTATGATACTCTGAATTGTATTTTGTCTTGCTTATTGGTAGGATTGTTAATCTGAATGTGAGACTGTTGATTATGGCAAGTTTATGTTATTTTGGATTGTGGCTGTTGTTTTTTATATAATTATCTGTGTGGGTATCTTTCCTGAATATGCCAAATTACAGATTATTGCCATTTTTTATAATTTTTATATCCAAGAAGAGAAGAACCTCGCTGTTTTCTATTTCCATTATGAATTTAACAGTGCTGCCTTGTAGGTTGAGTAATTTTATTGCATCCTCTTTCCATTTACTATTCAAAGGCATCATCAACATAAGAGTACCAACATTGGTATATATGTGGAAAGGCTTCAACTAATTTTATCTCCAAGAAACTCATGTATATATCTACCAAGAATGGTGAAAGTGGGTTTCCCATGCTAGACCCTTCTTTTGTGTATAACTATTGCCTCATATAATTAATAAACTCTTGACTGATCTCATTCTTCAGTTCAAAAAATGATACCATAAATAAAATATACAGCAATAATGAAACTTATGTGACAGATTAGTACATTGATAATAAATTCTGTTTGCCTGAGATATTTTCAACCTAGAAATAATGGATGATGATGATGATGATAACAACAATTTTGGTGATGATGATTATGATGACGATGATGATAACAGTAATAATAATTCCTTTTGCATAATTAATAAACATTTCGTTTTAACAAAATTATCAGTGTAAAACATTAGAGCTGGCTACCCAGCTGATTTGACGTCAAATAATTGCAGGGGAAACTTCTGTCTACATATTATTTTAATGACTAAGCAGAAAAAGCTGTTGTCACTCTTGGTCCTGCAATTTACACCAAAGTTAAGAAATGCATGAATGCAGTAATAACAATTCTGAGAACTGATTATTTCTAGTTAAATAATTAGGTTTTCTTGGCAGCTCAGGGACCTAGATGCCAGGTATAATTATTATTGTTCACCAAGAGAGCTGAATATAACATGTAATTAATTTCATTCTTACAGAAATGCAATTAATGAACAAGTTGATAAAAATCTTGAAAGTTCTCCTTAGATATTTTAGTATTTAAAGTGTATGGTAACAGTTTTTCCATCTGCAGTAACTGTTTTCTCATTTTCTTATTTTTATTACCCTAATCCCTACTTTCATCCTTAGTATCTTTCTTTTCTATATCTGCTTTTTTGTCTTTTGTTCTTGGAAGACATGTACATACATTTAAATGCTCTGCAGGTACTTAAGGGATTCTCTCCATTTTGTGGATAAACGTCGTGTGGCAGTATGGGGTTGGAGCTATGGAGGTTTTGTGGCAGCAATGGCTTTGGCTAGGGACCAGAATGTCTTCCATTGTGGAATATCAGTGGCACCAGTAACAACCTGGAAATTGTATGGTCAGTAACTTTTTTTTACATTTAAATGTATTTTGGGATTATTCAACCTTGAGTTTAATGATTCTTTTGGTTCTCATATATTCCATATATGCTCAGTAATGATAAGCACAGGTATATTAATTACAAAGAATATTTTGTGCATCTTAATTTTAAATTTCTGCATATCAGAATAGTAAAGAAGCTATTGTTTGCTGTGTTATTCTGACACTAGATATCTGATTATTGTTCTAGATTCTGCATACTCTGAGAGGTACATGGGCCTGCCTAATGTTACGGGTAACTATAAGGGCTATGAGGAAGCAGATGTCAGTCGCAGGGTTGAACGTCTGAAGGATAAAATGTTTTATCTGGTCCATGGCACTGCTGATGACAATGTTCATTTTCAACAAAGCATGACTCTAGCTAAGGCATTAGCAAGCAAAGGAGTCCTTTTCAGACAGCAGGTAATGAGATTATTTCAACTATGCTATATCATTTTGTTTACTAAATATTCTTTCTTGTAATTTAATGTTATTAATCTCTTCAGACTTTAACTTTTATTATAATACTTTTAGAAGCATGAAATCAAATTTATACACAGAATAACTTAGTCTGGGAAGGATAAATGGATGGACAGATGGACAGACATACAGACAGAATGGACAAATGGATATACTCCAAATGCAAATGAATGCAGGGTGTTCATTATATCTAATGTTTCTATACTTGATAGAATGAAGCCTTCAAATAAATCAAAGAATCTGGAAACTGGAATTCATATTCCCGAGTTAAATATATATTTACTTAAGGAGTCCAAGGCCAGCCGGTTTTTCATAATCATGTTTTAGGAAGTATACATTACAGCTTAGGTATTTCTTCTCATGGCTCAATAAACAAATAAAAATTATATGAAAGTAAAATTAAAAATCAAGGAAGGAGGTATGATGAATGGATAATATAGTAAAGTGCCATTATGTTTCAATTACAAAATACCTATGATTAGACATCAGCCATAGGAAATTGAATAGGCTAATTTCCAGTCCTAAGCATTAGCACATGATTCCTGACTTATTTATAAATAAATATGTTATCTCTTTACTTCTATTTATTACTCCTACACTGCAGGTCACATTTTTACATGATAAAATCTCATATAGTTCTTAGAAACCAGCATTACTTCCTAGAGTCATTTCAACAGGACAGCATTTCTGACTGACTATTTCTACTCCCTTGTATACATTTTTTATTTTAAAAAGTATTATCATTTTTTTCCAATCATTATTACTCCACAAACTCTTGTCATATGTACAAGGTCTGTTCAAAAAAAATCGGGACATTCGTAATTTCGCGCCAATGGAAAGTTGGAGCGAAATGCGGTTGGCATCCCTGCACACGCCTGTGTTTAATGTGTATCTGCCGGAAGTCTCATTATTGTATGTCTGTTAGTTATTGTTCAGTGCTGTACTGAGTCCATCGTTGTGTCGAACAGTTTGCGAATTTTGAGATGGCAGAGTCAGAGGAGCAACGCGTCTGCATTAAATTTTGTATGAAACTCAAGAAAACCTTTACAGAGACACGCCAAATGATGCAGGAAGCCTACGGTGATGAGTGCTTAAGCCGTACTCGATGTTACAAATGGTTCGCGCGGTTTAAAAATGGCCGGACGGAAGTTGAAGATGACATCTTCATATGACATCTTCGACATCTGCCGACTACACTCATGTCAGGAACGTCAACGAAATTGTGCGTGTCAATCGAAGACTGACTGTCCGAGAGATTCCAAAAGAATGCAACATTTCAGTTGGATCATGTCGTGAAATCTTGACACAACATCTTGGAATGCATCGTGTTATCGCCAAGTTCGTCCCATGGCTCACGAGTCACCAGAATGACCATCGCCTCGCAATATGTGAACAGTTTTTGGATCGCGCAATTGAGAATGAGATGTTCCTTAAGAGAATCATAACTGGTGATCAGACGTGGGTCTACGGTTATGAAGTTGAGGCCAAGATTCAATCTTCACAATGGGTCGGGGAAGGTTTTCCAAGACCAAAAAAAGCTCGTCAGGTCAGGTCAAGTCAAATGTGAAAGTCATGCTGATAGTTTTCTTTGACTTTGAAGGATTAGTTCATCATGAATTCGTGCCACAGGGACAAATGTTAATCAATGGTACTATCGGGACGTGTTGCGACGCCTGTGAGAAAGAAACGGCCTGAAATGTGGCGAGACGATTCATGGCTCTTGCATCACGATAACGCACCCGTATATTCATCCCTGTTGGTGCGTGACTATTGCACAAAAAACCAAATCACTGTGCTGCCTCATCCTCCGTACTCTCCAGACCTGGCCCCTGCGGACTTTTTTTTTTTTTTTTTTTTTTTCCAAAGCTGAAAACCCTGTTGAAAGGATTCCAGAAACAAAAAAATAATTAAACAAATAACAACTTTGGGTGATTTATAAGAGGAAAAACATTTTTTAAAGTTCACTTACCACCCGTGAGCCAATAAGAAATTTCAAAAAATTTTCAAGTGGTACATCATCTTAGCACCTCAAAACCAATACAGAGTAAAATTTATTGAAATTGAATAAAACAGATTCCAGGCCCAAAGAGAAAAAAATCTAGTATTTAAAGGTTAATTGTAAGGATGGTGAAAAAATCTACATAGGAAGGACAAAGAAAAATAAAGGCATTAGGTTGAAGGAGCAATGGAGAAACATCCGTTATAAGCAAATAGATGAATCAGCTGTGGCAGCACATTTGGAATGAAAATTATGAAATAGAAAAGTTATCAACTTATTAAAAACTGTTCAACAACCAAAAGAACTAAACATATGGGAAAGGATTTATAAAAAAAACATGAGCATAACCTTATGAATTTTGACATCCTGGAAGCACACAGCACTTTATTTAAGTTTATCACTAGACCACCAGAGACAACCGGAATACCTACCTACCCAGTTCCTATGAATGATCCAACAGTGGTTTAACAGCTGATGATGTGGACTATAGTTCCACGAAACATATGTCCTGAGTAAATATATTTCAGTGAAACCATAAAGGGTGTTTTAAACATCTGTATCAGAAGAGATTATTAATGGATGTTCCACTGTGTTCAATTCCAAATTGAATTAATATTAAAAAAAACACTAGTCATAGCATTTTACTTACAACAGACTCCACCAACAACTCACATAAGCACAAATATTTTATTTTACAGTAGATGATTTTGAACCTACTAGCTTAGTGTGAAGGATAGTAGGGTCAATTATATATGTATATATGATCAGAAGATCAAACAGGAATATCTCTGAGAAAGTTATTTCATTATGAATAACTATATTCAAATATACAATATTGAGAGAAAGAATAGTTATTAGTAGTGGCCAGACTCATATTGGGATCAGAAAATTCATAAAAAAAATCAAATTAAAAAAATAGTTAATTTTGATCTTCCAAATAACAGTAACCTTATCACTAAATTCATAAAGTCTACAGAGCAACATCTTAATACCATGCTGGGAATCTGACAGTAGAACCATGCTGATGATAAGGGCAACAGTCTTCAAAACATATCCAAGGGAACAAAAATAGGGAATTTTGAATTATTTCCTCATAAATAATTGCAAAAAAACAAAAATGTTTTGCCTTCTGATATTATTTAGTTCATATCAAGAAATCATTCAATTCCATAATAGATACATTTTCCTGATCACACTTTCCTTACTTGAGATAGAGATTTTGACATGACTGAAACAAAAAACAAGTGTATTTTTTGTTTCAAATCCTGTGTTTATGACTCAAAAGGATGATGTTAGTTCATGGTGCAAGCTAAAGTAAACCACCCTTTCAGTGGCCACCTTATTAGTCTATATATATAGCAAGAACTATATTTACAAAGAAACATTCTGGAAAAATATTCATTGGGTATTCTCACCACATAAAGGAAATCTTTCAGGAAGTGAGTGTGACAGAATAAAACTTTAGTAATGAGATGTTACTCTGCATTGTTTTTATTATAGTAGATGCCAAATTTTTTCTCCAAAGCTTACAGATCTTAGAAGATCATATGTATTTATTTCTGAGCGATTTCAAGTATTTTATGAAAGTATATCTTCTAGCTTCCAAGGGAGTTCCAGTAAAAAACGCTTCATAGAAGGATAGTCAAGACAAGAGCACAAGCAGATTCTGATTCCCAGATGCATCTTTACACTGGGAGTAACAAATAATTTGAATTTATTGGAAGTTAAGCATAAAAATAGAAATTTTATTTTCATAAAATACTATATTTTCACATACATTAAAACATACAAATAATATTTAATGTAATATATAAAAAATGCTATATATATCATAAATTATGTTCTGTGATAAATATAAATTACATAATAGAATTATTAGTTTATATATTTATGCTGTTATTTATCTGATTCATGCATAAAATTCTTACCAGTAAGCAAATTCCCATAATATAATATACAACAAAATAATATATAAACTGGTAGATTCTCCAGCATTTGCTAATAAAATCATTTAAACCCTAATAATTGGTATTCAAACACTTAACAATCATGACCCACAGCATGGGAAAAACTGCCTATTTCATTAGTCTCAATTACCTAAAAATAATTACCATGTGAGCTATTCGGCTAATGCATAGAGCAGCAGAATTAGAATGTAAGTTCCAAGAAAGATTCAGATTCAGGTGCACAAGTCTTTATCAGTGTTTTCAAAGTTCATGAAGGTATTGCCAGATGCAGGAGTATCTCTATTTACTCTTTACTCTTCTCATGATAATGTAGAATTTTAAAAATTATCAATTCAGGCAAAAATATACAATCATGGATATTTATTTTTCTATTTTTAGTTTCAAGGTTACATGCTAATTTCAATTTTAAAGAAAAGAAGACATTTTTAGGCCAATTTTTCTCTAGTGGCTTGAAATTATTTTTGGGTTTGTAGAATTTTTTTATAGGGAGGACCAAATCTTCCTAGCCCCTACTAGTTATGTCTGTGCCTCCTTCCATCAACATAGTCTTGATCTATATTATTCCTTCTGGTAGGATTCTACATGCTGGAGGCTAAGATATCCAAGTATTTACTATGTGTAATAAGCATCTTTTCTTTGACATTAGAATTACCAAATCTGCATGGTTTATCTTGTTTTTCTACAGGTGTATCCAGATGAGAGTCACAGTTTAGCAGGAGTCAAGAGACATCTTTACCGCTCGATGGCTAACTTCCTAGATGACTGTTTCAGGAAACAAGTTCCTCCTGATCTGAAAGCTGGTTTGCGTAATGGTGGGACAGGAGGGGAGTGAACAAGTGATTTCTAAGTTTTATTGCACTAATATTTCACATTCCCTTCTTTTGGGGACTTCTTTTTACCATACCTGGGTGATGGAACATCTGTAAGTCATCTCTGTCCCCCACAGGTGAGGGAATGCAAAATTTGAGAGGCAGTCTTACTCTCTCACCAAGAAATATTGATTTTGAAATGTAAACAGAAAGTGAGGGTATTGTGAGCAACAAGGCAATTCTACCTTAACATGAAGTCTGGGAAGAAACAGAAAAATTCCTCTCTAACCTTCTCATCTCCATGCTATATTTCTTTCCCAAAAACAACATACATTTTCAGCTTATGAAAAACATAGAATAATAAAACACATGAAGATATATCAAAACCAATGTTTCTTCAATGTAGACAGCTCAATTGAAATATTATCTTTAATTGAAACAGTTTTATGTTCATTAGCTAAAATTAAATAAATAAGCAGCACATTTCCATGGAAATGGTGAATTAGACAGTCAGTTCTTATGTTATCCACAGAATTTGAGTACATTTCATAATTTTTCTGAACTAACACTTCTCTTAGATGTAGAAGTAGAGGTAGTTCATGTATAGTGAACTGAAAGGCCTACAGAACTTTCAATGGGCCAACAATGTTGGCTACATTTTAAATCAAGAAAAATATTGTTGATCTTCCATTTTCAAATAAGCTAGAAATGTTTACCTCTTTAAAAGAATAACTTACTTTATAAAGATGAAACCTCATCTTTTCTCATCCCATTAAGTGAAATTAAAAAAATAGTATTCATAGTACAAAAAGTTTTTCATATAGTTATTAGATGGTAATGAAGAAAGCCTCAGTGATTTGAATTTATTGATATCAATGCTGTGCGGAAAAAAAAAATAACGCAAACCTTGTTAAACTTTTTAAACACATCTTCTGCAGATTTCTCAGATACATCATTAATAGTACTATTTTAAATCTATATGTGAGATTGCCTTATAAACAACTGTAGAGATTTACAGTTTTGGACTGCGTGATATTTGAATACTTCTTCTATGATGGGAGTTGTACTTAAACTAAATCGATAGAAGAAAAATGTTTTTGAGATTTTCAAAATGGACTGCCTCTGTTTTTCAAGTCATTAAACTTTATGCAATGAGCCTGCTAAGACATGCATTTTCATGTTAATAATCAGAGATAAAAGGAAAAACCACAGTAAGCCACCTGCCCCATAATGAAGAACATACCCTTGTGTTCTTAAACTGCATATTTTTTTATCAGTAAATCAAGGCAAACAAAATTATTTTGAAAATTGCCTAAGAAAATAAATACACATTTCCAAGATTAAATACATATGGCTTAACATTGGCTATTAAAAACAATTTTTCTATCCTTGAAAGCAAGCATCTGAGAATAGCCAAATAAATTGATTGACTTCTAATACTCAGAGTGTTATCTTTTGATATGTAAATATTGGCTGTTTAATATCTGGTATGACTTATATGATTAAACCAGAAAATTTCAGCTTGCACACCATCTGTAGGAGCCTTCACAGAAACAAAAATAACCTTGTCATAACATTTTCTTTACACTCTCTCACTCACTCATTTGCTCATTCACTCACTCACTCACTCACTCACTAATTCACAAGCAAATTAGGTGTTATAAGAAATATAATCATTACTTTAAAATATTGAAGCATATGCATTTATTTTAGTACCAGTTTATTTTTATATATTTTAAATCATTCAGTATATTTATCTTGATTACTTTTCATATCACTCATATTTATTTCTCAGACATATAATTGCATGGTTGCCCCCTTTTTCAGACCTTTCAATGCAATCTGAAAAATAATATCCAAGATAATGATTGTTTTAAGACATTTAAATATGCATCTCACATTTCTCCCGAAACAAAACATGCATTTAAATTGTTACTTTCTCACAGTGCTTCACATGTAGGATTAAAACCTTTGCCACAGGAACAGGTTATATTGATATTTCAATAAGCAAAATAACCAAACTCCTTAATTTTCATATTAAAAATATCTCCCTTAGTCATAACTTTCAAGTGTGTTCCAAAAAATTGTTTTGTATGCCTAATAAATATTTAATAAGCTGAAATGTTATTTTGTGTATAAAAAGGTTACATTAAGAAAAAATTAAAGGATTTAACCAAATCCATTACTAAGAATGCTAAGATGCAGTATGTTACATATAAGCTCTTCTAGTTAGAATTATCTCCTTTCCAGCTAAAGGCTCCTTGCATGCAATATATGTTTTACTAAAATATATAGCCCTGAAAGTAAATATTGTTTTCATTTACCTCATGTTTTGGTTCTATAGTTGAGAGCTTGTCAATTTTTGCATTTCATGAAAAGATTTAGAAAATGACCTCATACATAAGAAATTTGATTTTTTCTTGGTTTCCTTTACTCATTTCTAATAGCTATGGGCTTAATTGATGTTACATATAGGCATGAAGTAAATTGCATTTTAATGATGTTCCACTTTATCATGAACAAACTTTAAATAATCACACATACATTTGTAGGAATGAAATGGTACAATGATACAATAGTAGTTAAAAACTTAATTGATACTTAAAAATTTTAATTATGGATTTCTCTTACTAATAAACCAACAAGTGTTTGCTTTTTCGCTATTTTCAAATACCTTACATTTCAGAGCAAATTTTAGTGATAGCATTTATATAGAAACAAAATTTACATAAGAAATTGTGCTATCTTAGCCAAAACCTCAAAATAGCAAACACTTATCTATTTGAGAAAACTATGAGAATTATATGCTATAAAGGTTTTTTGAAGATGCAATTATTTTGGACATCTATTATTTTGCTGAAAAGTATTCCCCATTGCAAATAAAATTATTTTCGGGAAAAATAACTATAAAGATATGCCATTTACTCTTAATTTCACTGCTGTTTGCTCTCTCAGCCCCTGATATTATTACATATCTTAAATTGGTGCTTATATGATGCTGAAAATAAATGCAAGGACCAGCTGACTGTAACTGTGTTGCAGTTTTTTCACAGGGAAAAATTGTTGTGGTTCAGTTTACCCACTTTGTTGATTCAACAACATTTACACACAAAAGTATGACTTATTAAATGAAAAATATATTGTTATTTTAAGCAATAAAATATATCTCTTAAGTAAAATAAAATTGTCTTTAATGCTTAACTAAAATGTTTTGGACTCCAAGACAGCATCTATAAGTATTTGTAAACTCATAGTTTACATATTCAAAACAACTGATGATTAAAAGCGAGCAAGAAGATTGTAAATGCTACAGCTTTCCTCACAGACCTTTGAAATAGATACGTGTTCATTACACCATAAATGCCATGATCTATTTTCATGATAACTGCTCAGATTTTGAAACTGGATGACACTCTATGAGAATTAAAAACTTAAAAAATGTTAAAATGTTTTTGACAAGATTCAACATAGCCATAATGATCACTTATAATATTTGTTTTCCTTTCTACAAAGTTCGTTCCTAAATATTAGAATTTAAAAATTAATTTTATACACATTTTTAAATATGGTGGAGAAATTCTAAACTGGGCTGCAAAAGCATTACATCAAATGTTTCAGCTTCTGGTTTTTGCTTTATCTTTGAGTGTATATAATTATAATTGAAGAGAGCTGCTTCACAAGGAGTTTATAGCTTTTATACAGTGATTTTATAAATTTTTAAAAATTACTTTTATCTTGATCAAGATATTTACAACTGAAATAATTAATGTGACCATGTTCTTCATTAATTTCTTCAAGATGATATCAAGAATATATATTGCTTTTCATATTTGGAGAGAAGCAATATTTTAAAAATCCTTATAGTTATGGTAACTAAGTGATTGAAAAATTAGTTTTGAAAATTGTTATTTAGGGATTAACTTTATAAATTGGGTTTTGAAGCATATAATGTACAGTATTAATGTTTTTATAACTTAATGATTATTGAATGAGATAATCTTCTTGTATGCACTTTTACCATACAAGCTTTCAAAATTTTCATCATTTTCATACATATTACAGATAGGATAAAATAATATGTTTTTATAAACAAATTTGTTTATCAATTGTAGAATTCATAATTAGTCATCTACATGGCAAGGCAAGACTTTGATAATAGTAAAGTTAATACTGTTATTACACTAAGTGAAGATTTTTTTCAGTATATGATTAATACAAATGGTAATAGTCTATTCTGCATTCTTCTAATTTATCATGTGAACTTTGCAGTAAGATATATCATCTCTTAAGAAACATTGATATAATATTTGTTTCACATTACAACATTGCTTCTCAGAAATAAACAGGAATATATATAATGGCATCCATATATTGATTGGTATTGACATTTTTATGCAATTAATATAATGGCAATATATATAAAAGAAATATGCAGTGCAATTTGCACATTAGGAACCCTGCTGAATATACTGGCTCTATAAAAATCTCTTAAGTCATAAGTTATATTATTTATAATGTAGGTAATCCATTTTTCCTGCACTTTTAACACTTTTCAAGATTAGGCATTTAATGCACACAGGTCAATTCAAGATGTCCATGCAACCATATTTGAACAATCTATAAGCTTTCACCTGAGAATTCTTTTGGCTGCAAACTAAAGCTATAAATTCAAGCTGGTTAAGAAAAATCCATGACTGAAATAAAATACAATCTCTGTGATTTTCAGTTCTGCAAACAGCCCACAATATATATAACTTCTGCTCCTTCATTTTCCTCAGATATATAGCAGTTATTAAAGTTGGCAAATTCTGTATTTTCATGGGCAGATATGTGTGTATACCATATTTTCAGTATGGAAAAGTGCAAGCCTATTAAAATAGTTAAAACATAATGGAAAATATTCTCCTGTAAAGGAATGTTTCCTGCATCCCATTCTTTAAGAGATCACCAATATCATAAGCTCAGTGCACTTAAAGAGTTATAGCTCAAAAATAATTATTGGAAATATGGTTTTCAAACTGGCACTGTAACCTTTCAGAATTTAAATGTTACAATATAGTTTCTAAGTTATGTAGAAAATAAATGTTTATATATGTAGGGTTTACTATTAGTACTCATTGAGTACAAGATGCTTACTAATTGAAAGAAAAATACAACCAGTACTCTATGGGTCTAGGAAACACAAGTGCAACTTGGTAATGTAATATTAAATGCATATTCTTATGAAAATATTTGGCAGTTTTTTTAATAATAACTTTAATAGCAGTCTTTAACCAGAATCCTGAACAAGTGCTATTAAAGTACAAATTGCAAGTATTTCACTAAGTACTTGCACAATTTTGAATGGTCATGGAAAATATTCTAATTTTAGCAGATATCTGCAGATGTTTGTATGGTTTACTGTAATATGAACTGGCATTTTCAACAGACTTAATATAGATTACCTCTTATTGTAAAATGTGCTTCAAAATACAATTGTCTTATACTTCATGAGTGCTTGATGACAAGTAAAAGTAATTATGCACAATCAGCTGCTACATGTGGCACTGGCTATCTTTGAGAAAGGAAAGCTCACAGAAAAGCCTTAATCAGGGACATGTCCAATGGAGTAATAGATTTTAATATGAGCAAAAGTTAATGTTGTAAATGTTTATGTCAACAATTAAGATCTTTAAAATATTGTTGAAACTATGTAGTTAGTCTTAAAAATGTTTTTTAAACCCAGGCAGATGATAAGACATGAGATCATGTGGCTTTTATGCCACATTTGATGAAATGTTTAACTTGGGGACTCTAGAGCCTAGAAGGCAACTGAAAGTTAGAAAACAAATATCTGTGGGATTTACCAAATAAAAACTTAAAAATGCACTAAGTATTTACAAAATACCGAACAGCAAAATGGACAGCAACATCTACAGCATTGTTCTGGTCTTGATAAAAAATTAACATCAAATAAATCAAATAATGCACTTAATTCAGTTACTAGGGGAAAAGTAATCATCCTCCATGATCCATTAGAAAAACAGGAGAAAATAGATATAATAAACATATTTTTTCCTGAATAAACACCCAAAGACTGTCTGTCTCTAAAAATTGCAGCACTACAAAGCTTCATTACTATTTATCTATTTATATTGGCACAGCTAATGTCTTAGGGCCTTTTCTTCCATTCTTCTAATAGGAGTAGTAATATAACAGTAACTGTTTGATATAATTAAATTGAAGTTTAATTTAAAACTTCAATAATGATTTTATGATCTGATTCAAAAGAAGTAATGTTTTTTTGCTACCACTACCAGTACTACTAGTTGAAATGAAATGAAAAATTACATATTATTATATATTGATTTTAGAAGTAATGTGCAAAACAGTTTTTGAGAAAGAGTAGAAGAATTGATTACAAAATTTTCACTGGTCTCCATTTAATGTATTCCCTCCCTGTTGCTTCATAAGATTTCCTTCCTTTCTTTCTTTCCTTCATTTTTATTATTTTTTTTTTTTTTTAAATAATAGATTGCCATCCTTTGGAAAGAGAATTTTTTAATACTGTTTAATTCCCTCATAACAGTGATGTAAAGAGACTATGAAATGAGCTTGTAAATGAACCTAAGAGTCCACAGTGGTAAAAGTTACCACATGTACCTTTTCAGGGCAAGGAAAAACTCCAGAAATAAACCGTACCAGTCAATTGATCTTACAGGATTTAAACCCAAGACCTCCAAAGTTTACAGGCAAACACTGACTACAAGATCATGGACTCAAAATGGGAGTTATTAGTACTATTTCAAATTTCAAATGCAAATTACAAAAACTAATTCTCCAGAACAGATGGAACAGGCCAAGTGGTCTGATCCAGAAAGATAAGTACCTAAAGAGTATGATGATGATTATGTGTATGTATTTCAGATAAATATTTGAAAAAGGTGGTTTATGTTTTCTTCAAAAATTTTGTCATGCCAACATAATACTATCTATAGCTCCCTCAGTCAGTTTTTATAGCTTGCAAAATAGAAAGCATTGTTCAAAATGGATCTCATACAAAGGATGATTATTTACTAACTTCCTGGTAATGATCTGCAGAAGTGACCTGCCAGTTATAAGTCTTTAATTTAAATTATCATTTTGATTCCTCAAAGCTTACTGCTGTGAAAACCATATTTCCAACCATATAAATAAAATAAAGTATATGATTAAAAAGTGCCAAATAAAAATGTAAAGAATTCTTCTTCATTTTCTCCTACCTCATACGGGTTACAAAATGTTTTCTGATATGCACATATTGTTTATTGTTTTAATATTTAGTTATGAATTTATATTTGAAATGTTTATGAATATTAACTATACATATAGCATAAGTCATAGTTTTCATAAGAAGTATATTTATGGCTCATGGCTAATGGCTCATGTATTTACAGAAACTGCAATATATTGAATGTTCTGTTATGCCTAATATGTAAGTATAATTTGTTTATTAATAATTTGTTGTTGTATATGTAGAAAATAAGAGAAAAATTCTATAGATTTTAGGAAAATACTGGTCTGTTTTTGTGAAATGATAACCATGCCTTTGACTGAAAAGTTATGTGAGTTATTTATATGCTTTATTTATCTGTTCAACCTTGGATTGCACTCTTTTCTAAATGAGAACAAACTCTTATAACATTTATGTAATTCAAATTACTTTTATTATTTGTAATTGCTTTTACTGAGCGTTTAACTTCAGCTGGCAACCTTTAGATGAAAACAACATTTTCTCTCAAAAATCTCTGAAAGTTTATAGTCAAAGTCAACTGTTCAAAATTAAGTGATTTTATGCAGAAATTACCATATTATCATAAGCATAACTGCAAGGAGTCCGTTAAACACTTTTCATGATCTCTGTGCTTTTTTCATGGTACCTACCAAGTTCAATATTTTAAATTTTTTTTTATTGCTTTAGGTTCCTTTTAAAAAGTCCTTCAAAAATGAAAATAAAGGTATTTAGTTGCAGTAACACTGGAGTTTTATTTTCTATCGCAATCATGCTAATAAAAAAATGCAGTAAGTACACCATACAATATCAAAGTGAAATTTCACTGAGTTTCACTTGCCAAGGTTTTCAAAGTCTAAGGCAAGAAATTGTTATAATAATAGGAACTCATAGATGCTGAAAATTGAGAATAATGATGGTGACAGTTTTATCCCATATTAACTGATGCTTATTTCTCTGTATCTCCATCTTTTTCTGAGTCTAAAGTTATTTGAACTCAAAAGTCAATTCAATTTGTAATTTATAGCAGATACAAATGCAGAACATGATTTAAAAAGTCTCCATACATGAGAATTTTCTTAAATACAAAACACATTTTAAATAAACTAAAGTACATTTCATAGCAAATGAAACATAAAGAATGATTTTCAATAACTCCATCTTTATTGAAGGCCAAAACAAGAAAAAGTTTACTTTTGCTGCATTTTGATATTACTACTCAAGAAAATGTCTACAACACCCCTGTTTAATAATTGTCAGAAGTAAATGAAGCAATGGTGCACCTCTTTACTTATATACTCCCCTTCTCCATTTCAGCTTAGGGTCTACTTTTTATATAAAGCACCTGGGCAATACTAGATACAGTAATATAATCTGGCACCTGCGCTCAGGTCTTAATGTATAGAAAATGTGAGAAAATAATTAACAAGAAAGTTTTATGCATTATTTATAATGTTATCAAGTTTGCAACTACAGAGAGAAAAAAAATGACTTGAAAATCTCCATTGAGGAAGAGGTAGAATGGTTGCAGTATAAGGAAATAAGAACATTTCAGAGAAAATGATGTGAGCAAGATGAATATCCTCATAAAGAAGGAAAACTATCAGAGTTAATATGATTGAGGTAGGTGAAATAGACAGATGTATAATTTGAAAAAAATTCATGTATAAAATGGAATTCATAAAGAAATTCCAACCTGTGTAAACTTCATAAATCTTGCACTAAAAAGATCAGTTTTACTGGAAGCACAGAAACAAAAAATGCATAATTTATAGGAATTACATTTAAACATTTTAAAAGCAATCAATGTTTTCTAATTGAACACCTTGATATAATAGCCAACAAGAATTAAATGTTTAAGTACTGAAAAAGAATCAAAATGGAGAAAATTTATCTATTGTGTATGGGAATGAAGCATAGATTCATACCCACTACATCTTATACATATTTTTTAAGTTATACATTCCCAGGTACCTATGTATACAAATAAAAGCTCTGGACAGCACCTAATATTTGTTCATGCTAGGGGGGAAATTGGTTATTTTGGTTGCATGTTCAATTTGACTTAAAATTTGATGCATTCATCACAGTAAAAGGACTGATAATTTCAGGAAAATTATGACAATGAGTTGATATTTGGCCTATCAAAAGGGAATCTTGTTGTTCATAACAATGTGCTACACTGCAATAAACAAGAAAATAAGTCGCCTTCTTCTAATAATTTAAAAGCAAATATACAGTCATGACTCAAGAAAAGGAATATGAAGACCACAGACAAGGAATATTCTAAGTTACCTAAAATTGATTTGAAATATTAGCATTTTTAACCTCGAAACCAAATTACTTTAAATTTGTTCAATATAAATTTAAATGTCAGTAGTATCAAAATATAGATGAAAAGAGTGATTTCAAATGGAAAAGAACATAGTAATAAATATATATCCCTACATTATGTTTTTTTTTTCTTTGTTCTTTACATTTTTAAAACTAAAAATAATTTTAAGTAACAAATAAACCACAATTACAGCTGTGATATTTAAACAGTATGTGAGAATATAAAGAGTTCAAAAAATTAATATAGTGAACAGATTGTTAATTCTTTTAGTTCTCGACTTAATTACTACCACTACTACTATGACTATACAGCCACAAAATTTCCTAAGAATGTGCAATCTATTTTGCAACAATAATAAGCAAAAGTGATTGGTATAAACTCTGAAGCCTTTATTGCAACTCATTGCTCATTGGGTTTTCATTTTAACTACCTAGCTTTAAGCATTTTTACTTGGTTCTATAGCACTAAATTCTTCACTAATTATTAAGTTTTTAAACAATGATTATGGGCAAAAGCTATCTTTGATATGGTAAATATAGAATGTTATTTCAAAGTAATCTGGAATTAAAATGTTATATTTCTATTATGAACAAGACAGAATGATCTTCCTTGGCATAACCTTTCTTTCTATATATCAATTTTGTAACAAAGCTGCATTTTATTTGTGTAAAATGACTTTCTTAGATGTGCTACTAGATGACATGCATAGCTAATTATTTTAAAAATAAAGCAACTTATTTTGTTCTTTGCTTATAGTCGATAGACAAATACTAAAAGCAGAAGTCCTCAAACAAGTGAAATAGTCTTAATTAAAATCTGGCTATACGATCAACAAAATTCAGGAATACAGTGATTTTATATAATTTCATTTACTTCCGTACCATCTAGATTCAAATGCCATTGAGTTAATTTGGAAACTGATAAAAATGAGAGAGAAAAACATCCACCACATTTCTTTATCAACATTGAAATTGATCATTGTGAGTTCAATCAAATCAATAATATAGTTAAGATCTGTTGAGAAGGCAGGGGATTTACTAGATAAGTAATGGAAGAAGTTTAAAGGATAAAAATGGAGTTTACAGCAGTGAGAAACCAGAAGAAAACGGAAAGATGCAAGCCATATCTCTTTCTGGCTCTAAAACTGCAAGTGAATATGCTCCAGAGATGGTGACTGCTAGCTTAGGATAATTTGCAACATACATTCTATCAAAGGAAACATGCTAATTAATATATGTTAATCTAAATGATTTTGCCTTTTCAAAATACTGTTTGTTTCAGTAATGCCAAGTATCTGTGCAATAAAATCTTGAAATGACTAAAAACTAGTTACATAATTCTTTTCATTGATGATGGTTAGCAAACAATGGCAGTAGTATGTACTTCTAAAGTTCACTTATTACAGTAGGACTTTACATGCACATGAATAACATCCATATAATTGAGGATGTTTTATTTTATTAATTTATTTTTAAGTGTTTTACATTTAAATATGCCATTCCAATTGACTTGGGTCTTCATAATGAATGCAATGGATTAATAATGTACAAATGAGTTTGGAGTATCTTCAAGTTAACTAGCAATTTCCTTTACAGAATATGAAAAAATTAATGAAAAACTTAATGCAGGTAACAAAGTATTCTAAATGAAACTCGAAATAATCAAATCAACAGCACAAGCTAAATACATATTTAATTTTATCTTGATGTTTAGGTGATCTCAATCTTAAGTATAAAGTATTTGTTGTGCATTACATCTATTTATATAAATATAATTTTAATCTTGCATAATTAAGATAGCTTAGTTTTTACACCAAAAAAAGTAAACAATGAAGATCAATGGAATTTTTATTAACAAATAAAATTGTTGTAAACCTAATTCAAAGTATCTGTCAGAGTATTCTTTATGTGAACTCTTATCATGCAAGATGACATTAGTACATTCATAAATAACAGATAGACATACGTCACAATTTTGACCTTTTTACTAACTAGTACTCATATGACTCATCCAATAAGACCAACGAAGTTTAGGCATACAAAGAAAGCAACAGTTAACATGGGAGAATGGTACCATTACTGTATGGTAATACAGGGAAAGAACTTCAACCATTTTCAACATACTAGAGTATAAAAAGTATTTTTCTCTTGAAAACTATGTTATGGACGGAGGTAAAAATATGTTTTATTCATTCTCTGTTATCTTCTAAAGCACAGAGCTTAAGTGAAAAGTATTAATCATATATGCTTTTCCACTATGTCATTTCTTTAGTTGGATAATAGCAAATGCCTAGTTGTTCATAATTACATATAATTTTAATTTATCTGATGCCAGTGCTCCCTGGATACTTAAAATGGGGAAAATCCCTAGGAAAATTATTGGAAAGAAACTGGGAGAATTATTCTTTTGATTAAAACTATATTCAGTGTAATGTAAGAAGCTAAATTAGATAAAAATATATTTGTTATATTTATTTGTTTGTTGATGAGATGCAGTTAATTAGATAATCTTTAACTTTATGCATTGATAACAATTGCTTCTTCTCTTATCATATCCTCATCTTTAGTTTTTGTTCATTGTAGAAGTCTTCTTCTTCTTGTTCCAGGATGGACATATTGCCTGTTCTTCAACACATTGTCTCTAAGCCACCTTTCCATCTGCATTTAAAACAACCCATAATTTAATTTTCAGTGTAGTATTTGTTCCTTACCATTTCTATAAGTCATTTTTTCATCTTTATGATGTAAGTATGCATTTCATTGTTTTAGTCTTTTTTTATCCATTCTGTTATCTGATTAGTATTTACTTCATAATTGTTTCACCTCTACTCTTATTGTTCTATTTGAAATTACTCTCAGCACTTTGCTTTCACAACTTCCAATATATGTTATATTTGAGCTTATCAATCTGACTTCTACTGTGTATGTCAAAATTGGTTTGAATGTAGATTATAAATACACACTTTTGTATCATTTCCAAAATGTTTGCTTCTTCAAATTGTATCCTTTAAACATTCAGCTATTCTATTAGCTTTATTTGCTTGAGAGGATACTTTCATTAAGACTTCTGTAACTGAATATGGTAACATCTAAATATTGAAATATTTGTAACTGTTCAATTACATTGTTTTCCGCGATTGGTTTGAACTTGATGATCTCTCAGAAATGTCATTACTTTAGATTGATAGATTGATGTGATATCTTAATTTTGAATTCTTGTTATTACAACTGATATAATAATGATTGTAAAACATCTTTAGTTACAGCTTTTAGAATTGCATTGTCTGCATAGCATATACTTTTGATTCCCAATTTCCCATATAATAGCATATTTATATATTTATCTTTTTTATTATTTCATTCCTTATTATCAACATAAATAATAAGGGAGCTGAATTACCTTCCTAACAACTTTCACCATTGGGAATGGTGTATTTAAATTTTCTTTGGCTTTTGTTCTTACTTTATATGGATCCAAATGACTATAAAATATTCAGAACATATATAATTTTGATACTATCATATAAATGACCTAAGCCAATAAAGCAAACAAAAGCCAGTTTTTAGTATTCCAATACCTTTTCAATAATCTGTGTATTACAAACATCGCATCAGCATACGATCTTTCACTATGAAAACTGTTGTTCATTTTCAAATGTCAATATTTCATACAATTTACACTGAATGGTTCTAATTACCTTTTTTAAAGTTGTATTAAGTAAATTTATGCCTGAATTAAACGAAGGTTTGGTTTCTTTCCTTTCTCAAACATTGGTATCAGTATATTTAAGCACCATTTTGAGTAATGGCCCTTATAGAAGCAATATTTTCAGTATTTCCATTTCTAAACTGGAAATTTGATATATTTTTGCATATAACATATCATCAATAGATCTAATGCAGAGATTAAAGGAATCCTGTTTAGAAGAATATTAGCAATTTTTCATAGTTTAATTGCTGAAATGACAGGATAGAAATATTCTTGGTATTGAGTCATTGCATGAAAAACCAACACATTCAAGAAAAAAAATTGACATTCACCATCTCAGACTTTTTAAACATTTGATGTACATGTTCTGCCCATTGTTATACAATTAATTTGGCATTCTTGTTTTTAGCATACACAATATAGAATGTGAAAGTTGAGCATCCTAATTGAAGAGTTTATGTAGATATACTATTATTTTTTAAATATTACTATTTTTACTTCAGTTACAGAAATGCCCTTTTATTTCACTAGTAGAGAAAGTCTCAAATATTCCAGTGCTGTGATTAATATATGTTTGAATTTGAAACATTTCAAATCTTTTTTTTATATAGTGTCTTCAGTAGTGTTTAAAATTTGGTAGAAATGTTTCTACTACCATACTCCTCAGTTAACTCACTAAAACTTATCCTGAGATCTCCAGTAATTTTCCTGCTAATGTAGAAATGCTAGGTAAAGTGTGCACTAAACTGTAAGTGCCTTTATTCCATGTCATTTGAAAAACTTAATTCATTATCATTGATATTATAGGTTTGAAATTTAGCAAACATAAACTTCATATATAAGAATGTTGCTAATTATAAATGTATTTTATTAAGTTTCAATAGCTGGCACCCTAAATTTTATCAATGTCTTCATTTCAGGACAAGACATTTAATTAGCTATATACTTTTTTAAATTCAGTATATTTATTTGTTTACTTGTGCACTTAAGGTATACAATTATGAGCATTAAATAATACAACTGTTACAGAAAACAATGGAGACCATGCAATACATTGTAGACTATTACAAAACTTGAAATACAAAGAGTAAAGAGTGAAGTTATGGTTTCCACACAAAAGATGTGCTCACTGGATAAAATCCTTCCAAGTTTCCACTTTGGATAGTAACATAACAGTCGAGATATGAAATATTGTTCCCAGATTTCTTTAGAAGTAACCAGAAATTATGAATTGATACTTCTGCATTATTTTGAACAAATCAACCACCATTTCTTTTGTTCTCAAATTTTAGTCTATCAGTTTTCCTTAGTACTACATTGTAAGCCAGTAGATTGACACTTTTATTTTCCTTCTTGTCAATATCATGATACTTAAGAATCTTCCATATCGTAATCATTGAATTATCTGTCCAATGAACAATATTTATACCATCAGATTTCTCTGGCATATCACAAGTACGTTAATTTTTTTAAAGACATGAGAGAATATTCTTTATAAGTTCTGTTGTCTCTAATCATGCTGAAGTACCATATTGATAAATTTTCAGCCACAAGTAGCAATTCCATCTCAGAAAAAGATTATCAAATTATAATCAGAAGGGCAAATAAAATATGATCAGGAAGCTCACTGAGCTTCTCCAACATTGAAGCAGCAGAATTTCCAAGTATTTCTCATATTTCAAATAGCCACAAGAATTTTTTGTTTAAAAATGTCAAATTTTATCAATATTCAGACATGAAACTTTATAGCCAAAATGAATAGGCTGGCTATGAAAGCTCTCTAAAAATATTATTAAAATCTCCTATTGGCTCATCAGGTTCAAGAATGTTCAGGTTTTCTAGAGGATTGTTCCCTTTTAGAAACTGTATAGGGTATGTGATATTTTATATAATAATAACATAATTTTCAAACAAATTATATTATAATATAATTACACTGGTAGAACAACATCTAAGATAACACCAGCATGAACATGGAATATGTGTACTGTATATTCTTATGCCTAACATGTTCATATGAACACATTATGTTTCAGATGAATGTAGTGACATACATGCAGCAATCTATAGTTTAATTTTAAAGTACAAAGAAAATTAAAATATTCAGAATAAGTAAAACTGATGTATTACACAATTAAAATATAAACAAAATAGGAAATTTACTTGGAGAGTTTTGTCATTTTTCATCTGCAACATCACTAGCCAAAAATAAAGCTGTACCACAATTGATATAAGGCAGTGGCATAACAATATAAGTGGACAATGTTACTCATCATTCTTAAATTGATCTAATTAATAGACAATGATCTCCAGGATTATGCATTGTAAAGAAACTAAGTGGAAAGTGAATCCATGATCATAATAGGGCTCAGAATATTAAAGGGTTAAGTAGCCTTCAATTGCAAATGTAAAATAACTTTTAATGAAATATTGATAATTGTTTGCTATATTCCAGATTAGTTAAAAGTCTAATGTGCTATATTATGCAAAACTTATGGTTTTCGGTATACTCATAAAATAAGTCATCACTCCTCTAGCTGCTGCCTATGGTGCCTCAGTAGTAAAAACAAGTGTTAAACATTACTCAAAAAAAAAAATCCTCTAGCTATTGATGTTCCATCCTTATTTTTAATGTTGTTGATTCGGTTTATTTACAGACATTCCTTAATATCGCAAGTCATCAGCTTCCCATTGAATTCAGGGCTTGAAGTGGCCGATAAATTTTGCTCAGAGGTCTCTTCTTTCAGGCTTGAGGTTCTTTTATATACTGTAAATCTACAACATAGAACCCTGGCTTTACTTCCCTTCCAAAGGCAGCCATACTTAGGATTTTTATACCCAAAAATGATCCTGACTGGGATTGAACCTGCAATCTTGGGTTTAGGGGGCAAATATGATTACCAGTACACCACCAGAACCAGGACAAAATTTTGATTGTAAGGAGAAGAATATATTGATGACAATTTCACCAAAGTTCAGGAAAGTCAAAAAGGGTATTTTAAAAGAAAAAAGAAATATATCTTTTGTTTTTCATTATTTTTTACTATAATGTAGTTGATATTGTTAAGAATCTTTTATATGGTTTGAAAGTAATTTTTATATTTTTTTAATAAGAAATAAAAAACAATCCTCTAGGTTGCATTGTTTAGGAGAATTTTCATAAAACATTCTGGAGTTTTATACCTTTCAACAGCAATTTTTGGCACGCTCTGTATTTCTTTAGTCAACTTATTCAAATATGATAACAATTTGCAATAATATGTTTTATCTTCCAATGAACAATTACATAAATTAAAAACAAAAATTGAGTCAAGGAAATTTCATGGGTATGTTGGTTTTTCATGGAATTACTATTAATATGGACCTATTTAAATTAATGCTGTTTTATAATTTTCTCCAAACATTTTATATGCATAATTTACATTCAGAGAGCTTGTGTACTCTTTTTATATTTATAATTTCTTTTAATAAAAAGCTTCAGATAGCAAATAGCAGAAAATATTATTAAAAAGCGGTACTGTAATTTTAATTCATCTAAAGTCTGCATACTTTAATCTTATTGATTGCTAAAACATGCAGTTTATCTTATATAAAAAACAATATAAATGCTGCTACTTGACTTGTTTCAGCCTGAGCAATTTGTGAGACATAATTCCATTACTCCTTCAGTATAAGATTATAGCTAAGATGGGAAACTGGCAAAGGGATATTTGCATTTTAATATGAAATTTACCTTAGTTCCCTTTATTGAACAAGTAGTTACCTGTATAATTTTACTAATTAAGTTAAATTTGTTAACATTAAGACAAATGACATGAATAGAACTGAAGTATTATTCTTTAGGGCCAACCATCTATTGTTCTTTATTGTTAACATTCTAAATTGTGAAGCAGTTATGCCTCATTATTTGGTGATCATTTTTATAAATTATTCTAGAGCATTACATTCTTACTTGCATAACACAAAATGTAATATGAAAATGTCTGCTAGGAATAGCTGTAGGTACTTATTATATAATATTAATATTATTAATGAATATTACCTATAGAAAATCAGTATCAATGAATCATAACAGCTATACAAAAGAAATTTAAGATTTCAAGCTGAAGAACTTTGATTTTGCTATATGGAATTGAATATGAACAAAATTACAATACATTTTAATGATACTCCAAAAGATTAATGTTAAAAGGGTTAAAATTACATTCTTGGAAAATGTCAAGGCCATTTTAATGCCAATATTCTTACATAAAATTAATGCTTTTTGTAATTTTGCACAAACAGTGCTATAAATCTCTGGAATAAATAAACTATAACAATTTTATTTATATTTATATTAGTTTTTTTTTATTATTAAGGAAGCTCGTCTGGTCAAGAATTGTGATGTAAAGTGCAAACCAAGGGTTAAACATATGAAATGTTCCTGTTGGCAACTGTTGTGAATATTTTTCAGCCCTTTGGACATACACCAATATGTACTACATATTCCTAATAACAGCAATAGATCAAAGAGACAAATATATAGAACTAAGCTCTTTTTTGTAATATTTAATTATTTAAAACAAAGTAGATATTATTAATAAACTGACTTCCTTATCTTCTTTCTATCATATTCTCTCACAACTTATTCCAGCAACAACATTTACATCTTTGTTTACAGAAAGTTTCTGAAGAAAGCTCCAAGAGAATCCTACTCTGAACAACCCTAAGCTATCTATATTAAAAATTAAGTTGCTTAATTGTGCTACTGATAATTTTGAATGTAGTAGTTTTCAGTAAAGTAACTTCTTTTAACAAACTACTGCCCAATAAAGGAAGCCTTATAGAGATATTTCTGCTTTTACTTGTAAAAGAACTTTTTCATATCTGTTATTTGTTTAAAAAAGGAATCTATTTAAGAATGGGAAACTTTTCTAGCAATTTTTAATTAGGCATATTTTATTTCTGAAATATATTGTTTATTCAAGCCATTCACACTTCAAGATTATTAATGCAATGTTTCTGGATAAAGATTTGTTTCAGTTAAACATGAAACAAATCAAATATTATACATGGAAATTTAAAGAAAAAAAATCAAACACCCATTTAATAATAATAAAAATCCATTAAAGGATATCCCCTTACTATAAAAATAAAAGATAGTATTAAAGTCATTTTTAACGTCATCAGAAATTTTAAATATTTATTTAGCTGTACTCATTATACCTAAATAAATAGCTATTAACAAATACAAATGAATTATTTTATTAAAATTTTATTTTTTTATCTGTAATAGTAAGTCTGTTACTTTCAGAAGTCAAAATTTAAATTTCTAAAAGTACTACTACTAAAGTACATATAAAATTAGTATATATAAAATTAGTTAATGTGCACACCACATTTAAGCTCATACAAACTCACAAAAATATGAAATTCCATATTTAATCCTCACATAATATAATTATTATTGACGAATTAAGCTTTTATTTCCTTCCATGGCTATGGAACATGCGCATAAGAAAGTTATAGGTCCTACAGTAGCAACCATAAAGTTCAGAAAATTTGAAGAAAGTAATATGAATGAATCACCAATGTATCTCGAAAATAATAATGCAGATGTAAATAGTATATATTTATAAAGTTGTTTCACCAATTTGTTTTCCTTTATAACAAAAGAATGAGCTTCTATCATGTTTTTGAAATTGTAGGCACCACTTGCAATTCTACTGTTGGCATACACATTAAGCATTCTGGCCTGTTATAGATATCAACCCTTTCACACATCTTAATTAAAAATGAGGAAAATTTCTTTAAATATGATTAAGATGCACTATCTTAAACAAAATGTCCATTTTACCTGCTGTATCTGACATGGGCTCAGATTGCTATTTCCCAGTTTCCTTTAAAAATTATCATAGATTTCGGTGAGCTATGAACAATTTAAAGGTTTTTGTCTCTCACTACCTTAAACTTTTGTACATAGGCCATGAATTTATGTCATTTAATTGTTCCTTGAGCTTGTGATGCAATCACACAAATCCATAGGGAGAAGAATGGTAAAAAATCCTCCTCATTGTATCTGAGTACAGTCCAGGAATGTTGTGCCTGGTACAGTAGGTCAATCCTGGGCCAACACAGGAAGCATAGGCCATCACATGGGGAATAAAATTCTGCTCAAAAGAACCAGTAAGCAGATGGGACCAAGGTCCTTGAGCATACACTGCCACATCATCACCACCATGTGTCTCACTTGAGAGTGGCAGTGTGGCTGGAAATTCATAATTCATGTCATCTGTAACATCATTAGTATGAGTATATCAGACTTTCAAACTTAAATGAAAATCAATGTAGGTATTACATAACTTATCTGTTTTTTGATGGTGTAAATTTTAATTTTAATATTAAAATAGTAACATTTAACTATTTCAAAGCATTATTATACCTGATTAAACTTAACCAACGACTTTCTTTATTGTTTAACTATTATTAATGTCATTTCTAAAATCTGCATTATCCTACCATAGGTGGCAATATGCAGAACTTCATGTTTAACATGGGAACCAGTATGGTGCATTTTTTGTAACACAACTGGTATGATGGGGAAAGTGGGCCTCATTCCTTTTTTCAAAATTATAAAGGATGAGGGTGATAAATCACAATGAACTAAACATAAATTTAATATTTAGTTGTATTTATAAATGAATGAGGTAACAATTACAATGTAAGCTTCGGCACGCAGGAATAAGAAGCCTTTTTACTATATATGTGATTTTCAAAAACCGACATGCAGTAATTAGAATCAGTTATTTTGAACTGAATTACATGGTTTATTCTGAGAACAAAGCTTGAAATAGCAAATTTAAGGATAACAGTAATTAATAAAAGTGTTTAAAATCAAATAAATGTAACAATTGGACAAAACAGCAGTTGGTGTTTACAAACAATCCTCACAAACACTTTTGGTGCATTTACTACATTAGTGTGCTGCAAGTTACATAACATAATTTTAGCTTTCCGGTATTTTGTTCTAGGGCACTTTGCACATCTAACCCATTTTGCTATAATTATTTGGAAATTTCACAATTGAGCATCCTGGCAATTTTTTGTCTTAACTTTTGTGAGAGGTGTAGAAATCTCATCCTTTTCTGGAGTTATGCTTCAATTAGCTGCCATGGCAGGGCTTTGGTCAGCTCAAAATATGATTTCTGATGATTTTCTGTCAATGACGAATGTATCACAAGTACATTTACATCAAAATGTTCATAACTATGTAGAAAACTGCAAGAGGCCACCTTATGCAGGTCCTGTTGGTTAAGTAAACAGTGAATTTTTGATCATGCGCATCTATTCTTTCTTTTGTGGCATTGTGATATTGAATTATCTAAGGCTTCTTTGTTTCCTCATTCACTGAAGCACTGTAGTGCAGAGAAGGCACTATAAGCACTACCATTCTTGGTTTTGGGACATGGGACAAATTGTCCCCAAATCCAAACAGCGAAGAATCAGGTTTCCTGACTTTGGGTAGTAAAAACTCTTTCGGATTTTTACTTTTTTAATGTTTCCACATAAATGGGTTCCCTCTTCCTTTGTTCACTAGCATGTGGATGATCCCATTTTCTGCCGAAACACATCGCAATGCGAGATAATATATTTATGTTTTCAGTATGGTGGGGTAGTCCTGATACTGCTGAGGGGAAAAAATATTACTAAAGTCATATTTTAACTTATTGCAACACAATCTCAACATACTATCTGAAGGGTACTGAGAACTGCAGCAAAAATATGATTACAATAATCAATGTTCACTGGGGTCCTCCTGAACCCAGCATACCAGTTGCAGGTTAATGTGTAACGACATTGTTAAAATCCATTGTGAGCTAGTAGGAATAATAAGTATGAAGTACATACACATATAGAACCTTATTCACAAAATGTTTATTACAGACATGAACCTCTATTATGATGCTCCCATTTTGTTGAAATATCTACCGAGGATAAATCTAGAACAAGGAAAGTATAATAGGTGCAAGAATAAGGTACTGTTGAATCTTAGTCTACCTATAATAAATGTAGTAAATACAATTACTCTAATTGATTTGTATGCAGTACTGAATTCTAAATGTAAGTAACAAACAGCAATGCTAATTATGACATACTCATTAAATAAATAATGCTTTATTCCTTCGTAGCCAATCTTGCAGTTTCAAAATTAACGCTATGTCCCCCCTCCCAGCAAGATATCATATAAGTGGCTTATTTGATTTCAACACTTTAAACTTCTTTAAAACAATGATCTTCAATTCTTAGCATTAAACTTAAGTAGGTATTTCAAAAACAGTTTTTAAAATATGTATTTTGGAGCATTGATTCCTTCCATTTGTATATATAAAGCTGAGTATATACATGCAAACATTGCATATAAATACACACACACACAGTTGTATATTAATAACAAAAAAGAGTGTTTCAGCATAACACATTTTTTTTTAAATAGAACATAGCATAAAGCAAACTAAATGAAATTAGAATAATAGTATTTAAATGTTTTAATGTAAGTAATCATTTTATTTTTATTTTTAAAAGCGAGTGAACACTAATGTGGTAATTAAATAAGACTTTCAGCTGTTTCAATGTCTGCAAACACAGCATGCAATGAATTACCTACCTGGGACAGAATATAATAATGAAATGTGCATACATATACACACAATGACATGTTAAGGCAAGAACTGGTGAATAGGAGGTTTGTTCTTGCTAGTTCCCCCTAGCTGAAGTTTATTCAGTGGTGAAAATAGGTGTTAAACACCATTAAATAGCATAATAGTACCTGCCTTTTGAAGAACACAAGTAGTTCGAAATATAACGTTGCTTGTGTGCAATTTCAGTGTTTTTGTCAATTTCTGTTTCTCTAGTTACTAACAGTGTGTTCGCGAAATGGGTGCAAATTTTGGTAGGGAACATCCATACAAATATTTTAATACAACGCTCCTTGCTTCGAAAATGCAGTGTTATGGGCGTAAACACAGTACACGCCACGTGAATCTGCAGTGCACTTATTTATATGATAAGCTGTCCTACTTTGGTTTGTTTACATTCTGACTTACCTCTTAACCTCTTTCCGTGAACACGGTTCGTGGCAAACATTTGGAGGAAAGAAAGAAGACCCCCTTCTGCATTAGTATGCACATCTTCTTCACGTAAGTTCAGTACTAAAAATGCGTACACTTATACTGCCTGTCATTCTTACAACATGGATCGCTTCAGGTAGTCGGAACTCAGACATGCATCTTGCGTATGGTGCTGCTGGCACGATGGCTGGAGCTCAAAGCATTCGCAAACGACATTATTCACGACTGATCGACGACTGAGAAAGACTGTAAATGAAATCATCATACACGCGTTAGAACATGGGTCCGTACACCAGAGTTTGAAGAGCAATTGTTTAAAACAGTTTCATAACCGTCCCTCAACAAATTCTCGAGCTGTGGCGCGAGGATTTCAGATTAGTAACAGCACTGTTTGAAATATTCTTCACGTGGATCAGCAACATCCTTTAAAAATGATTAAAGTTAAGGTACTTGAAGGTGATGACTTTCTTCCTCGACGTGCGTTTTCCCGGTGGTTCCTACAGCAACACCCGTATATAAAATACACACAGAAATTGGAAATTCCAGACTTTCACGCCGTTGTGTTGTGGACAGAGGAGACCAAGTTTATTCGCAATGGTATTTTCAACAGTAAAAACAATCATGGGCACACGTTAACCTTAGTGTAACACAGGTGTTTGCAATGCAACGAACATTTGCGATTAATATTTGGGCGAGAATGATAAACAATACCTTGATGGGCCCTTATATGCTTCCCCCTCGCATAACAGGGCACGTTTACTAGGCTTTTCTGCGAGAAGTTCTGTTCCCAAAAGAAATTCCTCTCAGTTTACGCTATAGGATGTGGTTCCAGCACGATGAAGCCCTTCCCCACTTCATACGTGTCGTCAGGGCTTTCCTCAACAGAAGATTTAGAGATAGGTGCATTGGTCGAGGTGGAACCGTTTCATGGCCACCGAAGTCTCCAGATCTGACACCTTTGTATTTGCTTCTGTGGGTGCACGTGAAGTCACTTATCTATGACACTCCTGTGGACACAGTTCATCAATTCATGTTTAAACTCGCGGAGCTGTGCAACCTTGTCAACGGGCGACATTTCCAACTATTGCTGTAAACCACCTATAACTACTTTGATTTTCCGCACAATAAACATTAATTTATGTTAAACAATTTCAATACATTTTCACTGTAAACACCCATAACTAGTTCCGACTCAATATTCAATGTATTAAAATGCTCAAATGGATGTTCCCTACCACCTCACGAAGCAACCTCATTTAGCGAACATCCTGTATGTAATAAAAATTAAAAATATAAACTCGTGGAACAATGAGGCTAAAATAACAAGATCTAGAAAAGCGGAAATTGAGGAGGGGGAAACCGCTGAAATACGAGGGTAGGTCCATAAGATTCCGGCCAAACCATTTTCTAGATATGATAAAGACAAAAACTATATTTCACTGTTAATATAGTTACCCTTAATTGCAATACACTTCTCACATCTTCGAATTAACATTTCAATCCCCTCCCCAAATAGTCTGAAGTCTTGTCTGTAAATTGGGCATAAGCAGTATCCATCACTTCTTCGTCACACTTAAATTTCCTTCCTCGAAGGTCCTTCTTGAGTTTTGAGAAGAGGAAATAGTCACCGAGAGCTAGATCTGGCCATCTACAGGTTGGATGGCCCATCTCTTTGAAGCCACATTCCTTCACAGCTTCCTTTTCATCAAGAGCTGTGTGCACAGGCGCGTTGTCATGAAGAAGGCGCACACCACCATCCACCTTTCCCCGCCTTTTCTCCTTGATGGAAACATGTAATCCGTGCAGTAGGTACCGCCACGGGTGGCCGAGGTCGTTAAGTCTCGGACTCGTGAGCGGGAGGTCTGGGTTCGAATACCGCCAGGACCGTCCTTCCTGACTGAGGTTTTTTCCAGGTTTTCCTCAGTCCTCATAAATGGCAAATGCCGGGAAGGTACCCTAAACTTAGGCCTGGAACGATTCCTTCCATAAAATCCTTTCCCAATATATCATTTCATCTCATGTATCATCAGTGTCCATCGCCTGTGGTGCCTCTGTAGCAAAAACGGGCGTTAAACACTATTCAGTCAGTATTCAGTCAGCAGTGCAGTAGGTCAGCATAGTACTCCCCATTCCCTGTGGTTCCTCTCCTTGAAGTCAATGAAGAGTATTCCTTCACAGTTCCAAAAGATTATGGTCATGATCTTCTTGGTTGACTGAGTGACCTTAGCCTTTAGAGTCTCGGTGCTTCGCCAGGTTTACGCCACTCCATTGATTCTCTTTTGGACAAGGGATCATAGTAGAGGACCATAGTTTCATCTTCTGTATCAATGGTTTGCAGAACTTCTCTATCGCTGCCACGGCTGAGCTCCAAAGATGCCTGACAACAAAGTTGCTGCTTTTGGACTGAGGAAAGAAATCTAGGCACCCATTTTGCGCTAACCTTACTCATGTTTAAATGTTCATTAATAATTGGAAGGACTATTGTTTTAAAAAGGTCCAACCTTGCTGCTGTTTCTGTAACTTTGAGCCGCCGGTCTTCCATAATTTCTCTTCCACAAGAGCGATGTTTTCAGGAGTGAGCATCTCCAAGATCCAACCTGTATGCTTGTCGTCTTTTATAATTTCTCGACCCATTCAAAAAAGTTTGGCCCATTCTTTTACGGTAGAATATGAGAGGGATATTTCCCATATACACCGTCCAATCACTGTTTAATTGCATTTGTAGGAAGTCCTTCTTTTGTGAAGAACTTAATAACGACTTGGTACGCCATTTTGAACATGTCACAATCTTCTACACATAGACTTCTTTATGCAATGTATCTGAACAACTGAAAACAGCGGAGCGAAAGTTACAATTGCAATTATTTACTTAACAGATAAGGTATGATACCAGATAAGGATTTTGTGAGACAATAATCCTCGGATGTTGCGGCTGCTATATGACTTCTCTACGATTGTCAAAATAAGTATTAGTGTCCACTTAGGAGGAACAAAAAGTTACGAAACTTCTAGGAGTCTAATCATATAACGTTTGACACTTCAACCAGCCAATATCTCAGAACAACAGAAGAGACCCAAGGTCTCCACGACCAAGCCCAAATGATATTCAGATTAATATATCGATCAGCGAGGGGATAATCCACACCATTATAGAGCAAATATTGCTGTAGATATAAATATTTGTAGTTTTAAAGCAGGAACAACTCGTCTGCAACTTTTTTCGTCTATTGCAACAAAGTTGAATTTCCCAGTAGTCATGTAGCAGAAGTTGTTTGATAATAGCGTTGACTCTTATGTTAACTTGCTTATTATGTTATTTATTAATTTTGAAAATGCAATCTCTGTTTACAAGCATCGGTCTTTGATGCCTATAGATAAAAATAATAAATAGTGCTCTATACTCATTAGCCTGATGAGAATTTATTTTAGCCATAATTTTTTTTTTTTATGACAGAAACGCTCAGCTATCCCGTTTGTAGTCTGCCTTGAACTTAAAACATTTTTATATAAATTATGTCTTAATATGATATTCTGAGAAACTCCCAATTTATAATTACAGTATGTTTGCTTCAATTCAGGACGTGAAACGGCCGACAAATTTTGCTTAGAGGCCTCTTCTTTAAGGCCAGAGGTTCTTTATCGTGCCGTAACTCTCCACGGGACCCATGGCTTTACTTCCCTTATGAAGGAAACCATACTTAGGATTTTTACTCCCGAAAAAATCCATCGATCTTGGGTTTAGGAGGCAAGTATGGTTATCACTACACCACCAGCATCGACTTTCAAAACAAAACACTGCAGGAAAATGTTTTGTTTTGACGAACTCTCTTATAATTTTCCTAAATTTCTAAAAACGGATTTTTTTTTTATCTGCTAATGGTAACAGCAATTGATAATGGTAATAAATGCGCCAACTGAAATACATGCTGTGAGGTATAGTTGACCAAAAGGGTCACTATAGTGTGATGGTGTTTGCTCAATCGTCAAACGGCAATTTTCATCCAAAATGAGGGGAGGGGGGAACCTATCCAGAAGCTTTAACCTTAATAAGGCGTACTTACGTAGATTGTCAACGGAAATATCGTAGCGGGAACCGTCACCTCTTGGATGTTTGTAACCAGGTCCATTGGCATAGCTTAAGGTAGAGTAGGGCAGTTTATCCACTCCAGAGACACCTGCGATACCTATAACAATTTAAAGTTGTATTGATTTGCTCTAGAGAGGACTTAAGGGTTTGTAGTGTCATTGCTTACGTACCAAAAATGTCATTTCCACGACTAGGATAACCGCTGAAGGTCATGGTGTGGGCATGGTCTGCAGTTACTACAACCAGGGTGTCCTGCTCGTCTATAATGCTGCAGGCAACTTTCACGGCCTTCTGAAACTCCACCGTCTCATCCAGAGCTTTGTGTGCTTTGGTGGAATGGTGACCCATGTCGATTTTGGCTCCTACAAATATAAAGGAGAGTCATAAAAGTTTAATTAATATCAGCTAGAGAAAATCATAATACCGCAAAGTTGTTCTATATAGGAAATTGGCCAGTTTCTAAGTTTGCTGCACAATAAAAATTTCTCGCGCCAAATGGATAGAGTCATCGGAGGGATAGACACAGGGAAGCCTTGCACTTGGTACGAAGGTAGGTCCATAAGTTTCCGGCCTCGCTGATAAGGATTATTACCTTCACAAAACCCTTATTTGGTATCATAACTTCTCTGTTAAATAAATAAGCTATTCACAAAGAAGCACTTACTCCAAATGAAATTAAACAGGATTGGACGGCGTATATGGGGAAGCATCCCCCCTCATATTCTACCGTAAAAGAATGAGTCAAACTTTTTTGAATGGAGCGAGAAAGCTTAAAGACGAAGAGCGTGCAGATTGGATCTTGGAGGTGTTCATTCCTGAAAACATCGCTATTGTGGTTACAATTCAATTACATTCACAACTGTGATTGATGGTGGTCCAGCTAATTGTGTGGCATTGTACGAAAAGTTGCCTTACATCCAAAAACGTTCAATGCAACAAACTGTTTTTGTATTTCAGATCGGTAAATGTAGTTGTCAACACCTTTAGAAAGTTTCCTATGGAAATCGTAATGTTTCTGAAGCTGCCAATTCCATCATTTTGAATGAGACATTTGCTTTATGCGAAATTCAGCAACAATTTACAGCAAACAGCGTAATAACATTACTGCAGTAAAGATACAAAGACGTCGGAAGTCAGGAACGGTTGCTGAAAATACAATGAAAAAAAAAAGTTTAATAGGGGTTCAGAAATAATATTTAAAAAAAATAATATATTATACTTTCAATATATACTCACAGAAATAGCTCTAATAATTGTAAAAAGTATAATGCAATTTTTATTTTGTTCCAATAAATCTGCTATGTAAAAGTTTCTGGTTGCTAGACAATCTATGTTTACACACATGCTATAAAGAGCCATTTTGAGAAATTTTGATCGTCTTACAGTACGTTAACAATGGTAGTCCTTACTGTTATTGTTGTTATGCAATCCTATCATTAGTACAATTCATATATATATTTGATTTTTTTACGGACGCTCTTTAACATCTCAGGTCATCAGCGTCCCATTCAAATCAGGGCGTGAAACGGCTGACAAAATTTTCTCAAAGGCTTCTTCTTTCAGGCTTGAGGTTCTTTATCGTGGCGGAAATGTACGACACGGGACCCACGGCTTTACTTCCCTTCCGAAGGAAGCCATACTTAGGATTTTTACGTCCGAAAAGATCCATCGGTCCTGGCCGAGTTCGAACCCGCGATCTTGGGTTTAGGAGGCAAGTGTGATTACCACTACACCACCAGAACCGACATGTGTGTATGGGTGTGCATAGCATACATGATATATGATATATATTATACAAATATCATACAATTTATATGGAAATCAGTAAAATTCCTTTGAGTTCTATCGATTTTCGTCTTGTACGTCTGAAACGTAATCGTTGAATATTCTGAACATATTTGAGATGTATGCAGACTCCTGAAAATCAAAGAAAAGTTCATCCCTGTAATAGCCGAGTAATATTTGTGTAAATTATGGTGGATTTAAAATTTGTTTACCCCTGAGCCAAATTTTTGTCCCACTCCATCAATGTTAATACACGTAAACAAGGTATATACAGAAAAACACAGCCACAACATAATGATGAGAGCTAGTTATCATCTCCATTTTATACCTCTCTTGAATGCATTACTGTAATATTCCATTCCGTTTGTCTATTTTGTGAGAAAAAAAAGATGTCTTACCCTCCACAAAAAGGAAGAACCCATTTGGGTCTTTCTGCAAAGTTCTGATAGCAATTTCTGTCATCTCTGCAAGAGTAGGCTTGTCCTTGGCTTCTGGCTCCAAGTGGTAGGGCATATGGCTAGAATCGAAGAGACCTGTGGGCAAGCAAAAGCCAAGTGTTTATTGTTGGTGTCTTAGATTTTCGAAACGATGAATTAAATCAATTACTGACGATACAAATAAACCTGAAGTAGCTTAGAAATTAAAGTTACACAGATCCTCCTCTTTGGAGGATTAAAAAATACTTCGGAAAATAACTCACTCAGGCTACATGCCTTAACCAGGGGTCGAACCTGGGTCATCAGTTTTCTAAATGTATCTCTACTGTTTAAGCAAGTTTACTTACCTAGGAGGTATTCGGTTGACGCAGGATCGATGCCCTGCAGACCATCCTTGTTCCACACATAGGAATAGTTCACATTCCGAGATACCTTATCCTTTTTCCAAGCTTCAATCAAGTCGACGCCGTCCTCTCTTTTGCCTTTCTTCCCCTCCTCGTCTTTGATAGACTTGGGACGGAACTCTCGACGTCCACCTCCTAAAATCACCTATAGGAGCAAGCAGCAAGTTTTCGGTTAGATTTATTTAATGCAGAGAGTTGTGGGAAATATTTGGATAGCAGGCCAAGGTAACAGCAGAACTGTAAGGAGGAAGGTCAGGAACTGTCTGAAGGATATGGACAGGCAGCTGACAATTCCGCGATGTGGGGAGAGATCTTTTAGAAGTGCAAACGGGATTGAAATCTGGATGGGGGATGGCGCAGTACATCAGAACAGGGTCAGACTCATTAAACAGGGACTCGTGTGTTTAGAATTGGAGCTTGGCGGCAAATCAGAATCTCAGGTAAAATGGACTAAGAATTTGCTCTTTATGTAGAGAGGAAGAATCAAAGCCACATATCCTAGCGAACTGTAGCAGAGGTGTTGAGAAGAAAATGTCTACCGCCTTCCTTTACTGATTCTAACAGAGAGCATGGGGCATGCTGGGCTACGCTGGCAGGCAAGGATGAGGAGCAGGTATGCAAATTCATGTCGTAGGTGGAAGGGCGGAAGGAACTAAACTGATTTAAAAAAAAATATAGATGATATTGTGTTACTCATTCTACTGACAAGGGAAAATGGATGCCATATTCTGGATGTGTATATGAAGTTATTATTATTATTATTATTAATTATTTTTATTATTATTAAATTTATTACTATCATTATTATTTAACTCCGTTAATCAATAAACGTATTAACTTATTTATTTAAGTGATGTACTTTTTGTGTATTATGAAAGGCACGTATGGACCGTGCGAATATTGCAAAGTTATTAGCATGTACGAAGGTAGGGCCATAAGTTTCCGTCCTCGCCGATAAGGATTATCGCCTTCACAAAAGCCTTATCTGGTATCATACCTTATCTGTTAAGTAAATAATTGCAGCTGTAATTTTCGCTCCGTTGTGTTCAGTTGTTCAGATATAGTTGCATAAAGAAGGCTATGTGTAGAAGATTGCGACATGTTCAAAAGGGAGTATCGAACTGTTATTAAGTTCTTCACAAAAGAAGCACTTACTCCAAATGAAATTAAACAGCGATTGGACGGTGTATATGGGAAAGCATCCTCCTCATATTCTACCGTAAAAGAACGGGCCAAACTTTTTCGAATGGGTCGAGAAAGCATTTAAGACGAAGAAGGTGCAGGTCGGGTTTTGGAGGTACTCATTCCTGAAAACATCGCTCTTGTAGAAGGAGAAATTATGGAAGACCGGCGGCTCAAAGTTAGGATCTCAAAGGATCCTGACTGCTGATCAGAAGGCGCAGCGTGTTGAAGTTTGCATGGAGCTTCTTCAGGTCCTATGACCCCAACCTTCTTGTCCAGGGTCATCACCGGCGACGAGAGCTGGATGTACGCTTATGACCCTGAGACAAAACAACAACTCTCCCAGTGGAAGAGCCCGAACTCACCAAGACCAAAAAAAAAAAAAAAAAAAAAAAAAAAAAACACACACACACACACACAAAAAAACACAAACACAAACAAACAAAAAAGCGAGACAAGTGAAGAGCAAGGTCAAGAGCATGCTCCTCGTTTTCTTTGATACCAAGGGGACTGTGCACAAAGAATTCGTCACACCAACTCAAACAGTGAATTCCACGTACTACTGTGACGTTTTGCGACGGCTCCGTGAAAATGTGCGGAGACGACGGCCCGAACTTGGCCGCAAGGGAACTGGTTGTTGCATCACGATAATGTGCCATGTCCCAATTCCAAAAGCTTTTTAATGAAAAACAACATGACCGTTGTCCCCCACCCACCGTACTCGCCTGATTTGGCACTCTGCGACTTCGCTCTATTCCCCAAACGGAAAATCAAGTTGAAAGGACGTCGGTTCGACACAATTGAGAGGATTCAAGAAGAAACGCTGTCCGTGCTAAACACCCTCAAAGAATGACTTCCAAGATGCACTTGGAAAATGGCAGAATCGCTGGGACCGGTGTATACGAGTGAAGGGAACTACTTCGCGGTCACGGCGGTCATTAGTCCCAAAGTAAGTTTTTAACCAGATGACAGCATCAGTCCCGAATATTTTGGATACCACCTCATATGCTTTAATTTTTGAAGTTAAATTTCAATAATAATTCGAAAATGTATAGTTTTTCTTTTATTGGTTACCTTTTTTGAAGTTAATACTGAGAAAATATACAGATCACAATGAATTTCGTATTCTTTATATTACCGAGACTGAACATTTGGTCAAAAATAAATTGTTTTTAAGAAGCTTGTTTTCTGATAAAATAACAATATCCAGACTGAAATTTAAGGTTCTGCTATTATATCTCACCATGGCGACATAACTACTTTCGGTAATTACATGTAAAGTGCAACTCAGTAATAATAATTGGGTTAATGCTGATGATACCCTTGTAGCTCCTCGACGATAATGAAGCATATGTTTTATTTTTAACAAAAAATATTGTTATAAAGATAACTACTGTGAAATATAAATCTAATCATCATTAGAAAGAGCGGTTTGCCCTTGGTTATTATATTGTCCTCCCGTTGTAAATAAATAACACACTAAAATAATTGTCGCTATATGTCAAAGAATTTGAAGTTTAGGGTGGATAATACATTTCATTTATATAATGTTACAAATAAAGTTTAAAACTGTTGATACTTTGTTGCATGCGCTAAGTATTAATTAAATATGTTGTTGATTTGATTTATTTATCAACGCGGTTCAACATCCCTGGTCATTAGCGTTCCACTCAATTCAGGGCGTGAAACGGCCGATAATTTTTGCTCAGAGACCTCTTCTTTCAGGCTTGAGGTTCTTTTTCGTGCCGTAAATGTACGACATGGGACCCACGGCTTTACGTTCCTTCCGAAGGAAGCCATAGTTAGGATTTTTACGCCCGAAAAATCCATCGATCCTGGCCGGGTTTGAACCCACGATCTTGGGATTGGAAGGCAAGTACACCATCAGGACCGACATTAATGAATTAATTGGTGTATACTGTTTGCCTGCAAGATTGAGAATGGCATTTGTACGTAAGAGCACTCTGTAATAACCTTCACGAACGGTGTATTGAATTCTTTAAATTCCTCATTACAAAGAGGCGGATGTGGAAAACAATCAGCCTTGTACTTATTTTAGTATGTAACTTCTCTGCTCTAGCGCTCTGTAATAAGTAACAACCTTAACAAATTCCACTTACTGAGGCATCTTCTACGTGCCTAGCTTTATCATAACGCAGGCCATACTTCCCGCCGCATAGGAAGTCACTGCAGTGCAAATCCTAGTTTGAGTACGCGATGGAAAGGATGGCGTTTCTGTTTCTTCGCCGCTCTTAGTAAAGAGAGCTTTAAGGCGACGCCTCAGTCTTACTGCAAGTAGGGATCATAGTCACACTACTGAGCAGGTTTTCAACCATTGCACGAACAACTGCAGCATCTTGTACTTGCACTTTCGAAGGTCTCTTAGGGCCCCTTTATTACTAGTATCCCTACGGGTGGAGATGTAGTTTGAGGAGGGGGGGTCTGGGGTTCGATTCTCACCAGGACCATTCTCCCTGACTGAGTTTTTTTCAGGCTTTTCCTTAGTACTCATAAACGGCAAATGCAGGGGATATTAATGATTTGGTTTATTTATGGACACTCTTTAATATCTCAGGTCATCAGCATATCATTCAAATCAGGGTGTGAAACGGCCGGCAAATTTGGCTCAGGGGTCTTTATTTTTATTTGAGGTTCTTTATCGTGCCTTAAATCTAAGACACGGGGCCCACTTCCCTTCCGAAGGAAGCTATACTATTTATACTATTACTATATTACTATACTAATATTTTTATGCCCGAAAAAATCCATGGGTCCTGACCGGGACCGAACCTGTGACTTTGGGTTTAGGAGGCAAGTATGGTTACCACTACACCACCAGGCCGACGAAAAATTCAGGGGAGGTACCCTAAGCATAGCCTGGAACGTTTCCTTCCTTTTAAAAAAAATTAACATTTCAAGTACCAACAGTTTCCGCCTGTGGTGCCTCAGTTGTAAAAACGGGCGATAAACACTATTTAAAAAAATCACCACTTATCTACCATGCTCAATTCTTTGCATTCTCTTGCGGGACATGTGTACCTTGCACATTGCAACAATTCGACCTGTGTTGGTAGCAGAGCCGTAATAGGCAGGAATGACTTATACTGCACTGATGACTGAACTAGGAAGTGCACGTAATATGTTCACTACCCCACCTTTTCGCTACGCCGACATTGCGGCCACCATTATTTGGTTTATCTCTTCCGGCTATCGTTTCCAAGCATTTATACATACATGTCCATTTATAGGCAGACGATGTAAACAATGCAACTGAACCTTCTCCATTCCAGGGCTGCTCAAACAGACGAAAAGTGAATGTGGTTATTTTACTCGTAATTTCTCACTGTAGGGAGTGCAGTGGCGAGTTGATCTTTCAGGACAAACTAAATTAAGTTAATTGAAAGTGTAATGCTATCACTAAATGTACGATAAACCTAAGCAGCCTAATGCTTAATTGGTGCAATACGAGGTATGATTAAAAAAATAACGGCAATATTCGTTTTTCATAAAGAATCTTAATTTATTCGTCAACATCAATTCTGTCTCCTTCAAAGTAACCCCCTCCGGATTACCTGCGCCAGCGCTTTTTCTTGGAAGCACTCCGGAACTCACTTTTTTAATTTCATTCAGTTTCTTCAGCGATTGTGTTTTTACCTCATCAATGGTGGCAAAACGTCGTCCTTTCACGGTTTTCTTCAGCTTCGGGAATAGAAAGAAGTCGCAGGGGGCCATGTCCCGCGAATATGGTGGCTGAGGTAACATAACGGTTTTGTTTATTGCCAAAAATCATGAACAAGTAGCAAGGGGTGGGCAGTAGCATTATCGTGATGCAATTTCCACGAGTGGTTTTGCCACAAATCTGGTCGTTTTGTCGGATTGCATCACGCAAACGGCGCATTACTTCCAGGTAGTATTCCAAGTAGTTGACCATACGATCCTATGGCAGGAATTCATGATGCACTATGCTATTGAATCGAAGAAAACATTGAGAAGAACCTTCTCATTTGATCGAACTTGTCGAATTTTTTTTCGGTCTTGACTCTTCAGGCAAATTCCATTGGGACAATTGGGCCTTGGTTTCGACGTCATACCCATATACCCATGTTTTGTCACCAGTTATGACCTTTTCAAGAAGTTCTGGATCGTTATTGATTGCATTCAGCAATTTCTGAGCAACGTCTACCCAACGCCGTTTTTGCTCGAAATTCAGCAATCTCGGAACAAATTTGCTGCCACACGCTTCATGCCCAAAACACCCGAAAAAATTGCTTGGCACAAACCAAATGACATACAGACATCAACACAACCTCTCTGATAGTGATTCGGCGATTTTCCAGAATCATTTTCTTCACTTCTTCGACGTTGTTGGTGGTTATTGATGTGCTAGGACGTCCAGGGCGCCTGTCATCTTCAACGTCTTCACGACCCTCTTTGAAACGTCTGTACTACTCGTAAGCTCTTGCCTTGCTCATAGCAGATTCGCCAAAAGCCACAGTTAACATTTCGAATACTTTGTTGCACTTTATTCCATTTTTCAAACAAAATTTAATACAAATTCTTTGATCCATTTTTTTCAAAGTAAAAAATCCGCAGAGACACCAAAACACGTCTAACTTTTTCGACTGTCAACAACGAACTAAACATTCAAAACAGCTGAAAACGACAACATTGGTCAGAAACGTATGTACCAACAAGATAAAAAAAAATGAAAATCCAATTTATGAAGTTCGCGAAATAATAAATTGCCGTTACTTTTTGATCACACCTCGTACAATTAAATGTTGTATTAATAACTGTATGATATTAACCTGGTGTAGAGCATTAGAGGGAAATGAAACCCTGATTTGTAATATGAAACACATAAACACATAACTTAGTTGTTCATACATGAATTAATTCAACATTTATTTATAATATAACTCACAAATACTTACTATTTGGCGTCCCAATAGCATTCGATATTACGAACTTTACATCCAGCGACACGCAAGACAAGCCAACTATTTTCGGGATTTTAGAATAAACAATCAGCTGGTCCTGGTAAGCTGATTGAAGTTCATCAAACATGAGTTCACATGAATATATGAAGATCTTTAAAGATGCTATTGTTTTCATTGCGAGAGTTAATTTATCCGCTAAAAATTAGTCTGGAAAGATATGAACTCTGCAACTAGAAGAAATAAGCATTTCAGGAAGACGCCATTTTATTTTACTGATTAATTAAACGTAGTGCAACATTTGAACATGTGCAAACTATAGCAAGTATTTTCACAGTAAAATGAGCCAGACAATATATGGGCTCTAGTTCCTTTCTTTGTAGACACACACATACTAGTTCACCATTCTTGCTCTCATATGTACTAGGAAACTTTTGGAGACCAATAAATAACATTGATACCACATTAATGAATGAAGAAACCCCCTGTACACATGCTTCATAGAACAGTTATGCTAATCTAGCTTTAGAACTCCTTCATAAAGCTGAACTATTTCAGCACATTATTGAATTTGTTCCAGGTCACTGATATCATTTACGAGCTCGCATAGGTATTATGCATGTACGAGGGTAGGTCCATAAGTTTCCGGCCTAACAATTTTCCAGGTATGATAAAGACAAAAGCTATATTTCACTTTTCAATATAGCTACCCTTTATTGCAATACACTTCTCATACCTTTAAATTAACATTTCAACCCCCCCCCCCCAGTAGTCAGAAATCTTGCCTGCAAAATGAGCATAAACAGCACCCACCACTTCTTCGTCACAATTATATTTCCTTCCTCGAATATCCTTCTTGAGTTCTGAGAAGAAGAAATAGTCACTGGGAGCTAGATCTGGACTGTAGGGGGGATGTTCGATCTCCTTGAAGTCACATTTCTTCTTAGCTTTCCTTGCAACAAGAGCTGTGTACACAGGCGCGTTGTCGTGAAGAAGAGTGTTCCTTCACAGTGCCAAAAGATGGTGGCCATGGTCTTCTTGATTGACTGAGTGACCTTGGCCTTTAGAGGCGGTGCTTCACCAGGTTTACGCCACTCCACTGATTCTCTTTTGAACAAGGGATCATAGTAGAGGACCATAGTTTCATCTCCTGTAACAATGGTTTACAGAACTTGTCTCTCTTTGCCACGGTAGACCTCAATATGCCTGGCAACAGATGACTCGTTGCTGTTTTTGGACTGAGGAAAGAAGTTCAGCCACCCATCTTGCACTAACCTTATTCACGTTTAAATGCTAATGAATAATTCAAAGGACTGATGTGTTAGAAAGGCCCCACCTTGCTGCTATTTCTGTAACTATGAGCCGCCCGTCGGTCTTCCATAATTTCTCCCTCCACAAGAGCGATGTTTTCAGGAGTGAGCACCTCCAAGAACCGACCTGCACGCTCTTCGTCTTCAATGCTTTCTCGACCCTTTCGGAAAAGTTTGGCCCATACTTTTACGGTAGAACATGAGGGGGATGCTTCTCCATATACATCGTCCAATCGCTGTTAAATTTCATTTGGAATAAGTCCTTCTTTTGTGAAGAACTTAAGAACAGCTCATAACTCCATTTTGAACATGTCACAATCTTCTACACCTAGCTTACTTTATGCAACTATATCTGAACAACTGAATACAGTGGAAGTTACATAATTATTTATTTAACAGATGAGGATTTTGTGAAGCCAACAATCCTCGTGGGCTACCGTCGTACATTTCATAAAATGTTAAATATTAGTAGCAGAAAACTATTTTTAATGTTCATATGCAAATATTGTTTCACATTTACCTATTCACTTACTTTCAGAAAGGCTTACCTTTACTTGTAATAGTTGTCGTGTATTTGTCATGGAGCCCTCAATAGTTTTTCCAACTGTATGATAATCATTGTTACCCGAGAATAGTATTTGTGTTGCTATAATCGTTGATGGCATTATGTTAACCTTCTGATGTAAGGAATTTTTTGTTTACTGACTTCATGTTTATAATTGAAATTTATAAATGCATAAGCTATCTTAATCATTTATTACTTTAATACTACAGTATTGAAATGCTAGAGCACGGTCAGTGACAGCGGGGAAACACATGTTGCTAACTGGTTCCCATGACCTTCAGTGTTTCCGCTTAACGCAAATGGAGTTTTTTTGTCTTTGGTCGTTTGGGCGTTCTTAAGGTGAAACAAAGTGTTAATCGCTTTATTTTTAAATTCAGTTATTTTTTCAAAACATCAGTACACTTTAAGAGCATATTTTTATCAGTAGTCCGTATGTGAAAACAAATTTTGCAAAGAAATTGAGATGCCGATTTGTAAAAAAATTACCCAGGACCTCACAGATGAATGTTCGGGGTCTGTTCTCAACGAAAGTGAATCGCCATGTTCTTACTCATAAAACGAAGAAAGGTTAGAAGGAAGTTCAAAGACAGATCTGCAAAGACTTGCTCAGGAAACAGAAATTTTGCAATTCTCAGTTTGGAATGCCACCAAATTATACAATTAGTATTGTATAAAACAACTGTTGCTAGGGAACCATAGTAATGTTAATACAAATGGAGTACTTATATTTCTGCAACGGAGTTTTGATAAAGTTACAAGGACTCTATTACCCAATTTTTTAATTTTTTACGAAGGAAAAATGGTTCCATTTAAATGATCATGTAGCAACATAGAACAACAGGTACTTAAGTGCAGAAAAATCTGATATTGTATACAAAATGCCATTCAAAAAAAAAAAAAAAACAGTGAATGATACGCAGTGAAATTTACAAAATTATAAGGTCTATTTTTAAAATACTGTGAATGCGCAGAGATACAGACATAAGATATTCACAGCTTTGAATTCCTCAATATGAAGTCGCCACAGCTTCAACAGCTGGTCTCTCGTTAGCTTAAAATGAGGAAATTTTGGAGGCTAGGATAATTAGTAAGGGGATGGGAACATTGAAATCCCGAGATCTCAGTTAATGGGAGAAGTTGAAAAATAAAGTGCTTTGTATAATAGTTCAGTTTTTCAGTTGGAAGAACTGAAAGAAAATATAAAAGGAAGTGAGACAATTTTATAAGGAGAACCAATGCTTGTGAATGAAAAATTTTAAAAGATGCGTGCAAGGACATCGTTTTCAACATCTTCTATGACAAAGGTAGGTGTTTATTGTCATTGTAATTTGCACTCTGTGCTTGAATTGAGATTCATACACAGCTGTTTCTAGCTCATTTCAAACCATGTATTATGTGTTATTTTTTATTTTATGAGTATATTATCAACATTTTATTGTTTGCATATTAGAATACTGAATTATTTAACATAACACGATCATTTTACTGCTTTCACAATAATATACCCGTATTTAAGTTTATTGATTTCTCAGTTAGAATTAGTTCTGGTGATCTATTGGTAACCATACTTGCCTGCTAAACCCAAGATCACGGATTAAATCCCAGCCAAGATCGATGAATTTTTCCGGGGATAAAAATGCTAGTTATAGCTTCCTTCAGAAGGGAAATAAAAACTATGGGTCCCATATCGTAGATTTACCGCACGAAAAGGAACCTTGAGCCTGAAAAAAAAGAGGTGTATGAGCAAAATTTGTCGCCCGTTTCACGCTGAATTGATGGGACGCTGATGACCTGTCATGTTAAACAGCGTCGTTAAATAAAACAAATAAATAAAAAAAAACTACAGTTCCATAATGAGTCTATCCCTGCCGACTTGAGAAAGTGAGTTGGGTGGAAGAAACACGTGCAACATCTTAGAGGAAGACTTTATGTGTACAGTTTCCAACTATCCATTTAGCGGATTTACTTGCAAACTAGAATTAATATAAAGCTTTCATCAATAACGAGTCAAAACGGATGGAAATCAAAAATATTTTAAATAACAGCTGGTATAAGAATTCCTCCCCCTTCCCTTTTCCCTCTCTCTCTCTCTCTCTCTCTCTCTCTCGTTCAATGTCATCTCAGCTTGTAGTAACAAGAGGGGTTTGCAGAGAGTTTATAGACTTCCGTATTCCAGCCATAGGCTTTTTGCGTTCCAGCCTGTAGATTTACCTTTGCTTTAGTTGAAAGCTAGAAAAATTCGAAAATGTGTAGGAGAGATGCGGCTATGACCTTAACGCTGAGCAATTGGTAATACGATGATAAAAAAAGGGGGTTTACAATGATTCCTTTTCTCCATTCTGTTGATTTATTTATGAGCGCTCTTCAGCATCTCAGGTCATCAGCGACCCATTCAATTCAGGGCGTGAAACGGCGATAGATTTTGTTCAGAGGCCTCTTCTTTCAAACTTGAAGTGGACAAAGCCATCGCCCTGGCCGGGATTGAACCCGCGATCTTGGATCTACGAAGTAAGTATAGTTACCATTCATTATCAGTCAGCCTCAAAAGTTCTCTTAACCTTGGCCACCTCACCTTAATGTTTCTGCCGGGATCCTTTAGGACCAGTTGCTCGGCGATGTCGTCACACTGGACTGGATTCTCTCCGGAGCTGGTAACGTCGCCGTCACATTCCCATTCGCGCTCTGCCACATGAGCATAAGTCGCAGCTGGGGACGCGTGTGTGATGCGCGAGGTCGTCACGATCCCTGTAGATTTTCCCGCATCCTGCAATAACATGGGCATTTGAGATGATTCAGTGTAAAGTTGTTAGTACGAACTTGTGTGCACTTCCATTAGCTGTTAGGCTGTGATGTAAACTGGATTTAAAGGAAAATTTTTGTTATTTTCTGGAATGGAGAATTCCCCGACTCCTAAATCCTGAAGCTGCCCCTGGCTCAACTCGATTACAGAGTAATTTAAATAATTAACATTTGTAATTTTATAATCAGCAACCCAATAATTGTGCAAGTACATTGTGCATTTTCTTTCAGTGGAGGAATTTTAATGAAATACTCGTATATGTACAATTAATATTGTATAGTATTAAAATGTGTTCATAATGTGTCATTTTTATAATATTTAAGAGGTAACACCGGCCTGTTCGGTGGCAAAGTTGCAAGTGTCCGAGTAAAAGAGCATTGAAAGTAACGTATTAAATTTGTTTAAATTCATCTTAGTGACGAATAGGGAGGCATTTAGCTAGACCAAAATTGTCCAGTGAATAGAAATGAAATTCAGTGAGGTAACACTGACCTATGAGTGACGTTAACAGAAAACTGGCGAGAATATTTCGCGCCGCTGCCTGTGGATAGCGTCATTTTGTATTGTGTATGAAAAGGATAGATTTTGTCCAAAAGTCGCGGAGTCTCAGAATTTTCCGGGCCCAGATACGTGTGCCTGCCTTCACCCGGAGATGACCTAAAGAACGGCCTAAGTACCGGGGACAACGAAGGTTGAGTGCCAGTCACCACGCTACAACATCATTGAGCTGCATTAAGAATTCTGTTGAATTAACAATCTCTTTGCACTCGACACCATTTGGTTAACGCAATAAACTTACTCGTTGCCAAGACACCTTGCATTGAGACGTGAGTTAGCCTGAATGTTCATGTTAAGGAGAATGCAACTAAACCACGAGGTGTTATTTATCGTCGGAATCCCATTCACTCAGTCCCGGCCATCACCCAGCCGCCAAAGTCCAGCGAAACGCCCTCGAGAGAGTTTCATCAAAGAAGAGTGGGGGTGGTCTGTAGCAGCAGTGGCGATACCGAATAAGCGGGCTTAAATTATTTGCCGCAGCAACCATACAGCCCATTCCCATTCCCACCAATAATCTAGCTTCAGCCGCAAAGCAATTATAATCTAGCACGTTTAAACTAAGGTAATAAAACAATTGCCATATGTAGATTCGCCTGCCCTAATAATTCACATACTTAGGTTTGGTTATTATAAATACAGAAAATTTGGTGCAACCATCTTTAGTGTGTATTTTATATTTTTATTGTTTGATTAAGCCTAGAAATTGCTTTGCAGAGAATTGTCGAAGAGAGTGTAGTAAGATTGCAGGGGTTTTATGAATATATGACCAACGCAAAATCATAAAGCCTCCGACAGATTTCTATGAAGGTTACATCCCCCTCTATGGCCATTAAGTTTTGTGTCGCTAACGAACTTTGATTTAAATTGACAGATCTCAAATTAAGACAGAGTTAACAACAATTCTCGGTCTTTCTTCTTTTAGGTGAAAGCCATAAGGGATTTGTTGCGTCTATATAGGTCAGAAACCAAAGTTCGAACTCCCACTCCAACTGTATACGAGGGTAGGTCCATAACGCCGATAAGGATTATCGCTTTCGTAAAATCCTTATCTGGTGTGATACCTTATCTTTTAAGTAATTGCAGCTGTAACTTCCGTTGCGATGTGTTCAGTTGTTCAGATATAGTTGCATAAAGAAGATATGTGTAGAAGATTGTGACATGTCAAAATGGGGTTTCGAGTTTTATTTAAGTTTCTCAAAAAAGAAGAACTTACTCCAATTAAAATGAAACAGCGATTGACGGTGTATATGGGGAAGTATCCCCCTCATATTCTACCGAAAAAGAATGGGCCAAAATTTTTCGAATGGGTCGAGAAAGCATTGAAGACGAAGAGATTGCAGTTGGCCCCTAGAGGTGCTTACTCCTGAAAATATCGATCGCTCTCTTGGAAGCAGAAAGTATGGAAGATTGGCGGCTCAAAGTTACAGAAACAGCAGCAAGGTTGAGCCTTTCTAAAACAATGGTTCTTTGAGTTACTCATGAACATTTTAGCATGAATAATGAAATTGCAAAATGGGTGCCTAGACTTCTTTCCTCAGCCCATAAGCAGCAACGAGTTATCTGTTGTCAGGCATTTTTGGAGCTGTGCCTTGGCAACGAGAGAAAAGTTCTGCAAATCATTGTTACAGGAGATGAAACTATGGTTCTCTACTTGATCCCTTGTCCAAAAGAAAATCAATGAAGTGGCGTAAACCTGGCGAAGCACCACCTCTAAAGACCAAGGTCACTCAGTAACCAAGAACATACTGGCCACAGTCTTTTGAGACTGTGAAGGAATGCTCATCATTGACAGGAACACCACAGTAAATGGGGAGTACTATGCTGGTTTACTGCACACACTGCGTACTTCCATCAAAGGGAAAAGGCGAGGAAAGTTGAGCGCCTTCTTCACGACAACGCGCCTGCGCACACAGCTCTTGTTGCAAAGGAAGCTGTGAAGAAATGCAGCTTCAAGGAGATCGATCATCCACCCTGCAGCCCAGATCTCGCTCCCAGTGACCATTTCCTCTTCTCAAAACTCAAGAAGGACCTTCGAGGAAGGAAATTTAAGTGTGACGAAGAAGTGATGGATGATATTTATGCCCATGTTGCAGACAAGACTTCTGACTATTGGGGGTGGGGTTGAAATCTTAATTCAAAGATGTGAGAAGTGTATTGCAATAAGGGTAACTATTCTAAAAAGTGAAATATAGTTTTTGCTTTATCATACCTAGAAAATGGTTAGTCCGGAAACTTGTGGACGTACCATCTATAACTGTTATTTTGGAAATAACAGAGACGCGAAATTAAAAGCACCAATGATAGGAATCCCGCAAGTTGCACATAATAGCGGAACCAATGAGAGGCAAAGAATTACAAATATAATACGTAAAATTGACAATACACGATATTTCTAAGACGTCAGAATGACAAACTCGCTTTTACACAAAACAAGAGGAACATCGAAACTTAGGGTAGTTAGTGTTGGCATAAGTTTTAAGTTGGTAGTGGTAACTAAGTTTTAAGAGAGGATTGGTAGAGGTTTTGGGAGAGTGTTGGTACAAGTTTTTATGGAGTTATGTAGTCTTCGTTCTCTTCGTTAGCACATACAAGTTTTGTCGAAAACACAGCTATCGCTTTATATAAACCTTAACATTTGCAACATAGTTTCAAAATATAATACGCAAAAATCTAGTAAAATGATGGGATAAAAATAACATAAGCTAATGGCTAAAAATAAGTGAACAATATCAAAATTGATAAGATTTATAAAATGTTTATTTATTAATAAAAAGTAACTACCATTAAAAGCTTAATAATAATCATCATCATCATCATCATCGTGCATACTTAAACTTAAAGGAAGCTAAATTACAGAATAATTTATATTGGGGTAGAAATTGTACAGTATATAGTTAAATTTGTTTTACATATAATTAACAAGAATTGGATTAAAGTTACGTAACTTATTTACGATACAGAAGAAAAATATTTAAGGTAAATTATAATTGTACAAGATACCAGTACACATTTTCTCAGGAAACCGATGGACCAATTTTTATTTTAATTTAGTAAGTAAATAATAGTGTTGATTTGTAATTTGTATTTTTGTTTTAACAGCTGGTTACCAGTTGTAGGTCAGTGCTGGCTTCCAGCATGTATGGGTACTCATAATTTAGCTTAGTTTATGTATATGTTTTATTGTATATGTTAAAGTAGATACTCTTATTCTTATAATACTTTTTATTTTGTTCTCTCTCTATCTATTTTTATTATAATTATTATTATTTTAATCGCTTTTTATTTTTAGTTAGTTTTTAGATTTAGAAAAATCTGAACAATAATTAGGTGACAAATATAAACATGTATTTTTTCAAATAAAGAATAAAAGTTCTGAAATATACGTTCCGGTGTAGGAAACAAGATTACGGATTGTAGTATTATAGATTTTTATAGTATATTATTCATTCAGGCAAGAAAACATGTCAGTTTAGGCGAAAACTTTTAAAATTATGAAAACGCAATAAGGTAGTATATTTTGCTATCGATGTATATTCGGTTGAAAAGAAAGTATAAAGCCTAAGCCCATATTAAGTGCAAAATTTCAAATATTTCACTTAGTATACATTACGGTGAGAGAAATGAGTCAGCGATTGCAGATGTACAGACTCTTACTAGTGCGCAGGCGCTGTCAAACTTTCCATTTGGGGAGTCAAAATTATCATCATTGACAAAAATATGTAAACTTTCTAAAACTCCACCAATAACGATTTCGTTTTTACGAGATATACTCAATAAGTAACCCAGAATGTTTTTCTCGGCCAGTTTATCTTAAACAAATGCAACATTTAATATTTGTTTCTTCTCACGCCATCTTATATATTTTCATATTCTTCGGCTAGATAGTAGTAATGCAGTATTCTTTAAAAACGGAGCTTTTATAACGTAATAAAGAACAGTAATAGTTTTGGGGAAATGAATACTGTCATAAACAATCAGAGGCGTTTAAGAATGTTTATGGAGAGGTGTGGTTCATAAAAACACTATCGATCGTTAGAATTTGAATTTCTTTTAACAGAAAATAAAATTATCATTATTAATATTAATATTAATATTAAAAAATGTGTTTAGGTATAAGGTGGTGGATAAAAGAGTTATATAAGTCGTTAGACAAAAAGATTGTCTTCGGAAGAAGGTTGATGAAGTCTTGCTGATAATAATCATGTTCTCGCCGTTAAAAGGCTGAAGGTAACGATGTCTTGACCCACGTTGTAACGGGAGGAAGAAACATGGGTCATCCTTTTGAAACCGAGACTAAAAAGACAATCCATCGAGTGGAATCATAAAATTTCTCCTTGGAATAACAAATGTTCAGCAAAATGCCCTTATAGCCACATTTTTCTGGGATTCTGAAGAGACTATTTTGATCCCTGTATTGAAGTACACGAGGGTACATCAATAAGTTACGGGCCTAACCGTTTTCTAGGTATGATAAAGACAAAAACTATACTTAACTTTTCAATATTGTAACACACTTCTCTCATCTTCGGAAGTGGAAGAAGCGACACCAACCTATCTGTCCTCACAAACATATGACTTTAGTTCCTCTTTGTGACAACACAAAGCTCACACATCCGAGAAGGGATCATTGGATTGTCTTTCTCGTTCACTCTACAGATCGATATAATACTTTCTGATTTCCATCCTTCGGTTCTCTAAAGATTCAATCCGTTGGATAAGGTTTGAACATTATGAGGGAGCAATAGGCGCAGGTTAGGATGACCGAGAGACAGACCTAAAGAACGGTATCGTGAATAAATACAGACTCTGTTAAAAAGTAATACAACTGCAAGACGTTTATACTGGTAAAATAGAAATATATAGCCAAAGAATTAAGGAATAGGGAAGCATATTTTAAACTGAGATGAAACAAATCCTGAAAACGGGAAAAACATTTAGTTAATTATTGAATGCCCCTCATACTTTCTTTGGAGTTTACAAGTTCCCATTTCATTTCATTTTTGAGTTATTCTTTATATATCTTATACATCTGTGACTGGCAGTCAAAAGAGATCATTATAGCTCTAATCTCAATGTAAAACCTACAAAACATAGTACATTAGTTTTATAGATAAGAATTGCCAGAAATAAAAGAAATAAAGACGGGGTAGTAATGGTGGTGATAATGTCAAGGGGAAAAAACAAACAAACAAAATAACCCCTCGTTCTCCCTGTCTTTCTTTCATATGTACAGCAAGAATATTCATTTTTTTTAATAAAAAAAACGTTAAACAGGTAAGAAAAAGAAAAAAATTAAGCGTGTTTTCTTTCCTTTCGTTTCGTATGTTTTCCTTTACTTTGCTTGTTCTATCTTTTTCTTCTTATTTGTGTTGGTGTAATTTTTCTCACATTTTGCTTAATTTTTTTCTTTTTGTGTGTGTGTGTATCTTCTTTGTTCGTCTCTCTGTTTTTCTCATTTTCTCTCTCGCGTTTTCTCTAAAATGGTGTTTTACCCTTTACCTGTCCTGTTTCTTCCTTTTTGTTTGTTGAAGAAACGTGGAAAAGTAAAAATTTATAAAAAGTATTAATGAATGCAATCAAGGAATCACTTCAAGGAACTACAAGTAGAATTGCCAATTGCTACCTGTCGTATTGCAACTATTAGAGGGGAAAATGTTTAGTTTCAAGAGGCCTTAAGACATACCTACCTGTGACCATTTTAAAATAGAGTTGACATGGTTGCTCTTGTTCAACATGGCACCACAATCAGCCCTCGGAACTGCTGCTGTTACCCCAATCGTTCCAATGTTAGCCTTTACACCACCGAGGTAAGCAGTGGCGGAACACGCCGAATCCGCCACTTGGCTGTTGACGCAATATGTCTGCAAGAAGTTTAAAAAAAACATGCTCTAATCTTTTACCGCAAATTATAATGCAAGTTCACGTAAATACACATGTTATGTGCTTCATTCACTCTAGGCCTCTAAATTTTCTTTAATAACTTCCAAATTATTGAATGTAAATCAGTTTTATTTGGCACGGATAAATCTTGAAGCATGAAAAGCATTATGGTTTCTTAGGTAGTGAATTTGAATTTATGAATTTATTCCACAATTAACTTTACAATTTATTGCAATATACCGCCAATTTATAGCAGTAAAATATCTTTACATACATTAAATAACCTACTCTTTTTACTCTAAATCCTAGCACCATCCTCCAAAATATAGTTTCCTACTTCGTTAACCACGTGGTTGACTGAATGTAAGAAACCTCCTTTTACTTTCTTCCTATTTCTTTCCATTTCTCCTTAACTTTACCCAAAAACTCTCCCATTTTCTGACTGTTTTTTACACTCTTGTTACTTAACATTTTATTTAACACTAAATACTTCTGTAAATTGTCCCAAACTATTTTTCCGCCACCATTTGACTTTCTCACATTGCAATAAATAATAAGACACATTGACTTCTACCCCACACACAATATATCAATCATTATCGTCTCCTCTATATCCTTTCAAGAGTAAAAACAACAATAATGTGTAGTGTGATGTTCTGTAAACAGATGCGACTTACATACATTATGATAGCGTTGCTATGTAACAGATAAATCGACAATGAACAAATGAAGTCAAGATTATCGTATGATGTTCTGTAAACGGATGTGACTGACATTACGTTATGCTAGCTTTGCTACAACAAAATGGAGCCAAGATTATCGTTTGAACAGCGGAAAGCAATTTTGAAGTGGTATTGGAAAACCGAGAATGTTGTTGAAGTTCAAAGGCAATGGATAGAACGAAGTGGTTTCCACCACGTTCTCCGGATCTAACTCCGTTGAACTTCTACCTATGGGGAACTCTTAAGGATGCTGTATACCGTAGAAAACCAGCTACACTGACAGCACTTCGGGAAGAAATTGAAACGGCATGTGCTGCAATCGCTGAGGACATTTTCACAAACGTTGCTCAATCAGTTCAACGTACTCAGAAGTGTATCGTCGCCGATGGTGGGCATTTTGAGCAACTGTTGTAACTGTAAAAGTCTTGATTAGTGCTCATTATTTTCTGTTTGTGTGAATTCAGTTTAGTTATGTTAACACAGTTTTTTCTTTGCTTTAAGTTTGTATACACCTTTGGCACCCTCTGTGTTTCGCTCTTCCCCAATTCTGTTTGATTCATTTATATACGACCAGAGAATTTTTATCATCTAAACAAGCCCAAATCTCTTGCTTTTCAGTATCTTCAATTCTCTATCTCACTATCTTCCAAAATCCATAAACATTACTTCCATCTGCTCTCCACATATTCCCCAAACCTATTTCTTCTAGTACCTTCCCCACCTCCCCATACCAACTCTTCCTTCCCAAAACGACTTTTTGATAGTTCAAACATTCCTTTAATATATTTGAGCTGTCTAACTTGAGGATACGATACCAGTACTTCATTACTCTCTCTATAATCAATCCTTTCTTCCCCATCCTTGGGTAATCCCAACACTTCTCTACGAAACATTCTTGAATGTAGCCACCTTAGTATTAAAGCATAACAGACATACTCCTCCATGTTACGTAAGATGTTCACCAACACCAACACTTCAGGAGTAAGGCTTCCAATTTTATGTCGAATGTTTCCTTGCAGTTCCACAAGAACATGTGGCGAGTAGAGGCATAGCAAGAACAAAAATGGGGTAAGGTCATATGACTATGGTGGTTTCAGTACTTTAGAAACGACATGATCTTCACTGCTATGCTGAGAACACTCTTTAACATATGTGGACATTAGCGTCCCAAGAAAATGAGGGCTTTGAACGACTGATATTTTGCTCACAGGCTTCTTCTTTCAGCATTGAGGTTCTTTTATGTGCCACAAATCGGTCAAAGGTTTTATTTGCCTTGCAAAGGAATCTTTCTGCGCCCTGAAAAATTAATCGACCCTGGGGGGATGTTGGGTCTATAAAGCAAGTATGGTTACCACAAAACCTGAAAATAACTGGCGCAGAGATCCTTGTTTGATGTGAGGATTCTCACTAGCCCAAACCCAGGTGTTCTGGAAACTTAGATGAAACCATGCTTCATCGGATTGTCGGAAAACCACATTTAATTCAATATTTCCGAAAGTGCACGGACAAACTACGGGAAAAAATGACAGTAACTCAAGTCTCTTCTGTTCCTCTTCTGCTTCTTGCAATATGTAACGTTGTTCTATTTTTTAGCTGTACACATACGAGGGTAGGTCCATAAGTTTCCGGCCTAACCATTTTCTAGGTATGATGAAGACAAACACCATATTTAACTTTTCAATATAGTTACCCTTTATTGTAATGCACTTCTCACATCTTTGAATTAGCATTTCATTCCCCCCCCCCCAAATATTCGGAAGTCTTTCTGCAAAATGGGCATAAACATCATCCATCACTTCTTCGTCACACTTAAATTTTCTTCCTTGAAGGTCCTTCTTGAGTTTTGAGAAAAGAAAATAGTCACTGGGAGGTAAATCTGGGCTGTAGGGTGGATGGCCCATCTCCTTAAAGCCACATTTCTTCACAGCTTCCTTTGCAACAAGAGCTATGTGCACAGGCGCGTTGTCGCGAAGAAGGCGCACACCACCACTCAGCTTTTCCCGCCTTTTCTCTTTGATGGAAGCACGTAGTCTGTGGAGTAGGCCAGCATAGTACTCTCCATTTACTGTGGTGTTCCTCTCCTTGAAGTCAATGACTGAGTGACCTTGGCCTTAAGAGACAGTGCTTTGCGAGGTTTACGCCACTCCATTGATTCTCTTTTGGACAAGGGATCATAGTAGACCACCATATTTTATCTCCTGTAACAATGGTTTGCGGAACTTCTCTCTCGTTGCCACGGCAGAGCTCCAAAAATGCCTGATAACAGATGACTCGTTGCTGCTTTTGGACTGAGGAAAGAAGTTTAGGCACTCATCTTACACAATCTTATTCATGTTTAAATGTTAATGAATAATTCAAAGGACTGATGCTTTAGAAAGGCCCAACATTGCTGCTATTTCTGTAACTTAGAGCCGCCGGTCTTCCATAATTTCTGCTTCCACAAGAGCGATGTTTTCAGGAGTGAGTACCTCCAAGGGCCGACCTGCAAGCTCTTCGTCTTCAATGCTTTCTCGACTCATTCGAAAAACTTAGGCCCATTCTTTTACGGTAGAATATGAGGGGGGATGCTTCCCCAAATACGCCGCCCAATCGCTGTTAAATTTCATTTGGAGTAAGTCCTTCTTTTGTGAAGAACTTAGTAACAGCTCGAAACTCCATTTTGAACATGTCACAATCTTCTACACATAGCCTTCTTTATGCAACTATAGCTGAACAACTGAACTCAGCGGAGTGGAAATTACAGCTGCAATTGTTAACTTAACAGACAAGGTATGACGGCAGATAAGGGTTTTGCGAAGGCGATAATCCTTATCGTCGAGGCCGGAAACTTGTGGACCTACCCTCTTACTTGTGGAAACCCCTATTCCTTCTAACAGTCTATGCGAGGATTTCCATGATGTGGCCTCAAGTCTGTGTTTTTACCCTCAACAGTTGCTTTTGACAACTTCGGACGTCCTCCTTTGTGGACATGCAGCAATTTTATCACGGTTTCTCGTTTCTTTACCAGAAATTGGATGGGAGATTTTTGCAGATGTTTTCCGAACTCCTGTGCGATAAATTATCTTTGGTACCACATTAGCTACGCAGTTTTTAATACGCATAGAAAATAGACTGCGCTGTTTTACTAAGTAGTACAAAGACACTGTGATTGTGGACGATCCAGCAACAGTAGCACAGTCACATACTTCACATTACTGTCGAGGACAGTGAACATGCAAGCGGCCTTCACGAACATGAGCGACGCAGGGAATGTCTCTAGGTAGCTTCGCCTTGTGTAATCATGGTTCTCATTATCCTTACTTCGGAAGAGAAGTAAAGTCGTGAGCCCTGTATTGCAGATTTACGGCATGTAAAAGAATTTCAAGCCTGAAACAAGAGGCCTCCGAGCAAAATTTATCATCAGTTTCACGTCCTGAATAGAATGGGACGTTGATGACCTGAGAAGTTAATGAGCGTTCATAAATAAATAAAATCAAATAAATGTTTCCATAGTTCTCATACATGACGGCGTGTCCGTGTCAAATTTCACTGGATACATTCATTAACTTCAAATGTATAAGAAAGAAACCAACAGTGAATAAGACATCAAGTGAAAAGAAGACGACAGGGAAAAAGAAAACAAGGCTAGACTTCCGTAAATATAAATTGTTTTCGCTTAATGTCACCGATACAGCTTTTCTCTTAAGCATTACTGTATGTTTATTATCTCCCCTGTGCTTTTCGTCTAACATCCTTATTTAGGGATAAAAAGCAATATCTAAAAGCATTGGTTTTACCTTTGAGAGACCGGAATACGGAAATGTCTCGAAGTAAAGGGAATTTTCCTCTCCATGCGCGCCGTTTCCAAGGACTAGTCTAGATGCGGCCATCGTCGGAAAGGACATACCATCCCCGAGAAACATGATGATGTTCTTGGCTTTTCCCATATTGGGCTGCCTGCCCAGATGTTCCCGCAATTTCTTCTGCGCCGCATTCATCCAGTAGTCAGCATCTGTGCAAGGAAACTTTAAGTGAAGGGCCCTTTTTTTTATTACTAAAGCCTGTTTTTACTACTGAGGTATCACAGAAGATGACACTGATGATACATGAGATGAAATGATATATTGGGAAAGGATTTTTTTTAAGGAAGAAAACGTTCCAGGCCTGGGTTTAGGGCGCCTCCCCGGCATTTGCTATTTATGAGGACTGAGGAAAACCTGGAAAAAAACCTCAGTCAGGGAGGACGGTCCTGACGGGATTCGAACCCTAGACCCCCCGCTCATGAGGAAGGGCCTTTGCACGCCATATTAGATAGAGTGGGATCATTTCAAGCACAAATTGTGTGTGAGGGAGGGATATCAGTGTGTGCTTGTATACGCGCGCATTGCAGCATGGTCCTTTATAAAGCAATAACACAAACATCTACGAGGGGTAATTCATGTCATGGCAGCTATTTTTTTATTCCAGAACAAGGAATAACACGAAAAATCTAAGATATAGGATTGAAAGAATATGGCATTTACTGCCAAATGGTGCCACCAACGGAAGGCTGGATATAGGCGCCTCCTATAGGGAAGAAGCAAAATGCAGGAAACCAGACACATTGGTTTATTATGGCATGAGCAAAAGTTACACACAGTTACTTACACAGGGTTGCAAATGCGTCATAGGTCGGGTCTCCCAGGTCATCCTGGTGTTTAGCTGCCTTCAAAGCAGTCTCCGGTACATCGACGGTTCGTTGCCAATGATAGGGAAGACACTGAACAACATCTGCTACATATGAATTGCTAACTTGAGCCATCTCTCGTCGAAATACAGTCAAAATGTCCGCTTTCATAGCAAAACGTTTTCCACGTAATGGCTGCCTCACTTTGAGGGTGAGAACATAATCACAGGTACTGAGATCGGGCGGTTGTGGAAGAGTTTCCAATCCCCACCGCCGTAAAAGATGCTTGGCACTGTCGGCTGTATGAGCTGTCACATTACCGTGAAGAATAATGGCATCCTTCAAATGTTTGGCCGTGCAAATGGCACCTAGCAAATGTGATACCAAAAAGATCTGCAATGCTGGCATTCACACTGGATGACACGTAAGCATCATACGCTACAATGTCTACGACTTTTGTTGCTGAAGGAGTTTGGCCAAACTTGTGTTTGCGTGGTTACCCAGAGTGACGGAATTTACTGGACTGTCACTTGAGTCCTGGTTCATACCCCCTTGCCCAGTTTCATCAATTGCAATGATACCATTCAACATGGCATCCTTTTCTTCCTGAAATCTCGCCAGATTGATGCGCGACATGTTTCGTAGCGAGTCCTCTTCTGCACCTCAATTAATTCACGTGGCACTCACTTTGCACACGTTTTCCGCATGTTGAAGTCCTCCCATAAAATGCGTTTACTGTTTCTTTTTACTCTATAATCCCACAAGTGTTCAGAGCGTATCATCGCCTAAACACTGTTCCATCATCACCCTTTCATCCTTGTCAGCGGATAAATTCTGCCCCGTTTGAAGGCCTCTGCCTACCTTGCCTGTTCGATAGGGCACGGTAGGGCACGCACACCCAATGTTTCCCATAGTCCTGTGTGGAATTCTTGGGCATTCCTGCCGCGGAGAAATTCTTATTTTTATACACGCACATTGTTCACTCTTCGTGACCTCCATTCCTGACCACTGTCGCTCGCCAACTGAACTTTGGGGCGCGCTAAGACACACAGTTCTGCTCACATACACCATCTGGTGTCTTCATTCAAAAGTAAATTCCATATACTTTCAATCACATATCTTAGATTTTTCGTGCAGTCCCTTATTTGCCAGGAAAAAAAAAATAGTTGTCATAGCTTATGACATATCCCTCATAAATACTCATCACTATTAATTATTATTAATTCTTATTCACATTTTACCTATCACAGATTTTATAATATTTTAAAATGAACATTATTTTCAAAGTTAATGCCATTATTGATATAGGTGATTTGATAATTATTTATTAAGCTAACCGTTCCTTTAAAAATTATAAGTATAATTTTTCTTTAACTTTACAGACAATTACGAAGTACTTATCTCTCAACCAATGTGTATACTCTTTTGAAAAGTGTTATAATAATAATAATAATAATAATAATAATAATAATAATAATAATAATTATTATTATTATTATTATTATTATTATTATAGGCGCCTATGTGAATCAGAAAAGAATCCAAGATACCAGCAGTAATATGGCGATATAAACGTATCATTTATGCAATGTTGGGGTGGATTAACGGAGCTGATCTGAAGAACTACCTCCACCAGGGTGAATTCAATGGGATATGTGGCCATCCTGAGAGAAATCCTGCTACCTAGCGCGAAGCTCCTTTATCCGGCGGACGAAATACTTGTAATTCGTATGTCGCAGGACAATAGTGGCCTGCATACTTTCGGCGATATCCAGGAATTCTTTGATGAACATCCTGATATACTGGTGCTCAATTGATCTTCGAAGCTGACCCTTCTAAACATTATAGAGAACGTTTGGGCATGGATGATTAAATTATGGCAGTACAATCAAGAGTTGGTCTACTGCAGTATTTTAGGACTCATTCGAAATATTTACAATAATAAATCCGCGCCTCAATCAAATGTTGGACATATAACGCAATTGGATAGAAATGATGAAATTTTTAGTTAGATGACATGAGAAAATAAATTTCGTAAAATGAGAGTTTTCGTATTATTATTTCAGGCAAAATATTCTCTCCGTGAAATTATTTATTTTATATAAATATTGAAGTATCCAAGGTACTGGATAGGACGAAGAGGTCCGATTCAGTTTACACCGCGTTCTGCGTATCTAACTCCGTTGGACTTCTACCTATAGGGAACTCTTAAGGATATTGTATACCGTAGAAAACCAGTTACACTGACAGCATTTCGGGAAGAAATTGAAACGGCATTTTTTGAAAATCGCTGAGGACACTTTCGCAAACGTTGCTCAAATTCAACGTGCTCAGAAGTGTATCGACGCGGATGGTGGACATTTTGAGCAACTGTAAAAGTCTAAGATGATTAGTGCTCATCATTTTCTGTTTGTGTGAATTCAGTTTTGTTATGTTAACACAGTTTTTTCTTTGCTTGAAGTTTGCCTGAAGTTTATATACATATGTGTGTGTGTGTGTGTGTGTGGAAAATAGTTGAGAACATAAGAAACATTTTATTCATTGCTTAATTTGATTGATTTAAATCATAAGAGCATGCATTTTGATAATTTTGTGTAATATGTTTTACTATTAAAGTATAAATGACAAATATGCTTCTATCCTGTTGAAAATAAATGAAAATTATCTGATTTTTATTGTGTTAATCAAATTAGAGCAAAGTGAATGGAAAGCATTCCTAATGTAGTTTTCGTTTTTAAATTTTACAGTAAATTATGTTTCGTAACAAAAATATGTTATATATTTTAATTTTATCCGCCTTCATATTTACACCAAACAATGTAATTTCGTAAGATCTACTCAGCAAACAAGTTATCTGTTATCAGGTATCCACAACTCTATCAAGTGATAGAAGCTAATAGGTAAACAAACAGTAGGTAAGACAAACTGGCAAACCTCTCGGTCAAATCAAAGTTTACCTTACAAACTGAAAGCATTTGTAGCCGATAGTCCCGAACCGTAGCAAAGAAAGACGACAGTTTACGATTTTAGTGCTTCAGGCAAATAATTTCTACTCTGGCCATGAAGCTGTGCTAGCTTAATACATAAGAGCATCGTGCTAATGATGTATAGGCTGTGGTTTCAATTCCCCATGGGCCATTTTTTTTCTTACTTAAAATCTTCTTTCTCTCAGAATAAACAAATATTACTAGTTGTTTATTCTTTTTAATTTTCATAATTTTTCTTCACTATTCTTAATCGAATAAATGTTACTTTTTCATACGTTAGGTTAGGTTAGGTTAGTTCAGTTTAAGCTTAACAAAGAAAACAAATCATTCTTTAAGTTAGGTTAGTTTAGTTTAGTTTAAGTTTAACACAAAAAATAATAGAACGTACAAAATAATATTACTCCATAATAACACTTTTTTCTGCACAAAAAACAACAGATAGTACAAAAAATAAATTACTCCATAATAGTACTTTTTTCAACAACATTCTTAATCAAATAAATGTTATTTTTTCATGCGTTAGATTAGGTTAGGTTAGGTTAGTTTACTTTAAGTTTAACAAACAAACAAAAAATGAATAAAAAATAAAGCACAAAAAAGTGTTTTACTCCATCTTTATAGTGTCGTAACCAGTCGGCATTCTTCGCTACTGTTCGGGACTGCCTTCTGCTTTCAGCATGTAACGGCAAGTCTAATCAAGGCCCATCTGCGTGATCGTATAAATGCAGGAGACTGTAATGCATCCACATGCATCTGTTTGCGCATGTGTATGCGCAGGTACTTACTGTCTTGGTCCGTTAAGATGCGAGCAGTTCTTAGTGACGCCCTTGGATGCATTTCACAGTCCTCTGAAATCAGAAAATATGTTTTGCATCAAGCTCTATCTGTCAAAAGTCTATGGAATACAATTATACATACCGCAAATTTATATGCCGCAATAGATAGAGTTACATATCTCTAAAGAAGGTAACAGCAAGAATGGAAGTGAACGTTGGGGAACGCTGCCCGGGGAACAGTTCTGAAGTTGTCACTATAATGCTCATGGCTACATGGCTACAAATATTATTATTATTATTATTATTATTATTATTATTATTATTATTATTATTATCATCATCATCATCATCATTATTATCATTATTATATCAATAGCCGGCCATTACTTTTTTTTTTTTTTTTTTTTTTTTTTTACGGAAGCTCTTTAACATCCCATCAGCGTCCCATTCAATTCAGGGAGTGAAACGGTGATCAATTTTGCTCAGAGGTCTCATCTTTCAAGCTTGATGTTGTTCTTTTTCGTGCCGTAAATTGGGACCCACGGTTTTACTTCCCTTCCTAAGGAAACGAATTTAGTACCTTCAAAGCCAGGCTTAAACTTTTGTGAATGGTTTTTTCTTTGTTTTAATTTTTTTTCTGGCTGATATACGAGTATGTAGGTATTTTGTCTTTTATTAATAACTTACAGCAGATTACTGGTTATTTTAAATATATATAGGTATTAAAACGTGTGTTAGGAGGGGAAACATTTTAAATCCACCCCAGAGCTTACGTAAGAGATGGGTAAAATGCAATAAGATCTACATCAAAGCAATGGAACGTATGCCTGTCGAATAAACAGTCGGTCAAAATAGTGTACATACAATTAAAAAACGAAGTAGAGCTTAATATAGAACAAGAATGACTAATATAAGATACATAATAAATAAATATGATTTATTTATTGCATATGAAGCAAATGGAACTAATAATATAAATTCCAAAAGTAAAGGCTTATTAATCTGGAATGAAACGATATAAAAAGCTGTTACTAATAAGAAGGGAGCCTGTTTCAATGTTTATCATTAAAAAAAAGAAAATTTAGCTATCTTGTCGAACAATGTAAGGTAACTTAACAGAAAATTAAACAAAATCATATAGAGAGGATGTCAAAAAATGTATACACACATAAAGCAAAGAAAAAACTGTGTTAACATAACAAAACTGAATTCACACAAACAGAAAATGATTAGCACTAATCATCTTAGACTTTTACAGTTACAACAGTTATTCAAAATGCGCAACATCGACGTCGATACACTTATGAGTACGTTGAACTACTGATTGAACAACGTTTGCAAAAGTGTCCTCAGCGATTGCAGCACATACTGTTTCATTTGTTCCCGAAGTACTACCAGTATAGCTGGTTTTCTACGCATACAGTACCCACGAGTCTCAAATTTGTCTCGAATGCGTGCAATTGTTACTCGCGTTTGGCGGTTCTGTTCTGTACACGCGTCTCCATTGCCTTTGAACTTCAACAGGATTCTCGGTTTTTCAACATCACTTCAAAATTGCTTTCCACTGTTCAAACGATAATATTGGCTCCATTTTGTTGTAACAACGCTAGCATAAGGTAAAGTGAGTCACGTCTGTTTACAGAACAGCATACAATAATCTTGTCTTCATTTGTTCATTGTTGATTAACCTGTCACGTAGCAACGCTATCATAATGTATGTGAGTCAAATCTGTTTACAGAACATCATACTACACATTACTGTTGTTTTTCGCTTCAACTTTGAAATATATTAAATAGATATCTATTGTGAAAGTGTGTATGCATTCTTTGGCACCCTCGGTATTAAAAATAGTATACATAGTCAACAAGAAAGGACATTTAAGATAACAAGGCAATTAAATGGAGAAAATATCAAAATACTGGCTATTACTATAAAGAGTTATGAACAGATAAAATTAATTGAATTTCAGAACTAATGATAATATAAATGAGAAAGGGACAGATAACACAGACCATGAAAAATTGGAGGAGATACTAAAATAAGAAAGACAGTTGGCAGTGATAAGATTGAAACAGAAATGCAAATAATTCATCTAAAGAGATGAAATAAATATTCCCGCAATTCCTGAATTTGTGTGAAAAATTTGGACAGTTGCAATTATCTGTTCCATCTTCTGTAAGCGTACTTTATGCGGCCGTGTCTGCTAAATGCAGCACATAAATGCTTACTGCAAGATTAAGTAAAACGGTTAACTCTTGAGTATAAGAAAGGAATTCATGTTTCATTTGTAGATAGGTCTTCGATACTGCGAGTGGAACCCCCCTATTTAAATAATTTAAACACAGTAACCATGTTCTTTGTAAGTAGCTCACCTCTCCTCTTTTTTATTTTTTAGAAACCTTCTCACTTTTGAGAAAGTGTCAGCAGCTATTTTCAGGCTTAAGTTTTCATCCTTTCTGTACCACATACTACCCACTTTCTTCTTTTTTACGAGAGATAAATAAATCCCTAAGGTCGGTGGACCGTATCATCATGTTCGATCTCATCAAAAGTGTGTAGTATTTGCACAAAATTTAAACAAAGCTATAGTTATATCGATTATATTATTTAATTTATATAATAATGAAATCGTCAAAGCAGAAAGACAATTATATTATTGGTAGATATGCAAACGACAAAAAAAAAAAAGAAAAAAAAAACCAAAGATGTAAGGCAGTGAGGAATTTATGAATTACAGAATTTAACGGCAGAATATAATTTTATAATTTCAAACATAAAATCTAAACTAATGTCCATCAAAGTAAGCCAATAGACTCAAAATAGTAATAAATACTATAATTATTTAACAAGTTCATCGTTTTGAATTTTTGAGTTATGACATAACACAACATTTTAAAGAAATAAACACTAATAACAAATGTGAAGGGTTCTACATAATGAGAAGAAATAACTAATAAAATAACCAAAATGAAGTATTACTGACATTGACATTAACGGGCTATTCTTCGTAGTCAATGGTTTAAATTAATTGAAAAAAGTTTTCGCTACTGCCAGCATCATTAGTGAACTAAGGCAGTGGTACAGATCCGTTATACAAGTTTCAGGCCTAACATGATAAAGATAAACAATATATTTCACTTTTCATATACCTACCCTTTATTGTAATACACTACTCACATCTTTGAATTTACATTTCAACCCCCCCCCCCCCAAATAGTCAGAAATCATGTCTGCAAAATGGGCATAAACAGCATCCATCACTTCTCCGTCACACTTAAATTTCCTTCCCCAAAGGTCCTTCTTGAGTTTTGAGAAGAGGAAATAGTCACTGGGAGCTAGATCTGGGCTGCAGGGTGGATGATCGTTCTCCTTGAAGTCACATTTCTTCACAGCTTCCTTTGCAACAAGAGCTGTGTGCACAGGCGCGTTGTCGTGAAGAAGGCGCACACCACCGCTCAGCTTTCCTCGCCTTTTCTCTTTGATGGAAGCACGTAGTCTGTGCAGTAGACCAGCATAATACTCCCCATTTACTGTGGTGTTTCTATCAATGAAGAGTATTCCTTCACAGTCCAAAAAGATTGTTGCCATGATCTTCTTGGTTGACTGAGTGACCTTGGCTTTTAGAGGCGGTGCTTCGCCAGGTTTACTCCACTCCATTGATTGATTCTCTTTTGGACAAGGTATCATAGTAGAGGATCATAGTTTCATCTCCTGTATAAGGGTTTGCAGGACTTCTCTCTCGTTGCCATGGCAGAGCTCCAAAAATGGCTGACAACAGATGACTCGTTGCTACTTTTGGACTAAGGATAGGCACTCATCTTGCACTAACTTTATTCATGTTTAAATGTTCATAAATAATTCGAAGAACTGCTGTTTTAGAAAGGCCCAACATTGCTGCTATTTCTGTAACGTTGAGCCGTCGATCTTCCATAATTTCTCCTTCCACAAGAGCGATGTTTTCAGGAGTGAGCACCTCCAAGGGCTGACCTACTCGCTCTTCATCTTCAATGCTTTCTCGACCCATTCGAAAAAGTTTGGCCCATTCTTTTACGGTAGAATATGAGAGGAATGCTTCCCCATATACACCGTCCAATCGGTGTTTAAGTTTATTTGGAGTAAGTTCTTCTTTTGTGAAAAAGTTAATAACAGCTCGATACTCCATTTTGAACATTTCGCAATCTTCTACACATCGCCTTTTTTATGCAACTATATCTGAACAACTAAACACAGCAGAGCGGAAGTTACAGCCAGCTGTAATTATTTATTTAACATATATGGCCTGACACCAGATAAGGGTTTGTGACGGCGATAATCCTTATCGGCGAGGCCGGAAACTTATGAACACATCTTCATAAAACAATGTACTTACCCTTAACAACTATTTGAATAAAATAACACAAAACGATAGTCTCTTTTGAAAATAATAATGGGAGGATGTCTTCATGAATGAGCTGACAATTTGAAATAACGCAACCCAATTAGAAGTTTTCAATGAAGTCCTTGAGTGTACTGGACATAAGTACAAGACCTTCTTCGTGCTTGCGTCAAAACAAAAAGTTTCGCTGCGGTAGTTTTGTTATAAAATCCGAGGGACTGTTACGAAATTATCAGCGTTTGCCCTTTAATGTCAGCCAATATGCATAAATTGTGTTTTAGTATGCATTTATTGACCATTATATAACATATACACATTTAATGAAAATTTAATTGAATAGTGTTTAGCGCCAGTTTTTGCTACAGAGGCACCACAGGCGATGGTCATTGATGATACCTGAAATGAAATGATATATTGAGAAATGATTTTTTTTTAAGGAAGGAAATGTTCCAGGCCTAAGTTTAGGGTACCTCCCCGGCATTTGCCAATTATGAACAGTAAAACCTTGAAAAAACCTCAGTCAGGTAGGACGTCCTGGCGGGATTGGAACCCCAGACCTCCCGCTCACGAATTCGCGCCTTTACGACATCGGTCACTCGTGGCGGTTTTTTAATGGCAATAAAATAAATTATAATTATTTATTTTGTGGATTGGGTTTAAGTATAATTAGTCATTAAAAGGAAGGATGTTTTATAGTTACCAGCAAAAGAAGCTGTGTTAGTGATAGTTGATGTATTTGTTGCTTGAAGAGTTGATGTCTGTTTATAGTGTTTAATTTATTTTGTTTTTATCAATTGAAAATATGCATGCTATCATAAAACAGGTGCTACAGTGCGTTATGTCACCGTGATTTCTACCTGTTCAATAAATATTTCAGTAACAGCTACGTTCCACTCTTCTCATACAATTTCGATCTGTAGCCTGATGTAATATTAAATGCTTATTTATTCTGCAACTCTGTAGGATAACCTTACTTTTAATTTTTGTGATATTCATTTGTCTGTCTAAAAATACAGAAACACTATATTATCTGGGGCTATAAAGCATGAAAACTTGTTAAACACCAGTCAAAGACAACTAACAATATCTAATGCTAGGCACCGTGTGGCGGTCCACTTTTGTAGCCTTGAGGCAAAGTAAAACTTACTTATTACCTTGAACTCACGGGATTTTCACCATTTTATGCTGATCGAAAGTGAAATTGGAAGGTTACGGAGTGGGTCCTGAAAGCGAAATCGGATTGAAGGTTGTTATTGCCATGTCAATTACTTCTCTCTTCGAATAAAAGAAATATATAATATTCCTAAGCATTTTAGTACATGATTTAGTGTTTGTGTATACGTTATTTTGTGTCTGTGTTTTCCAGATTTCTTATGTGTAAATAGGAGGATAGCCTGGCTAGACCCTGCGATAGACAAGTATTTAATTAATGTATCTGGTAAACCATTATTGAAATAAATACACCTACTACTTAAAGAGAAGAAATATGACGTTCGTTGAAATCTCATACAAGTTTTCTCTCATTTGAACCTGATTGTAGCCGTTTTATTTGACTCATATACGATACTATCATTTTAAAGGCGAATATGATAGAACGAATTATGTTTCTAAGAAGAATCTTGTAGTAATTATAAAGAACAAATAACCTTATCGTAATCCTTTCTTTTGTTAGAAACTATTATTGTTGATTTGATTTATTTACGGACGCTCTTTAACATCTCAGGTCATCAGCGTCTCATTCAATTCAGGGCGTGAAATGGCCGACAAATTTTGCTCAGAGGCCTCTTCTTTCATGCTTGAGGTTCTTTATCGTGCCGTAAATCTACGACACCGGCCCCACGACTTTACTTCCCTTCCGAAGGAAGCCATACTTAGGATTTTTACGCCCGAAAAAATCCATCGATCCTGGCCGGGTTTGAACCCGCAATCTTGGGTTTAGAAGGCAAGTATAGTTACCACTACACTACCAGAATTGCCCCAACTTAGATGTAAATATTATTTTCATTCCGCTTTTGTCACAATTTCTAGATTCCAGTATTATGAATTAAAAAAATAATAAACGAACTAATAATTTCCGCTGTGGAAATCAATTTTAAGTACACAAAGTTTCTTGCGGAGGTTCAAAGGAGATTATCATTATTTTGAAGGTTTGTTCACCAAGTGAGCAAATTACATTTAGCACAAATATAAGGCCAGTGAAACGAAAGTTATTTCAGAAGTACAATGTTGAAAAAATTACTACTGTACCCTGATTTCAGTAGTGATGAAATGGCTATTTCTTATTGTTTTGTATAATGTTGGAAAAAATAAAAAAGGAGAAAGAAAAATGCTCCATTTCATTAGCATTTTAGTCAGTTAAACCAAAGCCTACTGCCGAGGCTAATTTTCTTCCAATTTTTTTTTTGTTATTGTAGAAAATACTTAATAACATAATGAGGAATTTATTTTAATCGCACTGCCTTAAAAAGCTCATAAATATTATGGGCAAATAATCTGCAAGTGCTAACGTAGCTATAAAACGTATCATAGACTTTCCCAGGAGCATCTCTTCAAGCAAGCTGATGAAGAGAAAAGGATGTATGTTATAAAACTAAGTCAGTTACTGATATGAAAAGAAGAGAATACGATCTTAATAAGACTGAGCTGTATTTAACTCATTTCTGCAAATGCAATTAATATATTCATATAAGGAAGAAAAACTTGAGCAACTCACTTTCGAGATGACACTAATATGACACTATTTCAGTTCCTAAACAAGACAGTCATTACAGATATTTTAAGACACCAGAATGTTTTTTTTTTTCAATTCAGATCTAATTGTAAGTGTAAACAGTGACAGGACTAGAAAACAGAATGAGAAATGATCGACTATCTTCCAAATGAGAAATATAAAGCTTTCAAACGTAATTTTGTTGTAAAATCTATTTTTTTAGTAAACATTTCAGTTTAGTGAAATAATAACCTGTGAAAATCAGCTTCAGTACCGTTTGTTATTTCAATGACACTTAGCACCTTTAGAAACTTTTTATATAATGGGTTAGAAATTCAGACGTTTTTGTTATTTTTTTTATGTTAGTAGCTAGTGAAGTGAGTTGATGACATAGGAGCTTCACGTTGACCACCAGTACTTCCTCTGGTACTCCGTGTTGCTGATTTTAGTTGATTTTTTTGAATGGTGTTTAACGCCCGTTTTAACTACTGAGGCACCACAGGCGGTGAACACTGATGATACATGAGATGAAACGATATATTGGGAAAGAATTTTTAAGGGAGAAAACGTTCCAGGCCTAATTTTAGGGTACCTCCCCGACATTTGTCATTTATGAGGACTGAGGAAAATCTGGAAAAAACGAGCCTTAACGATCTCGGCCACCCGTGGCGGTATTTTCCTTGATGGGAATTCACAGGTGAAATAGAACACTCCACACGACATATGAATTGAATCGTTTGATGTCGATGGTGGACCTCTCCGCTTAGGCTGCCGATGTGAATACAACAGTCGCGAGCAGCATAACACTTTGATAAGCAAGTACTGAAATTGATACTTGGGGCTTTTACAACTTGGGGCTGAAACTTCCTTGCGACCTGAGTCGAACTACGCACTTAGAAACAGAATAATAAGACGAATACTACCAAAACGGGGCGAAATCTCGTTTATATAGGTAATACCAATCTAGTTGTCATGACACCGCCCATGCCACATTTTGGCGCCGTTTTCATAAAACCATCAGCTATTGGATACCTTCCGAAAATCTTTCTAACACCTTATTTGCTAGAAATATTTATTGAAAATATAGGCCGGGCCATTGGCTTGCCTTCTGAGGTTTAAAGAAGTGACTCGCACACAGGTCGATGTCCTCGCGGTTGAAATTCTCGCGAAGACTTAGTTCACTCGGTTAGGGAATGTTCTACCTTTTAAGAAGTCTTTTGTCCCTGGCTTTGGAAGACGATCTTTTTTCTATTGTTGTGACTTTTATGACTGCGTTTCTCCAGAGTGGCTACCTGAGGACGGTTCATCAGAAGACTTTCCAGCTACAATTTCTGTACCTTCCTTACATAGTAAATACATTAAGAGAATGATTACGCTATTATTATATTGCTGGCGTTTGATTATACAGTCTTAGGGATATTGATATTACTAATTAGAGGTACTCATATCATTAATTATATTAATAAAATGTTATTTCTCATCTGTAACTAAAATATACATAAAACAAAATCTGTAACTAAAATATACATAAAACAAACAAATATTATGCATTACATATATGGGGTGGTCACTATGGGCAGTTGCAATTCACGTAATCAACGTTTTCAAAATTAATCACTTTCTTTATTTTGGCGCTTAACACCATGGATAAGAATGTGTTTATAGATGCTACAACTTCTTCTGACGTTCTACATAACAGTCGAAGCGTCCACTTAGGCTCTTAGAAGTAATAAACGCTTTGACGAAGGTCAACAATGCAGGTACGTGCTGTACGTGTCTGGGGAAACTTCCTGGGCGTTGTTAACATTCTTAAATACTTTCCTTTTGTCTTCAGTGAACTCACTTAACACGGATGCTCCATAAACAGTATTATCGTTTTGGCAGAAGCAGGAAGGTGAACGAGCTTATGAGTAAAAAGGTTTTAAACAGTTTCCACTGTATACATTCCAGTTCTGAAGCGCGTTCCTTCCCCCTTAAGTTGGTCTAATGGGGATATGAACGATAATAACAAATTGATTACTATACTTCTAACGACATTCTAGCATCTCTTAAGCCTCTTAATTTGCTTGTGTAAGACACGGCGGGAGAAAAATAAATAGGTATCATATTTTTTTTTTTTATTTTTATATAGTTCCTCGAATATCTGCAATAAAATGAGTTTTAGCAAAATTTCTGATTAATGTAAGGCACGGCTTACCTGTTTTAAATATTTGAATTTAATACAAAGGCGATGTAGAAAAGATGAATGTAATAAAATAAAAACTAAACTCACCCTAGCCCCTTTAACTTGTTCATTTTGACTAGAAAAAAAAAAAATATAAGAAGTGGGCTACCTTGCGCGTCAACTTAAAAAGATCTTCCATTAGAATGTGGTATGATGATGCTCTAGAATATTAGATACACACTTGAGAAAATCCTCTAACAGAAGAAAGCTCAACAATGAGCAGATCAAAACATATAACAATGACTTAATCAGATATACAGATTCATATACCCATAACTTAATGTTAAAGAGATTGCTGATTAACAGTCAGTGACATCTTTCCAGTATATCCTGTTTCAATCCTAAAATACGATACGTATTTGTTCAACAATTGTCTAAAGATTAATTTGATTGCTGCTACTATGAACATAATCCCGCTATATTTCTACCGAGTGAACAAATTATCTATGAAACATGAGCGAGGCGAAATTCCAGCAGAAGTTGGCCATGCTTCAAAGAATTTCTGCTGTAATGTCTAACGATGATGTATGTTATGAGGTATGCAGCCTATTACGAGAGTGGACACTAAACGCACATTCATATTGATGCTTTGTATGCAGTCTGCTAGGAAAGATCAAATGGAAAATAACATACCTAATTATTCAGTTTCTCAAAGAATGTCAATTTGTGATTCACATGTGCGTTGCAGAACCTGCTCGTGTAAGAGAAATTCGCAAATGTTTGAGTTCCAGGTCTTACAACAATTCATAGTCTATTAATAAATTTCATGATAACGGACGTAAAAGATCAGAAGACAAGCACAGTGGTCACAGAAAAATTCATGCATGAGATTAGATTCCGCCTGGAGAAGTATACAAAATATTTCGTATTCTTTCCCAGAAAGCTTTTCAAAACTATCAATACGAGGATCCCATTAGGAATGTAATTTTGCAATTTTCTAAGTTTAAGTAACGCATAACATTCTTAAATTGGTGAGCAGGAAGTATGGGGGTAGATTCCCACCATAACCGTCCTCCCTAACCCAGTATTTTTTTTTTTTTTTTCCGGATTTTCCTAAGTCCTCATAAATGGCAAATGCCGTCAAGGTACCCTAAACTTAGTCTGAAAGAAAGAAAAAACTTTTCCAAATTATCATTTCAACTCTTGTATCATCCTTGTCCACCCCCAGTAGTGCCTAAATGCCACGGGTGGCCGAGGTCGTTAAGGCACCGACTTGTGAGCGGGAGGTCTGAGGTTCGAATCCACCCAGGACCGTCCTCCCTGATTGAGGTTTTTTCCAGGTTTTTTCCAGTCCTCATAAATGACAAATGTCGGGGAGGTCCTAAACTTAGGCCTTGAACGATTCCTTCCTTAAAAAAAATCCTTTCCCAATATATCATTTCATCTCATGTATCATCAGTGTCCATGGCCTGTGGTGCCTCTGTATCAAAAACGGGCGTTAAACAATAATCATTCATTGCAGTGGTGCCTTAGGGGAGAGTTAAACAATATTAAAAAAAATCTTACAAATACGAAAAACCAAATCACTAAATAATAATATTTGTAAGCAAATAATCACAACTTCTTTCATTTTCAACTCCTCACTGACTTTTATTTTTAATTCATAGTTAATTCATTAAAATATTATTTCAACATGATTTGCACATATCATTCGCTATTTATTTGTTTCCTTAAATAATAGGACATATTCTAACTGCGAATCTTGTTTTTTTCCTCCTCCTCCTCCTCCTCCCCCTCCTCCCCCTTCTTCTTCTTCTTCTTCTTCTTCTTCTTCTTCTTCTTCTTCTTCTTCTTCTTCTTTTGTGTGTATCATGAAAAAGTTAACCGGTGTTTACAACTCCTATAAAACCACCCTCTCTTTGCTACTAGATTTTTTACCGCATGGTTTTGGGAGCCCGTAACCATTACACCATGAAGTTTGGGGTCTTAGATACACGGGATAATATATTTTATATAGATTTGCCTGTAAAGATTAAGTAGAGAATCACAATTACTTTCGAGTGTGTATATATATATATATTCAAAGTTCTTTCCCGTGTGCGCAACAAAGCGCCATCTACGTTACCCATTCAAAATATAAGAACTAAACAGAAATCTGATGATTTGCATGTTATCATGTGCTAACCTTAAATGTTCTGCATACAAATTTTAAAAAAAAATATTAGGCAAAGATAACTGCTAGCCCACGTTTCTATTCTGCTCTAGCATGCTCCTTATGATCTCAGTATATTGCTGGTCAGATCACATTCTTCAGAAGTGCAGTATTCACTTTTAAATCCAAAAACATTATCGTGTTACTATGACCACCAAGCATGCCCCATTTCAACGAGGCGATGATGATGGTGGTAGTAGAATAGACTTACCACACAGCTGGATAGCACCCGCCGATAGCACTAGGATTGCGTTCCCCAGCGTGAGAATGATGCAAAGTTTACAAAACAGGTTCCCCAACATGATGTTCAAGTTCCCCGAAAATACTGGTACCTGAAAACCTCTGCAGTAGACTATAAAGGACAACTCTCCGCTACAGAGTGACCATAACTCCCTACTCCCTCCTCTCAATATACCCCCACCATATCCCCCACTTCTGCCACTCAGTTATGCAACTTTTTTTTTTCTAAGATAACTGTAAAAAAAATTAGAGAGAATAAAAAGGAAAAGATAGCATATTAATTTATAATTGTGTGATTATTTAAAGTATTTTGGAATAGAATAAAGTCGGCGTGTATTGTATTGGAATTAATTACCGATTATTTTAAAAACTTGTGAGCTTTCTCAACCTGTTTCTGGCAATAATTCAGTAAAGTGAAATTATCCTTTTTTCCATTCTCCATCCTAAAGCGTTTCCTACGCGTTTCCCATTATTTCTAATTGCCCCATGATATTTTCTGTTTCTCTTTAATTAGGTGATATATAGTTTCTCTTTCTTGACCCATTCACTTTACCTGTGTGTTCGTAAGGAAATTGCTTCTGTTTATTTCTAGCATTTACTGTATATTGTTGTACCGCCACGGGTGCCCGAGGTCGTTAATGCGCGGACTCTTGAGCGGGAGGTCTGGGGTTCGAATCCCGCCAGGACCGTCTTCCCTGACTGAGGCTTTTTCCGGGTTTTCCTCAGTCCTCATAAATGGCAAATGCCGGGGAGGTATGGAAAACTTCCTTCCTTTAAAAAAATACTCCTTTCCTAATTTATCAGTTCATTTCATGTATCATCAGTGTCCACCACCTGTGGTGCCTCAGTAGTAAAAACGGGGACTAAAAACTACTAAAAAAACTGTATATTGCATTTAAGTCGTCCGTTTCCAATAAGTTTCATGTGGCATATTCTACAACATGTCCTTATATAATACTTTTCTATATTTCTAACACTGTTCTATTTATTTTAGTCATAGCCCATACGTAAAATAGTACGATAGTTTCATATACTTTTATGTGTATGAAACCTAACACAAGGATTTAGCCTATGAATGATTGACAAATTTCTCTTGCACCATTAAGATATGTAAAAAAGGATAAATTAACTCAATTTCATATATTTGAAGTAAATGTTGTTTTAATATATTTAATTTGAAAGGCAATCTCAGGAAGTTTAAACATCTGCCTTTTGTTTTGTATTGATTTCTCAAGGTGTCCGATAGGAAGTATTTTTTATTGTTCTAGAATATGGTGAACAATAGAGAGCAGAAGGAATAATATTCTTAATTTTTTTAATGCAAAAAGGTATATTGTGAGTGTAGGAGTACATTTCCAGACAAAATTTCGGATAGACCAGTCTAACGTCTAATCAGTTTTAAAGTATTAACAATTTCAGAACTTGGGCTATATCTGCAAGCGAAAATTGACTGTACGTTCGTCGATAGGGCCAGCGTTAGTTTTGTAAAAAGTCCTCAGATATCCTAATCACTTCTTCATGCTTGTGATACCACCACGGGTGGACGAGGTCGTTAAGGCACGGATTCGTGAGCGGGAGGATTGAGGTTCGAATCCCGCCAGGACCGTCCTTGCTGACTGAAGTTTTTTCTAGGATTTCTTCAGTCCTCATAATTGGCAAATGTCTAGGAGTTACCCTAGTCCTATGCCTGGAACGCTGCCTTCCTTAAACAATCCTTTCCCAATTTATCATTTCATGCCATGTATCATCAGTGTTCACCGCCTGTAGTGCCTCAGTAGTAAAAACGGGCGTTAAACACCATTAAAAAGTGCTTGCGATATTTAGTCTTCAAGGGCTTTATAACCGTTATATTATTGTATTTTTCTAGGACTATGTGAAATATACTTCATCTTTACACAGACATTACGTTTTTGTTTATTTTATTTCTAAAACCTTATTTGTTACATTTTCCCATTAATTTCCTTATCAAAATTTACATTTTTATCATTTGCTACTCTTGTATGATCTTCAACAAATAGCAAACTGTATGAGTACTTCTGTCCAATTTCTTTCATAATTCCTGAACAAAAAATTAGAGACTTGTTTATAACGAATTGAACATTAGTAGCTGTCCTGTTTCAGGCTTTCTGTAATTCTGTACATATCTTGATATAACGAATATTTCGGATCCGTATTAAAAGTGAAAACAATTATCAAATATTAAACACTTTAAAGAGTTATTTGCTCCCAAATGCAAAAATATAATCAACAGTGTATTTTTAGCACCCATATTAAAACAAGATAAAAGTTGGAAGTTTGAAGAAAATATTCAAAACAATATTGAAAATAAATTGATATAATTAACTATCCCTTCACCCACTAGTTTCTTACTTTCTTGCTTGCTTTCTTTCTTTTCTTCCTTCTTTCCTTACTACTTTTAATATACCCTGTCTTAAAAGATTTATATTGCTTATTCTTTCTGTATCTGATTATTGTCGTTAAGAAGTATACACCGTTTACTAGTCACCAAAGAATGTACTTCAGTCTTAAAATGGGCAAATTCAAGGTAAGCGGTTCATAGTAAATACGCTTTAAGTTAGCACTAATATTGCATTTCAGAGCCTCTTCTAAAGCATAGCTGTCTATGTTTTTAAATATCAACACATTTTATTCAGAAATTCTAATTGTTACTTGGACAAAATAACGTCCTAAATATTTAATTTCTTACATAAGATAGCTGGCAATATGTTCGGAGATCAAGACGAGTGAAATACTAATTTGTGAGTGCGTTGTAAAATAATGTAACATATAACAGAGCAATTCGGAAAGAAAAATCACAAAGTACAACTGCTATGTATACATAAGTGTAATTTTGGAAACATTTGACTTTAATGTAACTTGGAGGAGTCATACAGTTTCCTTTAGGACTGCTTGGTCCTGGCAGTCTAGTGGCAAACCACATTTGCCTCGTAGACTCAATTTAAATCAGGTCAAGATAGATGGATTTTGGACATATGGCTTTCTTCGGGAAGGAGGTAAATTTATTGGACCCATGTTCTGGATTTACGCCACGTAAAGGAACCTTCCTCAGCTTTCCTCCGGCCTGAAAGAAAAAGAGTTCTGAGTAAATTTTTATCCACTTTTCAGCCCTGAATTGAATGGGTCGCAGATGACCAAAGATGTTAAAATGCTTCCTTAATAAACGAAATAATAATAATAATAATAATAATAATAATAATAACAATAATTTTTAAGACTACTCTTCATTAGCTTACAGTGAAAGGCTGCTGAGTGAACTTGTGCACTATGGGACAGTTCTGTTCTCAGTGACAACACTTGTGATTTTTACAAATCTCATGCAATTTCCTTTCTTTCTTTTTATGCTAAAACATTGCGTTTCCCATTGTATCAGCCCGTTTAGAGCTCTAGTTTTTGGTCTTTTAATTTTGTTTTTAAGCCGTCGGAAGGTTGCATTTTTTCAGATTAGGACAGAACGCGATGATCTCCAAAAAGTGATTTTTCAGATTTGATAAGTGAAGTAAATGCATGATGTCTCAAGAGAATCACCGAGTGGGGTGGCTCAGATGGTAAAACTTCGGATTTTCATTCCAGAGGTCCCGTATTCAAATTCTCTGGGGATTGGTCATGCTGACCTAGCATTTTTTCATGGTTTCTCCTGGTCGTTTATTCGAACCCTTGAATGTATCTTTCCTTTCCACGAAATTTCCCCTCTCCCATTTCATTTTATATTATCTCCTTGGCTCTGTTACAATGGAAAGTGCCAGGCGAGATTAGTGGTGCTGTGTGCATTGTGACGGTGGCTTGTAATTTATAATGGCTTCTGGTATAGAAGAGGTTCTTCTGAACTCCTTGAGGAGGGGGCTCCGCCGGCGCCGGGTGTTCAAAATGGAAACATTGTTAGGTACCCCGTATATGTCCATACCTTCCCGCCCCTGGAAGTTTCCCTCAGTTCCTCTCTTACTCCTGGATATACCCCCATTAGGGACATGGGCACACACTGCCAATTCTTTCAAGACTGAAGCACCGAAATGTCTTCTCTGTTCCTATCATCCAATTGAATTTCAAGAGGATCACCTTGGATATAATAGTTTCACTATGCTATTTACTAGCATAACACTGGATATTTTAAGAACACTACTTCTATGATGTTTGTTTATGAGAATGTTTGAAAGTTACAATAAATTGAGCAATAGTCAATTGTATGACGAATGCGTTATTACATTTGAGCTTGTGTAAAAGAATTAACTCCTTAATTCAACTGGATATGAGCGTGACAATGAAGCAATTGCGCATAGCAAAACAACCACCTCCTTAAAACATCCAGACTTGAGCAGAGTGTGTGCTGTTAATTGTTGTGGCAGCGGTTTTCGTCACCTTGAATGGGAAAAAGTTAAACTGAGCCAAGGAAGGCCAAATTCTGCTTGTGACGTCACTCGATTATTTTGGCGGGGATTGAGGCGTAGCAGGACAGGTTAAGTTTTGTAATTTAGCGCAGTTGGTAACTGTCCATATGATACTGAAGTACTGAAATAAAAGAAGAAGAGACGCTTAGGAGAAGAAGAGAATAGAATAATACGGAAAATGATAGCTGAAGGTAAAATTGCGATCCGTTCCATTTGTTTGAACAACAAAACCAGTTACTTTTTACTCATCACAAAATTATAAGTGTCTCGGCAATCATTGGTTATACGAGGGTAAGTACATAAGTTTCCGGCCTAACCATTATATAGGTATGATAAAGACAAAAACTATATTTCACTTTTCAATATAGTTACCCTTCATTGTAATACACTTTTTACATCTTTGAATTAATATTTCAATTCCCCCCAAAATAAAAATATTCAGAGGTCTTGTCTACAAAATGGGCATAAACACTATCCATCACTTATTTGACACACTTAAATTTCTTTCCTCGAAGGTCCTGCTTGAGTTTTGATAAGAGAAAATAATCACTGGGAGCTAGGTCTAGGCTTTAGGTGGATGGTCGATCTCCTTGAAGCCACATTTTTTCACGGCTTCCTTTGCAACAAAGCTGCGTGAACAGGTGCGGTGTTCCTCTCTTTGAAGTCAATGAAGAGTATTCCTTCACAGTGCCAAAAGATTGTGACCATGATCTTCTTGTGTGAGTGAGTGACCTTGGCCTTTAGAGGCGGTGCTTCCCCAGGTTTACACCACTCCATTGATTTTCTTTTGGACAAGGGACCATCGTTTCATCTCCTATCACAATGGTTTGCAGAACTTCTCTCTCGTTGCCACGGCAGAGCTCCAAAAATGTCTTACAACAGATGACTCGTCGCTGGTTTTGGACTAAAGAAGAAATTTAGGCACCCATCTTGCACTAACCTTATTCATGTTTAAATGTACATGAATAATTCGAAGGACTGTTGTTTTAGAAAGGCCCCAACTTGCTGCTATTTGTGTAACTTTGAGCCGCTGGTCTTCCACAATATCTCCTTCCACAAGAGGGATATTTTCAGGAGTGAGCACTTCCAAGGGCCGATCTGCACGCTCTTCGTCTTCAACGTTCCTCTCGACCCATTCGAAAAAGTTTAATCCATTCTTTTACGGTAGAATATGAGGGGAGTGCTTTCCATGTACACCGTCGAATCGCTGTTTAATTTCATTTGGAGTAAATCCTTATTTTGTGAAGAACTTAATAACAGGTCGTTACTCCATTTTGAACATGTCAATCTTCTACACATAGCCTTTCTTCTGTCAGCAACTGTATCTGAAAAACTCAACACGGTGGAGTAGAATTTACAGCTGCAGCATACACTACTTTTAAGTTCTCTAATGTACATAATTTTCAAAAAATTTAAACCATAATAAAAACTTGTTTAAAAACTGAAATAACTGTGACATATTCATGCATTGCTCTTATAAACTATTGGTGGAATTGAAATAATTTTTTTTTACTTAAACCGCAGAAAACATGCTACTCTGGGAACTAGAATAATATATCTATGCAAGTTGCTTGAAAAGAAATTAATTTTCAAATTTTGAAAAATAATTTTTTTTCCTTTCTTTTGGTATTAATTTTTAGCAACTAATAGCAATATTTAAATACTTCTACTTAACCTACTTCATATTTGCATACATTATGTGTGTGAAAATTTTCAATAAGATTGGTCCAGTCAATCCTGAGGAAAGTGCACATTTATGTCAAAATTTTAAATATGATTTCTTTTCGTTTAAAGACAAGTTTATGTGCATTAGAGAATTAATATTTACAGAGCATCTTTAGTTAAGTATTCTTAATATCTCAAAAAATTTCATATTGATAGCTTTATAAATTTGTGAGTTACAGTGCAAAATGTATATGCTGTATTATTTGCTTGTTTTACACTTCCTGGTCACCTTAAACGACACTGCGAGCACAGCCCATAGTCAGATCAGAAGTGTTAAGTTTTACCATCGTAATGTTCCTGACTTCATTGCTAATGATTTCTTTTACATTCCGAAAGTTTCACTGGTTAATCTGTTGGCTAATCATCAAGATTTACACTGTTTACTGTTTACCTCATCCAGTGTTGTAGCTCCTGGGACTTATAACAGCAAACACACATATGGAAATGGAATGAAGAAGATTGATGAAATGGAAGCTAAAATACAACTCTGAGCCAACCCTCTCTGTGTTTTGTATTCCTTAAGGAAAATATTACAAACTATTTATCACTTCCATATGTTGTCATTATCCTTATTTTGTAGATTTTCATTTGTGCTGCCTTTGACGTGCACTCGTGAGCGGGACGTCTGGTGTTCGAATCCCAACAGGAGCGTTCTCCCTGACTGGGTTTTTTTCACCAGTCCTCATAAATGGCAAATGCCGGGGAGGTACCCTAAACTTAGGCCTGGAACGTTTCCTTCCTTAAAAAAAATCCTTTCCCAATATATAATTTCATCTCATGTATTATCAGTTTTCACCGCCTGTGGTAACTCAGTAGTAAAAACGAAACACTATTCAAAAAACGTTCTTTAATGTTCCATTCATTTGTCTTAATTTATTAAAATTCACACTTTCGTTAGAGATACCAAACTCTTTAAAAACCCCACAACTTGCTGTACTTGTAGCTACCGTTTTAGAAACTGCATTTGTATCTGATTCAATTCCTCGGTGTTTTCCCACCCTCAAACTTCGGCCCCGTACGCCGTAGTTGACCTCATAACCGCCCTGTACACCAACTCCATTGTTCTCAGCGAAGTTTCCGGTATTTTTACTAAAATATTTCATACAGGGAGACAGATTTTAAGAAGAGAGCATTTATCACCATAATTTTTTAATGCCAATATAAGTTTGAGCATTTGCCGGGAAGTGTAGGTGCATGCGAGATACACAATTTGGGAATATTTCTAGCGAAGACCCGAGAAAGTAGTTAATGGCTATAATGAAAAGGGGAGAATTGGAGAGGGGTGTGAGTAAATGAAAGGTGGGCTCAAGAGTAAGGATTTCATTCATGTTTATGTATTTGTTTATAAAATTACTATTAGAAAAAGGAAGTATATTGATGTGTTTGTGTATTTGTATGTATGCGTGTAGATCTGTACGTATGTGCATATGGCCATTTTGATTGTTGCAAGGACGATATTAGCACGTACGGCCGTAAGCCCCATGCCACAGTTGTACTTACTTGAATGTATTTTAAAATTGATGCAATAAAAGGTCCATCTACTATTAATTTATTTAGTTTTATATCAGATATTCATTTTACTGTATGATACATTAAAACCTAGATAATTAAAACTAGAGACTTGTTTTATTATTTCTTCATTAATAACTATCTTCATCTTGCATGATCGTTCCCTTTAAAAGTCATTGATTTCGTTTTGGTTGTTGAAATCTTTAAATTATGTCTCCATGATATGTTTTAGGTTATTAACATTTCTCTGTAGACCATCTTCCGTTTCTTCAAAAATAACCGATAGTTAGCAAACAAAATTGTTTTCAACATATCTGTTAATTTGCATAGATTTTCCACTCTTGCTAGCAATAAAGGGCATTCCTGTTTAACGCCTTAGTTTATTTTTTTTTTTTGGTTTGTTTACAATTCTAACGCCATTGTCAAACTTAATTCTTCACTTTTGTATAGACTCACAAGTTAGGGAAAAATGAAAAATGGTGCTGGCAAGTAGGAGAAACTGAAGTGGTTAACAAATTTGATTACTGAGGAGTAATATTAATTAGCAATGGTAGATGGAGTGATCAAAATATGTTAAAGCTAAAGGGATTTTTTCCTGAAAGCTATAAGGGCATGTTTGGATAAAACGTCAGGGATGCAAATAAATTGGGCGAAGAGAGTCTATGGGGCAGTGGTGGAGGCTAAAGTGTTATATGGAGTAGAGATTTGGGGTTTGGAGGAAGGGTGGGCTAATGTAAATTTGATACATAAAAACTTCTGCAAACAAACACTGTGCTTGCCAAGAGCCTTGCCAAATGGCGTTGAACAAGTAAAATTAGGAAGAAAGGTAGTAAAGGGAACAGTATGGAGAGAGTATTGAAATACTGGTTTAAGGTCAGCAAGGACTTAATCAAGAAGCTACTTGGCTTAACAAGGTATAGGAAAGTTTGGAAAAAAAAGGTTTTGGGGACATGTGGAGAACTAGAGTATCATTAGAAAGGGGTTTCTGGAAAGAAATTAAGATAGGTATTGAAGACATTGAAAGGCAAGAAATATTTCCTAGTTATAATTTCAAGACGTCATTGAGTGTATACAAAGAAATGAAAGGAATTTGGAACTGGGAAAAGTATGTGAAATAAGTGATAAAGCAGCAAGAGAAGGCTTTACATGGGCGAGAAAAGGGGGTTGTGAAATTTAAGTATTTAAGAGCAAGGGGTAAGCTGGGAATGCAGAGATGGTCCAATCTACCAAAAGAAACTACGGAGAAAAAGATGTTGAATGTCGAGCCAAGAAAAGACATGGTGGATATTGGCATTTACTTAGGTAAAGTGAGAGCAAAATGGTTAAGCAAGGACAGAAAATAAAGTGTGTGTGAGGGGTTAGATTTAAATAGTGGCCAGGGTCCTATGACTTGGTAACCGGTAACTCAGACTCCAGGAAATGCAGCAACTTAGGGTAGAGAAGTAGAATGATTATGGGTTATTGTTGGAGTTAGTGCCCTCTGCAAGGCACTGATTCTATTTGTTACGTTATACATAGTTTTATAATAATTTGTTATAAACATTTTGTATGTACATGTGTGGGAAACAAAGTCAATTCAATACAGACTCTGAATTACCTTGACCAAATGACTTGGATAACATCTTTTCTCTTACATTACAGTCCATAGTTTATTTCGTAGAACCCCAACAACCCTATCAATTTTTTTTTTTCATTATCTGTAAGTAGTATTAAAGTCCGCAAGTTAATTTCCCTTCTCTTCTCCAGAGGGTGCCAAAATGTATACACACTTCAAGCACAGAAAAAACTGTGTTAATATAACAAAACTGAATTCACATAAACAGAAAATGATGAGCACTAATCATCTGAAACTTTTATAGTTACAACAGTTGCTCAAAATGCCCACCATCGGCGTCGATACACTTCTGAGTATGTTGAACTATTGATTGAGCAACGTTTGCGAAAGTGTCCTCAGCGATTGCAGCACGTGCCGTTTCAATTTCTTCCCGAAGTGCTGCCAGTGTAGCTGGTTTTCTATGGTATACAACATCCTTAAGAGTTCCCCATAGGTAGAAGTCCAACGGAGTTAGATCCAGAGAACGCACTGGAAACTCAATCGAACCTCTTCGACCTACCTATCCAGTGCCTTGGAAGATTGTAATCAAGATACGAGGACGCGGGGCTTGTTGCTGTGCGAGGTCTCCCAGATCTGCCCTTGCGAACATCGCATACGGTACCATGAGTCTCAAATTTGTCTCGAATCCGTGCAATTGTTACTCGCGTTGACGGTTCTGTTCTGTACACACGTCTCCATTGTCTTTGAACTTCAATAGCATTCTCTTTCCAATACCACTTCAAAATTGCTTTCCGCTGTTCAAACGATAATTTGGGCTCCATTTTGTTGTAACAATGCTAGGCATAACTTAACGAGAGTCACATCTGGTTACAGAACAGCATACGATAATCTTGGCTTCATCTGCTCATTGTTGATTTACGATAATCTTGCCTTCATTTATTCATTGTTGATTTACCTGTTACGTAGCAACGTTATCTTAATGTATGTGAGTCACATCTGTTTACAGAACATTATACTACACACTACTGTTGTTTTTTGGTCCAACTTTGAAATATATTAAATAGATGTCTACAGTGAAAGGGTGTATACATTTTTGGCACCCTGAGTATTAATTGCTCCTCCGTACTAAGGAACTTTGAATTGTATTATTAATTTTTATTTACAGTAAATATGCGTAAATAATTAAGTTAGTAATTATATATACGTTACTAATCTGTTTGCATTGTAACAAGTTCCAAAATACTTTCTGTACATGTTTCTGCTGATAATAGGCACTCTTGTCATCCTGCTTGACTTCATCCTTGGACTTCCTTGATGAACTCTCATAATAAAGGTCATTATCGCAAATGCATTATCTATAGATAAGAACCAAGCATTTTTAATGTAAATAATAATCTAGAGTGCTCTGTTGTTAAGATTAAATTGTTTACCTAAGAAGATTTATCTGTCAGACATTTATGAAAGTAATAGATTTAGGACTTGAAGCTTTCCCGGTGTATGTTGTTATAAGCTTGGTAGATTCACCGGGTCTTACCTGGGTGCTCTTCCGAATACTCATTTATAAGTAATAGATTGTAATAGCCTCCCTCCCCCCAGAAATAACCAGTAAAGGATGGAATTACTAATACTAAATCTTTGAAGGCCATTGTAATTGCTGTATATGTAAAGTACAGATTTGAGAGAACAGATTTAATAAAGAAACAATATGCCTAAATGCCTCTAGATGAAATTTTCAAGAAGCACGCCAAGATTGAAATTTGCTTGAAGTACTGGAAAACAATGCTTATTTGAAAGGTCTATAGAGTGTTCTTGCATGCTTTAATCATTTAAATATAAGTGAATGTAAATAATTTAAAGATACGTTTTAAATAACATAAGTTAAAAACTAAAACGGCTTAGCATAAAAGCAGGCGTACTTCATTATATAAAAATGTGGCAGGCATAGAAGGGATAATTTTTATTTAAGAGGACAGAGAAAAAGGAAACAAATGCAATGCGATTTAAGCAGTGTGTGATCGAGAAATCATTACAGTAATGGTAAAAGCAATGAGTGATGAAAGTGAGAAATTAACCTTTACTGGAAATTTTGCAGTATTTGCTTCTTGTGTTATATAAAAAAGACTAACGTTTTACTTAGTAACAAGTAATCATGCCAGACTAATTACTCAACATTCAATATGTATGGAGTATCGAGTATTTGCTCGTTTTAGAATATTTTTATGAATTTTTAAGTAATCTCTAAGAGTGAGTCCAGATCAAGAGAAATAGATTATGGCAGAATATCGAAATGAAGAATTAAAAGTTATAAAATTAGAAAAGACTCTAACGTGTAATTATAATTCACTTTACGGATTTGAAAGAGAGAGAGAGTCGAATAGATGGCCCAGCATTTTCTGGTAGAAACGAATGAAACTAGTAAATAATATACCAAAGATGCGTCGGTCCTGGTGGTGTAATGGTTACCATACTTGCCTCCTACGCCCAAAACGCGGGTTCGAACCCGGCCAGGATCGATGGATTTTTTCGGGCGTAAAAATCCTAAGTATGACTTCCTTCGGAAGGGAAGTAAAGCCGTGGGTCCCGTGTCGTACATTTACGGCATGAAAAAAGAACCTCAAGCCTGAAAGAGAGGCCTCTGAGCAAAATTTGTCGGCCGTTTCACGCCCTGAATTGAATGGGACGCTGATGACCTGAGATGTTAAAGAGCGTCCATAAATAAATCAATTAAAAAAAAACCAAAGATGCGAACATTTTTACGTTACCTTAGATTAGATAGTTAGGGTTGGAGTGGCTTGGAGTGGTACTTGTGGCTTGCCAAAGGGTTGGCCATTTGTACCAATGCTCTCCAGGATGGTATGAGGTGAAGGAGACACCGGGCGGGAGCATTGAGGCAGTTGGGATCCCTATTATATTTCCAGATAGAAAAACCCAAAGTATTTTGTACAAAGAGTCGCTTCCATACCAAACGTCGACACAGAAACTTTCCCAAAGTACGAGCTACCGTCACGCCGCACCAGCACACTTCACCCTGGTATTTTCTACCCTGTAACAGAACCAAGGGAAGTACATAATATGAAATGGGAAAGTGGAAAGTTCATAGAAAGGAAACATCTATCCCAGCAATGATGGCTTCCCGCTGTCTTAAAGTTGCTCGGCGAGACCTTTCTGCTGGAATATTTTTTGTGATTAGGAAGTCACAGAGAGAGGAGCTTACCAGGAACTTCACAGGAAAATTACTTAATTTATCATATTGTGAAAGTTTTTAATTTTTTTATTTGTTTTATTTACGGACGCTGTTTAACATCTCAGGTCATCAGCGTCCCACTCAATTCAGGGAGTGAAACGGCCGACAAATTTTGCTCAGAGGTCTCTTTTTTCAGGCTTGAGGTTCTTTATCGTGCCGTAAATGTACGACATGGGACCCACGGCTTTACTTCCCACTACACCCCTTTACTACCACTACACAACCAGGACCGACTGATATGAAATGAAGCACGGTTTATTAACAAAGTCTATTGCACTTAAAGAGGCATCTTTACTTCTTGAAGAATTAAACTGCTAGATGTGCCACTTTTGCACTAACTATGACGATCATATACTGAATATCTGACGCACTTTAATAACTCCGAAACTTCCTATTGTTAACTCAATAAAACTGACATTGGTGCAATGTTTAACTTGACAAGACTCAAACTATAACACGCAACAGGTTTCGTAATAACAAACAACCGCAGCGAGTCAGCTACTGCAAACTGATAGCTGAGCTTAGAAACTGCCTCTGGCCAAGAACTGCAAAAAAAACTAGTGAAATACTGGTCCTGAGCCCCAAAATAGTAAACTTAAGAAAACAGGGGGGTCGGTGAGTCTGTCTGACGTCTCCTTTATTCTTTCAAAATGTTAAAATTACTTTTTTTAGTGGTGTTAATGCCCGTTTTTACCTCTGTGGCACCACAGGCGGTGAACACTGATGATACACGAGATGAAATGACATTTTTTTTAAGGAAGGAAACGTTCCAGGCCTTTGTTTAGGGTACTTTCCCGGTATTTGCCAGTTATGAGGATTGAGGAAAACCTGGAAAAAACCTCAGTCAGGGAGGACGGTTCTGGCGGGATCCGAACCCAGACCTTCCGCTCACGAATCCGCGCCAAAAAAGTTACATCTAAGGATTTCTATTGGATATTGGATTCACACAATGTCCTTCGAAACTTTCTTATTGGCTATCTGGACTACGTGACTTCGATCACATAGTATCAAATGGCGCTGCTAGCTTCTTCTCTTCAAGAGGTTATCGGCCTGTTTCTTCACCCTTGTATCTGGCATAATATTATATGTACCCTATATAACAAAAGGACAACTCCCTAACTGTATATGAAATAAACATCTTTTACAAGGATCCTGCTTTAGAATTCTCCAAGTAATAGCGGTTTGCCATGTGTTTGGGACATCTGTATAAATATGGTTACAATAGCCAACAGATCTCTCTGTCTTCATTGCCAGGTGAATTTTTTATAGATACTAGGGTGAATTTCCACTCTGGTAAGAAAATAGCAATTTGCACACAATACTTCAATAATACAGAATAGTATTATTCAATAGTACAGAAAATAAAAATGGTACTAGAATCGTGATTAAAATAGGAAAGTTACATAAAATTAATTAATGTGCTGAGTATAATTTATATGGGGATGACAGCTAATATGTTCCACTTCATATGCTATAAGCTATTAATAAAAGACAAAAAAAAAACATAGTTCAACCAGAAAAATTTAAAACAAAGACGAAGAAAGAAAGAACGAAAGAAAGAAAGAATGAAGGAAGAAAGGAGGAGAGAGAGAGAGGGAGAGAGAGAGGGAGAGAGAAAACTTACCATTCATAGAAGTTCGCGCCTTGCTTTGACAGTAGCAGATTCGTTGATTATGTCTTATAGTTGAGAAGGTCATCAGCAGTCAGTAAGTCAACTTCGCTCTGACGAATGGACAAGGCGTTGAGTCTCTTCTCGGACAAAGCAGAGCGCAGGTAATACATGCCAGGAATAGAACTGATGAACCCTAAAAAGTGATTCACGATGTCATGTACTATTTCAATATCTATGTTTGCACTTTGCTGTTGAACATTCTCAGTATAAAATATCTGGAATATGTCTTTCCAAACTGTCATCATGAAGACTATCTCTAGTTTATTGAGTTGATTCAGCAAGCTTTAAACCTCATTTTGCACAGTGGTTTCTCAGAGGTATTTTTGCAATAGTGTTTAACGTCCGTTTTAACTACTGAGGCATCACAATCTAGAAATTCCTTAGTTTTCTTTTTTAAGGGTCACCCCTATAAACTTACAGCGGTCAACAATGCATCAACCTTACTTGCTCTTGACTGACCACTTTTCTGCTTGTTATGCATGAAGCCTGTTCTGCAAACTTTTCACGATGTATGCGTTTTGGATTAATGTGCTCCAAATATTTCTTTCCTCTTCCTCTGAACGGATTTTAAGCATTCTATCATTTGCCGCATTCCTTCAGAATTCACTTTCTTTACCCAAATGTCAAGTTTACAGAACATCATGAACAAATAGGGTCGTAATTTCATGGGATAAAAATACTGTTTGTTCACTTTACATATTTATAATGTAAGGAAGTGATTCTAGTTCGATCTCAGTGGCATAAGTTTATAGCTTTATGGCGGACGAAGTTGTGCCTGGGAGGTTTTCTCTGAATATTCGGTTTTCCCTGCCACTCATTCTGCCATTGCTCCGTCATCATTTCATCTTCACCATTGTGGAAAGCAGTGGGAAGCTATGGAAGTATCTCTCCTGAATGGTGGAATCGGGGTGGTTCTCGCAGACCCGTCTTCATCGGAGACTTATCAATTGTCATATAAGAAAATGTCCAGTGCTTCGTCTCTTCAAATTCTGCCCTGTGTATCCTTCAAATCATCCCTTCCTCATTTGGAGGAGGAGGAGGAGGAGGAGGAGGAGGAGGTGAAGAAGGCGTACGTACAATAAGCCCATTAGCGGCCGCGGTGCGAATTCCTTCTCTGCAGGGCAGAAGAACCAGTCCTATGGCAGAAAACTGTGAATGAATATATGAAAGTACAATATATGATTAGATCGTGTCATTACTAACAGAAAAACATGACCTCAACAATTTACTTATACTAAGTGCATATTATATACCGACCTCTTTAAATATCCGCAATTGAACTTCTAATAATTTATTATTCTAGAAATTTAATTTGAATGTAAATTTCCAATAAACCCCATATTCCTTCAGACTTTAATACCTCAATAAATATGCTGTATATTTCATGTGTTATTGCAAGCATTTTCTTAATTTGCTTTAACATACAAAGGAGGTTTGAAAGATTCCGGGCCTAGCAACGAAAAATCTGTTCTGTACAACCTGTACTGCAGATAGAATATATTGTATTCTTGGCTCTGAGCAACTCGCTTTTATCCACTGTTTTGAATGCTATTTGAATTCCGGTATGTGAAGGTGAACCAAATCTCATCAACAATTATAAATGAGCGTATGAAATAAGTTCTGTGCTGTTATAACGCTCCAAACACGTGTCTTTTTATGTGAATGCGTCTTTTTTTTGTTTGTTTGTTTGTTTGTTTGTTTTGTTTTGTTTTGCAGCATCCATCTTGTGCAAAACTTTCCCATATACAATTTTTCATGTAAAATATAACCTACGCGTTCCTTTGAAATGTCTATAGCTTCAGCAATTTTTACGCAGCCGGTCATCTAAAACCATATTATCTATTTGTTTAAGAATTCCATCAACAAATGTGCTTCATGTGCTTCATCTCAAAGCTGAAATGGCCGTGTTTAAATTCAGCAGTCCATTTTAAATCGTTGAAAATGAAGAGTTTCCCATACACTTTTATAAATTTGCTATTGATTTCCTTTGGCGTTAAATAATCTTTTAGAGAGAACTTTATCACCGCATTTTATGGAATACTCGCATCATTTCTGGTTTAGGAAACTGTGTTAAATAAACAGTTGGAATAAAGGGCTTGATATTTCAAATTAGTGCTCAAGACAGATATACACTTGGGGAGTAATAATAGTGCGATACTGGGTATCGCAAGTATCGCACTATTATTGCTTATACCCAGGCTTTGCTTTTAGTATTGTAGCAGCGTTTTAGGACAGCATTGCATCCGGTTTACAATTTCTGCAATCTCTAAATCTGTTTCCCACATCTTTAGAACACGAATTCAATTGATTTGTGATAAGTTTGGTACCATTTCTGTTTAATGAAAATACCAATAAAGTTAACAATAAACATATATCTATCAGTATTTTGTTTGAATCCATCAGTGAAAATTATCTTGCAAATTGCATGGTTACTGTGGTCGAGGCTGAAAACTTTTCAGAACCATCCTTATATATAAAATCAAATCAAATCCAGCAAAAAATAATAATCATCAAGATTTATGCACTACATTAATTGTTATAAATTATTTACCCTGTGTGAAAAACTTCTGGTAGCAAGTCTCTTTAAGTAACACATTAAAAAAATTAATTTAATATTGTGAAAGTTAAAAAGATGTTTTAAACAGCTGCTATAAAGTCATCTATACAACATAATTATAGTATATTCTGGACATGCAGGGTAATTGCTAGTATCACTATATTATCACTAGCAATTATTAAAAACCATAATATTATTTTAAATTCTTCATCTTATGGTTAAAACAAATGTCATTTCAAATATCTACTTTAATTTGAGGTAGAAAGTTCTATCGGAATTGAAAATTAGTGATGGTTACATGGAATATCAGCCAAGTATATTATCCATTAACTTTCGGCCATCTCAACTCAAGACCTTCCTTAGGGTGAGGAAGGTCACCGAGTCAAGATGACTATAAGCTTGGTAGATAATCCAGAGAATGCTCAGCTGATATTCACAATAACATCATTAATTTACTTCATAGTCTTTAGTATCATAATACAAAGGAATTAATGAACAGAAATATTTAAAATAAAAAGCATATCTATATGAAAGTTCCATAACTCTGAAGCACAATTTAGTTTGAATGGGGGAAATGAAATTGGTCAGAACTTACAGAAGAAGGCAATTACCACCTAACTTTGCCTAGCAGGCCAGTCATGGATTTCTTTTACTTTTTTCCCACTTAATTGCTGGTACAACATATGGGGAAAAAAATAAACATCAAGTAAATTCATACTGCATTAGCCTAAGTAAAGATAAAGATAAAGGTAGCATATTGTGTCCCTTAAGGGCAAAGGTCTCCTAACAAGTAGGGAAAGCTCACTTTTTTCTAATGTGGCGAGCTATTCCATGTATGCTGTTTAAGACACTGACTAATTTGTTCCTTGGTTACTCCATTTCTTACTGCATTAGTTGTTTCTCAAGAGATTTCCATTTTTCTCTTCCTCTTGCTACTCTTCACCTATCTGGACCTGCATTCCTTGAAGAGGTGTGTCATCTTCTGAGTCTGCCTTATGTCCTTTTTCCTATCTTGTAGGTCCACCTATTGTCCTGCATTGTCTTGCCATTTGCTTCTGGTAGCTATTTCTGCAATGTCTGTTGTCTGAGATAACTGATTTATTAATACTATAGGTATTTTGTCCTTCAAAGATATTCCCATGATCTTGCATTAACTTAAAATAATACATACATAATATATACATGAATATGGGTAATCTGGAAAATATGTTCATTGAGATAAGCAGATTGATATTTGCTAGCCCCTCTTGGTTTATGCTTATTCTTTAGAATAAAATTATGGACAGCAACATACCTAAAGCTAATATTTTTGCAGGATTCTAAACACCAATTGTGGAATTTGGTCCATATCAGTTCAGTACTTGTATTACAATTTTTTTTCCTGACTATATCAAGGGATTGAAGTAAGGAGAAAAATTGATTTATCCAAGCTTTATAGTAGCCTACAAATAAAAAATAATGTTATGTTGTTCTTATGCTCCAAAATTCCCACAAATATAAAAAAACATTGAGGGAGTAGGGAATGAAATTCTTGAGTATCTTACTAGGAGATGAAACCAGGGAAAAATAGGGAATATGCCATATAACTTTAACTATTTGCAGGGTTCTTAGGAATAGTTTTACAATTTTGTTACATATATTGAGCACTTAAAGCAGAGCTTTCCTCATGCATGTATCAAAGGTGAGGAAATAATGGGAAGAAATTAATTTTTCAAATTTTAAGATAGGCTATATTTTTGCTTGGATCCAAGGAGTAATTGTGCACATTTTTCCCAAAATAGAAACACACACATAAAAGATATTATGCTTTACATATACATTGCTATCAATCTATTTGTAAAAAAAATATTTTTTTTGAAATAATATTTTTTTACAAATAAAAATACTTTTTTTAATAATAAAAATATTTTATATTATTGTTAATGGCATATTTTGATTTCAAGATACTTTAAAATATCACCTTTTATTTATTGATTTCTTTCTTTCTGAGAATTGGTGATCGGTCAACAATAACATCTAGAGTACAGCAGATTACAAATATGTTATATTCCCTATTCCTAAATTATAATATTTTGCAGATTTTTGACACCACTATCCTTTTCATTTTCAGGATATGTTCAAAATACAATTATATTCATTACAGAGTCGTCAAGTTGATTGAAGATGGAGAGGATGTCTCTTCGAAACCGGTCCCACCATATTTAAAAGTAAGTGAATCTAAGAGTGTGTTAGATGACAGATTAGATATAATTTACATTTAACAAGCTTCATGGTGCAATTTCCAAGAATTTTTTAAAAAGGTCTTATTTTTTAAAAATTCTTAAATGAATTATGAAGGTTTTCAAACCACGTAGGAACAGACGAGGAGAAACTGATTCGTTTACCGAATAAGAATATGATTTACACAAGAGAGATTTTAACCACAACTTTTATAACTTGAAGAAGGGTATTAAATACTGCATAAAACTTAAAGGAAAAAGTAGACTGATAGCTGCAGACATACATTTTTTAAATTTGCATTTTAAACATCACATCTACCCAAAATTTGTTACGAAAATAGCTAAATATAACCATAACAGTAAGGAACAATTTACAGTAGAAAAGAAAGTTTTACAAAAAAAGAGTCAAGTTGGTTGAAGATGGAGAGAATGTCTCTTTGAAACCGCTCCCATCATATTTAAAGTGAAGCATAAGAATGTGTTAGATGACAGATTAGATATAATTTAAATGCATTAATTTTTAACTACTTACTTCAATGGTTATTTCATTATTATTATTATCTCCTTTCTCTATCATGGTTTGCTTGATGAAATTCAGATGAGGTCATCTTCTGGTGGGATTTTAAAACTAATTGCCATTAGTATGTATTTGTGTTTAAATAATTCCCAAATAGTTTTGTATGGATTCTTGCCATTTTTAATAACTTTTATCTATTTCATGATTTTTTGCCCAAAATTCTGGGGCTATTGCAAAATTTTCTGTTTTTTTATTTACTTATTTTTTTTTTTAATGTTTCTAAAATGATCTTTTGTCCTTGTATTCAAATTTGTTTTATATGACTGATATTATTTGACTACATATTTGGAATTAATTTTATATATTTCCGATCCATTATTTGCTTAAATTTTTTGCTGTTTTAATTATTTACATAAACTAAATTTGTTTTAAGGAAATAGGATAATGTTGTGTCCTTGAATATCTTTCCGACCTTATTGTCTGCCAAAGTGTATAATGTGATTTTTTTTGGAAATCCGTTTAATTTCTGTCTTTGGTACTTTTATTAGTTTATCGATTAGTTATTTTTAAAACATAAAATAAATAAATATAAGAAAATTAAAAATAAAATGTTAGTGAATTTTTAATGTCAAAAATGAAACCAAATACTATAATTGAAAATCATTTTTCTGTTGAAAAATCTTCCTAAAAAATTAACATTACCTATTGTTACTTTATAAGATATATATTGATGGTGTCATTTAGATATAAGTGAAAAAATAAAGTGTTAGCAAAATTTTGATTATCCATTCTTAAATATATATGGTGTTTTGTTTTAAAAATCAATAAATTTTTTATAAATAGGTTTATTTAAAAATTTATCCAAATTCTTTTTAAATTCTTGGTCCTAGTTTCTAATCATGTCACACCTGAAACTAAATTACTTCCTTGCTTTTTCTCATTTGATATGTGGTAGCAAATGTTTGTTACTGCATACTCAGGCACTTGTGTTTCTGCTTTGTGATCCTAGACTCTGATGTGAAATCACTGGGGGCACAGCAACATTTAGACAATTGCCTCTCAATAGTTTTACTTTTGTCACTGTTTACTATGGCACATGTTCCAGAACCAGTGCCAGCATAATCATCATCAAAATTAGTATTGGCAACAGCACTCTTTACTCTACAAATGATGCATGTACCGAAAATGAATTATACAAGCAGACATACTTGCAAGATAATATGATAATGAATTGATAAATATGTTTGCTTAGCCTCCATCTAAGTCATAATTTTTATGATTCTGCTGCTCACAATGTATTAGTAGACTAATTGCTTGGTTTAGGTTTGTTACTCTTCGCACTCACTATAAGATAAATTAGACTATTTCCTGGAATTCAGGGCAGTTTTCAATGCAGTAAATTGTTGACCACCTTGGAGGAGATGGTAACCTATGATTTGCAATATTTCAAGTCAAAATTCTTTATCTTGATTATCCTATTTGAATCCAAATGTTAATAGGCCATTAAAGGTTTTGTTGAAAGGTAAATATTTTATTTTTAATTAGCTAGTGAGTCAATTTAACACTCTTATGCTCCACTTACCATTGAATTATACAGAACTCGTTTTACAGCCTTTTGTCTGCATCACCAGCTGGATTTGTTGTTGGTTGAATGAACTACTTGTAGTTCTTGTGGACAATTTATGAACTTTTGGATTAATTTGTCTTCTGTTGGGATCTCAAAGTTTTTAACCTTATCTTCATATTTTTATAAACTTTTTTTCTCATTTTCCCAGCTCCAATGGTCTATAACAGAATTTAAATAATCATACTTCCATTTCTATATCATGTTTATCTCTCCAAAAGTGATGTAAAACTGTTGATTTATCTATCTAATTATACCTGATATTTCCCCAGTGTTTCTTTAGCCTAATTTCAATTTTTATTTTTTTGCCAATATATACTTTGTTGCATTCTGAAAAGTTGATTTTATACATTCGTGGTTTTTTCTAATCAGGTATTCTATCGTTATCACGGAAGTTGAGCAGATTATTTAGGCTGAAATAGTTCACTGAGGACTAAGTAATCCCAATCTCTCGGAGTATTTTCTGGAATTCTTTGGTGGCCCAAGGATATAAGTAAATTTCTTGCAAATGGTAGTTTTTTTTTTTTTTTGCTGACAATGTTGAAATCTGTTTTAATGTCTTCTCTTCTTTGAATTTCTTGATTTTCTTGCTTACAATTTCTTGGCCATACCCATTCATTTTTGCTATTTGTATTATATTACTCTTTGCTGTATTCAAATTCATTCATAGGTATGTTAATGAGTTTACATGCTAAACTGTTGAGAACTGCATGTTTGTGTGCTGTGGGGATTGAAGCCACTGGCCTTTATGTAATTTTCAGTCTGTGTATCCTTTCTGTATATTGCAAATTTCAAATTATTACCTGTTCTTAAGTTAATATTTAATTATAGGAGAACCTTGCTCTTTTGTTAATTTTAATTATGTCTTTTAGAAGTGAAACTTAGGTCAGATTCTGCTCATGTTACATGCTGTTGCCTTGTTAAATATTAACTGTATTTGAGTGAGTTAAGTTTCTGTGGGTGCATTTTGTTCTGCCACATTGTTATGTTTACTATGCTTAACATGTAGGCAAATGGAATTGAACAAATTTTAGTCAGATTTGACAAATAATATTTATTTTTTGATAACGCATAATTCCAAGAGGCACATAAGATAAGGTACATGAAGATTAAGAAATTTGACTTAAAATATTCTAGGATTCGCAACCTAGTTGAAGTCTGCTCTGAATTCCAAGAAAAGAGTATAATTTACAGCAGTAGCAGCAGGAAGAATTCCCTTCTGATATTATTACCATTATAAACCAAGTACAGTACAGTTCATTGGATAGAACCAAGTTTATTGGTCAGCTTTGGAAATTATATAAAATTCTGAGGTAGTGGTTATTATTTTGTGATGATCTCCCTGTGATGAAATTCAAGCACAAAGTATACTACAAGCTATAAATGGGAAACTTCAAGGTCAAAATATCATTACCAGCATAAGCTACAATGAAAAATATGATACTTAATATTCCTTATTTAGGTGATGCAAGCATTCTACATAGCTACTTCTGGAGAATACACAAAAAAGTCATCATAGTCTATCAAATCAAAATATATTTCACAAATTAAAAATACTGTAGAGAATGTTCAGGTACCAGATTTTGTTATCAGTAGCACCTAAGACACGATATTAAAAAGCTACAGATATACCAGAACCCATTCCATTTACTTAAACATAAAAAAGATTTTTCACAATTTTGTTTTTATGAAACATAAATTTATTATTCATTTGCATATTAGCATAATTTAAAATATTCATAGACTGGCATAGATCATTGATTTACAGCAAATAGAGAATAGAAAAGAAAATCAAGGTTTGTTACAGCTTTAGCCATATATGTTATTACTTCCATGCTGTGAATGTTTCCATTCTGACGAAACCTGAAAATAAAGGGATTTTTGAGGTATGAAATGAAAGGCACATTTGCAGGGTACATCTTGTTCCCATTTTTGGAAAAAAAAAAGGAAAAAAAAAGAAACAGGCTATATTTTTTCCCTTATCTATTACAATGTACTTCACAGAATATTCTCTTTTCAAAAGGAATTCTCTATCACAACATTACAGGTGGTTTCATTTATTGATGTATATATATATATATGCTCTATATTTCATATTCAACAAAACATTCGTGACATTTACAAAACATATTCTTGTCTATATTTCTTTTGCAATTTATTTTGTATCAACAATTTTTCTGACACATATTAACACTGACTTAGTTGTTATGTATTATATTAGTAATGAATTTATGTTGCTCATTTTTAAACTAACATGTTTAAAACATTCATGTCGACAATTTTACAGACTACCTTAAAAGCAATTTTTGCAACTTTTAAATGTTATATGTAAACATCATTTTTAAATTTAATTTTAAGGAGTTTATTTATCTTATGATAATTTTATGTTTAACATAATATAGAGAGCGCGATGTTCAAATGCACATTGTCTCTATGTGTGTATAATGTATACATATAGTATGTTAGCATCTAAATATAGTTTTAGCGAATAAGCCATGAGGGAAATCTGATCAAACGCAGCATATCTTTGCTATTACTTCTAACAAATATCCTCAAAAGTATATTTAAAAAACAATACAGGGTCCAGCCCATCTTCTTTTTGTATTGGCATATTAGCTACAAAATAACATATTTCATCTAATTAATAGGCCTTATATTAAAATGGTAATGCATTCTGCTTTGAAAATGTGTCAGAGAAAGCCTGAATTAAATGAAAAGCACTCATTTAAGAGACATAAAAATAAGGCCATGTAACAGTGTCAAATATTATCTTATTTCTATTATACCTTCAACAATACAAAATCTTGATAGAAGAAATTCAGAGATAAACCAGAATGGTGAAACATGCAAAAGTAAATAAAGACAAATTTTCTTATCTAGTTAATGATACCCTAAGCCATGTTTTTGGATAATTTAAGGTATATACAAATCACAATAAGACAAATTTAAAATAGATATTGAAGTTTTGTACATAATAATTACTGAGTTTGAGACTCTGCCATATTGCAGTAGTTGCCTTAAATTTTATGTATAAATAAGGAACTTATCAGTTTTTAATTATTCACAAATGCAAGAGTTATTAAAATATAATGACAATAATTATCATTTCATTGAAATATAAAACATTTTATATTATTGTATGAGAAAATATGATTATATTGAATTAGTAATGAGTGCATGCAAAGCATCACAAATTCCTTTTTCAGGATATTAACTTTATTTTTTGATTTGATTATGAAAACATTTTAAAAAAGCAAGTTGGTATACATTTTTCAAGGCTGCTTTTTGTTTAATTACTGTGGAATATATGTATATTGTATTATTTATTTTGATTTTATTATAAATAAATGTAATTTCAATATCTCAGTTCAAAAGAAAATCATAAACATGATTAATAAACTCTCTGTAGACCTGACTGTAATTTTGTGCTAAATATACTAGGTGTAATGAGGTTATGTACTAGCAGTGATGCAGCTCAAGATGCTCCTCAAGGATTTAGCTAAAACATCAGCTAATCAGGCCATGAAATCTATGTTTATTGGTGGAAACATCTTAATGATTAAATATGTTCATAAAAGCAATGAGAATACCTGGGTGAAAACATCTGGAGGTAGCTACTTGATATTTTTGTAACTAAAATAATCTCTGCAAGAAAATAATCTCACTGCAGCTAACATTACATAGAAATGAAAATTGAGAAATATGGATTAGAAACATCCAGTTTTTCTCTGGCTCATTCATTCTAACAAAACATAATGCAGGACATTTTTCTAGAGGAGTTAGGCTCACAATTTAAAGAATTTGAGGACTTTAAACTATGATATCTTCTCCATGGATGCAATCTTCAGCACTCTGAGAAGCTTATAAACAAAATTATCACATTTATTCAATAGCACTGTGCTAATATTTTTATAACATTTAATATATATACCCACAATACAATCAGCTACAATACACTACTTCCAATGACAGTGAAATAATTTAAGTGTGAGGTATTTTACAAGTCCATTTGGCCAAAACAATTATTATTAGACAAACTTTAGAAAGTAATTTTTTTTCTGGACATCTTTTCAAACATGCATTTTGTTTAATACTTTATGAAGATTAGAACTCCTGTTCCATGGAGAAAACATACAATAGTATCTAATTCTGTACTCATTCTACAGGTATTTGTCATTACATTGACAGAAACAAGATGGGAAAATGTACCCTACATCCAAATGAATTTCAAACTTGAAATCACTTTTGAAGAAGCTCATGAATTATAAAGAGATGTTGATAACAATCTCAATAAGCCTTATCGTTTGAGAGATATTGGAGTGTATAATTAATTGCATTATTTGTTTTCTTCTTTTGCAGCTTGCATTAGATTCAAACCCGTATTCAAATTTCAGTAAATTGCTTTGTTGCACTGTATCTTTAGCCAGTAGGCATGGTCTTCCATTCCAGTTACTTCACATCATGCAATTCCAACAAAATATGTATCGCTTCATAAGAATTAATAACTAAATGTACTTATCATTACAAACATTGGTGTTACAAGAACTTCATATAAATTTTTGTTCACCAACAAAGCCCAAACTGGCCAAAAGACTCTTAGCAAGATCATACAAACATTCAGAAAACATCAAATTTCTTTCTACACTTGTATTCATTTTAAAGTCTCTCTTTCTAAAAATACAACAGCACCATTCCCTAGATCTTTGGAGTACCCTGAATGTATGATTTTTTTTGTATAGAAATGGGTTGTACCATGTTCAAGAATAACAAGCGTTCTGGCAGGAAACAGTTCTCTTTTCACTAAGCTCATTATTTCTCTCACAACTGCTCATTATTCCTTAAGAAGAAAATAAACTCACTCCCTCAGTTGTACCTTGCACATCAGTTGTTCTTTTGATAGAAAAATACAAATGGAACATAAAATCTTTTCAGAAAATTAATATTAATGCAAATGCAATTATAGCTTTATAAAATTGTTTTGAACTGAACAAAAAATAGCCAGACGTAAATGTCTGGTATGTGGCACTCAGTGAGCATAGGAAATATGCAAAAATATCAATAAGAGATGGTATGCTGAATAAAGAAGATGTATAACATTTTGAAAAATACTGGAAGATGCATGTGAAATTCTTAAAATGTCTCATCTTTTTATAACACTGCAGCAACAATTACACTTACATTTTAATCTGTAATACATTTCTTTTGTTTTCATTGATTAAGTGGAATATGAAAATATTGTAAATAATGAAAAGAGTTTGTTTTGTCAGCATCTCAAAGAAAAAGTTTGCTCAAAATAACAATGTATGAATGCAACATTCCCAAAAATTATGCATTTCAAAATCATCACTTTTTTTATTTGGTTATGGCCATGTGAAATAGGCAGAAAACTTATCTAAAATATGTCACATTTACAAATATTATTATGAAAGTATATATTATATTCCAATTCTGAGTCAGTTATAAAATCACTGAGTGCACTTGATAAGCATGAAGAAAATTTGATAAACATATAAAAATATTTAACAATGCAAAGCAACTGTGCTAAAACAACAGGTCCAGAGTTTCCACCTATTCAAATAGTTTATATACAGTGGATTAATCAAAGGTATTTACATCAGTTCTAAAAAATAACTTTCAATTTTAGTCGCATTTCAGAACAGTATATTTCATTAAGAAATATTCATTTCAATTCTTACACACTGATTAGCTCCAGCATAACTTAAAGTCTTAGCCCACTTCACTTTATTAAAACAACCTCAGCTGTAGTGACATTGTGCTTTCTCTGGTGTATATTTATTTCATTTTTCTGGAAGCTGAAATTAAAATTGCCACCTGCTTACTTAACAAAATTGGTATGGCTTAGCAGTTTACAAATAGTATAGGACTTAGATGGAGCTCTCAGCTTAGAAGTACAAGAACTACTAACAAGTATGACATTCTAACATAAATGCTGCTTACAATAATTGGGATAAATACTCCCATTTCTAAGAAGTGATGCAGCATTTTGCATGTTTTAAAATAATGTTAAACAAACATGATTTTTCTCATTTCCTTCACTGGTGCATCATTTCTCTGCAGCTCATAAATAACACTAAAGTGTTTACTGTATTATTCATTTGTAGCTGACAGTTTCATAATATATCACAATAATGACAACAACAAAATAATAATATATGTGCCCACAAGCATGATTTTCAAAGATTTTACTTACTTCTCACAGATGATTTGAGAAATTTTCTTCTTAATTCTCCAACCAAAAATAGCTGATCATGTAAGGTAAGATTCATGCCCATATTATTTATTAAGTAAACTCATTTTTTTATATATATTTTCTACATCAGTTATTAATATCTATATTCATATATGATCCTTGCAACAATGTCATAATTTCACAATTATTCTTCAAATACAGGCATTATTAACCACATACTTTAAACCTGAGAAAAATGCTGCACCTGTCACTGTGATAAAAATATGTTTGGGAAGCATTTAATTATGCGGCAGAAACAAGTGAAAAGCTCCTACAAGTACACGACATTCACAACACAAACATTGGTGTCTCGCACAGTGCATTAAAACAGCTTTCCCCAAATGTCACAACCACTTTCATGCATTTATTATCAGAATGTTCTATAGAAAAACAAATTTCATAAATAAAAATTAAACAAAGAGATTAAATGTAAAAATAGTATTTTAAAGTAGATTTTGTCATAAAAAACATTTGGGAAAAACTGTTGCTTGCAACATTTATGTGAAATTATTTGCACCAACAACTTGGTGGGTAGGGTTTTATCTTCTTTTTATAAGAACTACTAAAAATAAGTTATTTTATAGTAGCCGTGATTAAAGAAGAAAAATAGGTTGCTTTTACAGATTCTCTCACTGTAAATAATAATTCTGTCAAAACTCAATTTTTGAAGAAAAAAATGTTTTTACAGATATTAAAATGATGAATCCTTTTGGTTTGTTTTCTAGCAAATAACAAAGTCCTGTTGAATCTTTCATCAACAAAACATTTTAACAAATTCAACAACATTATTGTCTATCTATCAACAATTATTCTTCCATTTGTTTTAAATATATTCACAGTAACTTAGGATACATTATATTATAATACAATTTTAATATTTTTAAGAAATAATGCATTAACTTTTATGTTTTCATATTAAAATTATACTTGTCTTGTGTATTAATAATTTGTGTACAAACTTGGTTCATACTGTGAATGCATGTATAATATTGCAAATGTATAAAACCAGCATCTTAAAAACATACTTACTTTTTTAAGTGCTGTGAGATTTGAGATAACGTAAAAACAATTTGTTCAGTAGAATGTCATATATTTTCTGTGGAAAGGACAATTCATGGACAAAAGGGTGCCAGAATCCTCGTGTGTTGTATCATTCATTTGATTAAAATGATGCATATTATAATATTAGCATAGTGTGAATGAATGAGAAACACAGTATGTTTTTGTGGCAAGGACATCCCTGCCGAACTTCTGTCGCTGCTGAGTTTCTCTTCTCATTTTCATTACCACCAACCGAAACTGGACCTGTTTCTCTCACAAACTCATCCCATTCCTCCAGTTCTCTAACTATATACCATCTATACTGTATCTGTAGTGCAACTAATTCTTTGAAGTCAGAATTGTCACGAATTCTGAAACCAAATTAATTAGACATTAGATATAACAAGTTTTACCATTTTTTGGGTATGCTTAATTAAATCATGCACAGCCTGGCAGTGTTTCATAAAGTATATTTTTATTTATTTATTACATAACACTATTAGGTAGTACAAATTTATAACAGGTTTAGTTATATAGTAAATTGATGAAAATTAATCGTAAAATATTCGAACAATATATAACATTTTTGTCCTTAATTTTGCATTTGAAAATTCTAATAAATTTATATCCCCAGTATTCATAGCCAATTTACAAAAAAAATGTATTCCTATCCCATTAGATGTCCTAATTAATTTGCATGTAGGAACAACAAGATTTCAAATGATTCTGGCATTAATATAATATTTATAATTAATGAAACATTTTTCAGTTAAAAGATTATATATACAAGCATAATATTTGGCCAATACATAAAGTTAGCAATGACTAATATTAAAAACTTAGATTTAAATATATCAGGACATAAGTTTGTATTTCCATCACAATATAGATAATCATATCTTATTAAATGCTATTGAAACACAGGCCTTAAAGGAGTCATTTCATAAATCATTTAGTTAATAATTTGGATCCCGTGATTTCTGGATCAAAAACTAATATAGGCTTTTAACATCCTGCTTCTTGCAGTCATAGCTATTTACATATTAAGTAAATTAAGTGCAGTAACATTTCATATTTACAGTAGTTTCTGAATATCAAAAGGTAACATTATAGATTTTACTAGTACGTAATCAATTTAAAACAGCAATTCCTGTATGGCAAGAGTAAATGTATTTTGCAATAAAAAAAATTAAACCTCAAATTTTTATCATATAAATGGCAGGTCTTACTTATGAAGAAACATTCACTTAATAAGACAGAAGCACACACACATACAAAAACAGTAAGTGGAAATTATTAAATGCACATACTGTTTACACAAATATGGTAACATTTGTCCAACACTGCCTAAATATTTTTATAAATATTTTTTTAAAACTATAAGCATGTAATTCTGTAGAATTCTAGAGGAGGTAATGCCAGTAAAACTAAAAGTATATAAATTTAAATTGCTTTCCATTTTTTTATGAATACTTTTTTGTGCAAAGGCTAAGGAAAGACAGTTGTATTTTTATTTTGTATGTGAGCTTCATTTAACACCTACAAGCTATAAATTTGTCCAACTCTGGTGGCTTTTTTTTTTTTTTTTTTTTTAAATATTTATCTACCACACCATATAACATAAGCATTAAAGTATGTCACAACTGCAGACACAATAACAGCAAATAGGGACATTATCTTTTAAGAGTGCTAAAGTGCATGTTGTACTTTAGCTAATATATTTGGATGGATTTAAAGCCATAAGACAGAATTTTTGGTGCTAAGTAAAATGATGTCATTACTTCTGCATGAAGCAGATTCATATGTCTAACAAAATACCTTCATAGTTGACCATGCCATCTCCATCAAGATCTGCTTCTCTGATCATGTCATCCACTTCTTCATCTGATAGCTTTTCACCAAGGTTGGTCATTACATGACGCAACTCAGTGGAGGAGATCAGACCATCATTATTCTTATCAAACACTCTGCAAAATTAAGTAGCTATTACTGATAATTCAATCACAGCAATGGAAAAATAACAGAAAAATCCATAAAAGATTCATTGGCATCACATATCAATTAACAACTCAGCTACAGATGCATGCATAGGTAAGTTAGGTAGATATAATTCGTATAGTATAATTTGGATTCCTTTTTCTATTCTGCTTAAAAGTCTAAATTTCAAATAAAGTATGACTGCATTTTTTAAAAATCGTTGCATAAAAACACTTCTGCATTGATTGTCACAACATACAAGGGTAGGTCCATAAGTTTCTAGCTTAACCATTTTCTAGGTATATAAAGAAAAAAACTATATTCCACTTTTCAATATAGTTACCTTTTATTGCAATACACTTCTCACATGTTTGAATTAACATTTCAATCCCCCCCCCCCAATAATCAGAAGTATTGTATGCAAAACGGGCATAAGCAGCATCCATCACTTCTTCGTCATACTTAAATTTCCTTCTTCGAAAGTCCTTTTTGATTTTTGAGAAGAGGAAATAGTCACTGGGAGCTAGATCTGGGGTGAAGGGTGGATTGTCCATCTCCTTGAAGCCACATTTCTTCACAGCTTCCTTTGCAACAAGAACTGTGTGCACAGGCGTTGTCGTGAAGAAGGCGCACACCACCACTCAGCTTTCCTCGCCTCTTCTCTTTGATGGAAGCACGTAGTCTGTGCAGTAGGCCAGCATAGTACTCCCTATTTACTGTGGTGTTCCTCTCCTTGAAGTCAATGAAGGGTATTCCTTCACAGTGCCAAAAGATTGTGGCCATGATCTTTTTGGTTGACTGAGTGACCTTGACGTTTAGAGGCGGTGCTCCGCCAGGTTTACGCCACTCCATTGATTCGATCTCTTTTGGACAAAGGATCATGATAGAGAACCATAGTTTCATCTCCTTAACAATGGTTTGCAGAACTTCTCTCTGGTTGCCACGGTAGGGCTCCGAAAATGCCTGGCAACAGATGATTCGTTGCTGCTTTTGGACAGAGAAAAGAAGTCTAGGCACCCATTTTGCACTAAGCTTAGTCGTGTTTAAATGTTAAATTCGAAGAACTGTTGTGTTAGAAAGGTCCAACCTTGCTGCTGTCTCTGTAACTTTGAGCCGCCGGTCTTGCATAATTTGTGCTTCCACACGGGCGAGCAATGTTTTCTGGAGTGAGCACCTCCAAGGACCGACCTGCTCGCTCTTTGTCTACAATGCTTTCTCGACCCATTCGAAAACGTTTGGCCCATTCTTTTACGGTAGAATATGAGGGGGATGTTTTTCCATATACACCGCCCAATCGCTGTTTAAACTTCCATCTTTTGTGAAGAACTTAATAACAGCCTGAAACTCCATTTTGAACATGTCACAATTTCCTACACATAGTCAGTCCTGGTGGTGTAGTGGTAACCATACTTACCTTCTATACCCAAGGTCGCGGGTTCAAACCCGGCCAGGGTCGATGGATTTTTTCGGGGCGTAAAAATCCTAAGTATGGCTTCCTTCGGAAGGGAAGTAAAGCCGTGGGTCCCGTGTCGCACATTTACAGCACGAAAAAGAACCTCAAGCCTGAAAGAAGAGGCCTCTGAGCAAAATTTGTCGGCCGTTTCACGCCCTGAATTGAATGGGGCGCTGATGTCCTCAGATGTTAAAGAGCGTCCGTAAATAAAACAAATCAAATCCTCCTACACATAACCTTCCTTCTTTGTGCAAATATATCTGAACAAGTGAAAACAGAGGAGTGGAAATTACAGCTGTAATTATTTACTTAACAGATAAGATATAGTATCAGATAGGGATTTTGTGAAGTCGATAAGCCTTATCGGCGAGGCCGGAAACTTATGAACGTACTCTGATACATAAAATATATTATTGTCAGCTTAAAAGAAACGGATACAAAGCAGTAATTAAACGTCGCATAAAATATAACAAACATTATGTCCATTGTCGCGTTTGTGTTGCATGTTTAGCGCTCGTTAGATGATTTGTACTGCTGCAACGCATTGTGCAAGTGATTCATTTGCAGAATGTTGTTATGAACGTCACTAGTTTTAAAAATTGCACTGTAATTTTAAAACTAGCGTTTACACACTGACTTTAATGAAATGATGGGGAAAACATTTCCCTGGCAAGGAAGGAAGTTTTATCTGACGAGCTGGGAAAATGTTTGAAGAGAGGGAGCAACTCCCCCTTCCCCCTAATTCCAATCCTGGACTGCCAACAATGGTGCATGCTCTTTCGTGCGGCTGGTATAGAAGCACTACATAAACATTGTTAGGGTGACGAGTTTCTTCCAATCTGTTTTTAGCAAATTTCAAAATTAACATTAAAGTGTTATCAATAAATAACCCGTGATATACCTTTAATAAAAATACAATTGTAATCACTCTTTGATGAATAAAAAAATGTTTAAGTGATGTTATATATACCTTGGGGCTATCATTCATGTGTTTTGACTTGGTTAACCTTCCGGAATTAAAAAAAAAGAAGTATTTAACACGTTGATTTCTTGTTCAAGCACTTCCCCGACTACTGTATCTTAGGCAAGAGCTTTAAGAATGCGTTAAGAATGTTGCATTGTATAAACATGTTCAATGATTTCGATTTTTCTTTTGTCCATTCCAAGGTTTAACACTTCTCTTTTTGTGGCCTTCCAACGTGATATTAAGTGACTACTGTAGTGCTGCAACGTGTGAAATAATTGATTATAAAATTTTACCATTTCTAAAAATGAATATAAAGCAGTGGCAGATTGGGGCAAAGAATTTTTTTATAATAATTTGGGCTTTGGTTACCAATTATTACTAACCTAGTGCATTAATCTCATGCCTTAAAAATTGGGTCTCTTCTAGGCTGACACTACATTTGGATAGTATTCAAAGACATTGAACCTATTAGGTACAGGGGGTTTGTATGTTTCACTATGCACTAAGTTCGCCATTCAAGTATCAAAAGACACAGTTTAATCAAAATATGTTTTCTATCCCATTATATTGACAAACGTAAAAATGGAACCTCTGCAAGCTTTGTATGGATTATGCAATCCAAATGTCATGTAAGATAGTTGTCAATAAATCCCATAATCGTCATAATAATGAAGATGATATAGTAATAATAATAATAATAATAATAATAATAATAATAATACTCTCTATGGGTGCGGAAATCATTAAGGCGCGAACTCATGAGTGGGAGTTCAATTCCTACCAGAATGGTCCTTGCTGACAGGTTTTTTCCAGGTTTTCTTCGGTCCTCATAAATGGCAAATGCCCGAAAGGTATCCCTAACTTATGCCTTGAATCTTCTTTCCCAAATTTCTCATTTTATCCATCTCATGTTTCACCACTGTCCATTGCCTGTAATGCCTCAGCGGTAAAAACGAGCTTTGTTATACACTACTTGAACAAAACCATCTTCATTTTACAGAAAAAGAAATGAATTAAAGCAGAGGAAAGAAATAAACATGGGCTTTTTTGAATCTGTCAAAGCGACCTGGTACGTCACAATATCTTGTTAGGTAAGCTAGTAGTAATTGGAATAAGAACATCACTTAAAAGATAGAGTAAAAATCATTGTAATTACTTTTAGATAAAAATATAATAATTAAATTATTGAATATTTATCAGAAAAGAATATTTGCCTTATGGAATTCTGTAATTGATAAAATTGGGCTAATTTTATTCATTGCAGAATATGCAGAGGGTGCCAAAAATGTATACACACTTCAAGCAAAGTAAACACTGTGTTAACATAACAAAAATTAATTCACACAAGCAGAAAACGATGAGAACTAATCATCTTAGACTTTTACAGTTTCAACAGTTGCTCAAAATGCTCACCATCGGCGTCGATACACTTCTGAGTACGTTGAACTACTGATTGAGCAACGTTTGCGAAAGTGTCCTCAGCGATTGCAGCACATGCAATTTCAATTTCTTTCCGAAATGCCGCCAGTATAGTTGGTTTTCTACAACATCCGTAAGAATTCCTCATAAGTAGAAGCCCAACGGAGTTAGATCTGGAGAACGCGGTGGAAATTCAATCGGACCTCTTCGTCCTATCCACTGCCTTGGATCCAGTACGCGAGGCTTGTTGCTGTGCGAGGTCTCCCAGATCTGCCCATGTGAACATCGCATACAGTACCATGAGTCTCAAATTTGTCTCGAATGTATGCAATTGTTACTCGCGTTGGCGGTTCTGTTTTGTACACAAGTCTCCATTGCCTTTGAACTTCAACAACATTCTCGGTTTTCCAATACCACTTCAAAAGTGCTTTCCGTTGTTCAAACGATAACCTTGACTCTATTTTGTTGTAGCAACGCTAGCATAACGTAATGTGAGTAATTTTTTGTAAACCAGAAAAATTACTTTTATAAGATCATTAATTTAAAATGGAATAGACCTAGGTAACATTACATTTTGTTATACAGTACCATTACCACTATGTACTATATTGTACTGGTTTACTGATTTATTTAAAATTAGCTATTATACATTATATTAATTGAGGTTGTGCACTTTTATCACCATTAGAGTGCAATTTTTTATTATAGGATGTAACATTTTAGCTGAATGCACGCTCCATGTCCCTTGTATGACCAATCAGATACAGTACATTTAATGAAATGTTAACTAATTTATGTATGAGCAAGGCAATAATACAGTTAATCATTTACAAAAAATGGTAAACAAAATGTAAATATCATATATAGTATAAATTTCAAATCAAAATTAACTGATTGAACACACTAATTAATTTTTCTATCAAATAGCTTGAGAAACTATATTTTAATGGTGTGGTTTTCTTCTTCCGCCTTATGGAGAAGTTCATACTTTGGCTACCAAAAGACTTATTGTACATAAATCCTCTGAGGAGTTACTCCGGGAGGAAGGGATGATATGGAGGATGGGTGGCATGAATCTGAGGAGGCAATGCATGGACATAGGCAGGGTCCTTAACAATTCCATAGATAATAAGTCCCAGATGCCAGGGGGCCCATAAGAACCACCCTGGTTCCAGCTATATCTCACTGAAGTTGTCTGGAGGTCCCCCAAGGAGGCCTCTAGACAGAATTCACTAGACACTGGGACAGGAACTTTTCTTGAATTCAAGCTACTACCACACCACAAGACACCAAACCGACTCATTTGATGCTTCCGACACTATAAATGATGCTATGGAATGAAATCAAAGGAAACGGGACAGTGAAAAATTCATGGAATGTAAATAACCATTAGACTAAGTGACTAGAGGAAACCATAAAAAAAAACCAAGGTAAAGATAGTCAGCTCAAGGGAATTGAACCCAGGACTTCCCAAATGCAAGTCTCAAGCATTACTCCCTGAGTCATTCCACATGATTTAATGTTGTGATAATTCAAGAAAATTTTCCTACATTTTCATGACTTTACCCACAAAATAAAATAACATTTAATTATGCTCCATGAGTTCATTTGCAGATCTTTTACACAGAACATGTCAAATTTTGCATTATATAATGCCATTTTTTAAAATTATGTACATGGCATATATAATTAATTATATATACATGCTATACACTATATGCTGTAGTAGATGAAATATTTGTCATATTTTAATGAGTAAATTGCATTAAAAACATTCATTAATAGGAAAAATTCTGTTAAAAATATTAAATATATTCAGTAACTCATTAAAGTATATGAAATATATTTTTCAAAGATAAGTTAATGTATTATCAAATGGGGAGATCATTGCTCAATTATAAATTATTCTGCAGAATAATAGGTCTTATTATATATTATTGCCAGTTATATTATAAGAGCAGATTTGTGATTTTGCTTATCATTGGATAATAATAAAGATTTGAAATTGTTTGAGGCAGTATTATGTATTCTTAGGCATTCATAATTGACACCCTTGAAAGCAAGACAAATTAGCACTGGATCTTTGAATATTTCCTTATTGTGTAGTATATATATTATGTATTCATAAAGTAATCTTGCTTTTTAACAAGAAAAATCATAATAGAAAGTAGGTATATGTAATTCACAAGAAAATTTCAAAATATTCATTTTTTTAAATAGGCTCTTACACTAAGTGCTGTTGTTAGCTCCATAAATTGTTCAAATTATTCTCTTTTGTAGTATCAAGACTTGTGCTTGCTTCCAATAGAAGTATTCCAAAATATTAATTAATTCATATTTCATAATTAAATAGAAATAATCATAACTTTTTATTCTAGATCTGCAGTTAGTATGAGACAGTGATCTAAGAGCATAGACAGCATGCTCTTAATTTTGGAATAGTATATTTTACATGTATTTTCCAATTTGCATATTTAACAACTTGGAGACTTAGAAACTTGTCATCTGTGAGCTGTCCTAATAGTTGATTTCTATATATAAACTGGAATATGGCAAGTATATATTATACAATTTATATCCTTTGTTGTATCAAAGTTTAATGATAATTTGTTAGCTGTAAACCAGTTACACACACACACACCCATTCGAGCACATAATTCTTTTTTAGCAGCAGCAGCAGCAGCTTCGGAGGGGGTAATGGAAAGAATTTTGGAAAACTTCCACACTTAAGCCATAGGCTTTTTTGTGCCACCCCCAGGTCCCTTAGAGTGTTCCAAATTCTGTGTTCTTGACAAGATCCAGAACCTTATTTTTCATAAGGGAATCATCCATATTGTGATACGATTGTGGACAGAATAGTATGTTCTTCTCTCCAGGGCTTCTCATTCAAAGAGTAAATGCTTCACAGTTTCATGAGATTGGCCACAAAGTCTACATATGGGCTCTCCCTGGAAGAGTCCCATTTTCTGCAGATGTTTCCTAAATTGACCATGTCCAGTAATTAATCCTACTACTCTCCTTCCCAACATTAGGAGCGTTCTGTTGAGTTTGGGATTAGACCCACTGACAAGGCTTTTCCCAAGGGCTTGTCCTGGGTAACTGGAGCATCGTATTTTATATTTCTCTCTGTCCCTTGTTTTGTAGAGTAAGATGATGAATGTTTTTGCTGGAAAATATTACACTGATATCATTGGAAAAGAGCAACAATTATTTATATATTAATAATATTAATGACAAATCATTAACATAAATTGGATATAGCAGTGTTTATTTGTTCAATAATCTCCCAATCTGAAATGTTATAACTATTTTTTATTATGAATTAATGCATTTGAACCCTTTGTTTCCTACTTTTCAGATATATGACGAACTATTGTTTTCTATTATTTATATATGTGGTGAATCATTTAAAATTCCACTTTTTGGTCTGTAGAAGCATAATTTTTTAATTAGAATTTCATGAATGACTCAGTCAAAAGCTTTGGCTAGATCACAGAATATTCCACCAATGTGTTTTTTATTATTCAATGCTATCAGAACTTAATTTAAAAGTCAAACTCTCTGTTGATATTCCTTTCCTTGATTTAAATTGGTATTTTACTAGAATATTACATATTACTTTCAAGTTGATAATAGAGTCTATTGTACATTACACTTTCAAAAATGTATGAAAAACTGGTTAAGAGTGTTATGGGGTCTGTAATTGGAAATTTGCATCCATATAGTTTCTTGGATAAAGATTTAACTACAGGATATTTAAGCTTTTCAGGGAATATTCCAATAGGAACATAGAAATTAGCTACAACTTAAAAGAAACAAAAATGTGCAAATGAAGTCAAAAGAAGAGAAAATCTATCAGCCATAAAACATCTGCCTGAAAAATATGAGAATTTCATAAATCTACTGTTTCAAGTATCAGGCAGACATGTTATCTTTGTGTAACTTAAGGACAAAGTCATAGCAGCCACATTGGCCATGAAGAATATCGACATTTAAATAGACTGTCACTAGAGACCACATTAAAACCCTTCAGAATCAAAATAATATCAGTTCACAGTTCTCAGCTAAGGCATAGATGGAACCATCTGGACAAGAGGAATGTATAAGAAATAAAGAAGTTTAGTGCTGTTTTCTTAAAGAAATCTCTCATTATCTCATAACATGTACCCTTATGATTACATTTAGGTTTGCTTATATCCTGACAAGAAAATCATTCTTCATAGAAAAGCTATGTTATACATATCTGCTTCTATCTATAATTGCAAATTACAGCCTTCTGAGATTATTTTGTAAAGAGAATACCATTTGGAGAAAGTTTTATGCCACAGATGCCATGATGATAACAGAGTAGATCAAAACAAACTATTAACTTGGGTTATTGTGATGCAGTATGCAGTTCATGGCTTTCTGTACAGAATATGTGTCACCAAGAGATTCCATGAGCAAATGAGGTTGTGTACATGATGTACACAGATTCTCATGAAACCATCATCATGATCGAAAGTTCAAGATAATATTTTTTCAGAATGCTTAATCTTTGCTTACATGTACATTATGCACATTATGTTATTATTCTTCTGGTTATCATTATTTACAAATGTAAACTTCCTAGATTGAAAATTATTAATATATATTGCATCTGATGTGTCTCAACATTCATTTAAATAATAATTAAAGCACGAATGTACCTTAGAGGTTAAATAGTATTTGCAAATTATACCCACATTTGTTTGTGAACTTGTCAATTGTAATTTATAACTTGGTAAAGGCCGTATTACCAGTCAATAAATTTAGAGTTGTTTAGATTCTACTCAAAATGGTCCTGAAGGAAATAAATTGATTTAAATATCTTTAAGTATAGTGTGAGAGAGAGCAAAATTACTTTTTGTTCATTATATTGAGCCTTGCCCTTTTACAAAAGAGATGTCAGTGATTGTCACTTCTGTGATTGTAAAGCATGAGATATTCAGTACCTAGCTCCTGCTAACTTTACCCCACCTCAAGAACTGAGTGTGAAAGGAAACTCTTAAAAGGCTCATTGAATAAATGGCTAAGTAAGCCTAGACAGGACTGAATATTACAGATGACAAAAGCTCTTTGCTACAGCAAGGAATCATATCACCTCAGAGTTCAGCTGATAAAAAATTGGGTTATTGATCTAAACTGATTGAAGTTTGATAAAGTCATACCAAGCTATAGTTAAAATTGTTAATTGTAACTTTTTAATACTTTCACTCACATTTAATAGCAATGAATATGAAATTGTTGCAAATTACAAAATGTTCTAGTTCATTGATTAACAAACACCACAGTAAATGGAGAGTACTATGCTGACTTACTGCATAGACTACGTGCTTCCATCAAAGAGGAAAGGCATGGAAAGCTAAGTGGTGGTGTGCGCCTTCTTTAAGACAATGTGCTTGTACACACAACTCTTGTTACAAAGGAAGCTGTGAAGAAATGTGACTTCATGTAGATCGACTATCCACCCTATAGCCAGCTCAGATCTAGCTCCCAGTGACTATTTCCTCTTCTCAAAACTCAAGAAGGACCTTCGAGGAAGGAAATTTAATTGTGATAAAGAAGTGATGGGTGCTGTTTATGCCTATTTTGCAGACAAGACTTCTGACTATTTGGAGGGGAGGGCAGAAATGTTAATTCAAAGATGTGAGAAGTGTATAGCAATAAAGGGTAATTACATTGAAAAGTGAAATATAGTTTTTGTCTTTATCATACCTAATAATGGTTAGGCCGGAAACTTGTGACCTACTCTGGTACATTTCAGCTTCAAATCACTATAATCATTTGTGTATGCATTATACAGTGGGCCATATTACTAATCTGAAACACTACCATTTGAAACTGTTTTTGGGAAATATCTCATTTGGAAAAATATGCTTGAAATATCTGTGAGGATTGGAGAGTAATACTGTTTAATCTACAGATTAAGTAAATATATTTTGGTCTCAATTACATTATCCTCAACTGAAAAAAATGCTGCTGAAAATAAGTCACAGTCTACTTAGCTTCTTCCCCTTAATTAGCTATAGAGAACTAAAACACATGACAAATAAATTGCTCAACAGATTAATGAATTTATAATCTGAATATATATATACACATACACATTTAAGACTAATTAATAACATTCATATCAAAAAACAGAAACCTATTGCTGTGTATCCCTACAAATGATAACTTTGTAAATTATGCAACTGCAAATATGGTTACCACTAGACCACCAAGACCGATAGGGCATTATCTCCTATCAGTACACTGGAAATAGGGGAATTTTCAAGCACTAGGAAATGCTTTTAACTTTCAGATAAGCAGTAGGTTGCTACTGCTACCACAGAAGTGGCACTGACAGATATAATATACTGAACAATGTTCATTACAATTTTTATAGCTAGTCAAATATATAACTGCTTACCTGAAGGCTTCTCTGAGCTCGTCCTCTCCATCTGCACCTTTCATCTTCTTGGACATCATTTGGAGGAACTCATTGAATTCAATAGTGCCATTTCCATCCTGGTCAACTTCATTCACCATGTCTCTCAACTCCGTCTCTGTAAACAATCACGCAGTCACTTGAGCTTTCATCTTGTACCGTTTCACTCCAAACATCTCTCAGCTCTTACTCTGAACTTTAATCCATCACAAACATGACACTAGTGATTTATGGATTAGAAGCCAACTGTACAGCTAAAAATACTCCTGCAATTGACAATTTTCTTGATAATGGAACAGATTCACTTTACATACAAGTTATATTGCCTCAAACTGCAATTTTCATTGATTGAACTGCCTCGTCCATTAAATTTGCATGAATGGAAAATTGAAAATAAAAAGAAAGCATGATTTTCAAAAAGGTATAAGAGGGCTAAGGGAAAAAAATCATTTGTGTAAAAGAGGAGAAAAGTTTCATGTAGATGGAGTATAAATAGAATTTATTATTATTATAATCATCATCATCATCATATACCGTGCATAACTATGGAAATGATGTGACTATAGCTAGCACAAATAAAACAATATTTAGATATGTATTGTTTAGTCAAATGGAAGATATACGAAAGGAAGACTCTATATAGGGTGTTATTTAAAAATCTTATCCGCTCATATGTACTAGGAGTACCATAGCCGGTGGCGTTCTAATTTCGCTTCTCTTTCCACCTTCGTCATATTATGAGCTTGTTCCTTGCTGTTCTACCGTAGTATAAAATATTAATTCCAAAATAGGTTGGAGATTTCATTCCAAAGCAATTTTTTTTTACGTAAACACGATATGAAATGCAAATCCGTGGGCTTGCTGAATTTATCTAGAAATTTCTTGATCTGTTTCCTTCTTTGGAACTGCAATTCGCGATTATAGTGCTCAAATTTGAGCCTACAGATTCAGAGCAAGAAAGTTTAGTTTTGTTGTAGAAAAATCTACAGGAAATTGGAGGATTTCTTGAGCGTTGGTCAATAAAATCACTTTCAAAACTAGCACAAAAGGGGATTTCGGAATATAAAGGAAAAATTTAGTAATCAAATGAGAACCATTACAATAGTGGAACTTAATCATGTCAATCAGGTGTTTTCCCGTTACAATGCCTGTTTAGCAGAGGGAGGATATGACAATTCCAGCATGTATTATAAAATAAAATTGCGGAGGAACGGCTTGCAACGGGAGAACTTGTTTGGCAACTCAAGATTCGTTTGGTTGATGGTGCACTCTAGCAGTAGAATTTATAAACACTTCCACTGTGCTACTGTGTTGTGGGCTCAAGTTATTAATGTGTTCATATTATTTTTATAATAGTGCTCATTACAAATTAATGTAGGTGCTAAATGTACGTGGTAACAGCAAAAAAACTACTAAAGAGGCCCGAAAGCAGCGAGATGTAAACATTATAATGGCTGGTTGGGGGAATAGCACTTAATACATGCCATTGCCCCAGTGAGTTCATTTTAATTTTTAACATTTCCCTCTCCCTGTTACTGCAATAGTTTTATACAGTTCCATTTTCTGAATCGCAACTATTAATACCGTTCCCATTAAAACGGTCCCTCTGTGTAATTTAATAAGGATTAGAACACTCATACAAAATAAACAGGCATAAGAAAGTTGAAATTATAAAAACATGTCTGAAAGCTGTAAACGATGGCAGAAAACATAGAAAAGTATCCAGAGATTTTGAAATTCCTTTTATCAACACTTAAACAGGTTGAAGTCAGGAAAATCAGATGTCCAGCATTGGCATGGACATTAAGATGCGTACTCGTGAGCGGGAGGTCTGGGTTCGAATCCCGCCAGAACCATCCTCTCTGACTGAGGTTTTTCCAGGTTTTCCTCAGTCCTCACAAATGGCAAATGCTAGGGAAGTACCCTAAACTTAGGCCTGGAACGTTTCCTTCCTTAAAAAAAAATCCTTCCCCAATATATCATTTCATCTATCAGCAATGTCCATCGTCTATGGTGCCTTCGTAGTAAAAACGAGTGATAAACTCTGTTCAAAAAAAAAAAAAATGATGTCCCTCAGCTGAGCAGGAAGCCTACTTTTACAAAAGAATAAGAAGAGGAAATAAATAATTATGCTATGCTCCTAGCGAAGATATTTTATTAGATTTCGTATCTACAGCTTCGAAAAATATTATTTGAGTACGCTGAAGACAATGTAATAAAAAACTATTTCGACAAATCCGCAAATGGACTTTGTCCATTCAAAGCTTTCTTAGAGAATTTAATGTATGAAATCTAATTTGAAAGTACCAGAACCTACAATATGTATGAAACGGACACCCGAACCGTGCAAAAACTAAGACCTAAAGGAGGACTAAATTGAGGGTTGTTGATTTGTTTATTTACGGACGTTCTTTAGCATCTCAGGTCATCAGCGTCCCAATCAATTCAAGGCGTGAAACGGGAGATAAATTTTTCTTCCCTCAGACTTGACGTGTCTTTACGTGCCGTAAATCTACGATACGGGACCCCACGCTTTTACTTCCCTACCGAAGGAAGCCATACTTAAGATATTTACGCTCGAAAAAATACATCGACTCTGGCCGTGATTGAATCTGCGACCTTGGGTTTAAGAGGCAAGTATGGCTACTACTTGATCATCAAGACCGACATAAGTTGGGATCTGTCTGTAGTTGGGAGCGAAGCAAAAATGTGACGGTTTGCTCTCCAATGAGCGCTAGCGGCAATTTCATCCCTCCATGTTAATTTTCCGGAGAACAGACACGGATCTTGTGTTAGGAAGGGGTAGTCCAGAAGGAAGTATATATTGTTGCAGTAAAAGTAAATGTATATTATCTTTGCTAAACTTAGACGCCTCGTCTCTTATTCAGATAGAGATAAAAATAAAGATAGCCCATTTTGTCCCTTAAGGGCAAAGGCCTATAACAAGTAGGGAAAGCTCGCTTTTTCCTAACGTGGTGAGCTATTTCACGCTAGTTGTTCGTGTGCTATTTAAGACACTGACTGATTTGTTCTTTGGTTACTCCATTTCTCACTGCACTAGTTGCTTCTCTAGAGATTTCCATTTCTCTCTTCCTCTTGCTACTCTTGACCAATCTGGATCTGCATGCTCCTTGAAGAGGTCTGTTCATCTTCTGGGTCTGCCTTGTGTCCTTTTTCCTATCCGGGGGTCCCACGTGGAGATCTTGTAGATCCACCTATTGTCCTGTCGGTCCTGGTGTAGTGGTTACCATACTTGCCTCCTAAACCCAAGGTCGCGGGTTCGAACCCGGCCAGGACAGATGGATTTTTTCGGGGGTAAAAATCCTAAGTATGGCTTCCTTCGGAAGGGAAGTAAAGCCGTGGGTCCCATGTCGTACATATACGGCACGAAAAAGAACCTCAAGCCTGAAAGAGAGGCCCCTGAGCAAAATTTGTCGGCCGTTTCACGCCCTGAGTTGAATGGGACGCTTATGACCTGAGATGTTAAAGAGCGTCCATAAATAAAATTAATCAACAAAAAAAGGCCTATTGTCCTGCATTCTTGCGACGTGATCGCCCCATTGCCATTTGCTTCTGGTAGTTATTTGTGCGATGTCTGTTGTCTGAGATAACTGATTTATTAATACTTTAGGTATTTTGTCCTTCAAAGTTATTCCCAGGATCTTGCGTTGCATTTTTCTTTGGCATATTTGAATTTTGTTCTTTTGTTTTTCTGTTAGTGACCATATCTGGCACCCATATAGTAATGTGCACAGGTTTCGAGCGTCTGGAATCTGATTTTCTTAGTTAGTGTTTGTTCTAACAATATAACTTAAGGGCCCAAAATGCTCTCCAGGTTAATGAGATCCTTCTTTATACTTCTTTTTATCATGGAAGAATATCTGTTGTCCTATATATGTATATTCGCTCACATATGTGAGGACTGTTCCATCTATTTTTATCGGGGTTTCAGGTCCGTTTGAAATCAACTGCGTATTCAGTTTGTTTAGTGACAGCCCTGCATTTTGGCTATGCTCACACAATTGTTTCAGCATAGTTTGTAGTGCTTTTGGTGTTTTGGCGAATAAGACCATATCGTCGGCAAATCTTAGGTTTGTTAGTGGACTGCCGTTTATGTTCATTCCGAAACTATTATGCCAGTTCATTTTCCTGAATTTATGCTCAATTACACAGGCGAAGAGTTTGGGAAATATTGAATCGCCTTGGCGAACTACTCTATCTAGTCGGAATGTTGTCCTTCTTCTTATGTTTTTACTTGCGCGAAACTTTGACTATAGATTTTATGTAGGATACGAATGTACTTTGCCTCTTTTCCTTGAGCTGCCAGAGCATGTAATATGTCTGTCTGTTAGACTGAGTCAAATGCCTTACTATAGTCAATAAAGGCGAGATATAGTGTTAGATGGAATTCCTCTGCTTTCTATACAGGAAAAGATGTGTCCCGATTAACTATCAAACTTGCTCTAAAACTACAAACCCAATGGGAGAAGAGATCAGGACAGGCCGAGAGCAAGTAGATTAGATCAGTTCTGAATTCGGAACGTGCACATGCTTCCCAAACCTAGTTGAGGAATAGGAAGAAGCCATATATATCATTGCATTTTATCTGTGGGGCCTGTAAATAGAGTGATGTGAGAGAGGACATCCAATTCCGGCACATACTGCAAACGTAGATTTGTTTCTTACTATTTTTGCGAAACTGCCTGTAGAACATCAAGTACAACCATAGTTCATCTATATCACTTGCAGTTGTATGGGATTGTCACACCGGCTCCAGTCGCTCGATTTCACCTTCTAAAGAGGATTAAATACCCTATTTAATAGAGCATTCGATATACATCTGAGACGAAATAATGGTGCCTTATTACCTAGCATCATTATATAACAAATTGTCCTTAAAAATGACGAAAACATCAGTGGTGAGGGGGTGAGGTAAGTGGTGCGGGAAGAAAATCAACTAGTACCGATGGAAATAAGATGAATCGTTGGTTCATGCCCAGAGACACGCATCGTCTCACATTACAACGGTTAAGTTACAAGACTCAGTTTTCAAAAAGAAAGCAAATATCCATCATGTTTACGGCAACTCTTTACCAAAGTACCGGTAGTTAAAGTACAAGAGAAGGGAAAAAAGTATCGTAAGTGACGAAGAGCCGAGAAAAAAGTCACCAAAAAGAAGGGAACGAAGATTAACTTGCCGAAGCGCTTTTGTCTTGAAAAATCTCAACAGCCAATTTAAAACTATGGTGGTGAAAGTGACATCGATTGGATATTTAACGGAGCAAACACTTCAAGTGGTGGGAAAAAAAAAAAAAAAAAAAAAAAAAGAAGGTTCGTCTGCCTTCTCTGTGCACAGCCTGGCCCAATTTGATAACGGTGTGTGGCCTGTTCTGGTCCAATGCGGTGGAGCAGAAAAAGCAGACATTTAGTGCGTGGCTTCTGTAAGCAAAGTAACTTTTATATAAAGCAGAAAAAAGTTTATTATCATAACAAAACTGAATTCACATAAACAGAAAATGATGAGCACTAATCATCTTACACTTTTACAGTTACAACAGTTGCTCAAAACACCCACCATCGGCGACGACACCCTTCTGAGTACCTTGAACTACTGCTCGAGTAACGTTTGCGAAAGTGTCCTCAGCGATTGCAGCACTTGCTGTTTCAATTTCTTCCCGAAATGCTGCAAGTGTGTTCATCGCATACGATACCATGAGTTTCAAATTTGTCTCGAATGGCGCAATTGTTACTCGCGGTTAGCCGGCGCAATTGTTACTCGCGGTTAGCCGTTCTGTTCTGTACACACGTCTCCATTGCCTTTGAACTTTAACAACATTCTCGATTTTCCAATACACTTCAAAATTTCTTTCCGCTGTTCAAACGATAATCTTGGCTCCATTTTGTTGTAGCAACGCTAGTAAAACGTAATGTGAGTCACATGTGTTTACAGAACATCATACGATAATCTTGGCTTCATTTGTTCATTGTTGATTTACCTGTCACGTAGCAACGTTATCATAATGTATGTGAGTCGCATCTGTTTACAGAACATCATACGATAATCTTAACTTCATTTGTTCATTGCTGATTTACCTGTCACGTAGCAACGTTATCATAATGTATGTGAGTCACATCTGTTTACAGAACATCATACACATATTATTGTTGTTTTTCGGTCCAATTTTGAAATGTATTAAATAGATATCTACTGTGAAAGTGTGTATACGTTTTTTGGCATCCTCGGTATTTATTCCTTTATGGGATCTGATCAGAACATTAGAGTCACGTTTCAGATATTTTTAACTGGTGTTCGTTTGAAAGTGTTTACCGACTTTGATTTTTTTAATTTAACTGGATGTGCCCTAAACATTAGATAAAAGTTTTTAAATTAATAATAGCTGCTAGTTTATTTTTATTTTCACAACCATCAGTGTATGGGATTGTCCCAATGTATTGAGTATGCTGGACTTTCTAGATATTTGGGTTTTTAATTAGTGATTTAATGATGAATTTTTCACACATGGTGAAAAATTTAAAACCTTTTAATAAAGTTTTAAAAAGTACCGAGGATGCCAAAAAATGTATGAACATTTTCACAACAGATATCTGTTTAATATCTTTCAAATTTGGACCGAAAAACAACAGTAATGTGTAGCATGAATGTTCTGTTAATAGATGTGACTCATATAGGTTATGATAGCGTTGCTACGTGACAGGTAAATCAACAATGAACAAATGAATCCAAGCTTCTGCAAACAGATGTGACTCATATTACGTTACGCTAGCGTTGCTACAACAAAATGGATCCAAGCTTATCTTTTGAACAGCAGAAAGTAATTTTGAAGTGGTATTGGAAACCGAGAATGCTGTTGAAGTTCAAAGACAATGGAGACATGGTTACAGAACAGAACCACCAACGCGTGTAACAATTGCACACATTCGAGACAAATTTGAAACTCATTGTACCGTATGCGATGTTCACAAGGGCAGATCTGGGAGACCTCGCACAGCAACAAGCACCGCGGCTTGATGATAATCTTCCAAAGCACTGGATAGAACGAAGAAATCCGATTGAGTTTCCAGTGCGTTTTCCGGATCTAACTCCATTGGATTTCTGCCTATGGGGAACTCTATATATATTATATATGTGTGTGTGTGTGTGTGTGTGTGTGTGTGTGTGTGTTTTCAATAGTGCTACTGTTGTTTTTTCTTAATTGCACGCCATTTCCTCTCCTTTTATTACACATGTTTTAGGAAGCGATGTTGAAGTACATGCACCACAGCCGGCTGCGACATGTTTAGCAACCGAGAGCAGAATACCACGTGAGAGGACGAGGTCTATTATAACTAAAACAATAGACAGAAATGATATTAATTAATATTCTACAGAGAATAATAAGGTAAAAATTGCTGAAGAACTAAAGCAATAATTAGTTATAATTGTCTATAAAACTCGATGATTATTTGTTCAATAATGTGCAATATAGTAACATCAAAGTTGTATTTAAAATAAATTATACTTTAAGTCTGAATGTAAAAATAAATGTTTGTCTTTTAAGCTAAATTTCTGTAAGAAAATGAAGAGGGCAGTTATTTTTTAATTATACTGATTATTTGAACACAAAATCAGGCTCAAGAATGTTGCGCCTATACAGTTCAAAATATAATACAAGATGCTCAACCTGTGGGTCTTTGTCCCAATGATCTCATGACAACCCCAAGCTCTGCCATGGTGATGGTGCCATCTTCATCCTTGTCGAACAGCATGAAGGCTTCCTTAAATTCTGCAAAACAACAAATAAATCTGCTTTATATTTTTGCAACAGATTACCAATACAATTTCCTGAAAATAACAAATGCAGCTTTAATGCAAAGTTATAAGAAATTGCACATTGGCAATAAAGTGTTTAAGAAATTAAAATAAACACGCCATAAGGGATTAACATGGCAATGTGTCTGGTTTTTATTTGGATAAGTTCTGTAGTAGTACAGAGTCCTAACAGTCAGATATACAGGGTGATCTGTTTGGGTATGGATAAAATGAAAACACTGTAAAACATTTAATATTTAACTTTACATTTTCAAATTTGATGCATACTACACTCAAAGATGGGAGATTTCCAGAACGCTACACGACCCACATTGCGCACTCTGCACAGCTCATCGGTGATGCAATTCGGTCATTGTTCATTGTAACATCAGAGGGGTGATATTTTGGAAAGCTTGGGTAATTTTTAATTCCAAATCATCAATGCTCCTAGGTTTCTTTGAACGGACAGTATCTTTAACAAAACCCCAAAACGAAGCATTCAGAAGGGGTTAGATGTGGGGAGTTTGGGGGCCAAGAAATTGGTCTGTGACGACCACACCACATACATAACTAACCTCCCATGACCAGTGAGGGAATGCACCATCTTGCTGGAATGCAATGCTCATGTTGTCTTCCTCAAGTTGTGGCAAGAGAAACAACTGCAACATATCCAATTAAGACCCATAGTGTGCTGTCTTTTCTGCAAATAATCCATCTCCATGCACTTTGTTGCGGATCACGTTGATCTTTCAAGCTCGTAGAAAGCATGTGGATTTTCCCTTACCCAAATAAGGCAGTTGTGTATTTACTCTTCCGCTGACATGCAAAGTTGCTTCTGTAAATTACAATTTGTTTATTGTAGTCATCTTCAATCCGTTGGAAAAATTGGAACTAGCTGTATGATCTTCATTGCGTAAGGCTTGTAGATGTAAGTGATAGGGTAAAATTTCAGGTACTTTCGAACAATATGCTACATGAACATGCATCTCTATTGACCAATAGTTTTCCTAGGACTTCTTGTCATGGACTCAGAGATAGCTGTTTCTCGTACTGGGCTTCACCTGCGGCCTTCTGGATATTTTTTTAAACACAGTACCTGTTTCTACAAGTGTTCGATACCACAACATTATGAAATCGTATATAAATTCATTACACACACACTATATTCACTTCGAAATTCTCTTTAAACTTATTTAGCACTCTCAAAATTAGTATAGCAAAGAACGTATTGCGCTCGCTGTTAATTTGTAGTAGCCATTTTGTATGTCTACGATTTTCATATGTCGTTATTGCATTGTTGATTTCATTCCTGCCATGTATTGAAACTCCCATCTTTTAAGCAAAACATTACCAGGAAGAAATGTTTCCTACTATCATATCAGCTTTTATAACAATATTTAATATCATCCATACCCAAACGGATCATCCTGTAGATTAACTACGAAAGAAATGCTCTCTTCTTATACTTTTTAATCCAGGTTTGGTATGTTTATGTGATTACACATAATCACATATACACACATAAATTAAAATTTACGAGTATTATAATGATTATAACTTGTGTATTTTTTTAGTGAATAGAGCATTCAATGTGTTATATATTACAAATGTTATTTAAGCTCTTGTTTTGAACCATGTGTACTACGAAAATTCAGAAAGACTTTTTCAGTATGGGACAGGTTTACCATTAATATTTAAAATAATTGGAAAACGAGCACGAATTACTGTATTCATGCTGGTTACGCAATGCCAGCCATAAAAGTTGGTCCAGAGGAGATCAAACACTGCAGCTTCTTAACACAACATATTAATTCTGTACCATGCGTTGATGATGAGTAATAAAACTCAGAAACTGAAATTAAGACGATATGAAAATAAAAACAAGTCAGACATTTACAGACAATACACTTGGAATTCAAAAGTGATAATGTAATATGTTACATGCAGTATACAATTTTCTTTTGAGGAATATCAGTAACTGCTAACAAGAAAATTTAAATTCTGATTGTCAGAATAATGAAAAACACATTCACGTTGTAATTTAATTGTGGGACGCTTACAGAGTTGCAAACAGTCTATAGCACAAGCTACAACGTTCCCGTCTTGCCATCTGTTACATATAGCAGCTGTGATGTTTAGTTAAATAAAAATATCGCCAACATTTCATTACTGAATAAATGCACAAACAATTATATGTTTATTAAGTGTATTATAAAAACCAACAAAAATAAGAAAATTTACTTAAAGGTAAACTTTTCTGAGGTCATAATGCTATAAAACATAGTCATAAAAGCAATGAAACTAACGAAGAGAGAAATTTACAATCACATGCAAAGGCAATACACATGCGCGAGGTGTTACTTCTGGCAAACAATCACAGTTGTTTCCCAGCTAAAACCATAGAAGTGAACGTGGCAAAGGAATCAATTTTACTAGCCACAATAACAGACGATGTGTTCATATGTCTTTAGAAAAGGAAAGCAAATCTCATAGTCAAGGAATGGGCTGGAGAAAAAGGCATGCGTTTATCTAGGGATATATGACAGAAGTGCAGGGGCTGCTTGCGTTCACAGCAACAAGTAGAGGCATATTTGCAAGAATCTTATCACATCACACTTTTCATTGTATCTAAATCTACTCACCTGCTACTTGATCTTCTGTTAATCCGTATTCAGACTGCGTGAAACAAAACAATGCATTAATAATGTCAACAAGACAAGAGAAAAAATAATTGACATACTTGAAAATTCTGGCATCAGGAACAAAAATAAAATATCACCGTATACACCAGATGAACCATCCGCCCCTATTTATTCCATTAAATGTAAAAAAAAAAAAAAAAAATACTATACGCTCATTCAAATCTTCGAATCATAGTTATAAAATGCTACTGTATTATACACTTGCACTTGGTGCTCACCCTACAAAGCTCTCCTGGGACTCCTAGCCAAGAGTGTGCTGGCCATAATTTAACAATAGTAGTAAAAGAGACAGAGAGAGACTATGGCGCCAGCGGGGAGACGGGAAGTGTGGGAAGCAATTGTTGATTTGGTTTATTTACGGACACTCTTCAACATCTCAGGTCATTTGCGTCCCATTCAATTCAGGATTTGAAACAGCCGACAAATTTCGCTCAGAGGCCACTTTTTTTTTCAGCCTTGAGGTTCTTTATCGTGCCGTAAATCTACGACACGGGACCCATGGCTTTACTTCCCTTCCGAAGGAAGTCATACTTAGGAATTATACGCCCGAAAACATTCATCGATCCTGGCCACGATTGAACCCGCGAGGCATTGCGTCTACGAGGCAAGTAAGCTTACCCCTAAACCTTTCATCGATCGTGACAATCGATGAGACAGGAATGCCGTTTATCAATCCTGAAAGAAGCGCCAATCTGCTCAATATAAGCACACACATTCACTCGAATTTTCCAGTGGTCAAAACAGATTCCTACATTTTCTATATATATTATAAAAGAAAAAGAAAAATAAAGTAACACTATTAACAATGTAACAAATTAACAGTAAGTATAATAGTACAAAAGGATAAAACACTAAGAAAAAGTCACACTTGAGATCGCTATATTTCGGACTCGTGGAATCCTTCTATGACAAGAAGACAAGTGACGGTGATAAAAGTAAATATTGAGTATCGAAGGTAACGTAATGCATGGAAACAGATGAAACTGGAAACGAGAGTGTGGGGGAAAAAAACTAATATGTAAGATTTAAACCAGTGGTATACGCGCTTTATGTAAAATTATAGCTGCCATTTCTCTTTCTCTGAGTAAACTTTCAGAGCTATGTGTAGGTAATGCATCAATAAGTGTTAGATTAAAAGCATCATCAAAATCTTTACAGTGAGATAAAACATGTTGGGCAATCGGCAAGGGAGACTTGGTTTTAATAGAACGTCTATGATTGTTCATACGTAGCGAAACAACAGTAGCAGTTAAACCGATATAAAATGCTTTGCAAAGCTTACAAGATAACATATATACGACGTTCTTGGAAGAAAAAGTAGTAAATGGAGAATTGTTAAATTCTCTGGATAAATTAGGGCTGTGGAATGAATGGCAAGGCATAATTAGCGCACAGGTTTTACATTTACGGCGTTGGCAAGGATATGAGCCAGCAAAGGGACGTGGTAAATTCGGAGGAGATATATTTCGGCGAAATATACTTTTAAGGTTAGGGGGTGTTCTAAAAGTAAGGCGGGGTACAAATTTAGAAAAATCATTTAAAGATGAGTGCATTAACAAAGTATCGTGACATTCTTTCATAATAGGTCTGATGCTTTCAATTCCAGGCACATAAATAGTGACAAGGTTAATGAGGTTCTTGTTAGAAGTTTTAGGTTTGCATTGGAAAGTTTTGTGTGCTGGGATTATACGGGATTTTAAAAGAGAGGAAGGATAATTTTGGCCTTGGAACTTTTGAGCTAGGTTTTTAATATTCTTGTCAAGAGATGAAAAGTTGTTAAAAAGACGATGACCACGGATTGAAAGAGAAAAAGGAATAGATCTTTTGATATACAAGGGATGACAGCTATCAAAATGAAGATACTGTTGTAAATTGGTAGGCTTAAGGCGCACAGATGTTAGAAAAGAGCCATTACATAAAGAAATATCAATATCTAGGAACGTAGCAGCATTGGGAGAGACAGAAGAGGTGAACTTAACTGAAAATTTGGAGTTAAGAAACTGATCGAGAGATTCTAAGCCATGAGTCCAAAGCACGAATATATCATCAGTATATCTCAGCCATAATAATGGTGCCAAAGGTTCTGACTTAAGAAATTCCTCCTCTAAGCGAGCCATAAAAAGATTGGCATAAGACGGTGCCATTCTGATGCCCATTGCAGTACCTTTAATTTGTAGATAATGTTTATTATCAAAACTAAACGTATTGCGAGTGAGGACTAGATAAGCAAGATGACAAATGAAATCTATGGATGGGGTATGAGGAGGTGCTCGAGAGTCCAAGAAATGTCTAACAGTAGCTAATCCTTCATGATGGGGAATGTTAGTATAGAGTGACGTCACATCGATAGAAGTATATTAGAATGTGCCGAAGGGTCAACTTTCTTTAGTAAACTCAAAAAATGGAAGGAATCTTTGGTATAGGATGGTCTATACGTAACAAATGGCTGTAGCCAACAATCTACTAGAGCGGAAATACGTTCAGTGGGGGAATTATAGCTGGCTACTATCGAGCGGACTGGACAGTTCTTTTTATGAATTTTAGGGAGAAAATATATGGTGGGAGTACGAGAGACATGAGGAGTAAGTAGAGTGATATCTTGGGAACAAAGTCCTTCAGCAGTACCAGAAGATGCAATAAAAGAAAGAAGCTATTTCATCATTAAACTTGACTGTAGGGTCGGGAAATATAAAATGCTTTGCAAAGCTTACAAGATAACATATATACGACGTTCTTGGAAGAACAAGTAGCAAATGAAGAAATGTTGAATTCTCTGGATAAATTAGGGTTGTGGAATGAATGGCAAGGCATAATTAGCGCACAGATTTTACATTTAGGGCGTTGGCAAGGATATGGGTTTTCTAAATATTTTTCTAAAGATTTAAATATTCAATACACACACACACACACACACACACACACACACACACACATATATATATATATATATATATATATATTTATATTGAAATTCGCGTACAGAATATTAACACTTGTATAACATGTTATGCTTTTGAATCTCCATTCTATTCAGAAACCTTGAGACTGAAATGGATAAAAGTCGACTATTATAATCGTTATAGTTCCATTTTCTAATACCAACTAAGAAAAACAATAAAAGATAAAACAATCTATTTTTCTTTGTATTCTTTGTAATCTGTGGTTTGGAATTCCTAATGATAAGATCAATTTGCATATTTGACGCATCACCAAAACGCTTTGAATAGCCCTTCGCTTTGTGTGATGATTGTCGATTGTCTATGCTTTTGATGCTATCAACAGCCACCGCTTCTAGCAAAAGTGGTCAGTGATGCGTGTTCAGAATGTACATAGTGGAGGAATAAAGTTGGCTACACTGAGCACAAGACAAATGCACATCGCGGGATAAAACGTATCTGATAATTTTTTTTCCGATATTTTACTTCGTAATCCAACTGTGATTGATCAAAATTCAAATGATTGTTTCGTTTCATTGATCGATTTTAAGACGTCACATGAGTGCAATAGTCATTGTAAGTGTTGTTTTAGTTGGGTCTATTGGGCGGATATTACATCCACTGGATGCCCAGGGTGCCGTCTGGCAGTTGCCGCAAAATGAGCGACAAAGCCCTAAAAGACACAATGGGCTGTTTGGTAGTGTCAACTTCTTCTATGTTGTATATGTGAGTGTTAGAAATAATTGGAAGTTTCGTTTCAAGAAATACTGTCAATTATTATTCTTTTAAATGTCTTCGTATTAACTGGAAAATGTCTCAATTAATGTAACTTGCTACATGTAGAAGTAAATTTTTTAAAATGATGGTTTTAGCAAAAACTATGTAAATAAAAATCAAAAGTGTTTCATGTAAAAGGGCCATCACATATCTTTTATGAAATTAATAGAAAGTAAACACAAATAGAAATATAATAATATTATAACATCTGAAAAGAACAATAGCTAATCATTAAATAAATTATGAACGCCAATCCACTTTTGGTTAATTTTTTAATTGTTAAGTTTTAGCTTTATATTGGCTGCCATAAGTTTTAAAACAATGAATGAAATTAGTAAATGGGCGATCCTGTGCTGGTGATGCAGTGGTAACCATACTTGTCTCCTAAACCCGAGATCGTACGTTCAAACCCAGCCAGGATCGATGGATTTTTTCGGGCGTAAAAATCCTAAGTATGGCTTCCTTCGGAAGGGAAGTAAAGCCGTGGGTCCCATGTCGTACATTTACGGCACGATAAAGAACCTCAAGGCTGAAAGAAGAGGCCTCTGAGCAAAATTTGTCGGCCATTTCACGTCCTGAATTGAATGGGACGCTGAAGACCTGAGATGTTAAAAGAACGTCCGTAAATAAACAAGAAAAAAATAGTAAATGGATGATTGTTTGTTTTATTTGGTTTATTTAAGAGTGCTCTTTAACATTTCAGGCCATCAGCGTCCCATTCTATTCAGGGAATAAATGGTCAACAAATTTTGCTCACATGCCCCTTCTTTCAGGCTTGAGGTTCTTTATCGTGTCGTAAATCTACGACACGGGACCCATGGCTTTACTTCCCTTCCGAATGAAGCCACACTTAGGATTTTTTACGCCCGAAAAAATCCATCGATCCTAGCCGGGTTTGAATCCGCGATCTTGGGTTTAAAATGCGAGCATGGTTACCACTACATCACCAGGACCGACTAAATGAACGAGAAAGTTTGCATGGAGTTTGTGGGACCTTATATTTACATTTTGCGAGTGAGAAAGCTTAAAAAATAAAATGTGTCAAATGGGAAATAAACTTGGACCTTAAAGTTGAGCACTGTGGAACATCATTTAAGCAAAAAAAAAAGTGTTATTAATAAATAAAGGTAGGTTTAACATTTGATATTTTAAAAGCATAAATAAGGTATATTTTTTTAAAAGTCTTATATCTTTAGGGGAGATCTCTACATTCAGCCAGCGCGAGAAATGGGTTTGACGTCTCTTTTATGAATAATGCAGATAAACAAAGAAGCCTTACTACGGTAGGAAATCCTTGCAATCCTTCTCACAAGAGGGGTTTACTTTTGGGAATTCATCATGAAACTGACATTATGGGTTGATAGTCCGTTACATCTGGGTACTGCTTCAACTATATTATCTTCTTTAGTACTATGATGGTATAGTATGTATATAGTAATATAAGTTGTTTGATCTTTAAAAGTATACAAGATAGGAAAAGAAATAAAACATAAAGTTAAGGCAAATATATCTTCATACTAATCCACCAGGAATGGAATTCTCCAGCTCTCACGCAATTCATTAATGTATATTTTTATTTGTACTTTCACATTATGTTACATTCCTGCCCCACAATTAACATCTCTTTTCCCCCTTCTCCAGAATATTCTTTTTATTAAAAAAATAACATTTACTTCAAATGATAATGTTTTCGTATTTTAAATTCTCTTAAAATAATTATTCGCAATGCGTTTACTTTTGATAATAAACATTATCTACAAATTAAAGGTACTGCAATGGGCATCAGAATGGCACCGTCTTATGCCAATCTTTTTATGGCTCGCTTAGAGGAGGACTTTCTTAAGTCAGAACCTTTGGCACCATTATTATGGCTGAGATATATTGATGATATATTCGTGCTTTGGATTCGTGACTCAGAATCTCTCGATCAGTTCCTTACTAATCTTAACTCCAAGTTTTCAGTTAAGTTCATTTCTTCTGTCTCTCCCAATGCTGCTACTTTCCTAGATGTTGATATTTCTTTATGTAATAGCTCTTTTCTTACGTCTGTGCACATTAAGCCTACCAATTTACAACAGTACCTTCATTTTGATAGCGGTCATTCCTTGCATATCAAAAGATCTATTCCTTTTTCTCTTTCAATCCGTGGTCATCGTCTTTGTAACACCGCCACGGGTGGCCGAGGTCGTTAAGTCTCGGACTCGTGAGCGGGAGGTCTGGGTTCGAATACCGCCAGGACCGTCCTTCCTGGCTGAGGTTTTTTCCAGGTTTTCCTCAGTCCTCATAAATGGCCGATGCCGGGAAGGTGCCCTAAACTTAGGCCTGGAACGATTCCTTCCATAAAATCCTTTCCCAATATATCATTTCATCTCATGTATCATCGGTTCCATCGCCTGTGGTGCCTCTGTAGCAGGAACGGGCGTTAAACACTATTCAGTCAGTCTTTGTAACAACTTTTCATCTCTTGACAAGCATATTAAAAACCTAACTCCAAGACAAACATTATCCTTCCGCTCTTTTAAAATCCCGTATAATCCCAGCGCACAAAACTTTCCAATGAAAACCTAAAACTTCTAACAAGAACTTCATCAACCTTGTTACTACTTACGTGCCTGGAATTGAAAGCATCAGACCTATTTTGAAAGAATGTCACGATACTTTGTTAATATATCCATCTTTAAATGATTTTTCTATATTTATACCCCGCCTTACTTTTAGAACACCCCCTAACCTTAAATATTTTAGATATTTTAAATATTTTAGATTCTCTTAAAATAATTAACTAATGACAATCATCGCCGCAGCTAGACATGAAATGCGCTACTATTGCAATTGCAGATACCGAAACTTGGTGTACTCACAGACTGTTGACGAATGTCGTATCCACTTTGTAGTTTTCTGAGTCTCTTGTACTCGTCCCCGTATTTATCGTTGTCTGTCATTTAGAGATTACGTCATAGATACGACTTACTTAAAATGACATGAAATGTGCCGCAGTTTACACTCGCTAAGGTAAACAGCAAGTATATCGACAAAACAGAAACATTGGAAGTACTTGCTACATCGGCCGTAACAACAGACTGCGGAAAATGACTTCTTATTGAAGTCGTTATGTGTGATTATAGCGGAAACCTCTCCAAGTGCTAAAACCGCCATCAATTGTTAATCACGCGCAGGAACGTTAATCAGAGAATTTTACTATGCATATTTTTTCTCAGTGTTTCCATTATTTAGGTTAATATTTCAGTTTAGTGTTGTGTAACAGTCTTTTTTATTAATATTATTATTACTATTTATTTAAATTATTATTGAAAGTCGCAAGAATTGCATTGCTTAATGTTTTAATTTTTTTCATTAATGCAGCCAGAAATGTTTTTATTTCGACCTTAAAAAATGGTAAATATCCAAAATAAAGTATTTTCAGCATATTTTGGAGAATGCATGTACACACAACTGCTGTATATAGGGAAATGCTAAACATTTTGGAAATGTTTTTTATTGTAGGTTGGGATATTTAAATTTTTTATAATAAATAATTTAGAAAGAGTTAAGAAAAGTTCCTACTTCTCAATTTTTTTTTTCGTATTTATAAAAATAGTTTCAATTTTCAATTTTTTTATATCAAATTGTGCACCTGTGTAAATATAAAACATTTTAGCATTTATATCAATGTATTTTTTCTCATTGTTTATGTTTACGCAACTATATGCATATTTAGGTCCATTTAAAATACTAAAACACAAACTTTTTTGCACACAAAATAGTCTGTTTTTAGATATACCTTTCTCAAATAATGCCATTGTCACTGAATTCCACATACATATTTTATTACACGTATGCATTTTAAATATTGTCCGCTTATGTGGTATTTTATATCTCGGCTAATAATCATACCGCCTCTATACGTTTGCCATGAAAAACACTCCCTAAATCAGCACAAGCGCGAGTTTCTGAATGTATAGGGAAACACTAATAATGAAGTCAGTGGCCGAAATTAATGGTGTTAATGAGAATGCGTTTTCCCGATATAATGCTATTTAACTGAAGGAGAATGATTCCTGCATGTTCTCTGAGATAAAATTCAATATACTTTTTAGCGAGCGGAGTTGAATTTTGGGCATTACAGGCTGAGGCAGGCTGAGTAACCGAGACTTCTAAATGGACAAATATATTTTGAAATTTGTCTATCATGCTAATACTTAAAGAGTTGATTATTAAAATGTTGTCAGTTATTAAACAAACTCTAAGGCCCCATTCACAATAAAAATTAAACGTAACATAAACTTAAACGTAAAAGTTGTATGCTATGTATTGTAATGGAACCATTCACAATGAATCATCTAAAATAAAAAATAAACTTACAATTATATGTAAACTTAGAAGCTTACAAGTCCCAAGATTTTGCATCTACGTCTAACTTAAACTTAAGAAATCAGGCAATCAGATCATAGCTGGTCTGTTTGTAGAGCTCTGTGGTAGAATTTATCCTTACACGGAGCACGGAAATCAAATGCAACTCTTACTGCTTGCTGCTGCAAATTCCGAGCGACGGCGGAGAGAGCCGAAGATGGTGGCCAGATAATAGATAATAAGGCTTTAGGAGAATAGTACCACGTGCAGAATGCGCTATAAATTGATGTTTATGATTTTTTTCTGCTGCAATCAAAGGAGATTTGCCACCATTATAGTGATTTACCACCCCTATCAATTTATATTTACTAAAAACTACTGGGTCCATCGGGTTATAGGATTTACCCGAGATTAGCTTTGGTTATTGTTATATATGTTGTGAATTCTAATAAGAACAGATTTACCTCGTTATAATATTTTTCCCGTCTAACAATCGCCTATCAATTTATATTTAAAGTTACGGAGGACATCGCATAGGATACATTATGTTTAACAAAATACAATATATGCAACATTTACACTGCGGCCACGCACAACAGTTCGGCTCTCTCCGCTGTCGCTCGGGACTTGCAGCAGCTAGCAGCAAGAGTTGCACTTGATTTCCGTGCTCCGTGTAAGGGCAAGTTATGGTAGAGAGGGCTGAAGATCAGTGACTCTGTTGGCGGAATGGCGTCAATGGACAAAAGATTAATTGCGTTATAAGAAAGCTATCCTTGCTCATATTACTCCAAGCAAATTAGTTACTGCACTTGGCATATGCATAAACACTACCGCCGTCTGCTCAGAAGCAGTCATTTTCAATCAGCTGTTAGTTGATCTTCGCTTGTTCTTATTTTTGATTGGCTAGTATATATGTTTGCGTCTTTCATTATGAGTTCCTACATACTACTAAAGTAACGTTTTATTTTATTATGTTTACGTTTAATTTTCATTGTGAACTGAATCTGATTCATATAAAACACATCCCTTAGCAGATGCTTAAAAAAATAAGTACAACGAGTTTCCTGGACATGATTTTATCACACAGTGGCCTTGACAGTTTCATTAGCTAGACTTAGCAATATAGTTAGGATAATTTCGCTTATTAGAATCACTGCAACTTACTATCATTCGTTGAATGATAGTTTTAAAAAACTGAGCATGCTTGCTTATTACAATAACAATAAGAAAATTTGTGCCTATTACCGAGCAAAAAACTAAGCTGGAAGGTAATACAGATTATAGTAGTGTGCCACAACACCATAAGTACGTTAAAGCGATTGTAGTAATGCAAGTACAATGTATGTAATCCTATGCTCAGAGGGGCTTTATCTCTGTAACGAAAAGGGGACGGGGCTTCTTTCACCTCTGACTCCTCTCCTTGCCCAGCATTTTGGATTCTGAACACAAAGATTGCTCCCTAATTAACAGACTAATGCAAGTCCTGAGTGGATAAAAAGATGCAAACACAAGTTCGAATCATTAGGCTGGTTGAGAAGTTTTCTTGCAGTTTTTCAGTTAAAAGAAACATGTTAGCTTTGGCACTCTGAGAGGCGGGCAGGCCCTACCAAAGAAAATGCCATAATTATTTATCATTTTCTCCTCTCCTGATCCACTTTTAAAAAATACACGAAAACAACGGTGTATAACCAATTAGTTCTTAATTGTATCTTATACAATAAGCACATTTCCTCTCTACTGTAGTAGCAGTAGCGTATAAGTCCTCCGTTAGCGACGTAATCTCATGGGCCAGTTCGGAAATTTTACGCTTTAAACTTATACTTTGATGAGCCAACAAAGATTTACAAGGACTTGCCAAGATGGGCTAGTCTTTCTCCTGCTTATTTCTGCGTTCTCTTGGGCCAGCAGGAAAACTGCCCATGGCCAGTGCTGGGTATTCTCTCTTTTCTTAGGAACCAGATGTTGAGGGGTTACTGACACCACGAATAACTGGCTAGGGATGGTTTTCGCACTTTGTTTGAAATTGGGTGGCTTTCTCATTATTTGTCAGTGGAAAGTTGACTTTCACAGTGTTAATTGTTAAGTTATAAAAAAGTAATTTGTTTTGTGTCAATGAATAGAAGGGCGTTTTATTAAAAATTTCATTTTTGCGTCTAAATTTAACTGTTAAGTTGAAATTGAAAAGATTTGGACCTAGTTAACTAAAATCTATAAGAGTTTACTCAGCAAGAGGGCCCAAAATAAAAAGGGCATATTTATGGTTTGGAAAAAAAAAAAACATTTTGACTGATATCGTATGAAAGTGAGAAACGTATCTTGTCTATAGGAATGAGATTAGAAAAGAAATAGAAAAGGCAAGTTTCTGTACAGGCAGCCGAAACGACAGATATTACACGTACGTCACAATTTGTTGTGATATTACGATACACCAGTAGTGGTAATCCGATTGAAAGATTTATAAAATTCATTGCTGTTTCTAAATTGACTGCAGAAGACTAATGCGCCCTTTAACAGTTGAATTAAAAGACTCCCATGTAAACCAGAAGCTTATAGCACAAACATACGATGAAGCTGCAGTTATGAGAGAATGTTGAGGAGAAGTATGTCTTGATAAAAGAGACCTTCCCCCAGACCATTTGGGTGTCTCCCCTGGCCACCCTTCTACAGGAGTCACGAGCCGCTACTGGGCACTCTGTTCCCTTATCGTGGAACCCAAAAGCGGTGAATAATACATAAGATTTTCTTTTATCAATATTACAAACTGACTTAGGAGACAAAACTAGTTCAACTTGCTGCTTTTAGGGATGCAGAAACAACTGTTCTAACATTACACAAAACACGAGGAATATACCCCTACCCTATTTGATTGCATTTATGTGTACTGGTTCCAACTTAACTGCTTTGTCCTCACCGTGTACCTCTGTATGTAGTCGATACGAGTCAATTAAATGCAAGCATCAATTTAGAATGGATGTTCATGTTTTCCTTCAGTCGACAGACATGATAATATCTGGAAGGCTAGAGAAAATGACCACCCGACTTAAACTTCTTAATTTTTTTTGCATTGTCGTGTACATGACCTCAGTTGACAGCAGCCAGAACTGATTGAGGGAATACTAGTTTCTTTTGATCAAATTCGACACAGGTCTGAAATGTATACCAGATTCCGACAGGCCCTGATACGACGATATATCAGGTGTTATTAGGTTCAGGGCTGACATTTCACCATCTGTAATCTGTCCTAAGGACACTTGCAGAATAAATTAATGGTATAATGACATAATTCTTAAATGTCCCTAATGCTCGTGTTTTCTTCCATGATGTAAGACTCCTAAATGATGTCTCAGAGAACAGGCTCTTTAACAAAAAAAAAAAAAAAAAAAAGTTTCTGGTTGTGAGATCTGTATCTCTTCCGAATTTGTCCAGAGGTTCTGACTCACTTGTATAATAATTACAGAAGAACAAGAAAAAACTACAAAGGGCGTATAATAAATAATGCGACACATTTTATTTCTCGGATAGTTTTAAAATTGTTCTATATGCAGTATTCCTAGCTTACCACTCTAATCATGTCATTTATGGTCTTTCGCTAAGTTGCAGTGATATTTTTTTTTAAATGGAGCCTGATATGGTTTATAAACGAGGATCAGTAATTGAATTCCTATTGGCAAAAAATGAGATTATCATCAACATTCAGAGGCACTTAATAAAAGACATAGAGAAATGACAGTGGAAGAAAACACTGTCGGTCTTCGGGCTGAATGGCTGTCACAATGGAAAGGTCAATACAGTTTATATTGTCGTGCACGCTACAATGATATCTGCAGCAGTAGAAGTGGTGCTGGGAGCTGGAGAGATGGCTAGCGATGTATGCAGGGAGAGAATTTGATTTGCCAAGTAAAATATTACGTACTGCATGTTTATCATGATCTACTCAAATACTTAAAGAGTCGGTCCATCTCTTTGCGTTAACAATTTGACAGTTGGACGTTGTTAACACAATCTTCTGACTAGCCATCTCTTCAGCTCCCCAACAGTACCGATGTTCGGTCAGTGACAGCCAAACGACTCGCTGCCCAAGTTGGTATCTTCGAGAGTCAACACAGGTATCGATCGCTAGAATATTCAAATATTTGCATTTGATGATTCCCTCGTAGCTTGTCAACTATAACTGTTCGCATTCACACAACTTTGGTGGGCTGTCCTTCCTTGCCCATCCTGTATCACCTTCTGGTTGTGAAGAGAAATTTGACTACATTGAGAAAGTCATAGTGACAGGTGACTGAAGGCAAATCAGCGTGTTGCCGCGAGGATACAAAGGTTCTGACAGCTAAAATGATGCAAAACAAGCAGAGTTGTGCAAGTCAAAGGAGAGAGGAACAGTGTGGGGTATTCGAAATTGAAATAAAACAAAGCATTTATGAAAAAAAAAAAAAAGATCTATACATAAGGACATACATTTGGTGTTAATAACCTGACAGATATCATAGAGACATAAAAGATTTCAACAACCAAGACAAAAGCAATGGTTTTTAAAGGGAACAATCAAGTAAGATATAAGATATTTATTAATGAAGAAATAATAGAACAAGTCTCTAATTTTAATTATCTAGGTTTTAATTTATCATACAATAAAAATGAAGACCTGAATATAAAATTAAATAAATTAAGGCAAATAAATGGAACAATAAGGAAAACATTAGAGAACAAGACGTCAAAAGCAACACAAATGAAATTCGATAAAGTAATTACAGTGCCGATGGCAACATTTGGAAGTGAAACCTGGGCTATGATTAGGACAGACAGGAAAAGAATAGAAACTGCAGAGATGAGATTTTTAAGAGCAGTAGCTGGATTTACTCTCTCAGACAAACAAAGAAATGAAGAAATTCGAAAACAGTTAAATATATGCATACTTAAATTAAAAAAAAAATGAAAATAAAAATTGGTATCCATATACCATGAAAGAGGAACAAACACAAAATATTTTACTAATTTATAAACCTACAGGATATTGCCGGTAGGAAGACCATGAACAAAATGGAGTGATATGTTTAATTGGGGAAGGAACGGTCGACAGGCCTATACCTTGTGGAAGAAGAAGAAGAAAACTATTATTTGCTGTGCTTCTTGGAAAATTATTTTGTATGTGTAAATTTTGCTAATGCTATTACAGATTTTGTACACTAAAAATTAATTTATGTACTGAACGAATATCTATTGGCGTATAAGCTTTCTAGAACTCTCTAAAGTCGTTTGCTCGACACCAAATTCGTAATATATACACTATATCAAATAAGCTTCAACGAAGGAAAAATAAAAATTAATTACTTTTTCTATGATTACGGAAGTCAGTTTTCTAAACTTGTCACAGTTAACAAATCATTAACACATAACTTCTCTTTGTTACAAAGCAATGAAGATTGCAAGACTAATGCTGCGAGGTGCTTCTACTAATCTATGTAATTTTCTTTTTTAACTTTCCGGGAAGTGGTGTGATATAAGGTGCAGCTTTATGTTTCTGTCCAGATTTACAAGATGAGATTTATTTTTGAAGGACCGCTCGGTGGCCAGAAAGTATGTGTTAATTCATTCATTCCGAGAGGCAGATACAGTTCCATGCAAATCTTTCGTCCGATGTAGGGGAAAAGCGATTCTCAATCTTTTCTTGAGATTTCTCTCTGTCGCTGACCCTTAAGATTTAACTTATTAAGTTTAAACTTGAAATTCGCATTTCTAATGTTTTTAAAGTTGTTTTATTCCTATTTACAGAATTTTAAGACTTAAAATAAAGAAATAAATGCACATTATTTTTCTTTTGCTCAATAATAATGAATTTAAAACAAATTAAAACAATAATATTAAATAATAACTAGATATGTTTAATGATACAACATTCTCACTAAATTTCATTTCTGAATGAAAGGGACGCTACTGTATTTCACTTGCAAGCGTGATATGTCGGGCTTTATAAGAGAAATTTGTATGCTTAGTTCTGGTTCTACGTTTTCTAAACGTTTCAACTCTTTTCCAGATAAATGAGTGCAGGGATTTTTTTTCCTTCACATAAGTAAGTTGTTACAAAAGCTCTCAATATTTCATGTACTTCTTTGACAATCGGAGAATCTGCCTCAGCCTACGCGGTTCTGCTCGGACCCATTTTTTGGGCTTATTTATCTGAAATCTTCCTCCGTAATAATCACCTTCAATTTGAGTCTAATTTAAATTACATATCAATAAACACAAGCATAAACATGTATAATCTTTCGTTTTCCTCCAATCATTGTTTGTATTTATATATTCATTAATAAGTCCTGAAACAGTTTCATCGTGGAAACAGGTTGGTCGCCAATTATGAAGTGATTTAGTTGTAGCGGCGTATCGTCAATAGAACTATGATCCCTTTGTTATTGTTTCCCACGCTTCATGACAATTTTTTTCGCTATTTTGTGAGTCGTGCTCAACAGAACTGGAAGAGGATATCGCGTAAATACCGCAGGATTACTATTATGTATTATTTTTTCCCTAAATAAGTCTTAATAGTAAAGGCACTTCGTTTGTTGATCAACGCCCCCTGTCGACTAACTACTCTAAAGAAAAAAGTACATTCCTTTTAGTATAGATGATTCATAGCAAAACATAATCTTTTGTGTTAATATAACCTTAAAACACTTAATATATAACAGCATGGTAATATAAAATAGTGTTAGGTGTCATTTATTGATTAAATAATGTTGGCAAGTCATTTAGTTTGGATTTTTTTTAAAATTTAAAATGATCACATGTTTTTTCTGCCTAACTCATTAAAGTAGCAATTAATATATGCCAAGGCGTACCTACTTGACCACGGCCCTTTTCCACAAAAATATGGTGTAATACATAAACTTTATTAGTGCAAGTCATTGTAAAGTATGGTCTTATAACTTTCTGTTGCATGAAACAATTGCAGCATTTGTAAAGTATTAGTAAAAAGTTACAAGTGACGTCATATAAGAACAAGGTGGAGGAACAGCTGTTTGTCATACGTCGCCATTCCTTGAATTAGGTTATGTTCATCCTTATGGATATTTAATGTACAGAGCCGATTATTGCCATTTCTGGTAAATGGATCTTGTATTTTTTCTCAGCTATAATAACTTAAATACTTTATTAAGCATTTACTGATATTCAATCGTAATAATCTACTTCGAGTCGACGGTCCCTTAAGCCCATAAGCATCAACTTCAGTCCTCGAGAGATGGCAGAAGAATCGAGCTTTCCCATAGCTCTCGGTCATTTATTTTATTAGTCCATTTGATCATTTATATTTATTTATATTGCTCGTTAATCCCTTTCTTATTATAAGCAAAAAATTGGAAAGCTGTGTCAAAAGAGGTTATTTTAAAAGAGAATGAAGAATGAAAGGAAATTATTTTCGCGGCATATAGCAAGAAACTTAAAAATTCACTACCTAAGGTGCTGATTTGAAATATGCATTTGGAACAGCAAACAACAACAAGTCATAAGGCGTACTTTAATTGCTTTAACCTAACTTTATCATACATAAATATTAATATATTCTTTCTTTACACATATTACCATTCATTATCATCACTTTCACTAATACTTAGCACATTGACTTCCAAAATCATTAAAAAGATAGTAAATGTTGTCCTGATAGTATTTGAAGTTACCAATGTTCCTACTCTTGTAGAGAAAGTTATACAAATTACCAGTGCACGATTAATACTAATACTTCTGTGGAACTGAACAACACTTGTTGTGTTCAGTATGGAGTTGTAAAGTACAAGAGTAGCAGAAGCCTTTGTGAAACAGAATTTTACTAATAACTACATTTTACAAATCCATATATTTGTAATGTATTAGAGCATACGTTTGTGAAACAGGGCCCAGCACTAGATTTGAGCTGTATCTCAAGTGGAAATCGTTTCTTAGAAAGACTTTTAGTGCTCTCTTCCTAAGATGTCAGCAATAGCCTCCATATTAAATTTTTATTAGAGCATTTTATTTGAAAGTAAATTCTTTTCCTTTGTGCATATGTGTGCGTGCATGTGTGAGACAGACAGAGGAAGAGTGAGAGAGAGAGAGACTAGGCCATGCGCACTGTAGGCGTTCAGGTTTAAAAAAAAATTGTAGAATAGGAGGGGACGAAGCTTGTGCCAAGAAAACTCAGGTTGTCGGTTGCACCAATCATTATTTAATTTGTGATCAGTTTAACCCTGATCAAAAGTCTCGATATCAAAACTAGTGACAGTGCATCATTCCAATTATGTGAATCTTAAAAATAATAACACGATGTAAAATGATGCTGAATGGGTGATCGTAAAAATCTTGAACCTTATAATGCAAAAGGGGTTCAAACTTGCTGCTTTTCTGTTTAATACAAACTAGCCGGGGCACTTAAATTCCGATCCCAGTATATGTGAAATTTAATTGCATTCTGCCTGAATGTACTCACTGGCAAATTCGGATTAAAAATGGATGAAGAAGTTTTTTTTTCTTAGTAACAATACTTCAGTGACTACAAAATTAAGTATAGTGACATATATTATGCAGGGATTTCATTTCAAAATTTACCGTTCCAATTTCAACGAAAAACACATCAGTTTAATATTAAGGGGGAAGTTAGTTAAGTTGGTTAAATTTTATGTTTCAACTTCTTACCCCAGTCACCTCCACTTTAGAATTTCAAATCACAACCCCAACTTCAGTGCTTAAATTTTAAATAGGATGCTATTGTTGCCCCATATTTTGTTTCTTAATCATTGCTTTGTAACCTGGGCTGTCGCTTTTTCTTTGTTTGTTTTGATTAGTGTTTAACGCTCGTTTTTACTACTGAGGCACCATAGGCGGTGGACATTGATAATACATGAGATGAAATGATATTTTGGGAAAGGATTTTTTTAAGGAAGGAAATGTTTCAGGCCTAAGTTTAGAGTACTTCCCGGGCATTTGTCATTTATGAGGACTGAGGAAAATCTTGAAAGGTCCTCAGTCAGGGAGGAAGGTCCTGGTGGGATTCGAACCCGAGACCCCCACTCACGAATTCGCGCCTTAACGATCTCGGCCACCCGTGGTGGTGCTATTATTATTTGAATTAGAGCTAAATTATATTATAAGAAAATAATAGAAGATAAAGAAATCAATATTATTCCATAATAACCCTTTTTAACTCGCCACATTTTTTTATGATCTTTACAATTCTTCTACACTATTCTTAATCGAATAAATATTACTTTTTTCATGCGCTAGATTAGTTTAGTTTAAGTGTAACAAAAAAAAACTAAAATATTAATATTATCCTTTGTAACAGTTGTCATACTATAACCAATCCGGTTTCTTCTACGCCGACTGCAGATGCGTTCAGCGGTTACGGGCAAGTCAATCAGGCTGTAAAATGGTATGCAGGAATGCATATTCGGTCGCGGTTGCGCAAGGGTCGCTCCCCTAGCTGCGCAACTTCCGAACCGATTCTCCTCAGACCCTCCCTCTGTATTTATAAATAAAATACATGAAGAAACGTTTATAGTTCATAAAATAAACGGAGATGTTCAGCTGTCTGTATTTGATCTCCACAAAAACATGAGTTTGAGAATATCTTTAACTTAGAGTGTTGAATTTTACAAGTCCTATCTATAGTTGCCGATATTTTGTTACGATCACAGAAGCAAGGGCAGTAAACAGGAACAAATCTACACTTACGTGGGGTTTTAATGCTTATATATTCTAATTTATAGGATATTCACTATGATTAATTATTAGTCTTACATGTTGCTCCTGTTCAACATGGAATTCAAAGAATGTTTTTTCCTTCGTTTTGAAAGATAAGCAATCCTTAGGTAATATATCGTGGATCATATCTAGGATCTACGAAATGAAGGACGTATCGGGTATCCAGTAATGAATGTATTTCCGTTAAAGTGAAGCATACATACAGAGAAATACTAGCAATTGCTTGTTAGACAAGAGTTAACATTTCTTTTTAATTTTATATCATTAAAAGCAAGGATTTAGTGATTTATTCTTAAAAAAGCAAAATATTTCCAAAATGTATTAAATAAATATTACATAGTATAAATTATTGCTATTGGTGATATTCTTGTTATATAATTAAACTTTTTAAGAAGTTCTTTATAATCAGATCATAGTAAATAGTCGGTCCTGGTGGTGTATTGGTAACCGTATAACCACACTTGCCTTCTAAACCCAAGATCGCGGGTTCGATCCCGGCCAGGATCGATGGATTTTTTGGGGCGTAAAAATCCTAAGTATGGCTTCCTTCGGAAGGGAAGTAAAGCCGTGGGTCCCGTGTCGGACGTTTACGACATGATAAAGAACCTCAAGCTTGAAAAAAAGAGGCCTCTAGGCAAAATTTGTCGGCCGTTTCATGTCCTGATTTTAATGGAACGCTGATGATCTGAGATGTTAAAGAGCGTCCTTAAACAAAAAAAAAAAAAAAAAAAAAAAGGTTCATTATTCTTAGAAAACTTGATGAAAAAGGAGATCTTGCAGAAATTGGATATAAATGTACAAACATACAATGTAAGCACTTTAATTTTACACTATGAATTTACTCACCAGATTGATGGTGACGATGAGGTCGTGCTGTTGGTGTTTCTTTGTTTTGGTCTTCTTTCCGCCCTTGACAGAGGCCGCCTTCGGCTGGGTCTTCACTTGCCCTTTCTGAGCTGTCGGAGGCTTCTGTGCGGGCTTCTGGGCTGCTTTGGTTTGCCCACCCTTCTGGCTAGCGACCGGCGTCTTTTGACCCGCTTGGCCCTTCTGATTGACATGGCCGCCCCCGTCCGCGGGCTTATTGCGGGCCTGCAACAATTGCACATATAAACATTAGACACATGCACTGAAAACAGGAACGTGAAGAGATGCAGTTATATGTAAATTTGGTAATTCCAGATTAGGAGCTCGTCCAAATGTTATTCATATTAATAAGCATTGCGACCGTATGTGCCTGTGTTTAGCATTTTGCATAACTATACATAAGTCAAAGATTTTATTCTTGCAAAGCCAGAGGCAACGTTAATCGTTCTGTTACTTGTAGGCTTACCCAACTTAATTCAGCACAGTCGTATCCAAATGGGTACCTGAGGAATTTTAAATGAAAGAAACAAAGTGGTAGCCATATAGGCTAAACTTAGGCAGAATACTTTTATATCATTATTTAATGTACAATATACTACTGCAACAGAGAATGTTTTATAATTAATTAACTGTGGAAAATATAGGAATGGGTAATATTTAGATCGCATAGAGGGGAAACAGGAGGAGGTTTGGCAAAAAATTAAGAAACGCTTGAGGGACATTAATAGACAGCTGACTCTTTTGGAGTGCGCAGAAAAGTTTCGCTGAATCGGAGCTGAAAATCAGATGGGGGATGGAACGTTACACCCAAACAACGGGGCCAAACTTAGCAATCGGGAGCTGCTTGGTTTAGGTTAGGCGCTTGGCGAATGACTAAATAACAGAGAAAGGGGGGGGGCGTACGAGCATCTGTCCTATATGTGTGGATAAAGAATCTTGGGAATATATTCTGATAAGGGACGGAGGAATGGAGTAAGCGATGTCTACCGGCCCTGTTTATTAATGAGGGAAGAGGGCAGTGCTGGACTTTGCTGGCAGATAGGAAGAAAGAGGAGGGAGTAAGTAAATTTTTAAACAAAATGAGACGAGGGAGACAGATAACCGGGAAGAAAGCTGGGGGAACAGAAAGCACGATGTGTTTTGGAATTAATGTGAGGGAGAGTAAGTTGTTTATTTTTATTTGTGTATTTAAAAAATAGTTATCAATCTTACATGCCTTCCTGCCTCCCAGTCTAAGCCATGCTATTCTCGATCTCTGTTTCATGCCTAGCTCCATGATATAGGTGTCTTCACCCCATCTAGTTTTAATTTCTCTCTGCAGGTCCAGAGATAACATCTGCATGCATCGCGTCTCTATTTCCTACCAGTTTATGTCAGGTAGGTGTTTTTGACTTTAGTCACTTAGCCATATCTGTTTTCACCACTCCTCTACCAAATAGTTTAAACCGATTTTTGACAATTCCCGCCGTCAATCGCCATTTTGGATAATGCACCTAGTTAATCAGTACCGGTAGCTGCTATGTATTATACAGTCGCGAACAGCAGTATTTCAAACCTCCCTAGCTAGAACGTGAATACAATTCTACCTTATTGAAGATGCTGAAATTATCGGCTGAAATTGTCGGCCATTCTCGTCTAGACAGATACTGTGTTGCGACAATATATTGCGATCAACGCGATATAGTTCGGCAACCGCAATGTTTCTGATGTCCTTGATAATACTTTCCTTTACATTCTGAAACCGCCATTTGTGTTAATTTTGGGAGGGATTTTGCTGGCAAACATTATCGTTTAGTGTTTCCTCAGGACAAATCGGAGGCAATGGATCAGGATAAATTCCTCTCGCACGTACACATTATTAATCCTTATTCGTAAAATAAGTTAACACACAAAAACGCACTGCTCTAGTGTCAATTCAATACCTGTCCAAACAAAGAAACGAACACCCCATAAAGTCCATAGTCTTTTCTCTTTTCGTCTCTTTATACAAATCTCAGATCGTAGCAGTCGAGCTGAAATTTTCAGCTTTCTCTAAGTCTTTGGTTTCCCTCACCAGTCGTTTCACCAGTTACGCCATTTATCATTTTTCTACTGTTATAAATGTTTAAAATAATAGACATTGGATTTAAAAAAAACCAATAAATTCCATTTGGGGGTGTAGAACTGGAAAGATGGACAGAAAGGAAAGAAAAGGGAAAATGTGATAAGCGGGTGGACGCTGTTTTTACATCCGAAAAGCTTCATTGAGTGCTGACTGGAATAAATTGCAATCCTAAAGGCATTGGTCATTCACCTGGCCTAGGGCTGACATCATTTGGTTAATTGACCGTATCAGCCTTTCATTTCCTTCTAGCAGGCCAATCCCATTTTATGAGGCGGTCAATCAATAGCAGCAGCCATAGTGACTGTGTAATGTTATGGCAACAAGTTCAAACCCTTTATGCCAAGCTCCATTACTGAGTATAGTGCAACCGACATCATACGGTGAAACAACAGAAAACCTCGTTCTTCTTTTGGTTTTATTAATTAGAATGAGAGGAATCAACTGAGTGAATTCTGCAGATATGAAAACCAGAATTTGTAAAGCTTTGAAGTTTCTCTTTTTACCTAAAAACCGAAGAATGTATATGAATAATTGCTTTCAGAAAAAGTAAACAAGCCTTTCAACACACTAAATGTACACAGATATTGAGGATATACGAGGGTATTTCAATTAATTCAGCAAAGTTATTAGTCAGATTTTCTTGAAAAAAAAAAACAATATTTTACATGTAGTATATCTCAACCTTTGCACTTATCTTATGTACGAGGGTAGGTCCATAAGTTCCCGGCCTAACCATTTTCTAGATATGATAAAGACAAAAAACTATATTTCACTTTTCAATACAGTTACCCTTTATTAGAATACACTTCTTCTCATATCTTTGAATTAAAATTTCAGCCCCCCCCAAAAAAAAACAGAAGTCTTGTCTGCAAAATGGGGATAAACAGCATCCATCACTTCTTTGTGGCCCATAAATTTCCTTCCTTGAAGATCCGCTTGAGAACAAGAAATAGTCACTGAGAGCTAGAACTGGGTGGACGATCAATCTCCTTGAAGCCACATTTCTTCACAGCTTCCTTTGCAACAAGAGCTGTGTGCACAGGCGCGTTGTCATGAAAAGGCGCACACCACACTCAGCTTTCCTCGCCTTTTCTCTTTGATAGAAGCACGTAGTCTGTGCAGTAGGCCAGCATAGTACTCCCTATTTACTGTGGTGTTCCTCTCCTTGAAGTAAATGAAGAATATTCCTTCACATTTCCAAAAGATTGTGGCCATGATCTTCTTAGTTGACTGAGTGATCTTGGGCTTTAGAGGCGTAGCCTCGCCAGGTTTACGCCACTCAGTAGATTCTCTTTTGGACAAGGGATCATAGTAGTAGACCATAATTTCGTCTGCTGGTTTGCAGAACTTCTGTCTCGTGACCATGGCAGAGCTCCAAAGATGCCTGACAACAGATGACTTGTTGCTACTTTTGGACTGAGTAAAGAAGTCTAGGCACTAATCTTATTCATGTTTAAAGGTTCATGAATAATTGGAAGGACTGATGTTTTAGAAAGGTCCAACCTTGCAGCTATTTCTGTAGCTTTGAGCCGCGGTCTTCCACTTTTTCTCCTTCCACAAGAGCGATGTTTTTAGGAGTGGGCACCTCCAAGGGCCGACACTCTTCGTCTTCAATGCTTTCTCGACCCCCGTCCAATCACTGTTTAATTTCATTTGAAGTCCTTCTTTTGTGAAGAACTGAATAACAGATCGATACTCCATTTTGAACATGTTACAATCTTTAATACATAGCTTTCTTTATGCAACTATATCTGAACAACTGAACACAGCGGAGGGAATTTACAGATGCAATTATTTACTTAACAGATAATATATGACACCAGATAAGGATTTTTGTGATAGCGATAATCCTTATCGTCGAGGCCGAAAACTTATGGATCTACCCTCATCGTTTCATCTTCATCCATTAGGTGGCAATTATACAGTTAGCTTTCAAAATACAATCTCTAAGTGACGTACCTTATATAAAGAGCAGTAACTGAACTTCTTTTAGTGGAAAATCAAAGCATAAAGCGTTTAAGAAATGTGTATGGAGAGATGGTGGTGGTTAAAAGCACCTTCAGTCATTGGGCAGTCATCGTTGCAAGATCAAGGCTTCTCAATGGTCCGCGCTCTGAATGGCCGCACAGTGTAGTCAACCTGCAATGCTGGAATGCGCTAGCTGACATTCTTATTTGGGAGATTGGCGAATAAATATCAACAACTCGCTGTTCAACTTGATATTTCTGTTGGCAGTGTCAACGCAATTAACCATCAGTTAAAATTAAAGGGTTGGGACCTTCAAAGTCTATCTGTCGATCATAAGAAACAAAGAAGCATTATTTGTTCATAGTTGCTTGCTCGTTACCACGCTGAAGATGGCGGCTTCCTGTCCAAACATTGTATCAGAAAATTAAATATTGATTCATCAATTCCAGCCTGAGACCAAAAGCCAGTCCATGGAGTGACAAAGTTTTCTCCTTGGGGAAAGCGAGGTTGAAGACAATGTCCTGAGTCGGAAGTAACGATTACATTGTTCTGGAACTCTGAAGCGATTATTCTCATTGATGTATTGTTAAACAGTTAACTCTGAAGTGAATGTCTAAACTTTTCGGAAGTTGTAGAAGCAATTCCGGGCACATCCTATGTGTATTTAAAAATGAATTTGATTGGCCATAGAAGAATGATTTTGATTTTGCGTGTTGATCTGAAATTGAAGATAAATCTGGTATCATCGTTCTATAAAGGAGCGGCCCAAATAATGGAAAAGTTTCCATTAAAATGTAAAGACAGTTGGCCGAATTTTTCCGATTGCTAAAGAAATTTTGACAACATTTTCTTTCAAAATATACATAAAATGGTAAAGTAATAAATCACCCTTCCGACCAAACTAACAAAAAAAGTAAAGCTAAAAAATAAACACCTACATCTTGAAACAGAATAATTTTAGGGATTAATAAAGAGATTTTTCATAAAAATGTTACACATTTCCATGAACAATACAAGTCCATACTGCTGGTGTAGTGATAACCATACATGCCTCCTAAACCCAAGATCGCGGGTTCAAACCCGACCAGGATCGATGGATTTTTTCGGGCGTAAAAATCCTAAGTACGATTTCCTTCGGAAGGGAAGTAAAGCCGTGGGTCCCGTGTCGTACATTTACGGCACCTCAAGCCTGAAAAAAAAGAGGCCTCTGAGCAAAATTTGTCGGCTGTTTCGCGCCCTGAATTGAATGGGACTCTGATGACCTGAGATATTAAAGAGCGCCCATAAATAAAACAAAATAAAAATTTCATGAACAATACAAGAAACGCGATGGTACTAAAATAGTTCCTTAAAAATTTATTGAGGATTGTGTCGTTTTCAAAAATTGAAGTTTGCTGACTTGCATAGTGACTTTGGAACTTAACGGTAAAAAAAAAAAGCACTCGTCTTTAAAATATATTGACCTTTTTGTTAAAACTCCGTTAGAACTTATTCATATTAGTTTAGTAGCTTAATCATATTATGCAACTATAGGTTAAACGCATTGCAACCTTATTTTAGCTCTAGTAGTTAAAAAGAATTGCTCTAAATACAAACCACTATGACAGAATATGAAGATTGTAGGGGACGAAAACTCCAAACTAGTTTGTTCATATTATTGTGCTCTTTTGCACTGTTGTCAATGTTAGGATGTGCGCGCAATCTGAGTTATTGGCAACACGCCATTCGTCACGTTTATGTCCCTCCCCTTTGCAGGCCATATGGTGTTGCGGTTTTGTGTTGGCATGTTCAAGACCACAAACAATCATGTCATTTCAAAGGCTGGATCTAAAATTGCATTGCATATCACATTTTTCCAACATGTTCACGAAAATAGAATAGATAATAATAACAGTAGAGTTTAATTTGTAATTTTCACAATACAGTTGGAAGATAAAACACTGCATCTGACGTTTTGTGGTAGAGTATATGGTATCAAGTGACTGAAAAGTGAGCCCATGCTTGTTCTCGTGAAGATCTCCAGTAACCTTTACTTATTGCCTGCTTACTGGTGCTTTAGTCAGGCGTAAGGTATGAGTAAGGCCTCAGACCGGTTGGCGCATGCCAACCTGCAATAGAAAACTATTGGAAAATGTAGCCTTTTTGGCATACGATTACAGGATTATTTCGGGAGTATTACTCCGTTTATTTTTATGTACAATCGTATGTAAGTAACACTAATTGACACTCAGGGTAGGTTTTTAAAACTAGGTGCATAGAAACTAGTACGAGTCCTGATTCCCTGATTGCTTATGCGAATACTGGGATGGCTCTTTCCTTTCTAGGAGTTTATTTCTCTCCTATTTAATCTGGTTCATTCCATTGGTTCAGTTAGGACCAATGGAGTGCCAGGCAAGGTGAACTAGTGCAGTATGCGGTATAACAGTGGCCTGCGCCTTATCCGATCAGGCAGATGTACAAAGGTTCGGTTACTGAGAGTGCCTTGGCCAGCAGAGTCCATTGCTTCCTAAAACTGTATAAAATCTTAACTTATACAAGATGCGGGATCCTCCATCGCTAAACAGGCATTGTTTTCGTTTTGGAAAAGTACATTCTTATTGTTACCGAACAACGTAACAGAAGTCGGCCATCGTGGTCTAGTGGTAACCATATTTAATCTATGAATATGTAAAAATCCTAAGTATGGTGTCCTTCGGAAGGAAATCAAAGCAGTGGGCTACGTGTCGTAGATTTACCTCAAGCCTGAAAGAAGAGGCCTCTGAGTAAAATTTATCCTCGCCCTGGTTTATGGGACGGGAATAACCAGAGATGTTAAAGAGCATCTTTAAATAAAACGTATAAACAAAGAAGTGGTGTTTCTGATTTCATGGGTGGGTCCTGGTAGTGTAGTGGTAACTATGCCTGCTTCCAAACCCAATATCGTGGGTTTGAACCCGGCCAGGACCAATGGATTTTTTCGGGCGTAAAGTATGGCTTCCTTCGAAAGGGAAGTAAAGTCGTGAGTGCCATGTCGCACTTTTACGGCACGATAAAGAACCTCAAGCCTGAAAGACAAGATCTCTGAACAAAATTTATCGGCCGTTTCATGCCCTTCTCATCAATATAGAGAGCCCGTGTTTATGGATATTATATTAATTTCTGAAAAATCTGACCGTAATAAACGTTCAAATGATACATGTTTCAAGTTTCCTCGAGTTCTGAAAGTTTTACACTTTTTCTCTCCCCAATTGATTATCATCCCTTTGTGTTTTTTTTTTTTCCTTCGTTGTTCTCTAATCAGCAACCAAGCAATATTGTTATACTGTAACGACAACACACAACTTCATCTAGTTAATGCGACTTTGCTTTACACAAATTGATTCCTGCAGTCGGAAGCCCAGTGCAAAATTTACGGTATCATCGGCAGTTGGCAAAACTGATTATATACACATGCATTATTGCAAATTCAGAATATACCAGTAACATCATAGCGTTAATGAAAGAATAAGCGCTAAATTAGGTGAATAATTTTAAATTTTAAAATTATTATCTAAAATTGACTTTCAACGGAAGATGTTGAAAATAATCACAGCTTGCTGCGAGAAAGACATGGCGTATAAACAAAATGTCGGTTATTTCTTCGCGTTTGTTGATATGTAGTTCATGTAAAGTTTGCAGGTTTCGTTTAGAGACCGCCTTTTAATAAATAAATATTTCTGGGCTTAAAATTCGGCCACTGAGCATTCCATAATACTAGGTGCTAATTAGTAATGTGATTACTTGTTGGCTGCCTTCAGCAACAGAAAAATATTTTCAATATTGTCTTTGAACGTATAAGCATTTTGGGGCATGTTCAAAAATTTTAATTTGCAAAGCTATAGAGATTTTATCGCTCACGCGATGAGTCGCAGCTACTAGGCGTAACGCATACTTTAATTCCGCTATCCCTCTCCTTTTGTGATGTCCATGAACGTCGCCTTCCGAAACTTTTCCCTTCCTCTTTCACTGCAGTATAATCCTTTTGCCATAATGGTTAGGTATTTACTCTAGAAAAACGTGCTCGTGTGTTTAAACGTTATATAAAATACGAATCAGCTTAATGTGTGCGTGCGGAATTTATTCACAACTTCCCTTATGAATTGTTCCCTTTCAGAATTGCAATTCACAGTATTGTATATACATTTGAATTTGTTGGTTTAATTGCAAAATAAAAACACATGAGCGAAAACATTTGGTTTTAACAGAGAAATTGGCGCAAATCTTCAACGTTATATATATTTTTGGAGTAGTGTTTAACGCCCGTTTTCACTACTGAGGCACCACAGGCGGTGGACACTGATGATACATGAAATGAAATAATAAATTGGGAAAGGATATTTTTTTTTTAAGGAAGGAAGCGATCCAGGCCTAAGTTTAGGTACCTCCCCGGCATTTGCCAGTTATGAAGACTGAGGAAAACCTGGAAAAAACCCCAGTCAGGGAGGACGGTCCTGGCAGAATTCGATCCGCAGACTTCCCGCTCACGAATCCGTGCCTTAACGACCTCGGCCACCCGTGGCGGTATATATATATATATATATATATATATATATTTCTTTTATTCCTTATCTGTTTATGAAATAGTCCTATACCAGTATTTGCTCTTCTCTAGTGGCATTACTGATAATCGCCATTCTTCAGTCGCAAGATAGCTTGAAAAAGTTAAAATACAAATATATAATTATTACAATTTTGTAAGCCAAGTTTAGAGGAATTATATTTAAATTCTTATTTTATTCGTGAAATAGTCCTAATCACTCGAGGGTCTGAGCTTTCCAGATAAATTCACTCCTACGTACGTGAATTTATCGGTAATCTCAGACCCTCTCGTGATATTTACTAGTGATAAATTAAGCCTTAATCACAAGTAGTAAACCAAACGAGTTTTTATTTAATAACTTAGAACTTTCTGATTCAACTAAGATATACAAAAGCATAAACTATTCAAGCAAATTTTAGACATAAAACACTTAAGGAAAAAAAAACTATTGCATTCTTGGTCATGAAGTAAAGAAGTTCTGATGGCATCACTTTATTGCTTAAGCGTATATATATATATATATATATATATATATATATATATATAAACTACAATCGCGTTTCCAACCAATTTTTTAGTGAAAAACATATTTACTCCTTACTCCCTCAAAACAAGAAAACATTTTTACTTTTCGTTTCCAGTCTGTTTAGGAAATGTGGAAGCACCATCAATAGATTGACTGAACAAATAAATGCTCAGTGCTATTTTTACTAAAAGGACATTTGTTTAATATACAGTAAATACATTTCACAAACATACAACTCACATAGGAGCTTTACAGTTCAAATTCTCCTCGCATTTCGCGAGCTTACTTTCCTCTCCAGCACAATTGTAAACAGGATGATATTTGGGTTCCTTATTGTATGCTCGGGGAACTACAATTCAGTCAATATCTTTCTTCTCATAAAGCTCTGATATAATATTTACATGCGAAACAGTTGGAAATATACAGCAATTCTGCTCTTAGCAAAATGTATATATTTGGATTTCAGCGCTTACAACGTACTTAGATCCGGTACGACAAATTAGTTCGTGCTGTAGTTATCAGCTGGTTAGTTAGGAGTTGCCATATTTTGATATTTCAAAATGAAAACACCTCTTTCTCCATGTTTTTTTTTCAAGTGTTTAACGCCCGTTTCATATTTCACTATAATATTAACAAAGAGTTAAAAATAAAATTTGAATCACTATAATCATAAAATATGTCTTTTCATAATTTAAATCATAATTCAACAATTGTATTGCACACACACACACACTATTCCGATGATCTGACCTATTTCAGAAAATTTTGTGCTGCCTAAAATATCCATAAAATTTATTGCAAGTGAAATGTTTAACATTAAAATTGAAATTAAAGATTAAAATTTTTGATAATACTTCTGCAATGTGCTGTAATATTACAGAAATACGGAAGCAGAAAAGCCAAATCGGTGTAACGGACGGAAATTGTAACTGAAGACAAGTTAGCCAACTTGTGAATCATAATGTATATTAGTTTAAATAAATATATCGATTCGTTTACAATCATCAACTTAGAAAACCAAATTTTACCTAGTTACCAGTGGAAATCATATTATAACGTCGTTACTTTTGCCCTGTAATGTAAAAGTGCGGGCAAGTCCATGCATTTTCAAAACATTTTGCGAACCCTAGGCGTGAAGTGAGAGCAAGTCCACCAAAATGAAAACATATGGCAACCCTAGGTTAGTATGCTTGCGCTGTCTGTGTTTTATGGTACTGAAATATATTATGACGATCGCTTTGTACTTGCAATGAGTTTTGCTGCAAAATATACACATGTACCTACCGAGCGTGTCAAAAAAAAAAAAAAAAAAAAAAAAAAAAAAAAAAAAAAAAAAAACTATACACACTTTCACAGTAGATATCTATTTAATATATTTCAAGTTGTACTGAAAAACAACAGTAATGTGTAGTATGATGTTCTGTAAACAGATGTAACTCACATATATTATGATGGCGTTGCTACGTGACAGGTAAATCAACAATGAACAAATGAAACGAAGATTATTATATGATGTTCTGTAAACAGACGGGACTCACATTATGTAATGTTAGCGTTGCTACAACAAAATGGAGCCATGATTATCGTTTGAATAGCGGAAAGCAATTTTGAAGTAATGTTGAAAAACCGAGTTGAAATTCAAAGGCAATGGAGACGTGTGTACAGAACAGAATCGCCAACGCGAGTAACAATTGCACGCATTCGAGACAAATTCGAGACTTATGGTACCGTATGCGATGTTTACAAGGGCAGATCTGGGAGACCAACAGGATGGTGCACCATCGAGATGTAGCGTGTGTACCTTGATGGCAATCTTCCGAGGCACTGGATAGGACGAAGAGGTCCGATTGAGTTTCCATTGCGTTCTCCGGATCTAACTCTGTTGGACTTCTACCTATGGGGGACTCTTATGGATGTTGTATACCGTAGAAAACCAGCAGCACTTCGAGAAGAAATTGAAACGCCATGTGCTGCAATTGCTGAGGACACTTTCGCAAACGTTGCTCAATCAGCAGTTCAACGTACTCAGAAGTGTATCGGCGCGGATGGTGGGCAGTTTGAGCAACTGCTGTAACTGTAAAAGTCTAAGATGATTAGTGCTCATCATTTTCTGTTTGTGTAAATTCAGTTTTGTTATGTTAACACTGTTTTTTTCTTTGCTTGAAGTGTGTATGCATTTTTGGCATCCTCTGCATATCAAAATGTACACATGTCAGAATTTGTATTTCGTCATCATCTTCGCATAGAGTGCAAAAATTATTAAAAAACAACCAGCTTTTAATTTTCAATGTATTTCGTATTCCATGCCAACTACTACACAGAGTTGAAGTGCACCGTCAGTTGAAAGAGGGCTTGTATTGAAGATTTCAGCACTACCGGATAACGTTAGGGTAAGTTGATGATACTGGTACGTAAAACTCAGTATATCTCCTTATCCTTTGGAAAGTCTAACCTTGCATTTCTTTGCTTAACCTCAACACAATGTCATTTTCTTCAAAACAGCCTCAGGAGTTAACACTGCAGAGTTCACATGATCCATATTGTCACTGACACTTACCCCGAGTTTGGTGGAGACGATGCAGGGTCGCATGACGTTCCTCAGGTACCTGTGAATAGTGACGAGGTTTTTGTCACGGTTCAACTCCAGAACTGCGGCAGGACTTGACTTCCCGAGCGATGCACACTGAAGTTTGCGTCGCGACCTCGCATTTTTCCCCCTTTATTTCCTCCAAGAGGATGTAATCAGCAGGCTTGTCTCATGATTACACACTGGTCTTTGTGAATAGTGCCTGGCCCCAGAGGCTACTGATGAAAAGGCTCCAACAAGACTTCTGCCTGTCATCTCTGCATAGTTTAAAAAAACAAAACCTGCTCAATTAGTTCTTCTCTTCGTTATAGTGCAGAAAACGTGAAAAGCAAGCTCTCGATAAAAGATGGACTAGTGTGCTAGAGAACTGGAATATAATCATAGTGATAAGCTTTCCAAACTGCATCACCAATGTTTCTGAAATGAAAGAGGTTCTTAACACCCAGTTCTAGGACTTAATGCACCTAATTTATGACAGTAGTATAGAATTCGATTTAAATGTGAAACTTTACCTTCCAACTTTATCTTTTGAGAACATTAATTTCCTAAATGACATGGACAGCCCTGCACTTACGCAGTGGCAGAATAAGCATAAAATTCTGCGATAGTCTACGTCGTTTACAGCAGCATTTTCACGCACAAACCTTTTTAGGACCTAGCTTAGCTAAACTTTCTTTCTCCTCGAGTTTTACAGTTACGCTATAACCTTTAGCTTTGGCAAGTTGAACATCGTTTGTTACAGATGAAGTTGGCAATGCATAGGCATGCGCAGTTAGTTCAACGTTTGTCTTTTTTTTTATTGTTTACGATTTAGTTAAAAATATAACATATGAATGAACTGCTCGAAATGAATGTACTTAAACTGAAATTGTAAATGGAATTGTTGAGAAAACAGTTATAAAGTTTTGTATTGTTGAAATGTAGTAACAAATTTAGTTTGATTTTTGGTCAATCGACCAACTGTATAACCATTCGTTCTCTACTCGTAAAGCTACTGCTTATGAGATACTTGTGCCTGAATTTTATTAGTGATGTATATATGTCGATTCTGCATAGTGCCCTAGACATCGATGAGGGAGAATTTATATATCTCACAACTAATATCACAAGAGGGTCTGAGATAAATTCACCAACGTACCGGTTGTATTGAAGGGAAAGCTCAGACCCTCCAGTGATATTTATTAGGACTATTTCACGAATAAAATAAGAATTCAAATATAATTCTCGTAAACTTTGCTTACATATTGTAGTAAATATTGTGAATACTTAATCTTTTCAAGCCATCTAGCAGCAAATGAATGCCGATTATCAGTAATGCCAATACAGATGCGTCATATACGGGTTTAGAACTATTTCATGCTTAGAATAAGAATAAACGTAATAATATTTGAAATTCGTTCACGGATTATTAACATTTGTATAAAATGTTATACTTATGAATACCTACCTATTCAGAAACTGTTAAACTGAAGTATACGAAAGTCGACTAATACGATCGCTGCAGTTCGATTTACTAACATCAACTGAGAAAAACAAAACATTTTATCATTCTGAACAACGTGTTTATTAAGATTTACGCTTGCTTAGGCAGATACAGTTACATAATTTACAAATTGACTTCAGACCGTTTGACTAAATTGCCTGAGTGAATGCATTTTAAGATAGTTAAATTTACAATTACTGAAAACACAGAAAAGTGGTCAGCGATGTGTGTTGAGAAATTATATAGTGCAGATATAGAGTTGGCTACACTGATCACAAGACAAAGGCACGTCGGGTAAAACGGATATGATAAAACGTTTCGATAATTTCACTGCAATGTTGGGTTTTGATTGGTCAAAATTCAAACTTTTGTTTCGTTTCAACGGTCGATTTTATCACGTAATCACATAGGAAGTAGTGAAATAGTCTTAATAATTTTACTCTGTTTGTTGTGTAATCTCTATCGCTTTTCTCTCAATTGATTTAATAGTTCCATGGCATCTTTCACTTCAATGGGTAAATACACACATACACCACCTGCATAGAAGAAAGAAGATTATTTATATTACTGCAAGTTTATTTTGAGAATTTCCGTTTAAATAAATTTTGTCGTTACCTGTTCTTTCTTGTTTTATTTTACACAATCTTGCAAAGCAGCCAATCAACTACTTGCTGTTTATTCTGTTAGCCATTACAAACGAAAGGTAGTTAGGTTCTTCTCGAGTACGACAAACATTAAAGAATTGTTCACATTGAAGATTTGACATAACATAATAGATAAATATAACAGCTCGAGTTCAAATTATTTTATAGAACTATTAAAAATTACTTACAAGATAGCTGACCGATGCTAATAAGGATATGACGATTTCTGTTTCAGAATTTTTCTCCATAGCAACTTTACGATGAGTTTCGCAATAAATATTGTTTAGATATTCTACATTGAAACTGTACCATATTATAAACAAGTAATTTTTTTCTATTTAAAAATAAACAAACAGTTGAAGATACTATTTAAAAAAGCGAAAGCGAATTTGGGTCCTGACTTTTCAGTGCTGTCATATTGCATTGCAATGACTAAAAAAGTGCAGTCTTTGCAAGGTTTTTAATTAGAAGATTGTGAAATTTATGACTGATAAGTAAAAACAAGACATTATCCAACTCCAAATTTCAATAAATTACGTAAACGATGTGTCAAAAGTGGAACCAGTTATGAACATTTTCTTTAAAAAAGGTTTATGGGGTATATGGCCCAAACAGATTAGTGCAATATATTTCCGCAGCCAGTTTGTAATAATTCATTATAGAGAATACAGATTTAAAAATGATACATGATACTTTAAATTGTTCTAATTTCACTAAAAGTAGGTAAACGAAAGATACATTTCCAAATATCACGTCGAAATCGCTTTCTCCCCTCCTTTTTTCTTCTTCTTTAGTAGTTTTGATTCTACAGTAATTTTATCGTTTTCTTGCATTAGCTTTATTGCTTTGTAAATCACCATATAATGAAGTTAATACTATCTTATATACATATATATTGTCACAATTAACTTTAGAATAAAACGGAGACGTATGGCGTCTGCACCAATTATGTCACGTCTATGAGTATGTCTTGGGAAGCGTAACGGTAGGAACACTTGCAGGTATAATTAAAGGCGTGTTGCTGCTACAATACCACCTGCCGAGAAGCCATTAGGGTTTTATTACACGAAGTCCAAGCTGTGATGTCCGTCGACTGACTTACAACTTGGTGATGTTCTTCTGTTTAATGCGGTACTACAATTTCCCTATTCAGTCTCTGTGGCTAAGACAAGAAGGGATGTGATATTGGGATAATAGACGTCGCTTCGGGGAATCGAGCTAGGTCGACTCCTCCAGGAAAGACGAGGTGTTTCCAGACGAATGGTGAATAACTCAACCACCTCTGTTAAAAGTATAAGTATTTATAAAAGTTGAACGTGGATCGAGCGAGGACCAAGGCTTCTCTCCAATCTCTGAATAAATTCAGAGACATTTTATACAATTGTAATGCCCAAGGGGGAGGGGTAATATCACCTAGTCTAGACATAAGAGTTATAGTTAAACACTTCCCACCACCACGAGGCCAACAGTCACCAAGTCCTGACATCATGAGTTCTAAGAAGTTCATGGTTTGGGTTTGTTAAACTTAAAATTAAACAATACTTCATCAGCACAATAATTCTGTCTATCTATAACATGCACACGTAGACATAATATTTTAAGTGAGTGGAAAAGAGAGTTGCTTTTTGTTTATGCAAGTGTTTCATCCTTTCAGGTCACGTCACCTCTGGATGGCAAGGCAAGTCACCCTTAATATTTATTACGTCTACGTCTTATTAAGTTTGGGTTTATACAATATATTTCACTAACTAGGATACACAGCGTGCTCTTTCACAATATCATGTTCTTATTATATCTTGTCAATGTCACGAATCATTATAATACCACGCTTTCGTTACAAAGCTGATTACACTGCAATAACTATTTTTTTATTGTTCATTAATTATAAAGTATGCCACTTAAGGTCTTATCGGTAGCTGAAGCCTTAGTTAGTAATTAATAAGGTGATAGTTGCGAGTCCAGCCATTACGGTCGACAGGGCCCTTACCTTAGGGGCGATGCCACAGGTCGAGGTTGCAAAACGACTAATAGCTGCACAGGGTAGAAAACAGAGAAACTGGCGCAAGGACTAAGGACAAAGCCCACTGACGGACCAAAAGAGTAATTTTGTACATGGAAAATTATGTCCATTTTGTACAATATTGCTAAGTATTTACATACTTTATTTTGTTTAACAGAAGAGCACATGAAATATACCCTATTTACAAGTTTTATGTCATTTTATTAACATTTTGTTAGATATACCAGTGTCTATTGTATTGATATTTTTCGTGCCTGGTCTTAGAACGCTTCCTTGGCTATAGCCTTGTTAATGTTACTAACAGCCCAATTTAGTAATACTTGAATACAGTGATGCAGTAAGTAAAAACATTCTATCTATTATTCTTTACTTAATGTTGGAAGGACAAAGGAAAAGAAAAAGAGGGAAGAAAGGAGGACAAGAATAAAAAAGAAAAGAATATAAAAATGCTCTAATTTTGCACATTTTGCTTTTCAAGCATTTACTGCATTCTATCCCCCAGCAGTGGAGAAGGAAAAAGAAATAGGAAAAAAAATGCAGAACGGGAAATTTGCTTTCACTGACAACGCTTTGTCTACATTGGCTTTTGGTTGCAAGGAACGCGGTTCGCATTGTGTTTTATCTTGTGCTCGGGGAGACGGCGTCAGAACAATGGCTGTCTGTCACTCCTGTTGTGTGCACCGCTGCCCCATTCTTCCGCAACATCACACACTTCCCAGAGGAATGCCGGTGTAAAAAACACAGACAGCGCCAGAAAGAAGAAACCATCAAGATGAAAACACGGTATGTCCACCAGAATGAGCGGACTTAGGTCTAAGTATTAATGTTCAAAACTTCTTTAAATGTCTTGTTAAGTTTCCAAAGCCCCGTGGCCGCCCGGATGTCACTTTCTAAATAATGAAAACTTTATATACCAAGACTTTTTTTTTGTAAGCTAGAGTTAAAAAGTTAACTATAAAAACTATTAGAATTCACAATGTTTTTCCAGTGATATCCAGAATTTTTCTGATCACGAAGCAAAAATATATTTCAAGTACATTGTAGTCATAGGAAATGGCGTTAATTATTTTGTATTTTGGCAATCAAAACAAGTCATCTACGACATTTTACAAGTGGTTGTGTTTTTGTTTCTCTCCAGAAACTCAGTCTGGGTAACTGCTCTGACCTTGGGCGGGCATGTTTGGTGTTCTTTGCTAAAATAATAAGTGATAAACCAATAAATGTTATTAGAATTTGATGTAAAGAAAATGTTCCGTGTGTAGGACATGAGTTGCAGTTAAATTATTAGATTTTTTACGTTCCTCTATGAAAGAATCCATATTTATGATTAACTCGTTCTGAAGTGTAAATCACAAGCTCTACTTTTATCTGAGAGTTTGCGAACTTTACCCGGAATCAGCTTAGCTCACTTTAAAATTTAAATTTTATCCATTGTACCCTGAACTGTGACAGAAAACGTCCGCATGTCGACTCAGTAATATTCAAAGCAATATACTACTCTATCCTGGCACAGTGATTTAATCTGACCTCTTTCTACCGCTTACAATGCACGCAAAGTTAACGGCAATGAAACGACAATATCTACACACTTCCTAAGTTACACATTACATGTAAGATGACTATTATTTATTATTTTTCTAGAGGCTACTTCCGTGTGAAGCAATTCCATGGGGGAAATGTATTTTTTATAAGGTTGATTTGTTTTATTTACAGACGCTCTTTTAACATCTCAGGTCATCAACGTTCCAATCGATTCAGAGCGTGATACGGCCGATAAATTTTGCTCAGATGTCTCTTCTCTCAGGCTTGAGGTTCTTTTTCGTGCCGCTAATCTACGACACGGGACCCACGGCTTTAGTTCCCTTCCGAGAGAAGCCATACTTAGGATTTTTATGCCCAAAAATTCCATCGATCAACCCGAGACCTTGGGTTTAGGAGACAAGTATGCTTACCCCTACACCACTAGGACCGACACTTCTTTCAGAGGGAAAACTGAAACTTGATAATTTGCTGGTATTTCATATAATTTTTCATATTCAACCCTCTGCTATTTTACCAAATGAAATTTCACTCAAGGTTACCGAGAATATGAAGATTTTAATTTTTATTTTTTTGAAGCATATATTAACAAGGAAATTTTTATATTACAATTAGGATAGTGGTTTCTCGTATCTAATTAACTGCAGGTTACAAAAAGTTCTTGTGAAAGGTTTAAAGAAAAAGTGCTGGGTAGTTAGTTATATGTAACTTAGCAATTTTATGACCATCGCTGTTTCTACAAATAAAGCTATCGAAGTAAACGTTCAGGACGAAAAGAGAAAGGAAAAGCTTACTTAACTCTTCTATAGGCACCACGTTTTAAAAAGTAATAGCTATGCATTTTATTCAGAATATGACAAGTGGCAAATCGATTACAAAATGCTTAGGGTAAAAGATAATTCAGTTACTAAATTTGTTTCATTGTTGTTTGCTTTTACTAGTTTCTTCTAAATAGTAAAGAAAAAAAATAATGTAAAATTTACTCTATCGTTTAGAAGGAATATTTGGGTTAAAATATAATGGAAATAACAGAAGCTTACTGTTAAAAGTTTTCTAATTTCCCATTCTTTATAATGTAAACGCTGCAGCTCTTTAGGGAAAGCATGCTCTCCAGGCCGCCCATGTGTCCAAACACGGACATTTAGCTTATACAGGCATAAAGTCATTCCTGGCAGATATTTCCAGGCACAGTGACACAGGAGGTAGAGCTCCGGGCATTAGCCCTAGTACTTTAATCTCCGCTTTAGAGAGATCTACACAGTCTGTGATTGGAGGCAAAAACACTCCTCCAGCTCTCTGCTCTTGTAGGGAACAATGACGCAGTAGCAAAATACGTATAAAGTTCTGTGATAGTCTACGTCGTTTACACCAGCATTTTCACGCACAAACCTTTTTAGGACCTAGCTTAGCTAAACTTTCTTTCTCCTCGAGTTTTACAGTTACGCTATAACCTTTAGCTTTGGCAAGTTGAACATCGTTTGTTACAGATGAAGTTGGCAATGCATAGGCATGCGCAGTTAGTTCAACGTTTGTCTTTTTTTTTTTTGTTTATTGTTTACGATTAAGATATAAATACACTATATGAATGAACTGCTCGAAATGAATGAACTTAAACTGAAATTGTAAACGGAATTGTTGAAAACAGTTATAAAGTTTTGAATTCTTGGAATGTAGTAACAAATTTACAGTTTGATTTGTGGTATTGGTCGTGAATTATCGTAAATTTATGAAGTAATCAGTGATGAGTGCTTTTCGTACATTGTTGTTATAGTGCAGGATTTTTCTTCCATGGGATAGAACATATCTTACTTCTACTGCATTTTCTACGTGATATTCTAGTGTTGGTAAGATAATTTCTTTATTAATACAGCTGTAGGGACTACCACGCTTTGAACTTTGCTAATATTATGCCGGATGCCTGTGGAAAGTATGGAAAAACTCTTCCACACACCGTAAAGCCTTTCAAGGCAATTCCTCATTCTAATCATTGATTCGTTGAATAAACGCTCTTCAGGAGAATTGGGGTTGGCTAGTGGCGTCATTAAATAATGTTTGTTTGGTTAAACACTATCAGCAACGTTAAGGCTACCGTCATTAATTTCACAATTTTAAAAACGTGCTCTTAATACAGAATTATTAAAGATAGTGGAATCGAGGCTTGACCCTGGCCACCGAGCCACAATATCAATAATGTTCAATTCTCAGTCACACAAAGTCTGTACATTAAAAGAATAAAAAAAAAAAAAAAAACCTTTCGGTTACGATAACCTCTGCATTTTCTCCCCCTGACGATATAATTTTCATGTGCGTACGTACAGTCTAGTGACCCTGTGACACGGAGTAATTTTGCTACACTGCAGAATCTTTCTCTCAACAGTGCTGTATGATGCGAACCCTTCTTCACTACTCTGCCCGCTGTTACTTTATACGCCGTAGAAATCGCCTGCTGTTATCAGCATACAACATGTTGTGCATAACCTCAAAGTTAGAAGAAATATTGTTTCCGCCTATTGAGAATTGTTCCTGAAATAATTAAGATCGCTATTAAACATTTTAATTCTTTTCTAAAATACGTGTATGATTTATTTATTACTATTACCAGCGTGTTGCCTATTTTATTTCATCTCCAATGATTTCCAATATCATGTTTGCTGACTGTTTATTTAACCTAAATCTCTCGAATTCAGAATCGTGCCATAAATTAAAATGATCTGAACGTGTTCCAAATGTTCTTGGTCTCTTTATCCTTTCAACTTGAGGTAGGAGAAGCTGAATGTCTTCGTCAATTACATCTTCTTCATTCTGACATACAATAATAACCTTCTTAAACCATGCTTCTCCTCAGCTTAAGCAAGAGTCAATTAAGCGAAGCTTATCGTTCAACTTGTATACTGTAAAACCCACACATATAGCTTAAGTTCCAGCTTAAGCTCCGAACTAAGCTTAAGCCTGAACTGTAATACTGGGCCTTAATAACATAAGATTATTACGACTCCCGTTCTTATAATGCCCACAGGTACCGTGAACAATCTTATGTGCATCCATTATGCGAGTGTGGAAGTCACTACCACTAGACATTTTAGGATTATAATGTTATAAACAAAAATACAAGTTATGTTAATAAACTGTAGCACGTGTAGTTATATACCAGTAAGAAATTAATAAATTGGCAGTAATCAAACTATGTAAAAAATGTGATATATACCGGGTGTAACAATAAGACACGGCCAAACTTCCAGAACGCATTCCTCACACGTACAAGAACAAAATGTTATATGGACATGGGTGCGGAAACACTTTATTTCCGTATTAGAACTCGTTTTCTACAACTCTTCATAGTACAATAATCAGAGAAACACACACGAACAGGATGTACCAGTATATCACATGAAATGTTCAAAATGCCCTCTTGCTTACGTCTGCTTAAGTTATAATTCTTAGGTTCACCGCCAGTGTTTTGTGTTCTGTTTCAAAGAAGGTAATGTTGACATGCGACTCCTTTCATTGCCTTACTACCGCACTAGCATTAGCTGTCTAGTGTTCATCACTGACTTGAGTTCCTCCGGGCCTAAGCTCGCTAGACTTTATTTGCATTTGAAGGCTCTTGTGTGTCACACTGGTACAAGATGCAGGGAGTGTTCGTGCCCATATTGTGGAAGGCTGCAAAACGCCATTCTCCAGGGATACATCAATGTGACGGCGGGTTGATGCATGATCAATGCTAGCGGAGGACATTTTGAACATTTCATCAAAAACAGTTTCATGTGGTATGCAGGTGTGCATATTGTTCCTGTGGTTTCCCATGATTAATGTACAATGGAGAGTTGTAGAAAATGAGTTCTAATATAGAAATAAAGCATTTCTGGACCCCGTCCATATAACATATTTTTTTCTTCTACGTGTGAGGAAAGTGTCCTGAAAGGTTGGCCGTACCTTATTGTTACACGCTGTATTCACACTAAAACGAAACATAAATTGTAAAGAACAAAACATCTAAAAAAAAAAAATCTAGAACAGCATAAATAAATAATACACTGAAACAAAAAGAGCGCAACACTTACAATATATTGTGTTTTTCTTCAAAGGCAGAAGACAAGCGAAAGAGTTAAAAGCAAATATTGAAATATAGAAACAGCCAAATGAACTCACAAGGGGAAACGGGGAATGGGAACAAACCAAGTAAGAGGCTACATTAAAACGCGAGAAAAAAGAATAACAATAAGTGGATAAAAGGGACATTAACGCATAATATTTAAACCTGATGGTGTAAACGTTTTATGAAGGAAAAAAAAAAGTCACGCAGAAGCTGCATAAACTAAGCAAATTCCTCACTAGTAAAACAACTTTAAAAAATAATATAAAATCAATAAGTATCACAAAAGAGAAACTACGTTTGCAGAATTATCATCATCATCATCATCATCACCATCATCATTGTTGTTGTTGTTGTTGTTGTTGTTGTTGAGATTAAACCGCAAAAATGAATGGTATACTATTCGTTAAATGAAATAAATATATAACCATTGATAGACAAAGCTCACGCAGTGTGAGTATTTCTAAACATTTTTAAATGTAACCGTGTTTATGGACTGAGCCCTTGGTATCATCTTTACATTCACTAAAATAGAGAAAATAACAGAAAGTTTCTAATTAAATTGTGTATTTAAGATGTTCATATGTTTCAATAAAACAAAAACATGTTACTTACTACAATTATAATGTACTAAGCTAATATACACAATCAACAATAAACAATTGAAAGTTTCGTTGATTTTCATTGATTTTGAAATTTAATTTAAACGTTATTGCAGTAAAAATGTGTAACGCAAAATTTTTGAAGGTTATTATAGAGCGCTCATACATACAAATACAATTCACAAACACATTAAACTAATATTTCACATTTACTGTCTGCATGACGATGCTTTTGTAAATATAAAACACATGCATCGTTATAAATACAGTTTATTTGCTGAATTAATTCGTCATTTTATTTTAAAACAACGGGAAGAAAATTAAAAGCAAGAGCCCTTTTTAAATTTCGGTTTTCTCCTAATGGTGCAAATTCCCTCAGAAACTAACGTTTTCTTGATTTATTTAAATGGTGTTTCCCTGAGAGAAAGCAAATATTGGTGTTGCTAGAGTAATTTTTAAAATTTGGGTTTCAGGTAAACTCCCACTCCTAATAATCTGATTTCACTAATTTTCATATATAGTTTTTCTTGTCTGATTTAAATGACATATGCTTGTTGTGAAAACAAAACTTGGCAATAGCAACAACAGTCCTTCAGAAATGGCTAAAATGCAGTGAAGACAAATTTCTGGGAAATGAATCGGAAACGAATCAATAAATATTAAATTAAATTAATTGTATCAAAATTCTTACAGCGTGACGGGGTATGTTAGACAAATGTGAGAGAGTCTTGGTTTTAACAGAACGCCCATTATTTTTCATGCGGAGCGAAACAATGGAATGTTAACAATTAAAAATACTTTGCAAAGCTTACTTAATAACGTATATGTGAGGTGCATTCATGTTCTAAGTTGTTTTAAAAAATACGAACGTTCTTCAGGGATAAGTGAGACAGATGGCTCACGGAACCCACGTGGCTAGAGCTAGAACCAGAAACGTTTCAGATACTTAAAATGGCAGCGTTTACGTTCCAGAAAGAGCTTGTATTCATTTGTTTTCTCCATTTGCGCAACATCGTCAATTAAGTGGGACATGTGCAGCTGTTGTTATGGATGTGAAAAATGCCTGTTCGTGTGTGCGAAAATATATTTAAAAAATACAAATTGTGATTGATTGGATTAAGTTCGATCACTTGCGCTAATTTCGGGAGAAAGTTTACTGGAAAGCGTTCAGAATAGCAGAAAGCTTCTTTTCTTTAAAATTGCCTTTATTGCTCTTTTTGGTTTAAATTTTGTATGCAATATCATAAATTAGTCCTGAGGAATTAATCAGAATAAATTGCACTACCATGAACCATTTGCATTTAAAATAACTTTTACATACAAAGATATATCCTTCTTTGGAGTGCACGTCTAACCATCATCGAGAAGGCAACGAACAGGCTCTGAAAGTTTGCCTAGTGTCCAGAATCAAAAGCATTGCGTGAACAATCAACTATAGTGTTATAAATTGGCAATAAGGCACCCGAAAAGGTAATGAAACAAAAATACATTCTATATAGACTAAGTCTTTTGATCCTCCGAAATGAAAAAGGTTGTAACATATTCATATAAAATTAATATTCATGCCAGAAACATTAAGAGAAGAATATAATACGAAAACCAACAGCAAGGAATAATAATGACTATTTCACTCGTGTGACGTCATCTGAAAATCGACCAATGAAACGAAACAAAATTTTGAGTTTTAACCAACTGCTGCCGAATTACGAAGTAAAATTATCGGAAAAAATTATCAAATCCGTTTTATCACGCGACGTACATTTGTCTTGGGGTCAGTGTAGCCAACTGTATAGCTCCATTGTATAATTCCTGAATACGCATCACTGACCACTTTTGATATAGGCGTTGGGGGGCTATTGATAACAACAGATCAGTTCTGGTGGTGTAGTGGTAACCATACTTGCTATGTAAACCCAAAATCGCGGGTTCGAACCCGGTCAGGATCGATGGATATTTTCGGGCATAAAAATCCTAAGTATGGCTTCCTTTGGAAGGGAAGTAAAGCCGTGGGTCCCTTGTCGTATATTTACAGCATGTATAAGAATCTCAAGCCTGAAAGAAGAGGCCTCTGAGCAAAATTTGTCAGCCGTTTCACGCCCTGAACGAATGGGACTCTGATGAGCTGAGATGTTAAAGAGCGTCCATATACAAATCAATTAAAAAAAAACAAAGATAACAACACAAGTATGGACAATCGACAATCATAAAGCAAAATGGAGAGTTTTTCAAAGCGTTTTTGTAATGACTCAAACATGCAAATTGATCTTGTCACTAGGAATTGCAAACCACAGAATACTAAAATTTAAAAAAAAAAAAAAAAAAAAAAAAAAAGAAATAGAGACACTGACTTCTCAGTTGGTATTAGAAAATCGAACGATAGTGATTGTAATAGTCGACTTTTGTTCATTTAAGGCTTACGGTTTCTAAAATTCATAAGTATAACATTTTATACAAGTGATTAATATTCTGTACACGAATTTCAAATATATATGTGTGTATAATTATTATTCTCATTCTATTCATAAAATAGTTCTAAAACCGTATTTTGCTCTTTTCTATTGACATTACTGACAATCAGCATTTTTCTGTCGCAAGAATGCTTGAAAAGTTTAAGTACAGATATACAATTATCACAATTTTATAAGCCTAGTTTAGAGCAATTATATTTACATTTTTATTTTATTCGTGAAATAGTCGTAATAAATATCGCTCGAGGGTCTGAGATTACTCGTGATAAAAATGCTATTTTTCAATATTTTATAAATACTTTGTATACCAAAACTTAAGGAAACAAGAATTGTCTGATACACAGATTACTTGTTTCTTTTACGAATGAATGAACAGTGTTTAACGCCCGTTTTTGCTACAGAGGCACCACAAGCGGATGATATACGAGATGAAATAATATATTGGGAAAGGATTTTTTTTAAGGAAGGAAATGTTCCATGCCTGAGTTTAGGGAGCGTCCCCGGCATTTGCCAGTTATGAGGATTGAGAAAAACCTGGAAAAAACCTGTCAGGGAGGACGGTGTTGGCGCGATTCGAACCTCAGACTTCCCGCTCACTAGTTCGTGCCATAACGACCATAACGACCTCGGTTATATCAGCTGTGTTTTGTAAGTTACAATGATAGTGCATCCCGCCAGAATTGCTCTCCTGGCTTGGAAACTTGTCCATATATTTTCAACAATGCTACGTAAAAGGCTGATCTAAGATTGAATTCTTGTTTGTTGATTGATTTATTTATGGACGCTCTTTAACATCTCAGGTCATCAGCGTCCCATTCAATTCAGGACGTAAAACAGCCGACAAATTTTGCTCAGAGGCCTCTCTTTCAGGCTTGAGGTTCTTTTTCGTGCCGTAAATGTACGACACGGGACCCACGGCTTTACTTCCCTTCCGAAGGAAGTCATACTTAGGATTTTTACACCCGAAAAAATCCATCGGTCCCGCGATCTTGGGTTTAGGAGGCAAGTATGGTAACCACTACACCACCAGGACCGACGAATTCTTGTATGTAAAAAATATACCTTCATTCCACACATTTGTTAGCGAGTCGCTTTTCTCCTGGATTTGGAGTCATCGTCTTCTGTTCTTGTGTCGCCATTCATTTACATGCAAGCAATTAACACTGACGTTATGCGCTTCCTTTACTTCTTGACAATTAACTACCTTCAGCTGTGATTAGGTACGCTTTGTTAACTCTGCATTAACGACATTCAAGTGCAAAGTGCTCTAGCGCCGAACTTGAGAAATAATTCCACTCAGCTAGTGAGTGTCCGTTATAATGGATGTACGTGTGGTATAATTTAATTCCTTAAAACTGTTCTTGTAAGCTTACGACGCATATGTTTCAGAATTCCCTGGCCAAAAGTAAATGATAGCAATTTATAAGTCAGTTGTAAACCGGTGGATTGTGAATCTAAGATGCGCTTGCATTTATTTCTTCTGCAATGAAAATTTTTCCTCTTCGTTAAAAAAAGACAGGGCTTTCGTTACTCGGCAGATACGACGTCTGTCACTGTAAGTGAACATATTGATACAAAGGTCTGTTTTAAACATTGTGTGCATTATATTGACTTTCTGTTCTTTTTGTTGCCATAACTTTAGGTATTATGTATACATGCTTTATTATCTTATTTACTGTATTTATAAACAAATTTAAACGAATGAGTTGTAAACATATTTTAAATCCGAAATAAGTAGAAAATACTTTGTTTTTTTTACTAAACTTTCACAATTTCCCACCGTAACAAATATCTTACATATATATTCTGTATGCCACTTACTCAAAAATTTAAGAGATGTAGCTCTAATAATTAATAATTGGTTCGAAAACGTTTTGAAAATGGAAAGGTTTTCATTATATCCGCAGTATATTAACAACATAATATTATATATTTGGTAGATGATGAAGTAAAATATTAAAACATTAGGTACTGTTATTATGATGATTAATATTCATCTTGTTACGGTTCCTCCGTTTCAACCCCACTGAAATATAATAACAACTCATATTTATGTAAGCCCAACCATAATATTTCATTTGTTGTAATTAGCAGTGTATAATATCATATACATAATACTAAAACATGTGTTTAATGGCAACAAAAAGAGAAAGCTCCTTGGTGTTTTGTTATAAGTTTAGGATACCTCCAGGCATTTGCCATTTATGAGGACCGAGGGAAATCTGGAGAAAGCCTCAGTCAGGGAGGACGGTCCTGGCGGGATTGGAACCCCAGACCTCCCTCTCACGAGTCCGCGCCTAAACGACTTCGGCCACTCGTGGCGGTGGAGCGAAAGAAAACAAATGACTGCCCTTTGTTTATAATGCACTTTTTTAGAGAATCCGCTGTGAAAGTTAACTGCATTCATTGTCTCCTAGCGGAAGAAGATGAAACTATATGAGGTAGTGTGTGAAGGCTCAAAGATATTACACATAAAATACTGTATTTTTTCAACGTAAACCGGACGAGAAAAAAAGCATGTTGCATTACTTATTGAATACCCCGTGTAAAATACCTTCAATGTTAGAAGTTATTCTTTCATGTTTATTTCATATTTATTTGGGAATTATAGTATTATAGGCATATTAAGTGCATATGTGTAATCGTCATAAAATGAAAAATGTAAGTGAAAATGTTTACTGTCATGAAAAATCTGCATTTTAATTTTGAAATTTCCGTGACAGATTTCCATGATATTAAAAAAAAAAAAAAAAAAAAAAAAAAAAAAAAAAAACGAACTGCGTAAGAAAACTAGCTAAGGTCGGAAATGCACGAGCGCGGACTTAACTTGTTGGCCGCTGACTTAGCGTCAAAACCACAGCTATGAGTCATAACAAAGTCATGATCCTTGAGAAAACAAGCAGTTGCTATTCAAAGCAAGATGGATTTAGACTCAATAAAACAGAGCCTCAAAGCTGAATGCTGACAGACGTATTTTGGCCGAGGGGCAGAGCAACAGATTGAATCTCTATTCCTTTGTAACGCTTTGCCCTTTAAAAACACTTGCAAAATTATAAATGTATGAGTAACGTAGTACTAGAAATACAATTCGTTTATTTGAGATTGCCCTGATTCTCCACTCTGAGGTCCCTTGTCGTTCGGAATTATTCGTTACTCATTTGAAGGAAATAGCAATAGGAAAATTTCTGATATTAGATTCCGACATAAAAGCTGATAGTATGTCATTAGCTTTTCTTTAGTTGCATGTCTATAATTGCAACATTTCATTATAGTACAAATGTTAAATTGATAAATTTCTATTTATATTACCTATAATAAATATTGTATGTAGACTTAACAGTAAAGAAAGTTAATGTACTACGTATCTTTAGCGAAATAGTAAGGGACTGAATATTTTTTTCCATCAAAAACCGTTTCCGTTTAATAAAGCCGTTTGTGCTTACGTAAATATTTTGTGTATAATCTTTTGTGCTGTTTTCCAGTATTTAGCCATCCTTTTGATACGGAATTCAGTTTTTTTTTCGTATTATCTATATATAGGAATGCCAGATATTGTTGCATCACATAGTGATCTTAATGAAATTGGGCAAAATTAAAATACAAGTCAAGACAGGATAAGAAATTTGGCTTATATATTAGCTAAACGGGATTCCGGTAGTACAAGATCATAACTCCAAGCACTTAGTGTTGAAACAGAATGGGAGCAACAGATAGAGGTAGGAAAAGTTTGAGAAAATCAGACGGAATGCAACGGAAATTACATTTCCTTAATTCACCCAAAGGCTGAATTTTCCGTGATATCATAGAACCCGTATGGTCCAAAATGAATCGATATTTTAGAAAACGTTCAACGACGTGTCAAAGTTTATTAAAATTAAGAAGAGTCATCGAGAGCATCTTGTTAAAACATTAGGTTGAAAGTTAAATTCAGTGTACTGTTTAAGTTACACAATGAAAAGATACTAAAGATCAGTTGAAAAATTCGTTAGATTTAGGTTTTTCGGGCGTAAAAATCCTAAGTATGGCTTCCTTTGGAAGGGAAGTAAAGCTGTGGGTCCCGTGTCGTACATTTACGGCACGAAAAAGAACCTCAAGCCTGAAAGAGAGGCCTCTGAGCAAAATTTGTCGGCCGTTTCACGCCCTGAATTGAATGGGACGCTGATGAGCTGAGATGTTAAAGAGCGTCCATAAATAAATCAATCAAAAAAAAAAGTCATAATAAGGAAATAAAGAACAGATTTAAGAAAATTGGGACAGTTTTCCCAATTTTGTCGGTAAAATTGATTGTTGATTGTCGGTAAAATAAACAGAAAAGAGCAAAATAGGGTGTTAGGACTATTTCATGAATAGAATAAGCATAAAAATGTTTTATATATATATTTGAAATTCGCGAACACAATATTAACACTTGTTATACTTAAGAATATCTATTCTATTGAGAAACCATGAGACTGAAATGGACAAAAGTCGACTGTTACAATCGCTACCGTTTGACTTTCTAATACCAACTGAGAAAAAACAAAACAAAAAAGATAACATACAGTGTCTCTATTTTTCTTTGTATTCTGCGGTTTGAAATTCCTAATGATAACATCAATTTGCACATTTAACGCATCACCAAAACGCTTTGAAGAGCTCTATATTTTCCGTTATGATTATCGATTGTCCATGCTTTTGTTGTTATCAATATATTCCCACCGCCTCTAGCAAAAGTGGTCAGTGATGCGTGTTCAGGAATTGGGAGGTAAAGAGTTGGCTACACTGACCACAAGACAAATGCACGTCTCGTGATAAAATGGGGTTGGTAATTTTTTTGGGTAATTGTACTCCGTAATTCGACTGTGACTGGTCAAAACTCAAAAATTTGTTTCGTTTCATTGATCGATTTTAAGATGACGTCACATGAGTGAAATAGTCAGTATAATTCTCTCAATGTTAAAACCTCTAAGAGAAATTTGATTATTTGTCCACTGAACTTTTAGTGTTTCCTTTTATTTGTGATTTTTTTCTATAATAATAATTGCTACGTTAGTAGTTTGTTTTTAGATTTTCATTGTAGTTTTTTCTTTAAATATTTTTTAATCTTCTACCTGACAAATGTCAATTTGTAGTTACTACACACACATAAATGTTAAGTTTTCATTTGAACTTTGACTGCTGATTTAGCATTTGTACTTTCTTTTTCTTTCTTTCGTTCTTTTTTTCAAACTAGTACACCGGTAATATTAACTATAGTTGCTCGCATGTACCGCGCTCACATCCTAAAATTTGCAGCTAAATGGCGTCCAACGGAGTGGGTTGGCTGCCATGTTTCACTATCTCATAGTGCAATGCACCTACAGCAAAAGAGAGGGCAAATTCTAGGAAACTCAAGTGCTTAACACTTTTTAGCAGGCAAAGGTCATTCCAAAAGATTTACATGTGCCCCTGTTTTCGTCACTCGATAAAAATAACCTTTTAAAACGCCACATTTTCCATCTAAGTACGAGAAGCTATGGTTGCTTTGGGCTTTTCCTTTCTTAATTTCAGAAAAGTTTTCTCTTTGTTTCTAGACGAGATTTCCGTTTTTGCGTTATAGTTTCCATTGGGAATTTAGTATGTGATTTTAAAATACCTCCACGGAACTAGAAACATGTTTCGTACAAACCAAATTTCATTAAGAAAATTTGTTTCTTTATACATTCTTAGTAAAGCAAACATCTGAATCAAAAATAATTATTAAATTTTCTAGGCTGTGTTTCTTCTTGAACAAGAAGATATTCATGGCAATTTACGTAATTAACCATTTTAATTTAAATGAAATAATCCAACAATACAAGAGGTATAATAGTACAATAATTAATCATTCAAAACATTCAAAACTAATAATTTATTCAAAGTCTAAAAACAAATCGTTACTGTTGATGCATATATTTTATTCTTGTTATTGTTATCATAATCATTTTAATCACATTAAACGTTGGAAAACGGTTGGAAAATAGTTTTCTAACCGAAAAAACAAACTCCTTAAACCAATAAAGATATCTAAATAATAATAATAATAATAATAATAATAATAATAATAATAATAATAATAATAATAATAATAATAATAATAATAATAATAATAATAATGCTTACCACAGCGAACTTCTATGCCAAGAAATTTAATGTGGCAAAAACGGTGGAAAAGGTAGCAAGATTTTACATGAACTTGCTGATCGAGTATAATATCAAGCAGCATTGAGAATACCCGATGACTGCTCCTCCATGTTCATTTAGATACGTGCATTTTATTAATTTTCTTACTTATAATGTTGCCTTAACTTGGTAACTGGCCCTAAAATACAACCTTTAAAAGTCAACAAATAATTCCCATGCTATATGTGACATCTCAATCCCTTTGTGCTGCTACATAGAGTTATGATAAAACGTTTATTTTTCATCTTGAATTTAAAAATCCTTCTCTTCTATTGCGGATGTTCCAGTTTTACCTTTATGCACAGTGGGAAATCCCCAATGTTGGCAACACTCGTCACTATGATGGAAATCAATTGCAGTGCCCCGCCTAGGAAGATAGGAGGGGAAGGGGCTAAAAAGGGACCATTTTGACAGATTGGAAATTAGCGTGTAATGAACGGGTCGCTCATGCTAATAATTTGTACACAGAATGAAACGACATGATTTATGATAGGCGGTGTACCTCAGGTGCTTCTAGGAAAAGAAAAACAGACGCGTCAGAATTATCGATGACAATCCTGCCTTCAAATAACGATTTTTCCTCCCTTTACATGCATTGTTATATCTGCACATTATTATTATTATTATTATTATTATTATTATTATTATTATTATTATTATTAGCTATATACAAAAATGTATACACCCTTTAGGGCAGATATCTATTTAACATATTTTAAAGTTGGACCGAAAAATAACAGTAATGTGAAGTATGATGTTCTGTAAACAGATGTGACTCACATACATTATGATAGCGTTGCTACGTGACAGGTAAATCAACAATGTACAAATGAAGCCAAGATTATCGTTATGGTGCTCTGTAAACAGATGTGACTCAAATTACGTTATGCCAGCGTTGTTACAACAAAACAGGGCCAAGATTGTCGTTTGAATAGCGGAAGGCAATTTTGAAGTGGTATTGAAAAACCGAGAATGTTGTTGAAGTTCAAAGGCAATGAGACATGTGTACAGAACAGAACCACCAACGCGAGTAACAATTGCACGCATTCGAAACAAATTTGAGACTCATGGTACCGTATGCGATGTTCACAAGGGCAGATCTGGGAGACCTTGCACAGCAACAAGCCCCGCGTCCTCGGGTATGGTTTTAGAACGTTTTGAGCACTCACCGCAGAAATCTACAAAGTAATGTGCACGTGAGACTGGGGTTAGCAGAACCAGCGTAGTCGTATTATTAAAAAGCAAAGTTGAAAGTTTTCATCCTAAGACTTTTGCATGCATTAAATGAAGATGACGCTGATCGGAGAATGCAGTACTGTGAGGGGTTTCGGAACATGGTGCAAGCGAATTAGGCCTTCGTATGGAAAGTTGTTTGGTCCGATGAGGCACAATTTAAGTTGAACGGAACTGTTAACTGGCATAACCGTGTCTATTGATGTGCAAGCAATCCACATGTTATTTTGGAAAAGGTTGTTAATTTACCTGGAATTAATGTTTGATGTGGGTTGTTATCTAGGGGTCTAATTGAACCATTTTTTTTAAGGAATGATAACTGGCCCAGTGTGCCTGAACATGATATGCACATCCATCTTACCCACCATTCACACACTCTATCGAAATGAGGACTTTTATTTCCAACAGGATGGTGCACCACAGAGACGTACATGCGTACCTTGATAACAATCTTCCAAGGCACTGTAAAGGACAAACAGGTCCGATTGAGTTTCCACCGCGTTCCGGATTTCATTTAATTCAGGGTGTGAAATGGCCGATAAAGTATTGCTCATAAATCTCTTCTTTCAGACTTGAGGTTCTTTTACATGCATTTTAATCTACGACATGGGACCCAAGACTTTACTTCCCTTCCAAGAAAGCCATCGGTTCTGGCAAGGATCGAACCGGCGATCTTGGGTTTACGAGATTCCTTTGGAGGATCTAAGAGAGTTTTTGATTATACAATTGCTTCTAGAGCGTTGTGGCCTTTATATAAAAGCTTCTTCTTTGGTGCGATTATTAATTATTTGTGGAGAAACCTAAAATAGTGTATAAAAGTAACCTCATTAAATGAACTGAAAACTAATATAATAACACCAGTTGAAATAATTTCAGAGGAAGAAACTTGTGAATGATGATTTAAGCGTTTAATAAAGGTCAGTAGATCGGCGCACACGTATCCAGCAGATAGCTGATTGGGACGCAGCTATACCTAGCTGTATTTTTCTAAAACGCCAACGAATAGATCACATGGAATTTAACGAATATAATAGTAACATACATAAATTCTGTTATTATTATTATTATTATTATTATTATTATTATTATTAAGAAAGTGAGTATTCAGTTTAACGCCACCAGACGCTTGATTTTACATTTTTTTTTCAAAATAATCATCGATATGCAAAAAAATGAGAAATGTATAGATAAATGGAAATAATAAAGTTCAGGTGTATTTCTTAAGCGTTTATGAACAGCAAGTTTTGGACAATTAGAAACTGTTTCCGGGTTCATGGAAACAACAACTTTGTACTGTCACAGAAAATCTCACGTATTCGTTCGTCAACGATGCATGGAGTTACTGAAAACAACCCTATAAGAAAAATTGTAAAAATAAACTGATAATGTAACAAGGTTTTAAATCTCAGTGTTTTTATTGTCCATTCCAGTTGATACTCCAAACCTTTTAATGTCACAATTTAGGAAATTTTGAATAATGAAATATTTGAACAGAACTCGTAAAATATGAGTTAATACACATATCTGTTGAAACTAAAAAGTTGCTTAATCCTCAAGTATACTACAACGAACATAACAACGATGATGATGATGATGATGATGATGATAATAATAACAATAATAATTGTTTTAGTAATGCCTGTCATTTTATGTGTATTATGTTCATGTCACTCGTGATCATGATCTTTGATCAATGCCGAGTCGAAACACTGTTAATGTGGGTGGACGCATGCACGATGTGGAAATACTGCACGCCCCCGCGGTATAAAACAGAGTCATCGCTTGACAGAGCACACGAAAATAGTCCTGAAAACTAATGCCAACTGCGTTCCGTTCTCTTTCACACTCCTCCAGCACTCCAGCTGTGAGTGTTTCAGGCGAGCAGGTCTTCCAAAGTAAAGGGCTTGTCGTCGGTTGCTCTACAAATTTGCGAATTCACAATGGAGGAGAGACCGCCGACACTTAATCAAGTGATTAATAATAAACTTGTTTGCTCTCCCTACTTGAGTATTTATGCAGTTAGAGCATTTTAAAACCGGTGGTCGTTAAACTCGTTTTTAAACATTTAAAATCTAAACGTAGACATTTGAAATGGTAAATGGCATGTTTGGAAACGTTGATTTTGAAATATGAGGGTTTTTAAATTGAATAAAAGTTGTTGTATATGACCAAATTAGAAAATTACCCTGCATACTAACTGTCTGCTGGGGCTAAAAATGTAAATACACCACCCCAGTCAATATATGGAGACAACTAATGAAACTTTTTTTTTTTTTTTCTAGTTCAGATATTCAAAAAAATGCACAGTCATTTTACACAGTTTGTGTCGGAAGAAAAAGAAAAGAATTACTTTTACATAACAGGGTTATTAAAATATAACAAAATAATATATATTTTTTTGAAAATTTCCCCAACTTTCACTTATTTTGTAGACACTGTATCTCTAATGCTCACGTTGTTATTACAGCGTGAAGTCAATGTATGATTAAATTATTTCAGAAACTTAACTTACCCTCAAATTCGCCATTGCAGATCCACAATCCACATCAATCGGTCGCATAGAATAACCAAAGGTAATTCCCCCTTTGAGAGGTTATTATACGAAGTAGAGAGATAAGTCAATGGAAACACTAATACATTTCGACTCCATTAAATTTTATTTTACTAAAATTTCTTCCCCAAATGAACTACACGGAGTTTCAATAAACTAAAGAACGACATCTTTCCGTTAATGTCTGCAAGCTCTCCCTTTAAGAAGGTGGAGGAAAAGCCCCAGGGTGTGGCCATGGAAAGGTGACTCAACAGTACGGTAGAAGAACAGTAAGACACACAATGTTCAGAATAACTATTTAATTGTAATTCCCTAAACAATAAAATCATGTACAGAATATATGCGAAGAAAGCTTATTGAAAATTATTAAGTGTGTAAAGCAATATATGAATTTAGCGTATAGCGAAAGAAAAAGAACAGCAGCAATAATGAACCAAAATTTGTTCGATTTTAGGCAATACACTAAAAGTGAATAATTCATTTTAAATAAATTACAGTTTAAAATCTTGTATCATTACTTTCTTAGCAGTGAATATTTCTTGACAAAACATTATAAAATGCATTTTATAGTTAAATACAGCATTTTTAATTAAAACAATCTTTCATATTACAAAATACCTGGGTCACTGTGTAAACACAGCGAAGAAGCTCTCAGTCAACAAATTCAAAAGTCGAAAGGTACTCTTAGAGCTTCTTTGCATATTTTTAACTAAAGAGAAGGAAAGAAGTGTCTGGTGAACTACATGCACAGCAATTTGCCATTAATTCTGTTACTGTGCGATATAATGCAGCCAATGGGCAAGATTTGAAAACCAGTTATGCATTCGCAATAGCTCAGGGAAGGGAAAGGGAGTGGAGAGGAAGAGAAACATAACTTAACCTATCGATCGTGGAAAAGAGCATATGCGCAAGAACGGCACAGAACCAAAGCCATGTTCGTATGTGTATGTGAGAGACTGGCATACTACTGAACAAATCGCTCAGGATAAATAACATGAACTGTATAAGCACAAGAGGCGTTCAATAAGTAAAACAATGCATTTTTGCTCCTTACTCAGTTTATCTTGGAAAGACAAAATCTTTTATGTGTAGTATTTTTAGGCATTTGCACACTCTCTCAAGCACATTTACCTTGTTCCGCTGGCTGGTAGTGAAGCAACTAATTATCAATTTCACTGGTCACCCACGTTCCGGGAACGGGCTGTCGCACACAGCAGACATGGAACGCCCGTATCCCTATTCGGGACTATCACCAAATAACGAAGAAATGATTATTTTTTATCTTGATATTTCTGTAGGCAGTGTCAACAAAATGATTCGTTTGTGTTTTGTTGATACAGCCCAACTTATCAGCAATCTCAGACCATTGAATAATATTTGTTAGGACAATTCACGAATAAGATAAGAATTTAAATGTAATTCCCATAAACTTGATTTATAAAATTGTAATAATGTACATTTGTATTATGGATACTTAACCTTTTCAAGCCATCTAGCAACAGACGAATATCGATTGTCAGACGTGCCAATAGAGAAGAGCCAAATAGTTTGGGACTGTTTCATGAACAGAATAAGAATAAAATATATATATATATATATATTTATTTATTTTATTCTAATACATACCTATTCAGAAACCGTGAGAATGAAATAGACCAAAGTCGATTATTACACAGGCTTTGAACTCCAGGTGGTGCAACATCATTAACTTGCAAGATTAAATTGAAAAATATCATTATAAACACAAAGAATTGGGAAAGAAGTCAATGTATCCAACAATAAAATAAAACAATACAAGAGAGAGCAAAAATAACATTGCTTAAACATTCGTATGTTCTGCGTCAAACCATTCTCTAAAGTATTCCGCACTACATAAATTTCTCAGAGCTGTTTAGCTGCAATGCCAATGATCGTGGGATAGGAGGGCATAGTTTGTATTTTGTTCACACAGAATGTACGTTTGTACTATGAATACTTAACCTTTTCAAGTCATCTAGCAACAGACGAATGTCAATTGTCAGACATATCAATAGTGAACAAAATACGGGTTTGGGATTATTTCATGATTAGCTTAGGAATAAAAGTAATATGTATTTGAAATTCGCGCACAGAACATTAACAATTATATAAAAACTTATATTTACTTATGAATGGTTACCTATTCAGTAACCATAAGAATGAAATAAACGAAAGTCGACTATTACAATCGCTACCGTTCGATTTACTAATGCCAGCTGAGAAAAACAAAACAGAGAAAACACTTTATCGTTCCGAGCAACGTGTTTATTACGATTGCTTAGACAGATATTGTTACATGATTTACAAAATGATTTCAAACTGTTTGACTGAATACGCAAAAACAATTGCTTGAGTGAGTATAAATTAAATTAGTTAAATTTACAATATTACTGAAAACACAGAAAAGTGTTCAGTGATGCGTTCTCAGGAATAAAATGTTGGAGGTATAGAGTTGGCTACATTGACCACAAGACAAATGCACGTCGCGTGACAAAACGGATTTCGATAAGTTCACTGCGATATCGGGCTGTGATTGGTCAAAATTCAAAATTTTGTTCCGTTCCATAGGTCGATTTTATGATGACGTCACATAAGTGAAATAGTCGGAGTAACTTAGCGCACTCTCATTGGAAAATCAGACCCAGAAGAAAACAGCTTCATTTCACAGAAGTGTGTATTAGATAGCGAAAGTGGGAAAGCGCTAAAAGAGGAACTGGTAGATGTGTTTTATGGAAGGATTAAAAAACCGAGGTAGGAGAAGGAGAAGGGAGTGTTAAAAACGGAAATTTATACGAGTAGCTCTGTATTCATTCTTCCATAAACAGAACAATAGCATCTGCTTTCTGCAAAGACGTCCCGGAAGCATCAACTACTTCTGCTAAGAGATCTTGATTGCAATCGCTTTTTCGGGAAAGAGGAATTTTAGTTTTAAGCTCCAGTTTAAAACAATGCCTGGAATGCACTGCACAGCAATAAAACCTAGTAATTTTCATGTAGACGTTGTAAAGAACGATCAATGGGGACGTTGTTACAACCGTTTACAAGACAGCTGAGGCGGGAGAGCGAGAGCACAGAAACCCAGTACAATCTCCCCCTCCCCTCCCGTCCATCTGTCTTACACATGTCTTATTTCGAACGTTCCAGAAAGACCTCGCTGTGTTCGGTCTGTGAAAGGATATTCCAATCAAATGGGGTATACAGGGTGTCATGACATCCAAATTACAACACATTTTTATAAAAAAATTAGATCTAAAGTCACAAATATCTTTCACTTGTGTAACGTCAGTATTTATTGTGAAAATAAATGCATCACATTTTATTAAATTAAACCTTTAGCTTCATGCACGATAGTTTCCTATCTCATTTCTGCAGCGACTTAAGCTGCTAGAAATAAATGAACGGTGGTCGGTAGATGCCAGAGGCGTTCACATTATAAATTAAAAAAAAAAAAATTGCCTTTTCCAGTCATTCATAAATAACAAGATTTATCTCTCTTTTTTTGGTCTTGTTTATGTCCATTCCGCTCTGGAATTGTCAATGGCACTGTGAGTCTTGAGACACTGTACGACTACAGACTGTCAGTATCTTTGTTTAAAGCGAATCTGAAGCAAATGGTTGAAACAATAGAATTAAATGAGAAACGTTCACCTAACAGTTGTACAAGAGGTAGTAGTAGTGGTGGTGGTAGTAGTAGTAGTAGTAGTAGTAGTAGTAGTAGTAGTAGTAGTAGTAGTAGTAGTAGTAGTAAAAGTAGAAGTAGTAGAGTAGTAATAGTAGTCGTAGTAGTAGTAATAGTAGTAGTAATAGTAGTAGTAGTAGTAGTAGAAGTAGCAGTAGTAATAGTAGTAGTAGTAGTAGTGTATTTATTTACAAAATATTTGTTACAAATTAACTCATCCATATCTATGAGTCCAAGGGCCGCACGTGCTTTCCCAATATGTAGTACATGAAATTAGAAAAAGCAATGTAAAGAAAAATAAATAACTTACACTCCCTCATATATGTGCAATTAATTCCAAACAATATCGTGACTCGTGTCGCCCTATCCCCGTTCTAGGTTGTCTGCCTCTCCGAGCTGAGCTGTCTCGCTTTATTTAAATTTTTACCTACTCCCTCCTCCTCCTTCCTATCTGCCAGCAAAGTCCAGCAATGCTACTGCACACTCTTCCAGTTAACAAATGGATCCGGTGGATATATCTTTCTCCAATCTTCCATCCCCGTGCAGTATGCCACAATATGTTCCCAAGATTCTTTCTCGGCACACATAGGGCAGATTCATGTAAACTCTCTGTCTGTTACTTTATCCGCCACGCACCTAAGCTCAATAAGTAATAGAAGACAATTTTTTCACGGCCAGTTTATCTTACAAAAAATACAACATTTTTATCTGTAGGCCAAAGCTCTCCCCGGGCTATAGCGACAATGAGAAGTATAGTTAAACCTTCGCACACCATCTAATTCGTTCATCTTCCTATGGAAAGCAGTGATTCTGTGAGTTTTCAAATGGAGTCTCTAAACGATGTGCATTATAAAGAAAGAACAGTAGTTGAGAAGTGTTTCAGGCGTTAACGCTTGAGATAACCATCTTTGTGCAACTATATCTGAACAACTGAACATTGCGGAGTCGAAGTTAAAGCTGCAATTATTTACTTAACAGATAAGGTATGACACCAGATAAGAGTTTTGTAAATGCGATAATACTTATCGGCGAGGCCGGAAACTTATGGATCTACTCTCGTATTTATTCATTGCGAAGTCAGATGCAATCTACGCAACAAGACACCGACGTCTATCCTTGTTCACATAAGCCTGGATCCTGCACCTTATGGTTTTCATATCTTACATCTCCTAAAAGATTAAATCCACGGGAAGAGATTTGACGACGAGGAGGTCAAAGTAGCACTGTAAAGAAGGCTGTTCACAGCAACGATATACAGATCTGACATATATCTTTCAAGAGATTATATTTAAAAATAGTACAAATAATCAAAAGAATTGAGGAACAATTCAATGTAATTGAAGTAGAAAATAAAATGGGAAAACCAAATAATAAAGCAATAATAATTTTAAATTACATATTAAACACATCTGGTAAATGAATGCACGAAATTTGGCAAAATCCTCTTGCAGGAAGTATACAGTTTATTAAATTATTTTTGTAATTAAAAACTAACAGGCGCTTTTGAGTTTATACTAATAGCCTTCATATACATACAATCTCCGTTATTTCAGAACAAATTGTCCTCATATTGTTTCTGTTTTTAACTAAGTTGTTAATATTTTAAATATGCTTTCTCTTCTGATTAGCCTGTGGTAAATGTCTTGCACGAAGAACGTATGCAGCGAACTAGAAAAACAAATTGCTGTACAAGGTGCTTTCAAGTTCTAACGTCTCAAATTTTTTTCTCACAAAACATTTGCACCAAAAATTTGAAACCTCTGTCACTTCTCAGCGTAATGACGTTCACATTTTTCACAACGTCGACGCCGTGCAAATTCTTCTTTAAGAGTCTGTTTTGACCAGCTGCAATAGAGAAGCTGACTGGAGAATGTCTTTCATTGTTGGGAAAAAAAAAAAAAAAAAAAAAAACCATAGATCGCTATGAGCCAGGACAGGTGAGTAGGGACCATGAGAAACTACTTGATAATTGTTTTCCTGCGTCATTTCCTGTTTTTGCCCACGTGGAGGGCACCACGCATTTTCAGATCTTCGTGCAGAATTGTGTGCACAGATCCCACGGAAATAACAAAATTGGAGGCGATATTTTCCTCACTTAATCGGCGATCCCCCAAAACAGCTTTCTCCACTGGGGTATCCATGATGTCTGACCGGCTGGTGCGAGGTCGAGGTTGTTTCGGTTCGTTGTCTACACGACGTTCAGCCTTCTTTGTACTGTCGCACTCACGAACGCACATTTTTCTCATTCATAACACAATCACCACTTGTCTCACCCAACTGGCGATGAATTTCAATGGGTGTCACAGCACAGTAAGTGGGAAAATGAATGATTTGCTCATTGTTCTTGTAATTGTTTTAAGTATCAAAAACACTCCTCAATCGAGCTGCAGCCACTAGAGCTGTGTGCACCGTACAGTGCTGCCAATTCTGTCGCACATTTATAAAGAGTGTCAGCATACTTTAAGCTAAACCGCATGTTTCTACCTGCTTCCAGTCCTTAGAGGAAAAATCGGAGACCTTGGATCTTGAACGCACCCCGCACAAAATATCTTTGGATTAATGATTTATGATTGAAAACATTATCAACTATTCACAAAAATATTTCACTATAAGTAACAAGCAACCCATACATATTACCGGAACTTGAGGGCTCCTAGTACTGAAGACAAGTGCACATTTCACTTCATAAAGTTAACTTCTAAAGACAATGGATGTTTACGATGCAATATACAATGCTATGAAAAGTAGACGGATAAAATTAAAAAAAAACAGACCTCGGTATTTACTTGAGCTCGTTCTTGCTGCAACAAATTCCACGTTTTTATGTTTACCCTTTCTAAATATATGCACGTTTTTTATTAGTTTGCCTTTCATACGTTTATCATCTAATTTACACATTTTACAGTATTTTTCTTGAAGGTTCTTCTTTATTTTCCAACCACTTTAATTGTGTTGTGATTCTTATTGTTATTTTTATGTTATTTTAATATAATTTGCTTTTATAGTGTTAAGAAACGCATAACATGAGCTTATATGTGTTATAAAACAAAGTTTAAAAGAAAAATGAAAAATAGAAATAAACAGCTGAACGTAGCAGTGCCGAAGTTTTCTTTCTTTTTTATGCTTTCTGTCCAACGAAAATAGAGAAATGCCTGCCAGAAACTGTCACATTCGTTTCAAAAGAATCTGATCTGGAAATTAATGCTTCCTGCGCTGGACTTTCATAAAAAAAAATGTTTATTGCGTTTCGAAAGTGAAATGATGTGGTGAGGCAATCTGTTTTCTGAACGTTCTCAAAGTAGGCTCCACTGTGTTGCATAACAAGAAACTTTTGA